>OY856411.1:950841256-952248756 GCA_963693085.1 Alisma plantago-aquatica | reverse complement strand
CTGTGATGTGGAAGTTCACTTAATGATATGTGCCCAATTTTAAGTGGATTTGTTTATATGTTTGTGTTGTCCATTATGTGATGGCAACAATTGTATAAATCTGACTATACTTCTCTACTTGCCTCTACATTTAACAAACTATGTGATTCAATAGCACTAGAGTGGTGTAATTACATTGGTTTTGTCTCATTATGCAACATGGCAACATTGTGATATCCTTGGGATGGAGGATGTGTGATACCCCATACCCGGACAGGATGTGTGATTCCTGGCCCATGTTATATATATTTGGGTGGTGGATGTGTGATTCCCCATGCCAGGGTAGGATGTGTGATTCCTGGCCCATGTATCGTTAGGGCAAGATGTGTGATTCTTGGCCCATGTCCCACCAGGTTCAAGATGTGTGATTGTTGACCGCCATTGTTATTTATATTGTTCTAGGGCTATGCTTATCTCTCATGCATGCAGGTTGATGATGATATGTGCTTTGTTTCCCACCATGGTAGTGGATGTTTATATTGATAACACATTCTTATTATTTGTTGGTTATGGCAAGTATCCCTTTTGTTATGATTCTTTTCTCTTGATACCCGTTTGGTTGGTACTTATCTCTTGCATGGGAAGCCTTTTATTTTGACGTCCCCTATTCTTTATAAATTGCTCAATTTTCTTTTTAGTATGCACATACCATCTTTTGCTAATGTCTCCTGTTGTTTCTCTTTTGTTGGGGTATGCTTCCAACCCTAGGTGGAGGACTTGGATGACAAGGTTTGATGACCTGGACTTAGAATATGAAGTTAAGCTTGGAGACAATCTTGAGGTGGTTTATATTTCCTCTACATGGATCCTTATGTTGTAAGTTTAAGATGTTCCTTTGTTTTATAATTGAATAGTCAAATATTTTCTTCCGTTGTTATACATTGGTCTTTTGATTACCATTATATAAAGATTTGAAAATTTTACACCCACTCCAACATACCTTTTGAGTGTGTTTGGACTGGAGGTTTTATCGTTCAAATTTTTAGTAGAGAAGTGGTTTCGCTCCTTTACAGCATGGTATCAGAGCCCATGGTAGTCGGAATCGACTATTTCAATTTTGTCTCCCTGTAGAACCCTTTACTTTGCTAGTTAGCTCTAAGTGAGATGTTGACCCTAGATCTGATATATAATGATCTTTTATGTGATAAAGTTTGGTTTGAGGACAAGAATAGGTTATGAGAAAGTATTCATATAGAAATATTGTGACTTGGTTTTCGCCTTGATTTTGAGCTCACCATTGTTTCATATCATATGATTCTTCGAAGGAAAATATATTTTCAATTATATTACTATATGTACAAAAACAATCTTGGATTTATCGATGTTTTCTTGAACTAAGTCACAATGAAGAGAAATTCTTGTTTGAGTAGAATCTAACCCTAGTTTTATGACTAGGAATGATATAATGGTATAGTTGACCTACCCTATGACTTTTTGGTTGTTCATGTAGGGTTGATAGGTTAGAGACACGAGGACCTAAAATTTCAACCCTAGATGGTGTCTTTTAGTTGGATACATGAATAAATAAATCTCTAAAAACTTCCATAATTTTGAGATGTCGGTAATTCTAAAAAGTTGTTTAGTCTGACTTGTTAGGTTGAACCCTTTAAGGGGTGGAGAGTAGTTAGTTGTTGATGTTTGGATTAATAGATTTCGAGGATGAAATCCTTTTTAAGGGGTGGAGTGTTGTAACATACTGGATCTTGAACCCTACCCAGGAAGTTTGATCTTTTGGGTTTGACCAAACAAGGTTGAGGTTAGAGTGATCCTAATAATCTAATGCATGAAAAATGTAATCTAATATGTCATATAATTTATTTGGTGATAATAAGATGATGAATAACTTAATTGAATAAGTAATGAAGATAATGGGCCTATAATGGGCCATATCACAAAACCCATGTACGAAAGTCTTAAAAGTGGAAATTAACTCCAAATTCGTAATCTACACATTAAAATAAGTTTACATGTCAATTTTCATTTAATTTGGACTACCTCAAAATAATATAATAAGTTAGGAGAGAGAAAATTACCTAAAAGGTGTAATTAATAAATAAATATAATTCATGTCTCCAAAAGAGGAAAATAATCTTAGATTCGTGATCTACATAATAAATATAGCCTTTGGGTGAATTTTCATCCAATTTGGAGAAAGTTTGCTTAAAAGGTAAAATCAGGAGAGAGAAAGTGTGTAGAACATTCAAAATATTAATTAAATACTCAAAAAACTCCAATATATAAAATTGATGGCAAATTCGTGTTCAACACACTTAAGTTAACTTGTGGGTCGAGTTTCACCTAATTTGTATAATCCATGTGTCATTAATACATAAGGAGAGACAGATAAAGAATACATTAAATAATATATCTAAAGTTGCCAAAAGTGAAATCTAATTAAAGATTCGGAATCTACATTTTTAACTTAACTTGTGTGCCAAGTTTGGTTTAATTTGGATAAGTATAGTACCCTTAATTGAGGAAAGAGAAAAGATATGCATTGATTGGTTTTTCACTTTGATTTAATTCGATTTATTCCCTTGTTACTTTTATTTTCCTCAGATTTCCTTTCGTTTCTCGGTTTTGGGCTGTCACACAACCCACTTAATGTGAGGTTGCTTTGAAGCCTTTGGATCAGATCTGATGGAGGAGGAGTCATCTCCTACCTCCAGTCGGACTGTTCTTTCCGGCTACAGTAGCAGCGATTTTGGCGCAATGGTTTCTTTCTCTACTTCCCTTATTGTTTCCTTATGTTTCGATTTTTGCCATCGTCTTGAATTTCCATCTTCAGGGACCCCTTGTTTGGGCATGTTTCCTTCTCCCAATCGATCAGTCGGCGAGATAGTTTCCCAATTGGCCCTGTTTCCGGTTTTTGAGGTTGCTGCATCGAACCTTGGGTATGTCCCCTATATATACCTCCTCCTCCATGAACCTCGAACCCACATAAATTGCTCACAATTGATCCTTCGGCCCCGATCGCTCTACAACTGCTGCTCCCTTCTCCGACTGCTTGGTTCGTCACCGACATCTTCGGTGACATAGGGCAGACCTTCGGAGTTCCTTCCTAACACCCAGACGTCCTCCCAGGTGGTTCGGCTTGTCGGACATCTCGCCAATTTGATCTGATCAGGTGCCCATCCATTTTCCCCCTTTTGTGCTCCTACCTGCTTCCATGGCAGCGAGTCATTTTTGATGATTCTTCCGCTTTTGGTCTGGATGTTGGGTCTCTTGGTTTTGGCTAGGTTCCACGAACTTGATGGTGTTTTCTTCTGGCATTATGTTGAGGAATCGTGGAGTTTGTTTCTTTGGTTGCCCTACTTCTGTTCTGCTCAAAACCATGGCTGGCTCGCAGTGTCAGGGATGAATTCCCTTTGGCAATGGTCGGCTTTGCCTTGCTTCTCTTCTCATCTTTGTTTTATCACCCGGGGGCATTTTCATCATTTTGCTTTTTTCTCCTTTGCTTGGGCGAGTCAAGGCCGAGGGTTGACGCGGTGACCTATCCAGCCCTAATTGGGCCAAGTCATGCGGGCCCGGCCTGCTCTTCCCTTGCTTTTAGTGGATTTTCTCCACCTATGTGGCTTCACTACTATAGAAATAGCATTCAGTGTCGCTTTTCTGGGCGTCGGTTATTAAGGGAAACCGACGCCTATAATATAAGGCGTCGGTTATTTAGACAAATCGACGTCTATATTCAAAGACCAGCCAGACGCGGGTACCACTTTGTATTCAGTGTCGGTTGTTTATAACAAACCGACGCCTAAAGTCGCCCGCGAAATCCAATTTTCGAGCGAAAAAAATAGTGTCACTTTCGGCGTCGGTTATGTAGATAAAAAACCGACGCCTATGTGCGATGGAAATTTGCGCGAAAAGTGTCCTTTTCAGCGTCGGTGATCCTTTTATAACCGACGCTGAAAGTGGTTCCCGCCAAATAATTTCATGAAAATATCGTCCAATTGGACGTCGGTTGTTTCAAACAACCGACGCTAAAGAATGTTAGGCGTCGGTTGTTGTAAACAACCGACGCTATTTTGGAACTTCATAACCCTCGATCGCCCGACTCTTCCCCTTTCTTCTGTTTCATTGCGAGCGATTTCTTCTCTGCTGTCGCCCAACTCTCTGCTCCTTCTTCTCCACGACAGCGCCGTCGTGCCGCCACTGCTATTCCGGCACCCCCTTCTCCGGCGCCCCCTTGTCCTTATCCTCCGCCGCCGCACCCCGTTCTCCTTCTCCTCCGCCTGGCCGCTGCCTGCCTGCCGCCGCCTGGCCGCTGCCTGCCTGCCGCCGCCTGGCCGCTGCCTGCCTACCGCCGCTGACGCTCCCTGCTCGTCGGAGTTGCTGCCGCTGGTTCTGGAGCTCGCCGGCCGCCGCCCACGTACTCAACCAGCTCAACCTCGCCCTACTCTGCTTGCCCAGGTACCTGCCGACCTACCCAGGCACGAAATTGGTTCTTTATGTGCCGACCTAATCTGCTTGCCTAATCTGCTTGCGCAAAATTGGCTCCCTACTCTGCTTGCTTAATGTGCCTAATCTGCTTTAAGTGGTCCTAATATCATGGCTAAACATAATATGAACTAGATCTTTTTATGTCATTAAATCAATGAACTTAGGAATTGGGGGTTCAAGAATAACCCTAATGATAACAGGATAATAAGGAAACCTAAGTTAATGTTATTATATGATTTGTGGCACTTTAGGATGTATATACATGCAACAAAAGTTAATTGCTTGGTTTTCTTATTTGCTTGGATAATATACTCAGTGAATTAATGTATGATTTGCATGGATCACCATCAAGGTACGTGGTTGTACTTATGATTACATGTATTTACTTCCTATGTTTGTCAAGGTTTCTTGAAGATTGAATAAGTGATAGATGCTGGATGTTTATTTATTTCATGCAAATTATAAAGTCCTTATGATTATCACATTAAGTAAATCATGATATTCTGAACCCTAGGTTACACAGATTGAAAGGTAACACACTTTGTCCTAAGTTGCTAATTTTTATTCTAATATGAACTCTAGTCTCATCTATCCATGTTGCCTATAGTTTATAACATTGCATTGTGAATTATTGCATGTTTGAAACAATTAAATTCTTGATTTATTATTTAATAATGCTCTATAGATTAGGTACTTATCATGTCTATTAAAATCCTACCAGTATAATTATGTGATCCCAACATATTAGGATTAACCATGTTGTTGGCCTAGAAACCCGTCCAAGATTGACTCATTAGGAGTAAATCTTGGATAGTCCCTGGTTTGGGACTGTTCTTGAACACCTAATCTCACTTAGGATGTAAGTGTATAATGTGTATTGGGTTTTCGAGAAAATTTTGGTAGCATTTCCCCGTTTGTTCTCTAAGTACATATGTACTTAGAGAACAGCGGGGAAATGCTGCCAAAATTTTCTTGAAAACCCAATACACATTATACACTTACTAGTGAGATTAGGTGTTCAAGGATGGGATAGGTGGTACACATTTATTATATATAAGAATGACATCACATGTGTTTGTTGGCCTAGAATGTGAACAATCATTGTTCTTTATATTACTTGTACATTGGTATACATTAGAATGAACAATCACTAAATTATATACTGTTTGTATGGAGTCCGGCTTCATTGTAGATATCTATTATTGTGTTTGTTGGCCTAGAAACCCGTCCAAGATTTACTCATTAGGAGTAAATCTTGGATAGTCCCCGGTTTGGGAATGTTCTTGAATACCTAATCTCACTTAGGATGTAAGTGTATAATGTGTATTTGGTTTTCGAGAAAATTTCGGTAGCATTTCCCTGTTTGTTCTCTAAGTACATATGTACTTAGAGAACAGTAGGGAAATGCTGCCGAAATTTTCTTGAAAACCAAATACACATTATACACTTACTAGTGAGATTAGGTGTTCAAGGATGGGATAGGTGGTACACATTTATTATATATAAGAATGACATCAAATGTGTTTGTTGGCATTTCCCCATTTGTTCTCTAAGTACATATGTACTTAGAGAACAGCGGGGAAATGCTGCCTAATCTTTTCCTAATATATACTTGTTTCCTAATATATACTTGTTTTCTCTGATCATAGAATGGATAGATCATGGATGTCCATTCGTAATCGTTGCACCCCAGAGTTTATATCTGGTCTTGATCAGTTTATTAGATTTGCCGAGGAACATAGGAAAAAACCTACAGATAGGTTCTACTGTCCATGTAGGCATTGCGGTAACAACTTGAAAGTCAACACTGGTGAGGAAATCAAAAGTCATGTCATGTGCAACGGGATTGTACAAGGCTATACAGAATGGCACTGGCATGGAGAGATTTCAAAATCGAAACCAGTAGATGTCGATAGCATTGCTTGGGTGGAAGAAGAAATTGCCTCCGATGACGTAAATGTGAACGAACCAGTTCCAGCAGACATTGTTGATGCGATGCTGGATAGTTGTAGGGTAGAGCACACTGATCCACCTCCTATATTTACAAACATTGTGCATGATGCTGAGATACCGTTATACACAGGCTGTGCTAAGTTTACGAAGCTTAGCGCTGTGTTGAGATTGTATAAGTTGAAAGCTAACAATAGATGGAGCGACAAAAGCTTCACTTCATTGTTGACTTTGTTGAAAGAAATGCTTCCTGAAGGAAACGAGCTTCCAATCTCAACATACCAGGTAAAGAAAATGTTGTGCCCAATGGGAATGGAGGCCAAGAAGATACACGCATGCCCGAATGATTGTGTATTATTTCAAAAGGACTATGTAGATTTGAAATATTGTCCAAAATGTGGTGCGTCACGGTATAAATTGACGACTTCGGGGGAGTCCAAAACTGGTTCTCCTGCCAAGGTGTTGTGGTATCTACCTATAATATCACGGTTTCAACGCTTGTTTGCAAATCTGAAAGATGCGAAGAATTTGAGGTGGCATGCAGATGTTAAGAAAAATAATGATGGGATCCTACGACATGCGTCTGATTCCCCACAGTGGAAGAAGATTGATCTATTGTACCCTAAATTTGGTGAAGAAGATAGGAATCTAAGACTTGGGCTTTGTACAGATGGGATGAATCCGTACGGGACATTGAGCAGCCAACATAGCACTTGGCCAGTCATGCTTGTTATATACAATCTTCCTCCCTGGATGTGTATGAAAAATAAGTACGTTATGTTGTCATTGTTGATATCGGGCCCTAAACAACCCGGAAATGATATCGATGTTTATCTTGAACCTTTGATTGATGACTTAAAGAAACTTTGGGCTGAAGGTGTGATGACCTATGATGCTTCAGCAAGAGATACATTTCGTTTGCACGCTATGTTGTTTTGCACTATTAATGACTTTCCAGCATATGGGAATTTGTCTGGATATAGTGTCAAAGGAGCTAAAGCGTGTCCTATATGTGAAGAAAACACTGATTCAATAAGACTAAAACATGGCGGCAAGACTGTATATCTTGGTCATCGAAGGTTTCTTTCAAAATTCCATCCGTATCGTAGGAAGCACAAAGCATTCAATGGATGGAATGATGAACGGAGTGCACCTAAACCTATACCAGGGGATGTTGTTTATGAAAGAGTAAAAGACATTGTCAATGAATTTGGTAAGAAATCACAATGTAGTATGGCCACACGGAGTGACAATTCTTCATTCAAGAAGTCAATATTTTGGGATCTTCCTTATTGGAGTTCTTTGACAGTCAGGCATTGTATCGATGTAATGCACGTTGAGAAAAATGTTTGTGATAGCATCATTGGTACTCTATTAAATATACCATGTAAGACTAAAGATGGGATAAAATCCAGACTGGACCTACGTGAAATGGGAATAAGGTCAGAATTAACAGAATTGCGTGAAATGGGTAATAAAAGAACATACTTACCTCCCGCTTGTTACACATTGTCTAGAAAGGAGAAGAAAACTTTTTGTGAATGCTTGGTAAATGTTAAGGTGCCACGTGGTTACTCATCCAACATCCGTAGATTGGTATCAATGAAAGATCTGAAGTTGATAGGTCTTAAATCTCATGATTGTCACACTCTAATGCAACAAATATTGCCCGTGGCAATTCGATCTATATTGCCGAAGCATGTAAGGTTTGCAATTACCATACTTTGTTTCTTTTTCAACAGTCTATGCAGCAAAGTTATTGACCCTGATACTCTCGATAATTTGCAAAGAGAAGTGGTTGTTACCCTATGTCAGCTTGAGATGTATTTCCCTCCTTCGTTCTTTGATATCATGGTACATCTTGTTGTCCACTTGACTAGGGAAGTGAAAATGTTGGGACCAGTTTTCTTGCATTGGATGTATCCCTTTGAACGATACATGAGCGTTTTTAAAGGTGATGTTCGAAACCGTTATCGGCCTGAAGGGAGTATTATTGAAGGTTATGTGGCGAGAGAGGTTATGGATTTTTGCAATGACTTTCTCAGTGGTAATGACACTCCTGATAATGACAAGAATATTGAGGAGGGCAAAGGAATTTTGGGATCACGGGTGAAAGTAATCAGCCGTGAGCAGTTGGAACAAGCTCACTTGTATATTTTACACAATATGGACGAAGTGAGTGTTTATATCGAGAAACATACCAATTTCATAAAGAGACAACATCCTCGAGCAAGTTCAATGTGGCTTGCTAGAGAGCATAATAAGACTTTTACTAAGTGGTTTGAAGATAAAGTCTTACATCAACTATCTCAAACACCAAATGATATTACAGAAACTATCAAATGCCTCGCCTTTAAACCAAAACCGAATGTTATGTCTTATGAAGGGTTTGACATTAATGGATTCACATATTACACAAAGCGCCAAGATGATAAGAGTGTCGTCCAAAATAGTGGGGTCACTCTTCAAGCGTCGACTATGTACTTTGCAAGTGCAAAGGATAAGAGTCCACGTGAAGCTAAAATGTCATATTACGGTGTCATTGAGGACATTTGGGAGTTTGACTACATAGATTTCGAAATTCCGCTCTTTAAATGTAATTGGGTTGATAACACCAAAGGAGTTATAGTGGATGAATTGGGTTTTACTTTGGTGAACTTTGAAAAGATTGGCGAGAAGGGTGAACCATTCATATTGGCATCACAGGCGAAACAAATATTCTATATCGATGATCCTGCGAATGATAAATGGTCGGTTGTTCTTCATGGTAAAAGACAGTTCATTGAAGATCCTATAGATGAAGAAGAGTACTATGATAAGTATGATGACTCCAGTCCATTCTCAGTTGGGTTGCCCACTCCACAAAATATTGAAGCTAATGATGACTTATATGTGCGCGGAGATCACAATGAAGGATTGTTAATTGATAAAAGATCACAATTTTAGAGACATGTATGTTAATCCAAATGCTAAATGTTTGCCTTTTTCTAGTTAATACAAATGCTAAATGTTTGCCTTTTTCTAGTTAATACAAATGCTAAATGTTTGCCTTTTTCTAGTTAATACAAATGCTAAATGTTTGCATTTTAAATGACATTTTCAGATGGCTGACCATGATGAGCATGATGTCCATGATGAGCATGAAGTCCATGATGAGCATGCTGTCCATGACGAGCATGGCGAGGATACTAATGTAAGTTCTAAAAACATATCTTGTATTTCTATAAAATTCATTATCTTCTAGTTATGTCAAGTCCATGATGAGCATGTTGTCCATGACGAGCATGGCTAATTTAGTGTGTTTTATTTTTGTCAAATTTTAGGTTGATGCACCTGTACCCACTGAATAACTGGAGCAACTTGATGCGCAACACCAAAAACTTAACAAGAAAAGGGGCATCACTCTGTTGAAGAAGTTATTAGCGCTAAGTGGTAGTGGATCCAAATTGGTGGTGGAGTTTGATAATGGAGGAAATCCAATTGGAGTGAACCGCAATAATTTTGTAAACTATCTTGGGTGTACCACTCAGAGCCATTGTGGTGTTAAGTATGACAATTGGCATAAAGTTCCTCAAGGGAAAAAAGACTTGATATGGAAGGATTTATGCGTGAGTTATTATTATTTGCAATTCTATTTTGTAGATTAAAAATTCTATTATTTGCAATTCTATTTTGGATACGAGTTAATAACATTTCTATTTTACAGAATCTGTTTGCATTGGATGAGAAGTTGCATCGTAAAAATGTGATGCAACGCGCTGGAAAGATGCTTAGGAATTATAGGACAAATCTGAACAGAGAATACATAAAAGAGGGTGATAAGAAGAAGAAGTCAGCCCTTGAACAATGGAACTTCTTGGACAAAGAAGATTGGGACAATTTTGTTGCTTCAAGAAAATCTAAAGAATTCAAGGTATTAGGCATCACTCCCAATTTAATTAATATACATTGTATTCACCTATTCAAGATTAACATTTAGTGCTACTAACCAAATCTTTAATGTGCATACTAACTAGGCCCTCAGTGACGCACAAAAAGCAAGGCGTGCACTGAATGTGCTTGACCACACTATGGGTCCAAAAGGCTATGCAAGCGTTCGCCAAAGACTACATGCGGAGTCTGCGGCTACTCAGGAGTCTGCTCCTACTCAGGGGTCTGCCACACCCATACCTCGCCATGATATCTGGATAGCTGGCAGGCAAAACAAGAAGGGTGAAATAAAGAAGCCTGTAACTGCTGAGGCGGCTGCAAAAATGGTAAAATACAACTCTTAGAGAAATCGTTTGAATATTGATTATTTGTGGTGTTAACTTACCAATTTCTGTTTATGGTGATTAGCGGGAGCTGCACGAGCAGAGGAAACAAGGCACGTTCATCCCTTAGGGCACAAGGGATGAATTGACAGTTGCTCTGGGTAACCCAGAGCATCCTGGACGTGTTAGAGGTGTCGGCACTGGTGTTGGCATCAAAGTATTCTTTGGGCCATCCCAGCGCAAACCCAGAGCGGGTCTTTCTCAAGAAGAGGTAACCTATTCTTTTTTTAGAATGTTACTGCAAAAGGAAATTCATTAATAAGAAGCTAATGTTTCTTTTATCCATGTATAGATGAATAAGAGAGTTGAGGATTTAGTTGCTAAGAAGGTCAACGATGTAGTTGCTGAGAAGGTCAAGGAAGAATTGCTGCGGTGGCAGGCATCTCAGGCTTCCAATACACCTATGGCGACCCACTCTTCTCCTGATGCACAGACTGCGAGTAATCCTGGAGACCCATCGCCTAGCACGTCTGCTGTAAGTATTGTTTATGACATTGTAGCTAGTCTTTTCAAGATGATATGTTTTCAAGATTATATGTATATATGTATAACATTCTTTACGTAAATTTGTAGGCATTGAAGCCATGCCGCTTAAGAATAGAAGACTATGTTGTTGCAGAGGCGCAAGCTTACCCGTCCCTTCCTGGGGAAAGGTTTCACGGGACTCCAATGCCACATGGCTATGTTTGTGTGGGCCCATTACGTGTGTTACCCGATTGGAGGGAAGTTGCGTTGCCATATGCCCACCCAGATATTGATACACTTGGTGAGGCAGAAGGCGGGGTCATATTGTGGCCCAAAGCAGATGTCATCTACACGACTGAAATTGTAAGATAAATTTACATTGATTTAGACTGTTAATGTGTATATATTATGTCAACTGATCTGAAATTATATATACAGGTTAAAAAGAAGACACCAGGAGCACCTAGGCCTCCACCTCCACTTCCCGCATTACCAACTTGGGTTCCAACTGACCTAACATACCTGTTAGGTCCTGCTTGTAGGGGAATGGCATGTTGGCTACGTGCACATAATATACATTGCCCTATAATAGTTTCTTTAGATGCAGATTATGCAGGTCGATCATACGATAGCTCTTTATTTATACAAGATATTATTGAGCTGTTTATGTATGATTGGCTGAATACATCAATGATAGAGACATGGATAAGGTGAGATCTTGTTTATACATCCATATACCTTGTGTAAGATCTGGTGATCTGGTTTCTTATATATTAATGCATACGTAATACATGTTTTGCAGCTACTTAGTCGAAGATCATTGCAAACAATTTGCATTTGATCATGTGGGATTTTTGATTCCATCATTGATTAGTATGGTAGCTAAAGACCCTGATAATGTTCAACAATACTGTATAGATGCTTTTACAATTTTTGGTCAGCAAAAGAAGACGATAATAATAGCTCCATTCAATGTCAAGTAAGTTTACTTTATTTATAATTTGGACTTAAGAAAATTCCATTTTTATTGTGCATTTTGAGTTATTAATTGTTAAATTTTTACCTCTAGCGGTAAACATTGGGAGTTACTAGTTATTGTCCCCGGGACGTTCACTGTTTATTATCTAGATCCCGCGGGAAGTACATTAAACACTAAAATTGGACACGTAATGAGAATGCCATTATTCTGGTGAGAAATATTTCATTTTTGTATCTGTTACCATCTGTTATTACATTACTATTTACTTATGTAATTTACTGTGTTATATTAACATGTAGGGGTTTAGATGCATTCAAAAAGGCTGTAGGAACGGTCCCAAGGAAAAAGAACCAGCCAATAAATTGGGAGAACGTACAAGTAAGTTCCCGACTCCAATGTATATATTATTGATGTGAATTGTGCTTAGTTGTATGATTTTGTATGTTTCAATTTATAGTGCGCTACACAAGACAATGGTTGGGCATGCACATACTATGTGATGCGATTTATGCAGATGATTATCAAATATGCCGCATTGGACATTGATACCATACATGAGGTATTATATATAGTCTCATTAGTTTGTATGAAATATATCAATCTTATCTTATTTTTATATTATTACTTATATATATACATCATTCTCTTTTCAGGTGTTTAAAACTGACAACACTACAGGTAAACGCTTAAAAAATATACATGCTCCATATACGATGGAAGCATTAAATGAAGTAAGAGAAGAATGGGCAAAAGCCCTACAAGCAGTGACAACTGTAAGATATAATTGGGATGTTGATAGCGATAATGAATGATACTTTGTAAATGAATATTTCTGAATGTTAATACATGTATTTGAATGTTTCTATATGTGTGAATGTGAGAATTGAATTGATGTCTGAATGTATGTACTTGTGTGAAATTTTCTTTGTGACTTTTGTAGGTTTGTGGCCTGTTTGTAGGCTGATATCAATGGATGTCGTAAACCTACAGTTTAGAAAACTGAACTGTAGGTTCTCATCCTGCTGACCAGCCACAGCAGGCCTGCAAACTGATATGAAAAAAATATATATATATAAATAGGCGTCGGTTATTTATAGATAACCGTCAGCAAAGACCTACAGCGTCGGTTATTTATAGATAACCGACGCCTGATGTGGCCAAAGCAGTCCTGGAAATGGCGTCAGATATTCGTATCCAACCGACGCCTATTTAAACAACCAGGCGTCGGTCGTTTGGTATATAACTGACGCCAAAAGGGTTCGCGCCACAGAAAACGGCGTCATCTAGGACACTTTATGCGTCGGTTATCAACTAAAAGACTGACGCTACATGGAATATAGGCGTCGGTCTTTTAGTAAATCACCGACGCAGAAAGTGCCCTAGATGACGCCGTTTTCTGTGGCGCGAACCATTTTGGCGTCGGTTTTCTACTAAAAGACCGACGCCTATAGGTTAAATAGGCGTCGGTTAAAAAACCGACGCCGAAGTGTTTGACCTTTAGCGGTGCCCACATAGGCGTCGGTCGGAAACCGACGCCAAATGGGGTTAAAAGACCGACGCCAAATGGGGTTTCTGTAGTAGTGCTTGATCGGATTTCTTGATTGGTCGGTTTTGTTAAATTGATAACTAATTACCTGTTTGGCCAAAAATTACGAATAAATACTCGTTGGATTCATAAAAAGAAGGGATTTATAATGGTATAAGTTTTGATGGCTAAATATTATGTTTTAAAGAGGTGATTTTTAATGGATCTAATTAATAAGATAATAACTTGTATAAATCATAACTAATATTTATAAGTTAGAAAAATATAATAAAATATGTTTTAAACTCAGGAAAATATAACCTAAAATATAGTGTGGTCTTGATAACCTAATCCACTAATAAGAAAAAGGCAATTTTTAGGGTTTTGAATAATTAATGGAAACCTAACCCTAATTCCACATATATGCATAATAGGTTCTTTGGAAGCCTAGGTTTGGACCTAGATGTGACTTTGGATCATTGACTCTGTAGTTGAGGTATGTTTGCATCCCCGATTATTCTTCTTGAGCAATTAGCCTATTTTTGTCTTACTTTTGGTCCTTTGAACATTAGCCTACACATTGTCTTGTTCTTTTGAAATCATGCTTCATGTGAAGTATCTTATTTTGTTATTGATCATGTGATCATAGATATTCTCTTAACTATGTTCCTTATGCCTTGGTGCATGTTGGACCTTTGATATTATATGCCCAATGTGATGTGGAAGTTTACTTAATGATATGTGCCCACTTTGAAGTGGATTTGTTTATATGTTTGTGTTGTCCATTATGTGATGGCAACAATTGTATAAATCTGACTGTACTTCTCTATTTGCCTCTATATTTAACATGCTATGTGATGCAGTAGCACTAGAGTAGTGTAATTACATTGGTTTTGTCTCATTATGCAACATGGCAACATTGTGATATCTTTGGGATGGAGGATGTGTGATTCCCCATACCCGGACAGGATGTGTGATTTCTAGCCCATGTTATATATATTTGGGTGGTGGATGTGTGATTCCCCATGCCAGGGCAGGATGTGTGATTCCTGGCCCATGAACTGTTAGGGTAAGATGTGTGATTCTTGGCTCATGTCCCACCAGGTTCAAGATGTGTGATTCTTGACTGCCAATGTTATGTATATTGTTCTAGGGCTATGCTTATCTCACATACATGCAGGTTGATGATGATATGTGCTTTGTTTCCCACCATGGTAGTGGATGTTTATATTGATAGCACATTCTTATTATTTGTTGGTTATGGCAAGTATCCCTTTTGTTATGATTCTTTTCTCTTGATACCCGTTTGGGTGGTACTTATCTCTTGCATGGGAAGCCTTTTATTTTGACGTCCCCTATTCTTTATAAATTGCTCAATTTTCTTTTTAGTATGCACATACCATCTTTTGCTGATGTCTCCTGTTGTTTCTCTTTTGCTGGGGTATGCTTCCAACCCTAGGTGGAGGACTTGGATGATAAGGTTTGATGACCTGGACTTAGAATATGAAGTTAAGCTTGGAGACAATCTTGAGGTGGTTTAGATTTCCTCTACATGGATCCTTATGTTGTAATTTTAAGATGTTTCTTTTTTTTATAATTGAATAGTCAAATATTTTCTTCCGCTGCTATACATTGGTCTTTTGATTACCATTATATAAAGATTTGAAAATTTTACACCCAGTCCAACATACCTTTTGAGTGTGTTTGGACTGGAGGTTTTATCATTCAAATTTTTAGTAGAGAAGTGGTTTCACTCCTTTACACCCAACATGTTGGTAAGTTTATTGACCCTCTTTCACCTTGAATCCATGGTGGAAATCACAAATCAATGCATGATTTCTTCCTATCTCGATTCCCTCTTCAATTCTAACCATTCCTTTTCACTCAAAGCTTGAGGACAAGCCTTGGGATAGTGAAAGGAGTTGCATCCACCATTGTTGACGTGAGATTGGAGCCTTGGAGCTCAATTGAAGGCGGGTTATATAACTTGAACCCATTTTCATTATTATTCAACTAGCAATCTTGCAATTATAATGATTCCTTCTAATTCTTGATTAATTGCTTGTTGAAATGGGTAATTCCATGAAATCAGAAGTACTAAGAACTACAGGGACGAAGGTAGATGATGATGACATCATCTTGGGCCCATTTCCCAAAGAAAATTACATTCCAATCGGTTTCAACAAGTTGCTCATTCGGTTTCAACAAAACCGTTTGAAAGCAAATAGTTTCATCAAACCGTTTGAAGTTAAATGGTTTCAAACTGTTTGGGAGAGTTGACCAGGGTTGAGCGTTTGGTTAATTTGATGCTAATGTTGATGGTTAATGACCCATAAAATTTTATTGATTAATTCCAAAGGGTTCATCACTTGAAGGTTAATCAATTAGCAAACCCTAATCGGGTTAAGTGCTGAAATTCAATTTGGTTAACCTAGATTTTTGGGTGATTGAGCCCAAACGGTCTAAAGACCGTTTGGAGGTCACCCAAATGGTCTCAAGACCATTTGGAGGTCAATAAAGACCGTTTGGAGGTCAATCAAGACCGTTTGGAGGTCTAGGGTTAAGTATGGTTGAGTATTTGAAGGTTCAAAGATACCAAATTGAAATACAATCAATTGCTGGTTTGATGATCAATCCAAAGACCCAAACCCTAATTGAATTCCACAAATTTCAAGGATGAAATGGGGAAAACGGTCTCAATACCATTTGGAGGTCATCCAAACGACCTCAAGACCGTTTGGGGTCAGGTCATATATCACATGTAGCATCACAGGGTTGATATACCTTGATGCATCTTAATCCAACATACTTGGATAAGAAATACAAGAAGTGTGTGTTATGTAAATTATTACAATGAATATGTAATGAATTCAATGCACTTTGATAAGTGTTGGCTAAACACTATGAGAAAGGGGTTAAGCCAAGATAATGTGTATGATATAAACATACCATGGTAAGATTGAGAGATGAACTCATACCTTGAATTGATATTCATAAATGATATATGATGAAAGTAATGATCATGAGTAAATACTTATGATAGTTTTGAATGCTCCTAGAGGGGTGGAGCAATATACTAGGGTTGAACTAATGATGTAAACATGAAACCCTAACTAATGAGAAATGGGAGATCCTAACCCTAAATTGGGTAATGGAATGGAAAATCCTAATTGATAGTAAACCCTAATCCTGATATAGGAATGGTAGTGTTACTAATGTATCACATGATGTGATAATTGAATCATATGACTGTTATCATGTCTATTAACCATGCAGATATTATGAGATGGTGATCATAGCTAGATTTGAGCTATGGCTTTTATATAATGACAATGTTGATTGGCCTTGTGTGCCTTATTGTTGTTGATGCTAAGTAAAAGTAACAAAATGTACATGGACTTTATGAGTCATATGAGTAAGTTGTTGCCTAGTGAAAGGTGAAAAGACACTTAATGGGCCTTGTGAGCCATGTGTGATGCTTGTGTAACAAGTATCATGTATACCTCTGTTTGAGGGCCTAGAGGTGATAGTTACCTAACAAGTGGTAACAGTGATAGTGATGAACTGAGGGTATGAATACCCAGTTTTGATAAGTAAGATAATGATGTTTCTGTGAGATGTAAACTTTCAAGTAATGAGATAAGGAACTGAGATCCCAATGCCTCATAAAGAATGAGAAGTGAATGATGCAAATAGTACATGTTTCTTTGTAACATTTGTCTTAATAAGTTATGGTTGAGAACTTGGATGATGCTAAAGAATATGATAATATACTTAATTAAGCAAGAGATATCATATCATGTAGAGCCCTGACCATAGATCCATCATTGTCAGAATTGTTGAATGGTGAAACGGATGCTCTGCAGCAAAACTCGGAACACATATTTTGAATATGCGAGGGTAAATGGGTGAAAATATCCTTACGTCCTTATGAAGAGATTGATGGAAGGTAAACATTAAACATATCAATCCTTCATGCTTTTGGGATGGATGTATCACTAATCTCCCGATGATTGGGATAGATTTCATACACATCTCCCAATAATACTTAATGTCGGGTCGATGGAGATAAACATTAAATCTCTCGATTGCCGATGAGAGTGCAGTTGATGTTGTAACTCTATAGCAAAGTTGCCAGTATACCCTCGGAAGCTATGTAGCAGAGACACAACATGTCCTACATGTTATCTCGTACTGACCAAGATGTGGGAGGTCTTGGAAGCTAGCTCTTCCATTGACCTTGTATGGTACCGATTTTGACTTCGTAGTGGTCGGTTGGAGTATGAGTGGTATACCTCATCTCCTCAGGGCATAAGTGTGATTGTAAAATGTAATCAGTCGTATAGCATGTTTTCTTAAGGATTGAATGCGGAAATTCATTGGCTGATGTTACATTTCTTTTATGCATCTCTAGTTGATAGATATTAATTATATCTCTTTACATTCCTTGCAAAGCAGATTGATGAATTACGACTCTACTATGGGTAGATGCAATGTTCTCCTTAGGATAGGAGATTACTTCACTTTGTTCATACAGTGATTTATCTATTATTAAATGTATAAAATTTCTCTGGTCAATTTCATTCTAATAAACTGCAATAATAATATTTTGGCGGAGAGTTATATCTCCCGTTGGGGCAATTTATAATTGTCTCACCCCTGTGGGATCCAATGTTTTTAAGTGGACGCGGACGAAGAAATAGAAATCCCTACAGCAGAGGAAGGACAACAACAATAGGGACAACAGTGAGATCTCAGATGGAGATATTTTCTGTCAAGTTTTATAGATAGTAGTCCTATGTGTCGTCTCTGTACTCTCAGGTCCTCGGAGTCAGTAGTTAGTGCTTTTAATGAATTGATCTGAGATTTTGGCTTGATGCCTCAAGGTTCTTATATTGTTTGTATATAATGTTAATAGGGCAACTGTGGTATGTAATCCTCGAGAAGAGATGGTACAAGTTATGTACTTTTGAACCAGGATGTAAATGTCATACATTGGTTCTTGATGAAAGAGTTTTCCTATGTTTGGATCTCTTTGCAAAAAAGGTTTTAATTTTTAGTGAGTTTCAGTAATCCGCTGCAAATGATTCGCTTTCGCTTAAGAAAATCTTGTTTTTGTGATTTGGATGCCACAAGTTTAGTGGTATCAGAGCTCTAGGTTTGCTGAGTCTACAGGGACATAGGACTAAGGTTGTTGAGTCTGTTCTAGTGTCTTCTAGTATATCTGATAGTGTCTTCTGCTCATATAAGAGAAGAAGAACTTGATGATGTCCAGATCACACCAGGAATATGTTGCTGAGAATAGCAATGCTGCACCAAGAAGAGGTGCATGGGATCAGGCAAGAGAGGAACGACTGTCAGAGAACCCCCAATATGATCCAACTAGGATAAGAAATCCTTCTTTAGGTATCACTTTTGGGCAATTTAGGGCAACAATAATGTATATAGTGGATCAAGCATTGGCAATACAACCTATATTACCAACCCCCAATGACGATGTTTTGGACATCAACATGATTTGTAATCAATATCAGCATGTTGAATCAATGAATAATAATGGAAAGAATAGGATACAACCTGAAATCAGGGTCTGTTACAAGTGTAGGAAACCTGGACATATCAGAAGATATTGTCCAGAGAAGAAAAATAAAGGAAAATTTGAGAAAAGGCCTATCCAAACTCAGGAATAGAGGCCTAGTAGTTCCAAAAAGAAGAATTTTTTGGTACCATTAGTACAACCAGAGCCTAGTGTACCAAGGAAATGGCTACCTGAAAAGGGTAAAGAACCTTCTAGACCACATATAAAGCCCAGAACTTGCTACCAATGTAGACAGGTAGGACATCTGGCAAGAGATTGCTCAGCCAGAAATGTTATGATGAATCAACCTCTGAGGCAGAATCAGCCTGAGGTAGTGAACCATCCATGAATCGTGACAGGTTAGACAAAATAATGTCGTTCTAATATGTCATTTTATGGTATCCTGAGTTAAATTGAGAAAGTAATCGATTGAGCTTTCCTTGAATGGTCCTATAAGGACTTACATTTTGCATAGTAAACATTATAGATGTTTCATATTGTTCTTACCTCAATGAGAGGAGATGAGGTATAGAAGAGATGCCTGGATAAAATCTAGGAATGTTAAATCTTATGCTTGTGATAATATAAAAAGGAAGGAATGTGATAGTATACAAAGTGCATACTACTTAATCTCAGTATTTATATACCCTGGCCAGGTATACAACTATTGATGATAAAGTGAGTATGGAAACTCTTAGATTGTTATCTTTTTGATTGCTCTGATCAAGTAGTCATTATGAGACAATCTAATGAGTATCATGAAATCAGAAATATGAAATGAAATAAATGTGTCATATTCTAAGCACAAGAAAGAGAAATATGAGATAATCTCAGATGAGTATGTATGTATGAGGAAGTAAAAAGTATATTCCTCATAGGATAAGATTGGGAACAAGGGAGATGATCCCTGCCCAATGAAGTTCGTAAGTATAATAAAGATCTTTTCCCATAATGTGGAGATGGGAAATGTGATGAAATTATAAGATGTTCATGAATAAGTTATATAATAACAAAGAAAGGAATAATGTTATGTGATCATCCATATAGATTCCTATGATGAGGGAAAGGAACCTAGGGTGAGATAAAGAGTAAATGATTCATGAATAGTTGAAAATACATGAAATAATAAGAGGAATATGATTCCTTGCTTTCTTTCCTTTTGGGGATATGTCAATCAAGTGGGTCTTAGGACACTTGATGTGAATAAGATAAAAATGTTCATGTGATGAATACTTAGAAAAGTATCAGTTTACCTTGGACTTTGGTTCCAAGGTGAAGATATATGTAACAAGTAATGTCCCAAGATGAAAGGAAGATATATATGTGATGTTTTTTCAACACATGTGATAGATACCAAGGTAAGAAATTCTGGTATCTAAGAAATATCAAATGATTTATGTTGACTACCTGGAATGGTCAACCATGAAGCCAAATTAATCTTGTAAAATAGTATGGACATCACATGTTAGGGGTTTATGCTTTGCATAAACTTGATATTAAAAGAAGAATGTATAATGTTTCTTTGAACAAGAAAGATGTTACTTGACACAGAATTAACTCCACAGTCAATAATGAGAAAGACAGTGGAGTATGTGTCATGTGTAAATGATTCTATGAGAATCTTGTGTGGAAGAACTTTGTGTTGATCAAAGCTCTATGGTGTCTTCATAATAATAAAATGTTATGTGAAGACATGATGATATAATGCATGAATAAAATATGTCTCCCTTTTATCTGGGATTTCGGGGATGAAATCCTTGTTAGGGGTTTATAATTTGTAACATCCCTGACCTGGGTTATGCCTTAACCCTAGAAGTTTTGCTTAAGTAAGATAATTAGATCCTTAATTTTATTTGGTAAAAAGTAATTAAGGCCCAAGAGGAACTTATGTTTCAATTTTGGTCATGTTTGAATAATGTTGAAGCAATGCTTGCTTATTTTGGACTAAAGTGCAAATTACCCAAGTTGAGGGGTTAACTTGCAAATGTTACATGATTAAATGTTCCTCATATGTTGAAGCATAATGAGAATGGAAATGATGCAGTGGTATTGCTTGAGAAAGCCTGAGTACCAAGAAAGAGCTGATAAAGCAATGTTTGTGCATTAAAACCTAGTTTTGGTATAATGCGCAATTTAACCAAAACCTAGGGTTCAATATGCAAATTGCCACTTCAATAAGGTCCCTTATGTTTCTTGGCATCATTTAGAGCAAATAAAATGAGAGGGGCGTCTTATTTGAATTAATTTGGAGGAGAGAGAATCTTGGTATTAAAATAATCAAGATTTATGCATAATTGAAACCCTAATTCAATTTAATGTAAAAAGAAATATATTAATTAAAGAGCCCTTCAACCAAAAGTTGAGGGATGAATTTGCAAAGAGTATGGATGAGCTTTTTCCTTGCAAAGGCACGAAATTATCCAAAGGAAGTGGTTAACTCACTCACATTATGATAAGAATAAGAAATATCTACTCACTTATGAATATTATTATAAAATGATTTAAGGTGCTTAATTTGATTTTCTTTAAATTATGGATAATTGAGAGGAATAAGAGGCAAAGAGGATAGACTCATCCCTAAGGAAGATAAGGGGGCAAGTGGCAAGGATAAGGGGGAGATAATTCATACTTTCTCTCTCCTAATTGAATTTTTAATAAAAATTGCATATAAGCTCATTTATCCATAGAGTAAAAGGGGAATTTCGAATTCACTTCCACCCTTTTCTTGCAAAACGACCTTGGGAGCTTGTGATAAAGAGGATAACGAGCCCCAACCTGTTGGTAAGTTTCTTGACCCTCTTTCACCTTGAATCCATGGTGGAAATCACAAATAAATGCATGATTTCTTCCTATCTCGATTCCCTCTTCAATTCTAACCATTCCTTTTCACTCAAAGCTTGAGGACGAGCCTTGGGATAGTGAAAGGAGTTTATCCACCATTTTTGACGTGATCTTGGAGCCTTGGAGCTCAATTGAAGGCGGGTTATATAACTTGAACCCATTTTCATTATTATTCAACTAGCAATCTTGCAATTATAATGATTCCTTCTAATTCTTGATTAATTGCTTGTTGAAATGGGTAATTCCATGAAATCAGAAGTACTAATAACTACAGGGACGAAGGTAGATGATTATGACATCATCTTGGGCCCATTTCCCAAAGAAAATTACATTCCAATCAGTTTCAAAAAGTTGCTCATTCAGTTTCAACAAAACCGTTTGAAGTTAAACGGTTTCAAACTGTTTGGGAGAGTTGAACAGGGTTGACCATTTGGAAAATTTGATGCTAATGTTGATGGTTAATGACCCATAAAATTTGATTGATTAATTCCAAAGGTTTCATCACTTGAAGGTTAATCAATTAGCAAACCCTAATCGGGTTAAGTGTTGAAATTCAATTTGGTTAACCTAGATTTTTGGGTGATTGAGCCCAAACGGTCTCAAGACCATTTGGAGGTAATCCAAATAGTATCAAGACCGTTTGGAGGTCTAGGGTTAAGTATGGTTGAGTATTTGAAGGTTCAAAGATACCAAATTGAAATACAATCAATTGCTGATTTGATGATTAATCCAATGACCCAAACCCTAATTGAATTCCACAACTTTCAAGGACAGAATGGGGCAAACAGTCTCAAGACCATTTGGAGGTCATCCCAACGACCTCAAGACCGTTTGGGGTCAGGTCATATCAAAAATTTGATGATGATTCATTAGTTGCAATGGAATCAATTCCACAATGTTGGTCATTGATGGCTACTCGATTCAAAGCCCTAATTGAAGGATTCTTGAGTAGAATTTCTAGATCAATTGGGTTCAAAACCCTAATTGATGGTCTAATTGAAGGTTGATTCAATAGTTCAAGTGACAAAGAAATCAAGGATTCAATTGATAGTCGGTTCATCCATTGAAATCATGAATCGTGTAAGTGTTGAAAGGACTTTTTGGTCCATTCAGTTTTGAGAGGGTTTGGACCAAATGGTCTTAAGACCGTTTGGGTCCAAATGGTCTCAAGACCGTTTGGGTCCAAACGGTCTCAAACCGTTTGGAGACCCAAGCCCATTCGGTTTCAAGGGAAACTTGCCCAAACAGTTTCAAACTGTTTAGAGATCAAAGGGTCAAGATCGTTTGGTGATTTAGAGTGATCAAATCAATTGATAACTTAATGATATGAAGGATCAATTGACCCTATATTTTTTACTAATTTATCTTAAAGAAAATCACTAGGGTTGTACCTTTAGGGTACCAAGTGATTGGTAATATTAGATGAGTTAATCCTTGAAGCTTAGATAAGCAATACTTCAATATGCTATGTCAACCCTAATTGAATATACTTAATTGAAGGGTTGAATGACATAATATAACCAAGTTTGACATAGTCAATATCCTAGAGAGGATGAGAGAGAGAGGAATCCATACATGTAGAATAATCATGTAATGGATAAGCCTCAATACTTTCAATATGAATAAACTATGAATTTAGGGTATGATCTTTGATGAAGAGATCATGAAACCTAATCAAGAAGATTGATGAACCTTAATCCCTAATTTAGGGTAATGCTAGGTGTAACCCTAATCAAGGGTGATGACATGGGAAACCCTAATAGAGGGTATTTGAAATGTAATCCCTACTTGGGATGAATAGTAAACCCTAATTTGGAAAAAGGTTATAGAGAACCTTAATTCAAGATATGAAACCCTAAACGAGGATGATTCCATGTGAAACCCTAGTTAAGGGTGATGCCATGTGAAATCCTAATCTAGGGTAATGCCATGTGAAACCCTGAGTTAGAGTGATGTTATGTGGAACCCTGATGCAATGATGTGTTGTGAGACACAAATTCAGGGTGATGCCATGTAATGATATATGAAACCCTAATGAGGGTATAATGGCCAATACAGTGATGTAGAGTGTGGTTAATATAATCAAGTAAGATGAGAATGTTACACCCAGGAAGGATGAAACTGATAAACCATATGGATGGTAATGTTGATACTTTATTGAGTAAGGGTATATGGTACAAGATGATGCCTAGATAATTATATATCTAACTTTATACAGGTGATTAACTTGACATACATGTATCAACCCTATACACCTTACAAAGATGAGGACAAGAAACTCTTAGGAGTGATGTATGCAACACTAAATAATGGTGTGGATAATATCCTGAGAGATGAAATGCCTAAATTAGTTGATAATGGTTTAATCTTTATCAACAATGTCTAACCATTAGTCAAGTCCATATAATTGGACAATTCTAATGTGTGACCTATGCACTATATGATGAAGGTGATAGGTGAGTGGTTAAAAGTATTAAGAAGGAAATACCTTAATATTAGATAAGCTAACAAACTCAGGCAAATTAGAAGTAATGAGAGAAGTGATATATCAAGACATGATAGATATCACATGTAGCATCACAGGGTTGATATACCTTGATGCATCTTAATCCAACATACTTGGATAAGAAATACAAGAAGTGTGTGTTATGTAAATTATTACAATGAATATGTAATGAATTCAATGCACTTTGATAAGTGTTGGCTAAACACTATGAGAAAGGGGTTAAGCCAAGATAATGGGTATGATGTAAACATACCATGGTAATATTGAGAGATGAACTCATACCTTGAATTGATATTCATAAATGATATATGATGAAAGTAATGATCATGAGTAAATACTTATGATAGTTTTGAATGCTCCTAGAGGGGTGGAGAAATAAATTAGGGTTGAACTAATGATGTAAACATGAAACCCTAACTAATTAGAAATGGGAGATCCTAACCCTAAATTGGGTAATGGAATGGAAAATCCTAATTGATAGTAAACCCTAATCCTGATATAGGAATGGTGGTGTTACTAATGTATCACATGATGTGATAATTGAATCATATGACTGTTATCATGTCTATTAACCATGCATATATTATGAGATGGTGATCATAGCCAGATTTGAGCTATGGCTTTTATATAATGACAATGTTGATTGGCCTTGTATGCCTTAATGTTGTTGGTGCTTAGTAAAAGTAACAAAATGTACATGGACTTTATGAGTCATATGAGTAAGTTGTTGCCTAGTGAAAGGTGACAAGACACTTAATGGGCCTTGTGAGCCATGTGTGATGCTTGTATAACAAGTATCTTGTATACCTCAGTCTGAGGGCCTAGAGGTGATAGTTACCTAACAAGTGGTAACAGTGATAGTGATGAATTGAGGGTATGAATACCCAGTTTTGATAAGTAAGATAATGATGTTGTTGTGAGATGTGAACTTTCAAGTAATGAGATAAGGAACTGAGATCCCAATGCCTCATAAAGAATGAGAAGTGAATGATGCAAATAGTACATGTTTCTTTGTAGCATTTGTCTTAATAAGTTATGGTTGAGAACTTGGTCGATGCTAAAAGAATATGATAATATACTTAATTAAGCAAGAGATATCATATCATGTAGAGCCCTGACCATAGACCCATCAACGTCAGAATTGTTGGATGGTGAAACGGGTGCTCCGTGACAAAACCCGGAACGCATATTTTGAATATGCGGGGGTAAATGGGCGAAAATATCCTTACGTCCTTATGAAGAGATTGATGGAAGGTAAACATTAAACCTCTCAATCCTTCATGCTTCCGGGATGGATGTATCACTAATCTCCCAATGATTGGGATAGATGTCGTACACATCTCCCAATAATACTTAATGTCGGGTCGATGGAGATAAACATTAAATCTCTCGATTGCCGATGAGAGTGCAGTTGACGTTGTAACTCTATAGTGAAGTTGCCAGTATACCCTGGGAAGCTTTGTAGCAGAGACACAAGATGTCCTGCATGTTATCTCGTACTGACCGAGATGTGGGAGGTCTTGGAAGCTGGCTCTTCCATTGACCTTGTATGGTACTGATTTTGACTTCGCAGTGGTCGGTTGGAGTATGAGCGGTATACCTCATCTCCTCAGGGCATAAGTGTGATTGTAAAATGTAATCAGTCGTATAACATGTTTGCTTAAGGATTGAATGCGGAAATTCATTGGCTGATGTTACATTTCTTTTATGCATCTCTAGTTGATAGATGTTAATTATATATCTTTACATTCCTTGCAAAGCAGATAGATGAATTACGACTCTACTGTGGGTAGATGCAATGTTCTCCTTAGGATAGGAGATTACTTCACTCTGTTCATACAGGGATTTATTGTTGTTAAATATATAAAATTTCTCTGCTCAGTTTCATTCTAATAAACTGCAATAATAATGTTTTGGCGGAGAGTTATATCTCCCGCTCGGGCAATTTATAATTGTCTCACCCCCGTGAGATCCAATGTTTTTAGGTGGACGCGGACGAAGAAATAGAAATCCCTACAGCAGAGGAAGGACAACAACATTAGGGACAACAGTGAGATCTCAGGTGGAGATACTGTCTATCAAGTTTTATAGATAGTAGTCCTATGTGTCGTCTCTGTACTCTCAGGTCCTCGGAGTCAGTAGTTAGTGCTTTTAATGAATTGATCTGAGATTTTGGCTTGATGCCTCGAGGTTCTTATGTTGTTTGTATATAATGTTAATAGGGCAGCTGTGGTATGTAATCCTCGAGAAGAGATGGTACAAGTTATGTACTTTTGAACCAGGATGTAAATGTTATACATTGGTTCTTGATGAAAGAGTTTTCCTATGTTTGGATCTCTTTGCAAAAAGGTTTTAATTTTTAGTGATTTTCAGTAATCCGCTGCAAATGATTCGCTTCCGCTTAAGCAAATCTTGTTTTTGTGAGTTGGATGCCACAATACATGTTTGTATGTTATAATGTCATCCATGATTGCAGTTTAAATAAGCAAGTTTATCCCATCTAGACACATGAATTCTATCTGTCCTGATAGCCCAGCAACACTAGGTAATGCTCAGTCTTTTGACAAGGATGATGACATATGTTCTAGGTCTGAAGTTCCCACAACCACTTCATCCTGAACAAGACATGGAAGTACCTAAAGTCAAAACTCTTTACCCTAGTCTGTGTTTTTGAACTTCGGTGTCCCTTTGGAGCTTTTCTGGAGTGCAACTCATCCAAACGTTAATTTTTGATAGGGGTTTGTCTAAGGGAGTACTCCCTCCTTTTTGAGGAACTTTGCACGCCCTTACCCATATACATGTAGCTTCAAAAACATCCCCTAGTGGAGTGATTTTTAACTATGTGTTTGCTTGTTTATAATGTCATTCGCGATTGTAGCTTTAGCAAGCAAGTTTACTCCATTTAGACACCAATTATGTTTATCCTCATCTCTGACCACTCCAGATAATGCTTAGTCTTTTGACGAGGGTGATGATGGCTCCCCCGGCTCAGAAGGGCCCACAAACACTCACCCCGAACAAGCCATGGAAGTGTTTATAGTCGGAAGAAATATGATACTTGGACCAAAAGTGGCACCCATTTTGAGACCATGTGTGTCCTCTTGCATGCATGAAAACAAAACTAGGGAGGGAAGCAACTTACTTCCCTCCCTAATTTTGTTCTCATGCACGCAGGAGGACAAAAAGAATCTCAAAATGGGTATCATTTCTGGTCCATATAGCAGAATTCTAGTCGGAACTCCTTACCTTACTCCCTGATTTTGAATTTTGGTGTCCTTTTGAAGCTTATATTTTTGGAGTGCCCCCTCCTCCAAACATTAAGTTTTCACATGGGTTTGTCTAAGGGAGTGTTTTTGAAACTATAAATCTGATCTGCGAACACACACACACACACACACACACCGGGGTTTCTACAATGATATCGGTTGTAATCCATCCAACATTCTTGTGATGTTGTCCATTAGTTAATATCACGGTATTGTAAAAAATGAGTGCATATTACGTATATTACGTTAACACAGAGTCGTTCGGGGCTTGATCGGGCCATGGAGAAATCTGTTCAGGTTCGGATAAATCTGTACCCGACCGGATCCATTGCAATCGCCTGTCCACAATATGGTACCATTGAAAACATGCTACAACTGTTAGTGGAAAGGGTTTGCATGCCAACTAGAACATATTATAATTGTTGAAAAGGCTGACAATTGACAAAGGAGCAAAGAGCGTGAAGGAGGAAGATGTGTGAGAGCTTATAAACAATTACGACAATGTGTGATTACCTAATGCTAATTGGACAATCATACAATGATCGTTTGAATAGGGAAATCAAGACCCGTAAATTCAGCAAATCTAATGAACGAAATCTTCTCTTTTACAAATATGGCAAGTTGGTTTTTCTGGCAATATTCCTTATAACAACAAACACTGTATCGGCTTCCATGTCTGGTTCAAGACATTAATTACAGTAGGTTTTATTCACAAATGATCATACGGAAACCTCGGATTGCAGTCTGGACATGACTCGCAATAGAACAGGAAAGCAGAATTGGGTTATATACATTTCTGATCAATCATCAACAGCCGAAAATTTGAGGTTCTCTTCGAAAATGACTAGTCAACTGCATATTGACAGAAATTATCAATATGACGAAGGTGTCAAATGCCTTCCCTACAAGGATGAAGGACCCAACATTCCATGGATCCTTCTCTTATCCTGTGTAATTTTTTTTACTTATCTGATACTTGTATGACTTCTTCCACTCTTATCTCTGACAAGCTGTCAATCCCACCCAGGCTGGGTTCCCGAACGCCGCTCCCGTAGCAGCGGCGCCGGCAGATTTCATCCGCTTAATCTCCAACCTCCTCTTCCTGGCTTCTGCAGTTGCCTTCCTCTTGGCAGCAGACTGTTGTGATCGCCCAGCCACCGCTATTTCTGTATCCGGCGACCCCAACCGGTCAACAGACACTTGGGGTGGTGTGGCTTCGACGACTCTAAAGCATCGACCGTCGAAGGTCCAGAATCGGAACGGTGGGGGATCTAATCGCTGCTGGACTGGGAGAGTTGGAGCTGTAAGACAGAACATTGGTTTCTGTTCTGCCGAGAATTGCGTCGGCGGCTGAACTGGCAAGGGGCCGGCCGCTGTCTTGCTGAGTGCTTCTTCGCGTCCCGAAGATTCGAGGAGACGATCAGGAGATTGGCAGGCGGTGGGTCCGCCCGGGCCCAGCGGGGTTGGATAGGTGCGAAGTTCATTGCGACACTGTTGTAGGAGATGAGGATGGTGCTGCTCCTCCTTCGCCGCTGCCAACTAGATTTCCAGTTCATAAAAATCACATTTTACAAGAAAAAAGGGGGGAAACAGTGAGGGAAACTGCAAGATCACAAGTGTCGTGAGACGATGATACCTTTGATTTTGAGAGAATTGTCTTTAGTCGGGAATTCTCTTCGAGCAGCCTATCGCGATGTTTGACACATTCGGCTTTTTCCTATTTCAACAAAAAAAAAAATCAGTATTAAACACAGACTTGATCCGAAATTAGCAAGAAGAGGATAAAGTAACCGAAGTCCGGTAAACAGAACGGAGAAGGTATCGGTCCTTACTTGCTTCAGACGTTTTTGGATTTCAGATAGACGACCGGCGGTGTTGGCGTGGTCTTCCATCAACTGACCAGGTTTCATATCACAGAAGATTCAGAAGCTAGAAAGATGAATTTCCAGGAAGGGGGATAGGGGAGAACAATTAGAGAAGGCACAGAGAAGGCGTTAAGATGGTTACCTCCTTCCTTTTCTGTTTGGTCTTCTTGGGAGGCGTGGCGGAAGTTGAAACCTCGGCATCCGCAGTCACAACCCGTTCCTTATCGGTATCATCCCCACTGGGATAAAAGTAGAGGGGACTCGCGGGGCTCGACGTCGAGGCCTCGGCCTGTAGCTTCTCGGTTTTAGTAGATAAGAGAAGCATACGACCATGGCGATTGCTGAGAGACAGCGGCGGAGACTGGGATTCAAGTTGCCGGGATGCAAGGGGTGGCAGTTCCTTCGGCCGGTGGATACGGCGGGTCCTTGTCTTCTTGATGGCCCAACGAGTGAAATGGGAGGGACTTCGGAGGCGTTGAGGGGGCGAAAGGATGAGCTCGGGGAGGCACTGAAGTATCAGCAACACTTCCCATTCTTTGTCGCTTGGATTCTCCATTAGTCGCAGGAGGAACGCGGCGGCGGCGGCGGCGGCGGAGGGAGATGGAGCAGGGGATGAGGTGGACGATGGAACAGGGAGCGGAGAGGAAGCGACTCGTCGCTTGAAGGATGAGAAGAGGGGAGGGGAATAAGCGTTTCGGTTTCCTTTTTCATGTTTAGAAGACCTCGTTGGAGTCTTCATTGGCTGCCACATGTCAGCCTCTCACGCGACGGGTCTCTTTCTTCTCTAGGGTTTTTGTTCGCCGGGTTTGGCTAGTCAGATTTACTAATTGTCCAGAAATAGTACTTTTTATATTTTTGAACTTTTCTGTGATAATAAACAAGCGATGTAAATGTCAAAGGAGATATTTGTACGTAGCACATACATATAGTGCTTTCCTGTGAAAAATATCCAATAATTTTACATATTTTTTCCTCAAATTAAAACTTAGGAACTCAATATTACAACATACGCATAACATCTCAAGCTAATAGTCACTCACTCGAATAAATAATTAATTTGGAACATAACAAATGTACCAATAAAATCCTTTTTTATTTTATTCCTTATGAATAAGGTTTTCTTTCTTAGCTTTTGTAGCCGTTGCTCATTTTATGTTTTTTCTTTATCTCGATAATGATTAAGCGTCTCTTTATGTACTCGGTCTCATAATAAAACAATTCAAACTTTTCTTTCAAGAAACGAAGAGAATACATTGTCGTATGGGACTAAGTCGGCATAAGGCAGGATACGTTATTAGTATGGCATCATAATCTACAAAGTCGGGAAACTCTTCTCAAGCTTCTTCATATATTATTTATTTCTTATTTTTTCTCTCATAGTAAAGTTTGATTAATAAGTTTCATAATATATGGAATAAAATGTAAGAGACCAATGTATTATATGACATATAAGTGAGCCCATATTACAAGCTTGAAGATAATGACTAAGTGTAATAAGACCATGTCAATTTTGCAAATGATAGTCATGATCTTTTCCTTTTTCCTACGCATGTAAAACATACTCACCCGCACTTGTCGACAAAGAGTGGTTCAAGTGGTCAAACATGATGTTCCCTACAAAAAGAATTCAAGTTTGATTTCCAGTGGCCGTCTTGATTTACCACCCTCCCAAGTATCCGACATGCACCACGGGTATGAGGGAGGGGGAGAACATATTCTCTTCTAACCTCATTCTCGCCAACTCTTACATTTGCATAGATATTTTCTTTCAATTTAGCCACATCTATCTCCTTATAATGTAGCAACCTAGATCCACAGGTGGGGCCATGTGATGTCTCTCTATTGGTTTGGTTGTGTATCCCTCTTTATGTGGCCAGGACTATGACAGACAATGTCCACTTATTTAAGAAAAACAATCTACTAAAATTTATTCATAGAATACATTCTGTCAAAGAATTATGATTAAAAGAAAAGAGAAACATGTTATTATTGATACTAGAACATTAGTTAGTATACAACATTAACTTTACCAAAAAAATAAAAAAATGAAGATGTAAGTTGAAGTACAAAAGGGGGGTAGATATCATTTACGGATGGAGAAGCACGTGACTGGTAGGGCAAAAAGTCAAGTAACTGAGTGGATGAATCATCACTGCCCCCAGCCACCTTTTGTCGGGCCTAGTCAGATTTGGAGGAAAAGAGATGAACCCTCGAATAAACAAAGTGACACTATTCTAGAAGTCTCCTTCTCTTCTACTCTGAAGTCTTGGGCAGAAGTATCTAAATATGATCTTAGAAGAAGCACATCTCCGCTAAAGACGAAGGATATTCAGGTTGTTAATGGTAATCTCTGTGATCCTAAATATGAGGCGAGGGTGATTTCCAAAAAATGGAATAAATGTCTAGTTGGCTACATTTTGGATTTCAAGCCCCATTTTTTTACTCTCAAGAATCATTTGAAGTGGTTGTAGAATCTAAAAGGTCTTCTCGAAGTTGTCTACCAAGGGCATGGTATGTTTCTTATCAAATTCTCAAAAGAATCCAATCTGAATGCATCTCTCTTGAGCACTTGGTTCATAAAAAATAGACCCATGCTTTTGGCCTAGTGTAAACTTGGTGATAAGTTTCTGAAACATAGCTTGAAAGAATTCCCTATTTGGGTGTGATTATATAATCTTCCTTGAGATCTTTGGGACATGTCCACATTTGAACGCATTGGTACTTTCTTAGGGACTCTTGTTTGTGCTGATGAATCCACCAAATATGACTCAAGGATGGAATATGCCAGAATCCAAGTCCTTATCTCTTCTATTTCTGATTTTCCTATTTCTATTACTTTGGAAAGGGATGAGGGTGATTCTCATAAGATTGATATTTTTTATGAATAGATTCGTTGCATATGTAACATCCTTGACCTGGGTTATGCCATAAACCTGGAAGTTTTGCTTAAGTAAGTTATTCACAAACTTGTTTTAATCTTTTGAAAAGAAATTAAGACTGTCTTTGAGTTTAATTTCAAGTTTGAGCTTATTTGCAAACTATTTGTGCATTATATGATTATTTGGGGGTAAATTGCAATTTAACCAAGATGAGGGGTTATATTGAAATATGTCACTTTTGAACATGATTCAAGTGCATGAGCATCATAAGAGAGAGAATGATGCTAAGGGGTGGCTTGTGGAAAGCTTAAGTTCCACGTTAGAACTTGTTTGAATAATGCTTGTGCCTTGTGTACCAGTTTTGGCGCAATTTGCAATATACCAAAAATGTTGGGTTGATATGCAAATTAGCACCTCTAGAGTATCCCTACTCTCTCTTAGCATCATCTAGAGGGGAGAGAAAGAGGGAGGATGTAACATCCCTGGCTAGGGTTATGCCATAAACTTGGAAGTTTTGCTTAAGTAAGTTATTCATAAACTTGTTTTAATCTTTTGAAAAGAAATTAAGACTCTCGTTGAGTTTAATTTTTAAGTTTGAGCTTATTTACAAACTATTTGTACATTATATGATAATTTGGGTGTAAATTGCAATTTACCCAAGATGAGGGGTTATATTGTAATATGTCACATTTTGAACATGCTTCAAGTGCTTTAACATCATAAGAGAGAGAATGATGCTAAGGAGTGGCTTGTGGAAAGCCTAAGTTCCAAGTTAGAACTTGTTTGAATAATGTGTGTGCCTTGTGTACCAGTTTTGGTGCAATTTGCAATTTACCCAAAATGTAGGGTTGATATGCAAATTACCACCTCTAGAGTGTCCCTACTCTCTCTTAGCATCATCTAGAGGAGAGAGAAATAAGGAGGCACCATGTTTGAATCATATTTGAGTGGTAGCATTCTTGGTGATGAATAGACTAAGAAAAGATGTATAGTTGAAGCCTTTATATGAGTTGTATCGAGTTGTACAACTTATATGGGAGTGCCTATTGGCCAAGGAGCTGTAGAGCAGGTCCCATATCATTTTGTCAACTCTTTTCCTTTGCTATGATGGGTTAAGCACCTCAAGGAGGTGATGGATATCGGTTTACAACTTTCCTTAGAAAAAGTGTATCGATTTGTGAATAAAGTGATGATGAGTTGAAATATCTTGCTCAACAAGATAACTAATGGCTGAAATCTTATCCCTAGATTATCATCAAGAGTTTTGCATGTTAAGATAAATGTGTTCATGGACACGTGTCAACCATGCATGGACACGTGGAACCTAGTAGTGTAAAATGATGACACCTCTTATACACTCTCTCCCATGAACCTCAATTATATATACCACTCCTTTCACCTACTAGTAAATCTTTTCGAACCTTATCACTCCATTTCTCTTAGATATCATGCATAGTAGTAAGAAGCAAGGATGATCTCAAGCCATTAAACTTAAGGTGAAGCCATGGTCACCCTTAACCTTGGATAAAGCATGATCTCGGGTTGTGATTCTTTCTTTCTTTTCTTCTTCACCAAGTTCTTAACTATGGTGATTCCTTGAATGTAAGAGAGTTGTGAATGAGTCTTAGATCTATGATAAGTTCATCTTCAACCTTGGGAACATGAAGCTTTAGATCTTGAAGCTTTGAAGTTGTTCTTGAGGTGGGTTATATTACTTGAACCCAATCATGTTATTATTCACCATCAATCTTGCCATACTTGATGATCTACTTTCAATTTCAAGTTTTCTTGTATAAGTGATGAATCCATGAGTTCTATTAGTGACATAGGACTGTTTTCCATGAACTAGAACAATAAGGAACGAAGTCTAGAGCTTGATGATGATGACATCATCATGGCTCAAACCGATATCAGGTTGAAGCACCTCTAACCATATATGGTAATGTGCATACACCACTAGCACGACATGGTGATGAGTATACACCTCTTTGAACGATATGGTGTCAAGCATACACCTCATGCACGATATGGTGTCAAACACACACCTCATGCATGATATGATGTCAAGCACATACCTTATGCATGATATGGTGTCAAGTACACACTTCTAACCCGATATGGTGATGAAACCCTAGATGGTCATATCAAATCTAATATACCTTGGAACCCCACACCCCTATCGGTTTGTACACTTGGTTTGGTTGAGAGTAACCAGTAGTCTAGCCTGTCATTTAACACATGGTGAAGGGTAGGATGATACCATGAAGGTTTGAAGTGGTATGAGCATAAAGGGTCTAACCCGATATGCAAAACCCTAATTTTTGAGCAACCTGGTATGAGTGACACATACATATACCTCTTGGATGATATGGCAAACATGCATGCACCTCTTGGGTGATATGGTAAGAACATATACACCTCTTGCCCAATATGGAAGCACACAGAGACCTCTTGCCTGATATGGAAGCACACACACACCTCTTGTCTCATATGGTGGAATCACCTCAATCCAATATACTTGATTGAGCAAAACATGAAGTGTGTTATGTCAAATGATACATTAAGATGTATAGAGTTCAATGTATTTTGATAAATGTAGGCCTATGTACCTTGAGGAAAGGGTTGATACAACTCAATAAAGTATGATGTAATCTATATCCTAGTGAGGATAAGAGAGAAACTCATAGTTTGTGCATTAATCATTCAATGAGCATACATTGATACCCCTATATGTGTAGAGCTAGGCATTAGGGTTTTGATTCTTAATAATATGAATTAGGGCATTGATTCTTGACAATATGAACTTGAAACCCTAATCAGTTAAAGAGGGAAACCCCAACCCTAATCAGTGAAAAGGGAAACCCTAACCCTAATCGGTGAAAAGGGAAACCCTAACCCAAATAGTGGAAAGGTTGTATTTCACTTATGTTGCATGGTAATGATATGTACTTTTTTTTAGTCGGCAAAAACTCATGTTACTATTGTGAAAATCCAAAACTTTAGGTACAAAACATAGCACCCCCAATCCTATAAGAAGATTACCAAAAAAGACACAGAGGACAACTAACGGTCTTGTGCAGAAGACCCAAACAGAAAGACATGGACACAAACCTAGAACAATCATCAACAAGCAATCATACAAGCCACACGGAAAAACCTCACACCCTAATCTGATGAAGAGATGCTCATACAATAAAGCCCACTCACAAAGAGAATAGATACATCAAAGAGGATGAAGAGAATATACCAGGCATGTACTCAAACTTATTGAAGGGGTACCAAGAAGAGAACCATCTTTCATCATCTGCATACGCAACAAAACATAGACAACATCAACCTGTAAACCCGTCAGACACACACAGAGCTTTGAATTCGGTATCAGCTACAATGAAAGCTAGGGTGCAAACAACCTGACCCATCCTTCACACAACAATATCCACACCCACAAATGTAGTGGAAACATGAACCAGGAAGCAGCATCCAGCTCTCAGACAGCAGAAACAGAACCTCAGCATCACATGCCTATCAGACCGGGAACAGGAGATAAAGGGGCGGAGAGGGCTGCAGCCAATCACCCACATATATGGGGATATATCCCCCTGCTAGGCCAAGACAATTAGCTCAGCACCAACCCACACAAAAGTGCAGGCTCCGATCACTTCTGATTAACATAAGCATTCCATCGAATGCCTAGAGCACGCAGCAGGACAAAGCGGAAGAGTAGGAGCAAGCCCCCCAACCCAAACCCACCTGAGGCTGCAGACGCATAGAGCTCTTGTCGAACACCTTGAGGGCAAACAGAATCCCTGAGACAGAGTCCTCCCATGGAAGAACAGCAACTCTGGGACACGGGAAAGCACCGTCACCACCGCAGAAGCACCATAAGAACCCCAAACCTGGGACCAGCCACCCACGCCTGATGAACAACATCTCATGGGAGCAAATGGTCGTAGGAGACCCTGCGCCAGCGAAACTAATAGAGCCTTCCGCAGGCCAGGTCTTCACAGTCGTCGACACCAGCAAGAACCGAACCAGCCACCCTACCCACTGTCGTCCAACACCACCGCCCAACCGAAGGACAGGCATGGCAGCGGGACGCTGGAGACGCCGCCGGGAAACTTGAGAGCTCCCTCCACTGGATCAGGATACCCAGAACTGAAGATGCCAAGGGAGCCCCACTGGTAGAGCTTGGCAAAGCGGGACTGTAGATCACGCATCGCCGCTGTTGCAGTGGGCGAGGCCGACCCTCAGCTTGGGGAGAAGGAATATGATGGAGGAGGAGATCAGGGGACATCCTTGCTCCGCCTGCGACGATGATCGGTCGAGCTAGGTCCAGATAAGCGGCTCCTCTCTATCCGTCCCTATAAACGGACCAAAGTCGACTAGGTCGACGCTTTCACACGAATTTGGAACCTAGCATCAAGTTGCTCATCGCATCCTTCTCACTACCAAGCCATGATCAAACTCGTTCGGGCACTCAGTGACACTCCCCTTCTCTACAATCCACAAAAGCCTACATACGAGAACCCTTACTGAAGACGATGAGCGCCAGGGGGAGGAAAGCGCTGAAGCAGCACTCCCTCCCCCCAGCGGTAGCCGCCGGGGGGTTCTAGAGAGAGGGAAGAGAGGAACGGGAACCCTAGAGAGAGAACCCTTCACTATACATATTTACATTCTAATGATATGTACTTGATATTTCTTCTATCATGAAATACTAACCATGCAGGTTTCATGAGATGATGAGAATAGCCATGTATGAGCTATGATGTTTCATATGATATAGATTAAATGGGCCTTGTGAGCCATGTGAAATACTTGTGCAACAAGCATTGTGTATACCTGGGTCCAAGGACCTAGAGGTGATAGTTACTTGATAAGAGGTAACAATGTTCAGTGATGAACTAAGGGTTTGAATACCCAGATCTAGCAATCATGATGATGATAATGTTAAGGGATGAGAATTCCCAGTAATGTGATAAGGTACTGAGATCCCGAGTGTTATGCATTCAATGTGTTCCAAAGATTATAAAAGTACTTGATAAATGTATTACACCTTTCTTTGTAGCATCTATTATAATTCTTGATTGTAACTTGATTGATGCTAAAAGATATTGTAATACGCCTAATTAATCAAGTGGAACCTTATCATGTAGTTGCATAGGCCATAGATCCATTTGGTGTCAGGATTTGCTGAATGGTGAAATGACTTTAACTCAGAGAGCATATTTTTTAATATGTGGGAGTGATGGACAAACATATCCTTACATCCATATAGGTATTTCTGTGTGATTTCCCTGATGAATATCAGGGTTGTTTGTGATCGCCCTGATGAAATGTACTGGGGATTGATGTGTGATCTCCCCGAAGAGAGTGCATGTTGTGACTGTATCTCTTTAACGAAGATGTCGCTATACCCCAGCAAGCTAGTTGTAGTTTGACATGATGTCACTACCAGTGGTCTCGTACTGATCGAGATGGGTGAGGTCTTGGCAGCCGACTCTTCCATTGACCTTGTATGGTACCGATGCTTTACGTAGTCGTGGTCGTTTGGAGCATGAGCGGTATACCTCATCTCCTCTGGGCATAAGTGTGATTGTAAATGTGTAATCAACCGTATAGCGTATCTTCTTAAGGATTGAATATGGAAACATTGGTTTATGTTACATTACTTCTATACATCTTAGTTAATAGATGTTATACATGTTCTTCATATTCCTTATAAAGCATATAGATGATCTATAGATCTTTTATGGGTAGTTGAACTATTTAAACAATGCTATTACTTTGCATTACAATTAAACAATGATTAAACATGTTTATTTACATAAAAGATCCTCCACTCAATTTTATATTGTTTACCTACGATAATAATATTGTTGGTAGAGAGTTATATCTCTTGCTGGGACAATTGTCTCACCCTGTGGGTTCCACAATTTTTAGGTGGACATGTACGAGGAGGTAGAGACCGTACTACAGAGGAAGGACAACAACAACATGGAAAGTAGTAACAACTTAGGTTGAGTGTGTTGTTTGTTGTCTCTTGTAGATAGAAGTCTTATGTGTTGTCTCTGTACTCTCAGGTCCTTGGGAGTTAGTACATAATGGTTTTATGAACGATATGAGATTTTGGCTTGTTTGCCTCGAGGTTTTATGTTGCTTATGTATATGTTTGGGCAAATCAATTGGTATATGTTATCCTCGAGATGAGATGGTTCAATGTAGGTACAATGTGAACCATGATGTATATACTGCCTTGGTTCTTTCTTTAAGAGTTTCCTGGAAATGGATCTCTTTGCAAAATGATTTTAATTTTTAGTGATTTTCGTTAATCTGCTGCTAATGGTTATTTCACATTATCACACATTTTGTGGCATCTCGGGGCATCGGGTCGTCACAGAGGCCCCATGTTTGAATTGTATTTGAGTGGTAGCATTCTTGGTGATGAAAGACCAAGAAAAGATGTATAGTTGAAGCCTTTATATGAGTTGTATCGAGTTGTAGAGCTTACATGGGAGTGCCTATCAGCCAAGGAGCCATAGAGCAGGTCCCATATCCTTTTGTCAACTCTTGTCCTTTGCCATGATGAGTTAAGCACCTCAAGGAGGTGATGGATATTGATTTACAACTTTCCTTAGAAAAGTGTATCCGTTTGTGAATAAAGTGATGTTGAGTTGAAATTTCCTGCTCAACAAGATAACTAATGGCCAAAATTTTATCCCTAGATTATCCTCAAGAGTTTTTCATATCAAGATAAATATGTTTGCATGGACACATATCAACCATGCATGGACACGTGGCACCTAGTAGTGTAAAATGATGATACCTCTTATAGACTCTATCCCATGAACCTCAATTATATATACCACTCCTTTCACCTACTAGTTAATCTTTTATAATGTTATCACTCCATTTCTCTTAGATATCATGCATATTAGTAAGGAGAAAGGAGGAGCTCGAGCCATTAAACTTAAGGTGAAGCCATGGTCACCCTCAACCTTGGTTGAAGCATGAATCTCGGCTTGTGGTTTTTTTCTTTTCTTCTTCACCAAGTTCTTAACTATGGTGATTCCTTGCATGTATAAGAGTTGTAAACGAGTCTTGGATCTATGATAAGTTCATATTCTACCTTGGGAACGTGAAGCTTTGGAGCTTGGAGCCTTGAAGTTGTTCTTGAGGCAGTTTATATAACTTGAACCCAATCATATAATTATTCACCATCAATCTTGTCATACTTGATTATCTACTTCTAATTTCAAGTTTTCTTGTATAATTGATGAATCCATGAGTTATATTAGTGACATAGGACTGTTGTCCATGAACTAGAATAGTAAGGAACGAAGTCTAGAGCTTGATGATGATGACATCATCATGGCTCAAACCAATATCGGGTTGAAGCACCTCTAACCCGATATGGTGATGTGCATACACCAATAGCACGACATGGTGATGAGTATACACCTCTTTGAATGATATGGTGTCAAACACACACCTCATGGATGATATGATGTCAATCACACACCTTATGCATGATATGGTGTCAGGTACACACTTCTAATCCTATATGGCGATGAAACCCTAGATGGTGATATATAACTCGATATACCTTAGAACCCCACACCCCTATCGGTTTGTACACTTGGTTTGGTTGAGAGTAACCATTCGTCTAGCCTGTCATTTAACACATGGTGATGGGTAGGCTGATACCATGAAGTTTTGAAGAGGTATGAGCATAAAGGGTCTAACCTAATATGCAAAACCCTAGTTTTTGAGCAACCTGATATGAGTGACACATACATACACCTCTTGGGCGATATGGCAAGCATACATACACCTCTTGGGTGATATGGAAAGCATACATACACCTCTTGGGAGATATGGTAAGCACACATACACCTCTTGCCCGATATGGAAGCACACACACACCTCTTTCTTGATATGGAAGGACACACACACCTCTTGCCCGATATGGTGGAAGCACCTCAATCCAATATACTTGATTGAGTAACACATGAAGTGTGTTATGTCAAATGATACATTAAGATGTATAGAGTTAAATGTATTTTGATAAATGTAGGCCTATGTACCTTGAGAAAAGGGTTGATCCAACTTAATAAAGTATGATGTAATCTATATCCTAGTGAGGATGAGAGAGAAACTCATACTTTGTGTGTTAATCATTCAATGAGCATACATTGATGCCCCTATATGTGTAGAGCTATCCATTAGGGTTTTAATTGTTAATAATATGAATTATTGCATTAATTCTTAACAATATGAATTTGAAACCCTAATCAGTTAAAGAGGGAAATGTTGGGTTTTATGGGAGACAGAGAAGGCAGTGGAAACAAAATTTTCTTCTCCCCAAACCCGAAATGAAGGAAATGTGTCAATGTCTATACAGTAGGAAGGATGGTTTGTAGAGACATACCTTGTCCTGAGGCTTGCTCGGCGACGTTAATTTATGGCTTGTGCGGTCTTCACCTCCGGTCTTGGACGGTGTCTGTGCAGCTCCTGGTCTCACCGGGACTATCAGGATTGACAGTTGTCCTCCGAGCGGCAGAAGTCTCCCGCCTCTGAAGTAGTCCACATGGACCACCTGGAACTCCAATCTCCTTATACCACAAGGAATCAGAAGGAGCTACACCCTCCTGCTGGCATACTAGTCACCAACACACTCTCCTGTAACCAGTCGCTTTTCTACATTTGCCTTTCCCTTGTTGTGCCTCCCTTATCGGGTAGCACTTGCTCGGGCTCTCTCGGTTACCACAACCTGAGAGAACAACAACTTTGCAGAGCAACTGGTGTTCTGAGTTGTTGTTGTTGAGAAGCCCCCACTACCCCTATATATATAGGAGGGTCATGGGACATGGTTCTCTACCTCGGGCAATGCGGGATTAAAGTAGGAGTAGAAGGGTTCGAGATTTTCCACAAAACAACCAACTGCGCCACCGATCGTTTCAAGCATGAACCGATCGGTTGGGGACCTGATTCGATCAGTTCACACCTGAACCGATCGGTTGGGACACCTGAGCCGATCGATTCAAACATGGGCCAATCGGTCCGTGGTCCTGGTCCAACTCAAATTGACTTTCATATTTGTTTCCAACCAATCAAATATTAATCCTTGTCCAAATCGAATTTGTACAAGTGAAACAAATTGTATTTGCAAAATAGTCTTCTGACTTTCCAAACGATCTCGGTTGGTCCACGAATCGACCGGTTCAACAATTGAGCCGATCATTTCATGACACATGAGTTGATCGTCTCACTACTTTGAGCTGACTGGTTCAACAACCTAAGCCGATCAGTTGATCCCTATGAGCCGATCGGTTGGGGCAACAGACTGTGTAAATCAGTCAATTGCAGTTTTAATCAATCTGATACTCTAATGAATCGGTCCAACACCTTGAACACTATGATATTGATCTATCAATTGATTGAGTGTTTAATTGAAATACCAAAACCCTTTCAGTAATAAATCTAAACATCATTTGTGGATAAACTCCTCTTCTAGGTTAAATCCTATGTGTGTGACCATGCATGTCCATTTCACGTTGGCAATGAAAGTCCATAACACTTATGAATTCACAAGCAAAGAGCGGTGCCTAGTCACACATCAGTGCTACCCAAGTGAAAAGGAAAGTTGGAGAACAACTTTCAATCCTACAATCCGTGAAAGGTGTTACAACGAATGTATAATTCCTTTGCCACTGATATCCCGAATGAACTCAAGGCATGGAACAGTCATCCTTTCAATGTTCATTCACTTTCTTGATCTCAGAGTATATTGGAGGAGATATGTATGACATCAATATCACATACTGATTCACACATGTGTGCATGCCTATATCAATCCTACTCATCAAGTGGCCATGGATATCAAACTCCCTCGGGTGGGACAAATCCCATATCTATCACTCACCCCTCAAAAGCCCCATGTGTCAAAGACACTCAATCATCACCTTTATAACAACCCATGTTTCAGGACTGCATTTGATGATGTCGAAGTGTACCCAACGACATGTGTTGAGTGTAGTGATTTCAGGTCAAAGAATCACATTCACCACCATCACTGTGAGAACTGACTGTGACTACCATGTCATGGTTCCATGTGTCAAACTCATGGTGGGTCTGTCCGGTATGCTTGTTCTCTAACAAGTACCTATGTGTTTGGTTTGATATCTCCATATCATGACTAATGAGATTCTATCATCAACCAACACCACAATCTAGTCTTGTGTGTCATTGTTGTCTATCTACCTTCAACAATGACATCCGACTAGGGACATAATAAGAATGTACAAACTCTTAGCATCCATATGATCTCATCATTCAGGTCCTCAACCTAAAAGCATACGTCATCGAGTACTGTCATTCTCTAGACATTCGATCTATTCTATCATTATCTTATATGAATGAACCAGAAAGAATTGGAAGCTTGCATTTGATGTTTATCAAATCAATCTTAATGTATCCCACCAATCATCCCAGATTGGCTCTCAGGGCATACATACCAACAGACTCCCACTTTCACTATGATCCAATCACCCTTGAATCATATTCTTAGTGATCTTCAAACATGTCTCAGATGTTACTGTGCTCCAGTGCTAACATAGTGAGTTATGGCAACACTTTGCCAAAGTCGATATTAACTGCATGTCTCTCATCTCTTCACTGTACGTCACACGTATGAGATGTAGTTGTCATAATATGCGATCTAGTATTCCTTTGCTATCCTTTAGCCACATTGCATGACCAAGCACTACCAACTTGCCATCAATGACCAGAATAACTATAAGTTCATCTTTATGAACTCCTAGATCCATATAGTATCCACTAATGTTCTATAACACATGAATACTCAACATTTCCTTTTAAAATGACTTTATTGGAACATTTCCATTTATCAACAAACATTCACTTTTAAATATCCCATATATATTTTGCGATTAATTTTCTGTCCTTTTCAAAAGTTTGTATCAGTGCAACTCTTTACAGTGAATCCTTCCTTCTTTCCATAGAACTAGTACTTCTCAAGTATTTATTAAGTTCTTATGGTATTCCAGTAACCCTTACTGGAACTAGACAAACATCCACTCATCATGTCCCACATACGAGTTATCAGGATGAACATATCATATTGTCATGTCCTACATACAAGATGATAAATGTATTTTGTTCTTGCCATGTCCATACATGCAAGATGATGGGATGATTACATACATGATAGATCCATATCTATTCTTAGTGTTCCCGTTCTTCATAAGTATTGGACACTTGGCCTTGGGATACTAACTCCATGTAACATGGGCAAGTTTTCTCCCACTGAATCTGTGTATACTGAACCTTTCAGTATAGATTGCCAATGTATGCTCTCTCTTTTTAGGTCAAGAGGTTTTTGAGAACTATCTTTATAGATCTCTATTCCTATCACATAGGAAATGTATCTATCTTCCCTAAAGATAATTTCCACTTTGGATTTCCATTCTAGAACATCTCATTCCTCATCAACATGTGGAATGCAAATACGCTCCCACTAAATCACAAATCCCTACTTTATCATTGTCATATCAGTCAAACCCTTTGACTATATTATCAAAGTAAAGATCACAGTTCTGAGTTTCTTGTACTCAATCAATCACATTGATTAGTCCATTGTAACTTATAGACTTCATTTAAATTAATGGATTCATAAACCTTATAGGTTGTGTCACACACACATCCTCGTTTTATTCCTTATAGGAATGTGGTTTTAGTATCCGTATGCCAAATTTCTTAGTCATTAAGTTGCAATCAACAAGCATCATCCCTCTCTAAATGTTATCCATGTGTCTTAACTCTTAAGACTCATTCACACTTATGGATTTCATCCCAATGGGTGCTACCATCAAGGTCATACCTTATGGTCCATATGGAAGTCATTTAGGATGTAATGGTCATAAACCATAACTCAAAATATGGTTCCTCATATTCATCTAGATAGTTGACTGATCACATGACCAACTCATCACATAGATAATCGAGGTGTATCTGTCAAGGATATAAGAACTGACAACTCATTCTTAATGTCCTTTATTAGTGTGGGGTATTCTTTATTTAAGAAGAATTTAGTTATTTGATAATCATCCTCTATCTCCTTAGAGTATGACTCCTTCTTGATTTATACATCACCATGCCTTAATCATGAGTCCACTATGATACACTATCATAATCACTCATAAGGTTCTCAAACTTTTGGTCTAAGTATTTCATTCATTGATCTCATCAAGAATTAACACTTTACCAAAATTCGTACTTCATCTACGATATTCTTGAACACTTCAAGATATTCATATTGGTATTTCTCTAAACACCACTAGAAGTATTAGCATTAACTCTAATAGGTATGTAAATATATCACATGTATTATACCTAATAGGATAATCATTCTCCCACTATGACTAGTGAAGATTGATCATGTCCTAGAAATTCATGTCTCTTACTGGTTCTCTAACCAAAAGAGTCTAGACTTATCCATCATATGGAAACTAGAAATGAATTTCTCATGATTTATGCTAATTTGATTGTTTGAGTTATCAATAACTTTCAGGTATCATTTTATCTTATGCATACAAAGTACCACAAGATAGGAAAGGCATTGCCACAAAGATTGAAACATCAACTTTATTAATTGCCATCATTGTCATACAATATGCAAAACTTAAGGTGTTTCTATTCATTGAAAAATATGAAATAGCAATTCATAACTCTATTACATGCCTTCAAGGTTGAAAATAAACTAAAGTACTCCTATCTATGGCGGCAACACTTGCCCCATGTATTGGGTGTTTTACACTTTATATCTTGGTATCATATACCTAAAAAGTGTTGTAAGTTTATTTCATGACACCTTCAGGTGGAGACGTCTGTCGCCTCCTTCTTCTTTAGTTATTCCAGATAGAGTGGACAATTCCTTTTCCAATGTCCTAGCTTTTGACAATGGTGGCAATTGCATCTCTTGGTCACGCCTCCCTTGGCCTTGAGAGTTAAAGATGACTTGGGCTGCTGGCTAGCATCAGAACCTTTCTTAACCTTGCCCTTGCCCTTGCCCTTGCCCTTGAGCTTGGACTTGCCTTTCTTGCTACTGATCATCATCACAGATTTAGGCTTGTCCTTCTTCATCTGTGCCTCGGCTGTCCTCAACATGCCCAACAACTCTGTCAACGTCTTGTCAAAGTTGTTCATGTTGTAGTTCATCACAAAGTGACTGTAGGATTCTGGCAACGATTGCAGTATCGCGTCAGTAGCCAACTCTTGGCTCAGGGGAAATCCTAGTCTTGTCAAGTTCTCCACATACCCAATCATCTTGAGCATGTGAGGACCAACTGGATCTCCTTCTATCATGACATACTTGAATAGCGCCCTGGAGACATCATATCTTTCTTGCCGTGTTTGATCTTCATACATGTTTTTGAGATGCTGAATCATCTCAATGACACCTATGTTTTCATGTTGTCTCTGCAACTCGTGGTTCATGGAGCACAACATCAAGCACTTTACATCAATGGCATCTTCAGAATGCTTCTTATAAGCATCCCTTTCTGCCTTTGTTGCAGTAGGAGTAGGTTCCTCTAGAGCTGGAGTATCCAGGACATAGAGCTTTCGCTCTTGTGTGAGAACAATTCTCAATGTCCTAAACCAGTTGTGGAAGTTAGTCACATTTAGCTTGTCCTTTTCAAGGACCGATCGCAACGAAAAGTCATTGTTGTTTGTTTTCATTTGTACTACAAAAGGAAATATATGCAATTTAGTCCAAAATTAAATTTTAACTTATTTGATTGATTGAAAAGGTTGACGATATAATTAGGACTTTAATTAATTATTGCTCCCACTATTTTTATTCAAATCGATAGCCCTCACCATCAATTTGGAAGATTGCAACATTCAATCTTCTAATGGGTCAAGATCCTGAAATCCTCTGAGTCATGGACCAGCTAGGGCTGTCACCCACAACTCAGATCTTCCAGGTAGGCAACTTTTGCCAATTGCATCATATGCAACTCTTGAAAGATGTCATATGCAACTCCTTGCCATGATCACCTCCATGCCTCAAGGTGCTAGATCCTATCTAGGTCAACTTGTTAAGTCTGACCCAAAGCCAACACGATGAATATGCACCCTTCTAGGGCAGACCCACATATCCATCCTTCACGCTTCCACGAGATAGATGGTGCACCATGCTAGGACGTGCCGACACTTGGTCGATCAAGCTTTTCACGTGTGTCACATTTGGAAGGCATCTAAAACTTTAATATTTAATGAGGGATTTGGTTTTTATAGGTACATATACATATCCAATCACCACAATACATAGTACGTATCATATACATGCTATATCCCACAGAAAACATGTGAAACGATAAAAGCGATGATTATGGCCATCCTAATGTGATTCCTTGAGCCAAGAGGAATCACGGTCATCTACGTCTGCAACCTTTCATGATGAAGTTCTATAGCCGTCAGAGTTGATCAACTCATCATATGAATGACCTACTCACCCTGTCCAGTCGTCTGGGTGCCACCATCCAATCGGTTAGCTCCTCCAACTGATCAGTTCTCCTGGTCGTCATGCATCTCCTTAGGTCGCCACCCGCTCGTCTCGCTCCTTGAACTGGTCGTCTGGATCACCAACTGATAGGTTCACTCCTTGAACTGATCATCTCAGTCGTCATTAGATTGTCTTCCGTTCTTTGACATAATAGGAAATATAAAAAGATCTATCCTATTTACATTTAAATGGGGAACCCCAAGTTACATTCGGGGGGAGCAAAGGTAGGAAAGAAATCTCGAGTTACATCAGGAATAAGGACATAGGGAATCAATGTGCAGACCGAGATTCAAGCAACCATATTCAACCAAGCACACATACATAGGGTTTATTGGCCATAACCACGCTATACATCCACCACAAAACTCGTTTAAGGGTGACGCGTATCGAGTGCATTTATATTACATATCATATATGTATATTGGGATTTGTGGATATATGATTGGACATGCATAAAGCCAATTTCATTCGCATCGTATGCAATAAATAAAGGCAACAAACCAAAATCGATCACATCGATAATCCTAAAGTATAGAGAAGTTGACGTGGCTCTGATACCACTGTTTGGTTTTAGGGGAGACAGAGAAGGCAGTGAAAATAAAATTTTCTTCTCCCCAACCCCGAAACGAAGGAAATTTGTCAATGTCTATACAGTAGGAAGGATGGTTTGTAGAGACATACCTTGTCCCGAGGCTTGCTCGGAGACGTTACCTTGCGGCTTGCACGGTCTTCACCTCCTGTCTTGGACGGTGTCTGTGCAGCTCCTGGTCTCATCGGGACTGTCGGGATTGACAGTTGTCCTCTGAGTGGTAGAAGTCTCCCAGGCCCCCGCCTCTGAAGTAGTCCACACGGACTACCTAGAAATCAAATCTCCTTGTCCCACAAGGAATCAGAAGGATTCACACCCTCTTGATGGTGTACTAGTCACCAACACACTCTCCTATAACCAGACGCTTTTTTGTAGTTGTCTTTCCCTTGCTGTGCCTCCCTTATCGGGTAGCACTTGCTCGGGCTCTCTCAGTTACCACAACCTAAGGGAACGACAACTTTGTGGAGCAATTGGTGCTCTGAGTTGTTGTTGTATAGAAGCTCTCACTTCCCCTATATATATAGGAGGGTCATGGGACATCGTTCTCTACCCTGGGCAATGCGGGATTAAAGCAAGAGTAGAAGGGTTTGAGATTTTCCACAAAACAAACAACTACGCCACTGATCGTTTCAAGCATGAACCGATCGGTTGGGGACCTGAGCCGATCAATTCACACCTGAACCGATCAGTTGGGACACCTGAGCTGATCAGTTTAAGCATGATTCGATCGGTTCATGGTCCTAGTCCAACTCAAATTGACTTTCATATTTATTTCCAACTAATCAAATATTAATCCTTGTCCAAATCGAATTTGTACAAGTGAAACAAATTGTATTTACAAAATAGTCTTCTGACTTTCCAAACGATCTCAGTTGGTCCATGAATCGACCAGTTCAACAATTGAGCCGATCATTTCATGACACATGATCCGATCGTCTCACTACTTTGAGTCGACTGGTTCAACAACATGATCCAATCGGTTCATCCCTATGAGTCGATCGGTTGGGGCAACAGATTGTGTAAATCAGTCAATTACAGTTTCAATCAATCGGATACTCTAATCAATCGGTCCAATACCTTGAACACTATGATACTGAGCTATCAATTGATTGAGTGTTTAATTGAACTACCAAAACCCTTTCAGTAATCAATCTAAACATCATTTGTGGATAAACTCCTCTTCCAGGTTAAATCCTATGTGTGTGACCCTACAGGTCCATTTCACGTTGGCAGTGAAAGTCCATAACACTTATGACTTCACAAGCAAAGAGCGGTGCCTAGTCACACAACAGTGCTACCCAAGTGAAAAGGAAAGTTGGTGAACAACTTTCAATCCTACAATCCGTGAAAGGTGTTGCAACGAATGTATAATTCCTTTGCCACTGATATCCCGAATGAACTCAAGGCATGGAACATTTATCCTTTCAACATTCATTCACTTTCTTGATCTCAGAGTAGATTGGAGGAGATATGTATGACATCAATATCACATACTGATTCACACATGCATGCACGCCTATCTCAATCCTACTCATCAAGTGGCCATGGATATCAAATTCCCTCAGGAGGGACAAATCCCATATCTATCACTCACCCTTCAAAAGCCCCATGTGTCAAAGTCACCCAATCATCACCTTTATAACAACCCATGTTTCAAGACTGTATTTGATGATACCCAATGAAATGTGTTGAGTGTAGTGATTTCAGGTCAAAGAATCACACTCACCACCATCACTATGAAAATTGAATGTGACTACCATGCCATGGTTCCATGTGTCAAACTCACGGTGGGTCTGTCTGGTACGCTTGTTCTCTAACAAGTACCTATGTGTTTGGTTTGATATCTCCATATCATGACTAACGAGATTATGTCATCAATCAACACCACAATCTAGTATTGTGTGTCATTGTTGTCTATCTACCTTCCACAATGACATCCGACTAGGGATATAATAAGAATGTACAAACTCTTAGCATCCATATGATCTCATCATTCAGGTCCTCAACCTGAAAGCATACGTCATCAAGTACTATCATTCTCTAGACATTCAATTTGTTCTATCATTATCTCATATGATTGAACCGGAAATAATTGGAAGCTTGCCTTTGATGTTTATCAAATCAATCTTAACATATCCCACCAATCATCCCATGATTGGCTCTCAGGGCATACATACCAATAGGAAACCCTAACCCTAATAATGGGAATGTTGTATTTCTCTTATGTTGCATGGTAATGATATGTACTTGATATTTCTTCTATCATTAAATACTAACCATATAGGTATCATGAGATGATGAGCATATCCAGGTATGAGCTATGATGTTTCATATGATACAAATTAAATGGGCCTTGTGAGCCATGTGAAATACTTGTGCAATAAGTATTATGTATACATGGGTCAGAGGACCTAGAGGTAATAGTTACCTGATAAGAGGTAACAATTTCCAGTGATGAACTAAGGGTTTAAATACCCAGATCTAGAAATGCTGATGATGATAATGTTAAGGGATAATAATTCCCAATAATGTGATAAGGGACTGAGATCCCGAGTGTTATGTATTCAATGTGTTCTAAAGATTATAAAAGTACTTGATTAATGTATTACATATTTCTTTGTAGCATCTGTTATAATTCTTGCTTGTAACTTGATTGATGTAAAAAGATACTGTAATACACCTAATTAATCAAGTGGAACCTTATCATATAGTTGCCCAGGCCATAGATCCATTCGGTGTCAGAATTTGTTGAATGGTGAAATGAGTTTAACTCGGAGAGCATATTTTTGAATATGTGGGGGTTATGGACGAACATATCCTTATGTCCAGTAACAACTCAGGTTGAGTGTGTTGGCTGACGTCTCTTGTAGATAGAAGTCCTATGTGTCGTCTCTGTACTCTCAGGTCCTTGGGAGTTAGTACATAATGGTTTTATGAACGATCTGACATTTTGTCTTGTTTGCCTCGAGGTTTTATGTTGCTTATGTATATGTTTGGGCAAAGCAACTGGTATATGTTATCCTCGAGATGAGATGGTACAATGTATGTACAATGTGAACCATGATGTATATATTGCCTTAGTTCTTTCCTTAAGAGTTTCCTGGCAATGGATCTCTTCACAAAATGATTTTAATTTTTAGTGATTTTTGTTAATCCGCTGCTAATGGTTATTCCACGTTATCACATGTTTTGTGGTGGCTCGGGGTGTCGGGTCGTCACGTCATATGTCAATAATGTGGCTATTTTGGTCATGAAGAGAGATTTGCTCTCAAGATGTCCCAGTTGTGTCTATTCTAAGACTACATGGATAGTTAAATTGGTTGTCTCTAACTCTAAGTCTATTGATGATGGGATTCAAACTAATGGTATTGGTGCCAAACATAATGTTGATATGGTCTCTAAATTCTTTCAACAAAGATATGAAGTGAGCTCTGTTCCTTCTACACATATCCATGTTTTCTCTCAATCTTCTCCATTTCTAGGTGGCTCTGGTGATCTAAATGATGAAGATGGAATTTAGAGTGTAAGGAAAAAGAACAAATATCCTCCAAAAGGTCTTCCTAGACCTAGTATCGATATCTTCCACCGTGTCACAAACTCAATTTTCTCGCCTATGCACAACAAATTTGGCAGTCTTGAAATCATCAATGAGGAGTTAACTAGTGACGTTGACAGTTCAACATCCCAATATATTAAATGAAAATCTTAATTAATATCTCTTCTTGGAATGTTGGAGGGATTATCAATAAGATCCTAGGTGTCTGAAAAGAGATTAGTAGGGTCAATAGTGGTATTGTTATTTTTAATCAAACTAAACTCAGAATTAACATGACCCCACTTTCACGAATAAACTTTTCTTGGAATATGAATGGAACTCCAATCATTCTTCACATGTTTTGCGGAGAGTTCTTGTTCTTTGGAAAAATGATAGTTGTATTATTACTAAAATCAAAGAAATGGACCAGACCATTCATGTTAAAGTTGATGTTAATGATTCCTATTTTTCCTTTTGGCCATCTATGGTCATAATCCTGATGCTAATAGGGTACATCTGTGGGATTCTATTGAAGATTTTTTTGGTATTGCCAATGGTCCATGGATTTTTCTTAGTGATTTCAATTCAGTTAGAAAAACTTGTGAAAAAGTGTGCAAGCAAACCCCCTTTAGAAAATCTATGGATTATTTTAGCTTGACCTTAATCATCCATTCTTCGCCTGATATAATAGGCAAGATGGTGATAGTTTTGTTACTTATAAGCTTGATAAAATCTTCTACAACTTTGATTTTGTTGCTCTTAATTCATATCATCATGAAGAAGTCATTTCTAATGTGATTAGTGATCATAGAAGACTTATTTTGAATATTGGCAATCCTAGAAAGGCTAGAGCTCATTTTAGGTTCATTAACACATGGGTTTCACATTGTGCTTTCTATCTATTATTAGTGATGCTTGGACCCTTAATGGCAAGGGTGTTGTTGTTTTTAAACTCTACACGAAGGTATATTATTTGAAAAACAAACTTAAGGATTGGAATAGACTTTCTGTTGGTGGTCTCCGTGAGAATGCAAGGATAGCCAAAAATTTGGCTTTAGAAGCTCAGTGATGTTGATCTAGATACTTTGAATGAAGATGCTCGTTCCTTAGCTAATTTCTTGAGAAAAGAAGACTGTGTGGCTGTCAACTCCCAGGATTCTCTTCTTAGACAAAATTCAAGGGTCTTATGGCTTAAGAGGGAGATTCCAACTCAATTTTTTTTACTCTTCTATGGAATCTAAAAGACAGAAATAATACTAAATGTCTTTTGGTTGTTGGTAACATCTCCTATAATGCAAACAACATTAAAACTACAATTACTGACTTATATTCAAGGCTTTTTAATAATGATAATCTTTTGAATGAGATTTAGAAAAATTGGAATGGACTAGTCCAGTTATTACCAATGTTCAGAGAATTGGTCTTATTGCTCCTATATCTAGAAAAAAGTTGATGATATTGTTTGTGATCTTAATAGAATAAGGCATGTCAGTGACGCCCCATGCCACACAAAAGTGAGATTACTCAAAACAAAATAGCAGAAAAATATTAACAAATAGATTACTGGAAAACACTAAAAATTAAAACTATTTTCATAAAACTGGAAAACAGTAAGAACTTTTACATACAGGTGCTTTCATGCCTCAAAGCACCCACTAGGTGTTCCACCAACATGTTACCAAGGAACATGTTCTAGAACATATATACATGTAACCATTATAGCTATATACAATAGGGTACACAAGCTAACCACATATCAAAAGCACGTCCATAAAGCACTTATAAAACATCCCCAAGGACCTGAGTGCACAGGGATGACTCTAGGACTCTATCAACAAAATACACCCAGCAACACTTCCAATCTGGTCACCTACTACGCCTCTTGCTGCTGCTCAACCTCTATTGCACGATCTCTACCTCTTCATGCTCGTCGACCTAAAAAGGGTGTGGAAACCCATAGGGTGAGATTCCAAATCTCAACGGGAGATATAACTCACCACCAACTCTATTATTATCACATGTAAGATAAACTAAGAAGTAGTATAATTATAGCTGTGTGAAGTAGGTACTCATTATTAATAGGAAGAGCAATTATTGTTCAATTATTAAACATATTAAAAATCTAAAAGGAATATGAAGAACATGTATATTTCCTATCAATAATGTTGTATCAAGATCAAGCAAGGCCTCATCCAATGTTTCTGTATTTTGATCATATACAATTATACTACACAACTGATTACATATTTTATTATGCCCTGAGGATTTGATTCATACCACCCAAATCCAACCGACCACTTGATAAGTCAGAATCGGTGCCATACAAGGTCTAATGGAATAGCTAAAATCCAGGACGTTACCTTCATCGGTCAGTACGAGTGAGCATGCAATGACATCATAAGTCAACTTCTTCCAGTGACGTATAGTCTAGCTATGCATATTTAGCCCACCTTGGTACAGGTCATAGTGTTAGTGGAATTGAGCTACGGCTCACAACCATACTCTTCCAGGGTATGGCATGCAGCCGATCTTGTGTTACATTTCATGGAGATACGGTCCAAAGTCATACTCTTCTAGAGTATGACATGCAACCAATCATGTGTATACATATATATTCAGGACACGAGGAGATACCTCAACTTGCACCCCACATATTCAACAATATGTGTTCTGAGTTAAACTCATTTCATCATTCAGCAAGTACTGACACTAAATGGATCTATGGCACAGGGAAAGCTACAAGATTAGGTTTCACATGATTACTTAGGTCATTTAAGCATCTTTCAACATCAATCAAGTTATAATGTATAAACTCAAAACAAGTTATATATAAACAAGGGCATGACACATCACCAGAACATACTGAAACATATAAGGTGTGATCTCATCACATCATCACTTCATGCATTTCCTTCAACATGTGTCCATCACAAGGACTACATACCTTGGGGTCACAACCCCACCTCTCATCACTGAGGAAACTATCATCTCATATGAGGCAATAAGCCATCATCAGGTCATAAGACCATTTTCTCCTCTTTCTGTATCACCACATCACATGTGTTTTACAAGGCTTATTCAAACATACAATAACCACCATAGCTCATACCTGGCCATATACATCAACTCGTGTTACCTGCATTGTTATAAACATGTAATAAGAAAGACAAGACATCATAAACACTATCGTCTTATAAGATCCATGCAATACATTTTACTTATAGTGTTTCTCTCTTTACTCGATTAGGGTTATAAGGTTGGATCAACAACCACCCTTCGATCATCACTTTCATCATCATATAAGGTATGTTGTGAGATAAAGATTATAGAAACATAAATCTTGTTATTGCTCACACAACTGCCCATAGGGTATCACATATGAACATGTAACCCTATCATCAACATGATGTATCATATACACCACTACAAGATATCGGTTAGGGTTATAACATAGAGTGTTGGATTAAACCTAAGTGTGACGAGAAACCTCATCAAGGTAGGGTATCGATTTAGGATGTATTAGATGAGAAGACATGGTGTCAAACTACCCTCTCGAGAGGTGTATCACTTTACCAATTAAGGCTAGTGTATTGGGCAATAACACCTAAGGTGAGGGTGTCAGCCAACCTAGTATGTCGGGTAACACCATCATAAGGTGTGATGGGCATCAGCACGTAACAGGCAACTCACGTATACTGGCATCACAAGGGTGACAGGTTGCATAGGGTTTAAGAAGGGTGTCACAATTCTCCATCTCAGTGCATATCGGGCGACACCGTCCTGGGGTGTGACGACATCACAACTATGGATGTATTAGAAATTCCATCCTAGGGTGTGTTGGCTCCTCCTCAACTAGGGCGTCATCGTTACACTAAACCCCAACCAAACCCACAAGGTTCAACCACAGCCATGACGGCCAACACCCAATATAACGATTGGATATAGCATAATAGTTAAACACCATGCCGGTCTAGGTGCATCAATGTCACAACAACTACCATTATCAAGGTCTCTTCACCATATCAATTAACAACCACAAGCCAAGATAACCATCTCGACCCACAATGGCCTAATTATGCACAAGGCATGACGACCTAGACGTTACCAAGGTGTGTCGACCTAGGCCTCACCATGGTCGTGATGACCTATCACAAGGTGTGACGGATTGTGGCATCACAGGTCGTGACGACCACCCACCATACTTATCGGCCTAGTCATCTTCAACATAAGGTCATGCATCTAAATCAAAGTTACAAGGTGTAACGCATGGTAGTAACTAAGCTAGACTCCTTTCCTCAAAATAGGACTTGAAACTACCAAGAAGAACTACTAATCATGCAAGGGGTAACATTCTAGAGATAGAAAACAAGATAGCAAGTAAGATGTGATAATAACAAAGAGGGTTTAGAGTTATATAACCCCCCTCAAAGATCACCACCAAGATCCAACCTCCAAGGTCAAGCTCCAAGTTTCATGAGATCAAGGTAGAAGTTGATCTTGTTCTGCCTTTAGCTGTTGCCATATCACTTTGATCTTTTTTGTCATCTGTTGTACAAGCTTAGGACCAAGAAGTTGATATTCACCTGTCTCATACCAACACAACATCGACCTACAATGCCTCCCATACAACGCCTCATATGGTGCCATGTCAATGCTACTCTGACAGCTGTTGTTGTAGGAGAATTCTCTCAAACTGGGGTGTACATCCCAACTTCCTGAAAACTGAAGAACACGTGCCCTCAATAAATCCTCCAAGGTCTGAATGGTCCTTTTTATTGACCATTTGTCTGTGGGTGAAAACTAGTGCTAAACTTTAACTGTGAACCCAAAACTATGTGCAGTCATTCCCAAATGTGACTTGTAAACTGAGGACCTCTATCAAACATGATAGTAGCAAGAACATTGTGCAAACAAACTATCTCATCCATATAGATCTCGGCAAGCTTCTCTATTGTGAACATTGTCTTTACGGGAAGGAAATGTGTTGACTTGGTCAACCTGTCAATGATCACCCGATTGGAATCATAACCTTTAGCTGTCCTAGGTAGACCAACCACAAAGTCCATAGTTACATGATCCCATTTCCACTATGGTATAGGCAATGGTCACAACGTTCCTGTAGGCTTCTGATGCTCAGCTTAAACTTGTTGACATACAACACACCTTGCAACGAACTCAGCTACATCCTTCTTCAAGCTTGTACACCAATACATATCCTTCAGATTGTGATACATCTTGGTACTTCCTGGGTGCATAGCATACATGGACGAATGAGCCTCCTCCAGCACCATCCTCCTTAGGTAATTAGCATCAAGAATCACTATCCTGTTATGGGAACAAACTGTCCCATCATCTAACTCATAGAATCCATCACGCTTCTCACTTCCAAACTCTGATCTAATCTACTGTATCACGGTCTCCATCTGTTGCCCCTCTCTGATTATCTATCTTAGCATAGGCTTCATCTATAGATGTGCCAAAAAATGAGCTAACAAGGAAACATCCAACTTAATATTCATCTGACACAAGGAGACCGACATGTATCGCTTGTGGCACATCAAAGAACTCAACTGGGCTCTATCCATAGGCGAAGATGAAGACTTCCTGCTCAACGCATCTACTATGACATTTGTCTTTCTCGGGTGATAATTAATCGTGCAGTCATAGTCTTTGATCAACTCCATACAACAATGCTGCCTCATATCCAACTCCTGTTGTGAAAATATGTACTTCAGGTTCTTGTGATTCATAAAGATCTAACACTTCTCCCCAAATAGGTAGTGCATCCAAATCTTCAAAGCATGCATTACCACTGCTAACTTCAAATCATGGGTCAGTTAATTTTCCTCATGCTTCTTAAGCTATCGGGAAGTAAAAGAAACTACTTGCTTGTCTTGCATTAACACGCATCCCAAACCATTCCTGGATGCATCACAAAAGGTGATGTATTCTTTTTCTTGCTCAGGAAAGAACATAACCAGTGCACTCATCAACTTTTCCTTCAACGTCTAAAAAGCAAGTTGACATTTATTATCCCAAACAAACGGTACATCCTTCCTCGTCAACTTAGTTAGGGGTAAGGTGCACTGAAGTCCTTAATGAACCTCTTATAATACCCTACCAAACCTAGAAAACCGCGCACTTCTGTTAGCTTCTTAGGCTATGTCCACTCTATCACAGACTCTACTTTCTTAGGATTCACATGTACTTCTTCAGCAGATATAACATGCCCCAAGAAAGGTACCTTCTTCAACTAAAACTCGCACTTGCTAAACTTAGCACAAAGTTGGTGCTATCTCAGCACGGTCAATGCCTGACGAAGATGATGCTCATGCTGTTGACTATCACAGTTGTATACCAAGATTTCATCTATAAAGACCACCACAAACTGATCAAGAAACGGTTGAAACACTATGTTCATCAAATCCATGAACACTGTCGGTGCATTGGTTAACCCAAACAGCACAACCACAAACTTGTAGTAATCATATCTCACCCTAAAGGCAGACTTGGGTATGTCATCCTCCTTGATCCTCAACTGATGATAACCTAATATCAGATCTATCTTTGAGAACACCGTCACGCCACACAACTAATTAAACATGTCATCTATCCTAGGCAAGGGATACTTATTCTTTATCATCACCTTGTTCAACTATCTATAGTCTATGGACATCCTCATAGACCCATCCTTCTTCTTCACGAACAACACTGGAGCACCCCACGGTGACGTACTCAGCCTGATGAAACCTTTGTCAAACAGTTCCTGCAATTGTCTCTTCAACTCTGCCATCTCTGTCGGAGCCATCCTGTACAGTGTTTGAGCTATCGGTTGTGTGTTGGGAACCAGATTGATCTCAAAATCAATCTCTCAGGGTGGGAGAACTCTTGGAAACTCCTCAAGGAATACATCCTCAAACTCTCTAACAACTAAACCTCATGAATACTAGGACTCCTTGCCTCAATATCGATCATGTGTGCCAAAAATGTCTTGCAACCTTATCTTAAAAGCTTCCTTTCTACCATGGCCAATACTAGACACATCGGAAGAATCTTCCTATCTCCCTAGAAGATCCCCATCTCACCACCATCCACAAATGTCACTTGCGTGAAGCTACAATCCAAGACCACTCTATACTTTTCCAATGTGTCCATTCCAAGAATTGCATCAAATCCATGCATATCAAGTGGTATGAGATCTACTTGAATGTTGTATCCTAAAAAGGAGAGGACACGGGAAGGAAACACCTCCTGCAACACTACAAAACTGACTAATGGGGTTTCTAACAACAAGCCATTCTTCTTATGACTAGAAGGAAAAAGACAACTACTAAGCAATTCACATGCAATAAAAGAGTGTGTTGCACTCGGGTCAATCAAAATAGATACAAAGCAAGAAGAAGAAAAATTAGAATGAAATAACTCCATCTGACCTATCACCACTCATGGGTTGATCATCGCCTCCGGCTGACTCATAGTGTAGAATCTAGTTGTTGCCAGTTGTCATCCCCGTACTCTACTTCCCTGAGCAGAAGATCCAACCTATGACACTTGGGGATGCCCTCATCCTTCGTCACTACTATTTTGTTGTCGTTGTGAGCCCTACTAGCTCTTCCTTAGTTGTTGGGTCACTTCATAACTCCTTATTGGACATTCTTACCTTATATGTCTAATCTGTCCACACTTGTGGCAAGCCTAATTCCCTTACTGTGACCTAGATGGTCCTGTCACCAATGCTGATGCAACACTCTAGGCTTCTATAGGTAGAAAACTATGTCTCTGCCCTTACTCGGTGACCACTGTGTCAAAGCACTGAACCACTGTGATACTAGAAAAAACCTCGACTTCTTAAAGCCTCCTGACGACTTCCCCTAAGAATGTGCGGACCTCTTCTTGATACTTGCCTCTCTCTTCTCCTTCACAGACCACTCTATCCTTTGAACAGACTCCACAAACATAGCAAACCTCTCTCAGTTCTCTAAGGCAGCAGCTGGGGTAGACAACTCGACATTCAACCCCTACTCAAAATGACAAACTTGCTCATCCTCCATGGCAACCATGTGAGAACAGAACCTCAACAACTCCATAAACCTTGCTTCATGCTCATTGATCATCATGGATCCCTGTCGAATCCTCTCAAACCGACTGATCTTCTCATCAAGATACATATGAGGAAAGTACCAACTAATGAAATCTCATCATAACTCCTCCCAACCAACCACAACACTCGATCTCTTCTCCTCCTTTATGGCCCACCAATGGACAACACTCCCCCTCAGGAGGTACACTGCATGCTTCACCTTATCCTCTTTAGGGATACTCAGGATCTTGAAGGCTTTCTCAAGATCATTTAGACACAGATCTGCATCCGTCAAATCAGCCGTCCCAACATACTCCATTGCTCCAACATGGGGAAGCCGCTCAAAAGTCTTCCCAATACCTGAAGATTTAGTATGGGGAACCTGTGTACTAGGCTGTGGTACAGGCATCATGTCCGCCACATGAGTCATATCAACCATAAACTACCCAAAAAGAGAATGAAAGTCAGGGTTTTCAACCATGTCTTGGTCAAATTGGGGGACTTCAGGCACCTGATCTTCTCGTGCTTGGTTCCTTGCACCACCACCTGGTGCGGCAACACTGCTCTTGGAAGCATGTTCTTCATGTTCTCCAGACACCTATAAGATTTCTTCTTCTTCTACATAAGCATAAGTCACTATAAGACAGGCTATAGGATACTAGAACAAACACTGACCCTAGTCCCATGTCTCTATAGACTCAGTGAACCTAAATCTCTAATACCAACCTTGTTAGTGATGCCCCATGCCACACAAAAGTGAGATTACTCAAAACAAAAAAATGGAAGAAGATTAACAAACAAATTACTAGAAAACACTAAAAATTAAAACTATTTTCATAAAACTACCAAACAACAAGAGCTTTTACATATAGGTGCTTTCATGCCTCAAAGAACCTACTAGGTGTGCCACCAACCTATTACAAGGAACCTATTCCAGAACATATATACATGTAACCATTACAACTATATACAACAGGGCACACAAGCCAACCACATATCAAAATCAAGTCCATAAAGCACCTACAAAGCATCCCCAAGGACCCGAGTGTATATGGATGAATCTAGGACTCTATCAGTAAAAGACACCTAGCAACACTTCCAACTTGGTCAACAATGCACCTCTTGCTGCTGCTCAACTCCGTTGCACGATCTCTACCTCTTCATTCTTGTCCACCTAAAAAGGATGAGGAAACCATGGGGTGAGATTCCAAATCTCAGTGGGAGATATAACTCACCACCAACTGTATTATTATCACAGGTAAGATAAACTAAGCAGCAGTATAATTACAAATGTGTGAAGTAGGTACTCATTATTAATAGGAATATCAATTATTGTTGAATTATGAAGTATCTTAACAATTTAAAAGGAATATGAAGAACATGTATATTTCATATCAACAATGTTTTATCAAGATCAAGCAAGGATTCATCCAACGTTTCCATATTTTGATCCTATAGAATTATACTACACTGATTATTACATATTTTATTATGTCCCAAAGATTTGAGTCGTACCGCCCAAATCCAACCGATCACTAGATAAGTCAGAATCAGTTCCATACAAGGTCTAATGGAAGAGCCATAATCCACGATCTCACCTTCATCAATCAGTATGAGTGAACATGCACTGACATCATAAGTCAATTGCTTCTAGTGACGTATAGTCTAGCTATGCAGACTTAGCCCACTTTAGTAGGTCACGATGCTAGTAGAATTGAGCTACGGCTCACAGTCGTACTCTTCTAGGGTATGGCATGCAACCAATAATGTGTTACATTTCATGGATCTATGGTCCAAATCTGTACTCTTCCAGGATATGGCATGTAGACAATCCTGTGTATACATATACATTTAGGATACAAGGAGACACCTCAACTTGCACCCCACATATTCAACAATATGTGTTCCGAGTTAAACTCATTTCACCATTCAGCAAGTACTGACACTGAATGGATCAATGTCATAGGTCAAGCTATAGGATTAGGTTTTTCTTGATTACTTAGGTCATTTAAGCATATTTCAGCATCAATCAAGTTACAATGTATATACTAAAAACAAGTTCTATATAAACAAGGGCATGACACATCACCAGAACATACTGAAACATATAAGGTGTGATCTTATCACATCATCACTTCATGCATGTCCTTCAACATGTGCCCATCACAAGGATTACATATCTTAGGGTGACAACCCCTCCTCATCACTGAGGAAACTATCATCTCATATGAGGTAGTAAGCCATTATCAGGTCATAAGACCATTTTCTCTGCTTTCTGTATTACCACATCACATATGTCTCACAAGGCTTGTTCAAACATACCATAACCACCATAGCTCATACATGTCCATATACATCAACTGGTGTTACCTGCATAGTTAGAAACTTGTAACAAGAAAGACAAGACATCATAAACACTATCATCTTATAAGATCCATGCCATACATTTTACATTTTAGGGTTAGGGTTTCTCTCTTTACCCGATTACAAGGTTGGATCAACAACCACCCTTAGATCATCACTTTCATCATCATATAAGGTATGTAGTGAGATAAAGATTATAGAAACATAACTCTTGCTATTTCTCACACAACCGCCCATAGGGTATGACGTATGAACATGTAACCCTATCATCAACATGATGTATTGCAAACACCACTACAAGATATCAGTTAGGGTTATAACATAGAGTGTCAGATTAACCCTAAGTGTGACGGGAAACCTCATCAAGGTAGGGTATCAGTTTAGGATGTATTAGATGAGAAGACATGGTGTCAGACTACCCTCTCAAGAGGTGTATCAGTTTACCATCTAAGGCTAGTGTATCAGGCAGCAACACCTAAGGTGAGGGTGTCAGCCAACCAAGCATGTCGGGCAACACCGTCACAAGATGTGACATGCGTCAGTAGGTAATGGGCGACACACGTATAACGACATCACAAGGGTGATGGGTTGCTTAGGGTTTTAGAAGGGTGTCACAGTTCTCCATCTCAGTGAATATCGGACAACACTGTCCTGGGGTGTGACGACATCACAACTATGGATGTATCGGCAATGCCATCCTAGAGTGTGTCGGCTTCTCCTCAACTAGGGTGTCACCATTTCCATCAACCCCAACCAAACCCACAAGGTTCAACCACAGCTGTGACGACCAACACCCTATATAACAATTGCATATAGCCAGTGGCGGAGCAAGAAATCCCAAAGTGGATGAGCCAAATGATTTCAGTAAAAAAATTTGAATAGTAACATGTAAACAACATCAAATAAACTAAATGATGTGCATATCATTTTATTAGGAGTCAAAACATACAAGATCAACAACAAACTGATAACACAAAATGACACAACTTTGCAAGAAGCTTGACTTAAAGAAGCACGCTAGTACATATCATGCTACACATCAGTTGTCTCCTTGATACCACACTATTAAATCGAATAAATATAACCCATATTTTATAAAATTGAAGGTTGAAAACATTAGTAAAATAGAAAAGAATTAACTCACTGTCCATAAGTTTCTTGGCTAGGCATTAAACAAAATAGATAGCACTCAACTGCAATGAGATATCCACACCGTGATAGAATTAATCTGAACTGCTGCATCTAGTTTCTGGTATGGCTAAAAACTATCAACGGATGTTGTCCATCGTGTATGCTTAGATATGTAGTAAGATGTCATATGATGATAAAACAAACCTGAACGACTGCACCCAGTTTGTATGACTAGAAAATGTCGATAGATTTTGCCCTAGATGCTCTATCTATGGTTGCGGTGGCCATTAGAGATTGAGTTCCCTAGATGCCTCTTTTCATCCTTTTCTAATATGGGCAGTGGCTGCCAGAGATGGAATAATATTTATTTCTAAGATGGAATAATATTTATTTCTAAAAAATCAAAAGGTCAAAATGGTTTCTGCAATAGCAGTGAGAGATTAGGACGAAGATCAACTAAAATTGTTGGACTAGTTGTTTGACTATAATGTAACATGTTATAAATAAAGCTTGTTGAGTTTTGTAATATAACATTGTTTCTAACTGAAACTGCAATATCTTTGCTGCAAAGTAAGGCACTGTGGACTGTAGTTATTATGAATCTATAAATACCCTTTTTTGGAATGGTCTATAAATATTACAATGTTAACTACAAATTTTTAATTTCTTGGGGGGGGCATGGCCTACGTTGCCCCCTGTGGCTCTGCCATTGCATATAGCATAATGGTTAAACACCATGCCGGTCTAGGTGCCTCAATGTCACAATGACTACCATTATAAAGGTCTCTTCACCATATCAGTTAACAACGATAGTCCAAGATAACCATCTCGACCCATAACGACCTAGATACTTATGCACAAGGCATGACGACCTAGATGTTACCAAGGTGTGTTGACCTAGGCCTCACCAGGGGCACGACGACCTGTCACAAGGTGTGACAGAATGTGGCATCATAGGTCGTGACAACCATCCATCACACATATCAGCCTGGTCATCTTCAACCTAAGGTAACGTGTCTAAATAAAAGCTTGAAGGTGTAACGCATGGCAACAACTAAGAAAGAGTCCTTTCCTCAAAACAAGATTCAAAACTACTAAGAAGAACTATTAATCATGCAAGGGGTAATGTTCTAGAGATAGAAAACAATATAGCATGTAAGGTGTGCTAATAACAAAGAGGGTTTAGAGTTATATAACCCGCCTCAAAGATCACCACCAAGATCCAACCTCCAAGGTCAAGCTCCAAGTTTCACAAGCTCAAGGTAGAAGATGATCTTCCAAGCTTGGTCGCCACAACACCTCCCAAGAAAGACGATGGAACCAAGGTTAAGAGTGTTCAGGATGAAAGGAAGATAACCAAGATCCATGGCTAAAAAGAAGAGAGAATGAGAGAAAGAGAGCTACAAACCATGGCTTACCAAGGAAGAAGATGAAGGGAACACCACCAGCTTGGGACTCATCCACCAAGCTTCCAAGAGAGATCTTCTAGCTCAAGGTCGTCCACTAAGGAAGAGGAAAGCAAAGATGGACAAAAGGATTCACTTGCATGGAGAGAAAGGGGAATATATACTAGAGGGATGAGAGAGGGATCATGGAAGAGGTGTCACCATCTTACGAGTTTAGGTGCCGCTTGTCCACAAGAAAGATCCACATGCACAACACCATGCAAACAAGGTGATAAGTTCTATGTCTCGCCCACTAGGTCACCTACCATGGTATTGTCAGATACCATACCTCTAGCCTCTCACAAACCGCTAGGGGTGAAACCCTAGACACCACAAGTCGATGGGGTGCAATTTGATATACCACAAATCAATAGGGTGTGACTCAAGATACCCACAAACTGATAAAAAGCCTTTCCAAGGCTCACAAGCCTGAGACAACCCTTCTAGGTGCAAGGCACACCTCAAACATGTACCCAAAATATCACCAGAGATGTCACCACACAACCAAGGTCTAATCAAGGTGCCCATCTCTCTCTCTCCTCTAGGTGATACCAAGAGAGATAAGGAACACACTAGAGGTGACAAACTTGCATATCAACCCCTAATTCTGGCTTAATTGCAATTTGTACCAAAACCTCTCCACAAAACACAAGCATCAACCAAACAAGCTAAAACAAGGAACTCAAGCTTCCAACATGCCCTAATTACATCTCAGATGATTAGAGAAAGGTGCTAAGCAACATGCTTAAGAAAAACAAAAGGGTTATCCCAAAATGTGGGTTAGGGTCCTTACAAGCCATAAACCCCTAACTAGGATTTTGCCCCAAAATCCAAAGAGAAAAGGGAGGAGTACTTCTTCCTCATCTCTTTCTAGAGCTCCCACATGGATTCCTCAACACCACGATGATGCCAAATAACCTTCAAAAGCACAAGGTCCTTCCTCTTCATCTTCTTCACCCTCCGGTCAAGGATTAACACCAGACCTTTCACATAGGTCATATCCTCATTAAGCTCCACCTCCACAGGCTGTAACATCAACTCAGTATCCGGATGGCACTTTCTCTGCATACTCAAATGAAATAGTGGATGCAACCTATGCAACTCACGTAGAAACTCTCCCAAGACGTGCACCATTGGGTAAGGTCCCATAAACCAAGGATCCAACTTACCCTTCTTTCCAAACCTCAAGACACCTTTCCAAGGAGAGACTTTCAAATAATACTTGTCTCCCACTTGGAACTCTAAGGGTCTTTTGATGGTTATCTGCATACGACTTCTATCTGTCTTGTGCTACCTTCAACTATTGATAGATCACTTTGATCTTTATAGTCATCATCTGTACAAGCTCAGGACCAAGAAGCTGACATTCACCTATATCGTACCAACACAACTGTGACCTACAACGTCTCCCATACAATGCCTCATATGGTGCCATGTCAATGCTACTCTGATAGCTGTTGTTGTCGGTGAATTCTATCAAACTGAGGTGTACATCCCAACTTCCTAAAAACTGAAGAACACATGCCTCAACAAATCCTCTAAGGTTTGAATGGTCCTTTCCAATTGACCATCCGTTTGTGGGTGAAAAGCATTACTAAAATTTTAATGCGTACCCAAAGTTGTGTGCAGTCGTTCCCAAAAGTGACTTGTGAACTGGGGACCTCTGTCAGACATGATAGTAGCTGGAACACCGTGCAAACACACTATGTCATCCATGCAGATCTGGGTAAGCTTCTCTGCTATGAACATTGTCTTCACGGGAAGGAAATACACTGACTTGGTCAACCTATCAATGATCATCCAAATGGAATCATAACCTTTCGTTGTCCGAGGCAAACCAACCACAAAGTCTATAGTTACATGATGCCATTTCCATTGTGGTATAGACAATGGTTGGAACGTTCCTATAGGCCTCTGACGCTCATCTTTAACTTGCTGACATAAAACACACTCTACAACAAACTTAGCCGCATCCTTTTTCAAGTCTAGTCACCAATACATATCCTTTAGATTATGATACATCTTGGTACTTCCTGGGTGCATAGCATACATGGATGAATGAGCCTCCTCCAACACCATCCCCCTTAGGTCATTAACATCAAGAACCACTATCTTGTTATGGTAACAAACTGTCCTATCATCTAACTCATGGAAGCCATCACACTTCTCGTTGCCAAAATCTGATCTCATCTGTTGTGTCACGATATTTGTCTGTTGTGCCTCTCTGATCTATTGTCTTAGCATAGGCTTCACATGTAGATGTGACAACAAACCATATAATAAGGAAACTTCTAACTTAATATTCATCGTACACAAGGAGACCAACATGTCTCGCTTGTGGCACATCAAAGAACTTAACTGGGCTTTATCCATAGGTGAAGATGAAGATTTCCTTCTCAACGCATCTTCTATGACATTCACCTTTCCTAGATGATAATCAATGGTGCAATCGTAGTCTTTGATCAACTTCATCCAACGATGCTGCCTCATATTCAACTCCTATTGTGAAAATATGTACTTCAGGTTCTTGTAATCTGTGAAGATCTGACACTTCTACCCATATAGGTAGTGCCTTCAAATCTTCAAAGCATGGACTACCACTTCTAACTCTAGATCATGGGTCAGGTAATTTTCCTCATGCTTCTTAAGCTATCGGGAAGTAAAAGAAACGACTTGCTTGTCTTGAATCAACACACATCCCAAACCATTCTTGGATGCATCACAAATGATGGTGTATCCTTTTCCTTGCACAGGAAAGACCAGAATTGATGCACTCGTCAACTTTTCGTTCAACGTCTGTAAAGCACGTTGACATTTGTCATCCCAAATGAACGACACATTCTTCCTCATCAACTTAGTTAGGGGTAAGGTGATAGAACTGAAGTCCTTGATGAACCTCCTATAATAGCCTGCCAAACCTAGAAAACTATGCACTTTTGTCATCATCTTAGGGTATTCCTACTCTATCACAGACTCTACTTTCTTAGGATCCACACATACTACTTCGGAAGACATAATATGCCCCGAGAAATCTACCTTCTTCAACCAGAACTCGCACTTGCTAAACTTAGCACAAAGCTAGTGTTGTCTCAACACGTTCAACGCCTGAAAAAGATGATGCTCATGCTATTGACTATCACAACTAGATATCAAGATGTCATCTATAAATACCACCACAAAGTGACCAAGAAACGGCCAAAACACTCTATTCATCAAATCCATGAACGTTGTTGGTGCATTGGCTAGCCCAAACAACATAACCACAAACTCGTAGTGACCATACCTCATCCTAAAGGCAGACTTGGGTATGTCATCCTCCTTGATCCTCAACTGATGATAACCTAATCTTAGATCTATATTTGAGAACACTGTCGTGCCATGCAACTGATCAAACAGGTCATCTATCCTCGACAAGGGATACTTATTCTTTATCATCACCTTGTTCAATTGTTTGTAGTCTATTCACAACCGCATAGACCCATCCTTCTTCTTCAGAACAACACTAGAGCACCCCATGGTGATGTGCTCAACCTGATGAAACCTTTGTTAAGTAGTTCTTGAAACTGTCTATTCAACTTTGTCATTTCCGTCGGAGCCATCTTGTACGATGTTTGAGCTTTTGGTTGCGTGTCAGGAACCAGATTGATCTCAAAATCAATCTCTCGGGGTGGGGGAACTCCTAGAAACTCCTTAGGGAACACATCCTCGAACTCTCTGACAACCAACACCTCATGAATACTAGGACTCCTTGCCATAGTATCCATCATGTGTGCCAAAAATTCCTCACAACCTTGTCTTAGAAGCTTCTTTGCTACCACGGCCGATACTAGACATGTCAGAAGAATCTTCATATCTCCCTAAAAGATCCACATCTCACCACCATCCACAAACATCACTTTCTTGGAGCTACAATCCAAGACCACTATGTACTTTTCCAAGGTGTCCATTCCAAGAATCACATCGAATCCATGCATATCAAGTGGTATGAGATCCACTTTAATGTTGTGTCCTGAAAAGGAAAGGACACAGGAAGGATACACCTCCTACAACATTATAGAACTAACTAATGGGGTTTCTAACAACAAGCTATTCTTCTTATGAATAATAGGCAAAAGACAACTACTAAGCACTTCATGTGTGATAAAAGAATGTGTTGCACCTGGGTCAACCAAAATAGATAAAAAGTAAGAAGAAGATAAATTAGAATGAAATAAATCCATCTGACATGTCATCACTTGTGGGTTTACCACCGCCTCCGGCTGACTCATAGCATAGAATCTAGCCGTTGCTCGTTGTCATCCCCATCCTCTACTTCCCTGAGCAGATGATCTAGCCTGTGATGCTTGACCACATCCTCATCCTCTGGCATTGGCGTTCACAGAGATGATCAAGAAAGATGTTACTATAAGTATTATCTCTTCTATCTCTACTTATAGAAATTTTGATGCCTCTCATATAGTTTTTGCTGACAATCTTATGTTTTTCTCTAAGCCTGACCCTTCTAGTGCTGATTCTTTTTAAAAAAATATTCAAAAGATTTGGCAGGTAATCAGGTCTTGTGATTAACTATCAAAAGAGTTCTATTATTTTTAGTAAAAATGTTGAAAATCTCTTGTCATTGATGTACTAGGCATTAAAGAAGGATGTTTTCCTTCAAAATACTTAGGAATCACTATTTTTACTAGAAAGTTTTCCAAGAGGTGTAGTTGTTATCTCATTGTTAATATTAAGAAGACGCTAGAGAATTGGAAGCATAAACTCCTCTCCATAGATTCCAAAGTAGATATTGTTAGATATATCTTGTCCTTTATGCATCTCTATTGGATCTTCTCTTTTCCTATTCCTTGCTCTAATTTGGATGATATTGACAAGATTTGTAGGGATTTTATTTGGGGACATTCTAAATGGAAGAGAGGCCTCCATCTTGTCAGCTCCATTACCCTTCTTAGAGAGAAAGGAGGTTTGGGGATTATAAAGAGTGATGAAGTCTTGAAGGCCTGTCTTGTTATTAATTTTTGGGATATTTCTAATAAAAGGGACTCTTTATGGGTAAAATAGATTTTTGAAAAATATCTGAAGAGGACTTCTATTTGGATCATCTCCAAATCTTCTAATAATTCTTGGTTGTATAATAATATCATCAGAGTTTGAGATTTGCTTTTGACTCATAACAATTTTCATGTGGGGAAAGGTGAGAAATTCAAACTATGGATGAATCCATGGTGTAACTCTAGGTTTCTAACTGATCAAATTGGAAGGGAAAGCATTATCAGAAATGATTTTCCTTTAGATATTCCATTCAGTGTTATCATTAATGATGGGAGTTGGCTCTCCCCTAATGTTAAAAACATGAACCTTAAGAAGATATCTAATTTTCTTAATGTTCTGAATATATCCTTTAGTGATTTTTAATTACATGTCCTTTGAGAAGATACACAATGTTAAGTTCAATCTCATCTAGAATTCTATCAGAAGCAAATGAGATAGACACAGTGATTTCCTATGGATTTGGGGTTGTAAGGCCCCAAAAAGACATATTCTCTATCTCTAGAAATCCAAGCATAATAAGATATCCACTTTAGATTACCCCAAGAAGAGGGGAATTCAGTTGCCTAGATTTTCTTTCTCATATGGGGTCTTGTGACGATACTAACCATATTTTGTTTGAGTGTGACTATACCATCAATCTTTGGAATCTTGTAGTGTATGATGTTATTCTCAATTTTGTCCTCGGAAATTGGGTGAACATTACCTGTGTTCTATCAAACAAAGGTCGTTCCCTTTGTGATTTTATCATCTATCACGTGTGGATGGAGAGAAATCAGAAAGTACATGAATATTTGTGCAAGAATGATAATAAGATTTGGACTTTGATTAAGAATGAATATTTGTTATTCAATTAATATTTTTAATTATATTTTGAGTTTGATTTTGATATCTTGATCTACATATGTTTTTTTTTTAAATTCCCTATCAAGGTTGGCTTTCTTGCTTGTTGTTGTCTTGTCCTTCTTTCGAAGATTGATTCCTTGGTCTCTTATTTGAGTTAAGCTCATATTGATCTTATAATGCAAGCCTTGCTCATTGGATATGATGGTTTATATCGATTTTCCCTACCTTTATCAAACCTTGGATGATATCTAGACTCTTATTGTAACAACCCATTTTTAGAATCTAATTAGGGTTTACTTGGATGATTGCATGCTTAATGAAATTGATCATTGTTTAAGCTTGAGTTAATTATGGTAGTCTAATTATGATTCCTTAAACCTAATGAAATACTTTGATCATGATTTTTCATTGAATAATCAGGGTTTGAGAACTGAAAACCCTAATCGGCCAAACTAGGGTTTTGGTACCATCTAATTACAAAATTTGATAAGTATAGCGTACTAAATGATTTTTCATATTTTATATATAACTCGAATTTAGTTGAAATTTGGATATGGTTTGGTGAACTCGATTATTAGTGTTCTTATAAAATATCAGATTTTTTTTTGAATATTTTTTTGATCTTTTTCTCAGCCAAGTTTCCCCAGGACAAACTTAGTCGACCATGTATTCAGATCAAAATATAGCAGTGCGGTATTTGAATTTTATCTTTTTATTGGTACATCCAATTGATCTAAAATTTTAACTTTAATTTATGAACTCCATTTAGACATTTTATTAAATTTGAATGATTTTTTAATTCTACAAAGTGTGGTGTCTGTTGAGTTTCCCCTGGACAAACTCAGCCGACCATGCATTCTAGCTAAAACATAACAATTAGTATTTGATTTTTGTCTTTTTATTGGTAACTTTGATAGATCTTTTTTTCATCTCTAAAATGTTGTTTTATAAAATATGCCATTTTTTCATAATTTTTGGAGGAGAGTTGACCTATTCAGTAGATGATTTTCAAAAACATATTTTATGATAGAAAAATGTGTTGAAATAAAACAAAGTGTAAGTTGGGTAAATTTGCAATTGACCCAAGCACCTTAATTGATCTATATGAGCAATCAAGCACCCAAAGAGATCTTGTATGTTTTTATCCATTCCAGAGAAATGAAATCCTAGAGAGAGAGGAGAGCTAAGGTTTTGAGAGGAGAAAGTGGAGGAGATGTTGACCTAGGGTTTCACCATCCAAGAAATGATGAAATCAAATAATTATAGCTTCTTTGCATAGTCTTTCATGATGAATATTCTCTCACATGTCAAGATTTAGTATCTTCTTTGATTTGATTTAAAATCACATCATATCACCCCATTTTATAACTCTTTCTATCCTAATCTCCATTTCTAGGGTTTTCGAGTCGAGAGGAGGAAGAAATGGATTCAGTTGCTAGAGTTTGATTGTGTTTCTAGAAATTCAGAGTTTGGCCTACATTTTTAAGGTGCTTGTCACCTTAGGTGAGTGCTTGTCTCCCTCTTAAGCTCTGTATTAATGTTAAAGCCTAATTCTATTCAGCTAAAATAATCTGAATTCTTGCTTGTATTTGTATTTGACTAGGTATTGATTTGGAAAGATATTAGGGAATAAATTTCTTCTGATTTTGGTTATTCCTTGTTGAATGGAAATTGATAAGTTCATGAAATATTGATTGATGTTTCATGTAAAATTCTATGGATAGATGACTATGCTATTTCATGTGAATATTGTCTATAAATCAGCCCGATGTGTGATATGCTTGGGAATTTAATTGACATATCTATAATCATATTTGAATTGTATTAGAATGAATTATGTAAGTGTATTGTTGAATCTTACTAAAATTAAATATGATATATACATATGGATTAGTATGAGGTGGTGATATTCCCTATTTAGGGTTTGTGTTGAAGGATTGAATCAAATGAGTCATTGAATTAATGTATACTTATGTTTTATGAAATATCTGGAAATGGGGATTAAGATTTCCATGTGTATGAATATCCCTAGTGAACCCATGTGCACCATGATGAGATTAATGAGTTATATGATTCTTATGGTGTCTTGAACTAAGATGACTTCTTAAACACTAGAAATCTAGTATTGAACCGAGTATGAGAGACAAAGATCAGTGTTGTATATTATCTTTTAAATGTGATGAAATTCTCAATTTGTAGGCACTATTACATCATTTGAAGGTGATAGGCCTTATTTAGATGATATAAGCTTAATGCATGTATTCTAGTATAATTTATAGAATATGAGGAAACCCCAAATGAATGCTACACTTTTATACAAGTTAATAAATGATGAATAAAGAGATGAATAAAGACTACAAAGTAAGAAGAAGAAATCCTAATATGTGGTACCTTCTAATTTGAGAGTTCAGTAAGGAATGGAAGGATTGCCTTTACTTACCAAAATGTCATTATGAGTCAAATAACATGGTACATGTATCTAGATGTAAAATAAGGAATGGATAAGTGTGATATGAATTGTGATGATATGTAATGAATAAAATATTAATAGAGCAAGCATTAAGAAGTCTTTATCTTTTGACTTTATGTATATCTTTTTTTTGGTCGCGCAAAAGTCTTGTACAAACAGTTCCCCGAGGGGAAAACACGATCACTGACAGTCCCACGTAGGGGCTCAAAGGCAGGGATCAAACAAAAAAGAAGAAGAACCTCCAGCAAAGAAGAGACCAGAGTTAATACAGATCGGCTAAACCACACATTTAGAAGATGAGGAGGGGAGACATACAGACTCAATAATGCATACCCACAAAGAAGTCTTAAGAAACACCAACTCATCAACCCAACAAGTAGTCAGAGACCTCCCTGATCACAACTCCCGGTCAGAGAACAACTGGAACACTGAAAGAAAAAAAACCACCTAAAGAAGGAAAGCCTGCCACCCCGACCTTCTTCCTTGAAGAATAGAAGCACTGCCACTGGTCCTAGATTTCATCCAACAGACCAAAACTCCCGATTCCCATCACCATACTAGGGATCACTAATAGAGGTCATCTAAAGGATAACTGCAGCTGATGAATCGAACCTTAGACCTGTTACAATAAAAACACCCACAAATATATATCATACAGCTAGACCCAAACAGCCACACAGACCCAGAATCAACCTCCTGTAAGAGAACCAAGGTATCGTGATAAAAACTATTCTGGACCATCCAAGCTTTAGAGAAACTGACCATTAAGGGGAAGGACCCTCGCTTCCAGCTTCTTTATGCTTCTTCTTCTTTTTCTTTGCCTTGACGACTTTGTTAACACTGAAGTCAACGAGCATCTCTGGGTCAATATCACAGGAACTAACCGATGAGGCGTCATCTGAGTTCCAAGCAATTTTCTGCTGATATTCCAGAGCTAGCCTGGTATCAAATGCAAGTTGCTTCGCGTGTTGAGGAGTAGCATTTAATATTGATAGGAGGAGTTCCCAATCAAGATTAAGTGGCTCGCATCCCCTCTCCGGTGAGCAGCAATGCATGTCCGGCTCCTGAGTCGCACCAAGTCCTCTTCTACCCACAATGGATCTGACTGCATTGGAACCACCAGTAGCTGGTTCACCCGTCACCTGCCCTGAGGTCGCTCCAGCATTCCTACGAACACCTTGCCTTCCCCCATTTTTCCCTATTCTGAGTTGCAGTTGACTAGGCAGCGCCTTGCTTCTTGCTGTCAAAGGACACGATAGCAGTCTATGCCCGAATTGTTTGCAATGGGAGTAGATCTTGGGCTTAGCAGCGTACCCAACCTTCAACAGCTTAGGAGATGCATCGACATAGATCGTTACCTCCTTCGGGAAAGCAGAGCTCGCTTCCATCTCAACACAGACCAAAGCTTCTTTGAAGCAATCCACTGATAGACAAGCGTCTTCAATGTCCAAAGACTTTCCAACCAGGCTTGCCACCCCACCTAGCCTTCACGACGTCCAGTGCACGCTTGGATTCTCAAGTGTGACCCAGACTGGAAGCTTAGGAAAGGATAATAGGGGAAGAGGGGAACCTGGCTCCCACGCCTGTGCTAGGATGAGCGATCCATCCATCATCCACGACGCTTCTGCTAAGATCCTCTCCCTCTCTGTAGCCATCAGAAGCTTAACCACGAAACCTTCTGCTTCCTCTGCGATGACCTCGAAAGGTACACTAGGGCGCCAATGGCGGCGGATCCATCCATGAAGCTGGCTCCGATAGGGCTTCCTCTCCGTGAATCTGACAGAAATGTACTCTGCCCAAGACGGGAGAGCTTCATCATCGCTCGAGATCGAGAAACATTTGACGCCATTCTTGACCTCGGGCTCAATATATTCTATCACAGAGACGTCTTCACATTTTCTTTGAGTGCGATTGACGAAGAGCCAATCGACCGCGGTACTTGATGAAGATGAACTCTGATCTCCCAGTGGCGGATGCGGAATTGAAGAGGTCGAGGGTGAAGGAACCGCCGGGGTTGGAATTGCTTGAGGAATGTGGGCATCCTTGGATGAGGGGCTCCTTGTCTCACCTGTAGCCTCACCTGAGCTACTCGGAGGAATCAGGAACGATTCAGTTGGAGAAATCCTCGCCACCATCGCGCCATCATCGCCTCTAGGGATCCTCCCCCTCCCTCGCCCTCTTCCGCCTCTTCCGCCTCTCGCCATCATTCTCTATGTATATCTTCGTTGCCCTAAATTGAACAAAGTATACTATAATCAGACTATAAAGGATATCAATGAAAGATAAACCTTATGCATTTAGTAATTTTAGAATGTTATTCTCCAAGAGTAATAGTGAACATGGAATGAAATAAGTTGAGACTAATGAATATGAAATGAAAGAATAATGATGAAAACTAGTATATGGATCTAAGAACCTAACTCTAACCCTAAAATGATGACCTATGTAATGCTAGTGAGTATTGAACTCAAATGAGGGATTAAGGAATGTATATGAGTGTAGTTTAATTAAATCACATGATGAATATGTGAGGATATGAATTGGTTTATAAGAATGTGCTCTTGGATTGTAATTGAATGATATGATATTTGTATTATGAGAATAGACTTCTCTAATGAATTTATAATGACATCACTCATGTGTTGAATACCATCCCTATTTTATGAGTGGTAAATTGTAAGAGATGATTATTAAGTGTGTAATGCACGTTTATGCATTGAGATTTATCATATGTATAGAAATCAGATGGAATAAGTATAAGTTACATGATAAAAATATTCTAAGTAAAATGAATGACATGAAATGTCTATATGATTCTATTATTGCTTGTTCTAATGTCTTTGTTAATGCTAGATGAGAATCCTGATATGAACTGAATGGTTAAGAAATATGTTGAGTTTGAGTTTCACATGTATTGATTACATTTGAAAACCCTGATGAGGGTAAATGCTAGACAATGAGATTATGTCTTGAGCTAAAAGCCCACTAATGATGATTAAACCCTGATGGGGTAAATGCTATACAATGAGATTATGTCTCAGGATGAAGCCTACTAATGATGACTTCTATGAGATGATGTAGAAAATGAAAATAATAATATGTGTTTCAAACTACATATTTGTTGCACTTCTTACTTAAATCATTGTCTTTTTTATAATCCATAGCTATTTCATGTTATTCTAGTTATGTGAGAATGCACACATATGAGGTGATGGGTCCTATTGAGGTGGACCAAATTGTTTGGGCCAGCTGGATAGAGGCCCGCTTACAATGACTATGTGGCCCAAGTCATCAAAATTGTCGAAAAGTACCCATTACCCATGTAAAGCTTTACCAAAGAAAATAAAATGAAGGGCATATGTTGGGTTACATCATCTAAAGAACTAAAGAAGAGCAACATGCAACACCATGAAATTTAGTCTAAAGTCAGACCAACCCTTGGTATTGTCAATAATGGAGATGCTAGTATCCTTTTTCACCCTCTACCACACTCCAAGCATGGGCTGCAAGGTGGCCGGAAACACCAACATGGAGTTCTGATGTAACATGCCAAGATTTGGCTATCCTAACCATAGCAACCCTGAATCCAAGAATATGAGATTAGTTAGCTTGATCTTTATATTTGACTAAATGAGTTTAGTGTGACACCTTGATGCGCAACAAAGTGAGATTACTCAAAACAAAGCATAGAATTATACCAAACAACTAGGTTAACAAAAAACACTGGAAATTAAAACCGTTTCCTCATGAGCACAAAAAGCTGAAACTTATCACATCTGAGTCCAAAAAAGCCACCTGCATATATGAAACACCTGCCAAAGAGTTATTACAAAACATTGTAAACTGGATCAATGGCCACAACATGTACATATGATAACTTGTTCACATACATATATGTCATATTTTTACAACAACGACATAAAGACTAAACATTGTCTCGATATACAATACCTACAAAACACCCTAAGGACCTGAGAGTACAGGGACGACACAGAGGACTCTACTACAAGACACAAGCAACTCATCCAACCTTTACTCAACTACTTCTCCTCTTATTGCTTAGCCTCAACCGCATGATCTCAACCTCATCATGCACGACCGCCTAAAAGATGTGGAAACCCACAGGGTGAGACCAAATGTCCATGTGAGAGATATAACTCTCCACCAATACTATTATTGTAGAGGTAGATTAAAGCAAATAGATAACATACTTATCAGGTTGAGCATATTCGGATAAATGATATGTATTAAACTGATAAAGTTGGTTAAGAAAACTAAGAAGTTACCACTGAGTAGTAGAACAATTAATGTTTTGAGAAGGAATATGAAGAACATGTATAATAGTTAATTTCTCTTACTGCATTATAATTCAAGAAACAATATAAACTTGAGGCAAAGGGTCATCCAATGTTATTCGTGTTCAACCCTATGAAAATATACTACACTGCTATGTTACATCTTTTATTAATGCCCTAAGGATTTGAGTCGCACCACACAAATCCAATCGACCACTATTAAATTGAAATCAGTGCCATACAAGGTCTACAGAAGAGCCAGAATCCATGACCTCTCCAACACTTCTTGGTCAATACAAGAGAAACACCGTAGAGACATATAAATCAACTGCAAACAATGACATATAGTCAACCTAAAGGATCTGCTAATGCATGGCCGCCCATATAAAACACCTAGCCCACCTTTGTACAGGTCACGGTGCTAGAGAACAGGCTCATGCATGGCTGTTCTTAAAAAGGCATATGCAGTTGCATTGCTGCCATCACAAGTATTTCAATCACTGAGGCATGACCATAGTCACCTTTCAAAACATGTATTTCGTCGATGTAAGGATATATGCTCAACTTGTGCCCCCGCATATTCAAAAATATGTGCTCCGAGTTTCCCATAGAAATTACTTATTTCACCAATCCAACAATTAGAAGTGACACTGAAAGGATCTATGGAACATGGCAACTACATGATTTAGGTTGCACTTTATTAGTTATGCCAATTGGGTGAATTAAGGCTTCATCATACAAGTGGACATACAAAACCCTAATTCAATCTAGAAAGCATAACTGTGAAACAACTTCAGATGATATAAAATGTATGAAGTGTAAAACTTGTCACATCATCTCATAACATCACTGTCTCACTGCCTTGAACATGGCCATCAATCTCATCACATGTTATCACTACCGTACAGAAAGCCATAATAATTATTTCATCACAATGGAGTATCAACTCCCAATGAGATATAAATCCCTTATTCACATCTCTAGAGGTTATCACCTCAAATTAGACACAAAGCACTTTCCAGGTCATCACATCCAATCACATGATTCATGCACATTCAATATCATAGTGTGCCACAAGAATGCACATAATCACCATCATAACATCCACATAGCTATGACATTAATTTCACCTGCATGGTTAGGGGATTATAAGCAAGAGAGAGGGAAAACATCACAATATGATAACCACTTCAAGTGAGATAAAAAAATACATCATATATCCCAAAATTAGGGTTAAGGTTACATGTATAGCTGATTAGGGTTTCATAGCATTATTCAATCAGCAAACCCTAGATTGGACACCTCCTACTTGTTTCGAGGGCATTAGGGTTAAGCATCATTAATCATGTGCATCCAAATCATCACATCATGTTCATTACCCAAATGTTACTGTCGATAGGGTATCAAGTATTGCGACCTACATGTGCATACATGTGTAGCAACCATGTACCATGTATGTGTGTCGACCATGGACTGTTGCAACCTCTAGGGTTGTACCCTGTTGTGACCTACATGTGTTGCGATAACCTAGCCCAGGTCATCATGTTGCGACCAACATAACCAAGAACCCATGTTACAACTACAAAGGACCCATATGTGTAGTGACCACCGAGGGTTAGGGTTGTTGTGACCACAATATCCACCCATAGGTGTAGCGACCAAGGCCAAAAGGTCAAGGGTGTAGCGACCTTAAGTCAGCCACCCAACTCAAACTTAAAACATCACCAAAGCATGGTTGAAATAGAAGGTTAACCACCAAGACATCTAGCACCATCTATGGGGGAAAATTTACCAAAAGATGATTAATAAAACCCTAAGTTATAAGTCACAAAAAGTCACCATAAAGGTCATAATCAAAGGGATGTAAACTAAGTTTCTCTTACATGCAAAAAGAGATAAAACCTTCTCTTATCCAAGGTGAACGGACCATAAAGATAAGGATGAATTTGTTGGGAAATACATGCATAGAGTATAGTAGCAAAAATAAAAAAAATTATCTATATGTATTCCCATAACAACAATATCACGTCGACTTCTATGAAATAGGAAGGATGGTTTAACGAGTTATACCTGGTCCTGAAGCAAGTCCAGTGACAACAACTCCCTTCAATGAAACTATTATCTAGTTGTTCTTGGATGGTGGTTGTGCATCTCCGGGTCTTCACCATGAACAATGAACAAAACAACTTCTGCAGTGACTCCTATGGTCTCGCCACATACTACAGGCTGACGTTGCTCTCTTAGCAGGAGCCAAAGGACTCCCACCGCTAGAGTAGCCCACATGGACCAATTAGAGCTCTTGTCATCCTACCAAGACAGTTAGGAAGGAGTTGTCCCTCCCATTGGTGAACTAGTCCCCAACTTACTCTCCCACAACAATGATTCTTAGTTGTTATCTCCCATCATTATCCCTCCCTAGTCAGGTAGGACTTGCTTGGGCTCTCTTGGTTACTACAATCGGAGATGATAACAATTGTCAGAGGAATTGATTCTCAATTATCTATGTTGTGTTCTAGGAATCCCCCAGTACCCATCTATTGATAGGCGGGCTTAGGGCTAGGGTTCCCAGTCCGCTCAAGATTTGTGCGGGAGTGGAAGGGACCGGAAGATCTTGAATTTTAACAACCTACGACAACCGAAATGGCCATCTAGTAGTCCAAACGGTCATCTAGTACTGTGAGATGGTCATCTGGTACTGCGATATGGTCATCTCATACTACCATATGGCCATCTCATAGTTTCCCAATCACAAACAAAATTGGCAATTTCGATTCCAATTAATATCACATATTAATTCCTTGCAACACAATAAAAGTGCAACCGAAACAATTTGTGAAACATCGAGAATCTTCATTCATCCCAACAGAGTCATCTCACCCATGTGATACACCTATCTCACCCATGTGAGATGCCCGTCTCACACACCCAAACGTTAGTATGGTGAGCCTAAGTCGAGCCAATCGGTTCATCAAAATGAACCGGTAGGTTCACACCTCAATTGGGAAGAACGTAGCCAATTTGAACTCTAAGTAGCCTGACAACCGAAATGGCCATATCAACATTTGAGACACTCGTATAGCTTGCCCAAACAACCATATCAACACTTGAGATGGTCGTTTAATAGTTCACTCAGCCAATCGATTGTGTGAATTGGATACGTAAACACTTTAATAATCAATCCAATCATCTTTCAAGATAAAATCATCTTCTAGATGAGTTCCTTTGTGTATGACCCTATAGTCCCATATCACATTGGCGGTGAATGTTCATAACTAACTTATGACATCACAAGCAAGGAGTGGTGCCTAGTCACACATCAGTGCTATCTAAGTGAATGGAAAGTTGGAAACAACTTCAACCTACAATATGTGTAAGGTGTTGTAATGATTGTATAATTACTTTGTATCTGATATCCGGAGTGAACTTGAGGCATGAAGTCATCATTCTCTCAATGTTCAATCTATGTTCCTTGAACTAAGAGAAGACCATCTGAGATAATGTGACCTCAATATCATATATTGATTCACATGTGCATGTGTTTCTCAGTCTCACTTATCAAGTGGCCAAGATATCATACTCCATTAGGAGGGGCAAATCATGTATCCATCACTCACAGTCTATCCCCATGTGTCAAAGTCACCCAATCATCACCTTTACCCATGTTTTAGGACTGCGTTTGATGATGTCAAAGCGTACCCAATGACATGTGACGAGTGCAGTGACTTTAGGTCTAAGAATCACAATCACTGTCTTCACTGTGAGAGCCGACTATGACTTACCATATGATCGTTTCCATGTGTCACTCTCAAAGTGGGTTTTTCTATATACTATTCTCTAACATGTATCTGTGTGCTTGGTTTGATATTTCCATATCATGACCAATGAGATTATATTATCAACCAACCCACACTCTGGTCTTATGTGTTACCATTTTCTATCTACCTTCCACAATAACAACCGACTAGGAACACAATAAGAATGTACATACTGTTAGCATTCATATGATCTCATTCTTCCTAGTCACGTACTTGAAGACATACATCATTGAGTATTATCATTCTTTAGACATTCCTAATATTTCCTCATTATCTCATAATTGAATGAAATAGAATGAATAGGAATCTTTCCTTTATGAGTATTAATCAAATCCTTTATGGTTTATGCCATGTCAATCATCACATGATTGTCTCTATAGGCATACCTTACCAACAAACTCAAACTTGCACTTAGAGACAATCACCCACGAATCATATTCTTGGTGATCTAAACATGTCCACCATGCTTCTACTGTGCTAATGCCAATTCTGTGGGTTAGCAACACTTTGCTTATAGTCGGTATATTGCATGTTTCCTTCTCTCTTTGTTGTATGATTTCTCATATGAGACGGAACTTCCTTAATATGGTATGTAATATTCTTTTCCTAACAATTAGCTCCATAGTTGTCATAATACCACTACTGAGTCATCAATGATTGGATCATCTATAAGTTCATAATATGAACTTCTAGATCTATATAGTATCACTCAGTGTTTGCAACACAAGTATACTTGGCTTCTAATGCAGAATAGAATTAATGGCTATTAGTTTGGAACCCTTCCAACTAACAACATTTCTCAATTTAAATCAAACATATTTGTATTTGCAATCACTTTTGTCATTATGGAAGCTTGCATCAATGTAAAACTTTACATCCAACTCTTCCTTCTATTTCTATATCTATAGAGTAGAAGTCTATCCTTAAGTACTTCTCAAGTACTAATGGATATCTTTAATGAAATTCCAATAACCCTTATTGGAATTTACTATCATCTTGACATGTCCAATACATACAATAGTATATGGAATAATAGCATTCATGATAGATCCATTGCCACAACGTTTATCATCTTAATCATGTCATTTACATTCTTTACAAGAACTGGAACTTATGGTTCATGAGAGACAAATATGGATTCTCCCTTATTGAATCTTTCCTGTGTTAAACTTTTTGACACACTGCTATGATAGTTTTCAAAACTTCCATTGTGAAACATTCAAGAACTATCTCACAGGTCTTGATCCTTATCTCATAAGATGTTTCATCCATCCTTCATTGCTGAAGGGGTTTTCATTCCAGTTCTCAATATTCACAATATTGAGATGTTATTCCTCATCATATGTGGAATACTTACATATGCTCCCACTAAGTCCTTTGCGATCACATATTTCTTCTTTTATCTTGATTCAAGTCAAACTCTTTGACTATCTTGTCAAGTCAAAAGATCCCATTTCTAAGATGCTTGCTTCAATCCCATATTGAACTTTGTAGTTTATAGACTTTATTTGCATTCTTGAGGTTATGAAACCTTTTAGGTTGTGTCACGTACACATCCTCTGGTATATTCCTTTAAGGAATCTAATTTCTATCTTCATATGACAAATCTCTTAGTCTACTTTAACTACAACAACAAGCTTGACAATTGGTAAAGGAACTTCTATCATGTTCAACAACTTGAACTAATATGAAACCCTTTTCAACCAATTCATCCTTTTATGTTATTCATGTAGGTCTTATCTACAAGACTCTATTTCACCCTTTAGGTATTATCCCTTTAGGTGGCGCTATCAAGGTCATACCTTGTTAGTTTACATGGAATCCATAATTACTCAGATTATAGTACTCTATAGTTTCTATTTGATTAGTTGGCTCATCCTTTCATGACCGATCTATCTAAATTTTTGGATTCACAATCCTCAAATCTCAAATGTGTTCTATTAGAACTATTTTATTTTGTGTTATATGAAAAACTTAAGATTCCACAACAATTTATGATTCTCTTAGTTCTCATTGTACCTCTTTGTTGACCTCGAACATTTTGAGTTCTACTATTACTCCCACTGATTCATTTGGAACGAAATCATCCTAGTAACAAAGCACCTTTTGCTATTAGATAGTAATATTAAACAATTATGGTTTGTGGATAAACCTTCTTCAAGAAACTATTTTCTCAATATATGTTTTAATCCTTTAGACATATTGGGACATTCCCAATTCATATCATATATGATGTCTTATAAACCATTCCGATGGTACATCATTTAGTGATAAATTTATATTTTTGAGGATATAAGAAGACTAGATTAGTTGGTAATTATATCATGATTCATCATGGTACAATTCCTTCATTTATACACATCATCATGATCAGATGGATTTGGCTTGTGATACATTATCATAGTTCCTTCTTTGAAGGTACTCAAGGTATTGATGCAAAGTATTTCAATATTTGATCTCATCAAAGTTTCTTAGTACTTTCATCATTGTCATACTTCATTTATAATCTCCTTGAACACTTCAAAATATTTATGTTTCTTCTTTACTGAGTACATATCATTACATAACCAGTAAATGAAATGAAGTATATCTATAGCATTCATTCCATAGGATCTTCATGCATCACACATATGAAGTCTTAATGAAAAGCATATCCTCCCACTACATATAGTGAAGGATGTCATGTCCATGTTATGTACAAGCAAGAATTGCATATTTCCTTAGGTTTGAGAACCAAGGGAGTCTAGATTAACATCAATATGTATTCCAAATATGCATTTCTTATATATACTTCCAAGGTGACTATTGCTAATGATAATCTTGAGTTATAAATTACAATTCTTTAGTATTAATGTTGTAAACATTCATTTCAAAGTCTTTTGAACAAAGATCATTAGATGTTTGGCAATTGCCATACAAGGTCATATCTTTTGAAACAAAAACACTAATAACTTACTTTATTGATTCATCATCCTTGTCATACAAGATTCCTTAAAATAAATGTTTCTATTTGCTGGCATAATGAAATAGGAGTTCTACTAACTCTATTACACGCCCATTGGGATAAGATAAATTTAAATGTAGACTAAAGCTTCCACAACTCTTGCTCTTCCTTGTCAATCTTTTGTCCTCCCTGAGGGCTTTTACTTATTGTAAGATCCTGCACCATCAGTATGCCAGATCTCTGTTTGGTATCACATACCAAAATGAAGAAGTAATCAAATTTATCTTATAATGTTTATACATTAAGCGGATGCCTTAGTGCCTTCCTTCTTCTTCTTTAGTTCCTCTAACCAGAGTGGGCAATTTCTTTTCTAATGTCCAGGCTAGTGACATTGGTGACAATTGCCTTTTATTTTCTTCACACCTCCCATTGCTTTGATATCTGAAGATTTGGAGTTCTATCCATCTTTAGAGCCCTTCTTAGCTTTGCCTTTACCTTTAGACTTCTCCTTTGTCTTGTTGATCATTATCACAGACTTAGGCTTGTGTTTCTTCATTTGTGTCTTAGTTGTTCTCAACATGCCCAACAACTCTGTCAACGGCTTGTCAAAGTCGTTCATGTTGTAGTTCATGACAAACTAACTATATGACTCTGGCAGAGATTGCAGAATCACATCAGTGGCCAACTCTTGACCCAAGGGGAATCCTAGTCTAGCAAGCTTCTCCACATACCCAATGAGCTTGAGAACATGAGGACCTACTGGATCTCCTTCTACCATGTTATAACTTTGGAGACATTGCATCTCTCTTATCTTACCTGATCTTGGAACATGTTCTTGAGATGTGTCACCATCTCAACCACGTCCATGTTCTCATGCTGCTTCTGCAACTCATAGTTCATGGAGCATAGCATCAGACACTTAACATCCATGACATCTTTAGTATGCTTCTTGTCAGCCTTTGGTGCATTTTGAGGTGGTTCCTCAGGTACTGACATCTCTAGGACATAGAGCTTACGCTCCTATGTGAGAACTATTCTCGGTGTCCTCAACCAGTCGTGGAAGTTTTTCCCAATTAATTCATCCTTCTCAAGGATTGATTACAGAGAAAAGTGATTGTTGTTCGTTGCCATTTGATTCTAAAAAAGAATTTGTAATTTCATCAAAAACTCATTTTTTATTTGATTTGACTAAATTTGGGTGATAATAATTAGGTCTTTAATTCAGTATTGTTCTCTTTATTTGTTCAAATCGATAATCCTCGAGTATCAATTTGGAAAACTATAACGAACAATTTTCTAACGAGCCAAGATCCATATTTCGTCAAATCATGAGTCAACTTTTGTCGATCGCCCATGTAAAGAAGTGAAATCACTTCTCTACTAAAAATTTGAACAATAGAACCTCCAATACAAACACACTCAAAAGGTGTGATGGAGTGGGTGTAAAATTTTCAAATCTTTATATAATGGTAATCAAAAGACCAATGTATAGCAGCGGAAGAAAATATTTGACTATTCAATTATAAAACAAAGGGTTACAACTTACATCACAAGGATCCATGTAGAGGAAATCTAAACCACCTCAAGATTGTCTCCAAGCTTCACAAACTAAGTCCAGGTCACCATGCCATGCATCCAAGTCTTCCACCGAGGGTTGGAAGCATACCCCAGCAAAAGAGAAACAAAAGGAGACATCAGCAAAAGCTGGTATGAGCATACTAAAAAGCAAATTGAGCAATTTAAGGAAATAGGGACATCAAAATAAAAGGCTTCCCATGCAAGAGATAAGTACCACCCAAACGGGTATAAAAAGAAAAGTAACATGACAAAAGGGATACTTGCCATAACCAACAAATAATAAGAATGTGCTATCAATTTAAACATCCACTACCATGGTGGGAAACAAAGCACATATCATCATCAACCTGCATGCATGTGAGATAAGCATAGCCCTAGAACAATATAAATAACAATGGTGGTCAAGAATCACACATCTTGAACCTGGTGGAACATGGGTCAAGAATCACACATCTTGCCCTGGCATGGGGAATTACACATCCACCATCCAATATATATAACATGGGCCAAGAATCACACATCCTACCCGGGTATGGGGAATCACACATCCTTCATCCCAAAGATATCACAATGTTGCCATGTTGCATAATGAGACAAAACCAATGTAATTACACTACTCTAGTGCTACTGAATCACATAGCATGTTAAATGTAGAGGCAAGTAGAGAAGTATAGTCAGATTTATACAATTGTTGCCATCACACAATGGACAACACAAAATATAAACATCCACTTCAAAGTGGGCAAATATCACCAAGTAAACTTCCACATCACAGTGGGCATATAATATCAAAAGTCCAAATTGCACCAAGGCAACAATATAAGATTCCAAGAGAATATCCATGATCACAAGATCAATAACAAATTAAAGATACTTCACATGAAGCATGATTTCAAAAGAACAAGACATTGTGTAGGCTAATGTCCAAATGACCAAAAGAATGATAAATATAGGCTATTGCTCAATATAGAAATAATATGGGATGCAAGCATACCTCAACTTCAGAGTTAAACGATCCAAAGTCCAACTAGGTCCAAGCCTAGGCACCCAAAGCACCTATTAAGCATATATGTGAAATTAGGGTTAGGTTTCCATTAATATACAAAACCCTAAAAACTACCTTTTATTATTATGTGAATTAGGTCATCAAAACCTTGCCATATTTTAGTATATTAAATTAGGAGTTCAAAACATATTTTATTATATTTTTCTGACTTATAAATGATTAGTTATGAATTTTAGAAGTTAATTCATTATTACTTAGATCCATTGAAAACACCTGTTTAAAACATTAGATTCAGGCGACAAAACCAATACCAAAAGAAAGCTTGCATTTTTCTAAATCTAACGAATATTTATTTGTAATTTTTGCCCAAACTGATAATTAGTTATCAATTTTACAAAACCGACCAATCCAGAAATCTGATAAAGCCACATAGGAAAGGAAAATCCACTAAAAGAAAGGGAAAAGCAGGCCAGGTCCACATTACTTGGCCCAATCAGGGCAGGACAAGTCACCCTGTCAACCCACGGCCTTGACTCGCCCAAGCAAATAAAAACAAAGTAAAAAGATTAAATTACCCTTAGCGTAAAAAAACTAAATAATAGAGAAACAAGGGGCAGGTAGGCACTTTCGTTAGGGATCATCTTCCCCCAGAGCTCTGTGCAACACAACTACAGGTATCATGGACACAGGCATCACAAATTGATTTTGGGCGAATACTAAACACGGTGCAAAGCGAGGAAAAGAGAGTTGAGAAAGAAGGAACAAGTGCCCATGAACTTACAGCCGAGGACGGTTGGAAGAACAACGGTGTCTACCACCGGCACATGCCACCACAAGATGAAAGAGTAAACCTGGTTGGTGTAGGTCCAGAGCTCCATAACGAGTTCAATTTGAGGGGTGAGGATGAATCTTGGAGTCTGGACGGAGCCGAAGGAACCCAATTATATAGGCAGGGTGTGCCGCAAGAAACTTTAGAGAGTCACGGTTTGAGAAGGAAAGAAGGAGATTTGGGTGTTTCCAAAATAGGGAACGAGAGGAGTTGTATAATAGCTCAGAGTGTGTGGAAATCTCTCCCAAAACCAATGCAAGAAAAATCAGGGAAAATGATCGAGAAACAACCGAGAAAAAGGGGCCGCAAGATCACCCTTTGTGTCGATACTGTACACGCACGGAGGCGCTCCTACTTGAGGTAGGAGACGTAATCCAAACCGTTCGATTGTGAATCAAAAGCTTAGATAGCCTAATAAAGCATATTGTACATGCGACAGCTATAAAATCGGAAACCATAGTCGGAATAGAATTCGAATAAAGTGGCGCATTAAAATCATTTCAATTTTTCTCTCTCCTATTTTGAGGGTGCAAACCAAATCCAAATTAAGTGGAAATTTGCACAGAGGCCAATAAGGCATGTAGATTCTGATTATGCACTTAGTTTTGCCTTTTGGAAACTTTTAATATATTAAATAAATTAATTACTATTTTCTCTTTCCTCCTTCATTAATGGCATTAGGATTATCCAAATTTTATGAAACTTAATCCACAAGTCATATTTAATGTGTTGGATACGAATTTGCCATAAATTTTACATATTGGAGTTGTTTGAGCATTTATTTAATATTTTGAAGGTTCTACATACTTTCTCTCTCCTGATTTTACCTTTAAGCAAATTTTCTCCAAATTGGATGAAAATTCACCCAAAGGCTATAATTATTATGTAGATCACGAATATAACATTATTTTCCTCTTTTGGAGTCATTTATTATATTAATTTATTAATCATACTTTTTAGGCAATTTCTCTCTCTTAACTTACCATATTATTTCAAGGTGGTCCAAATTAAATGAAAATTGACATGTAGGCTTATTTTAATGTGTAGATTACGAATTTGAAGTCTATTTCCTCTTTTAAGAATTTCTTACATGAGTTTTTCCATCTGGCCCATTAACCTTATTATGCATGTAATTATGTTATTTATCTTCTTATTATCACCAAATGTATTATTTGACATATTATATTACATTATTCACGCATTAGATTATTAGGATCACTCTAACCTCAAACTTGTTTGATCAAACCCAAAAGGTCAAAATTCTAGGGTAGGGTTCAAGATTCGGTATGTTACAGCCCACAACTTGATTATTTAGGTAGGAAATCATGCCAATTGCATCATATGCAACTCTTGGATAAGATGATGTGCATAACTCTTTGCCATAATCATCTGCATGCTTCTGGGCTTGGGCTCTCCAAGTCACCAGTTAAGCCTGAACCTATAGACAAGATGATATATATGCACCATGCTTTGTGCAAACCTACATATCTACCATCACACTTCTACAAGATAGACGACGCACCATGCTTTATGCAAATATACGAATAGTTTATCAAGATTTTCATGTGTGTTGCTAATGGAAAGCATCTTAGACTTAATATTTTTGATTGATGGATTTTATATATATCATATATATACACATATTTTGTATCCAATCACCATATATATTATGTATATTATACATGCTATATCTCACAACATAAACATGCAATATAAAACAAAAAGTGATGGTTATGGCCATGTCTACTTGTAATTCCTTGGAGAACAAGGAATTACTACCACCTAAGCCAATCATTACATCACATGTATGAACTTGTTGTTAGTGTAGATCTTTGCTTGCCAATCTGGGTAGATCAATTCAACTCTTGAACTAGTCGCCTCGCCTCTTGTCCGGTCGGTCGGTAGGTCATCATGGATGGTCATCTGGCCTCCATTCCAATTGATGTTTGGACTCCTTCTAAATGGTCAATTGGGCCCACCAGGTAATCATCTGGTTCCATCATTCTATCCTCAATGGTCCTCCACATGGTCGTATTGTCTCACAAATTGGTCGTCTCATCCGGTGATGATCATCTTCCTAGTCATTGCAAGAAAAGCAACTATCATATTGCTACTTGATTACATTGAAAAAGAGAAACCTCGACTTACATATGAGGAGAGCAAAGGTAGGAAATCATTAACTTTATATTGGGAAGAGGGAGGTGGAGTATTGGTATGCATAATGAGATACATAAGAACCAAACCATTAAACCATACATAGATATTGGGTATTGGCCATAACCACGCTACACATCCACCATTAAAACTGCTTTTAGGGAGACGCGTGTAAATTGCATATATGTCATATATATAATGTATATATATGTATACATATATATATATATCTGTATATATGTATGCATATATATGTATATATATGTATACACACACATATATATATATGTATACATATATATATATATATATATGTGTGTGTGTGTGTGTGTGTACAAACATATATATATATATATATGTATACATATATATATATATAGTATATATATGTATACATATGTATATATATGTATATATAGTATATATATGTATACATATATATATACACACATATATATGTATATATATGTATATATATATATATATATATGGATAAAAGAATTGTGTACCTGAGTACATGTAGTTTACATATACCCATCTTCATTTATGATGATTGTAACACTCTACTTAATAATCCAACCTTATGGATGTAAGGTATACTCCTTAGATAAAATGTGTACAAAAAATCACCACAATCTAATATTCGTAGATCATCTTAGGAATGAAAATATATATTTTCTAATCAACGGTAAATTGTAAAAATTGCAACAACTGTTGAATGATATATTGTTATATCTCATGATTTGTATGAGACATGGTAATGATTTTTTAAACACATCTAATCTATATATTATTTAATCAATCTATATGGTTGGAACTTATCAACATACTCCACATGTGCTATGTTAATGGTAGGTACATATAAGTTACATGTACCGGCTGGTACACACTTCTTAATCCCTCTCTCTCTCTGTTATATATATATATATATATATATATATATATATATATATATATATATATATATATATGGGTATATCTTCTCTACCCGTGCATCAATTTTGTAATGGGATGACACATATATGTAATGAGATAACCAAATTTGTAATGAGACGACCGAAATTGTAATACAAAAAATTGTTTTGTATTACAACACTAATACAGTAATAAATATATATTTATTACTATAACAGCTTTGTAATACAAAACGAGTCTTTGTATCACAATTTCGGTCGTCTCATTACAATTTCGGTCGTCTCATTACAAATTTGGATTGTCTCATTACAAATTCATACCTTCCCATTACAAAACTGATGCATGGGTAGCGAAGATATACCCTATATATATATATATATATATATATATATATATATATATATGGGATTATGTGGTCTTTTGATCGAATACACATTTAAACATTCGTATCATATGCAATAAATGAATAATTAAACCAAAATCTAATCATATTGATTATCCTAAAACATAGTAAATTGACGTGGCTCTGATACCACTGTTGGGAAATACGAGCACAAAGTATAGTAGCGGAAACAAAAAATTTATCTATCCGTATTCTCATAACAACAAGATCGCACCAACTACTATGAAATAGGAAGGATGGTTTAATGATTTATACCTAGTCCTAGAGGAAGTCTCGTGACAAGAACTCACTTCAATGCTACTGTTATCTAATTGCTCTTGAATGGTGGTTGTGCAACTCTTGGTCTTCATCATGAATAATGAACATAACAGCTTCTGCAACGACTGTTGTGGTCTCACCCAACATGGACTGCAGGCTGACATTGCTCTCCTAGAAACAACCAAAGTGTATGTAGAGTATTCCACATGGACCAACTAAAACTCCTGTCATCCTACCAAGACAAACAAGAAGGAGTTGTCCCTCCCGTTGGTGTACTAGTCACCAACTTGCTCTCCCACAACAACTATTCTCAGTTGTTCACTCCCGTCGCTATCCCTCCCTAGTCAGGAATTGTTTGGGATCTCTCGGTTACCACAACTAGAGAGGAAAACATTTTTTAGAGGAAGTTATTCTCAGTTGTTTATGGTTTGTTCTGGGAAGCCCCATGTACCCCTCTATTTATAGGCGGGGTTAGGGTTAGGGTTCCCAGTTCATTTGGGATTTGTGCAAGACTGGAAGGGACCAAAAGATCTTGAATTTTCACAACCTGTGATAGCCAAAACGTCCATCTGGCAGTCTAGATGGTCATCTAGTACTACGATACGATCATCTCGTACTACCAAATGGCCATTTGGTAGTTTTCCAATCGCAAACATAATTGGCAATTTTGATTCCAATTAATATCACATATTAATTCCTTGCACCATAAGAAAAGTGCATTCAAAACAAATCAGGAAACATCTAGAATCTTTTCTCAGCCCAACAGATCCGGCTCTCCCATGTGAGATGCCCGTCTTTCTCACCCAGACGGCCGTATGGTGAGCCTAAGTCGATATGATCATTTCATCAGGATGGCAGTTAGTTCACACCTCAATTTGGGCAGAACTTAGGCAATTCAAACTCTGATCAGCCTGACAATCCAAACAACCATCTCAACATTTGAGACACTTGTCTGGCTTGCCCAAACGACCGTCTCAATACTCAATATGGTCGTTTGGCAGTTCAGTCAACCAATCCATTGTGTGAATTGAATACATAAACACTTTAGTAACCAATCCAATCATCGTTGAAGATAAACTCCTCTTCTAGATTAGTTCCTTTGTGTGTGACCCTATAGATCCCATATCACATTGGTAGTGAATGTCCATAACTAACTTATAACATCACAAGCAAGGAGTGGTGCCTAGTCACACATTAGTGCTACCCAAGTGAATGGAAAGTTGGAGAACAACTTCAACCTACAATCTATGTAAGGTGTTGCAACGATTGTATAATTCCTTTTCTTTGATATTTGGAGTGAACTCGAGGCATGGACTTGTAATCCTCTCAATGTTCAATCCATGTTCCTTGAACCAAGCATAGAATGTCTGAGATAATGTGACCTCAATATCATATATTGATTCACATGTACATGCACATGCATTTCTTAGTCTCGTTTATCAAGTGCCTTGATATCATACTCTAGTAGGAGGGACAAATCTCATATCTATCACTCATAGTATATCCCCATGTGTCAAGTCACCCAATCATCACCTTTATAACAACCCATGTTCTAGGACTGTGTTTTATGATGTCAAAGCATACCCAATGACATGTGAAGAGTGTAGTGATTTCAGGTCTAAGAATCACAATCACCACCTTCACTATGAGAGATGACTATGACTTACCATATGATGGTTTTCATGTGTCACTCTCAAGGTGGGTATGTTTGATACACTGTTCCCTAACATGTATATGCTTTCTTGGTTTGATATTGCAATATCATGACTAATGAGATTCTGTCATCAACCAACCCACACTCTAGTCTTATTTGTTACTAGTGTCTATCTACCTTCCACAGTAACAACAAACTAGGGACACAATAATAATGTACATACTCTTAGCATTCATATGATCTCATTCTTCCAAGTCATGTACTTGAAGACATACATCATTGAGTATTGTCATTCTTTAGACATTCATAATGTTTCCTCATTATCTCATAACTAAACGAAATAAAATGAAATAAAAGCTTTCCTTTATGAGTATTAATCAAATCCTTTATGGTTTATGCCATGTAAGTCATCACATGATTGGCTCTATGGGCATACCTTACCAACACCATTCCCATTACTAATGCCAAGAAGAAAGCATGTCAACTGACACCATTATCAACAACTTTCCACATGCAAACTAGGGTTTCATATTATAAGTAAACCACACATGATTATCACCATAACTCAAGCTCTAGATCATGATGACTTTCTATAACATATTAGGCTTACAAATAGAGATGAAATCAGTAAAATGCATGTAAGAAAAAAGTGCAATAATAGAGAAGGAAGAGTGTTATATAACCCGCCTTATGTAGAGATCCAAGCTCCATGATCAAAGGTTCTAAGAGAGAAGAAGATACTCCAACTTAGATCAACACTTTGGCCACAAGATCTCATAAAAAGAGAACAATGCCATGGTTAAAAGATATCTCAAGAAAAGAGGGCAAGAAACCCTAGACTGAACCAAAAGAAGAAAGGATAAAGAGAAGAAAGCTTCCTTTCACTCGGGTACCACCATGTCAAGCATAGTCAGCGACCCTTGTGATGAGGATTTTCTCTCAAGACAAACACCATGGATGAACCACAGTCTATGACCAAGAAATTAGAAGAAGAAGGAAGCTAAGGTTCCAAAGGAAAAATGTGATCAAGAAGGTAGAACCACTTACTAAGAAGAGAAACCACCAAAAATCACCACAAGGAAGGTGATCAAGCTCCAAAGCACCACATCCAAGGTTGATCGGCCTTCAAAGCACCTAGATCAGTCCTTTGCTCCACCAAGCTTCAAGGATGAGAACAAGAGAGGGGAGAAGAAGGAGGGTCAAAAATATCCCTTTCATGAAGGAGAAAGGGATTACATACTCAAAGAAGGAGGGAAGTAAGGTATGTAAGAGGTGCCAACTCAAGAGAGCACCAAAGAGACACTTGTCCATCAAGAAAACAGCCATGAAACCACTAAACATATGCATGCAACCTATGGTGATAAAACCTAGGTGAGGTTTTGACAACATGGGTCAAAACCACCCTAGAGGTCAAAACAAACATCAAGGTACATTGTCTCGGCCACTACAAAAGGTCACCAAACCAACAAGGTCGAAACACATCACAATAAGGCCAACCATCTCAACCAAACCACACCAAGACCTCCATGGTCAAAACAAGCATCAACTAGAGCAAGTGTTGCAGTCACAACACACCTCCAAGTGGGGGTTGTGGTTGCAACACACTCCACATGAGCTCAAGGTCGATACACATCACCAAGGTCAAAACCCTAGAAAACCCTAGCATCACCACATGATGCCATGTCCTCAATCAAGGTCCAACAAGGCATCCCATATCATCATTCCTTCTCTCATGATGCTAAAGCACTAAGGGAACACTCAAAATTTGACAAATTTCAACATAGCCCCTCAACTTAGGTAAATTGCAACTTGGTCCAAAATAAGGATACATAGCTCAAACATCATCCAAATAGAACCAAACTGAAAATGTAAGCTTTTCACATGTTAACAAAGCATCTCAAAGGATTAGATTAAGGTTTAAGCATCTAGTCAAGAAAAGCAAGAATACTCAAGCACTAAGCTAGGTCATGGGCCTTACATTTAGAGTGATACCATGACACACTTGCTTGTGACCTAATGATCATATAATGTACACATAATGAGTAATACACTTAGTTTTATCCCTAATGACATGTAATGCACATAATATGTGTAAATCACACATTATCCCTAATTACGGATATTTATGACCATGACATGGACCAATAAACCCTAATGTTATGATGATATGATGTTCATAAACTATTATGAGATGTAATAATGATGGGCATCATATGAACCATATTGACCTAACCCCTAGGTTGAAGTTGAATAAACCTAGTATATGCACCTTTAGTAGTAATTATAATACATTAGTGACATTAGGTGCCCTAATCATACATCATATGTTGATATACATACATTGGACTTAATAACCTAATCATGGCTTGGCGTGTAAATCAGTTTGTCAATGTGTACTATGTTTCACCTTGTTCACTAATAAACATATAATGACTCAAATATGGTCAATGAGTAATTGGATTTACATAAATATGCATGAATGACTAATATGGGGTTAAATGTATATAATTAGTAATTCAATTTGAATAAATGTAAATGACTTATTCATGTGGACAATATTGTAAGTAATAGGTACAATGTGACAATAAATAGATGTGTGACATAGGTAGATATAACTAATGTGCCATTATTTAAATTAGAGGACTTATTGAGTAATTTCTTGAAATAACTTAAATCAAGCAATATGATGTCACAAAACTCATTTTATAGTAAGATAATGATAATAGGACTCCAAATCCTAAATATTGAGGATAATGGTAATACATTATAATTGATAGTGAGATAATTGACTTAAAACATAATTGTATTAATACTCATATAAGATAATCTCAAAAGCTAAATCTAAGGCCAAAAATAGACTCTTTGGTTCCTAATTACTCTAGGTGCAAAGTTTAATCATCATTGGATAATTAGAACAAACTTAATCCAATTTCAATATATAATAATTGAGTCTTTAATCATGATATTAATCAGACTTTGATGATTTGGCTTAATTTATGTCACATGTACCATTTTGAGGTTACATTCTTTATTTCTTAGATTTTCCTATACATTTTGTGTCATACAAGGTTCTCAACTTAGTCGATAATGCAGACTCGACGACAACCATAGGATCCATATCGTGGAACATCTGGTTTATCTTCTACACCAAGTCTTGGTTTTCTCGACACTGTGTTGTTCTATGATTTTGTTCTTCTCTTCTTCCCTCGTTTTCTCTCCTATCATCTTCACTCCTTTTTCTCTTTACCTCTGCGTTCCTTACAGTGTGTCGAGTCAGGTAAGCCCTAGCATGATGGGGAGTGGGTTCCCCAACTTCCCTGTCAATAATAGGGCTTCTTCTTCCCCTATTTTTGGTTTGAGTATGGATCCCACATATATATGTACATCCCTCTAGAATATTTGATACCACATACGATGTCTTATGTCCCTTATTTTCCTCTGTGACCTATGAGCCTATCTTCCCCTTCTTCGATCTCCGATGATGAATTCTTGTATCTCATCATCGTGTTAAAGGGCGTCGAGGACCTTGGAGACTAATCAAAGAAACTCATGGAGTTCATGCGGATGTAGATCAATCTCTGACTCCAGACATCTCATGGTGAGAATGCTTCCCCTATATTTGGGCTCTCACATTATGTATATACCATTATAAAGGATTATGGGTGCTCTCACCTCTTTACTAGGCATGAAACATGGAAGTTTTCCAACCCTACTTTTATATGGTTGTAGTCTAATACTTAATTTGCATGCAAAATATTTATTTATCTATTTTTATCTAATTTGAGATTTCAAAGGCAATAATTTATAATTGTAAGCTTTATTGATTTCTTCTTATAATTTGTTTGTCTTGCTATTAGAAGATTTCTTTTGACATCGAATTGGATGATTATTTCTCTTTTGTTTGGGAAGACTTGTGGTAGTATTTGTTTCTATTTTCCCCTAATATTATTCATTAATGTTATATGCACATATCGGCATTTATGTTGACAACATCCACTTTATCTTCTCTTGTGGGGTATGCTTTCTACCCCTAGGTGGAGAGAAAGTAGGAGTGGACCAAAGTTGCCTGATGTAGTTGACATTTCTTGGGAGGTAGATTGAGTGTTTGTTTTACCCTCTATGGCTAATATCCTATAGTTTCCCTCTATGAAAACCCTGCATTGCGAAGAATGATGTTATACATAAATGTAATAGTTAGATTTTTATATTTCACTGCTACACTTTTGGTATTTGATACATTACATACTTGGATTACATTATATCATCCTTTGCAAGAAATTATTATGAAATTTGACAGTGAATGGTTTTCTGTTGTTTACTCGAGTAAATTTGGTGGTGCCCCTCTGGGGTCCCACTCCTTACATCTTCCATGTCAAGAGCTTAGGGCAGGCCAATGATCACATGAGGGGAATTCAAGAGAGAACAAGCATGTTGGATCAATTCAAAACCTTATGGATAAGATATATATATATCCAAATAAATCGAAAAAAGCAAATGGCAGGTATGGATTGGTGATGAGTTTGTCACAAGTAGCAGTATGTTGGAAAATGCAGGGTGACAGACCTATGACTTGGGGTGAAACCATACCAGCTTTGTGGAGACCAAAGAGCACACTGGTTATTTTTCTGGTGTTTGCTATGGTTTGTGTTGTCGTGTCGACAAACTGGTCGAGAAATAGGGAGGTAGTTCATCGAACGCACAATGGGGGAGTTATAGAGAATAAAGTAATGAGGGATTCTTATTTCTGGGAGACTGTTGATGGGCTTGTGATGTGCTTCTTATATAGATGGATGTTGGGGAAATGTTGGAGGCACAGAGAGTTTCAAGTACAGTGGTAAAGAGTGAGCTTTTGTTGACTGGGATTCTTGAGGCTCGTAAACCTATCACATTTGGGATGGGTTTACTCAATAGTATGTGGTAAAGCTTACAAAGAGGTTCAATCAGATAGGAATTCACCACAAAGGAAGATCATCTGGAAGGGAAACTCACACTATTGATGAGCCCTAAAAGAAATAAGACAAGTGAGGGGGTTGGGTTTATGAACTTCTGATGAATCTATAGGACAAGGACTCTTTGGTCACTATCTGATCCACGCCAAGGAAAAGAAAGGGAATGGCAAGCACATGTCATACTATTAAAAGTGCGTAAACTTAGGTAAAAGCATGCCTGATGTGGATAAATCGTTGAACCTAGGTGTATTTAGGTTACATTGATTCATTATCAAAGATTTAGGGTTAAAACTATATCAGATCTTTCCAAATTTATTTGATGCGTCAAATGAAGTTCGAATGGCTTAAAATTTAAATTACAAGTTTATATTAGGGCCTAGATGATTCTTACATAAATATTTCCAACTTTTATGAGCCAAATATGAGTTACTTCTATAATCTATTTAGTATCACTTAGGTACATTAAATGAATTATGATTGGTCCCTAACTGATTTATCTTACCATTCATGGTCACCTAGGGTTTATTTTATTTGTATTGAGTCAATTGGATGAAAATAGTTCAATTAGGGTTCGTGTACTTATTGATGATAATGAGACTACATTAAGGAGAGATAAAGTGCAATATATATTATTATCATTTAATTAACTATCATCATTATTTGGGAAACTATGCCACTCATCCTTTATAATATCTAAAGGGAAAATTTTTATTAACTTGGGTAATTTGCATTGAGGTCCAAAAATTAGCAAATAAAACTTTATTAAGACCTAATATTTTTTGTTTCAAAATTTCGGATGTCACACTAATAGTTTTCATCTAAAAACTAAATGCCGCACTCATAAAATCATTATGTATGAATAAAATTGTATGATAAATAGAGATAAGAAAAAATATAAAGTGAAAAAGAAGTGTTGATGGAGATGGTGGTGATGAAGGAACATATTCTTCCTTATCTATTTTTCTTCATGCATGGCATAGCTCCATTAATGAATAGAAGTAAAAAAAAGGAAGATAAAGTTGGTCATCTCTATTTCTACTCTAATTTCTTATTATATACCTTGATTGAGTTACTTGTATATAGGAATATTTGTTCATTCCATAGATAGTGTATGGGTACTAATATAGGTGTTTGATCACTAGGCATAAGATGACGACACTTTACCATGTATAAACCTTGCTTCAAGTAGCAGTTCAATACATTGCACAGATGTGGCACATGACTACAAAACTATCTTGGATCTTGGGTGTATTGCAGGATGATTGTTAGAGTTGCAATGAAAGGCTAGAACAAAGTTGGAATCTAAAGATTTTTGCACAATATGGATGCACTGTTATGTTAAATTTCATGACAATTTAGTGCACTTTCATGATTGCATGACCATGCATGTAATAAGATACGTGTTTTTGTCTAATTTCTCATTCATCGACTATATATGCATTTATGTTTATATATTTACATATATATATATATATATATATGTGTGTGTGTGTAAGTATATGTATATTTAAGTTTCAATTGATGTGGGATTGGAAGAAATAACTTTAATATTAACACAGTGAATGTGAAAGAGGATGAGGGTGATATAGACACATAGTAGAAATTACACAAAATAATCACATGTATAATTACATAACTCACTTCTCCTTAGATATGATTTTCCATCTAGACACCATGAAAATTTCACTAAAATAAATTGTAGAGAGTTAAAAGTCCAACTAATGATGATTACATTAAGAATTTCTCAATGCATTCTCCCTCATGAAAGTGGAATTTATTGATTGTTCACCTTTTAATTTCACCATAGTTTCCTTTGGATTGAAAGCTCAATAGGGGTGTGCGAATATATGATGTGGAATCATTGCACTAACATATTCACCTAGAGAAAAATCCCTATGATTTTAGCTAATCTAACATGTAATATTCACCACTCGTAAGAGAGCAGATCTTATCACATTACAATTTAGGATCAAACCCAAAGGACAAGGTTTTTTGTGATTGATTGATTGACTTAACCAAACTAGGAAGACCATTTAAACCAAATTTTGTTGGATATACACTAAATACAAGAAGAAAAAGACTAAATTATATCTATGTTTGTTGATGGATGGAAACACTAGGGTGGTGGGCTTTATAACCACTACCAACATTCACTTTCTCAATACTTGATAATAAGAATGAATAAATTACATTGAGACCAGGTAAGTACCCCTTTCAGTGTTACGATTAAACTTGGTTCATATAGATTTAAATGTAGTAAAATAACATAAGGGGATGGTGGGGCTCTTGCCCATGTCCTAGTGTAAGAAACTACTCACCCGCCATGGTAGTAACAAGATAAACATTAGACAAGGGACAAATTCCATAGTCATAAAAGAAAATGTTTGAGAAGTTGTAATTTACAAATGCTTGTCTTCTTGTTGAGTGACGCCTTGAGAGGAGGACAACAACACATCACCATGACAGCCAACTGGATGGTGGAGTGGAGGTTGATTGATGTTGAAGGATAGTTGATTGATTTATCTCTATTGAGGTGGTCAATTGAGATGAAAGTATTTGATAGGTGTTGAAGGAATGTTGATTGATCAAACTGTCTCTTTAAAATGGAGGTTGATTGAGATGTAGAGTGTTGGAGGTCGATTGATCTAACTTGATCATGCGAGGTGGAGAATAGGTCGACTAAGTAATCTCTTTTAGAAATTGATCAGTTGAAGTGGAGCACATGTCGATCAAGATCCCTCTTTTAAGATCCATAATAGAGGTGGAGTGCAGGTTGATCGAGCTCCCTCTTTTGAGGTCAATCAATATATCCTTGTTGTGGAAGGATGCAAGCTGGTATTGTGGATAGAGTTCTACAACCTCTCAGTGTCTCTGCCTCTCATCCCCTCCTAAATTGGAGGAAATATCCTTATATTTATAGGAGGCATAGGGGAAGATCAACAACCTCCAAGGAATGAGGCACCTTTGAAAGTGGTAGATTCCCCAGTTGCCCATAGTAAATGCATTTGTTTGGAGAAAATGAAGGGCCACAAGCTTTAGTTTGTCTGCATGAAGATGGTCAATTACTGGATGGTCGAATAAATGGATGATGGACCTCAATTAGGAAGTCAATAGAGGTGATTGATCTGTGGATCTCGCTTGGGAGGTAAATTAGTGGAGCTTGATTATTGGAGCTCAATTAGTAGAGATCTATAGGGAGACATCTATGAATGAAGCTCGATCAATAGTAGGTCGATTGGTTGATGTAGGTCAGTGGTCTCTCCTCGATTAGTTGAACTCAACCTAGAGAGCTTGATCTAAAGAAATAGATCAATAGAGGTCAATTACCAGGTCAACTATGGTATTTGATTGTGGTCTTAAGCCTAAAATGTTGATCGATTTGCCTTTTGAACATACTCAAATTTGTTTTAGGTTGAGGCACTACCCCACACCTCACCAGAGGCATCCCCTCTTGACTCCCATATGATAAAATGTACCAAGGCCCCACACACCATGCTAGTACAGAGAGGTAGAACCCAATCTTGACTCCCATATGATAAAATGTAGCAAGGCCCCACACACCATGCTAGTACAGAGAGGTAGAACCCAAAACATGCAAAGTAAGTCAAGAAAAGTATCAAAATCCAAGTGAATTTGCATAAAATCTAAATATAACAAATGCAACTATTTCTAAAGAAAACTAAGAAATTTAAATGCAAAAATAGACTAGTTATGCAAATAAATATAGGATGAATATGTCTTCATCAATATATCTAATTCCATTTTTATGCAACATAAAACACAAAGTGGTTAGATGAAAATGTCCAAGTAAAGATATGTAGTGGGAAAATTAAGTAAGAAATTTAGAATATAAGCAGCCATAAAAAGACATAGTATTTATAATGGTTATTGGCGGAAATGCCACAGGTCCACTGCCTAGTTATTACCATTCATGGATATTTCAATAGGTAATTTATTATATTATATTATATTATATATATATTTATATATATATAATACAACTATTGATGGATTTTGTGATTTAAGGCAGTCTCATTTTCTAGATTATAGTTAACTATCACCTTCTTTTTAGGGTGCTAAAAAATCAACTTATGGAAAAGTTATCCATCTACCTCTTTGCCTTCAAGGACAACCAACTTGTATGAATTAGCTCCATAAAACTTTGATGTAACCTTCTCTCAAGAAGTATTGCATAAATATGAACTGAATAGGAAATAAGAGAGAAGAAGAAAAGTACAAAAAATCTCACAAGATATACAATATGTACCTGTAGAGAACAAGTGATGAGATGACTTAAGGTTTAGTGAAACTGAAACTTTTTGGAGTATGAAATTATAGATGGACAAGAATAGGATAAATTTAAAATATCTTGAGGTAGAAAATAAAATTTTGGTCTTAGAGGGATAGCATTTAGATGCAATTCTTAAGTGTACTTGGGGTGTTCATATGGAAATCCTATAAATAAGAAATAGTTAGGAATAACTAAGATAGTTGTTGAGAATGTTTAGGACAATTTAGTGGACAAATAGTCATTATAGCAAAGTGGTCAAAATAAAGTGGCTAAAAGTGCACTAACTAAAAAGCATGTAGAATCGATGTCTCTTAAAATGTAATTCAATTGTTGCATGTCGGTCAAACTATATTTCAACTAAAACTTAGCCATGACCTCCTTTGGTCTAACAACAATGTGTAGGTCAAACTAAAGTTTGATCGAATTGCATTTTGATCAAGTTACATGTCCCAAAATATTTAAACTTTGGGAACAACTGAAATGGTTTTTGCAATATGAATCTAACTATCATGATGGGTTTATACAAGTATAAAACTAGGTTTAGGATGATTTTTATTCATTTATCACTTGTTCTTACATCATCTATATAAAGTTGTACAGTTACAAAAGTACAAGATATAATTCTAGGTAGAAATGGATTTACAAAAATCAAAACACATAGAGTATGCAAGGAAATATGGCTATAGAGTAGGCAGCGGAAACAAAAAAAATTATCTACCATATTCCCAATAAACCATTAGATTGCGTCAATAACTATAAGATGGGAAGGATGGTTTTGAGTATATACTTGGTCCAAGAGCAAGCCAGCGACATCTCCTCATCATTGTAGATACACAACTATTGACTAGTTGCTCTTGGATGGTGTATGTGTAGCTCCTGGTCTTCACCACTAACAATAGGTAGGAACAATGTCTGTAGCGGCTTCTACACTCTCACCACAGGTTGTTGTTTGATGTTACCCTCCTAGTAGTAGCCAAAAGACTCTTACCTTTAGAGTAGTCCAAACGGACCACCCAGAACTCATGTCATTCTAGTAGAATGGACAGGAAGGAGTTGTACCTCACATTGGCGTACTAGTCACCAACTTGCTCTCCCACTACAATGATCCTCAATTGTTCTCTCCCTCGCTATCCTTCCCTTTGACGGGTAGGACTTGCTTGGGCTCTGTATTGGTTATCACAACCAAAGAGGACAACAATTGTTAGAGAAACTAATTCTCAATCGTCTATTTTGTTCTTTGGGAAGCCCTCAATACCCCTCTATTTATAGACCAGGGTCAGGGTTCCCATTCGATGTGGGAGTGGAAGGGACTAGAAGATCTTGAAGTTTTGCAACCTTCTACCACAAAAATGGTTGTCGTGCAACCCAGACAGTCATCTAGCATGCGAGACGGTCATCTCGTATTGTGAGACCATCATCTAGCACTTTCCCAATCGCATACAAAATTGGCAATTTCGAATCCAATTAATGTACGACATGACATCAATACTAATTCCTTGATGCAATATAATTTCCCACAAATTGAGTGATCTTGCCCATGTGAGACGGTCGTTTCTCTCACCCATACGGTCATCTATTGAGCCAGTTTGAGCCAATCAGTTCATAAAAATGAACCGGGTGGTTCACACCTCAGTTTGAGTAGAACTTAGCCAATTCAGTTCCAATTAGCCTAATACTCCAAATGGTCATCTCGACATTTGAGCCGATTGTCTAGCACTCCAAAAGGATGTCTCACTCAGTGAGTCGATCGTCTGGCAGTGTAGCTAGCTGATTTGTTATGTGAATTGAATACCTAAACTTTTTAGTAATCAATTCAATCATCATTCAAGATTAAACTCCTCTTCTAGGTCAAGACCTATGTGTCTGACCCTATATGTCCCATATTACGATGGCATCCATAACAACTTATGACATCACAAGCAATAATCGGTGCCTAGTCACACATCATTGCTACCCAAGTAAATGGAAAGTTGGGGAACAACTTCAACCTACAATCTATTCTTAGTGTTACAATCTTTGTATAATTTCTTTGTCTTTGAGATCCAAATTGAACTCGAGGCATGGATTAGTCACCCTCTTCAACATTCAATCTTGTTTCTTAAACCAGAGAATACTGTCTAATATATATGTGAGATAAATATCATATATTGACTCACATGTGCATCTCCATGCATTTCTCACTCTCTCTAATCAAGAGGCATTGGATATCATACTCCCTTAGGAGGGACATATTCCATCTCTATCACTCACATTCAGTCCCCATGTGTCACAGTCACCCAATCATCACCTTTATAACAACCCATGTTTCAAAATTGTGTTTTTTGATATCAAAGCATGCTGAATGACAAGTGATGAGTGCAGTGATTTCAGGTCTAAGAACCACAAACACCACCATCACCGTGAGAGCTAACTATTACTACTATGGTAATGGTTTACATGTGCTAGTCTCATGTTGGGTCTATTCGATACATTGTTCTCCAACATGTATCTGCGTGCTTGGTTTGATATAACCATATCATGACTAATGAGACTTTGTCATCAATCAACTCACACTCTGATCTTGTGTGTCATTTTTGTCTATCAACCTTCCACAATAACAACTGATCAGGGACATATTGAGAATATATATGTACTCTTAACATCAGTATGATCTCATTTGCTCGAGTCACATACTTGAAGACATACATCACTGAGTAATATTATTCTATATAAATTTATAATTTTACATCATTATCTCATAACTAAATTAAACAGAATAAATTGGAAGCTTGCCTTTATTTATTAATCAAATCAATTACAAGTTATATCTTTACAATCATCATATGATTGGAACTCTGGGCATACATACCAATAGACTCCCACTTGCACTTAGAACCAATCACCCACGAATATTATCCCAAGTGATCTAGCATGACCATGATGCTTATGCTGCAAAAGTGCCTTTGTCAAGGTGTGAGCAATATTGTTCTCAATTGGTACTCTGCAAATCTTTAAATCCCCTCATTGTACAATCTCTCATATGATATGGAACTGCCTTTATATGTTCTTTGAGCATTGATGCGATCTGGGTTCCTTAGCTTGTGCAATAGCTCCATTATTGTTGCAATATAGCTCAATTGCATCATTGATGCTTGGAACAACCCCAAGTTGTGTAATGAACTTCTTGATCCATACAAACTCCTTTGTTGCATTCGGTGCAGGAATATACTCGACCTCTTTTCTAGAATCAACAAGTGTCTCTTCCTTAGAACTCTTCCAGCTTACAACTCCATTATTTAGACAAAACATGAATCCTTATTGTGATTTATAATTATGTTTGTCAGTCTAGAAGCTTGCATCAGTGTAAACTCTTACCACCAACTCTTCCTCTTCGTTGTAGAACAAGAAATGATCCTTAGTTTTTCTCAAGTAGTTGAGGATGTTCTTCATGGATGTCCAGTGAGCATCACCTAGATTTGACTGATATTATCTCATCATGCTCAAGGCATATGAGACGTCAGGATGGGTACACAACATTGCATACATGATTGATCCTATTACTGAGTCATATGGAGTCAAATCATGTGTTCCCTTTCTTTACAAGAACTATGACTTTTACTCTTAGAGATGGTAACTCCATGTAGCATGGGTAGGTTTCCTCTCTTTGAGTTCTCATTGCTGAACCTCTTCAACACTTTGTCAATGTATTTGCTTTGACTTAGTCTAAGAAGCCTTTTGGATCTATCTGTATAGATCATTATCCCCAATATGTAGGATTCTTATCCCAAGTCTTTCATAGAAAATGTATTTTCAAGCCACGTCTTTACCTTTTATAAAGTAGGCATGTCATTCCCCATGAATAATATGTCATCTACATATAATATGAGGAATGTCACTATGCTCCCACTAACCTTCTTGTACATGAAGCCAAACTCTTTGACTATTTCATTAAAATGAAGATTCCATCTCTGAGATGCTTCCTTCAATCCATAGATTGATCTGTGTAGCTTACAGACTATATTTGCAAACTTTAGATCTATAAAACCCTCAGTTTGTGTCATGTACACATCCTCAAGAAGATTCCTACTAAGGAATGTAATTTTAACATCCATCTGAAAAATCTCATAGTCATGATAAGCTAAAATAGCAAGCATGATTCTAATGGACATGGCCGTTGGAGAAAAGGTTTCGTCATAGTCAACATCTTGAACTTGTCTGAAACCCTTTGCAACCAATCCACCCTTATAGGTTTGTACTTTACCATCCATGTCAGTCTTCTTCTTGAAGACCCATTTTCACCCTATGGGTTTTATTCCTTTAGGTGGATCCACCAAAGTCCATACATTGTTGGTATACATGGATTCCATCTCATATCTTATGGCTTCAAACCATTTCTCATACTCTAGTCCCTATACAACATCTTGACAGTTTATTGGCTCATCATCTATGACCAATTCATTGCCTTCCTGAGTCATAAGATATCCAAATCTTTCAGGCTCAAGGCTTGTCCTATTAGATCTACGAGGTTCATGTGTTACTTGAGGAATTTGAGATTCCACAACACCTTGTGATTCTCTTTATTCCTCTTGTTTATATATTTCTTCTATGTTTTCTTGTTGGTCTCGAACCTCTTTGAGTTCCACTTTCCTTCCACTAATTCCATTGGAAATGAAATCCATCTTAAGGAATGCGGCATCCCTAGAAAGAAACACTTTTTTGTTTGATTGGGAATAAAAGTAATCTCCTCTTCTTTCTTTAGGATATCCAACAAAATTACATTATCAGATTTAGGAGCTAGCTTATTAGAAAACATTCTTTTAACATAAGCCCCACATCCCCGAATCCTCATAAAAGACACTTTGGGATGTTTCCCATGCCATATCTCATATGGTGTCATTTGAACTGATTTAGATGGTACTCAGTTTAGTGTAAATGCGACGGTTTCTTGAGCATATCCCCAGAAGGTAGTCAGAAGCTCAACCAAACTCATGATTGATCGCATTGTATCTAGTAATGTGTGATTTATTCTTTCTAAGACACCATTATGCTAAGGTGTTCCAGGTGGAGTCCATTGGGATACAATCCCATGGGCTTTAAGAAGGTTCTCAAACTCTTGGTTATAGTATTCTCCACCTCGATTGGAGTGAAGTGCTTTAATGCTTTTACCAAGTTGCATCTGTACTTCATTCATAAACTCCTTGAACATATCAAGAGTTTTTTTACTTATGCTTCATTAAATAAACATATCAATACCTACAAAAGTCATTAGTAAAGGTAATGAAGTATTGATACCCACCTCTAGCGACTTTTCTAAAAGGTCTGCAAACATCAGTATGTATGAATCCTAATAGATCACTAGCCTCTCATTGTTACCAGTGAAAGGGGTCATATCCATCTTGCCAAAAAAATAAGATTCACATGTCTCTATTGATTCTAGATCAAAAGAGTCTAGATAACTGTCTTTATGGAGTCTAGATATGTGAGTCTCATTTATGTGCCCTAGACGACAATGCCAAAGGTATGTTTTGTTTGAGTTGTTGAGTTTTAATCTTTTAGTTTTAACATTATAAACATCTGTCTTTAGATCTAACAAGTAAAGACCATAAGACATTGGGGCACTACCATTAAAGATCCCATCTTTTGAAATAGAACATCGACCATTTTTTAATATGGAATTCAAATGCATTCTTGTTCATACAAGTTACAAAAATGATGTTTCTATTTATACAATGTACATAATAGTAGTTCTTTAACTCTACTACAAGACTTGTGGGCAGAGATATACTATAGGTTCCAACTGTGATGGTCGCAACTCTTGCGCCATTAGCAACTTGCAGTTCCACCTCACCCTTTCCCAAAGGTCTACTTCCTTTCAGTTCCTACTATGAGAACATATGTGAGATCCACATTCGATTGTACCCATGATGAAGAAGTAGATAGGTTTATCTCAATAATGTATATACCTGAAGTGGAGATCACCATCCCCATCTTTTTCCTGATGCCTTCAAGTACAAAGGATGAATTCCTTTTGTACTTTTCTTTCTCCTTATCTTGAGTGTTGATGATTTGGGTTTGGGCTCAACCTCATAACTCTTTTCGGCCTCTTTGATCCTTGGACTCAGCTCCTCTGATCACCATCACGGGTTTTTCCTTCTTCAATCTTTCTTCAACATGAATCAACATGGCAAGAAGCCTTACATGTGGTCAGTTACATTATTCACATGATGACATGCAATATAGAGGCTATATGATTTTGGCATTGACTTTAAAATCATATCCATGCCCAACTCTTGGATCAAGGTGAATCCCAATTTTTCAAGATGATACACATGTCCAATCATATTGAGCACATGTTCTTCTATTGAGGTTTCCTCTATCATCTTAGACTCAAGTAGTACCTTTATGATATCGTCCCTTTCTTGTTTTGTAAGGCCAAGTGTCACTTTCTTAAAATGTGTTACCATCTCAAGAACACTCATTTCCTCTCATTTCTCATGCAACTCATAGTTCATGCACCTAAGCTTAAGGTACTTTATATCTAAGAGTAATGAGTGGTACCTAGTCATACATCATTTCTCGCCAAGTAAATGGAAAGTTGGGGAACAACTTCAACTTACAATATGTGCTTAGTGTTATAGTGTTTGTATTATTCCTTTGTCTCTGATATCCAGATTGAACTCGAGGCATGGAGTAGTCACCCTCTTGAACATTCAATTTTGTTTCTTGAACTAGAGCAGTCTGTGTGAGATATATATTAGCTCAATATCATATATTGACTCACATGAGCCCGACCATGTATTTCTTAGTCTCGCTAATCAAGAGGCATGGGATATCATAATCCCTTAGGAGGGACAAATCCCATCTCTATCACTCATAGTCAATCGTCATGTGTCACAGTCACCCAATCATCACCTTTATAACAAGCCATGTTTCAAGATTGTGTTTGATGATGTCAAAGCATACCAAACGACATGTGATGAGTGAAGTGATTTCAAGTGTAAGAATCACAAACACCACCATCACTATGAGAGATGACTATGACCACCATGTGTCAGTTTCATGGTGGGTCTGTCCAATACACTGTTCTCCAACATTTTTATGTATGCTTGGTTCAATATAGCCATATCATGACTAATGAGACTCTATCATCAACCAACTCACACTCTTATCTTGTGTGTCATTGTTGTCTATCAACCTTCCACAATAACAACCGATCAGGGACATAATGAGAATATATATGTACACTTAACGTTTGTATGATCTCATTTTCTCATGTCATGTACTTGAAGACATACACCATTGAGTAATATTATTCTATAGACATTTATAGTGTTACATCAGTATCTCATAACTGAATTACACAGAATAAATTGAAAGCTTGCATTTATTTATTAATCAAATCAATTACAAGTTATGCATTTACAATCATCATATGATTGGCTCTCTGGGCATACATACCAACAAATTGTAGCATTATTTATGAGTTGATCTTGTCTATGTATTTGTCCATAGAAAATACTTAATGCACACATTAGTAAGACAAATGGGAAATTACAAAATGAAATTAGAATGTGACAGATACAAAAAGATAACAATCTCCCCCTTTTTCATGATGAAAGATATTTCCATTACACAAATTGGAGATAATCAAATTAAAAACATCATAACTTTGATTTTCCAAATAAAGTGAAATTATAATATGAACTTTTATCCCCTTGCCAAAGTAAAAAAGGAGTAAATGAACATAAACCCCCACCTCAAGGAGTTACTCTCCCTCAAATGAAGAGGAAACCACATACCCAAGACATGATAATGCATCACTTCAAAATAACAATACAAATGACAGGGCATGATATAAAAGAAGATACAATATGATCAAGGAATAAATGTAAAAGATGTGTTGATATCAATGAAAGGAACGTTAAGTTCATGAAAATCCTATAAAATACAAAAAATCATGAAATATACTCTAATCTAATAGTTAACAATGTTGAGCCCACCATGACCAAACACAAACCACTATAAGAAAAAACTAAAATGATAAAAAGATATAGGATAAGGATGAGGTTGAGATCCACCTTAATCACTTACACTAGATAATTTGAGCTCAAACCAAAGGAACATATATCATCAATGGATACATAAAGGAATAGAAAGTCCTATGCAACATTTTAGATATATGATTTATATATAAGGAATCCAATAAACATATAGAATAATGATCTTAATTACCAAGAGAATTATGAAAATAATAAAAGATGACACAAAGATATGGATAGCTTGAATTTGATCGAATTGTCCCTTGGTCAAGTTACATTTCAAGCAAGAGGAGGATTTATGGGAATCCAACAAAATATGACCTCCACAAACACAACGATATATATGTACCAAATGAAATCTAACAAACTAACAATAATAAGGATCAACTAAATTCTAATGTATATTTTCCAATTTTTAAACTAAAAGTTGAATGTAATTATTCTATGAATGAACTAGGCATAAGAATGTGCAACTGGATTATATCTACATCTAAATGTGAAACTAAAAAAGAAAAGGATTAAGTCTCAAATTTTCTTTTATTATCAGATAAAATAGGGTTTTAATCTCTATTATTTGACGCAAGGTCAAATACATACCCAATGAACCAAATTATAACATAACCTCATCCACAGAGAGGCTCTTAGAACCCAAGCCATATTTTTATCAACTTTTGATTATCACATAACCTCATGTACAATTCTTGGTATGCAAACCCTATTGTTGTCGCGTTTTCTATTAGAAGGTGATAACACCAAATTCTGTGACATTTTTGCCCTTTATTCTGTTATCAAAACTACCCTTTTCTGCTATTTTCCTCTATTTTATTAGCATTTTCGCAATAATTGGCCAAGCAACGCTCTTATTCCAATTTTTCCTATCTTCTACAGAGTTTTCCTCGTTTTTGTGCAAAAAGGCCGATTCCGGCCCACAATAAGTCTAAGCCCGCCTCGACCTTCCTGACGCCTGATACAACCCAGCCCGACAGGGGCTGGGCGACACGAGAATGATCGGTGGAGAAGGGCGCTGCGCAAGAAAGACGTGTCGGCCGACATACCGTCTACCCGACAGGGAGCCAAAGCCGCATCGACGACCAAACTCATCGGGCGACATAACCACCCATCGGAAGGCGTGCCGCCAGCCACGTGACCGATAGCCAGCACCTCGCGCCGAGACATACCTGTATCGGCCGTCCACATCCATCGACCGGCGTATAAGGGAGCTACGTGGCGTTTCCAGCACCATAACTCCTTCAACCGCCGGTATAAATAGCAGCTACAGGAAGCCGAAAAAGAGGTCGGATAGGTCGTCGTCAGACTAGTCAGAGAGTTGGATAATTCGGACAAGACAGTTCGAGAGCCACCTTCGAAGGTAGCTGTGAGAGCAAGAGTATCGCGCCCCAGTGCTTGTGTCGGGCGACACTAGATGAGCTTTCCCTCATCCCGAGAGGGAAGGGATGGTTCACTTAGTGTTGTCTCGGGCGACACTGCGGGCCGATATCGGCCAGCGAAGATGAGCGACACGAGTGCCCGACAGTAGACTCGTAACTCTTTGCCCGACACGATATCGAACCCGACACGCTCCGCCCGTCGTGCGTGCCGCCCGAGAGGGTGCGCCGCCCGACATGAGCGTATCGGCCAGAGTCCTTGAGCGATACAGTCAGTCGTCAGTCGGCGCTGCCCGAGAGGGGGTGCCGCCCGACACTGCCATATCGGGCTCGGCTCCTGACCGGTATCGGGCAGGAGAGCTACAGCAGTCTGTCATTCTTCTACATCAAGAAGACGACATTTATCTTTAATTCTGTTATTTAAATTCTTAGCTTATGCATTGTATTACAACCCTTATTGCTTATGGAAATAGAGATGCTTAATTGCTATTTGTTTAATGCTTGGTGCCTTATGATTGGGTAACTGCTGTGTTGGATATCTGAACTCTAGCTTGCATGTTTTGGATCGCGTTTCGCTTAGCTACCGAATCGTCTTTCCCGTCGCAACTACTTCGAGAGTTGGGTTGTGGCTCTAGTGTTTGGTCCGGTTCTGGAGTACGAGAGTGCCCGGAACGGAGTTGTTTTAGTATCATTCCACTCTAACTTGAGCCCAGCAACCTCGAGAGGGGTGTTGAAGCTTGGTTAGAGGCACCTGCTCTGAGAGGAGGGGTGCAGGGTGTTACTGCTACCGCTTGTCTTACTGAAGTCTTATCCCTTGCATTATGCCTTAAACTGCAGTTTATCTTTCTATTTTTTGTTGCATGAAAATTCCTAAAAACTGCTAAATGACAAAACCTTAATCTTTCTTGTAACTCCAGTTGGAGATAGTTTTCTTTGATTTAATCGTGACAGCTTGTTGTTCCCCTTCGGGGAACTTTAATATCTCTTTATACCTACCGGAGTGTAGAGTGTCGATTCAGAGTCGTCAACACGACCCACCTTGTCCCTGTGTTCGACCCCGTATGACTACTTCGACCCCGTAAACAAAGTTGCGGGGGCCTAGAAGGATTTGGGTTATAAATGTGAAGGCTCGACTACCTCAAATACGCCTCCAATTTTAGGACGCGCGATTTAGGCCGGTCAACTTTCTGGCGCCGTTGCCGGGGACAAGGCAAATGGCACTGTTGACGAATCCGAAACCACTAACTACACTCCCGTGCCTCAAGCTTAGAAATAGGCTTGACAACACCTCTTTTTCTTTTTCTTTTTCTTTTTCTTTTACTTTAAGCATTATTCTTTACCTCAATTATAATTTTCTAAAACATGATTTTTATGCGGTTTTCAGGTACTCTGATCTACTGAACACCGAGTCTGTCAACCATGCCTCCTCGCGTAGAGCCACCTTCTGGAAACGAAAGCCAAGGAAGGAGGCCAGCTTCGCCTCCACCGGAAGACAACGACCGGTATAGTGATAATGAGCGGCAAGAAGATCCAGAATCACCAGGGCATGAGGAAGAGCATCATCAGCATAGACGTCGTCGGAGACACAGGAGGAATCATGATAACCGGGAGCGACGCCGAGACGCCAGCAACAGTGACGACTCGGAGGAAGAAGAGAAAACTCTGAGAGAATTGGCTTCTACAAAGGCCAATAGATCGAGGTGCCCCGTTATCAACCCAAGGTTCAATGCTACAAACTTTGAGCTCAAGCCATCTGTGATCTCCATGATTCAAAATAAAAACTTCAGGGGGAGTTCTAAGAGTGACAACCCTTACCATCACCTTGATGCTTTCAAGAATATCTGTGACACCATAAAGATGTGAGGGGTTCCCCAAGAGGTCATCTACTGCAAGGGTTTCATCTTCTCTTTGGAGGATAAGGCTCTATCTTGGTACCTTGGGCTACCCCACCAAGCGCTGAATGGATGGGGAGAACTGGCTGACGCATTTGTAAACAAGTTCTACCCCACTGAGAAGACGATGAGGAACAAGTTAAAAATCACGTCTTTCACGCAAAAGCCAAATGAAAACCTCCACGACCTGGGAACGATATCTGGAATATCAGAGAGACTGCCCTCACCACAATTTCAAGAAGGGTTTCCTGGTCTCCACCTTCTACAATGGGCTAACTCCCGATGAAAGGGTATCGCTGAAAGCGGCAGCAGGAAGTGAATTCTTAGGGAAAAAGCCAAGCAAGTCCGAAAAAATCATTAGGAACATGGCTGAGCTGAAGGCCGATGTTGACTATGATAGATCCAATAGAGGGCAGGCGAAGAAGGTAGGGGAAGGAACCTCTCTTGAGTCCAAGGCTCTGGAAAACATTACTTCTCAGATTCAAAGGATAGCAACAGATGTGAAACAACTGAAGGATCATGGCGGAAAGGGGAAGAAGCAAGTTGAGAAAGTCATGAAATGTGTTACCTGCGGTGAAGGAGGACATGGGGTAGACAACTGCGTCCACACCAAACCCGGCACCGACGGCGACTCCGACTCAGAAGAAGAAAGGACCGAGAATGTATCCTATATGAACTTCAAGAGACCAGACCACCCTGGTTTTAATTATGGCAACAAGGACGCAGCCGAAAACTCGCATCAGCTGCACACCTCGGCCAGGCCAGTACAACCTTTCGAGAAGAGAGGGGGATCCGGGCAGTATAACAAGAATAGCCAGTTCCAACCAGAAAAAGGCAATTTCCAAGTAGCAGGAAAATACCAAGGCCCATCCCGTGAATAGGAGAAGAGGGCAAGCCAATCTGAGGTGATCGGCCAGGTGTTTGACTTTGTCAAGAAGCAAGATAGCGTCAATAACCAGTTTGCACAGAGCGCGCTGTCAAATTCGGTAGTCTTGAACTCACTGCAAATCCAATTGGCAGATATGCAAACACATCATCGATAAATCGATCAGCAGCTCGCACATCTCGCCGAGATTGTGAAGAATCCTTCGGGGAAAATCCCGTCCAACACTGAACCAGCAAAGTGATGGAGAATGATAAAGAAGCCAAAGACGTCTAGCTGAAGACGGAAAACGTAGCGCTCCTCGGGATGCAGCACGTGCTTTTATTTCCCTAGTATAGGACGTTATTTACTTTTTGGCAAAACAGACATTACAAACATTATGGACTGTAATAAGGCCCGAGTCAGTGAATGCGCACGTGTGCTGACTCTTTTTGTTTTAAGGGCCACCACTTTAGTTTTATTTGCCAGGATGGGTAATACCATCTGAGGCCGGGTTTAGCCTTAGGCCAATGATGTTTTACCCGTCTGTCGCCTCTTTCTTTAAGTGGGTTTTACCTCGGAGTTTTGTCCCGAAAGATCTTGTATCGGTCGGGCGGTGTCTGGTCTAGTAATTTTGTTTTCCCAGACCGGATCGGACGACACACCAACCGACATACAGATTGCGCCCGTCTCGGGAGGGAATGGTTTTACCATGACGTGAGGCCGCTATATATAAGGAAAAAACTTTACCGTGTCGCGCTCGCAGACTTTACCTTTTTCAGCTACCGTATCGCGCAATACTTTTCTTGCTCTCCGCTCCCGTGTCGCGCAGAGACCTCTCCCGATCCCATGATGCGCAAAACCTTAAGGAAAACAAAGGTATCGTGCCACAGCCCTATCGCCCGAGCATACCCGATACGGACCTTTATCGCGCACGATGTATCGGGCGAGGATTTAACGTTGATTTTCTTGTCGCCCGATACTATTATCGCGCGACACGCTTCTCCCGCGACTGCCCGATACAGCTGTGTCGGGCAGCGACTGTATCGCTCGTTTATTCTTGTATCGGGCAGCGCTCTTGCAAGACCCTGTCGGGCGCTCAGTTTCTTTTAACTGTATCGTCCGACACAGTTGTATCGGGCAAGCTTTACTTGATCTTGTCTCAAGGCCCGATACATTCGTGTCGGGGTGTCTTTCCCCTTATTAATTTTCCTGTCAATAACAAAATAGCATTTGTTTGATTGATGATAGGGATGACATGCACAAAGATAACTGTTAGGCTCATTGACGAGCAAGGCAGGAGGGTTGTCACCGAGCCAGAGGCAGAGGTGGCAACGGTCGGGCAGAAGCGCTCGAACCCTGAAGCAGCTGGACCCTCAACATCTGGAAAGAGGGTGAGGACAGAAGAAGCAGCCACTTCAGCTGCAGCACCTGCTCCAACAGCTGAGCCCCTGGATCACACGCCGGGAAGGTTTGTGCCAAGAGATGAGGAGCACGGCCGCAGATATGTTGAACTAGGAGCCAAGCTCTACAGGCCGAGCAGGTTCGGTCACCAATCGTCCTTCATGCAGTTGGGCATCTTTGGGAGACTAGAGGACGTACTTACTATAGCAGGTCTGAGGCAAATCTGCTTCAGCCTATCCTCCTCCTACACCGAGCTCACGAAGGAGTTCATGGCATCCCTTCACCGAGTAAAGAATACACCTGCTGAAGCCAGAAAGTATGGCGGAGCAGACATACTCCAGGGGCGGCTTTACAATGCAGAGCACGTCATTTCAGAGAAGCTGCTCAACCAGATTTTCTCCTCCAGCGAAGAGGAGAGGGAGAGACTAGATAACGGTGCAAGGATCACCGAAGAAGACGGGTTCAACCCCATAGATATCTGGGAAAAGCTAACCGGGGAGTCATCTTTCAAACCTGGGAGCAAGGTGGCGGCAGTGCACTCATGCTTCCGGAGGATAATGCACAAGCTGGTGGCGTGCCTCCTCTTCAGCAAGAACAAGTTCAGCAACATTTACTCTGAGGAACTCCACGTCATGTGGCACATGATGGAGGGCCGGACTATCAACCTGAGGCGCTTCTTGCTGAACAGGCTGCACCCAATAAAGGATGCCACCAAGGAATATTGCATGGGTGGCATTGTGAACCTAATCGCGGTGGGGTTGGGGTACCCGCGCGAGCCGCGCAGCCTCTCAAAAACAAGAGGGGACGAGTTGATCGACCTCAAGTACCTCATGAGGTCGGGTATAATAAAGGAGGGGCGGAGTTACTTCTACAAGTTCGCAAGGACGAAGATCCTTCTCCCGCTTCCTCGTTGCGCCGCCTACGACGCAGCAAAGCTAGTCTTCACCACAGCCGAGATCGAGGCTGTGGCAGCAGGCGCAAGCTGTGCTCCACCCCCAAGAAGCCAAGAACGGGGAATCCCCAGAGGACCCATCCCGCTGGGTACTCGGCAGGACGTATCTTCAACAGCTCCTGCCGAGCGGCTCACTGCCTCGGAGCCACCAACGACAACCACAACAACAAGGCCAGTGGTGGCAAGAGAAGAACCGGCGATCATGGAGGTCGCCGGGATAGGAACTGGAACTGCAGCGAGAGAGACAGCTGCAGTCCCCGTAGTTTCTGCTGCGCCCTTAGGGGCGATTGATGAAGTACAACCGGATGTCAGCGATGAGCTATTCGCCGACATCCTACAAAGGGAACTCGAACGAGCACAGGTGACGCCGACACGACCACCAAAGACACCTGTAGCAGTTGTTGAGGAGATCGTCGACAACGTCAATATGGGGCAGCATCCGTCCCCCACAACACGGTCTCCTCCGATACAACAAGAGGGTGGGGCAGCACCGACACCTCGCTCAGAAGCATCCGTCGCGCGGACGATAGAAGTAGGTTCTGCCTCGTCAGGCAGACCATCACGCGGGAGGAGCATTTCGAGGTCGAAGGAGAGACAAGCGGAAAACCCTCATTCGCTCGGAATGATGCTGGGACAAGAACTCGATTTCTTGCGGGAGGTAACAGAAAACCATTCTACTACATTTCTTTCCCTAACCCGCAAGTTGTCATTTTTCGAACAAAGGCTGGATAGCCAGGAACGAGAGCTGTTGGCTTTGGCCAGCCTACCTGGCCGGCTAGAGGCAGTGAATGCCATGCTACAACAGCATCTGCAGTGCCTTAGCGAGATCGAGGGGAGGCAGAACAGGGAGGACGACCATCCACGCCCAAGGTGGCCGAGAAGATCGCCGTCGCCTCCTGGTCCGGGCTCTCAATCCTCGTCGTCAAGAGCGTCGTCAGGATCGTCATCATCCACCTCCTCCTCCGGCAGATCTTCATCAGCACCCGGAAGAAATTCATCACAAGGGCAAGGCTATGAAGCTCCAACCAGACAAGGAAGCCCTTTTGACCTGAATGAGGCCGCTCCCTCAGCCCCCTTTGACGAAGCTGAGGATAACGACGAAGATATCAGCGTCGGGGAGGGCTCTTCTGATGAATCCGAGGGAGAAGGGGGGGACATCTGCACTGCAAACGAAAGACACCTCCCCAGAGGAAGGAGTTCAAGGGCTGACCTCACCGATTTCTCCGCACCGACAGAGATACCCACCTTTGAAATGACTGAATTTGATAGAAGGGTCATAGGGTATCTAACGATCAGAGACCAGAACCTACTCAACATGGTCCTGAGATCGCAAGCCAATGAGGAAGAGATACTCTGGAGCGACAGTTATTTCTCGGTGCAGCGGGGAACTTTGAGAAACATCTTCCGCGCCAAGGCCGTCGTCGGGAAGAGGTTGTTCAGAGTACTATAAGGGGCCATTATAGAAAGCGCCGACAAGAAGAAAGTCCAACATACAGTTTACGCTGCCACCCCGACCCTAGCAAGAAGACTAATGATGGGGTAGTACAATTCTACGCAGGTAGAAAGTATGTTGGATTACATTGAAGTGCACAATCCGAAATTGGTGCTGGCCCCTTACAAACACAGAAACAACTGGTTCCTGTGCATTGCCGACCTCCGAAATCATGATGTCCAACTGCACTGCTGCTGCAGCAAAGAGGTCCCGCACACAGGAAGTACATTCCTACACCCAAAGGACGTAAAGCTAAGACTGCTGCCGCTACGTCTCCACCGGGTCATCATGTATGGAGTCTAGCGCCACAGCGGTGTCTGGAATTTCTACTCACTAAGGGACTTCCCAGTCCAAGAAGAGGAGGGAAGTGGAAATAGCACATTCATAGTCCTCAGAGCCATGGAGATGATACATATCTTCGGATACTTCAAGCAACTCCAGAATAATAACTTCTACAGTCTCAGAAGCAAATATGCATTGCTTCTGATAAAGGACAAGCGCTACTTCCGAGATGCGGGGATACCAGAAGAGCTGCTGGATAGTGAACAAGAAGAAGAGTCATCTCAACACAGCAACCCTCCTGAAAAAGAAGCAGAAGCAGAGACGAACGTCTGTGGGGCAGGCAAACAGATAAACATCTTGAGACAAGTTTTCGGACACGACGAACAAGCCTCGCCCCAGAACAAGGAGGAGTCGATCCACAACTTCGACCGTTTCTCATGCACTACCCTCACGCAGGAACAGGTCAACGAAATCCTCATGAAGTTGGCTGACTCCAACCCTGCAAACGTAGCCTACTCGGCAGGCGATGTCATAGTCCCGATTGACGACCTAAGGGACATGGTAAAAGAGGGAGGATGTCTGGCGTTATCTGTGGCGGTCGCCTACATCCAGATACTACGAAACAAGTCTGAACACGCATGCATAGCAGATCCAATGCTGTTCAACGACATTTGCCTAGCCGATGAGCAAGGGGTGAAGGAAGCTTTCCTAGCAGAGTTGGAATGCAGAGTCCTGGATACCATTCTCCTTCCAATCCTACACAACAACCACTGGACGCTCTTAACAGTGTACACCCAACAACGAGCAGGGATTTTCTACAACTGCTCGGACAGCAACAAAGACCATCCAGTGCCTTGTACATCGACAACGCTGACATCTCTCGAATGATTAGTACGAAAGTACTATATCGATATAGCAGCGCTGAAACAACCATTCCTGGGAATGCAAGCAAGAAGCTGGCATGAACTCCAGTTCTGCCACCGCAGCCCGCAGCAAATTCAACTATCCAACGAATGCGGCGTCTTCGTCCTGGAATGGATGGCAAATGAGGCAATGCCTGATCAACTCCTCCACATCGACTATCACAGCAAAAGAGGAGAATATGTGTGGGAGCTCTTATCTAGCCCAGGCGCGCTGATCATCTAACCCTCACTGATTAACATTTCCTTACCTCATCTACTTCACAACTCTGGGACAGAGTGTGGAGTAAGTTTGGGGGGGTACCATGTACCAGTGAGGGAGGTACAAAACTTTTCTCCTTTGATCCCCTCGTCCTATCCATTTCAATTAGTGTACATATAACCTTTTTTTTAGTGTACATATAACATATAACCCTTTTTGTGTACATATAACTTCTTACACAACCTTTTTCCTTCTTGCTAAAAGTTCTTTGAAAATTTTTGCCTATGATTCCATATGCATATGTACAAAGTTGCTGTAATAATAATAAAAACTTGTTGTGACTTCTTGCAAAGTTTACTTTCTGTATATTTAACGAGTTACATGTTCTGTCATATCTTTCTGATAATGCTGTCTCCAACAAACAAAAGATTGTGCCTTGCCATCCAAAAATTTTCGAAAAATAATAATCTCGCAAACAGCTAAGAGACGAGTATGGAGAAGGAAAAAGCTGCCCAAACAGCAGATATCTCTTTTGTTTTCCCCTTACCCAGCAAAAATCCCAAAAAGAGAAAGAAGCCTTATGAGTGTGAATAAAAGCATGAGAGTTGTGCCCAATAAAAGAAAAGAATATATATATATATACACACACACTTGTTTTCCAAAAGTACCCATTTTTAGGCATGGTAGATCCGGGGCAGTGGTACGTAGGATGTGAAATCACTGCTCTAAAGCCAACTGGCTTGGACTGCAGGGACCACTTGCCCGTTAACGGACCCTTACCTGGATGGACTGATGGGAAACAAGAAGAAAAACCCAAAAAGCCTTAGCCTACCCTATACACAACTTTCTATCCCTAAAATAAAGTTGTTTGGTGTGGAAGCTAACTTCGGAATCATACACCAAAGTCTCACTGAAGCTGTGGAGAAGAAAAATTTTACTTAAATAATAAGGCAAGTAGGGCAAGGTCTTTTGTTCGCATCAAGACATCATTACCTCCAAGACACTGCAAATCTTGTGCTACCCTTTAGCCTTAAAGTTTTACTGTGCAAGAAGAAGCAACACAGAGTTTAGTTTAAATATTGATTGAGGACAATCAAAAACCTAAGTTTGGGGGAGTTGATAACACCAAATTCTGTGACGTTTTTGCCCTTTATTATGTTATCAAAACTACCCTTTTCTACTATTTTCCTCTATTTTATTAGCATTTTCGCAATAATTGGCCAATCAACGCTCTTATTCCAATTTTTCCTATCTTCTACAGAGTTTTCCTCGTTTTTGTGCAAAAAGGCCAATTCCGGCCCACAATAAGTCTAAGCCCGCCTCGACCTTCCTGACGCCCGATACAACCCAGCCCGACAGGGGCTGGGCGACACGAGAATGATCAGTGGAGAAGGGCGCTGCGCAAGAAAGACGTGTCGGCTGACATACCGTCTACCCGACAGGGAGCCAAAGCCACATCGACGACCAAACTCGTCGGGCGACATAGCCACCCACCGGCAGGCGTGCCGCCAGCCACGTGACCGATAGCCAGCACCTTGCGCCGAGACATACCTGTATCGGCCGTCCACATCCATCGACCGGCGTATAAGGGAGCTACGTGGCGTTTCCAGCACCATAACTCCTTCAACCGCCAGTATAAATAGCAGCTACAGGAAGCTGAAAAAGAGGTCGGATAGGTCGTCGTCAGACTAGTCAGAGAGTTGGAGAATTCGGACAAGACAGTTCGAGAGCCACCTTCGAAGGTAGCTGTGAGAGCAAGAGTATCGCGCCCCAGTGCTTGTGCCGAGCGACACTATATGAGATTTCCCTCATCCCGAGAGGGAAGGGATGGTTCACTTAGTGTTGTCCCGGGCGACACTGCGGGCCGATATCGGCCAGCGAAGATGAGCAACATGAGTGCCTGACAGTAGACTCGCAACTCTTTGCCCGACACGATATCGAACCCGATACGCTCCGCCCATTGTGCGTTCCGCCTGAGAGGGTGCGCCGCCCGACATGAGCGTATCGGCCAGGGTCCTTGAGTGATACAGTCAGTCGTCAGTCGGCGCTGCCCGAGAGGGGGTGCCGCCCGACACTGCCGTATCGGGCTCGGCTCCTGACCGGTATCGGGAAGGAGAGCTACAGCAGTCTTTCGTTCTTCTACATCAAGAAGGCGACATCTATCTTTAATTCTGTTATTTAAATTCTTAGCTTATGCATTGTATTACGACCCTTATTGCTTATGGAAATAGAGATGCTTAATTGCTATTTGTTTAATGCTTGGTGCCTTATGATTGGGTAACTGTTGTGTTGGATATCTGAACTCTAGCTTGCATGTTTTGGATCGCGTTTCGCTTAGCTACCGAATTGTCTTTCCCGTCGCAACTACTTCGAGAGTTGGGTTGTGGCTCTAGTGTTTGGTCCGGTTCTGGAGTACGAGAGTGCCCGGAACGGAGTTGTTTTAGTATCATTCCACTCTAACTTGAGCCCAGCAACCTCGAGAGGGGTGTTGAAGCTTGGTTAGAGGCACCCGCTCTGAGAGGAGGGGTGCAGGGTGTTACTGCTACCGCTTGTCTTACTGAAGTCTTATCCCTTGCATTACGCCTTAAACTGCAGTTTATCTTTCTATTTTCTGTTGCATGAAAATTCCTAAAAACTGCTAAATGACAAAACCTTAATCTTTCTTGTAACTCCAGTTGGAGATAGTTTTCTTTGATTTAATCGTGACAGCTTGTTGTTCCCCTTCGGGGAACTTTAATATCTCTTTATACCCACCGGAGTGTAGAGTGTCGATTCAGAGTCGTCAACACGACCCACCTTGTCCCTGGGTTCGACCCCGTATGACTACTTCGACCCCGTAAACAAAGTTGCGGGGGCCTAGAAGGATTCAGGTTATAAATGTGAAGGCTCGACTACCTCAAATACGCCTCCAATTTTAGGACGTGCGATTTAGGCCGGTCAGAAGGACAAGAGAAAGCATATCGACCAAAGCTCTCACAATCAGAACAAGTAACATGGGAAATAGAAGAAGAATCAAAAGCATTTGATCCACAGAGATAGCACCATTGTTCTTCTTATGGTGATTATCATTTATTGAACAACATCCAAGTCCACTAGTGCCAAAATCTCCATTTGAGTATACAAGATATTCTTCAACGTGATTCTTCTATTTGAAAACACATAGTAGTTTTCTAAGTATTTCATTTTCCTTGGAAAAAGATAAAGAATATTTAGAGTTTGAAAATGATACTTTTTAGTACTAGTAATAATATTCTCAAGGTTAGCCTTATAATAATGTAGCACATTCTTATCATGAACAATATCGTGACATTCATTTTAACCAATAAGCATTTACTCCCTTCTTATCCATATACATTAAGAGAACGTACAAATAAGGAACCAATTCCCCAATTAAACTACCTATCTATACAAGTACAGTGTTTTAAAATCATGTATTTCTCTAAATCTGGTAGTGTTGATATTTGGCTAAACATTGTCAAAAATTGTTGGGTTTCCCATCCTCCATGGATGATATAATATTGTGAGGCACACTAGATGTTTTTTTTCTACTAGTACATATAAGGATGTCATCAGCATTTTGCAATAACATGCCTAGGGTTTCTCTATATTTCTTCCATATTCAATGGTGAATTTGCATTTCAGTTGATGAGAATATTGGTCTCGCTTGCACTACAAAAAAGGTTGCACAAGAAGCTATATAATATCAACAATTTTGTAACATATTCTTAGTAGATAATTGTAGTTGTAGGATTTTCTAGTTATAGATCAAGAAGCTTCTTGACACAATGTCTTTATGGAACTTAATTTCTATAAAAGAGTAGATACTCAATATATTGTATATATTTATTTATTTATTTAAAATGAGACAACTAGTTCTTTCTATTCACTATCATTATGATCATTCAGATTATCATTCCAAGAATCAAGTATGGTTGACAATGTCTTTTTCTTTTTCTTATTTTTTTATGCTCAAGACAGACACTAAAAAGAGACAATCAACTTTTATGCAAATAAAAACACAAATAGGTTAGATGCAACTTTAATAAGAAATATATGCAATGGAAATAGTAAAGAAAGCAATAGACAATATAACACAGCACAAAAGGCACAATTGTTCATAGTATTTCTGGCTTGATATGTCATACTTTTACTAACTAGTTGTTTCCAGATATTCCGAAAATGTATTTACCTTCACAATACTGATACAAATTAGAATTACTTGTGCCTTTCATGGACCAAAAACAACCTCATTTTTTAGATCAAAGATAACTACCACCATCTTATTAAGACATCAAAAGACCACCCTTTAGAGAATATCATAATATACTTCCATTTCATCAGTCACATCCTTCTCACAAAAAGTATCTTCAAGGCACTTTGACCCAAATTTCTCTTTGAAGAAGAAATAAATACCTAAATTGACCATGAAACAAGAGAGAAGAAGGAAAGTACAACCAATATCGCATGATATAAAATGTGTAGCACTAAAAATCAGTTGTGGTCTCTTTTTATTTTACATAAATGTTTTATTCAAATGAAAGTTCTAACAACAAGCATTTCAGTCAAATTATGTTTTTTTTCTTCTGAAATAGGTAAATGTATTGCAAAAAAGGGCATATAGCAAGGATACACATTACATGATGTGGTATATGCTCAAATAGATCCAATCTGAAACACACTACAAGGGGTTTATCCACAAAATCCCTAGTAGGTTTTGGTGTTAGCTTTAATCTATACAAGATGTTGCTTCTAGTCTCAACATTTAGAACAAGAAAAGGTGCAAAAGTATCCATCAAACCAAGATCCTCCACTTTAATATCTTTGTTTATGCTCATGTTCCTCTCCTGTCATATGAAGAGAAACACAATAGTCAAGCAGAGACCAGTGAAACTAAGCATGTGCTTATCATTTTTGAACTTAGTGTTGATCCATTCAACATTGAAGGGCTTTATGGTAGAAATTAGCATTTGAGATCAAGTCCAGTCGACAGAAAATCCAAAATCCTTTCCAACACATATTTTTTCTCATTTATCTGAGCATCCTACGATTTACTACAATTTTACAAAACTGGACCAATCAGAAAAAAGACAAAAGCCACAAAATCCATAATATCCACTGGACTGTGTGTTTTGCTGAGATGGACCAAACAACAACTGCCATCTGGCCCGGACCCCCACCAAACAAAACACACGCTCGCTGGGTCATCCAAAGGTGAAAAATCATTTCTTCCTTCTCATTTCTTCCTCTAGTTCCCAAGTGGCTTCTTCGACACCACGATGATTCCAGAGGACTTTCACAAGACTTATATCTTTCTTTTTCAGCTTCTTAATTATGTTATCTAGGATTGACACTGGTCCTTCCTCATAAGTTATATCATCATTCAATTCTACCTCCATAGGTTGTAGAACTGACTCGGTGTCTGGGTGACATTTCCTCAGCATAGAAATGTGAAACATGTGGTGTAACTCAGATGGTAACTCTAGTATATAGGCTACCTTTCCAACCCGTTCAATGATTGGATAAGGCCCCATAAGTCTAGGAGATAACTTCCCTTTCCTTCCAAAATGAAGGACTCCTTTCCAAGGTGAGACTTTGAGGTACACTCTGTCTCCAACCTGGAACTCTAAGGGTCTATGACGTCTGTCAGCATATGACTTCTGCCTATCCTGTGCAGTCTTAATCTGTTGCTGTATCACTTTGATCTTCTTTGTGGTCTGCTGCACAAGATCAGGACCTAACAACTGGTATTCACCGGTTTCATACCAACATAAGGGTGATCTACAACGTCTACCATACAAAGCTTCATAAGGTGCCATATCAATGCTATTGTTATAGGCAAACTCTATCAAGCTTAGGTGCAGATCCCAACTTCCTGTAAACTGAAGAACACATGCTCTCAGCAAGTCCTCCAAGGTCTGTATAGTCCTTTCCGACTGTCCATCAATCTGTGGATGAAAGGCTGTACTAAACCTTAACTGGGTGCCTAAAGCTCTGTGCAGTTGCTCCCAAAAATGACTTGTAAACTGGGGGCTTCTGTCTGAAACTATAGTGACTGGAACTCCATGCAGTCACACTATCTCCTGAACATACAGCTGTGCTAGCCTCTCAACAGAATAGGTTGTTTTAACATGTAAGAAATGCACTGTCTTTGTCAACCTATCAACTATTACACAGATGGAATAATGTCCTTTGCTTGTCCTGGGTAGGCCAACAACAAAGTCCATGGTCACATGGTCCCACTTCCACTGTGGTATGGGTAAAGGTTGCATTGTTCCTACAGGCTTCTGGTGTTCATCTTTGACTTTCTGACACACAGGACACCTCAGAACAAACTCAGCAACATCCTTCTTCATCCCAGGCCACCAATACATATCTTTCAAGTTTCGATACATCTTGGTGCTCCCTGGATGCATGGCATACATCAAAGAATGCGCTTCTTCCAGGACTAACTTCCTCAAGTTATCCACATCTGGTACTATCATCCTCCCATGATAACATGCCACCTGGTCATCAGAGTCATGGAAACCATCTCGCTTCTCGTTACCATACTCCGATCTGATCTGTTGAGCTGCAGCATCAACTTGTTGTGCCTCCTTAATCTGCTCTCTTAGGGTAGGTTTTATATGCATCTCAGCTAACAACCCGACTAACAATGACACCTTCAACTATACATTGTCTTGCCTTAAGGAGATAAGCATATCTCTCCTGGAGCATACTAAAGAGTTTAGTTGTGCCCTATCAGAGGATGGTGTTGCTGATTTCCTACTCAAAGCATCTGCAACCACATTGGCCTTCCCTGGATGGTAATCAATTATACAATCGTAGTCCTTGATTAACTCCATCCAGCAGCGTTGCCTCATGTTAAGCTCGTGCTGAGAGAAAATATACTTAAGGTTCTTATGATCAGTGAAAATCTGGAATGTCTCTCAGTAGAGATAATATCTCCAGATCTTCAAGGCATGAACCACAACAGCTAACTCCAGATCGTCTGTCGGATAATTCTCCTCGTGTTTCTTAAGCTGTCGGGAAGCAAAAGAAATCACTTTCTTATCCTGCATCAACACACATCCGAGTCCATTCTTGGAGGCATCATAGAAAACCACGTATCCTTTGCCTTGCTCAGGTAGCACAAGCACATGTGCACTTGTCAACCTCTCCTTCAGCAGCTGGAAAGACTGCTGGCACTTATCGCTCCAGACAAAAGGAACATCCTTCCGGGTCAACTTAGACAAGGGTAAGGCTATAAAACTGAAGTTCTTAATGAACCTTCAGTAATATCCGGCCAACCTTAAGAAACTACGGATCTCCGTCGGTGTCTTCGGCTGCTCCCATTATAGAACAGATTCTACCTTTTTAGGGTTAACACGAATACCCGAGGCAGATACCACGTGTCCAAGAAAAGATACTTCCGGCAACCAGAACTCACACTTACTAAACTTAGCGTATAGTTTATGTTCTCTTAGCAAGGTTAGAGCCTGACGAAGATGTTGTTCATGCTGCTGAGCATCTCTACTATAGATCAGAATGTCATCTATGAAGACAACAACACATTGATCGAGGAAAGGTCGGAATATTCTATTCATGAGTTCCATAAATGCAGCTGGTGCATTAGTTAGTCCAAACGACATAACTGTGAACTCATAGTGACCATACCTTGTCCTAAAGGTAGACGTGGGTATGTCACTGTCCTTAATACAAAGTTGATGATATCCTGACCTCAAGTCTATCTTTGAGAAGACGGTTGCACCACGCAACTGGTCAAAGAGATCATCAATCCTCGGTAGAGGGTACTTATTCTTTATTGTTACTTTGTTTAGTTGTCTGTAATCAATGCACAACCGCATTGATCCGTCTTTCTTTTTAATAAAAAGAACCGGAGCACCCTACGGCGAAGTACTCAGTCAGATGAAACCCTTCTCAAGTAACTCTTGAAGTTTTTTCTTGAGTTCTGCCATCTGCCATCCTATACGGTGTTTGTGCTATAGGTTGTGTATTAGGGATCAAATTGATTTCAAAATCAATTTCCCGAGGCGGTGGTACACCTGGAAGTTCTTCAGGAAATACATCTTCAAATTCCCTGACTACAGGAACTTCAGCAGGGTTAGGACTCTCCATGGTAGTATCTACCACATGGGCTAAAAATGCATAACATCCTTGCCTCATCAACTTTTCAGCAACCATAGCTGACACAAGACAGGTGGGTAGAAAATCTTTCTCTCTCCTTGAAAGATCCATGTGTCGCTTTCATCAGCAAATGCAGCCTGCTTGGATTCACAATCCAAGACAACCCTATACCTTTCCAAGGTATCCATCCCAAGGATTATATCAAATCCTTGGATCTCAAGTGGTATAAGGTCCACTTGAATGCGATGATCAGAAAGAAGAGGATGCAGGGAGATCATACCTCCTGCAACACAACAGACCCTCTCAACAGAGTCTCAAGCAACAGGCTATCTGCCCTATGACTGACTGTCATATTGCAGTTACGAATCACTCTCCGAGTGATAAAGGAGTGCATAGCACCCGGGTCAATCAAAATAGATACAGCATAGGATGTAGACATATCAGAATATAACAACTCCATCTGACCTGCCACAACCCGTGGGTTGATCACTGCATCAGGTGGGTTCATTGCATAGAACCTTGCTATCGCCTGAGGTTGATTTGGTGCTGACGATCCAGCTTGGGACGCTTGTCCACGTCCTCTAGCTGCTCCTTGAAACTGCCTCCTTTGGGATCCTTGCTGACTCTGTCTCTGTGGTTGTGTCACACTAGCTGGTCTAGCCCTACAGTCTTTCATCAAATGTCCCACCTTCCCACATATGTAGCAACTTCTTTCCAGTTGTTGTGGTCTTGGTGGTCCTGTGACTGACATCAATGCTGAACTGTGAGCCTCTTGTAGCGGTAGGCTTCGTCCTCTACCTCTACTCGGCATCCACTGTGTTTGAGCACTAGGTCTGGGTGGTGGAGGTGTAGGTGCAGAAAATCTAGGCTTCTTGAAGTCTCTAGATGAAGACCCCTGGAACTGAGGATATCTATTATGGGTTTGCCTCTTCTCAGCTACGTACCTCTCTATCCTTCAGACTGACTCAACGAAGGTATCAAACCTCTCCCGGTTTTCTAGGGCAGACATAGGAGTAGTTAACTCAGCATTCAACCCTTTCTCGAACTGCCTGATCCTCTCTTCATCTGTAGCAGCCATATGCGGACAAAACCGCAACAACTCCATGAACTTAGCTTCGTATTCGCTAATTTTCATCAAACCTTATCTCAACCTCTCAAACTGAGAGATTTTATCATTTAGGAACGTCTTTGGGAAATATTTGTTGACAAATTCCCGACAGAAGACTTCCCATGTAACCTCCACACCTAGCCTTTTCTGCTCTTCCATGGTCCACCAGTGACTAGCACTCCCCTTGAGAAGATAGACAAAATGTCTAACCTTCTTAGCTTCTGGGATGTTTAGGATTCTAAAGGCCTTCTCCAACTCGGTTAACCACAGATCGACATCTGCGGGGTCAGCTGTTCCAAAGTATTCGGTTGCTCTGACTCAGCAAAGTCATCCAAACGTTTTACCGATACCTTGTCCTTCAGGTTGGGCAGGTGCCCTAGGTGCAGGCATAGGCATCCTATCAGTGATGTGTGTCATGGCAGTCATAAACTGCCCAAACATAGTCTGAAGAGTTGGGTTTCCCATATCAGCTGGGTCAAATTGAGGTGGCTCCATAGGTGGCTCAGGTATAGGCTATTCTATTTTTGGGTTCCTTGCACCTTCTCGGGGTGCAGCAACACTACTTTCTATCACGTACTCCTCATGTGGTCCAGACATCCTTACTTATCTTCTTCTCCTGAGGAGCAGAAGATACTATTAGATATACTGGAAACACTAATGATAGACTCGACATCCTAAGTCCTATGTCTCTGTATACTCAGCGAACCTAGATCTCTGATACCACTAAATTGAGACGACCGTCTCGTGAAAATAGGATTAACTAATGCGGAAGCGAATGACTGAAAATCACCAGAAATTAAAACTTTTTAAAAAGAGATCTTTAAAGCTTAAAACTTCTTTATAAGAAACAAGATAAACAGTTTACATCTCTGTTAAATCACCTCTTGAGTGATTATATACATCCAGGTACAAAATCTCGATATTAAAAACCAAAATCTCAGACCTACTGACTCCTAGGACCTGAGAGTACAGAGACGACATAAGACCAACTAACTATAGGACTGGACAGTCAGTATCTCCACCTGAGATTCACTGCTGCCCCAGTGTTGCTGCTGCTGATACTGTTCACCTGCAGACTGGTTCCTTCGTCCTCGACGTCCACCTAAAAAGTTGAAATCTACGGGGTGAGACAATTTTAAATAATTGTCCCAGCGAGAGTTATAACTCTCCGCCAGAAGCTTTGTTATAACAAGTAAGAAATAACACAAGCAAAGTAATTTAAATCATTTAACAACAGGTTTGATATTAAGTAAAGCAACTTCATTAAGGAATATGAAGAACATGTATACTAATATAAATAGTATAACATCAATCATTGTGTCTCGTAGTTCAACCCTAGCAGATATGTTATGCGGCTGATTATATTTTACAAACATTATTATGCCCTGCGGAGATGAGGTATACCGCTCATACTCCAACCGATCACTATTAAGTCGCATCGGTATCATACCTAGGTCATCAAAAGAGCCGGATTCTTATGACCTCATCCTCCTCCGTCAATGTGAGGATCAACATGCAGGACATCTAGTGTCTCTGCTACTATAGCTTACCAGGGTATTCTGGTACTTCGCTATTAGAGTCACAATGGCATTCTGTACTCTCTTCGCTATCGAAAGATCTCTTGTTTATCTCTCATCGATGCGGCATTAAAGATTTCCTCGGGAGAATAGTGTTACATCACCCCGGCATAAACATATAGTGAAGGGTTGATAGATTAAGGTACATCTACATCAACTCCTATACTAGGACGTAAGGATATTCGCGTCCATATTTCCCCACATACTCAAAAGTATGTGATCCAGGAGTTCCCTTAGGAAAACCTGTTTCACCATCATTTAACTACTGACAATGATGGATCTATGATCATGGCTCTACATGGTATGGTTATACTTGATTATTTAAGTACATTTTAGTATTCTTTTAACAGCAAGCATGTTTCCAAGCATTTAACTATTAAACAATGCTATAACAGGAGAATACTAAATGTATCAAGTTTATCTCACATCAGTTATCAGATAAGTATCAGTTCTTAATCATATTATCACTATGATTCAAGAACATGGGTAGTCAAACCATTAGATTATCATAACACTTGCTATCAAGTAACATATAAGCATCAAATCATCTAACAACATAACCTTGATTTAAGTAATGTATATGTATTCTTCACATATCATAAATGTTTTCAAGGAATATGACATCATAACCCTTACCTGGCTATGATTACCTCTTGATATGAACCTGCATGACTAGTATAATTGAGAACATGCATATATAACAATATTATCATAATACCAAAACTTTCCAATTTCTTTATAAAACACCACGATCGTGCTCCCTTGCACGGTCGTGCAAGAGTAAGCCACCACGGCCGTGCTCCTTAGCACGGACGTGCTAAGATCAATATATCATCATTGATTTTTAGGGTTTGGATTCATTTACTTCAACATAGGGTTATTGAACCTCTTGGCTTACAAGGCATAAAGGTTTCTCATGTTGTGATTTATTTATAGGATTTCATGCTTAAAGGAATAATCCAGAATTACTCCATTCATCACATTACCCTAGACTAGGGTTTACTATTCATATCACATGGTATTACCCTAGAATTAGGGTTTACTATTCACTTCATAGTGAATTGAGCCCATAGCATCATCATGTATGAAATTATCATCATTGATGCCTTCAAATTAGGTTAAGATTCATTAATCACTATAATTAGGGTTTCTATGATCTCATCTTGATGGATCATACCCTAATCATATACATTCATATATATTGAAGGTATATTACTTGATTCTCATTCATATTAAGAGCCTTCTCTCTCCTTTCACTACTAGATGATGTTTACATCACTCTAGATTAGGTTAGGTCAAATCATCTTTGAATAACATAGGTTAAGTCACCACTATCATGTCATTAGGGTTTTGCTTAATCAAGGGGTGTTATCTACTTGAACCCTTCAAGGGCACATTGGTAAAACTCACCATTAACCATATCATGGATCAATCTAATAAGCACTTAACCCCTTAATGTCTTTAGGTATCATTAGGGTTTGAATTAAACAATCATTGAACCATCTAATCCTTCAAGGCATTAAGCAATCTTAACCCTAAAAGTCCCCAAACGATTTCACACTTCAACCTCCAAACTGTTTTGAAACCGTTTGGAAGGGTTGACCATTTAGTCACTTTGACCTCCAAGACCACATGACACTCAAGACCGTTTGACCTTAAACGGTCTTGAAACCATTTGATCATGTTGACCGTTTGGACATGGTTGACTTTGAAACCGCATGACCTTAAACGGTTTGAAACCGCTTGGATCCAAACGGTTTTGAAACCATTTGGTCCCAAACGGTCTTGAGACCGTTTGGTCCAAATGGCTCAAAACCGCATGGACCTAAAAAGTGCATCAACACTTGTAATCAGTTAGGGTTTTCAATGTTTAACCCCTCAATTGGTCTCATACATATTAACCACTTATCAATTGAGCCAATTAGGGTTATCCTTAACCAGTTGGACACTCAATTGACCCTCAATTGATAGCCAATTAGGGTTGAAACCAATTCAATTAGGGTTTGTAATCGATTAACCATCAACATTGATCAACCATGAGTCTAATTGAAGTTGAACCCATCAATTGCCACTCAATTGGGCCCCAACTTGGCCCAAACGGTCTTGATACCGTTTAGACACCCTCCAAACGGTCTTGAGACCATTTTCCCAAAGTAACATCAAAATCTAAGTCAATTTGTCAAGGGTTGAACCCTAATTAGGTCTAAAATCAGCACTTTTAATTATTTCATCAACCTATTGTGATTGGACCCTCAATTGATCAAATTACCTTAACCCTAGACCTCCAAACGATCTTGGGTGATCACCAAACGGTCATGAGACCGTTTGGGTGAACCCCAAATGGTTTTGAAACCGTTTGGGTCACTCAACCCAAACTTCAACAAGATTGGTCCATGAAATCAGCAATTGAACCCGATTAGGGTTTAGGTAATTAAAGTGCCTTCAAATTGATAATTACTTGCAATTAGATGATGATTCTTTGTAGATGATTAATTCATAATATGTCCAATAGACCTCTAAATGGTCAACGCATGGTCAAACTTCCCAAACGGTCTTGGAGACCGTTTGATTCTAAACGGTCTTGCAAACCGCATGAAATCAAACAGTTTTGAAATCGTTTGGTTTCAAACGGTCTTGCAAACCGTTTAGACCAAAGGTGCAAGATCGTTTGGTAAAGTAAGATAAGGAATAACATTGGTATTAATGCCCATCATCATCTACCTTGAGACCAAGGTCTGTTCTTCACGGATTGCTTGCAAGATTGCAAGGAAAGATGGGGAAGAAGAACTAGCTATTATTTGCAAGAACAAAAGTATGCATAACAAAGCAAAGGGTTTAGAGTTATAAAACCAGCCTTAAGGTCATTCCTAGAGCTCCAAGCTTCCAAGCTTCCAAGCCTTTAATGCCGTCTTGAGCTCCACAGGTCGGCCAAGGGTGTTTCTCCAAGAAATGGTTGGGAAAGATCGGCTAGAAAGAAGGAACTATGTTTGAATATATTTGATGAAAAACAAAACACAATCCTAGAAAGAAGTCAAATCAGTCTGTTGAGGATAGTGTCTCTATCATTCCCTTTATCTTGGGTAAGAATTGGGATTCATTGATCTACTATAACCATACTTACAATTCAACTTCTTGACTCCTCAATGACTATGCTCATGGGAATCATAAAGGGCATTCATGTTAGGGTGTATGTGCCATGCGATTCTATTGTCACAAATATTAAGGAAGATCTCAGGATCTCTCTCATTTCTATTCGACCCTTTCTATATATAATTCATGATTTACTTGATGTGAGGCATGAACATTGCTTTTTAAGATTGGAAAGGAGACACTTGAATTTAGGGCCTTTCGTAGCTAAAAGGGTTGAGTGTGACGCCCCGCATCACAAACCAATGAGATAAATCATAACTAAAAGAAAAAACAAAACTAAACAAGTGGATTACCAGAAAACACTAAAAATTAAAACCAATATCCTTAAGTACCTAAGCTGCAAAAACCTTTACATATAAGTCCTCATAGGACACCTGAATCACATAACATGTATCATAAGGTGCTTATATCATAGATTCTGTCATCAACCTACTACATGAGATATTTGTTTCATATATACATGTACATCTACCTAACTATACAACAAAGGGAACACATGCCAAAAACCTTATTATAACAATGTAACTTCAAAAACACATCTAAAACACCCCTAAGACCTGAGTGTACAAGGACAACTCTAGGACTCTACACCAAAAGATTAGTAGTGCTTCCAACCTTATCATGTAATGTCCTTCTTGTTGCTGCTCTATCTCAGATGCTCGACCTCTACCTCCTCATGCACGCCCACTTAAAAGATGTTGAGAACCCACAGAGTGTGATCCAAATCTCAGTGGGAGATATAACTCTCCACCATCACTATTATTAACACATATAAGTTAATGAAAGGATAGAAGTAAAGCTACATCTATGATAAGCAGATTAATCTAATTCCATCATCAAATTATTGTCATGTTAACAGTTCAAAAGGAATATGAAGAACATGTATATTTACTACCAACTATATTGTACAAAAGCAAGCAACACCTCATCTAATATTTTTGTATTTGATCCTAAGAAAGTATACTACACGGCCGATTACATATTTATTATGCCTCAAGGATTTGATCATATCACCCAAATCCAACCGACCACTACTAAGTCAAAATTGGTACCATAAAAGGTCTATGGAAGAGCCGAAATCAATGACCTCACCAAACCTCATGGTTAGTACATGAGTACACTGCAGACACATACCAGTCAACTGTAACCAGTGACATATAATCAAATGTGAAAGCCCTAGCCCACCTTAGTACAAGTCACGATGCTAGTGAAACTGAGCTACGACCCACATCCACACTCCTTCCAGGGTATAGCCTGCAACCAATCTTGTGAAACCTCATAAGCATTAATCACTGAGATATGGCCTACAGCCACACTCTTTCCAGGAAATGGCCTGTAGAAAATCCTGTGAATGCATATACTCAACAGTATATGACTCCAAGCTTTCACTAGGGAAAGCCCGTTTCATCATCCAGCAAATGTTGACACTGAGATGGGTCTATGGAACAGGGAAAAACTATGTGATTAGGTTCCACTTGATTAGTTAAGTCAATTAAGTATCTTTTAGCATCAATCAAGTTACAACATATAAAATCATAACAAACTCTATAAAAATAAGGGCATAGCACACTCCATAAGATATAAACATATAGGGTGTGAACTTGTGACACTATCACTACATGATACCTACATTACTGCCATTCACCACATCACTAATACCAAAGTCACATTCTATGGGATGATCTTGGAGCTTGGAATACTTGGTGGTGATCTTCTTAAGGCGGGTTATAAAACACTTAACTTACTATATTATTGCACCATTTCATACACTTAAATGCTTCCTCACCATGATATTAGATAGTGGCAATCACTAGAACTTGTTTGGTGGAGATATCTTGCTTGGTTTGGTAGAAATCTGAAACCCTAATCTACATGCATCTGATGTGATAGTTGTTATGGAGGTTCTTCCTGATACCTTGACCTTGATCTCGCTCTCAAGCATGGTGGATGTGTTTATATATGTTGAAGGGAGGTTAGTTTCTATTTTGGGTACCTTGATCATGGTTTTCTCTTCCTTGGACAAGGTTCTTTCTTGGTGGTTTCCTGACCCATGTCATAGGGTTTTTGTTGATCGTTTCCTTGAGCCCTTCCTTCATAGTGACCATAGTTTTCTCCTTGGTTTGGGTTCTATTTTGAGACTAGGAAGTTATTTATTATGGTGGTTGAGACATCTTCCCCTTGATGGTCGCAACCATGGTTAGTTTTGGGTCAAGATGTCCCTCTTGTTGATGGGTTGGCCTAGTATTCTTTAGGTCACGACACTTGATGTCAGTGGACTAGTTAAACCCTATTTTGGTTGGGTGGGTATCCTTGTGTTTGGGTCTTGGTCTTACCTTTACCTTGGTCGAGATATCCTTGAGGTCAACACACTTCTAGGTCGAGACATTTTTGGAAGGTTAAAACCCTAACCCTAGATGTCGTGGCATGACATGGTCTAGGTGGAAGAGGTCGCGCCCTATTTTTATAAGTAGTCAAGAGACCACATGTGTCGCGCTCGTGACATGGACCAGGTTGGGTGGTCACGACCTAGTTCTTACATGGTCAACACATGGTTATGGTAGGTGGTTGAGAGGTATACGTGGACACTCAATGATACTCTTGTATGTGTGATGCGTAGGCCAAGTATAGTGTTGTTTAGATAATATATAATCAACTCTAATGATGTTCCTTGACCCTAATATACTCCAAGATGATCGGAGGTGGTGAATCTAGGGTTGATAGTTAAACCTAGCTTTTCAAACCCTAATCAGATAAGAAGAAACCCTAACCCTAATAATGTGCAATGATCATGCTTGTCTCTCTATCATAGAATGACTATGGTTGTGATGTTATATATCTTGTTTATAAACTTCTAACCATGCAGGTAATATGAGCTTGATAATCATAGATAGTGTATTCTATGGTGACTATGATATGAAACAAGTTGAATGCACCTTCATGAGGCATGTTGAGGCACTTGTGATACAAGAATGATGAGTTGAGGGATTGATATCCAATAGAATGTACTTTGGTATTGGTGATATGGTGAATGGTAGTAATGCAGGTATCATGTGGTGATAGTGTGATAAGTTCACACCCTTTTTGTTTATATCTTATGGAGTGTGCTACGCCCTTATCTTTGTAGAGTTTATTATGATTTTATACATTGTAACTTGATTGATGCTAAAAGATACTTAATTGACTTAATTAATCAAGTGGAACCTAATCACGTAGTTTTTCCTGGATCCATCTCAGAGTCAAAATTTTGTAGATGGTGAAATGGTATTTCCCTAGTGAAAGCTTGGAGTCCTATACTATTGAGTATATGTATTCATAGGATTGGCTGCAGGCCATACCCTGGAAGGAGTGTGGCTGTGGGACGTAGCTCAGTGATTGATGCTTATGAGGTTTCACAGGATTCACTATGGGCCATTACCTGGAAGGAATGCATCTATGGGTCGTAGCTCAGTTTCACTAGTGCCAAGACCTATACCAAGGTGGGATAGGGCTTTCATAGTTGACTATATGCCACTGACTGCAGTTGACTGGTATGTCTCTGCGGTGTACTTGTGTATTGACCATGAGGTTTTGTGAGGTCATTGTTTTCGGATCTTCCATAGACCTTTTATGGCACCAGTTTTGACTTATTAGTGGTTGGTTTGATTTGGGTGGTGTGACTCAAATCCTTGGGGCATAATAAAATATGTAATCAACCATGTAGTATACTCACTTAGGATCAAATATGAAAATATTAGATGAGGCCTTGCTTGCTTTTGTATAGTATAGTTGGTGGTAAATATACATGTTCTTCATATTCCTTTTGAACTATTAAGATGAAAATTACCACTTTGTTGATGCCATTAGATTAATCTGCTTATCATAGTTGTAGCTTTACTTCTATCCTTTAATTATCTTATATGTGTTAATAATAGTGTTGGTAGAGAGTTATATCTCCCCTGAGATTTGGATATCACCTCGTGGGTTATCCACATACTTTAGGTGGGCGTGTACGAGGAGGTAGAGATCATGCAACTGAGACAGAGCAATAGCAAGAAGAACAATAGCTGATAAGGTTGGAAGTACTGCTAGTCTTTTGGTGTAGAGTCCTAGAGTCGTCCTTGTACATTCCGGTTTTGAGGGTGTTTTTGATGTGTTTTTTAAGTTACTTTGTTATCACAAGGTTTTTGGGTTGTGTTCCGTTTTCTGTATAGTTTGGCATATGTACATGTATATATGTGGAACAAATATCTCATGTAGCAGGTTGACGATAAGATCTATGATGTAAGTACCTTATGATATGTGTTATGTCATTCAGGTATCCTGTAAGGACTTACATGTAAAGGTTTTTGTAGCTTTGGTGCTTAAGAATATTGGTTTTAGTTTAAGTGTTTTATGGTAATCTGCTTGTTTAGTTGTGTTTCCGCTTTTAGTTTGGAGTTATCTTGTTGGTTTGTGGCGCAAGGCATCATAGTTTGGATGGTATTAGTGCTTTAGGTTCACCGAGTCTACAAGGACTAGGGATTGTTTCTATTCTTGTATCCTCCCATCTATTTTATAGTGACTTCTGCTTATGCAGAAGAAGTAGAAAAGCTTAAAGATGTCTAGAGAACATGAATAACACGTTGTAGAAAGCAGTGTTGCTGCACCAGGTGGAGGAGCAAGGAACCATGCATGGGAAGATCGAGTGCCTGAGGTCCTTTAGTTCGACCAAGCCATGCTTGAGAATCCTACCTTTTAGTCTCTTTTTGGGCAGTTCATGTCTACTATGACACATATGGCAGACAGGATGCCCGCACCCCAGCCTAGGGCACTGGTTCCCAATGTGGAATCTTCGGGTACTGGGAAGACTTTTGAGTGACTTCGTCATATTGGGATAGTGGAGTATGATGGTATAGCTGATCCAGTAGATGCAGATCTGTGGCTAACCAAGCTTTAAAAAGCCTTCAAGATCCTTAGCATCCCATAGGTTGATAAGGTGAAGCATGTAATGTACCTTCTGAAAGGGAGTTCTGGCCACTAGTGGGTCATAGAAGAGGAAAAGAGGCCTGGTGTTGAGGTAGGTAGGGAGGAATTCTGACACAAGTTTGTCACTCGATACTTCCCACAGACATATCTTGATGAGAAGATTAGTCAATTTAAGTAGATCTGGCAGGGATCCATGTCTATCAGCGAGTATGAGGCTAAGTTTATAGAGCTTCTTTGATTCTATCCTCACATGGCTGATATAGATGATTAGTGGTTTTAACATTTTGAGAAGGGGTTGAATGTTGAGTTGTCTAACCCACTGAAAACTTTGGAGAATCAAGAAAGGTTGGCCACATTCATGGAGTCTGTTCAGAGGATAGAGAGATCTGTGATAGAGAAGAAAGAGGCGAGTGCCAGGAAGAGGCCTGCTCAGTCCTAATGACAGTCGTCAGGAGGCTTTAAGAAGTTGATTTTTTTCTACACCGCCAACACTATAGAGGATCAATCATACACACAATGGTCAACGACTAAAGGCCGAGGCCATAACCTTCCACCTATTGGAGCTGACAACACAATGTCAATGTTAGTGATGGGGCCACCCAGGCCACAATATGAGACTAGAGCTTGCCACAAATGTGGACAGGTAGGACATCTAAGGCGAGAGTGCCCAGTGAGAGAAGATGAGGTGACCTAGAAACTAAGGTAGGGCCAAAAAGGCTCACAAAGACAGCAGTTCAGTAGTGCAAGAGGATGAGGACGTGGTCAAGCATCACATGTAGATCATCTTCTCAAGGAAGCAGAGGATAGGGGCGACAACATGCAATGACTAGATTCTACACCATGAATCAGCCATAGGTGGTGGTCAACCCACAAGTAGTGACAAGTCAGATGGAGTTATTTCATTCTGATTTTTCTTCTTCTTTCTTCATATTTATTTTGGTTGACCCAGACGCAAAATATTCTTTTATCACACATGAAGTGCTTGACAGTGTTAACCGTAGGAGAGATAGTTTGTTGTTAGAAACCCTGTTAGTTGGTTTTGTAGTGCAACAGGAGGTGTGTCTCTCCTGTGTCCTTTCTTTTTTAGGGCACAACATTCAAGTGGATCTCATACCACTTGATATACATGGATTCGATGTAATTTTTAGAATGGACACCTTGGAGAAGTATAGGGTGGTCTTAGATTGTGGTTCCAAGCTGGCAATGTTTGTAGATGGTGATAAGATGTGGATCTTTCAAGGAGATAGGAAGATTCTTCCGATGTGTTTGGTGTCAGAGGTGGTGGAGGAAAAGTAGTTGAAGTAGGGTAGTGAGGCATTCTTGGAACATGTGCTGAATACTGAGGTGAGGAGTCCTAGTATTCATGAGGTTGCAGTTGTCAGGGAGTTTTAGAACATGTTTCCTAAGGAGTTTCTAGGTGTTCCCCCACCTCGAGAGATTGATTTTGAGATCAATCTAGTTCTAGGTACGCAACCAATAGCTCAGACACTATATTGGATGGCTCTAGTTGAGATGGAAGAGTTGAAGAGACAGTAGCAAGAGCTGCTTGACAAAGGTTTTATTAGGCTAAGTACATCACCAGGGGTGCTCTAGTGCTATTCATGAAGAAGAAGGTCATGTTTACGAGACTGTGCATAGACTACAGACAGTTGAGCAAGGTGACGATAAAGAACAAGTATCCCTTGCCAAGGATAGATGACATGTTTGATCAGTTGCATGGAGTGACAATGTTATCAGAGATAGACCTAAGGTCAAGATATCACCAGCTGAGGATCAAGGAGGATGGCATAACTATGTTGTTTTTTTAGGATGAGGTATGGTCACTATGAGTTTGTGGTTTTTCCATTTGGGCTAACCAATGCACCAACAACATTCATGGACTTGATGAATAGAGTGTTTCAGGCATTTATTGATCAGTTTGTGGTGGTATTCATAGATGACATAATGATATACAATCATGATAGTCAGCAACACGAGCAACATCTCCGTCAGACATTGATAGTGTTGAGGTGACACCCTCTTTACGCCAAGTTCAACAAGTGTGAGATTTGGGTGAAGGAGGTGGCTTTTCTGGGGCATGTTATCTCTGTTGAGGGTGTTTGTGTCGATCCCAAGAAGGTTGAGTCTATGACAGAGTGGGAGCAGCCAAAGACACCAAAAGAAGTGTGCAACTTTCTGGGTTTGGCAGACTATTACATGAGGTTCATTAAGAACTTCGATGCTATAACTCTACCTTTGACTAAGTTGACAAGGAAGGATGTGCCATTTGTCTGGGATAATAGATGTAAGCATGCTTTTCAGACATTAAAGGAGAAGTTGACAAGTGCACCAGTTCTAGTCATACATGAGCAAGGAAAAGGATACATCGTCTTCTGTGATACATCCATGAATGGTTTGGGCTGTGTGATGATGAAGGATAAGAATGTAGTTTCTTTTACTTCTCGACAACTTAAGAAACACGAGGAGAACTACCGACCCACAACTTGAAGTTAGTTGTTGTGGTTTATGCTTTGAAGAAATGGAGACACTACCTTTATGGTGAGAAGTGTCAGATCTTCACAGATCACAAGAACCTAAAGTATATGTTTTCACAACAAAAGTTGAATATGAGGCAACAACACTAGATGGAGTTAATCAAGGATTATGACTATATGATTGATTACCATCCAGGGAAGGTGAATGTTGTGGTAGATATGTTGAGTAGGAAATCCTCTTTGTCGTCATCTGTAGAGAAGGCACAGTTATGTTCCTTGGCATGCCACAAGTGAGACATGCTGATCTGTCTATGCCATATGAATGTTAAGCTGGAGGTTTCCTTACTAGTAGGATTGTTAGCACAGTTGCAGGTAAAGCCCATACTAAGACAATAGATCAGAGAGGCACAATAGGTTGATATCATGATACAACAGATCGGATTAGATTTTTGCCATGAGAAGTGTGATGGTTTCCATGAATCAGATGATGGGATATTTTGTTACCATGATAGAGTTGTGGTTCCTGATGTTAATGATCTAAGGAATATGTTTCTGGAGGAGGCTCACTCATCCATGTATGCTATACATCCTGGTAGCACCAAGATGTATCACAATCTAAAAGACATGTATTGGTGGCCTGGCTTGAAGTAGGATGTAGCTGAGTTCGTTGCAAGATGCACTGTGTCAGTAGGTTAAGGCCAAGCACCAGAAGCATGTAGGGATGTTGCAACCGTTGCCCATACTATAGTGGAAATGGGATCATGTGACCTTGGACTTTGTGGTTGGTCTACCTAGGACAGCCAAAGGCCATGATTCCATCTGGGAGATCGTTGATATGTTAACCAAGTCAGAACATTTTCTTCCTGTGAAGAAAAAGTATACAGCTGAGAAGCTTGCCCAGATCTATGTTGATGAGATAGTGTGTTTACATGGTGTTCCAATAACTATCGTGTCTGAAATAGGTCTTCAGTTCATTAGTCACTTTTGGGAATGATTGCACATAACTTTGGGTACATAGTTGAGGTTCAATACTAATTTCCACCCATTGACAAATGGTTGATCTGAGAGGACCATTCAGACCTTGGAGGATCTGTTGAGAGCTTGTGTTCTTCTATTTTTGGGTAGTTGGGACATACACCTCAGTCTGATATAGTTTGCCTACAATAACAGTTACACAAAAAGCATTGATATGGCACCATCTAAAGCATTGTATGAGAGGTGTTACAAGTCTCTATTGTGTTGGTACGAGATAGGTGAGTATCAACTTCTTGGTCATTAGCTTGTGCATCAGATGATAGAAAAGATCAAAGTGATTCAACAACAGTTGAAGGCTTCACAAGACAAGCAGAAGTCGTATGCAGACAATCAACATAGACCCTTGGAGTTTCAAGTAGGAGACAGAGTTTACCTCAAGGTCTCTCCTTGGAAAGGTGTCCTGAGGTTTGGGAAGATGGGTAAGTTGGCTCCCATGTTTATGGGACCTTACCCTATGGTGGCATGTGTTGGGAAGGTGGCCTATAAGTTGGAGTTACCACCTGAGTTGCATCCAGTGTTTCATGTGAGCATGTTGAGGAAGTGTCATCCTGATACAAAGTTAGTGTTGCATCCAGTGGAAGTAGAGCTTGATGAGGATATGTCCTATGTGGAAGGTCTAGTGTTGATCCTTGATAAAAAAGTGAAGAAGCTGAAGAAGAAAGGCATAGTGCTTGTGAAAGTTCTATGGCATCACTGTAGTGTTGAGGAAGCCACATGGGATCTTGAGGAAGAGATGAGGAGGAATTACCCCCTCTCTTTTCTCTTAGTATTTTGGGGGTGAAATCCTTGTTAGGGGTTTATGGCTTGTAATACCCCTGACTTTTGGGGCAACATAATTTCTTTGTCTTAATCATGTGCTTATAACCTTGCTCTAATCTTTTGAGATGCAATTACGGCTTGTTGGGAAATTAAGTTTTAAGTTTGAGCTTGTTTGGATGTTGTTTGTACTTTATGTGCTAGTTTTGGTGCAAATTGCAATTTACACAAATTAGGGGTTTAATATGCAATTTTTCACCTCTAGAGTGTTCCTTATTTTTCTTGACATCATCTAAAGGAGAGAGAAATAGGTGGGCACCTTTTTTGTGCTTTGGTTGAGGAGTGTCTCCCTTATTCGTGACTAGGATTCCTATGAGTGTTGAGTGTCTCGACCTATGGGTGTCTGATGTGTTGTCTTGACCTAGGTCACGACCTAGGGTTGGTTTGGAGGGTGTCACGATTGAGACACCCCCTCTATATGGTGGTGTCATGACCAAGGTGGTTTTGGGTGGCCTTGGGTTGAGATGTTTTCCCTCTTATAGGATATCTCGACCTAGGGTTTGAAGTGGTCTCTTGTCTCGACCTTGTGTTGATGGATGGTGCTTGTCGTGACCATGGGTGGTGCACCATGAGAGGGTCATGACCGTGACCATGTGGGTGACCAAGATGGTTGAGACCCAACCTAGAGTGTATCACCATGTCTTGCATGCATGGTTAAGGTGGTCGAATGTGGGTGCATGTTGGTCTTTTGAGTGGACAAGTGTCCCTTTGGCACTTGACACCTCATCTTTTATTCTTCTCTTTCATCTTCCACCTATATAACCCCTTATATCTTCATTATTGTAACCCTTTCGGCCCTCCATCTCCTTCCTTCTCTTTTACTTGTTCTTGGAGCTTGGTGGAGTAAGGAGATCTGTCCTTGGAGCTTGGTGACCAAACTCTTCTTGCATGTGGTGCTTGTTGGTGATCATAGCCCATCTTCAACCCTTAGTAAGTGTTTATGTTCCATGATGGCGTTTCTTTTGTTCTCCTACCTTCATCTTCCTCTGCTTTCTTGTCCCTAGACCATGTTTCCTCCATGGTGGTCATTTTAGGAGAGAAACTCCTCATCACAAGGGTCATAGACCATGTTTTTGACAAGGTAGACCCAAGTGTGAGTAAGGTTTCTTCTCTCTGTCTCCCTTTCTCTTTTAGCTCAACCTAGATTTTTTTATCTCTCTTTTCTTATATTATCTTTGACCTTGGTGTCCGATCCTTCTTGAGGTGATATTGTGGCCGAGAGTGGAGATTTTGGTGGAGCTTCTTCAACCCTTGGATTGTGTTCTTGGAGCTCTTGATCTTGGAGCTTAGAATCCTTAGTAGTGATCTCCTTAAGGCGGGTTATATAAAACTTAACCAACTCTATTATTGCACCCTTTTATGCATTTTTGTTACTATCTTCTTTCCCTTAAATGCTTCCTCACCATGCTATTAAATAGTGGTAATCTCTAGAACTTGTTTTCTGGAGATATCCTGCTTTGTTTGGTAGAAATCCAAAACCCTAATCTACATGCACCCGATTTGATGGTTGACATGTTATGGAGGTTCTTCCCCATACTTTTACCTTGATCTTGTTCTCATGCATGGTGGACGTGTTTATAGATGTTGAAGGGATGTTTGGTTCTATTTTAGGTACCTTGATCATTGTTTTCTCTTCCTTGGACAAGGTTCTTTCTTGGTGGTTTCTTGACCCATGTCTTAGGGTTTTTGGTGATCGTTTGCTTGAGCCCTTCCTTCATGGTGACCATGGTTTTCTCCTTGATTTTGGTTCTATTTTGAGACCAATATGTTATTCCTTAGGGTGGTCGGGACATCTTCCCCTTGATGGTCACAACCATGGTTAGTTTTGGGTCGAGATGTCCCTTTTGTTGATGGGTTGGACCTAGTGTTCTTTAAATCACAACACTTGATGTTAGTGGACTAGTTAACCCCTATTTTGGTTGGGTGGTTTCCGTGGTTTCCTTATGTTTGGGTCTTGGTCTTGCCTTTGTCTTGGTCGAGACAGCCTTGAGGTCGAGACACTTCTAGGTCGAGACATTTGTGGAAGGTTAGAACCCTAACCCTAGATGTCACAGGCACGACATGGTCTAGGTGGAAGAGGTCGCAACCTATTGGTATGAGTGGTCAAGACACTGTAGGTGTCACAGTCTTGACATGGACCAGGTTGGGTAAACATGACCTAGTTGTTATGTGGTCAACACATGGTGATGGTAGGTGGTTGAGAGGTATACATGGACACTTAATGATACTCTTGTATGTGAGATTCATAGGCCATGTATAGTGTTGTTTAGATAATATCTATTCAACTATAATGATGTTCCTTCACACTAATATACTCCAAGATGATGGGAGGTGGTGAATCTAGGGTTGATAGTTGAACCTAGATTTATGAACCCTAATCGTCTAAGAAGAAACCCTAACCCTAATAATATGCAATGATCATGCCTATATCTCTTTCATGGAATGACTATGGTTTTGATGTTATCTATCTTGTTTATGAACTTCTAACCATGCAGGTAATATGAGCTTGATAATCATAGCAGCGTATGCTATGGTGACTATGATTTGAAACATGTTGAATGAACCTTCATGAGGCATGTTGAGGCACTTGTGATACAAGAATGATTATATTAGACTGCATTATTAATTATTCTTAAAACATTCAAGACATATTAATCTCTTATACTATACATTAAGTGTCATAATGCTAATAAAACAATCACTAGCCCTTGGATCTTTGCACAGACTGTTGCACAACCATTGCACAACATAGGAAATGAATAGAAATATTCATAATTATCATTTATGTTACGATGGTGAGTATGATTGGTTGAATGGAATTGTGTCAATGTGTTTAAAATTAATGGTTGTATTAAAAAAATTCCTAGTGTTATATAATATTGGTGACACCTCTCTTTCTTTGTACTACAATTGATCAAATTACAATTTACAACATTATGTTGGCAATTTGTGAGTCGTGACTGCTCTTGTACTTATTTTCATAATTCACTGATTCATCGACAAGTTAACTTGGCATCAAAGTGGTTCTTCTTCTCAAACCAAGTCCTCAATGCCTTCAAATTTGTTGTTCCATACTTGTTTTTTGGTTGTGTTCCAAATGATCCTTGCCATTCATTTATCTAAAACCCATACCTAAATAACTAATGAAGTTTGTGTATGAAAGTGATTTAATGGGATACATTGGAACAACATGCTCGAGACATAAGATTTGAAACGGTCCTCAACAACAACAAATCTAATTACGTGAGAATTGAGAAGATTTGAGTTCTTTGGTGTACAGACGTATACCATACTATGAAGGTAAGTTTTATGTCCTTTTCCTAATTAGACAATTATAGATATACATTATATGAATGGATTACCAATTGGTCTACAACATACACATATATATTTTAACTTCTTGGTTCTCAATTTGATTAGGGTTATTGGTATTTTGATTTGGGGATTTCCACTACTATTATAGTCTATAATCATGGATTCTTTAACCACATCCTCTTGCAATGGAAGTTATTGACCTTACCTTTTTCTTATGCATATTCTAATATGGAATATGATTTGTCATATAATGTGCTTATACTGTATTCTTCCAATCATTTATATTCTAGATGTTGAGCTCTAATTTGAAAATAAGTAACATCATATCTCCTGAAACATCACATCCTAATGAACCTTCTCCTTTACATTGTGATAATTACATTGATGTTGGTGAAAAATGTGAGGGTAAATAATAAAGCAAAATGGCACAAGTGAAAATAAAGGGGGGTAAAATGTAGGAATGTTGGGATCATTTTGAAGAATACCTGGATGAAAAAGGTGACAAGAGAGCTATATGCATTCGTTGTGACAACACATTTTATTCCGACTAATCAAAATGGAACAAAAAATGTGAAAAACCAGTTTCCTATATGTGATAAAAATCCTATTAATATTTAAGAAAGAACCAAACACAATTTTGCAGGCACCCACTAAGCAATGAGCAAGAAGGGATGGGTAAGTTAAAGTGTTGGAAATTTATCTCACATGATATTAGGGATGCATCATGTCATATGGTTATACAAGATGAGTTTCCCTCTCAATCTTTTAAATGTCTCTCTTTTATTCATTTTGTTTCAGTCAGATGCTTGGATATTTGTTTTATATCAAGAGTAACAATCGCACATGACATCTTTCAAGTATATGTAAATGAGAAGAAAAAGTTGAAAGATTTTCTCGAATTTCATCTCAAAGAATATGTTTCACCTTTGACACATGGATTTTAATTCAAAGAAAAAATTATATGTGTCATGAATTTCATTCTATTGACAAAGACTGGAGATTAATAAGAAGAATCTTAAACTTTTGTCCAATATCTAGTCATAAGGGGGAAGTTATTGAAAATTATTTTGAACAATGTTTTATTCATTGGGGCTTGGAAAGTAAAATCTGAACAATTATTGTTTATTATGCCAGTTGGAATGATGTTGCATGTAACTACATCAAGTAAAGATTATCACAAAGGGTTGGGTGCATACATGAGGGAAAATTTCTTTACATGAGATGTATAGCTTATATAACAAATCTAGTTGAAAAAAGTGTGCTGAAATAAACTAAGATAGATGTAGCTAGAGTTGGGGTTGTCGTTAGATTTTTGAGGCAATCTCCAGCTAGATTAAAAAGGTTTAAAATGTGTCAAAATGGAAAATTAGAAAGTAGAGAATTATTGTCTCTAGATGTTGATACTAGATGGGATTAATAATATCTTATGTTAAACACAACAGAGACATTTTAAAGAGCCTTTGACATATTTGGTGAACAAGATCCTTGTTAGGAATTGTGTTGGGTAAGTCACGATTCTCTACAAGACTGGATGCATAATATTTAATGTGGAAAACTCTCCTTAAGACAAGGAGAGAAAAACCATGGGGCAATACCGGCCAAAAAACACTATGCAACCAATATTACAACTCACACTACCCAAATTTAATCACCCTAAAATCTGGGAAGCCCCCCCACCGCACCCGAGAAAATAGATAAGGAAGAACAGAATTACACCCAATGAGTACAAACCCTCTCTTTTCTCTTTTTCTCCTCATGACACCCTTGTCACTGTCAGGGATTGATTGTTTCCACTATGACCGCTGATCGGGTCACCTCTTCTCCCATCGAGGTTGTCTACCATATTTCCTTCTTGATACTCATTCTAGTTGGTTCCTCCAACTAGAACTCTAATGGACCACCATAACCCTCTACACCTGAGAGATTCAATACACATCCTCCACTGATCGGTCAAACCATAGTTATTGTCACATCACCAATAGTGTGCCACCAAATGATGTGCATCTTCTATTGCTCAGATCATCTACCATGGTGGATGCACTACCTACGTGTCACCAACTGATGTGCATCCTTTGCTGACTAGACAGACCATCGATGTTGTCATATCCACTGACTAATGAGCGTCTTCCTCTACTCGGATCCTCTACCACAATTGATGTCAATGTCGCAACACCAACAAAGTGCCACCAACTGATGTGTGTCCCTTGATGGTCAGACCCATCTCCTTTGTCGGTGCACTACCGTTGTGTCACTGACTACCAACCTCTACTCCACCTCGAGGTAGAGTCATTGGCCCTCTCTGATCCATGAGAGAGTTGCATTGTCAATGCACCAATGTGCCACCGACTGTCATCTACTACTTCGATTCAAGGCAAAATCATTGACCCTCTCTTACAACAAGAGAGAGCCACCAGTTGTTGTTGTTCTCTAGCTCTTCTACCACAAAAGGTACCTACAACCAAAAACTTGTGGGATCACACACCAATAGGTGGTATTGATCGATGGCCTCCCTAGGGCCTCTATTTATAGGCCTCTAAGCCATACATATGCAACTTGGAATCCTAGTCCAATTCCCAGTTCAACTTCTACTCCAATGCCAAATAGTAATTAATGCCACATAAAGCGATACATCTTATTTCCTTCTTGGATTCAACTCCTATTAGGATTGGCAACACAAGCCAACTCCTACTCAAGCCCAAATCTAATTAGGACATGGACCAGAACCTTCTATATCCAACAATATCCCCCTCTAACCCATGAGGAAGATATTTTCTTTGGCGATCATTTGGAGTAGATTCTTGACCCCATCACCACATGTGATGAATCCATTCTCTTCAAATATTTCAGCAACATATCTTATTCATCCATCTTGTTGAAGTCCCACCATCACTTCACTTTGTTCCCAGACAACTGAGAAGAAGTATCATGCCAATGCCACTTCTCTCTCCATGTCTGCACCTAGAACATTATGAGCTCCCCCTGATCAAACAATCGAGCCATATTTGATGAAGAATGTATTTCTGACCTTCTATACCAAAGCTCAGAAATCCATTGATGACGCTCCCCATGTCTATGCAAATCCTCTTTAGAAGCTTTATCCTCCACTCTGGATGTAACGGTTGAACACCCACTACATTGCTCTTCTTCACACGCATGTTGTCCTAAAGAAGGCTTTGGAGAGATCTTATTTGGTCGGGAGCCATATTACTGCATATCCTTGCCCTTCTAGATTGAATCCCGCATCTCAGACATGCAGCTTATCTGTGATCACTCCTTGTCGACATTTCACTTCCTATCTTCAAATGAAATCTCACTATGCCCACTGCATCTTTCAAACCTTGACCTGATAACACTTGTTAGGAATTGTAGTGGGTAAGTGACGATGCCCTACAAGACTGAAGACATAAGATTTAACGTGAAAAACTCTCCCAAGACAAGGAGATAAAAACTACGGGGCAATACCGGCCAACAAGCATTATATAAACAATATTACAACTCACACTACCCAGATTTAATTACTCCTAAATCTGAGAAGCTCCCTCGGCCCGAGAACACAGATAAGGAAGAAAAAAATTATACCCAATATGTGCAAACCCTCCCTTTTTGCCTTTTCTCCTCACAAAACTACTTTCGCTGCTAGGGATTTCTTATTGTTGTTGCAACTGCTAATCAGGTCGCCTCTTCTCCCGACAAGGTTGCCTACCTCATTTCCTTATCGATACCCGTTCTAGTTGGCACATCCAACTAGAACTCTGATGTACCACTAGAACCCTCTCCACCCGAGAGAGTCAATATGCATCCTCCTTTGATTGGACAGACTGTAGTTATTGTCACATCACCAATAGTATGCCACCAACTGATGTGCGTCTTCCTCTACTCGGATCCGCCATCGTGGTTGATGCACCGCCTATGTGTCACCGACTGATGTGCATCCTCTTCGGACTAGACAGACCACCGTCATTGTCATAGCCACCAACTAATGAGTGTCTTCCTCTACTCGGATCCACTGTCGTAGTCAATGTCGATGTCACAACATCAACAAAGTGCACCAACTGATATGCATCCTCTGCTACTCGGACCCACCTCCATTGTCAGTGCACTATCATTGTGTTTCCAACCACCAATCGCTACTCCGCCTCAAGACAACGTCATTGGCCCTCTATCATCCATGAGAGAGTTGAACTGTCAATGCACCAATGTGCCACTGATTGTCAGCCTCTACTCCACTTCAAGGCAAAGTCACTGACCCTCTCTTACCACAAGAGAGAACCACCAATTGTTATTGTTCTCTGGATCTTCTACCATGGAAGGAACCAACAATGAACAACTGGTGGGATCACACACCAACATGTGAGATGCATCAATGGCCTCCTCCAGGGCCTCTATTTATAGGCCTCCAAGCCATACAAATGCAGGTAGGAATCCTAGTCCAATTCTCAGTTCAATTCCTAGTCCAATTCCAAATAGTAATTAATGCCACACATAGAGAGCCATCTTCTTTCCTTCTTGTATTCAACTCCTATTAGGATAGGAAACACAAGACAACTCCTACTCAAGCTCATATCCAATTAGGACATGGTCTGAAACCTTCTGTATCCAACAATTCTTGCTATCATATGAATAGTGAATCTAGAGGTCAAGAAGGAATTGAGAAACCTTAAAAAATTGGGGTTCCAACTGAGAATGATTAGGCTACTATTAGGAGAATTTCTACTTTTTTGGAAACATCTTGTGAGTTCATTGTGTGTGCCTGTGTTCATTTTATGTGACAGTAGACAATTTATTTTAGGTTGGTGCCATACATTGTGTTTTAATATGGTGGATGGAAAGTGATGATAAGGAATTCTCTCTAATGGTGCAAAAATGAATAAGAAGTTTGATAAGTACAGGGGTAATATTGAAGATATGAACATATTAATTTTTTAGGGTCAATTCTTGATCTTATAGTGAAACTTTTTAGCATTTTAGAGAATATATAGCGGTGATGGGGAAAATATCATGGAGAAAGTAAAGTAAGTAGCTTTCTATTATTTGATGGGTACATGAAATTATATGCTCCTACTAGTCTTGTTAGTGAAAAAACTTGTGGGTCATCATCCCACATCATCTTTATTAGAATTGGAAACTCAAAAGCAATGATTTTCAAATGAACATTCTTGCAGATATTATGAGATCGCAAAGTGGAACTCATGGTGGGTTTGTCAAATCTGAAATTGATAAGTACTTGAATGAGGAAATGAACCTTGTTAGTGATGATTTTGATCTATTACAATGGTGGAAACTCCATGGGCCTATATTTCTAATTCTTTAAAAATGGCACGAGATATCCTACGTATGCATTTAGTAAAATAGGATGTCAACTTAATTCTTTTAGAAGTTCATTAACACCTAAGGTAAGAATTGATGTTGTAGTAGTTTGTTTCTAACTATGTTTTTAGTGATAACTTAATGTGTTCTATGTTTATGATATATTAGATGGTTCAGTGTATTATATGCACACAATATTGACTTCATGCACCAGCTCATGAAATTAAATGGTTGATGACTCAGAAGTATTAGATAAGCTTAAAAAGGGCACCAAATTATTATGCATTTTAATCTTAACTACTGGTTCTCCAATATGCCATTTATAACCTTGAATTGTTTCTGATTTTTTTAATTGTCAACAATATTAACTCAGATCTACAGAGCATTTCAATGGGCAATAATGTGGTTGATAACTAGATCTTATGAAAGGTATATTTTTTATATTTTTCATTAATGTTTGTTATAGTTTTCCATGACTTTACAAGTATACATCTTTGTAGGTTAAATATTCTTTTTTGGGTGCTTTATGGTTGATGGTCCTATTGTGTCTAGATGTGTCTTGACTAGATACATGCCATGAGTTGCGATCATGTTGGATTTGTAGTTTTTCATTCGCAATGATATATAATTTTTTATACTTCAAGATGGCGTGCAACCATTTTGAACTTGTTTAACGCTTGAAATTTCTATTGTGGATGTTTTATCATTATTTGCATGCGGTATAATTGTTTACTTATTGTAAGTAATCCTATTCAGAGTGCAATTTCAATTCTCAAATGCTTCAATTTTCTATCAATAAATTACTTCAAGTCACGCTAGTTGTGTCTGGGAAGGGAATATTTACTAAAATAGTATTGCTTAGTGATAGGGAGAAATGACTTATTAGACACGATATGAACTAGAAACACATGGACGATAAACAAATTTGTATTTCAGTATATTACACTTGAAATTTATTCACTACACTATAATAAAAGAAATTCTCTCATTGAACAATTTTTAAAATATAAAAGAATAATATTATTATCCATCAGTGGTCAATGATGTGTTTATAAATAATGTTATTTGAATATTAATTACCCTGTCTGGTTCTTCACTTTTTCAGTCCAGTCCAGATACCCGGAATGGGTCTTATTCGGTCCAAGTGTGGTCTTCGATTTTTTCAATCCTGTCCGGGCCGGGATCTTATTCTGTTCAAAAGTTTCTATTAACCGAGTCTTGGCCCGATCCGGCCCAAACCGATTATGTACATGTTTGGACTGACACAATCTTGTCGACACCTCCATTGCACGCCTGGAGCCCCTCGAGAGAAACTCCCACAATTGCCTGGAGTCCCTGGACAGTGGTACCCTGCCATGCAATCAATCAATCGAGGCATCAGGCCATGAATGCAGCGACCGCTGACCAGTGGCGAAGCCAAGATTTATTGCTAGGGGCACCACACAATGATAATTTGAATAGACTAAAGCATTAGAGTTATCCATTTGAAGACATCATTAAACATACGAAAATTTATTTACAATAAGAAATGTTCTTAAATGAGCGATTGTAGATTACAATTGAACATCGAATTAATGAAAACTTAAAATTCTCTAAACTACTTTGGCATGTATACTTGTCGTTGAATATTCTAGTAAAATGTGTTGTCGTATAGGACAGGTTTATACCGAACAGAAGAACTTTATGCTTGTAGAATGTTACCATGATATCAATTGTAGAAGGATTCTTCTTATTACTATAAATCAAATATTTGAAATGACACATAAAACGATCAGATAACCCTAGTTGCTTTCATTCTTCCTTTATCACAATGTACTTGAATTAATTGTAGACCAATACTCTTACATGCAAATCATAATTAATAAGTCAGCATCACTAGCGTTTATTTGTTCTCATGCAAATCTAATGCTTCATAACTGTTACTCACCGATGCATGAAGAGTTTAATATATAAAATAAATACCATCAGCAAGTTGTTACTTTGCAAGACATTTAATTGTTGCCTTATCTTTTATTGTACGCCTTGCAGAATACATTTGCAATGAACACGAAACGGTCTTTGAGAAGTATGGCGGTTAGCGGAGACATGTGCTCGTCACTTGGGCAAATCCAATTGTTGACTATACATTAGATCACTTATACTTTGTTTGGTTTGAGATCTAATTGGGATTATGTTCTGTTCTTTTGCGTCATGTAGGCGTAAATTCAGACCAATTCAGTCCAACACTGGTCCTGTTTTGTTTGACAAAAAGTAGAAAAACGGATCCGTTTTGAATTTTGTAATCCTTTTATCCAGAACGGATCAGTCCTGCATTTCACAAGATTTTGAAATCCCGGTTTGATTTTAACTCTATCTGATGTTCTTTCTTGTTTTATGTGGACACTGAAAAAACACTAAAAATGAGACAAGTCTAATTTAACGAGTGCTTTCATTGGACTGACATAAGACCGAATCCTGATAAGACTAATATGGATTTGTTGACTAACCCGGTCCCGACATGATAATCTCGGTCCCAAACCAAACAAAGGTTTAGGTTTTCCCGTTTAATCAGGTGAGACAACTACAATACATGCAAGAGTTCTCTGTCTCGGACTGAATTGTACAATTAACTCAGCGGTGGATACACATGATAATGTAGAACACTAACTGGAATGTGGTAGGGTACTTTTTGGTTGTTTTTTTTTTTAAAGGACATATTTGCATATGAGTAGGAGACAAGCATGCAACAAGTTGCGCTCCTAGTTTTTTTTGGATGGCAAAGTCAACTTTATAAAATACTACACTCATACACTTGAGAGTCATAACAGTAATATATATAATTTTTAGACCCTCTTTAGAAGTAAAGCTCCAGCTTCTTTATGCTAAGAATCCAGATGGGATATTTTCTATAAATAAATGGATCGACCAAATAAATGATAAATCAGCTTTTGGCGTAATGGGTAGGGCATAGGCCTAAGTGCCATCACATGGCTACGCCACCTATACGGCTTCCCCCCATCCAGGACCCCATATACTTCCTCGACAACAATCAGACCATCAAGCCCTCCAAGACCTATTGAGACTGTCCCTCGATATGATCCCCTCCACCGCACCGCTCATGCCCTCCTACCTATTGACAACCAGCTCATCCTCAACATCGAGGTTTGGCCACAAGGCATCCTATCCGCATAGCCATGATAACAAAGTCTCAATACCTCCGCCTGTCTCATGCAAAACCTCAACACCAAGAGTTGTCACTCGATAGCACCTTGATAGTCTCTCCAAACTCCACTCCATCAAGGCATGCAACCTACTGCCAGCAAGACAATATGCCTTGATAGTAGCACCATACCCTAGACAATATGCCGATCGAGGCATGCAACCTATCGACATACAACAAGCCACTGGACACCATCCTATGTACGTAATGGACCCTCCTACCCATATACCTATCGAGAAACATGCACTCAGCATGCCGCAATTCAATCCACACCCATGAAGGAATCGGCGTCGATGTCTCACTTACATGACAGTCTGCCTTGTGATGATGTTTTATCTTCCATGGTCAAACTTAATTTTTTTGCTGGAATAACAAACTTATTGGGGATGTTGTACCGATATTGTTTCGGATGCGACGAAAACTTATTGGAGAAATGTTACCGACAATCGTATAAACCTAAAGAAGAACCACCAGATTTAACATGGAAAACTCTCTCCAAGACAAGGAGAGAAAAATTACAGGGTAATACCGGCCAACAATCACTATGTAATAAGATTAAAACTCACATTTTCTGGATTTAATTATCCCTAAATTTAGGTAGCACTCCCAATACGAGAACAAATATGAGGAAGAAGAGAATCACACTCAGTGTATGCAAAACCTCCCTCCTTCGTTGATCTCCTCACGAGGCTGCTATCGTTGTTAAGGACTGCTTGATGTCGTTGTGACTGCTGACTGTGTCAGACTGTTGCCGCTATGAAAACACTACGCCTGTAACTGCCAACTACTACTTTGCTTCAAGACAAAGTCGTTGGCCCTCTCTTATCAACCAAGAGAGTTGTTCTATCAGTGTACCCAATGTATTACTGACTGTCAGCCGCTACCTTCACTTCAAGGCAAAGTTGTTGACCATCTCTTTTTCAACCAAGAGAGCTCTTTGAGTTGTTCTTATTCTCCGACTCTTCTATTACAGAAGGCACCAACAAGCAACTGTAGGGATCACACTTCAACCGGTGGGATGATCCAATGGCCTCCTCCAGAGCCTCTATTTATAGACCTCCATAGCATGTGGTTGCAACTAGGAATCCTTATCCAACTCCGAGTCCAACTCTGATCCAACTCCATATTGTACATAGGGAGCCATCTTCTTTCCTTTTTAGATTTGACTCCTATTAGGATTGGTAACACAAACCAACTCCTACTTAAATCAAAATCCAACTAGGCATGGGCCGGAGTCCTTTTTCTTTCCCAACAATCTCCCCCTCCGACCCATGAGGGAGACATTGTCTTCAACCGTCATCTAGAGTAACTTGTGGACTCCATCACCACATGTGATGGATCCATCCTCCTCAGATATGTCAACATCCTGTCATTTTCATCCATCTTCTTGAAGTCTGGTCTTGACTTCACTATGTTTCCAAGCAACTGAGAAGAAGTATCTTGATAGTGCCTCTTCTCTCTCCATGCCCAGACCTAGAACTTTGTTCGCTCCCCTGACCGATAAGTCAAGCCATCCTGGATGAAAACCTTATTTCTAACCTTCTATACCAAGGATCAGAAATGCTCTAACGATGCTCCTGTTATTCATGTAGCTCCTTATTAGAAGCTTGATCCTTGTTGTTGTCATTTCTCTTCATCTTGTAAACCCACTTGTTCTTTAGTTCTCTCCAGCCCTTTGAAAGTTCCACAAGCTCATAGGTTTCATTCTTCTGCAAAGAAGACATCTCCTCATTCATCTCTTGATGTCATTGAGCTTTGTCTCTATGAGTTTGTGCCTCATGATAAGTCTCTAGCTCCTCCTGATCAATAAGGAGAATATACTGAGATGTAAGATATCAGGATGAAGTATGACAAACTCTGTCAGAACTCCTCAACTACTACTCAGAGGACTCTACCTGGTGATAATCTTACTCCCCCTACGTAGAAGTATCTAACTGTGAGTTTGAATCACTCATCTGTACATCTGGAATAGGAGAAACCGATGTGGTATCACTCGACTGCTTAAGGTGGTCATGCTACTTCTTCATCATCTGAAGATTGAACCTATGAAGAAGCTAAAGCATCCTCATACTCATCATCTGAAGAACTATCACCTGATCATGCAACCTCTGCATCATCACTCTCAAGCTCTGTAACTATCTGACTCTCACAAAATGTCACATCTCTGTGTCTGCTCATTGTCTTTTTTGTAGGATCTCATAACATGTATCCAAACTTCTGATCTCCATAGTCAAAAAATATAGATGGCACGAATTTATCATCTAACTTTTGCCTCTTTTCCTTTAGAATATGCGCATAAGCCTTGCACCTAAATACTCGTAGATGATAATAGGATGCATCTTTGCCTATCCATACCTTCTCAGGTATATCAAACCTCGAAGGATCTAACGGGGATTGATTAATCAGATAGAAGGCACTACACACTACCTCACCCCAAAATGTCTTTGGCAACTTTGTAGTCTTCAACATGCATCTAACTTTCTCCACTATGGTATGGTTCATCCTCTTAGTTATACTAGTGTGTTGTGTTGTGTCGGGCTATGTCCTTTTATGTCATGTTCTGTGCGACACACAGTAATACTGGAACTCCCTGGAAGTTTACTCTCTTTCATTGTCAATGCAAAGACACTTCAACTTTTTCTCCATCTCTGGCTCTACCATGGCATGAAATTTCTAAAAATGCTGAAAGACTTTATCCTTGGTCTTCAGAAAGTAAACCCACACCTTCTTAGATGCACCATCAATGAATGTGACAGAATAGCTATTTCCACCCAATGAAGCTATCTCAAATGGACCGCATATATCCGAATGAACCAACTGTACAAGTTGTGACTTCACCTTTGATCTTGTCTTGAAAGAAACTCATTGATTCTTTCATGTCTGGCATGCATCACATGAAAATAGACTATTATCCTTGCCACAAGGAATCAATCTCTACTTTTATAAAATCTTCAAGCCTTTCTCGCCCATGTGTCCTAGCCGTCTGTGCCACAAATCTATCTGGTGATCCTCAACTGCATATATATGGCCATCTTTGAGCACCTTAAGCTGGGTCTTGTACAATGTGCGATACAATTTTCCACGTACAATAACCAAAGACCCCTTGGTGATCTTACATTCCCCACCGCCAAAATCCATATGGCAACCTTCTCAATCAAAGAATAAACCAGATATCAAACTCAGCCGCAAATCTAGCATGTGACAAACATCATTTAGTGTGAGCGTGCAACCGACGCTTGTTTGAACACAAATGTCTCAAGTCCTGATAATTCTAGAGAAGCTAAAATTTCTCATTTTTACCCTCATGAAGTCTCCTCTCTTGTATGAAGTGAAGAATTCCTCACTCAGTGAAGCATGATAAAAAGCTACAGTATCAACCAGCCACTCAAAATCATCATCCTCAACATGCAAACACTGCTCTTGGAATGTAAAGTCCACATCGTCATCCCTATCATATGAGATTTTTGATGTAGTATTTCTTGTTGTCATCTTTCTTGTCTTTGTCTTCAGACCCATATTTCTTTTTCTAAACCTTACCCCCCTTTAAAATGACCTGGCTTGACATAATGGAAGCACCCTCTACTACTCTTTGACTTGGATCTACCATGAGACTTCTCGCGGTTCTGGGTCTCACCACAACTCTTGGATTTGTCATGGTCTCTTGCTTTATCAACTCCTCTGCCCTCTGTGAAGTGCACCTCTGATCTTCTATCATCTAAGGCTCATCATTGAGTCTCTTCATTCAGTAGAATGCTCCTCACTTGGTCAAGTGTCAACTTACCTTCCTGTACAGAATTACTGACTATCACTACGAGTGTCTTCTAACTATTAGGTAATGATACCAGAAGAAGTAGAGCCTGGAGTTCATCATAAAGAACCATCTTCATGGACCCCAGTTGATTTATAAGGCTTTAGAATTTATTCATGTGCTCGCCAATGCTTGATGAGCTTTGGAATTTATTCATATTCTTGACAATTCTTGTTCTATTCTGGTACTTGAGGTTCACCAACTTTCTAATCAAGAAAGCTTTATTTGTGACAATCTTCTTCTCATATAACTTTTTGAGCTTCTTCCACATATATTTGGCATTGGTCTCTTTAGAGATGTGATGGAACACAAAAATATCAAGCCACTTTCGCATTGTTCCAACATTCTTCATGTTTATTTTTTCCAATTCACATTAGACGTACTCTTTGGCTTTGGTCTCTCTATCGGAATGTATATATCTTTATAATAGAGGATATGCTCCATCTTGGGCTTCTAAATCTACCAATTTGTGCTTGTAAACTTTATCATCATTGCATCTTCATCATTCCCCATCTGGAACAGTATCTAGAGCATGCACTCTGATACCACTTGTTGGGGATGTTATATCGATATGGTCCTAGATGTGATGAAAACTTATTGTGAAATCATTATCGACAAGTGTATGTAACCCCCAACCACTACTTTGCTTCAAGACAAAGTTTATGTCCTTCTCTTATCAACTAAGAAAGTTACTATGTCGGTGCACCCAATGTGTCACTAATTGTCAGTCACTCGTTTGCTTCAAGGTAAAGTTATTGACCCTCTCTTGTTCAACTAAGAGAGCTCCTCTAGTTGTTTTTGTTCTCAGACTCTTATAGCACATGCGACACCAACAAGAAACTGAAAGTGTCACACCTCAATCAGTGGGATGATCCAATGTCCTCCCCTAGGGCCTCTATTTATAGGCATCCATAGCATGTGGTTGCAATTAGGAATCCTTATCGAACTCTGAGTCTAAATATGAGTCTAACTCCATGTTGCACATAGGGAGTCATCTTCTTTTCTTTTTAGATTTGACTCCTATTATGATTGGTAGGACAAAGTAACTCATACTCAAATCCAAATCCAACTAGACATGGGCCAGAATCCTTTTCCTTTTCCACCCATCAACACAATTTCCTCCATGCAACGAGGATCAAAACCATACAAGGATGTTGATCCCTACGTCCAATCAACAAAAGAGGACTAGATCGTTGACCCCCCTCTGCCAAGGGTTGAAAGTGAAACCTCAAGAGAGCCACTGTAGAAGTTTGGAGTTGTATATTTCTTGATATCAATTACAGTACACAGGTTGGTTTGCATATATAGACAAGATACAAGTAATGGTCACACCATTCAGTTATCTAGATCCTACAAAGGTGGATCTGTATCTTCACGCCTGGGAGCTCTGGTTCCACCGCTGTTGCACATATGTGTAGGCAAAGTTTGGTCATGGTGATCAGGACACGTAGCCTGAGGTTGTTGTCCACTGTTGCGGTCATTCCCTGTATCATTGAGGTTGTCGGTTACTAGATTGCTAAAGAAAAATGCAATGTAGAGGCAGACTTGGACACACTTTGGGACAAATTTTGACATTTATCCTGCTAGAGAACAAAATAGAGGAGTGAAGCAAGTTGCTTCACTCCTCTATTTTGTTCTCTAGCAGGCTAAATGTCAAAATTCATCCCAAAATGTGTCCAGGTCTGCCACTGTATAGCAGATATCATTGTTGAATGGCTGTGGAGAATCAAATATCCACTACTACAATCCACCTAATATTTCTCAATAGGCAAGGACAAGACAAGAAAGAACAACACAGAGCAAGACAGTGCCTGTTGCCACAGACCATGGATGCACTGCCTCCCTACTATTTCATGAAAATGATTTTGTTTTCTTCTTCCATTGCTAGTCTTGATCTCATTACAAGGAGAGAGTAGTCCATTCTAAGACATGGCGATTAGCTCCAGAGAACGTACTCCATGATCTTGTTCTATAATTTACTACTTGTACAAATGATTCATTTAGTATTTATCATTCATTGCATGTTACACGAACTGATCACTTACATTGCATTCTACATGAATTAATCACTTGTTTTGCATGTCTATTAGAATTTTAAGTCTAGAGAACTTTGAATTCTACAGTTAGAATAATGATTAATTCTAGTTGACCTCTAAAATTTAATAAAGATGGTCTCCAAGGCCATGGCTGCATGATTGATAAGTAACATGACAATGAGCCTGCAGTGATATTCATTTCTTGCAATTTTCTCGATCCGAAAGGATTCAAAATTGCTTGACCTCAATCAAATATCAATATGAGTACTGATGTGACATGAGTACATGAATGTGGGTTGTGGTGGGTTATGGTGCTAAACTCAATTCCATCCCAGTATTTTCCATTATTACTATAAATCTCAATTCAATTCAATCTTTTTTCGATTGCGATTAGTTCTTTTCAACTAAATTAACTATTGGATTTACATATTAAACTTGACTCAAACTAGATAAAATTAACTAGAACCTAAAAAATTTTATCATAGAATTTGATCCTTAACTATACTATTATAAGATTTGTCTCTTTGTGTGTGGCATTTGTCATACTAATTGTTTTGATAGAAATTAGAATTTTCCTGTCTTTATCAATTTAAAACTATAGAAATATATCCACATCAACCCTATCAACATACATGAAACACATAAAGCATATAAAATAATAATATGAACATGCACTTATTTCTTCTTAACAACATGATGATGGAGTACTATGATAAATGTGTATTTATTCTTTTTATTACATCTTTAGATAGTTTTTTTTAATATTGTTTTGTTGTTCATTTTCTTAATTTTATAACTCATGGTATTAGTATAAATTTTCTCTCTTTATTTGGAGTTTTAATTATACTGAGTTGGATTTTTGTAAGAAAATAGTCTAATCACTCCCATGATGAATTTCTCTTAGAAGATGTTTTGCACAATTCTCATAGTGCCTGAAATTTATTAGATAGATGACATCAAAAATGCCATAACTCTTAGGTCCAAACACCAAAATTAACGCACAAGTATGTGTTAAAAAGTAAATTTAGTGCTCTATAAGAAAATTATATTTTACACGGATTTCCAAGTGATGGATGGCCACAATGGCCATTCGTTTTAGCATTTCATAAATTTTACAACAATGAGAATTATAAATGAGTGGTCAAAGAAATTAAAGGAAAATAATTCAATAAGATATTCCACTTCCCATTCTGAGAGACAACTAATGTTATTTTATATATGAACAAAGAAAAGTTTCGCCACATGTTTTTATGTGGAGAAAAGAATGTAATTAAAATCTTAGTCAATTGTCAAATCAATAAAATAATCAATGCGGTCAAGATTTGGGCAATGTTAAGCAAAAAATTATTCCAGACAAAGTGACTGCCACCACCATAAAGTCATATCTCAAAGATTTCCCCCTCCTCATCTCCCTATAAAATGAGGGGGGACTCCACTAAAAAGACATCCCCAAATTTTGTAATTGTATCTTGTAGTTAAACTCTATCATTTTTCCTTTCGTAATAAAAGTGTGTTCTTTTATATTTAGTTTCTATATCTCACGTTCTTCTTGTTTTTTTTTGGAGTGGAGAACTAATAGAGTGAGCCATTTTATTGTCACCAGCTAAGATCTCCTTGGAGATCCTATCCTTTCTAGTCTATGGCTTTCTACCTTCCTTCCCTATTTTCTCCATCTCTTAGTATGACTAGCTAGTAGTTGTCTTACTGAGGTGAGGGGAGTAGCTTCTTAGCCATGCGATGATTGGATCGAAGTAACTAATTTTGGATTTGGAAATCGAGGATTTTAACGAAGTGATCTCTTGTTTCCATTGGTTGTCAATCTTGGCGCATGCGATCGTGGAACCCAAGATTCAAAACAACTGAATTGATTACATGGGAATTTAGATGAGACCTCAAAAAAGTCCCCATTAGGATGATTGAACTAGGATCTATGAACGTCAGGACCAATGGGTTCAAGGGGAGTTCATCATTTATGAATCATTTATGAATGTTTCTCATAGCTTCCTTTATCTTTCTTATCGTATGATTTCTTCAGTCTCGTTTCACATTGGCTACGGTGGTGAAATCTCTTAGCTTTGGTATTTTTCTTTTGATTAATTAATCTTTATTTTTAGTACCTTTAGTTTTTGTTTTTGTTTTAACAAAAGCTCAAAATAGATGTCACATTCTTGTTATCATAATCGGATTTGAAACTCAACCATCCTCTATTTGGGATCGATACCTATCTATACTCCGTTGACTTGGTTCTTGCACCAAGTTGACAACTTGGTTAGAAGGTTAAACTATAGGACTTGTCCTAATGACTGTTGTATGTACAACGACACACATCACCTTGGCACTGTTGTCGGGGATGACAAGTGTTGTTTTTTAGATTTGGTTGCTTGTATATCTTGTATAATCTTGTTATATTTCTCTAACTTGTATAACTTTAGTCTTGTTCTATATCTTCTGTTCATAATTTCTTGCTTAAATTTTTGTAATTTATTGCGAGCACCATTCTGAAAGTGTAAATCCTCCTTCTTCCGAGTTTCTATTCTGGCAGTCCTGCTTTCTAGTTTATTTTTGTAATTTTCATATTTTCTTAGCTTTGTGATTTTTATAACTCTTTGCAATTTCTAACTCACCTCTTTTCTTGTTTTACTTCTTTCCATACTTGTAGTTTCTTGTAGGTTCTTTTTTGTAATATGTTATTTAAAAAAAAGGAAGAGCTTTCAAAATGGAGTGGTCAACACATCATAATTCAAAAATCTCATTGTGTGGTTATTATAAACAGGCATTGGCTGAACTATCCTAATGTGTCTCCTAATCATGATGGTGCCTTATACAACCTCGAGTCCTCCTATTTGGGTGGGTATGATTCTAACCCACAATATCCCGAGGCCCATTATGAGGAACCATGCTATCCACATTCAAATGAATGGTATGACCAACAAAGTTTTTGGGAATATGGGTCTACTTTTGAAACCCAAAAGCAACTAGACACGCATCAAGTCTTGATAAATGCTTTGTGAGTAGCCCAATCAAAGAATCTAGACTGTCATAATATGCTCCCTCATAACAAGTCTTCCCACCAAGGTGGATGTAATGTAAATTGCAATCCATCATCTCCTGAAGACTATTATGAGGAGAAATGCCACAATCAATATGAAGGATACCATGACCAAGATCCTTATGGGGGTATGTTGATGGTAACCAACTAATTTTGGGGGGTTATGAATCTTATTGTGCAAATCAATATACACCTCAACATTATCGTATCAGAGCCCTAGAAAATAGTAGCAGTGCAATAGAAAATATTAGAACATCGACAAGCCCTGTTAGCTACCTTACTGGAGGCCCATTCACAGAAATCCCTAGAGAACTTAGAGCAACCCAAGATAGTTCTTCCCGATGATGACGATGATGATTCCATTTTTGTGTCATATATGTCAGATCCTGAAGAAATCATGCATATCCTGGGGTCACCTCTCTTGTGCGATCAGGACGTTGATATTCCTACCTTTCATTTGGAGACTTTATTACTTGAGTATGAAAAGTTGAAGCAGGAAAGTCATTCTGAAGAACCAACATTTCCTCTCATCCTTGACATAAATCCAAATGATATCATTGACCAATCCCCTTTGGTTGAATCTATTCTGGATAATGAGCACTCAACCCCCATTGACGAAACAATTCATCCCATTTTGTCACAACCAATTTCCATTCTACATAAGGCCGATATAGAAGGGGAGGAACCCTTGGAAGAAGTCAACATACCCCCTTCCATTGTCTACAAACAAGATGTCTTTGATCATATCCCTCAACAACCCTTGGGGACTCCTTGCATTGAGGAACTTGAGTTACATGCTATGTCAACCATAAAACTTATCAATCCTAAGGTTGATTGCATGATTTACAGAGAGAATAAAATTACTTGTAATGCTGATTTTTTTTCCTTTTGTATCAGCATTAATTCTCCCATATGCATGCCATTATGATAGATAAAAACATGAGCTAGATCCTCCACCTAATTTTGTTCATCCAACGCTACGCATACTACCCATGGGACACTCACCAATCTCCCCCAATCCACATCTGTATTCAACACTTCCTTCACTATTAATGTAAGGACCCTGACCTCCATTTAGGGCTTATCCTGTTTACTTTGCTGAACCCTGATGCTTAGTTGCTTGCTAATCACCTTTAGTGGTGATTAGGGTTTGTGGGTGCTTTGTTGAGAGCTGGAGGTGCTACTTGCAATTAACCCAAGTCTAGGGTTTGTGGGAAAATTTGTCACCTTGAGAGGTGTTTCTCTCTCTCTCCTTGCTTCCTCTAGTGATGAGAGGTAGGGTTGGGCTCGTTGCTTGAGTCCCTTTGGGCTTCGTTAAGCCTTGGTGGGCCTTGTTGTGCATTGCCCTTGCCCCTTTGGACCTTGTGTCGGGCAAGTGAGCCTTGTGTCGGCCTAGGTGTGTCGGCCATGGCTGTGTCGGCTTGAGTTGTGTCACCCAGGGTGTGTGTCGGCCATGGTGTGGAGGTGTGTCGCCCATGGATCCTTTGACCCTCTTTGACCTCGTTTGTGTCACCACTAGTGGACACTTGGCGCTTGATGCTTGCATGTGGCAATGACCTTGGACATGTGTTTAAGACATGCTAGAGTGGTGGCATTGCCCATGGACAAGTGTCCCTAGGTGGGCAACACCTTACCTTGTCTTTCTTTGGTTTCTCCTCCATCCTCTTCTATATATGTGTTCCCTTTCTCTTGCTAAGGATCCCTTTAGTTCCTTAGTCTCCCTCTTCCTTGGTGCACGACACCCCTCTTCCTTTGCAAGCTTGGTGGCCGCTCCTTGCCTTGGAGTCTCCTTCTTCCTCTAGTGGTGGACGAACCCTAGAGTGCCTTGCTTTCTTCTTTTGGTGGAGCTTGGAGCTTGCTTAAGGCGAGTTACATAACTCCTAACCCTAACTATACTACCTCTTCTATGTTCTTATATGCTTCTTATGATCATGATCGGCTATGTATGTTGTTAGTTGAGTTTCTTGCTTAAGTTGTTCTTGTTGGCCGAACCATGTGTTTTAGGGTTCCTTTGTTGAGCAACACTCCTTTCTCTCCTTGGTCTAGAGGAGTGAGCTTGAGTTCTAGTAATATGGGCAATACCCCTCTCTTGTATAAGTTGAGAGGTGAGCTTGTGTTCTAGTCGCTTGAGCAACACCCTCCTCTCACCATGGACTTGAAGGGTGAGCTTTGTCGTGGTTGTAGACCTTGGTTGTGGTTGTTCCTTGTGTTGCTCGATTGGTGATAAGAAGTGTGCAAGACCCCTCTCTCTTGGTTGTTGAGAGGTGAGCATCTTCTTGATCCATTAGGGTATTGGTGCCCTTGTGCTTGAGGTTGATGACGACCTGGTTGGGTGGCATCTTGACCGATATGGTCTTGATGGTGATGCTGCACGATATCCCTCTTTGGCCTAGAGCCTTGGTCATTATGTTGTGGTTTTGTGTCGGGCGTCACACACTTGGTTCCTGCCTTGTTGTGTCAGGCATCACACTATGATAAGTCCCCTGCCCGAGACACTTAACCTCGTTATACCTTGATGTTGTGGAAGTTTTGCTAGCTAGTTCGATGGTGGGCGTCACCCCTTGGTCCTTGCCTGGTGTGTCGGCCGATAGATGAGGTTAGCTAGCTGGATGACATGCTTTCCTTGTTGTCGTTTGGAGTTGTGCCCTGGCCGCTATACCTAGATGAGTAGAACGTTGGTCGTTACCCTTGTGTGTGTCGGGCGTCACACCTGGTTATGTATCCTGCCCGACACGCCTAGCTCAGTTGGTTGCTTGGTACTGTTATACCCTTGGGCGTTATGCCTTGTCGAGTGGTGCTGCCTGATACACCTTGTGCATGAAGCACTGTTGCACGATATGCCTCAAAAGATCTTGCTGCACGATATACATGAGTGCTCGAGATGGCTTGGTTCCTTTTTGCCCGATACATGTGGTAGCCCGACACCCTGCTGGTTTGCTTGGCCGTTTTGTGGCTGTAGTGTTGGGCGACATATGGGAAGGTACCCTTCCCAATACTACCTTTAGTGAGGGTGCCCTACCCGTCACACTTCTGGTGAGGGTAGTGGGCACCTGTACCGAGGGCTTTGTTCCTTTTGGAAAACATATATGCTAGCTTTTGCTCATGTAATCACGTTTGATTTATGATAGTGATCCCTGACATACTTGATAGTTGATATAATGGATCACATCTATGTAGCTTGATATGGTAGTACCTGTGTTTATGATCATCTTGATTATATGTATAATGGTGAATAAATGGTAAGCACATAAGATGCTTTGCTTAATGATATGGCCTATGTCTGTGGTCACAGGATGAGGCATGGATGACAAAGTATATAATCATCAATGTTGCCCTATGCTTGATAATATGATCTTTTTGTACTAACCATGCAGGTGTTTCATAAAGATGCATAGCCAGATAAAGGGCTATGAGGTATATATATGTTTGAGTAACACTATTTTGATGGTTACTCTGGATGATGAGATAACATGCATGATGTGTTTTGGTCTGAGGACCTGAGTCTGGCTAAAGTGCTGGGATTGCTATCCCTTGGTGATGATGTACGCCTTGAGAGACAGTGATACTATGTGATGGGGATTGAGATCCCATGGTAATGTGATGATCCTTGAGATGGATCAGGATGATGTTGATGACAATAAAAGCATGATATTGAGTTTCTTGTTGTTTATTCTTGTTCTAGTTGCATGTTATACAACTTGGTTGAATCCTACAATCCACTTAAAATGCACTAACTAATCCCAGTGGAACATATGATGTAGGTTGCCCTGGCCATAGATCCATCATCGTCAGGAGCTGGTGATGGTGAAATAGGTTCTCCTGTGGGTTAACCTGGAAGCGCATATTATTGAATATGTGTGGGTTCTCCTAGCCTAAAATAGAGAGGACGCGAGTGCAGCTGCGGTTGCAGACTCGGGTTATGTTACGAGCATGGTGAACAGGCCCATGGCTCAGAATATGTGATATGGGAGCATGAATGCGTTCATGGCTCAGAGCACGGTGAACAGGCCCGTGGCTCAGTTTCACTAGCGTCGAGACCTGTACTGAGGAGGGCTAGGCAGAGAGTAGCCTACGGGAGCTGACCCTGTGGCTGAGGCCACTTAAGCATGAGACTGCGGTCCTACTTGTATTGTACTCGTGCACTGACCACGAGGCAGAGAGGTCATGGAGTCCGGCTCTTCCATTGACCTTGTATGGCACCGGATTGGGTTTCACAACCGAAGGTTGGATTTGAGCGGTACGTCTCACTTCCTCAGGGCATAATAATCTATAATCCAGTCGAATAGTATTTACTGCTTAAGGCAAAACACGGAACATTGGTTGAGTCCTTGCTTGTGTAGTTAATCTTGTTATACATGCAGTTGCTTATACGTTCCTTATGTTATGTGGTAAGATCTTATAAATCTTATCTTGTCAATCATGTTCCATAAAGAGATAATTGGTGATATGCCTTCCATACATCTGGTAAGCTTGATGGTATGAATAAGCTTGCTATATAGATTGCTCTTGTTATACCTTTATCAGTTACCTGCTATTGTTGCTTTCATCCTCCTTTGGTTTTATAGTTTTGGCGGGGAGTTATGTTTCTCGCTAGGACTGTGTGTCTCACCCCACTGGTTTACAACCTTTTTAAGTGGTCGAGCTAGACGTGGTGGTGGTCGCGGAGTTGCGGCCGAGCAGCAAGAAGAGTAGTAGAAGGCAAGGGATGGATATGCTGCTATTTTGGTCATTTCGTAGTAGAGTCTTAGAGTCATCCCTGTACTCTCAGGTCCTTGGGAGCGTTTTGACATTGTTTCACTATGTATAGTTGTTGATCCTTTGTATGTCCTACTGCTGGCCAGATGTGGGCCGTTATGTACATATAAACAGGTGATGAACTCATGTGATGGCTTGACAGCTGATCTCCTAAGCTGTGGACACGTGTCAGGATTTTGTAAATGTTTATATAACCTATTTTCTTGCAGGACGAGGACCGGAATGTAATAGTTTCTTAGTTTATCTGCTTTCTGTAATCAGTTTTAATTAACCCGTGTTTTTGGTAATTTGTGGTTTATGGTGTTTTCCGCATATTTTCGCGTAACACCTTTCTATCTGTGTGATAGTGGGATGTGTTGCCACAAGTTTTGGTATCAGAGCTCTAGGTTCGCTGAGTCTACAGGGATTTAGGACTAGGTTGTGTCTATTCTTGTGTGTTTTCCAGATTTTCTTACAATCATCTTCTGCCCTCAGCGGAAGAAAAGCCAAGATGTCTAGAAACCATGAAGAACACGCTGCCGATAATAGAGATGCTGCATCAGTTGATGGAGCTATAGGGCAGGCACATGAAGATCGGGTGCCTGAGGTCCCCCACCCTGACCCAGACATTCTTGAAAACCCTGCCTACCAACATCTTATGGGGCATATGATGGCTATGATGAATCTCATGGTATAAAGATTGCCAGTGCCTCTGCCGAGAGCACAAGATCCCCATGGTGAAACATCGGGTATTGGGAAGACCTTTGAGCGGCTTCGCCAAGTCGGAGCTTTGGATTATGCTGGGACGGCTGATCCAGCGGATGCAAATCTGTGGCTGACAAGTCTTGAGAGGGCTTTCCGGATCCTCGACATCCCCGAAGCAGACAAAGTCAAGCACGCTGTCTACCTTCTGAAGGGTAGTGCTGGTCACTGGTGGACCATCGAGGAGGAGAAGCGACCCGGTGAGGTGATCGGTTGGGAGGTTTTTCGACACGAGTTCGTCAGTAGATACTTTCTGATGACGTATCTAGATGAGAAGATCATCCAGTTTGAGCGCTTGCACCAAGGAACGATGAACATCACCGAGTATGAGGCCAAGTTCATGGATATGTTGAGGTTTTGTCCTCACATGGCAGCAACAGATGAGGAGCGGATCATACGTTTTGAGAAGGGTCTGAGTGCTGAGCTGACAACACCTGTTTCTACGTTAGAGAACAGTGAGCGGTTTGCTACGTTTGTGGATATCGTCGTGGATACCAAGGCGAAAGGTCCTAGCCTTGAGGAGGTGTCGGTTGTCTGAGAGTTTGCGGATGTGTTTCCTGATGAGTTCCCTAGTGTTCCTCCACCCTGAGAGATTTATTTCGAGATCAATCTGGTTCCAGGAACGCAACCAGTTACACAGACACCGTATAGGATGGCTCCAGTAGATATGGCAGAGCTTAAGAAGTAGTTGCAAGAGTTGTTGGAGAAAAGTTTCATCCGATCGAGTACGTCGCCTTGGGGTGCTCCAGTGTTGTTCGTTAAGAAGAAGGATAGATCAATGCAGTTATGTATAGATTACCAGTAGTTGAACAAAGTCACGATCAAGAACAAGTACCCATTGCCGAGGATAGATGATCTATTCAACCAGTTACGTGGTGCTATAGTGTTTTCAAAGATCGATCTACGGTCCGGATATCATCAGTTGAGGATTAAGGCGGATGACATACCAAAGTCAGCTTCTAGGATGAGGTATGGTCACTTCGAGTTTGTGGTTATGCCATTCGGGCTAACCAATGCACCTGCTGCTTTCATGGATTTGATGAATAGGGTGTTCCATCCATTCCTAGATCAGTTTGTTGTAGCCTTTATGGACAAAATCTTGATCTATAGTCGGGACAGGTAAGAGCATGAGCGACATTGTTACGACCCGTGTTGAGCTTACCCTGTAAGTATGCTGTTAAGCATGTGTTTAGCTGCTTTACAAAGTTAAGCTTGCTTTTGTTAATAACGTTTAAAACAGTGTTATCAGTATGATTTCATGCCTTGAGCGGGTAGAGGAGTTTGCGCTTGAAAAGTTGCAAAATAAATCACCTTAATCGGACATATGATGCGAAAGTTATGACACTTTTGAGTTCTTGGGTTGATTTTGCAATTTACCCATTTATTAGCTTATTAACCCCACTGTTACCTTTCTTCCTTATCCCCGTTTCATTCTCATCCGATAGAATAGAACGCCAAAAGCGGCGCTCGAATAGAAGCGGTTAGGGGTGATTTTTGGACGATCTTGCTAGCCATCGAGCTCTGCCCATCCTTCCTCCTCCATTCTTCTCCTTTTCTCTTCCTCCTTCCTTCCCCAACCTCTTGCTAGGGTGCCGGCCCACAGCTGCAGCAGCAGCTTCACCAACCAAGGAAGAAGAAGGTTGCGGCGCCGGCCATAGGGCTGTTTTGGGCGAGCTTAGCACCAAGGAAGGTGTGATTGGTCTAGTTCGTGGTTGCGTGCCTCGGTTGTAGGTGATTTGCAACGCAAATCGGTAGTTTTGCCTATCGATTCGAGTGAAATCGACACCAGCAGGTTCGTTTTAGTTTTCAGTCTGTACGCGATTCGGCCGAGTTGTATGTGATTCGGCCGAGTTTCCTTAATAGGAAATCGAACAACAAACTGATCGGCCGAGTTGTATGTGATTCGGCCGAGTTTCTTTTATAGGAAATCAAACAGCAAGTTGATTGGCCGAGTTTCTGACCAATCGGCCGAGTTTCAGAGCTGTGAGTGGCAGTTCATTCAGAAATCATTATTTAACTCAATGTAAGTGCTTAATTGCTTCAGTATCATTTGGTATAACTTCTAAACAGTGTAACACATACAATAGTGTATGATAGATTCATTGAAACCTGAAATACGTAATATGATCGATGGAAATGATGGAATTTTTATGTATTACAGTTGCATTGATATGCTGATTAAAGACGGTCGTTAGAATTGAATCTGAATAAGTGATACTGAGTCATGTTGAAGATGACAAATGATATAAATGTGTTTTTAAGTGATATCCATAATGTGAAATAAGTATGAAATGTGATATTCCTGTTTAATTGTTTATATGTTAATCAGTTAATAGACTTAGGTGCCCTAACACCGTAGAACCCCTTTGAGAGGTCTGCACCAGGGGGGTGAAACTCGTGTCCAACATCAACCGGTTGAGTAATTCTGGTGGCACGAGGATTGATAGGCAGTGTTCAACAATAATCCATGCGGTGTCACGGTGGCACTGGAGTAAATAGGGGTTATTCAACATTAATCCGTGCTTGTGTCACGGTGGTAACCCGGTAAGACTCTCTGCCTGTGTGCTCAGGTTAGAGGAGGAGTCTAGAGTTCACTCTTTTGAGAGTGTAGTGAGGCCTTGTGAGCCTGAGGCCTTGTGAGCCTGAGAGTCCTGCAGCAGACCAGGGCTGGCAGTCAGACTTAGCATTTCCCGAGTGTGTCGCTAAGTCTTGTACGGTGGGATCGTAGTTCGCTACAGATCTTTATATGCAGAGTACACTGCATATAATTAGGGCATAATAATGATATAATTATGTAATTATATAGGATCACAGTAAATTTAATATGTTAAGAGATTTGAACTTCTGTGCAAATTCTCTATATCAGTTTATTTGTTTAAATTATCTGATGTTGCTTTGAAATGAGATTGTTATTTGTAAATCTGCTATGTCATTAGAACTGCCCTGTTTAGTACTACATTTATCTTTTAATTAAATGTTATCTATCTGATGAGTTGTTTAGTGATAGCTAAATGAAATGCTATTCACTGAGCGAGTAGGCTCATCCCTCTACTCAAACATTTTTCAGGTCAACAACAGCAACAGGAATCAGAAGGATCTTTTCATCCTAACTCTTAGTCTTTAGAAGGTTTGTAGTTAGTCTAGTTAGAGGTCTCTTAGTCCTTTCTCCTCGGTCCTTGGGACATGGTGTGGGTGAGAGAGAGTGTGTATGTGGAATGTGTACAAAGATGTAAATTAACTGTTATGTGTTACTTTCTGTTAAACAATGTTACATGTTGTAAACTTTGTTATGTTCTCTAGTCAGTTTATATGATATGCTTCCGCAATGGTTTTATAGGTTCCAGTTTATAGCATTAAATCTGGATGTTGTTCTGACGTTTTAAAAGAAACAAAAAGGTTCTCAGTGATTTGTTTATATGATAATCCCTCCGTCACGCCCTAATCTCGTGATTAGTGGTTAGTGAGAGATTGGGGTGTGACAGCTTTGGTATCAGAGCGTAGGTTGAGTATATGAATACTCTAAGTCCAGGTCAGGGGACGATAAGAGACCAATATGATTAAGGTTTAGGTGTCTTTCTTCTATTTGTAGTTTTCTAACAGGAAATATTCTGTTATATTATTGCAGATGGCAGGGAAAGGTTATGGTCATGATGACCAGGCTGAGAGTCATGTTGGCCCTGATCCTCTGTACTTGGGTCCAGGTGGTGGTGACCACGTGGATGAAGCATCTTGTATGTATAAGATGTTTCTGGAGACCAGAGAGAAGTACAAGGCTGATAGGCGAGCTTCTACTTCTACCAGCAGTAAGGATCTGATGCGATCATATGAGCTTGTAAAGAAGCTTGGTGGTACAGAATTCAGTGGTACTACAGATCCTGCAGAGGCAGATGAGTGGTGGAGACAGGTAGAGAAGGTCTTTCGCTTGATGGAGTTTCCAGAAGAGAAGAAGATTAATCACGCCGTTTATCTTCTGACAGGCGATGCAGAGTTGTAGTGGCACGGTGTGGAGGATAAGAGGAGAGGTACAGAGCTTTATTGACAGGATTTCTATGAAGAGTTTCATCTTAAGTTCTATCCACCTACCTTCCTTAATGAAAAAATCAGGCAGTTACAGAATATTAAGCAGGGGAACATGTCAGTTACTGAGTATGAAGCGCTTTTCACCCAGTTAGCGAACTTCTGTCCGCAGCTTGTTCCCGACAACATAGAAAGATGCAGAAGGTTTCAAGAAGGACTAAGGCCAGAGATTCGGCATACAATTTCTGCTATTAGTAAAAGGAATAGGGAGAACTTTGGTGAGTTTGTTGAGGCTGCTAGACAGGATGAGGAATCTGTGAATGCTGACAAGGTGCCTGAGTCTAAGAAGAGATCTGCAGATTTCAATAGAGGACAGTCCAGTAGTGGATACAGAGGTGTAGGTAGAGGTTTCTTTTCTAAACTTGGGCGTGGCTTTGGCTGTTTCAGCAGACAGAGATCAGAGGATGTTACTTCTTCTAGAGGCAGAGGGGGATACAACCCAGGAAGATGGGGCAGTGCCGCTAGTGGACAGTCTTATGGATCGTCAATGTCAGTGACAGGTCCCCAGAGACAAGAGATACCGCCATGTAACAAGTGTGGAAAGCCACATACTGGATAGTATTGGGGTCCAAGTTGTTATGTCTGTGGACAAATAGGACACCTCAAAAGGGAATGTCCTCAACTTCAACAAGCAGCATCACAATCTTTCCAGCCTCAGTACCCTGATGTTCCGAGTTCTTCTGTGGCTTCTGGTTCCAGAGGTGGTGGAGTGCCTAGTGGCAGGAGTGGTCAGAGAGGACAACGTGGCAGAGGGAGAGCTTCAGCACGTTTCTTTTCTTTGACACCTCAGGAAGGTATAATCTCTTCACAAGTTGTTACAAGAGAGATGTTTTTGTTTAATAGTATACCAATTTCAGTTTTGATAGATCCGGGTGCTACTCACTCTTTCATACGACGTTCTTTAGTTGATGAACTTAATCTGTTAACTCAAGAGTTGATAGATGAGTTAGTGTTGAGGGTTCCACTAGGTGGACCAACAGTTTTATCTGAGTTCTGTCCCGGATGTTTGGTATCTTTCGGAGGTTACACCTTTACTGCTAATCTCATACCCCTGGATATCAATACTTTTCAAATCATCTTGGGTATGGATTGTCTTGAGACATATCGAGTACAACTCGATTGTTGGAAGAAGGAAGCTACCTTTCAACAAGGTGAATTTTCTTGTGTCTTTACTGGAGACGGGAAAGTTCTGCCTACGTGCATAGTATCAGCTGCTGTAGCTGATAAGATGCTACAGAAAGGATGTGAAGCATTCCTTGCTCATGTGGTTGACACTAGAGCAAAGAAGAGCACCGCCAGTGTTTATGATGTGCCCGTGGTTCGTGAGTTTTCTGAAGTTTTTCCAGAAGAGTTGCCAGGCTTACCTCCTGTCAGAGACCTAGATTTTGAGATTCAGTTATATCTAGGTAGTCATCCAGTAGCACTGCTAGCTTATAGAATGGCACCGGTAGAGTTGAAGGAACTCAAGGTGCAGCTGCAGGAATTGCTGGATAAGGGTTTCGTCAGACCCAGTTCTTCGCCGTGGGGTGCTCCAGTGCTGTTTGTTAAAAAGAAGGATGGTACTATGCGTCTCTGTATAGATTATAGGCAACTGAACAAGATCACTATTAAGAACAAGTATCCTTTGCCAAGAATAGATGATCTGTTTGATCAGTTGTGTGGAGCAACGATCTTCTCTAAAATAGATTTGAGATCTGGATATCATCAGCTCAGAATAAAGGCTTCTGATATTCCCAAAATAGCTTTCAGAACCAGGTATGGGCATTATGAGTTTCTGGTCATGTCGTTTGGGCTGACCAATGCCCAAGCAACCTTTATGGATATGATGAATAAGATCTTCAAACCGTTCCTAGATCAGTTTATTGTAGTCTTTATAGATGATATTCTGATCTACTCCAGAGATGATGTACAGCATGAGCAACACCTGAGAGTAGTGTTACAGTTTTTGAGACAACATCAGCTGTATGCTAAGTTTAGCAAGTGCGAGTTCTGGTTGGCTGAGGTAGCATTTCTTGGACATGTTATCTCGAGAGATGGAGTTAGTGTTGATCCCAAGAAAGTTGATTCTATGCTTCAGTGGGAACGACCTAAGACTCCTACTGAGATTAGAAGTTTCTTGGGTTTAGCAGGCTATTACAGAAGGTTTATACAGAACTTCAGTGTGCTAGCATCACCTTTGACACGCTTGACGAGGAAGGATGCACCGTTTGCTTGGTCTGATAACTGTGAGAAAAGTTTTCAGATCTTGAAGAGGAAGTTGACCACATCACCAGTGTTGGTTTTTCCAGAAGCAGAAAAAGGCTATACAATGTTTTGCGATGCTTCCAGGAGAGGTTTGGGCTGTGTGCTGATGCAGGAAGGCAAAGTTGTGGCTTACGCATCTAGACAGCTTAAGAAGAATGAAGAGAACTACCCTACTCATGATCTGGAATTGGCTGCTATAGTTCATGCTCTTAAGACATGGCGTCACTGCCTGTATGGTGAGACATGTCAGGTGTTTACGGATCATAAGAGCCTGAAGTATATCTTCACTCAGAAGGATTTGAATTTGAGACAACGCAGATGGCTTGAGCTGATCAAAGACTATGATGTGACAATCGATTACCATCCTGGTAAAGCTAATGTTGTGGCAGATGCCTTGAGTAGAAAGTCAAGTTCAACAGCAAATGCATTTTCTATGGCATGTTTCAAGAGAGACTTGCTTGTAGATATGCGAAAGTTGAACTTAGACTTGGATGTGACTGGACAGAGTGGGTTGATTTCTCAGATGCGGGTCAAACCTACTTTCTATGATCAGATTAAGGAGTTACAGAAGAGTGATGACGAGTTGTGGCAGATTATGCAGGATATGTCAGAAGGTAAAAGAACAGAATTCAGGTTTTCTGACGATGGTGTGTTGTATCTTCATGATAGGTTGTGTGTACCTGGGAACAGTGAGCTGAAAGAACAAATTCTTGAAGAAGCGCATGCTTCTATGTATGCTATGCATCCAGGTAACACAAAGATGTACAGGAATCTCAAAGAGCTGTACTGGTGGTCTGGTATGAAAAGAGATGTGGCTGAATACGTGGCTAGATGTGGAGTGTGTCAGCAGGTTAAAGCTGAGCATCAGAAACCTGCTGGTACCTTGCAGTCGCTTCCTATACCTGAATGGAAATGGGAACACATCACGATGGACTTTGTGGTAGGATTACCCAGGATGACTAGAGGTTCGGACTCGATATGGGTGATTGTGTATAGACTAACTAAGTCTGCTCATTTTCTTCCTGTCAAGTCAACCTTTGATGTTCCAAAGTTGGCCAAGGTTTATGTGGACGAGGTAATCAGATTACATGGGATTCCAGTTTCCATTATTTCTGATAGAGATCCAAAGTTTACATCCAGATTCTGGAATCAGTTACATCGTGCGTTGGGCACAAGGCTGAGGTTCAGTACAACGTTTCACCCGCAGACAGATGGTCAATCTGAGAGGACCATTCAGACTCTTGAAGACATGCTGAGAGCATGCGTGCTACAGTTCAGAGGTAACTGGGAAGAACACTTAAGCCTGATGGAGTTTGCATATAACAACAGCTACCATTCTAGTCTTGGAATGGCCCCATATGAAGCTCTATATGGCAGGAAGTGTAGATCGCCAGTTTGTTGGTACGAGGTTGGTGAGAAAGAAATTCTTGGACCTGAGATAGTTGATATAACTACAGAGAAGATATCTGTAATCAGGGATCAGTTGAAAGCTGCTCAGGACAGACAGAAAAGTTATGCAGAGAGACGACGTCGACCTCTTGAGTTTGAGGTTGGTGATGAGGTTTATCTGAAGGTTTCACTGTGGAAGGGAGTGTTAAGTTTTGGCAAGAGGGGTAAGTTGACCCCTAGGTACATGGGCCCATATCCTATTGTTGAGAGGATTGTACCTGTAGCTTACAAGTTGGATTTGCCGTCTGAATTGGCAAATCTTCATGATGTGTTTCATGTGTCTATGCTGAAAAAGTGTCATCCCGGTACAGAAAAGATTTTAGATCCAGAACCGGCACAGCTTAAGACAGATGTGTCCTATGTGGAAGGACCAGTACAGATAGTTGATCACCGTATCAAGAAGCTTAAGAACCGCGAGATACCTTTAGTGAAGGTTTTGTGGAGGAATCATAACCTAGAGGAAGCTACGTGGGAGCTTGAGTTAGAAATGTGTAACAAGTTTCCTTTTCTCTTTTAGGAATTTCAGGACGAAATTCTTATAAGGGAGGGAGATTGTTACGACCCGTGTTGAGCTTACCCTGTAAGTATGCTGTTAAGCATGTGTTTAGCTGCTTTACAAAGTTAAGCTTGCTTTTGTTAATAACGTTTAAAACAGTGTTATCAGTATGATTTCATGCCTTGAGCGGGTAGAGGAGTTTGTGCTTGAAAAGTTGCAAAAGAAATCACCTTAATCGGACATATGATGCGAAAGTTATGACACTTTTGAGTTCTTGGGTTGATTTTGCAATTTACCCATTTATTAGCTTATTAACCCCACCGTTACCTTTCTTCCTTATCCCCATTTCATTCTCACCCGATAGAACAGAATGCCAAAAGCGACGCTCGAACAGAAGCGGTTAGGGGCGATTTTTGGGCGATCTTGCTAGCCATCGAGCTCTGCCCATCCTTCCTCCTCCATTCTTCTCCTTTTCTCTTCCTCCTTCCTTCCCCAACCTCTTGCTAGGGCACCGGCCCACAGCTGCAGCAGCAGCTTCACCAACCAAGGAAGAAGAAGGTTGCGGCGCCGGCCATAGGGCTGTTTTGGGCGAGCTTAGCACCAAGAAAGGTGCGATTGGTCTAGTTCGTGGTTGCGTGCCTCGGTTGCAGGTGATTTGCAATGCAAATTGGTAGTTTTGCCCGTCGATTCGAGTGAAATCGACACCAGCAGGTTCGTTTTAGTTTTCAGTCTGTACGCGATTCGGCCGAGTTGTATGTGATTCGGCCGAGTTTCCTTAATAGGAAATCGAACATCAAACTAATCAGCCGAGTTGTATGTGATTCGGCCGAGTTTCTTTTACAGGAAATCAAACAGCAAGTTGATCGGCCGAGTTTCTGACCAATCGGCCGAGTTTTAGAGCTGTGAGTGGCAGTTCATTCAGAAATCATTATTTAACTCAATTTAAGTGCTTAATTGCTTCAGTATCATTTGGTATAACTTCTAAACAGTGTAACACATACAATAGTGCATGATAGATTCATTGAAACCTGAAATACGTAATATGATCGATGGAAATGATGGAATTTTTATGTATTACAGTTGCATTGATATGCTAATTAAAGACGGTCGTTATAATTGAATCTGAGTAAGTGATACTGAGTCATGTTGAAGATGACAAATGATATAAATGTGTTTTTAAGTGATATCCATAATGTGAAATAAGTATGAAATGTGATATTCCTGTTTAATTGTTTATATGTTAATCAGTTAATAGACTTAGGTGCCTTAACACCGTAGAACCCCTTTGAGAGGTCTGCACCAGGGGGGTGAAACTCGTGTCCAACATCAACCAGTTGAGTAATTCTGGTGGCACGAGGATTGATAGGCAGTGTTCAACAATAATCCGTGCGGTGTCATGGTGGCACTGGAGTAAATAGGGGTTATTCAACATTAATCCGTGCTTGTGTCACGGTGGTAACCCGGTAAGACTCTCCGCCTCTGTGCTCAGGTTAGAGGAGGAGTCTAGAGTTCACTCTTTTGAGAGTGTAGTGAGGCCTTGTGAGCCTGAGGCCTTGTGAGCCTGAGAGTCCTGCAGCAGACCAGGGCTGGCAGTCAGACTTAGCATTTCCTGGGTGTGTCGCTAAGTCTTGTACGATGGGATCGTAGTTCGCTACGGATCTTTATATGCAGAGTACACTGCATATAATTAGGGCATAATAATGATATAATTATGTAATTATATAGGATCACAGTAAATTTAATATGTTAAGAGATTTGAACTTCTGTGCAAATTCTCTATATCAATTTATTTGTTTAAATTATCTGATGTTGCTTTGAAATGAGATTGTTATCTGTAAATCTGCTATGTCATTAGAACTGCCCTATTTAGTACTGCATTTATCTTTTAATTAAATGTTATCTATCTGATGAGTTGTTTAGTGATAGCTAAATGAAATGCTATTCACTGAGCGAGTAGGCTCATCCCTCTACTCAAACATTTTTCAGGTCAACAACAGCAACAGGAATCGGAAGGATCTTTTCATTCTATCGCTTAGTCTTTAGAAGGTTTGTAGTTAGTCTAGTTAGAGGTCTCTTAGTCCTTTCTCCTCGGTCCTTGGGACATGGTGTGGGTGAGAGAGAGTGTGTATGTGGAATGTGTACAAAGATGTAAATTAACTGTTATGTGTTACTTTCTGTTAAACAATGTTACATGTTGTAAACTTTGTTATGTTCTCTAGTCAGTTTATATGATATGCTTCCACAATGGTTTTATAGGTTCCAGTTTATAGCATTAAATCTGGATGTTGTTCTGACGTTTTAAAAGGAAAAAAAAGGTTCTCAGTGATTTGTTTATATGATAATCCCTCCGTCGCGCCCTAGTCTCGTGATTAGTGGTTAGTGAGAGATCGGGGTGTGACAGACATCTTCGACTAGCGTTGACTCTTCTTCGCCAACATCAGTTGTATGCCAAGTTCAGTAAGTGTGAGTTTTGGTTGGAAGAAGTAACTTTCTTGGGTCATGTGATATCTACAGAAGGAGTCAAAGTGGATCCTAAGAAGGTGGAATCCGTTGCAGAATGGGAATAGCCGAAGACACCGACAGAAGTTCGTACTTTCCTGGGATTAGCAGGATACTACCGGAGGTTTATAAAGGACTTCAGTGCGATTGCGTTGCCGATGACGAAGTTGACTAGCAAGGATATACCCTTTGTCTGGGATGATCGTTTCCAGCAAGCTTTCCAAAGTTTGAAGGAAAAGTTGACCAGTGCTCCAGTGTTAGTTCTACAAGAGCCTAGAAAGGGCTATGTTGTTTTCTGTGATGCTTCCAAGAAAGGTTTAGGTTGTGTGCTGATGCAGGAAGATCATGTGGTTTCTTTTGCTTCGCGACAGCTTAAGAAACACGAGGAGAATTATCTGACTCATGACTTGGAGTTGGTAGCAGTAGTTCATGCGTTAAAGATTTGGAGATACTATCTTTACGGGGAGGTATGCCAGATCTTTACATATCATAAGAACTTGAAGTACATCTTTTCACAAAATGAGATAAACATGTGACAACACTGATGGATGGAGCTAATCAATGATTACGACTGCACCATCGAGTATCATCCTGGTAAGGTGAATGTGGTAGCTGATGCACTTAGCCAAAAGTCTTCTTCTCTCTCTACAAAGAAGGCACAGTTGAGTTCTTTGGTATGCCATAGACGAGATATGCATGTTTCCTTGTGGAAGATGAATGTGCCGATGGAATTTTCCTTGTTAGCTGGACTTTTTGCACATATGCAAGTCAAGCCTATGCTGAGACAGCAGATTAAAGATGCACAGCAAATAGATGATACAGTACAGTTGATCAGATCAGAGTTCGGCAGTGAAAAGCGTGATGGGTTCCATGAGTCTGAGGATGGACTAATATGCTATCGAGATAGGATGGTGGTCCCCGATGTAGATGATTTGAGGAAGATAGTGCTTGAAGAAGTGCACACGTCGATGTATGCTATGCATCCAGGAGTCACCAAGATGTATCATAATCTGAAGGACTTGTATTGGTGGCCCGGTTTGAAGAAAGATGTAGTTGAGTTTGTGGCTAGATGTGCGGTATGTCAGCAAGTCAAGGCTGAACATCAAAATTCGGCAGGTACGTTGCAACCCCCATCGATACCACAGTGGAAATGGGATCATATAACCATGGATTTCATAATTGGTCTGCCCAGGACAGCTAGGAATCATGATTCCATTTTGGTAATAGTGGACAGATTGACGAAGTCTGCCCATTTTATACCTGTGAAGACAACGTATACAGCCGAGAAGCTCGCTCGAGTATATGTATATGAGATAATGCATTTGCACGGTGTGCCAGCAATGATAGTTTGTGACAGAGGTCCTCAGTTCATGAGTCATTTTTGGGAATAGTTGCATAAAGCGTTGGGAACGTAGTTGAGGTTCAGTACCGCTTTCCATCCGCAGACAGATGGACAGTCTGAGAGGACTATTCATACTTTGGAGGATCTCCTTCAGGCTTGTGTTTTGGAGTTCCTAGAAAGTTGGGACATGCATATCAGTTTGATAGAGTTTGCCTACAACAATAGTTATCAGCGGAGCATTGACATGGCTCCTTATGAAGCCTTATATGGCAGGAAGTGCAGATCTCTGTTGTGTTGGTATGAGTCTGGTGAATATCAACTTTTGGGTCACGAGTTAGTACAATAGACAACGGAGAAGATCAAGGTGATACAACAACAGTTGAAAGCGGCAAAGGACAGGCAGAAGTCTTACGCAGACAATCGCCGACGACCTTTGGAGTTCCAGGTAGGAGACAAAGTGTATCTTAAAGTCTCACTGTGGAAAGATGTGTTGAGGTTTGGCCGGAAGGGTAAGCTAGCACCCAGGTATATGGGGCCATACCCGGTCATAGAACGTCTGGGAAGGGTAGCTTACAAGTTGGAGCTGCCGCCAGAGTTGCACAGGTTACACCCAGTGTTCCATGTCAGTATACTGAAGAAAAGTCATCCAGATTCAGGAACAGTGATACAACCGGTCGAGGTTGAGCTTGATGAAGATGTGACCTACGAGGAAGGTCCTATGGCAATCCTTGACAGAAGAGTTAAGAAGCTGAAGAGGAAGGACCTGGTTCTTGTGAAGGTTCTTTGGCATCACCGTGGCGTTGAGGAAGCCTCGTGGGAGCTTGAGGAAGAGATGAGGAGGAAGTACCCCTCGCTTTTCTTTTTGGATTTCGAGGAAGAAATCCCTTTGTAGAGGGTTATAGCTTGTAAGGACCCTGACCTCCGTTTAGGGCTTATCCTGTTTGCTTTGCTTAACCCTGATGCTTAGTTGCTTGCTAATCACCTTTAGTGGTGATTAGGGTTTGTTGGTGCTTTGTTGAGAGTTGGAGGTGCTACTTGCAATTAACCCAAGTCTAGGGTTTGTGGGCAAATTTTTCACCTTGAGAGGTGTTTCTCTCTCTCTCCTTGCTTCCTCTTGTGATGAGAGGAAGGGTTGGGCTCATTGCTTGAGTCTCTTTGGGCTTGGTTAAGCCTTGGTGGGCCTTGTTGTGCGTTGCCCTTGCCCCTTTGGACCTTGTGTCGAGCAAGTGAGCCTTGTGTCAGCCTAGGTGTGTCGGCCTGAGTTGTGTCTCCCAGGGTGTGTGTCGGCCATGGTGTGGAGGTGTGTCTCCCATGGACCCTTTGACCCTCTTTGACCTCGTTTGTGTCACCACTAGTGGACACTTGGCGCTTGATGCTTGCATGTGGCAATGGCCTTGGACATGTGTTTAAGACATGCTAGAGTGGTGGCATTGCCCATGGACAAGTGTCCCTAGGTGGGCGACACCTTGCCTTGTCTTTCTTTGGTTTCTCCTCCATCCTCTTCTATATATGTGTTCCCTTTCTCTTGCTAAGGATCCCTTTAGTTCCTTAGTCTCCCTCTTCCTTGGTGCATGACATCCCTCTTCCTTTGCAAGCTTGGTGGCCGATCCTTGCCTTGGAGTCTCCTTCTTCCTCTAGTGGTGGCCGAACCCTAGAGTGCCTTGCTTTCTTCTTGTGGTGGAGCTTGGAGCTTGCTTAAGGCGGGTTACATAACTCCTAACCCTAACTATACTACCTCTTCTATGTTCTTATATGCTTCTTATGATCATGATCAGCTATGTATGTTGTTAGTTGAGTTTCTGGCTTAAGTTGTTCTTGTTGGACGAACCATGTGTTTTAGGGTTCCTTGTTGAGCAACACTCCTTTCTCTCCTTGGTCTAGAGGAGTGAGCTTGAGTTATATGGGCAATACCCCTCTCTCATTTAAGTTGAGAGGTGAGCTTGTGTTCTAGTCGCTTGAGCAACACCCTCCTATCACCATGGACTTGAAGGGTGAGCTTTGTCGTGGTTGTGGACCTTGGTTGTGGTTGTTCCTTGTGTTGCCTGATTGGTGATAAGAAGTGTGCAAAACCCCTCTCTCTTGGTTGTTGAGAGGTGAGCATCTTCTTGATCCATTAGGGTTTTGGTGCCCTTGTGCTTGAGGTTGATGATGACCTGGTTGGGTGGCATCTTGACTGATATGGTCTTGATGGCGATGCTGCACGATATTCCTCTTTGGCCTAGAGCCTTGGTCGTTATGTTGTGGTGTTGTTTCGGGCATCACACACCTGGTTCCTGCCTTGTTGTGTCAGGCGTCACACTATGCTAAGTACCCTGCCCGACACACTTAACCTCATTATACCTTGATGTTGTGGAAGCGTTGCTAGCTAGTTCGATGGTGGGCGTCACCCCTTGGTCCTTGCCTTGTGTGTCGACTGATAGATGAGGTTAGCTAGCTGGACAACATGCTTTCCTTGCTGTCGTTTGGAGTTGTGCCCTGGCCGTTATACCTAGATGAGTAGAACGTTGGTCGTTACCCTTGTGTGTGTCGGGTGTCACACCTGGTTGTGTATCCTGCCCGACACGCCTAGCTCAGTTGGTTGCTTGGTGTTGTTATACCCTTGGGCGTTATGCCTTGTCGAGTGGTGCTGCCCGATACACCTTGTGCACGACGCATCGTTCACTAGTACAGAAATGGGTTATAACGTCACTACCTGTAGGGTCGGTTTTTCCAAATAACCGACCTTATATGTCTTAAAAAAACATGGGCACCACTTAAGACCTCTTGGGTCAGTTTTCTTAAAAAAACCGACCTTGTAGCGTAACTCTATAGGGTCGGTTTTCCAAATAACCGACGTTATATGTCTATAAAAACACGAGCACCACTTAAGACCTCTTGGTTCACTTTTCTTACAATAACCGACCTTGTAGTATATCTCTATAGGGTCGGTTTTCCAAATAACCGACCTTATTTTTTTATAAAAAATGCGGGCACCACTTAATACCTCTTGGGTCACTTTTCTTAAAATAACTGACCTTGTAGTGCATCTCTATTGGGTCGGATTTCATAAAATAAGCGACTTTATAGACAATTGGATTAGAAAGTCAATTACAGTTTCCCACAGCAATTCTTGATTTTGTCTTCACGCCTCAATCTATAGGGTCGGTTTTTCCAAATAACCGACCTTATATGTCTAAAAAAAGTGGGTAATTAGACATCTTGAATCCAGTTTGCCTTCACACATGTATAAGCACCTCTACGGTCGGTTTTTCCCTTATAACCGACCCTAAAGGGCTCCTCGGTCGACAAATTCGTCGACTGAATAAGAGCCGGATTTCACGTGTATAAGCACCTCTAGGGTCGGTTATTCCATTATAACCGACCCTAAAGGGCCCTTCGGTCGACAATATTGTCGACCAATATCAATTTTGAATCCAGTTTAGTTCAGCACCTCTAACGTCAGTTTTTTACTTTTAACCGACCCTAAAAGGCACCTCAATCGACAAATTCGTCGACCGAATAAGAGACAAATTTAACGTGTATAAGCACCTCTAGGGTCAGTTTTTTGCTTATAACTGACCCTAAAGGGTACCTCGGTCGACAAATTTGTCGACGGAATAAGAGCCAGATTTCACATGTATAAGCACCTCTAGGGTCGGTTTTTTCCTTATAACCGACCCTAGAGCTCTTCTCGGTCGACGAATTGTCGACCGATAACCTTTCGGTCGACAAATTCTTCGACCGAGAAGGAGCCAGATTTCACGTGTATAAGCACCTCTAGGGTCGGTTTTTTCCTTATAACCGACCCTAAAGGGCATGTGATATTGTCGACCGACATGTATTTTGGTTCTAGTTTAGTTCACGCATGTATAAGCATCTTTAGCGTCAGTTTTGTACTTTTAACCGACCCTAGAGCTCATCTCAGTCGACGCATTTGTCGACCGATAAGCTCTCGGTCGACAAATTCGTCGACTGAGAAGGAGCCCGATTTCATGTGTATAAGCACCTCTAGGGTCGGTTTTTCCTTATAACCAACACTAAAGGGCTCCTCGGTCGACAATATTGTCGACCGACATAAATTTTGGATCGAGTTTAGTACTTTTCAAAATGTTTATAAAGCATTGGGATCTCAATCCTTTGTCTCATTGTTGGGAATTCACATCCCTCAATACCACCATAATCACATTTGCTGGATTTGGGTATTCAAACCCTTAGTTCATCACTAAACATGGTTATCACTTATCAGGTAACTATTACCTTCAGGTCATCTGACCAAGGTATTCAGGATACTTGTTACACAAGCATCTCAATTTCATATCAACCATATCAATTTCATATCAACATCATGCAATACAAAAATAACATCACTATTCCCTCATTAGGGTTAGAGTTTCCCATCTTTATCAATTAGGGTTTCACATATCATCATCCCATATTGAAGTTTCACATAACAATATCCCATATTAGGGTTTTTACACAACATCACCCTATATTAGGGTTTCACATAACATCATCCCATATTAGGGTTTCACATAACATCATCCCATATTAGGGTTTCACATAACATTATCCCATATTAGGGTTTCATACGACATCACCATATATTAGGGTTTCACATAACATCATTATTAGGATTGTGTAAGCACCTTAGAGCTCCCTCGGTCGACGAATTTATCGACCGATAACCTCTCGGTTGACAAATTCATCGACCGAGAAAGAGCAAGATTTCACGTGTATAAGCACCTCTAGGGTCGGTTTTTTCTTTATATCTGACCCTAAAGCGCTCCTCGGTCGACAATATTGTCGACCGATATGAATTTTGGATCCAATTTAGTTCACGCATCCTCGGTCGACGAATTTTTCGACCGATAACCATTCGGTTGACAAATTCGTCGACTGAAAGGAGCCAGATTTCCTTCGTAGAAGCACCTCTAGGGTCGGTTTTTTCTTTATAACCAACCCTAAAGTCCTCCTCGGTCGACAATATTGTCGACCGAGATAAACTTAGGATCCAGTTTTGTTTTTCACACATGTATAAGCACCTCTAGGGTCGGTTATAAGGAAAAAACTGACCCTATAGGTGCTTATACGAAGGAAATCTTGCTCCTTCTCGGTCGACAAATTTGTCGACTGATAACCACTCGGTCGACAAATCGTCGACCGAGAGGGAGCCAGATTTCCTTCGTATAAACACCTGTAGCATCGGATTTTCCTTAAAACCGACCCTAGAGGTTTCTTCAGTCGACAATATGGTCGACCGATAATCATTCGGTCGACAAATTCATCGATCGAGAATGTGTTTGAGTGTTTTTAAATAACCCGACACGAGCACGTTTATCTTTAGCGTCGGTTTTTTGGTGTTAACCGACGCTACATGTATTTCTCTCTGTGAAAAAGCCAAAACCTAGTCTTTCTTTCTCCCGTGAAAACCTTTTCTGTTCTATTGTTTCTCTCCCACGGCGCTGTGAAACCCTTGCTTTTTCTTGTGTCATTCCTCCGTGAATGCCTTGCCTCCTCTCTGTGAAGCCGTTGACGTGAAGCCGTGCCACCTCTCCGTGCCGCCAAGAGGATCGTGGTGTCTGTACGTGAAGACGTTGCCACCTCTCCGCACCGCCAAAGCTTTTCCTCCTCTCTGTGAAAAGAGCTCGTCGTCACCGCCTCTCCACTCTTCCACGAAGGTCTCTGCCTCTCCGTAAAGGTCGTCTCATCCTCCACGAAGGTCGCCACCATTTCCAAGTAAGTTTGCCGCTTCATTCGTTCCTTCGTTCCCGCCTTCCTTCATTCCCCCCCCGCCGCCATTGCAGCGTCTAGGTCCACTCTCGGTCGACAATTTGTCGACCGAGAGTGGACCTGGACGCTGCACGCAGGTGGGCTCTCGGTCGACTAATTGTCGACCGAGAGTGGACCTGCTCCTTATTTATATGGGAGATATAAAGGTTTTAATCATATTTTTTGTAATGTTCACAAATAGTTCTGAATATTATAATGATTTCAATCTTTGGACTGTTGGAAACAGCCTTACTTTGCTAATTTGTACAAGTATTTTCCATTTTATATGATTTGATAACCCAATAATAAAAATATGTCTTTTTTCATATGTAATCATTATATAAATTCTAGAAATTAATACTAGATAAGACATGTGTACTCCTAGATTGACACTTTAGGGTTGATGCATGATGTTTAACTTAATATATAAATATGAAAATAATGCATTTATATATTAACTTAGAAACTCGTTCAAAATTTACTCATTAGGAGTAAATTTTAGATAGTCCCCGGTTTGGGACTGTTTTTGGATATTTAATCTCACTTAGGATGTACCTGTATAATGTATGTTTAGTTTTGTAGAAAATTTCAGTAGGATTTCTTCATTTGTTCTCTGAGTACATATGTGAGTGGTTATTTTCCATTTACATCGGTGTAATTGGATAACTTAGGCGAAATGGTGCTGAAATTTTCTTCAAAACTAAACATACATTATACAGTTACTAGTGAGATTAAATATTCAAAAATGGGATATGTGGTACACTTTAGTATATAAGTAATTAACTTCCTATCAATAAAAACTTACAGATTATTATAGTATAAATATTAAACGGTTAGTTTTATAATTAATTTTAATGTGATATAGAAAATGGATCGAAGTTGGATGTCTATCAAGAACCGTTGCAGTCCAGAGTTTGCCAAAGGTCTTGATGAATTTATCAGATTTGCTGAGGAACATAGGAAACTACCTACAAATAGGCTATATTGTCCATGTAGAAATTGTTGTAACAATTTGAAAGTTGATACTGGTGAGGAAATTAAGAATCATGTCATATGCAATGGGATCATACAAGGTTATAATGAATGGTATTGGCATGGAGAGAAATTGAATTATGGATCAGAAAATGTCGATACTAATAGTTGTGGCATAGAATATATAGATAATGATGATAATGTTAATGATGATCCGATTCAAGATGACCAGATTTAGGATGATATGGTTGATGAGATGCTACGTAGTTGTCGGGACATTGATCCACCTTCTTTATTTGCAAACATTGTCCATGATGTTGAAAAACCATTATATAAGGGTTGTACTAAGTTCACGAGGTTGAGTGCTGTGATGTGATTATATACTCTTAAAGCTCAAAACCAGTGGAGTAATAAGAGTTTCACTTCACTGTTGTCTTTGTTAAAGGAAATTCTTCCTGAAGGCAACGAGCTTCCAATTTCAACATATCAAGCAAAGAAAATAATGTGCCCAATGGGAATGAAGGCTAAGAAGATTCATGCATGTCCAAATGATTGTGTGTTATTTTAGAAGGACTATAGTAATTTGATAAATTGTCCAAAATGTGGTGCGTCAAGGTATAAGACTAAAAATTCAGCTAAGGCTAAAAATGGCTCTCCTGCCAAGGTGATGTGGTATCTACCAATAATACCACGATTTCAACGCTTATTTGCTAACACAGAAGATGCGCAAAATTTGTCTTGGCATGGGGAGTTAAAGGCCAATGATGATGGCATCCTACGACATGCATCTGATTCACCACAATGGAAGAAAACTGATTTATTATACCCTCAATTTGGTAAAGAACCAAGAAACTTAAGACTTGGACTCTGTACAGATGGAATGAATCCCTATGGTACATTAAGCAGCCAACATAGCACGTGGCCTATTATGATTGTTATATACAATCTTCCTCCTTGGTTGTGTATGAAAAATAAGTATGTGATGTTGTAAATATTGATATCAGGGCCCAAGCAACCTGGAAATGATATTGATGTTTACCTTCAACCTCTAATTGACGACCTAATGAAACTATGGGAAGAAGGTATTATGACATATGATGCTTCACGTAAAGAGATCTTCAGTTTGTGTGCTATGTTATTTTGCACGATTAATGACTTTCCAGCTTATGGAAATTTGTCTGGATATAGCATAAAAGGATACAAAGCATGTCCTGTTTGTGAGGAAAATACTGATTCAATCAGACTGAAACATGGTGGTAAAATCGCATATCTTGGTCATCGGAGATTTCTCCCACCAGTGCATCCTTATCGAAGGCAACACAAAACCTTTAATGGGTCAACTGAGGAATGAAGTGCTCCTAAACCTATACCAGGAAATGTTGTATATGATAGGGTGAAATATATTGTTAATGAATTTGGAAAGAGTTCAAGTACTCGTCCACTCACATGTGACAAATCTCTATACAAGAAGAGGTCACTATTCTGGGATCTTCCTTATTGGAGATCTTTGTCAATTAGACATTGCATTGACGTCATGCATGTTGAAAAAAATATTTGTGATAGCATCATTGGTACGCTATTGAACATACCAGGAAAGACTAAAGATGGCATCAAATCTAGAAAATATTTAGAATTAATGAGTATAAGAAAAGAATTATCAGTGGAGATCAGGGGTCGCTGCACATATTTACCACCAGCTTGTTACACTTTGTCAAAGAAGGAGAAAAAGACTTTCTGTGAGTGCTTGTATAATATTAAGGTTCCACAAAGATACTCTTCTAATATTCGTAAATTGGTATCAATGAAGGATCTGAAGTTGATAGGTCTCAAATCTCATGATTGTCACACCTTAATGCAACAAATTTTACCTGTGGCTATTCGATCTATATTGCCGAAGCATGTAAGGTTTGCAATCACAAGACTCTATTTCTTCTTCAATGAAATATGCAACAAAGTGATACATCCTGATACTCTCGATAAATTATAGAAAGATGTAATTGTTACCATGTGTCAGCCTGAAATGTACTTTCCTCCTTCATTTTTTGATATCATGGTTCATCTTGTAGTACATATTACAAGGGAGGTGAAGATGTTGGGTCCAATTTTCTTACATTGGATGTATCCATTTGAATGCTAAATGAGTGTTTTTAAAGGTGATGTTTGGAATCATTATCGTCCTGAAGGGAGTATTGTTGAGGGTTACGTGGCTAGGGAGGTGATGGACTTTTGTAATGATTTTTTGAATTGCAATAGCGATCTAAAAAATTCCCATCACACTGGATCTTATTGTGGAAAAGGAACTCTGGGAGGACGAGTGAGAGGAATCCGTCGTGAGTTCTGGGAACAAGCACATTTGTATATTTTACACAACATCGATGAAGTTAGTAGCTACATCAAAGAACACAATGATCTTATCAAGAGAAATCATCCACGATCCAGTTCAATGTGGCTTGCAAGACAGCATAATCAAACTTTTATTAGGTGGTTTGAAGAGAAAGTATTTAATCAACTATCTGAATCACCGAATAATGTTGTTGAGAACATAAAATGGCTCGCCTTTAAGCCAAAAATGGATGTCATGTCATATGAAGGTTATGACATAAATGGATTTTCGTACTACACAAAGCGTCAAGACGAAAGTAGTGTGGTCCAAAATAGTAGGGTTACTGTTCAAGCTTGTTCGTTGTATTTTGCTAGTGCCAAAGATAAAAGACCGCGCGAAGCTGAGATGTCATATTATGGCATCATTGAGGACATATGGGAATTGGACTATACAAATTTTAGAGTTCCTATCTTTAGGTGTAATTGGGTTGACAACAACAAAGGAGTTTTAGTGGATGAGTTGGGTTTCAAATTGGTGAATTTTGAAAAAAATGGTGAGAAAGATGAGCCATTCATCATGGCAGACCAAGCAAAACAAGTATTCTATATTGATGATCCTGTAAATAAAAATTGGTCTGTCGTCTTCATGGAAAAAGACAGTTTACTGTAGATCCTATAAATGAAGAAGAATACTACGAAAAGTATGATGATTCCAGTCCATTCTCAGTTGGTTTGCGGAGTGTAAATGTTGAAGATAACAACGATGAATATTATAAACGCCATGACCATGCTGAAGGAATTTTACTTGACTAACAACTCAACCAATACTAAAGGCATGTATTCTTTGAATTATTTATTTCATTATCATTCAAGCAAATAATATTTTTAATATACATCATATATCATGTATACCTTATCACTTGTGATTTATCATGTATACTTGCAGGTTCTAAAATGGCAAGTGAAGATGAACATTCTAAGCATGAGCATGAGCACCATGAGGATGGTGGTGGTGATGCTTAGAAAAGTAGAGGTCCCACACTGATGCGTAGGCTGCAGGAGCTCAGGGCTAAAGGGGACAAATTGCCAATCCAATTTGATATCACAGGAGCACCTGTTGGGGAACATGCTAGTGCTTTCAAGCATTACGTAGGGGCGACTACACACAGTAAGGTGCCAATAGATATAGAAAATTGGCATGATGTTCCTAATACCAAAAAAAGACCTCATATAGAAAGATATATCTGTGAGTGGAAGTTATATTATTTTAATATGTTTTTTATCTATTGATTCTAATTTAGTTTTCCTGGAATTAAATTCCTTTTCAAAACAACATTATTAATTGCTTCTTTTGTATGTATAGGGTGTTTTTCATCTAAATGAAAAAGATCACAAGAAAAGAGTGCTACAACGTTGTGGTGTAAGATGGAGGGGTTTTAAGACATATCTCACAAGGGAATTTATAGATAATCCTAAACAAAAGAAGAAAGCAACAGATGTATATATTTCTATAGATCCCGAGGAGTGGGAAAGATTTGTTGCATCTAGGAGATCGGAAGAGTTTCAGGTAATAAAGATTGTGATGTATTGTATGAATCTTTAATTTTATACAATTAAGGAGGTGAATCTTTTTATACATGTTTGCCAAGTCTAAATGTCAATACCTCATTTTAAATGATCAGGCTATCCACCACGCTCAAAGGAAAGACGGGCCAAAAATGTGCATGACCATCGCTTGGGGCCCGGTGGTTATACCTTCCTCCCCAACTACAAGAGAAGCAATTGTTACGACCCCGCCACCCGGTAACCCCCAATTAAGGGAGACTGAAAGGACAGAGCCGTTAACCAATAACCCGGATCAAAGGTTCGACAAATAATCATTAACAATTATTAAATTCTACCAACTATACTGAAATATGGAGAAAAATAAAAACTTTTGCATACCTTTTAAAACTGGGATTTCAAAACTTCTATCCCCACAGATACTAATCTATCTAATCCTCCTTTTCACTTTAATTTTCATTTAGCACCACATATGCAACTTTACTATTTGTTCTTTTCATTGTACCTAAAATGCCAACAAATAAAACTTTGGTCAGCCGAAGCTGGTATGTGGGGGAAACAATAATCATGCAAATATGTTAACAACGTAATCATTCAATTAATCATTTAACAACCAAGATTACGTTTTAAGCCATACTACTCAATCCTTACCTATCCCCTAACTCTGTGCTATCCCTTGTATGCTACCTCTCTTTAGGTAGCTTCTTACCCCCATGGACCTACCTTACAGGTAGCCAATACCTAGGGTAATAGAGTCGCATGGCACTACCCGTAGGTAGCCCAATATCTAACTCATGATGACTTGATGGTCCTACCCCCTTGGTAGCCATTTACTAAGTCATCTAATGACCTGATGGACCTACTCCATTGGTAGCCATTTACTATGTCAATTACTAAGCCACAGAGGGGACCATGGTCTGAGCTAGTAGGCACATATCTTATGTGATAGTCATAGCCACATTATAGTTTGCATGAATTAAAATCATCCAACAATTAATTCATGACATCGATGAAAACTTCGGTAAATCTCGGAAAACTAACTCGAGATATTCATAAGCATAACCACATACCTAATTTGATGATTTCACAAGTATTAGGTAATTCCATCCAAGAAAGCAATCCAAACAAGCAATTCAACAACCACATAATTCTTGAAAAGAATATGTACTCTATTTATTACACACTTTATCAAGAATCTACTTTATTGACTTGGATTCACTTTCTAGGCTTTCTGTATCCATTAAGGTTTCGTTTTTCAATTAGGGTTTCCCTTCATCTTTTACCATATTAAACCCTAATTTTATACCATTACTCAAAAACCCTAGTTATCTTATCTATTGTTCAATATTAAGGTTATCTCAACAACATATAACCCTATTTCCATATTTAAAGGCACATTAATCATCAATTAATTTCATTAAGCTTCTTTTACATTAAAGCTACTATTTTTATCCTTTTAATTCATGACAAGATCATTGTGCGCATCTATCATTAATTCAAAGTTCATTAGGGTCTAATTAACATATGAACTCATTTTTCCATCAATTTTACCTTTTATTCATGAAAAGACCCTAATTACTACATTTAGGGTATTTATCCAGAATTAAGGACTTTCATATACAAATAACTTATAACCATCATTTAAAAATCATATTTTCACAATTTTCAAATTAAATATGATCTTATCCTCTTTTACCCTAAATTAGGGTTTCTAAATTATTTAATCATTCTCATATGAGGTAAAACCCTAAATCATGCAATTCTACATCTAGATCAGGTTCGAATCTAACATTATCATTCAACAGGTTATTAACACTTCAATTAACCCATTAAGCATTCTAGATTCAACCTTTAATCACAAATAGGGTTTTTAACTTAACTTTAATGCACTTTTCATTAACTTATAGTACTTTTGCAATTAGGAACAAACTCTATCTTTAATACCATTTTTATTGGATTCCACTCATTCTCCTGATCAAAATTCATATATTACTTGTCCTAATCGGAGTTACCAAACTTTAATTATGAATTTAGCAAGATTTTACTTACTTGGTCAATCGGAGAGCGCCACATGTCTATTCCCATGAAACGTTGCTTACAGATTTGTAAACATAATCAAAAGACGGAATTACTCTCCACTTAACCAGCAGATCCAACACATTACGGAGGGGTAGAATGGTCTAACGACCCTTAAGTCGTCTCCTACCTTCGTCCAGCCGCAATGGTTACTGAGGACGACTCTTTGCAGGGCTGCTCCGCCCTCTCCAAGGTATGAAACTCCATGCCAACCTTTGCTCCACCTCCACCATGGCTGGGCGCACCCACAACACCCTAAATACTCGGCCAAGATGGCCAGGGTTGGCAGGGTTTACCCACCATTGCAGTCGCCTTGTGCAGCCATGCTGCTGCTGTGGCGTGCTGTTGAGGGCATGGCGGTGCTTGTTGGAGCTTGCTCTGACATCGGGGAAGGTGCAACTTCTTTCGCAACCCACTTGGTCTCCTAGTTGTTCCAGGATCACAACGCTTTCCTCCGCTAGGGTTTATGGATGAGAACATGGAAGAAGAAGAGAAGATGGGGTGTGGGATCTTCTGAACTTGGCCCAAGGCCTTACCCCTTATATAGGGGAGTGTAGGAACGCCCTGGGATGCTTGCCCTCGAAGCAAACAAACTCTCTCTTCCAAAAGGAATTCAATTCCTTCATTAGGATGCAAGTTCCTCTCTCTTTCCTTATTCTTTTGATAAGCCATATCTTTTGGTAATTAGGGATTCAAAAATCCTCTTACTTAATCTCTTTTATATTTGCCTTCCAACCAAAAGACACGAAATTCTATTTCCTTTAATAGAAATTACTTCTTTTTAGCAATATCACAAAATTCATTAATAATGTTTCACATTATCCTCTTATTTTGCAATTTTAGTATTTTCTCTTTCCTTCCTATTTATTGGGACTCCTTGGACCCCAAGAAACTCTATTATTTTGAAATCCTTTTTATTGGATACTCATTATCCTTCTAGATGCATCTAAAGGCATTATTTCACTTTATCTTGTTTATTTCTTATTAAAATAACTCTTTTTGAGGTTTTCTCTTTATTTCTCTTTTATTTTCCTCATTGGCATTCCTTTTAATAGTATCAACCTCATGGATACGAAATTTCACCAAGAAATCTCATTTATGCCTCTTTCCACTCATTTTCCACATTTTATCATTATTTTCAATTTCTTTCTTAATAAAGAAATACTTAATTGATCTTTTCTTTTCTTATTACACTCTTTATACAACTTTGGATTCCTTGGAACCCAAGGAACCCAAGAGGCACGAAATCCCTCTTTGGATTTGCCTTCTAGTGGTTTCCACATTTTTCCTTTTCTTAATTATTCAATTATTCTTTCACTAATTGAATGTTCCTATTATTTGGACCCAATAGCCAATAAAGCCCACACCACAAACATCAAGGCTATTGTAAACAAAAACCAAATACATCATATCATTATTTGTTCAAATGTCCTTATTATGAGAAATTACATTTCTCACCAAATAAACCCAAAAATTGGGGTTGTAACATCCTTCCCCTCTTATAGGAATTTTGTCCTCAAAATTCTATCAAGCAAACAAACAATTCAGGATAAGACTTTTCCATGTCCATCATTGGCCCCTATGTGGCTTTACCGTACTCATGGCGCTTCCAAAGAACCTTTATCATCACATATTCTTTTCTCTGAGTTCTTTCATCCTGTCATCTATAAACAACACAGGTGACTCATGCCATTTCAGCCTCCCTTGGGGCCCACTAGGTTCATTGCTCAGCACATGGTTGGGGTGCCTCACATAGTGCTCTAAACCGGACACCTGGAATTCATCACACATTACTTTATCCTGAGGGGTAAAGTCAACCATAATCTTCTCCACCAATCCATCTCAAATGGACCCATGTATCGGGGACCCAGCTTCCTTAGTTGTAGCTCAGAGGGGTCAGATCTTTCATGTCACATATTTCCCACAATGAATTGCATGTTAGACTACTTTGCATCCTCTCATGACTCATGTCATCTCTAGGCTCCTTTGAACCATTACATGATTAAAGTGACTTCATCTACACGCACTGTGGTCCTTTTCTAACCATCATGTGGTCCTTTCACCAACATCACCTTACTGAAGTGGTGACCGACGCAACCTCCCTTACAGAGCTTCTTATAAAACCCGATATTGGCTATGGTGGTCATCATTACATCTTTCATAGGAAAAGAACTGTCTCTAACCATCACCCTGAATGAGCACATATGCTCTCATCAGACCCTTTAGACTAGACCATACTAACCATTAGTTATGGATGATGAACTATACTAACATCGAGTCCTTCATGTACCTACTTCCACATTTTGGAAGGGAACCTTTAGGTGAAACTCAAGAACCTTTGGACTCACTTCATGATTTAGTTGAACCATCTCTCTCATGGGTAGTTCAACCAGATCTGTCCCTTGACAGAACTCTTTCTTTCTCATGTCATCTAGGTAAGGCGATCTACCATAACCCATATTGCATCTCGACCTTCCTTGGTCTAGGGGAGACCTATCACAACATCCATAGTGATGAACTCCCATTCCCTCTCAGGGACTCTTTTGTCCTCTATATCGATACACTGGGTTATTGGGGTTTTTCCTTTACCTCCTGGCTTCCATGGCCATATACCACATGCAACTTCATCTTAAGCATCCAAAGTGCTATTGCCATTTACTATCTTGGTAGAACCATGGTGTATGGTGATCTGCAATCATGATTTCCTGTATGTCATTATTCCTCAAGATTGATTCCTTTGAAACCCTAAATCACTCTCGCCGGGGTTTCATCACCTTCTTTTCCAAAGAAGTGCATCTGAGGTTCTACCACCATCCTTTCATTGCATCAAGGACTAGACTGGCCAACCAAACAACCATTAGCTGATCTCATTACATTAGTGTTAGCCAACCATATCTTCTTTCCAAACTTAGGGTCAACCCAAACTAGTCAGCTACATCTCAACCAGAACCTCCATAACCACTTCACATCCTTAGGTATTAGGTAACATACACCTCTATGTATTCCACTTATCATCCCATCTCAACTCTAGGTCTGTATTCATCAAGTACACTCTCTGATCTCATCAACATGGTGATCAAACTCAACCTTGTAAGACTCACCTCTTGGTTTTTGAATTCAACCTGGTATAACTCATCGCTCATGCTAAAAACATCCTTATAAGATGACTACCTTATTTCTCTTTAGTGTTTGCAAACCATCCATGTATCATTCGCTTTACCAGGTCATGCTATCCTCTCTATCCTCATGCCTCGCAGCAACGTTCCAACTCACATCATCTTTTATCCTTGGTGTATGGCATGCGTACTGTCCTATCTCTCACTTCCATAACAAGAGGAAATAAGCATTTGGTTGCAGTCCAGATATAGAGTTCTTCCTGTTCCAAGAGTAGAGATGGTACATCCCACCTTGCCAGTACACCTTTAAATCTAAGTTGAAACGTGTTGTTTATGCTTCTATATTACAATCATCTTGATATTTAAGTTACCTCCATGGAAAACTGGTTTCGAATCTACTTGGGTCACCTCACAATCCTTGGTCATCTCCTCTAGGTCTATAGGGTGCCGACACTTTTGGGGTCATCCCTCTTCCCTCATGCATCAAGAGAGTGCCCTACTGATCTGCCTTTTGGGTCCCATGAGTTCATGAAGGTGATCAATCTCCTTACCCATGGCCCTCAGACAATGATAGTTGTTACCTCCCGACCCTATGGTCATGTGCAACTGGGGAATTAGGCAACTCCTACTTTCATCGGTCTTATCCCTACCTGACCCCAGGATAGACTTAGGATTCTCCATTTATAGTACATGTCCAACTTAGAACCTCGCCCAAGCCTTTATCATCTCTCTTTCTTTATTCATGGGCTGACTTTTATCCGTTCATAGGGATCATGGCAACCTTCCTACCCTGGTCAAGCCCCATACCGGTTACCTCCATGGTAACACATCCACATGCACATAGTGATGGTTATCTATGGGTCTATAGGTTCATTCTCATGCCATGTACTCTTCACTTAGCTTCTCAAGATCCTATGAGACCTCTTTAGGTTAACTTAAACCAACAAAACTGATATACACCCTACCAAAGGGGTCCCTCTCACAGGATGGGAGGAAAACTATCTCTTCACAACAAGGTCACAAAAGCACTTAGGTCTAGGGTTTACGTCCACATGAGCATACTTAACCCAGGAGCTATTAAGGCACAAGCAGATCACCTACTAAACCATGCTAGGTCATACTTGTTCTCATTCCTCATCATTGGATCAAGATCATACCTTCCCTTGTCATCAACTTAGTTGTGGGGGGGTTCATCAAACACACCTTAAATTTAATGGGTTTCCTTTTTCCTCTAAACATGAGGAGTACCATGCTCAAAACTATAGCAATTTAATTCTCGTCATGAGCATTAGGTACACTGCTTCCCCTCTTAGGCCTAGAAACCCTAGGTTCACCTTTGGGTGTCCAACTGCATGCTCAAACTCTTAACCACGAATCAAGCATGCAAAAGGCATGACATGCACTTCATGTCATCCTTCAACTCGAGCAACACTTAGAGTTGGGGTCCTCCTCAAGGACAACCAACAAGGTACAAGGCCTCATAACCTGTTACTAATCCTCTCCAGGGTATACAGAACTTCTTCTTCCTTTCTCAGAAGGTAAACTCTTATATCATAGGCTCATAAGTGCCATAAGCCTCATCCTCTCTCTAGGGTTCAAGCATGTGTCGACCACTATCATCCACTTAGGTCGCATCATCCTCAATTCCTGACTTCTCCTCATATCCCGGAGTATGGATTCCAACCTTCTTGCTTGGTTCCTGCTCTCTCTTTCTAGAGCTAACCCTACAACCAACCTCACCATTAGAGGTCCTATCTATGTCAAGGGTCAACCTCAAAAGCATGCCCCTACCTGGATGAAGCCTATGTTCAACTTATGTTTTGCTCAAAGTTATCCATAGTTCTTTATGCTTATTTCATAAGCCGTCATTCATACTCTCCTGGTTAGGGTTTCAACCCTTTACTCACACTACTAACGTACCCTGGGTGCATGCTATGCCCTACTCGCATAAGCCCATAGGGTTTCTAAGGTCCTTCACTAACATCGTCATCTAAGGAGCTATCCTTTACCCTAACATTCACGACCCTTCCCAGGGTTGGGTTGCCAAAGGTGCTAGGTCACCCATGGATCATATGGCATCCCAAAGGCATGTCCTTTCAAACACCTGGTCCAACTCATCTCTCTCTAACCTTCACTTAGGGTTAGGGTTAGCATCATCCTCAGAGGATGTGCCAGGTCTCTACTTGCAATGGAGATCTCTATCTCCAAGACTGACTTATCCTCCCGACAAGAAGGTCTGGCCTCAGGTCTCTTCTGAGGACATGAAAACTTATGTCATACGACCTAAGCATGTATCTATTCTTTAATTTGTGCTTAATCTATTAAGCTTATGTCCATGACATCTTATTTACATGCTTTTCATTAATTTGGTGGAGGATTCCTTAAACCTTATTAACCTTACCCATACCTCAAGAGGGTGAGGAGAAGAAAGAAAACCCTAATCCTTTAGGTCCTTAATAGACTTTTGTGATGAGAAGGGATGAATAAGATGAGGAAGTCCTAAAGGTATCTTATTTCAATTCATACCCTAAGACTTTGGCCAGGCAGTCACACGGATCCGGGAGTCCTCATATTCCGACTAGCGGTGCGGGGGAAAATATTTCCAGCCCCCAATCGTGATCCTTTTCTAGACACCTCCATCTTTCGGATAATCCTCTAATAACTCCCTTGGGTTCTATGGAGTTTGTAAAATTTAATAATTATTAATGGTTAAATGAGGAACCTAAGCTCTGATACCAATTGTTACGACCGTGCCTCCCGGTAACCCCCAATTAAGGGAGAATGAAAGGACAGAGCCGTTAACCAATAACCCGGATCAAAGGTTCGACAAATAATCATTAACAATTATTAAATTCTACCAACTATACTAAAATATGGAGAAAAATAAAAACTTTTGCATACCTTTTAAAACTGGGATTTCAAAAATTCTATCCCCACAGATACTAATCTATATAATCCTCCTTTTCACTTTAATTTTCATTTAGCACCACATATGCCACTTTACTGTTTGTTCTTTTCATTGTACCTAAAACGCCGACAAACAAAACGTCGGTCAGCCGAAGCTGGTATGTGGGGGAAACAATAATCATGCAAATATGTTAACAATGTAATCATTCAATTAATCATTTAACAACCAAGATTACATTTTAAGCCATACTACTGAATCCTTACCTATCCCCTAACTCTATGCTATCCCTTGTATGCTACCTCTCTTTAGGTAGCTTCTTACCCCCATGGACCTACCTTACAGGTAGCCAATACCTAGGGTAATAGAGCCGCATGGCACTACCTGTAGGTAGCCCAATATCTAACTCATGATGACTTGATGGTCCTACCCCCTTGGTAGCCATTTACTAAGTCATCTAATGACCTGATGGACCTACTCCATTGGTAGCCATTTACTAGGTCAATTATTAAGCCACAGAGGGGACCAGGGTCTGAGCTAGTAGGCACATATCTTATGTGATAGTCATAGCTACATTATAGTTTGCATGAATTAAAATCATCCAACAATTAATTCATGACATCGATGAAAACTTCGGTAAATCTCGGAAAACTAACTCGAGATATTCATAAGCATAACCACATACCTGATTTGATGATTTCACAAGTATTAGGTAATTCCATCCAAGAAAGCAATCCAAACAAGCAATTCAACAACCACATAATTCGTGAAAAGAATATGTACTCTATTTATTACACACTTTATCAAGAATCTACTTTATTGACTTGGATTCACTTTCTAGGGTTTCGGTATCCATTTTAGGGTTTCGTTTTTCAATTAGGGTTTCCCTTCATCTTTTACCATATTAAACCCTAATTTTATGCCATTACTCAAAAACCCTAGTTATCTTATCGATTCTTCAATATTAAGGTTATCTCAACAACATATAACCCTATTTCCATATTTAAAGGCACATTAATCATCAATTAATTTCATTAAGCTTCTTTTACATTAAAGCTACTATTTTTATCCTTTTAATTCATGATAAGATCATTATGTGCATCTATCATTAATTCAAAGTTCATTAGGGTCTAATTAACATATGAACTCATTTTTCCATCAATTTTACCTTTTATTCATGAAAAGACCCTAATTACTACATTTAGGGTATTTATCCAGAATTAAGGACTTTCATATACAAATAACTTAGAACCATCATTTAACAATCATATTTTCACATTTTTCAAATTAAATATGATCTTATCCTCTTTTACCCTAAATTAGGGTTTTTAAATTATTTAATCATTCTCATATGAGGTAAAACCCTAAATCATGCAATTCTACATCTAGATCAGATTCAAATCTAACATTATCATTCAACAGGTTATTAACACTTCAATTAACCCATTAAGCATTCTAGATTCAACCTTTAATCACAAATAGGGTTTTTAACTTAACTTTAATGCACTTTTCATTAACTTATAGTAATTTTGCAATTAGGAACGGAATCTATCTTTAATACCATTTTTATTGGATTCCACTCGTTCTCCTGATCAAAATTCATATATTACTTGTCCTAATCGGAGTTACCAAACTTTAATTATGAATTTAGAAAGCGCCAATCGGAGAGCGCCACATGTCTATTCCCATGCAACGTTGCTTGCAGATTTGTAAACATAACGAAAATACGGAATTACCCTCCACTTAACCAGCAGATCCAGAAAATTGTGGAGGGGTAGAATGGTCTAATGACCCTTAGGTCGTCTCCTACCTTCATCCAGCCACAATGGCCGCCGAGGACAGCTCTTTGCAGGGCTGCTCCGCCCTCTCCAAGGTATGAAACTCCACGCCAACCTTCGCTCCACCTCCGCCATGGCTAGGCGCACCCACAACACCCTAAATACTCGGCCAAGATGGCCAGGGTTGGTAGGGTTTACCCGCCATTGCAGCCGCCTTGTGCAACCGTGCTGCTGTTATGGCGCACTATTGAGGGCATGGCGATGCTTGCTGGATCTTGCTCTAACATCGGGGAAGGTGCAACTTCTTTCGCAACACACTTGGTCTCCTAGTTGTGCCAGGATCACAGTGCTTTCCTCCGCTAGGGTTTATGGATGAGAACATGGAAGAAGAAGAGAAGATGGTGTGTGGGATCTTCTGAACTTGGCCCAAGGCCTTACCCCTTATATAGGGGAGTGTAGGAACGCCCTGGGATGCTTTCCCTCGAAGAAAACAAACTCTCTATTCCAAAAGGAATTCAATTCCTTCATTAGGATGCAAGTTCCTCTCTCTTTCCTTATTCTTTTGATAAACCATATCTTTTGGTAATTAGGGATTAGAAAATCCTCTTACTTAATCTCTTTTATACTTGCCTTCTAACCAAAAGACACAAAATTCTATTTCCTTTAATAGAAATTACTTCTTTTTAGCAATATCACAAAATTCATTAATAATGTTTCACATTTTCCTCTTATTTTGCAATTTTAGTATTTTCTCTTTCCTTCCTATTTATTGGGACTCCTTGGACCCCAAGAAACTCTATTATTTTGAAATCCTTTTTATTGGATACTCATTATCCTTCTAGATGCATGTAAAGGCATTATTTCACTTTATCTTGTTTATTTCTTATTAAAATAACTCTTTTTGATGTTTTCTCTTTATTTCTCTTTTATTTTCCTCATTGGTATTCCTTTCAATATTAGAAACCTCATGGATATGAAATTTCACCAAGAAATCTCATTTATGCCTCTTTCCACTATTTTCCACATTTTATCATTATTTTCAATTTCTTTCTTAATAAATAAATACTTAATTGATCTTTTCTTTTCTTATTGCACTTTTTATGCAACTTTGGATTCCTTGGAACCCAAGGAACCCAAGAGGCACGAAATCCCTCTTTGGATTTGCCTTCTAGAGGTTTCCACATTTTTCCTTTTCTTAATTATTCAATTATTCTTTCACTAATTGAATTTTCTTGTTATTTGGGCCCAATAGCCAATGAAGCTCACAACACAAACATCAAGGCTATTGTAAACAAAAACCAAATACATCATATCATTATGTGTTCAAATATCCTTATTACGATAAATTACATTTCTCACCAAATAAACCCAAAAGATATATCTGTGAGTGGAAGTTATATTATTTTAATATGTTTTTTATCTATTGATTCTAATTTAGTTTGCTTAGAATTAAATTCCTTTTCAAAACAACATTATTAATTGCTTCTTTTGTATGTATAGGGTGTTTTTCATCTAAATGAAAAATATCACAAGAAAAGAGTGCTAAAACGTTGTGGTGTAAGATGGAGGGGTTTTAAGACATACCTCGCAAGGGAATTTATAGATAATCCTAAATAAAAGAAGAAAGCAACAGATGTATATATTTTTATAGATCCTGAGGAGTGGGAAATATTTGTTGCAGCTAGGATATCAGAATAGTTTTAGGTAATAAATATTGTGATGTATTGTATGAATCTTTAATTTTATACAATTAAGGAGGTGAATCTTTTTATACATGTTTGCCAAGTCTAAATTGCAATACCTCATTTTAAATGATCAGGCTATCCACCAGGCTCAAAAGGAAAGACAGACCAAAAATATGCATGACCATCGCTTGGGGCCCGGTGGTTATGCCTTCCGCCGCCAACTACAAGAGAAGCAATCCTCTTCTGGAGAAGAATCTAGTACAACTCAAGTTGAGTGTCCACCTCGAAACTTGACATGGATTGATGATAGAAAGAATCGAGCAGGTGAAATTGTCAACCCTGCAACTAAGGAGGTGGCACAAAAGATGGTAGGTTTATCCCAACTAAGTAAAGAGTAACTCCCACAAACTTAGATTTATTTATATCTAATTGATATTGTGATTTAATATTTTTATTAACTATGAATAGATTGATCTCCACGAGCAAAGGAAGGAAGGAAAGTTCATCCCAACTGGCCATATGGATGAACTATCAGTTTCTCTTGGTACGAAGGAGCATCCTAGCCATGTTAGGGGATTAGGAGCTGGCATAGGATTCAAGTCTTATATTGGCCCTTCGCAATCTAAAAGAGGTCGTGCAGGAGGTCTTACACAAGAGGAGGTTGAAGCATTAGTAGCGCAGAAAGTAAAAGAAATAATGTCTGCATTTCAGCCTACTCAACCTTCTCAACCTATTCATACTGTGCATCTCTCAAGTGATGAGGTACAAGCCCATGCTCCAGTTGTAGAAGGTCATGGGAGCACTCCCAATGACCCAGCACAACAATATGCAGTAAGTTTTTATTCTATATGTTGTGTTATTAATTAGTATGATATTATATGATAATATATATAGTTGTAATAGGTATATGTTCTACTACTTCTTATATAACTTATATTATTTCAATCTAGGTTGGTATGAACTGTAAACTTGCAGTGGAGGTTCCAAAATATAATGTTGTGGCAGCGGGGAAGGTGTACAACCTTGGTGGTACATTGCATTGCCAAAAAATTACTGATGACATATGTCGTGTGTCCATCCAACTTGTGTATGACGGAATGGGGGACAAACCACTACCCATACCTAATCCTGAATATAGTATATTTGAAGAAGCTGAGGGTGCTATGGTGGGTTGGCCTAGACACTTGGTTATCAATGACAAGGTATACCTTATTTCTACCATATTTTTCATATTTGACTGCATATATGAACTCGTGTAATATAAGTATGTAATTTAATTAACTGGTTTGTAAGTAAAAATTCTACTAGTCGTCCTCCTATGCCCAAGCCATGTTTCATTCCTGAAGCTACATTCGACAAATTGGGAAGCAAATGTAAATGTTTGTGTCGATACTTAGCCAACCAAAGCTCAGGATCACATATGTTGGTCAATTTAACAGAAGATGTAGCTGGGAGGGACTTTGAGAATTTTATTTTTCTTGATGATATTATAGAGTTGTTCTGATATGATTGGCTAAATACTTCGATAATAGAAGTATGGATAAGGTAAGGAATCTATCAATATATATATCAAATTCCAATACACATTTTTAGCTTAGTTCTATATATGGAAATAATTACAAATGTTTTACAACCATTTATATACTGAGATCACAAACCTTGATATAAGGAATGTTGGATTCTTAGTTCCTTCAATCACTAGTCAAATGGAGACAAATTTTGAGGATGTGAATGAGTACTTCTCTACTGCATTCAAATATTTTGCTAGTGAAGGGAAGGAAATTATCCTAATTCTTTTTAATGTGCAGTAAGTATTATTATTAAATATAATTTTAATAATGAATAAAATTATTTATTTTAATGTTTGTTTTATTCTTACTCAGAGCTAGACATTGGGAATTAGTGGTGATTGCCCCTAAATTGATGACTCTTTATTATCTTGACCCAATGGGTAAAACAACAAGGAGTCACAAACTGAAATTGCCAGCTATGGAGTAAGTATAAATTTAGTCAATGCTTCAACATGATATTTCTATTTAGAATTTCTATTTTACCAACTATTATTTAATTGATAGGGGTATAAAGGCTTTTCGTGATGCTGGAGGACAAATACCCACAAAATTAAAGACATTGACTTTGAAAAATGTCAAGGTAGCTACTTTGACAACTGCTTAGTCTTATATGTATTAATTTTTCAATTCTAATATGTCAACTCTTATCTCAACTGCTGTTTATAGTAGTTTACTAACATTAAGTATAATTTGTTATTTGTAGTGTCCTATGCAAAATAATGACGGGGCTTGTGGCTACTATGTAATGAAATATATGCAAGCTATTGCCAAACAAGCATCACATGACATTCAGACTATAAGTCAGGTAATTAATAAAGAATAACATCATAAATTTACAAGTGATTGTAGTCATTTTTATAAAATATTAGCATGTGCATTTTTTGTTACAGATCTTTACAACTCAGCCGTACACACTTGTAGACTTGAATGAATTCCGAGAAGAGTGGTCAGATTCTTTTCTAAATGAAGTCAATATAGCATTGGATTAAATATGTCAGCTCCATTTATGTATGTGGTTTGAGTACTCTTTCATATTTACTTTTGTATCTGATTAATATCATCTCAGACTTGCAATCTATCATTTTGTAAATTTTTATGTGATTATGAATCATTTTTGTCACGAATGTGTGGTTTTGAATGGTGACGGTTGAGCATCAATGCTCCCCTCTCCCAGAATATATGAATCTTCTTGTTCTTCTGTTCTATTTCATTTTCTGCAGAAATTTAAAAAAAAAATTATAACTTTTAGTGTCGGTTTTTTAAATAGCCGACCTTAAAGATTGAACTTCAATGTGATCCTCGGTCGAGAAATTGTCGACCAAAATGTTTTCGGTCGACAATTTTCTCGACCGAGGGAGTTTTACAGGGTCAGTTTTTTTTGGAATAACCGACCCTAAAGATTGAATAAACACTTCAGTGTGATTCTCAGTCGAAAATTTTCTCGATCGAGGATCACATGCTGAAGTGGTTATTCAATCTTTAGGGTCAGTTATTCCAAAAAAACCGACCCTGTAAAACTCCCTCGATCGAGAAAATTGTCGATCGAAAGTATTTCAGTCGACAATTTTCTCGACCGAGCATCACAATGAAGTGTTTATTCAATTTTTAGGGTCAGTTATTCCAAAAAAAACCGACCCTGTAGAACTCCCTCGGTCAAAAAATTGTCGACCGAAAATATTTCGGTCGAACATTTTCTCGACCGAGGTCGTTTACAGGGTCGGTTTTTTTAGAATAACCGACCTTACATGCTCCTTTTTTCTCACATGGATTGGATTTTTTACAACCTTTTGCATCGGTGTTTACTCTGTAAGGTCGATTTTATTTGGTCAAATAAACCAATGCTATAAAGCAAATTCTATAGCGACGACCACTTAGGCGTCGGTTAGAAAGTGACGCTGCAAGCTTAAAAAAACCGACGCTACAAACCATTCCTGTACTAGTGGTTGCACGATATGCCTCATAAGATCTTGCTGCATGGTATACATGAGTGCTCAAGATGGCTTGGTTCCTTGTTGCCCGATACATGTGGTAGCCCGACACCCTACTGGTTTGCTTGGCCGTTTTGTGGTTGTAGCGTTGGGTGACATATGGGAAGGTACCCTGCCCGATACTACCTTTAGTGAGGGTGCCCTACCTGTCACACTTCTGGTGAGGGTAGTGGGAACCTCTAGTGAGGGTTTTGTTCCTTTTGGAAAACATATATGCTAACTTTTGCTCATGTAATCACGTTTGATTTATGATAGTGATCACTGACATACTTGATAGTTGATATAATGGATCACGTCTATGTAGCTTGATATGGTAGTACCTATGTTTATGATCATCTTGATTATATGTATAATGCTGAATAAATGGTAAGCACATAAGATGCTTTGCTTAATGATATGGCCTATGTCTGTGGTCACAGGATGAGGCATGGATGACAAAGTATATAATCATCAATGTTGCCCTATGCTTGATAATATGATCTTTTTGTACTAACCATGCAGGTGTTTCATAAAGATGCATAGCCAGATAAAGGGCTATGAGGTATATATATGTTTGAGTAACACTATTCTAATGGTTACTCTGGATGATGAGATAACATGCATGATGTGTTTTGGTCTGAGGACCTGAGTCTGGCTAAAGTGCTGGGATTGCTATCCCTTGGTGATGATGTACGCCTTGAGAGGCAGTGACACTATGTGATGGGGATTGAGATCCCATGGTAATGTGATGATCCTTGAGATGGATCAGGATGATGTTGATGACAGTAAAAGCATGATATTGAGTTTCCTGTTGTTTATTCTTGTTCTAGTTGCATGTTATACAACTTGGTTGAATCCTGCAATCCACTTAAAATGCACTAACTAATCCCAGTGGAACATATCATATAGTTTGCCCTGGCCATAGATCCATCATCGTCAGGAGCTGGTGATGGTGAAACAGGTTCTCCTACGGGTTAACCTGGAAGCGCATATTATTGAATATTTGTGGGTTCTCCTAGCCTAAAATAGATAGGACGCGAGTGCAGCTGTGGTTGCAGACTCAGGTTATGTTACGAGCATGGTGAACATGCCCATGGCTCGGAATATGTGATATGGGAGAATGAATGCATTCATGGCTCAGAGCCCGGTGAACAGGCCCGTGGCTCAGTTTCACTAGCGCCGAGACCTGTACCGAGGTGGGCTATGAAGACGGTAGCTTGCGGGAGCTGACCCTATGGCTGAGGTCACTTAAGCATGAGACTGCGGTCCTTCTTGTATTGTACTCGTGCACTGACCACGAGGCAGAGAGGTCGTGGAGTCCGGCTCTTCCATTGACCTTGTATGGCATCGGCTTGGGTTTCGCAACCGAAGGTTGGATTTGAGCGGTACGACTCACTTCCTCAGGGCATAATAATATGTAATCCAGCCGAATAGTATTTACTGCTTAAGGCAAAACACAGAACATTAGTTGAGGCCTTGCTTGTGTAGTTAATCTTGTTATACATGCAGTTGCTTATACGTTCCTTATGTTATGTGGTAAGATCTTATAAATCTTATCTTGTCAATCATGTTCCATAAAGAGATAATTGGTGATATGCCTTCCGTACATCTGGTAAGCTTGATGGTATGAATAAGCTTGCTATATAGACTGCTCTTGTTATACCTTTATCATTTACCTGCTATTGTTGCTTTCATCTTCCTTTGGTTTTATAGTTTTGGCGCGGAGTTATGTTTCTCGCTGGGAGTGTGTATCTCACCCCACTGGTTTACAACCTTTTTAGGTGGTCGAGCTAGACGTGGTGGTGGTCGCGGAGTTGCGGGCGAGCAACAAGAAGAGCAGTAGAAGGCAAGAGATGGATATGCTACTGTTTTGGTCATTTCGTAGTAGAGTCTTAGAGTCATCCCTATACTCTCAGGTCCTTGGGAGCGTTTTGACATTGTTTCACGATGTATAGTTGTTGATCCTTTGTATGTCCTGCTGCTGGCAGGATGTGGGCCGTTATGTACATATAAATAGGTGATGAACTCATGTGATGGCTTGACAACTGATCTCCTAAGTTGTGGACATGTGTCAGGATTTTGTAAATGTTTATATAACCTGTTTTCTTGCAGGACGAGGACCGGAATGTAATAGTTTCTCAGTTTATCTGCTTTTTGTAATTGGTTTTAATTAACCCGTGTTTTCGGTAATTTGTGGTTTATGGTGTTTTCCGCACATTTTCGCGTAATACCTCGCTGTCTGTGTGATAGTAGGATGTGTTGCCACAATTAAGGGAAGATCTGAGGATCTTATTGGAGGGACTGCAAGGTGAAAGGAAATATGAACACCCCTTGAGCTTCACAACCACCCAATCATTTATTACATTATGAAACTCCACTGACAAAGGTTCCAACCCTCATACACATCCCCTTCAACTGGACATTCTTTGAAGTACTAGGACCACTTGGGAATCTCCTCTCTTCTCTTCCCTCTATCTCAGGTTTGGGTTTTTCTCAGGATGAGTAAAACTCTAAGTCAGAGGTGGAGGTGGGTGGTATCACTACTATAGAAAAGGCCTTTGGCGACGGTTATTTAGAGCCTTTAGCGTTGATTTTCAAGAGACACCCAAGTGGGTGACACTAAAAGTCGACAACTTCATCATCGGTTTCTAACCGACATCATAACCCTTCCCGCCACTGAAAATGCACCAGCAAGGGGACTATAGGCATCGGTTCTTAACAAAAACCGACACTATATCATGATCAAAGATGTCGATTATTAAACAAACACCGATACCATAACCCTTCCCACCACCGAAAATGTGCCAGCAAGGGAACTATAAGTGTTGGTTAGCATAGAAAACCGACACTATATCATGGTTAAACACGTTGGTTATTAAACAATAACTGACGCCATATCCCTGCCAACACGGCCGTGCTTCCCAACACGGCCGTGGTACCTAGCCACTATAGGCATCCGTTCTTATAGATAACTGACGCCAACCATGGAAGAGACGTCGATTTTTTGCTAATAACCGACACTGTATGTCTTTGGTATCGGTTTTATACAAATAATCGATGCCTATGTTCTGATTTTTTTTCTTATCAGTTTGTAGGTCTATTATATGGTTGATCGCAAGATGCAGAACCTACAGTTTAGTTGTAAACTATAGGCTTACAACATCCATTGATATCAGCCAACAACATGCCACAAACCTGCAAAGTAATTCACATTCAGACACATGTATTGATCAGATACATGTAGAAACATGCAAAGTCATTTACATTCATATTCAGTTCCATTCATTTCATCTCTTTTCACATTCAGACATTCATGTATTGATCAGAAAAAGTCATTCACATTCACACATATGAAAATTCAGAAAAAGTCATTCACATTCACACAAAAATAATTATGAGAACAAAGTTTAGAAATATCATTCTTTATTCATCATCATCATCATTGTCATCATTGTCCCAATTATATTTAAAAATTCCCACTCTTTGTAGGGCTTTTGCCCATTCTTCTCTTACAACATCTAATTCCTCCCTCGTATAGGGAGTATGTACATCTAATATCTTTCCACCTATGTTGAAGTCAGTTTTAAACACCTGCAAAGAGAATGACGTATATATATAATTAATAATATATAATAAGATTGATATATCTCATATTATCTAATGAGACTATATATAATACCTTCTGTATAGTATCGATTTCCATTACGACATATTTGATTATTAGGTCCATAAATCACATCACATAGTAGGCACATGCCCAACCATTATCTTGTGTAGCACACTATAAATTGAAACATACAAAATATTCAAAAATACAAATAAGCACAGTTCACATAAATAATATATACATTGGAGTCGGGAAATTACTTTCACATTCTCCCAAACTAATGGCTGATTCTTTTTCCTGAGGACCTTTCCTCTAGTTTTTTTGAACTCATGTAAAGCCCTACATGTTAATGTAACACATTAAATTGCATAATTAAATAGTAATGTAATAACATATGTTAACAGATATAAAAATATAAAATATTTCTCACGAGAATAATGACCTATTCATTGTGTGTCCATATAATGTATTCAATTCATTCCTCACATGATCTAGATAATAGGCAGTGAACATCTTGGGGACAATAACTAGTAAATCCCAATGCCTACCACTACAGGTAAGAAAGTTAAAAATTAATAACTCAAAATCCACAATAAAAATGAAATTTTCTTAAGTCCAAATTATAAGAAAAGTAAACTTACTTGACATTGAATGGAGCTATTATCACCGTCTTCTTATTTTTACCAAAATATTCAAAAGTATCATAACAGCATGAAGTAACTGAATAAGGGTTTGTATCTATAAGACTAATCAAAGATGGAACCAAAATCCCACATGGGAAAATGAAAAATCTGTACATATCGTGTGTAAGTGACTACAAAACATGTAATATGTATGCATTAATGTATAAGAAACCAGATCATTGTATATAAAACAAGGTATACAGATGTATAAATAAGATCTCACCATATCCACACCTCTATCATAGATGTATTCAGCCAATCATAATGAAACAACTCCAAAAAATCTTGTAAAAATAGCTTGTTTTTGTATGATTGACCTGCATTAATACTTATGCATTAATACGTATGCAAAAACTTATATAAATAGATTGTTATCGTATGATTGACCTGCAGCATCCTCCAGAATTGTAACATTTATAGGGCAATTTCGATCATGTTCGCCGATCCATACTGCCATACCCCTACAATTAGGACCTAATGAGGCGTATAGGTCCCTTGGAAGCCAACTTGGTATTTGAGGAGGTGGACGTGGAGGCCGATATGTAGCGGGTGTCATCTTTTTGACCTGTATATATAATTTTAGATCAATTGACTCATATATACACACTAACAAATTAACGTAATGTAAATTTACCATACAATATTAGTACAAACGACATCCGCTTTGGGCCACATTATCACTCCGCCTTCTGCCTCACCAAGTGTTTCATAATCTGGGTGGACATATAGCAGTTGAAGATCCTTCCAATCAGGTAGTATATGTATCGGGCTCACACGAACAACACCAGCTGGTACTGGAGTCCCATGAAACATCTCCCCTGGAAGGTCTGGGTAAGCTTGTGCCTCTACAATGATATATTCTTTTCTTTTTAGACGACATGGCTTCAACCCCTACAAATTTACGTAAAGAATGTTATATACATATATACATAATCATATCATCTTGAAAAAACTAGCTACTATGTCATAAAAATACTTACAGAGGATGTGCTAGGTGGTGGGTCTACAAGATTACTCCCAACCTCTATAGTAGGAGTAATAGAAGCACGACACGTCACATGTATCGTCTGAGTGGCCGTCTGAGACGCCTACCACTTCACCATTGCTTCTTAGACTTTCCTCTCAATTAATTCATCTACCTATACATGGATAAAAGAAACATAGTCAATTATTGAATTCCCTTTCACAATAACATTCTAAAAAAGAATAAGTTACCTCAACTTGTGAAATTCCCGCTTTTGGGATAGTTTTGCACTGGGATGGCCCAAAGAATGCATTTATGCCCACACCAGTGCCTACACCCCTAACATGTCCAGGATGTTTTGGATTACCCAGAGCAACTGTCAATTCATCCCTTGTGCCCTCAGGGATGAACTTGCCTTCCTTCCTCTGCTCGTGTAGCTCCGGCTAATCGCTATCAACAGAAATTGGTAAGCAAACATAACAATAATCAATATCGATCGATTTCTCTAAGAGTTGAATTTTACCATTTTTGCAGCCGCCTCAGCAGTTGTGGGATTCGTTATATCTCCCTTCTTGTTTTTCCTCCCAGCTATCCACATAGTATGGTGAGGCAGAGGTGCGGGACCAATAGTAGAGGACTCCTGAGTAGCATCAGACTAAGCAGTAGACTCAGCCTGTAGTCTTTGGTGAATGCCTACATAGCCTCTTGGATCCATTGTGTGGTCATGCACATTCAGTGCACGCCTTTCTCTTTGAGCATCGCTGATAGCCTTGTTAGTAAGCACATTGATTTGGTTAGTAACACTAAAGGTTAATCTTGAATAGGTGAATACATAAGAACATATATTAATTAAATTGGGAGTGGCGCTTAATACCTAGAATTCATCCATTTTTCTTTAGGTAACAAAGTCCTCCTAGTCTTTGATGTCCAGGTAGTTCCATTGCTCAATGGTTGTCTTTTGCCTAAATTTATTTTTTAAAGAGAATACAAACAAAAGTTATTAGTGTAGAGTTAGTAAAAAATGATCAATGTCTAGAATTGGAAATCAATCAAGAACCTCTTCTCAGCATCACATATGTAATCTCAGGTGAGATTTGTCCTATAGTTCCTTAGGACCCTCCCATAGCATTGCATCACGCATTTACGATGCAACTTTTCATCTAGATCAAATATACTCTACAAAATAGAATTGCTATTAACTAGTATCCTAAAAATTAGTAATCTACAAAAATAGAATTGAAAATAATAATAATTCACACATAGTTCCTTCCATATTAATTCTTTCTTCCCCTTAGGAACTTTATGCCAGGATTCAAAAAAAGGACTACAATGGTTGCGAGTAAGAACCCCAAGATATGAAATAAATGAATTGTGGTTCACTCAAACTGGATTTCCTGCATGATCGAAATTCATAGCCAGTTTGGGTCCATTGCCCCTTTGCTGTAGTAACTTGTTCATCATTGTGATACCCCTCACTTTTTCAAAAAAAAATTCCTGCTCATTAAGTGCCCCAATTTCTTCAGGGGATACATCACCAACCTAAAATTTGACAAAAAAACACATGTACAAGATATAACTATAAATGAACATATAGATAGAAACCTCAAGGATATATTTTAAAACTTATATTGTGAGGTGGCGCATTGACGTCCTCACCCTCACGGTAATCATTAGCATGGTCATCAAGAGAATGCTCAACCATCTGAAAGTTCACATTCACATTGTAAAGTTCACATTGTGAAGTAATTCACATTGTAAAGTAATTCACATTGTAAAGTTCACATTCACATTGTAAAGTTCACATTGTGAAGTAATTCACATTGTAAAGTAATTCACATTGTAAAGTTCACATTCACATTGTAAAGTTCACATTGTAAAGTTCACATTCAAAAAAATAAAACATATAAAAAAATATAAACATGCATGCCTCTAATATTGTGATCTTTTATCAATTAAAAATCCTTCATTGTGATATCTACACACATACAAGTCATCATTAGCTTCAATATTTGGTGTTGTTGGCAACCCAACTGAGAATGGATTGGAGTCATCATACTTATCATAGTACTCTTCTTCATCTATAGGATCTTCAATGAACTTTATCTTACCATGAAGAAAAACCGACCATTTATCATTTTCAGGATCATCGATATAAAATACTTGTTTCACTTGTGATGCCAATATGAATGGTTCACCCTTCTCGCCAATCTTTTCAAAGTTCACTAATGTGAAACCCAATCCATCCACTATAACTCCTTTGGTGTTATCAACCCAATTACATTTAAAGAGTGGAATTCTAAAATCTACGTAGTCAAACTCCCATATGTCTTCAATGACACCGTAATATGACATTTTAGCTTCATGTGGATTCTTATCCTTTGCACTTGCAAAAAACAATGAAGATGCTTGAAGGGTGACCCCACTATTTTGGATGACACTTTTATCATATTGACGCTTTGTGTAATATGATAATCTAATTATGTCAAACCCTTCATAAGACATAACATTCAATTTTGGTTTAAAGGCGAGGCATTTGATAGTTTTAGTATGATTATCTGGTGTTTGAGATAGTTGATGTAAGACTTTATCTTCAAACTACTTATTAAATGTCTTGTTATGCTCTCTAGCAAGCCACATTGAAATGGCTCGAGGATATTGTCTCTTGATGAAATTGGTATGTTCCTCGATATAAACACTCACTTCGTCGATGTAATGTAAAATATACAAGTGACCTTGTTCCAACTGCTCATGACTGATTATTTTCATCCGTGATCCCAAAATTCCTTTGCTAAAATTCTCCTCAATATTCTTGTCATTAACAGGAGCGTCATTAGAAAGTCATTGCAAAAATCCATAACCTCTCTTGCCACATAACCCTCAATAATACTCCCTTCAGGCCGATAACGGTTTCGAACATCACCTTTAAAAATGCTCATGTATCGTTCAAAGGGATACATCCAATGCAAGAAAACTGGTCCCAACATTTTCACTTCCCTAGTCAAGTGGACAACAAGATGTACCATGATATTAAAGAACGAAGGAGGAAAATACATCTCAAGCTGACATAGGGTAACAACCACTTCTCTTTGCAATTTATCGAGAGTATCAGGGTCAATAACTTTGCTGCACAGTCTGTTGAAAAAGAAACAAAGTCTGGTGATTGCAAACCTTACATGCTTCGGCAATATAGATCGATTTGCCACAGGAAATATTTGTTGCATTAGAGTGTGACGATCATGAGATTTAAGACCTATCCACATCAGATCTTTCATTGATACTAATGTACGGATGTTGGATGAGTAACCATGTGGCACCTTAACATTTACCAAGCATTCACAAAAAGCTTTCTTCTCCTTTCTCGACAACGTGTAACAAGCGGGAGGTAAGTATGTTCTCCGATCGCTACTAACTACTTCTATTAATTATGTCCTTATTCCCATTTCATGTAGGTCCATTCTGGATTGTATCCCATCTTTAGTCTTACCTGGTATATTCAACAGAGTACCGATGATGCTATCACAAACATTTTTCTCAACGTGCATGACATCGATACAATGCCTGACTTCCAAAGAACTCCAATAAGGAAGATCCCAAAATATTGACTTCTTCTTGAATAAAGATTTGTCACTCCGTGTGGCCATTGTACATTGTGATCTCTTACCAAATTCATTGGCAAAGTCTTTTACTCTTACATAAACATCCTCCCCTGATATAGGTTTAGGTGCACTCCGTTCCTCATTCTGTCCATTGAATGCTTTGCACAACCTACGATACAGATGGAATTTTGGAAGAAACCTTCAAAGACCAAGATATACAGTCTTGCTGCCGTGTTTTAGTCGTATTGAATCAGTGTTCTCTTCACATATAGGACACACTTTATATCCTTTGACACTATATCTAGACAAATTCCCATATGCTGCACAGTCATTCACAGTGCAAAATAACATAGCATGCAAATGAAATGTCTCTCTTCGTGAAGCATTATAGGTCATCACACCTTCACCCCAGAGTTTCTTCAAGTCATAAATTAGAGGTTCAAGATAAACGTCGATATCATTTCCAGGTTGTTTAGGGCCCGATATCAACAATATGTTCCAATAGGTTCACATGGAGTTCATCTTTTGTGAATCATTTATGAATTTTTTGCATACCTTCCTTTATTTCTTATCATGTGATTTCTTTGGTCTCATTTCACGTTGGCTACAGTGGTAAAATCTCTTATCTTTGGTATTTCTTTCTTCTGATTAGTTAATGTTTATTTTCAACACTTTTATTTTCTATTTTAGTTTTAACAAACTCTCAAAATGGTTTTTACATTCTCATTCTCACAATCGGATTTGAAACTGAACCATCCTCTGTTTATCGTCTCTATAGATCGATACCTATCTATACTCCATTGACTTGGTGCTTACACCAAGTTGACAACCTGGTTAAAAGGTTAAACTCTAGGACTTGTCCTAGTGTGTTGTGTGTAGAACGATGCACAACATACTACTCGCTCACATTCAAGATAAGTGATTAATCTCTTATTGTGTGGACTTTCCAGCAGCCAATGAATACAACTATATAGTTTTGATAGGATCATGAAAAATATCTTAGACACAAGGGAGAAAGAAGAGATGACTAGGAAACCTAATTTGTCAATAGAGAACACATGTTGGATATCCTCCCATTTCCTTCTAAATCTGAACAAGGTGGAAGATGATTGATATGTGAAGAAGAAGGGTGATGGTGGCCGTCCATGAAGAATATTTGATTTTGCTTCTCTCACCATGATCTTGGATGGTGCAAGCCATGCTTTTCTCCTTCACTACACATGTTTTATCTGTCTTGACCTAATATGAGTCAGATTCCTGAAAAGGAGGATGTTGGTACCTTTTATGTGCTACATAAATATTGAATATTTCTACTAGCAGACAACTACGCATTGTGTAACTTGTATTTTATTTTTCTCAATGTGCATTTTTGAGTCTATCAATGGTCATCATGTCTTGTATTTGATATTTATTCAATGTTGTTTCTGGTCATTAAATTGATAATGATTTGGTGACACTTTCTGTAGTTGGCGACATGTGATTTCTACATAACCTTATCCACTTTATTTGGCAAGGAACATGTTGTGTAATTAGATAAAACATTGTATATTTCTCTATTTCACTCAAATGCCTTTTGATTTTTGTAGAAGTTAGAAAACATGTGCCAGATCAAATCTTGAATCTCTCCAAGTGGGAGATGTGATTAAATAATGGTAACCACAATCAATACCATAAAGAGAGTCGAATCATGACCAAAAGGCATAACTTGTCAATATTTGATGTATTTTAGAAATAAAATTAGTCAATAAGCGCACAAACAAGTCACTAAAATGTGACATAAAAAGAACTTCCCGTTGCACTAGACCTAATAGTCTAGATATAATTCAGTCACAAACACACTCTCTCTCCACTTTAATCTCTTTCATCCCTCATTGGTTGGATTCTCTTACAATAAAAAGAGGTTCAAGGGCATTTGTCACTTGATTTTGGGACATTCCTTAGATAAGGTTGTGGCACTTTTCTAAAGAAAGAGGCTAGTTCCCCTTGAGATGAAAGATGCCTTGGTGTAAGTTTTTGTGTTAATTAATACAAATTTCTTCTCCATTTAGGAAACCCCAGTACGATTACTTACTGGGTAGTACAACTACGTCATTTCAACTAGGAATCCTTATAAATCCTTGTCACTTACTATATTTGTGCTTGTTTAGCTCTTGCATTTGATTAATTTGTGGTGTAACTTGATTTATTCAAGTGTTCATTCAAGATCAATTACCCCCTCCCCCTATCATGAGTCTTAGGTCCTATAGAATGCCCCTCTTTATCTTTTTTTGTTAAATGCTTCTAGAAAATTTTGTTTAACCACTATTTTGATTGAAGTGATTTTGAAGTCTGTCTCAGAGTTTATTCACCCCCAACTAAATTGTCGTCTCAACATTAATTTGCACCTAGGTTTAGCATTAAATGTAGGACTGTACACAACAACTTTCATGGTTTTCATTATTTAATTATATATATAATATCCTCAATAATTTTTTACAATAAAAAACCAATATTACTTTTGTCACTAGATTTTAAGTTATAGTTATATGTTTAATTCTTAGAAGAAATTTACATAAAATTAATTTGTTCCATTTAAGTAAAGTATTTTGATATTATTATGGCCATTATTTCTCAATGTGATAAATAATTCTAATTTGCATTAATATTTGCACCTTGATTTACTTACATCAATAATGTGATCATATAGTATGAGATTAGGGTTTATAACATGGCCAATTTTTTTTATCACTAGATCAATGCCAACAGATAAAGAAAAGTATTTATTTCTATCACTAGATCAATGTCTTGATGAACTTTTGACATACTAGGGTTAATAATTCATTTAACTCATAAATCAACACATTGTGTATGTGGCATCTTGGGTTTTCTTCAAGTCATATTGATGATATACAACACAAAATCTCATAGAAATAGGGTTTTTCTAGGTCAATATTTTCCAAGTGACATTTTAAATGTTGATTTGTTTATGGGTGGGTCATAAATCAACTCAGATTTCCTCAAAGTTAGGGCTTGAATTTTTTCTAAAGACGATTCTTATATTCTAATGATTTCCAAACAAGTTGTGACCAACCCAATCCCTAAATAAGTTTCTCATAATTTTTTACTCATCTTATAAATGTATGTTGCTATATTTCTTATTAGAAGGGATAACACATATGTCTCTGGGTTTTCTTTTAAACAAGTCTTAACTTCCCCCTCAAAGAACTCATGACTCATACTTCACCCATATACATGCATATATCATAAATATCCTCTCACATTAATCATTTCACTCTTAGAGCGTATAGTGTTTATATCATCAATAGTCTAAACACAAAGCAAGTCCACTCACCCATCTAGTAATCGTCTGATATTATGATTGTATGTGGTAGGATCGATTAATGACTAATGTCCCTTTTAGAACTATGGTTTACAAAAACTTCCCTCTTGGGCTTAGGATTCTCCTCCATCAGACTAATTTAGAGGTATCTCAGGTCTCTAGAAAACTAGAAGATTATCCATCATATAGCATCAAGTATTGATGTTGGCTCCCAAGTATATCCTCACATATCCTACACACTTGCATGGAAGGAATTCAATTTGAAATGTGTACAACACATAGAATTCTATCCATTCATATTCTAACTGGTGTCACACATACTAGGATTTAGTGTGTAGAACTTAACTTCATTCAAAAAAGTCAACATTAGATTAAAAAAAGTCATATTTAGGTCATTTATACTAAAAGTTAGGTCAACTAGGGAATACGTCTAGCATGATCTTATCCTTGTTCTAGACATTTTTTATTCTACATATTTCATCATGATATCACTCTTATTGATTGATTCCACTATCCTCACTTCATTTTCATGTTACTTCTCACTCTATTATGTGTGGGACATCTTCAAATTTACATACATATATAGTCTAAACATATATGTACGTTTTCTCTGGTTCAAGAAATAGACATAGAAGAAAATCACTAGGCTCTAGGTTGATTGAAATGATAACCAAAATAGAGAACTTGGTATCTCACACATGGTAGAGATCGATTACCATGTCACCTACTAAAATAATGTCCACATGGTCTTCACTATAGTTGTGATAAACATATTCTTGATGTAAGGTCCCCTTTTCTTCGAGTCTCGATAATGTAAGGCCCCTAACCTTGCTTAATTCATAAACATAATTTATTTATCTTAATTATATTAGTTAGATGGTTAGTCTTGACAATTTAACTCTGAGTTATGATGTAACACTGGATGATGACGCTATTTTTAAAATTTGAATCAAAATATACCTTTTTTCTCAGTTATATAACTTCATGTAACTTTTGAACTTTTATGTAACTTACCCACTTAAGAGGGTATAAATATAATTTTAAATACAATCATGAATAGATTTATAATGTTCTTAAGAATCTGAAATTTTAGATCTCAGTTAGATTCTTTTGAATCTTGCTTTCTTGGGATTTATATGCGCTTTATGAGGTGGTGGTGTAGTGTTTTCATCGGTGCCCAATGAGATTTTCCGTGCCATATGAGATTCTTGACGCCTGCTTGGATTTCTGGAGACCAAATTGATTTTTGGTGACCTCTTGCATTTTTAGTGAGCAGTTGGATTCTCAGTTCCCACTTAGATTCCCAGTGACCACTTGGATTTTCAATGACACGTGGATTCTCGACGACCACTTGGATTTTCAGCGACCACTTGGATTTTCGATGACCACTAGGATTTTCAATAAACACTTGGATTTTTAGTGCCCACTTGGGTGTTTGAACAACATAAAGCCTCCACCCACCTATGAATACCCCATCTCTATTCTTCTTCTCATCTTTGGCGATCTTAGTGCTGCTTTCCAGAGGTCGACGAGAACCCATCAAGGTCACTGATCATGAAGATTTTTGTGGATGCATGTACGAGAATCGAGGCTTCTTGGATTGATCTAGAGTAATTGATCATTTTTCTTACTTCTTTTGTGTAAAATTCTTACTCTTCTACTCATTTTCCTTATTTTTCTTCTCCCTCCTTCCTCTTATATCCGAGTTTCATGAGTTTTGTTGGTGTTTTCTAGCTAGAACCCTACACATGTGGGTTGAGAACTCTCCTTTTCTTCCTTCCTTACTCTAGAATCACCCTATTTGCGAGAGGAGGCTTTCTTGGATCTTTGGTGGGTCGATCTTAATGTTAGGGTGCTGATTTTGGGAGTTTCCACCTTAGATTCTGGATTTTTTCCCTCTTCCAGGCAAGTTAAATAACTTTGAATGCATTTCTTACCTACGTTCTACATGCATGTCATGAATCTTACTTTAGAACTTGTAGTATGAGAAAAGATGGCCTTTTGTGTATTGTTTGACATAAAAATTATGATAATATAAGTTCTCAAGACTTCGTTACACCTTATGAACTTTCTCTTCTATAAAATGAGCTTTTCTTTGAACATGCAAGATCTGAAATTCAAAATATAGGGTAATGACTCCTATAAATGTCATATAGGTGATGTTTTGGCACTTAATGCTTAGAAATATGACCTACACATTAGACTTTGTTGGATAGTGGTTAACATATAGTGATTATAATACTGTTATATATTGTTATGTTTCTGATATGACAACTGGATGAAAACATAGTACTGAAACTAGCTCATTCAGGTTAGCATTAGAACATATAAATGTCTAGTTCTTGGAAATTCCATAAATTTTATGTCTGATCTACACTTATAATATATTTTAGGTGATATCTTGTTTATGACTTGTAATGCTCTCTTGAAAATTTTAGAGGATAATCATGTTTCTACATAAAGTAATTACTATTTTTCTATGAATGGCTTTTTGGGTTGTTTTGTGACCTAGTTGGAGGTTTAGTCCTCTTTATGAATAATGATGGACTAGTATGGAGTAACAAGGAACGTGTTTCGTATATTTTTTATCTTCTGAAGTTGTAATCTAAAATTTATTTTACAAAGATTATTTAGGATCTTGTGTGTAATTTGATTGATGCAGTCAAATATGTTTAAATTGATCTAAGTAATCAAGTTTAACATTAATCATATAGTGTCTTGAGTCTGTATAACTATACTAGTGTTAGAACTTGCTAGATTGTGGAACAAGCAATCCAAAAGGAGCTCGGAGTCATATACTATTGAGTATATGTGGGTGCAGGGAGAGTATATCCCTATCATCTTGATTTCAAAGTTTTGGAGAGAAGTCGAGGTCGCGTCTCATATGTGGAAGTAATTGAGAGATACTGCCGTCATAACTCGGATTTGACTATCGTATACCCTAGTTTCTAATTTCATGGCTTGTGTACCCAGGATGGACTAGTCTTTTTAGTAGTTGGGTCTATGTGCCACTATGTTTGTTACTCGTACTGACTGAGGAGAAGATATATTAGGACTTTGTTCATCCTACATCTTATGAAGGGCTGATTTTGACTTTGTAATGTTCAGTTAGTAGTTTGAGTGGTACACCTCAAACTGTCTAGGGCTTAATAAAATATGTAATCCAACTGTGTAGCATATGTTAGTATTACTTCTGGAATCACATTGGATGATCCTTGCTTTGTTTCTTTTAATTTGTAGATGATTTATAATGCAATAAGAGAACTTAACTATACTTTTTACTCTAGATATGCATGTTCTTATGTGTAAATTATATAGTATTTCAACTATGTAATATTATCTACATTAACTTCTTCATAAATTCTATAAATGTGGTAAGCAATTGATGGTTTTGAAGTTATATCTCTTGTTGGGACATGGTTCTCACCTTGTAGGTTACTGCATCCTTTTAGGTGATTGGCAATTCCGTCAGACACAGTGTGACAAGGAAATGCACTTTGGAGACCAATAGTTTGAAAAGGTTGGTGTGGTTAGTATAGAGTCCTAGAGTTGTCCTTGTACTCTTACATCCAGGACGGGAGTTTTGTATACCCTGTATATTGACTCAAGATTTTGCTTGTATGCCCTGAGCATTATAAGTGATGTAAGTATGTGGACCATATCTTTTGCATACATGCTTTGGATGAGGACATGGAATTTATGTAAAACATCTGGTATGGATATATAATATATTCATACCTTTGTGCAGATGTTTCTTATGGAATGTTGAAATTTTATTTGGTTTTGCTTATGTACCTTTTTTATAATGTGATTAACTAGCATTTGATCGCTATTTTTGTTTTGAGTAATCTCATTTAGTGTGGTGGGTTTCCACACTTGGTGGTATCAGATCCTTAGGTTCACAAAGTCTACAAAGACATAAAACTTTGGTCGTTGTATCTATTCTTACGTAATCCAACATATCTGACCATGGTTTATAGTTATAGAGATATGTTTGGAGAATATGAAGAACATGATGAGAGTAGCTTTGTGATGCCTAGAGGTGGATGTAAGATATAGGTAGAAAATGGAGGAGTACCCAAGACATGGCTAGAAAAGGCAGTTACACCTCCATTTGACCCTTAAATCATAGTTGGTCTGGCTTTTAGTCTAGTTTTGGACAGTTCATGGTGATGATTACACATATGGCTGACAGAACACCTACACCTCAACCAAGGGTGCCTGTCCCAAATATTGAATCTCAAGGTCTAGGGAATACCTTCGAGAGGCTAAAGCGAGTGGGATCCATAGAGTACGAGGGCACAAAAGGCCGATCTGATGTAGATATGTGGTTGATATAGTTGAAGAAGGCATTCAAGATTATGAACATATTAGAGCAAGACAAGATGAAGCATGCGATATACCTTATGAAGGGAAGTGTTGGTCGTTGGTGGGCCAAAAAGGAGGAAAAGATATTGGGAGATGTGATTAGTTGGGAGGAGTTTCTCCTAGAGTTTGTCATACGTTACTTCCTAGAGACATATCCAAAGGTTTGAATGCTTACTTTAGGTATTGTTCTCTATCAATGACCACGAGGTGAAGTTCATGGAGTTGTTGAGCTTCTGTCCTCACATGGCGACCATGGGGGAGGAGAGGATCCAAAGGTTTGGGAAGGTTTCGAACACTGAGTTAGCAAAGACAACATCTGATTTGGATATCTAAGAGAAGTTTTGACCTTTGTGGAGTTTGTACGGAGGATAGAGAGGACAATTGTGGAGTAGTGAGAAGCCAATGCTAGGAAGAGGTCTGCTCAGTTCCAAGGATCAACATCTGGTAGTTTTAAGAAGACAAAGTTTTTATCACCATAGTATATATATATATATATATATATATATATATATATATATATATATATATATATATATATATATATATATATCAGTCTTAGTTGAGGTAGATGATTTTTGAACCAAGGACGCAAGTGCAATCACACTGGTTCCCTAGCAAGGGGAGAGGACATAGATTTCTACCAGGTGGGGCAAATAGTTTTGAGTTGGTGTCTATGATAGGACCTTCTAGGACTCCATATGATACAAGGACATGTTACATGTCGAGATCACTCTTTTGGTTAGCATAACTTCCAAACATAGATAAAATCCTTCAACCTAAACCCAAATTATGAAATAAAATAAAAAATTCTTGATAAAGGCGATTAAAACAACATATGAAAATCACAAATAAATTTTTCCTTTTTCTTTCTTCATTATTTTCATAAACCAATGTCACATCAAGGACATCACAATAAGATATCACAAATGTTATTCAACTCCATTAAAACCAAAACCAAATCTTACCACTCACATGCAAATCAATTTACATCATATACAAGTACATTACTGTTTAAATTGACACACTACCCACCCCGGGAAAGAGAGTGTACAAGGACATTCTAATCTATCTAGATTTTTATGCTATTTACATCTTCTTTGTCACAGCCTCTACATTGAATAGAATTATACATAAAAACATATGAAACAACCTCATGAGACTAGTATACAGTCCCCATGAGTGGATACCTCCTACTCAAGATGAGTACATGCATCATCATCTGATTAAGTATAATGAACTTAAAAGAACTATACATATATTCAAAAGTCTACCAGATAATTCTAGCATCTAATAAAATATAGTTTACAATGGTAATCTAATCAAAGACATAAGTTAATCTCTTAAACCAAATCTAACTTTAAAACATCTTTTAGAGCATGTTTATGAGAAAATCAGTAGATACTTCTTAGTTTAGATTAGCAATCCTTTACTATGAATAACAAATCAAGATCTAAACATTTTGAATCAATACATAACATCAACTTTGTGAACCCCACCATATGGACCAGGAGCACATCCTACAGTCCTGAAGTTGAAGTACACATAAGACATGTCTACCAAACAACACTACCAAATGACAAGCAATCCAATTCATATTCATAGTGGATATAGATCCCAACATTTACTACTTGTCAACAAGACAAATCAGAATATGAAATAGATAATCCATACAACAAAATGATTATTTTCCACAACAAGACACATAATCAACAATGGCAAATTATCATCTAGAAGTACAAGGAATGTAACAACATTCAAACATATTCTACATGGCTTGTCATCTTTTATTCATTTTCCTTGAAACTACTTGGCTTGTACATCACCAAGTAGAAGTCACTATGCCTAATCTCGTGTCAACAACTCACCGTCACTATCTTACTATTTATCCGAACACCCTAAGATATCAAAAATTTACCAAGATCACCTCAAGGTTTCCTAAAGATGCTCACATCCTCATCTTGGCTACGCAAGATTGGAACCAACAAAACAATATAACACACATCACAACATTTCTCATATTTTCATATTTCACATATTTTATTTCATCAGAGTCTATTCCTCATGGATATAGACTTTCACAATAAGGGTTTAGGGCCAGAGCCACTCCTGATGACTAACTCCTAATCCTAGTGGTCTAACATTTAAGGTCTCGATCCACACTCCAAAAATCCTTCTCATAATTCATTGATTACTACAAGGAGATAGGTTTTGTTCCCCAGTGTGGGTCTCAGGGGAAACTCATGGTGTTCAGAGAACCTAAATAGATGTGTTATCATTTTACTTGTTATTAATCTCTTTTACTCATCTTAAAAGAATTCAAAACAACGTGTATCATATGTGTGTATTCTTGCATAAATTACAATAACATGAAAAGGATTAGGCCTATCTAGAAATACAATGACCAAAAAAGAAGCACAATAATCTGTAATTGCAACACAGATAATTCTTTACATTTCATATCATCTCATAGTAGTCATCATCAATGGTCTCTCAGCCCAAGACATAATCTCATTGTCCAACATTTACCCCCATCATGGCTTTATCATCATCAATGGGCTTTCAGCACAAGATATAATCTCATTGTCTAGCATCTACCCTCATTAGGGTTTCTCAAAAGTAATCAAAGAATGTAAATTCTATCTCAACATATTTCGTATCCATTCATTCATATCATAATTCTCATTGAGTATTAATAGATATATTAGAACTAACAACAATATAAGCATATAGACATCTCATGTCATTCATCATGCTCAGAATAGGCTTAACATGCAACAAATATTTATTCTATCCAATTTCTATAAATGTGAAAGAATCTCAAGTATAAACATGCATAACACATTTAATACTTTCCTCTTAGTATTTACCATTCTTCAGTTAGGAATACCATTTAAACCCATAATTGATCTCATTTGAAGTATATCAAAAAAATACATCCTCAGAATACAAGTATCCTAACACACAATTACAATCCAAGAGAACATGCTTATAAACCAATTCATATCCTTGTACCTACTCTTGTAATTTAATTAAACAATACTCATATGCATTCCTTAATCCCTCATTTGATATCAGTATTCATTCGCATCACATAGTTCATCATTTTAGGGTTGGGGTTAGGTTCTTAGATCCATCTACTAATTTTCATCAATTCCCTTTAATTTCATATTCATTAGTTTTTAACTTCTTTCATATGATGCTCACCACTATTCTTAAAATCAACAATTCTAAATTTATTTAATATATAAAGTTTCTCTCTCATTGAAATCCTTCATTGTAAGACCCCTGACCTAGCTTAGTGCTTGATCTTGTTTGCCTTTATTAGTAAGATGCTTAAACCTCATTATGATTATGTGATGCACCTTAATAACATGTGGAAAGCTTGTGTTTTCAGTTTCACCCTGTTTGGTTGGTGTTTGAGCAAGTTATGCTTGTTTTGGACCAAGTTGTAATTTACCCATGTTGAGGGGTTTATCTTTTAATTTGGAACATGTTGGATGTGCCTCTTGTTCCTTGGTATCATGATAGAGAGAATGATGCTTAAGGGCGCCTTGTGTGGACCTTGGTTGGTGATGTGGCATCATGTGTTGATGCTAGGGTTTGCTAGGATTCATGGATGCTTGTGTTGATGTGTGGTATCGACCACGTGTGTTTCTTGAGTGTAGTGGCCTATGGGTGTGTCTTCTTGTTGTTCTTAGACCAAAGCTCTTCCTTGGTTGTTGTTTGTAGCAACCTTGGTGCCCTGGCATTGGTTTTGGTTGTTAGGGTTTACATGTGTTGAGGTGTGTTGCGACCTATACCTTGGTTGGTTGTGTTGCGGCTGATACCCTTGGTTTTGCTTTGACCATGAGGGTGTAGTGGACCTAAGTGGTCACTACACTACCTTGTTTTTATCACCCTTTCTTGCATGCTTGTTGTGAGTGCTTGCATGGTCGTGGCTTTTAGGGACAGGTGTCCTTTTGGTCCTCTCATATTTTTACACCTCATGATCTTTACCTCTCTCTTACCCTTTAGTATATAAACCCTCTCTTTAACATGCAAGTATTCCCTTTGGATCTCTTCTTTCTCTCCTTTTGCTTAAGTTTGGCCTTGAGCTTGGTGAAGTAAGAAAAGGTGTTGATCTTGGAGATTGGTGGCCGATCACCTTTGCATGTGGTGATCTAGGGCTTGATCATCTTCTTTGTGGTGGTTCATGGTGATCTTTGATCTTGGTAAGTTGATATCTTTCTTTGATCTCATTTTGTTTGAACCCTACCTCTTCTTTTATCCTCTTTTGGGTGTGAGACTATGGGTTACCATGGTGGATATCTTGAGAAACTTCTCTTCATATAGATCGAGATCCATGGTTTTCCATGGAAGTACCTGAGTGAGGTGAAGTTCTCCTCTTCTTTCTTCTTTCTTCTTTCTTCTTTCTTGATTGGATTAGGGTTTGTGCTTTCTTCTTCTTGAGCTTTCCTTTGACCTTGGTGTGTTCTTTTCCTCTTGAGGTGACTTTGTTGGCCATGGAGTTGATCCAAGTTTGGAACTTCTTCCTCTCTCTGAAAGTTCATGGCTTTGGAGTGATCTTCATCTTTAGGCGGGTTATATAACATTCCCCTCTACTATTATTTCACCTCATTCTTGCTTGCATGCTACTGTTCTATATCTAAAACATGTTCATAAGTTGATGGATAATGCTATATTGTTTTAGGGTCTAAGATTTTGAAGTATTCTTGCATAGATTTCTCTTTCTCCTAAACCCTAGTTCTTGTACCCAAAATGTTAGTGATGGTGAATGTCATTGCCTCTTGCATGCATCATGTTTGTTGGTTTTGGTACCATGTTTTGGTTTGATTTGACATGAGTTTGGAAGTTTTGGCTTTGTTTTACATGAGTTAGTCACATGGTTACTTGATAATCATGGAGGAGGTCATTTTAGGGTTTTTGATGTGTATCCTTCATGGAGTTTTCTCTTCAGCGATGAGATGTGTTTCCCCTCTTTCCTTGGATTTTGGTTTGGTTATAATCATGTTATTTTATAGTTTTGATGTCCATATTTACATGGAGTTTTTTCCTTGATGATGCTTAGTTTTCTTGATGCTTATTATTTGTTTTGATTATGGTTTTACTTTATTTTTAGGTTGATTATGTGTTTTTTGGAGTGGATTGGTCTTAAGGTCGCTACTTTCACTTGGTTCTAGTAGTCGCTACATGTTTGTTGTTGTGTTGTGGGTGCAACAAACCCTAACCCTATTTGGATGGTCGCTACAGTTGCTAGAGCTTGTTTAGCCACTACTATGTTTCCTACATGCGGTCTTCTTGTGATCGCAACACTTGGTTTAATTGATTGGTCATTACACATACCTAGTTTGGTCACAACAGGGCCCTCAACTTGAGTGGTCTCTACATGTGTTATGAAGGTTGGTCACTACACCTTGATTTCATGTATCGTTGACACGTGGTGCTGTTTGGAATGATTGGTTGAACCTGATGATAATGTTTCTTAACCCTAGTGTACTCCAAGATGTGGGAATGATGTGCCATGGTGTATAATGCTACGTGTTATATGAGAAACCCTAACCCGAGTTTGGTGTATGAATGTAGTTTCTTATCCTGCTTGAAGTGATTAGAATGTGATGGTCTTTTCTCTCTCCTACTTGTGTAACCCTAACATGCAGTGGTTGCTATTGTGTCTTTGATGTGACTTAAGGTGATGATTATGAGCCATTGTATGTCATCATGAGAATGTGATGTTATGCAGGAACTATGTGATTGGGTCTTATGATCTAGATGAGGCCTTATGCCTAGTTGAGGCGATATCCTCTAATAATGAGATGATGGATGGTTATCCCATGTTGATATGGTAATGATGATGGCCTAGTGTTAGGTAGTGAGACAGTATTAGTACCACATGGTTGTATGATTATCTTTATTCACAATATGTTTTATATCCTCTGGCATTGCAAAATACCCTTATCTTTGTAGAGTTTATTTATGGTTTGTACGTTGTAACTTGATTGATGCTAAAAGACACCCAATTGTCTTAACTAATCAAGTGAAACCCTAATCATATAGTTGTCATGTGCCATAGATCCATCTTCAGTGTTAGTATTTGCTAGATGGTGGAATGGGTTCTCCCTCAGTGGAAGCTCAAAGTCATATACTGTTGAGTATATGCATGTTTACATGGATGGTTGTGGTCATACCCTGGTAGGAGAATGGTCAAGGTCATATATCAAATAATTTGATTTAGTATATATATGTGATATTTTGAGGATGGTTGTGCTCATACCTCGAAAGGAGTGGGGTTGTGGTCGTAACTCAATTTTCACCAGTGTTGTGCATATATACCAAGGAGGACTAGGTTGTTTTACAACTAGATTCTATATGTCATTGTGGCAGACTCAAACTGACCAAGGGTGTGGGAGATCATAGTCTTCTGACTCCTCGTAGATCTTGTATGGGATCGATTTTGACTTAGAAGTGGTCAATTGGAGCATGAGTGGTATACCTCATATCCTTAAGGCATAATAAAAGCTGTAATACAACCATGCAGTATATTTGCTTAAGGTCAAAAGTGATTCACATTGGATGACCCATTGTCTTGTTTCTTATACAATTTATTTGATAATGGTTATATAGGTTATTCATATTCCTTTTAAAAGTGTAAGATCTTCTACTGCACAGTTGTAGAGTGCTTAAACTGCCTAATTTGTGTTATTAGATTTACTTATATCATTTATCCAAATATGCTCATCCTGATAATAATGTTATCTTCCTTCTTTAATTTACTTTTGTTAATAATAGTTGTTAGCGGAGAGTTAAATCTCTCATTGGGATGTTGATCTCATCCCAATGGGTTTCCACATCTTTTAGGTGGTCGTGCACAACGAGGTAGAGATCATACAGTTGAGACAGAGTAGCAAGAGGAGTAGTAGTTGTTGAAGTTTGGATATGTTTCTAGTGTTTGTAGTAGAGTCCTATGTTTCATCCTTGTACTCTCAGGTCCTTCGGGGTGTTTGTAGATGTTGTTTATCGATATGAGTTTTTGGCAGTATACCATGGTTGTACAGGTATGGCTTATATATGTGAACAAGTTATCATATGTAACAGGTTTGTGACATGTTAGCCACTGAAGAGTGATATGTAATATCATTTTCTATGGTATATGACACAAGTGGCACAGTCTATGGACTCCAATGTAATATGTTTCCACTTTTGTGGTTATATGAAATCAGTTTTAATTTACCCTGTTTCATGGTAATCTGGATGTTTAGTATTAGTTTATGCGCTTTGTTTTGAGTAATCTTATTTTGTTGTTATTGGTGTGTCACACTCATAATCTTATTTTTCAGTATTTCATGCAATTTAGGTCAACACACTTGTAATCAAAATATATAGACTATATAATTTTTCATACACATTTCATTAATTTCATGTTTAACTTGTCATCATTATTCAGTTATTCGTATCCATCTTCTTTCTTGTAATTAGTTGAGTTACCTTGTCATTGACTTCTAATGGCATTCTTAAATGAACAAATATCATTATTTCCCACTATAATACTACCCGCTTTATCTTAAAAGAAGGATTAGGTTACATCTTCTATTCATCCTTACTAATTCACTGTTATGTACCTTGTATAATAGGACCCACATTCATGTGAGCTTTACTCATCAATTCATAAGTCATACTAAAATAGATGCATTCAGATTAGATCATATTAGTAAGACACCATCTTTAATTGAAGTATTAATACCTACAATTCATTGTTTACATCACATTTACAACATTATATAAAAGTTATAGCTTTATCACCCATACTCGTATTAATATTAAACTTCTGGGGTTTTCAAGACGTCATTCTTAGTTAAAGATATTATAAGAATAATATCATTTAGTAATCCTACCATGGTGCACATGGTTTCATTAGGGATATTCACACACATGGAAACCCTAGTTTCCATTTTCACATATTTCATTCATCAATCATATGTATACATTGATTCATTTACTCATTTGATTCAATCCTGCAACACAAACCCTAAATAGGGAATTTCACCACCTCATATTGATTCTTATATATACATAAATATATATATATATATATATCATATTCAATTTCATTAACATTCAACAATACACTTGTATAATTCATTCTAATACAATTCAAATGTGATTCTATACATATCAATTCAATTCTGAATCACATCGGGCATTGGGCTAATTTTTAGGCAATATTAACATGAAACAACATAGTCCTCTATCCTTATAATTTTCCATACAATGTCAAACAATATAAAAAGAACTAATCAAGTTCAATTCAATGAAAAATAATCTAAATAAGTAGGATTTGATTCTCTAATATCTTTCTAAATCAATACCCAATCACATACAAATACAACCAAGGTTTCTGATTATTTTAGCCAGATAAAATTAGGCTTTAAACATGAATACAAAGCTTAAGAGGGAGATAAAAACTCACCTAATGTGATAATAACCTTAAAAACGTGGTTCAAACTTTGAAATTCTAGAAATCCACCAAGGTTCTAGCTATTGAATCCATTTCTTCCTCCTCTCAACTCGTAAACCCTAGAAATGGAGAATAGGAGAGAAAGAGTACGAAAAGGGGGTTATTTGATATCATTTTGAAAGAAATAAGGGGAGGCATGAAATATTAACATGTGATAAAAGATTCATCATGAAATATTATGCAAAGAAGCTAAAGTTACTTAATTTCTTTATTTCTCAGATGGTGAAACCCTAGGTCAACATCCCCACCACTTTCTCCTCTCAAAACCCTAGCTCTACTCTCTCTCTCTCTCTAGAATTTTGTTTCTATACTAGGAATGAAGAAATATGAGAGCTCATTGGGTGATATGTTACTCATATGTTTCGTTTAAGGTACTTGGGTCAATTGCAAATTGACCCAACTTTACAATTTCTTTTATTTTAGCTGAATTTTCTATCATAAAAATGTTACTAAAAATTATTTACTTAACATGTCAAATCTTATCCAAAAATTACGAAACTTTAGAAACTTCTATGAGAGAGAATTCCAGAGCCTCAATAAAAAAATTTAGATCATTTAGAGTTACCAATAAATAAATACAAATTCAATACTACACTTCTATACCGCAATCTGCAGCATGGTCAATCGATTTATTACTAATAATAAATTTGGCTGATACCACACTCTATAGAACTCAAACATCATCCAAAAATTGTGAATATATAAAAATATGCATGTAACTAGTTTCCAAGATACAATTAAAATTTCAAAATAATTGGATGTACCAATTGAATGATAAAATTCATACATCAGGTAGTTATATTTTAGCATGAAAGCATTGTCGGTAGAGTTTATCCTGGAAAAACTCGGGTGACAAGTAGGTCATAAAACAGTCAAATCCTGATGTTTCTCAAAAATGCATAAATTTGAGTTACCCAAACCATATCCAAATTTCAACTAAATAAGAGTTTTATATAAAATACTAAAATTCATTTAGTGCACTACTATACTTATCAAATTCAATATTCATATGCTACCAAAATTGTAATTTTGACTGATTAAAATTTTCAATTCTCATAGCCTAATTGTTTGAAATATAGGCATATATAAAGTTTCTCATTAGGTTTAAAGAATTATCATTATACCACCATAATTTAATATAGCTTTAAACAATTATTAATCTGGTTAAGCATGCAATCATCCAAGTAAACCCTAATTAGATGACTAATTTGAAAATGGGTCATTACAAATTCTTCCTTCCTTTTAGGATTTCACTTGAAATTCATGAAAAGATATGTAAGAATATCATAGAATCTAATTGTTCATCTCTCTTGGCATCAAGTTAGAGTGATTTCCTTTTAATCTTTCTTTCATATGTTGTCATTTTCATGCTTCTTAGATCTTTTACATTGGAATTTTTTATTTCTTAGTATTTGATGGATGTTTCATCCCTTATCATCGGCATATCCCTCATTGAGTATTACAAACACTTCATTAAAAATTATTAGTAATACTTCATTTATCAAGATGTGATTCACATCACTTTTCATTTTTTTTCAAATTTTGATTATGTATCTCTTGGATCAAGATTATAATTCATTCTGCACTGTTAACTGCATTCATTAGTTTTCTTTATGAAGAATATCATTTACTGGGCTTCATACTCATTGTCAACTTTTTCTTATAAATTTCATATTCATACTCAGTTCAAATTCATTAGGGATTGTCTTCATAATCCATTACATTATCATCGTTCTCACATGAAATTTCATGCTTGTCTTAGGTATCATATTGAATTATATAATCCTTTCTCTTTCACCATTTTATCCTTGTATTACAATCATAAATATTCTTATACTCCCAAATTGTCTACATTTGAATGCTTGGTCAGGGCATCCAGAAGAATGCAAGCATTTCCATACTAGCTTATCTCAATACCCAAATACTTGATTCATGTATCTAGATACTGAGTTTAGTCAATATTCATATCATTTAGGTTATGTTCAACATCCATATTATTATTTATCCCTAGATCCTACTGTCCCTGCAGACTCATCTAACCTGGGCTCTAATACCATGTTGTTGGGACCTCTTTTTTTATTAGCATAAATGCCAACCATTAGAGAAAGTCCCTCAACCCAAACCCAGATTATGAAACAAAATAACAAATTCTCAACAAAGGTGATTAAAACAACATACAAAATCACAAATAATTTTTTCCTTTTTATTTCGTCACAATTTTCATAAACTAATGTCACATCAAGGACATCACATTAAGATATCACAAATGTTATTCAACTCCATTAAAACTAGAATCAAATCATACTACTCACAAGTAGTTTAGTTTACATCATATACAAGTACATTAATGAACAATTTGATACACTATCCATCCTAGGAAAGAGAGAGTAAAGGGACATTCTAATCTATCTTCATTATTCTTCTATTTACATATTCTTTGTCATGAGCTTCCACTGAATAGAATTATACCTAAAAACATTTGAAACAACCTCATGAGACTCGTATAGAGCCCCAGTGAGTGGATGCCTCCCACTCAAGCTGAGTACATGCATCAACATCATATTAAGTATAATGGACTCAAAAGAACTATATACATATTGAAAAGTCTAACATTAAGTTCTAGAATCTAGTCAAATCTAGTTTACAATGATAATCTAATGAAATAGATAAGTTAATCTTTTAAACCAAATCCAACTTAAAACTTCTTTAGAGCATGTCTATGAGCAAAATAGTAGATACTTCTTAGTTTAGATTTAAAATCCTTTAATATGAGTAACAGATAAATGTCTAAATATTTTGAATCAATAACATAACAGTAACATCATCTTTCTGATATCCCACCATCCAAACTAGGAACACATTCTGTAGTCCTGAAGTTGAAGTACATATAAGACATGTCTACCAAATAATACTAACAAATGACAAGCAATCCTAATCATATTCAGAGTGGATATAAATCCCAACATGTACTACTTGTCAAAAAGATAGATTATAATATGAAATAGATTATCTCTATAACAGAATAATTATTTTCCATGTTATGAAACATAATAAAAAATGGTAAATTATCAACTATCAATACAACGAATGTAACAACATTCAAATCATATTCTACACAGCTTGTAATCTTTCATTCATTTGCCCTGAAACTAATTGGCTTGTACATCACAAGTAGAAGTCACCACGTCTGATTCTCATGTCAACGACTCACTATCACTATCTTAGGGTTTATCTAGCCACCCTAACATATCAACAACAGACCCTAGACACCTCATGGTTTCCTAAAGAAGCTCTCATACTCATCTCGGTTACATGAGATAGAAACTAGTAAAACAATATATTACATATCATAACTTTCTCATATTTTCATATTTCACATATTTCACTTCATCAGAGTCTATTCTTCATGGACATAGACTTTCACAACAAAGATTTAGGGACATAGCCACTCCAAATGACTCACTCCCAAATCCTAGTGGTCTAACCTTTAAGGTCTCGATCCACACTCTAGAAATCCTTCTCATAATTTATCGATTACTACAAGGAGATCTATTTTGTTTCCTTAGTGTGGATCTTGGTGGAAAATCATATTGTAAATGGCACCTAGTTGGATGTATCATCATTTCACTTGTTATTAATCTATTTTACTCATCTTAAAAGAATTCAAAACATCATATATCATATGTTTGTATTCTCACATAATTAGAATAACATGAAACATATTAGGCTTATCAAGAAAGACAATGACCAAAAAAGAAGCAAAATAATCTATACTTTGCAACACATGTAATTCTGTACATTTCCACATCATATCATAGTCATCATCATCAGTGGGTTTCAACCCAATACAGAATCTCATTGTCTATCATTTATCCCCATCAGGGTTTTATCATCATCCATGGCCTTTCATCCCGGGACATAATCACATTGTCTAGCATTTACCCTCATCTGGGATTCTCAAAAGCATTCAAAGAATGTAAATTCTATGTCAACATTTTTGTTATCCATTCATTTCATATCATAATTCTCACTGAGTATTAACATATATATTAGAACTAACAACAATATAAGCACATGGACATCTCATGTCATTCATCATGCTCGAAATAGGCTTAATATGAAGCAAATATTTATTATGTCCAATTTCTATGGATATGAATGAATCTCAAGTATAAACATGCACAACACATTTAATAATTTCCTCTTACTATTTACCACTCTTCAGTTAGAGCTACTATTCAATGAACAAGTGATCTCATTTGAAGTTGATCGGAAAAGACCATCCTTAGAATATAAGTATCCTAACATACAATTACAATCCAATATAACATTCTTATAAACCAATCCAGATCTTTGTACCTCATCTTGTAATTTAGTTAAACCATACTCATATGAATTCCTTAATCCCTTATTTGAAATCATTATTCATTAGCGTCACATAGTTCATCATTTTAGGGTTAGGGTTGGGGTAGGTTCTTAGACCCATTTACTAATTTTTATCATTTCCCTTTCATTTCATATTCATTAGTTTTTAACTTCTTTAATATGACGGTCACCATTATTCTTAAATTCAATCATTCTAAATTTATTGTATGTATACATTTTCTCTCTCATTGAAATCCTTCATAATATGATTTTATATATTTCATGCAATTTAGTTCGACACACATGTCATCAAAATATATAGACTATACTATTCATAAAAAATATTTCATTAATTTCATTTGTAACTTGTCATTACCTTTCAATTATTCTTATCCATCTCCTTTCTTGTAATTAGTTGGACGTACCATGCCATTGACTTCCAGTAGTATTCTTAACAAAGATCATTAGTTCCCTTATAATACTACTCACTTTAGCTTAAAATAATGGATTAGTTACATCTTCTTACACAACAATCTCCAAACATCCTTACCAATTCATTGTTATGTAGCTTGTATAATAGGACCCACATTCATGTGTGGTTTACTTATCAATTCAGAATTCATACTAATATAGATGCATTAGGCTTAGATCATATTCGTAAGACCAACCATCTTCAATTATAGTATAAATACCTACAATTCAGCATTTAATCACATTTACAACATTATATACAAGTTCTAGCGTTATCACTCATACTCATATTAATACTAAATTATTAGGGATTTAAAGAAGACATTCTTACTTCAACATATTATAGGAATACTATCATTCAATAATCCTATCATGATGCATAGGGTTTCATTAGGTCTATTCACACACATGGTAACCCTAGTTTCCATTTTCACACATTTCATTTATCAATCATAAGTATACATTGATTAATTAACTCATTTGATTCAATCCCACAGCACAAATCCTAAATAGGAAATATCTCCACCTCATAATAATCTTATGTATATATCATATTCTAGTTCAGTAAGATTTAACAATACACTTGTATAATTCATTTTAATATAATTTGAATATGATTCTATACATATCAATTCAATTCCCAAGCATATCAGGCATTGGGCTGATGTTTAGGCAATATTCACATGAAACAACATAGTCCTCTATCTAGAATTGTCCACAAAACTTCAATCAATATATCAGGAACTAAGCATGTTCAATTCAATGAGAAATAACCAAAATCATTGGGATTTTATTCTCTAATATCTTTCCAAATTAATACCCAATCATATACAAATACAAGCAAGATTTCTAATTATTTTAGCTGGATAGAATTAGGTTTTCAACATGAATATAGAGCTTAAAAGGGAGACCCTTTAAAAAAAAAGAGCTTAAAAGGGAGATATACACTCAACTTAGGTGAAAAGTACCTTAAAATGTAGGTTAAACTCTGAATTTCTAGAAATCCACCAAGGTTCTAGCTATTGAATCCATTTCTTCCTCCTCTCAAGTCGAAAACCCTAGAAGTGGAGAATAGGAGAGAAAGACTGAGAAAAGGGGGTGATTTGATATCATTTTGAACCAAATCATGGGAGGGATAGAATCTTAACATGTGAGAGAAGATTCACCATGAAAGACAATGCAAAGAAGCTAAACTTACTTGATTTCTTCATTTCTCAGATGGTGAAACCCTAGGTCAACATCTCCACCACTTTCTCCTCTCAAAACCCTATCTCACCTCTCTCTCCATAATTTCATTTCTCTAACATGAGTGACAAAATATGAGTTCTTGGGTGCTAGCTTACTCATATAGTTCATTTAAGGTGCTTGGGTCAATTGAAAATTGACCCAACTTTACACTTTTTTTATTTAAGCTAAATTTTCTGTCATAAAAATGTTAATGCATATCGTTTACTTAACAAGTCAAAGCTCCTCCAAAAATTATGAAACTTTAGCACATTGTTTGAGAAATAATTTTAGAGCTCCAATAAAAATTACAGATAATTCAAAGTTACCAGTAAACAAATAAAAATCAAATATGACACTATTATACTATAGTTTGCAACATGGTCGGTCAAGTTGTTACTAATAAGAAACTCAGACAACACCACACTCTGTAGAACTAAAAAAAATCCAAAAATTACTAAAATTTAATAAAATGTGTGTAATCTAGTTTCCAAGCTACAATTAAAATTTCAAATCAATTGGATATACCAATTAAAAGATAAATTTCAAACATCTCACTGTTATATTTCATCTTAAAAGCATGGCCGACTGAGTTTGTCTTGGGAGAACTCATCTGACAAGTAGGTCATAAAGTATTCAAAAAATATGATATTTTTCAAAATTCTCACATTCGAGTTACCCAAACCATATCTAAACTTCAACTAAATCAGAACTGTATATAAAATATTTAAAATCAGTTAGTGCACAACTATACTTATCAAATTTTGTATTCATATGCTAAAAACCCTAATTTTGGCCGATTAGGGTTTTCAACTATTAAACCCTAATTATTTGAAATAAAGGCATATTTAAAGTTTCTCATTAGATCTAAAGAATTATCATTAGACTGCCATCATTAATCAAGCTTTAAATAATGATTAATCTAGTTAAGCATACAATCATCCAAGTAAAGCCTAATTAGATGACTAACTTGAAAATGGGTCATTACATTAAAAGCATGGATAGGTAGCTCATGTGAGATGGTTTTTCCCTATAAAGAACTAGGAGGTTACATAGCATATGAGGTTGATCCATTAGGGCTCACAATAGCAGCAGCAACAACAATAGAGTGTTAGTGATAGTTGGGGTCATAGACAGACATCATTGGTAGGGTCTTCTAGACCGGCTGGCAGAGGAAGAGGGAGATAGTTGGAGACATCTAGATTCTATGTAATGAGTTAGCCATAAGGAGTGGTCAACCTGTGGTCATGATAGGTCAGATGGAACTTTTTATTTTGACTTATATGCTTCTTTTTTGTATCTCTTTTGGTTGATCGGGGTATGACACACTCATTTATCACTAGAGAGGCAATAAATAGATGTAACCTACTTGTATGTAGTAGAGATTATAATATCTTATTAGAAACCCTTATCGTTGGTTTCGTGGTGTTGCAAGAAGTGTGTCCATATTGTGTTCTTTCCTTCTCAGGATGTGACATTCAGGTGGATCTTATGCCACTTGATATGCATGGATATTATATGATCCTAGGGAGGGATACCTTGGAGAAGTACAAGGTTGTTTTGGATTGTGGTTCCAAAGTCATGACCTTTAGTGATGGTGATGTCTCTTGGTTTTTCCAAAGAGATATGGAGATCCTTCCCACATGTCTAGTGTCAGTTGTAATAGTAGAGAAGTTGTTGAGACAAGGGTGTGAAGATTTTTTGGCATATCTGGTGGATACAAAGGTGATGATTCCTAGTATCTAGGATGTATCTTAGTGGGTGAGTTTGAGGATGTTTTCCTTTATGAGTTTATAGGTGTTCCACCCCCAAGGGAGATTGATTTTGAAATCAATCTAGTTCCTAGCATGCAACCCATAGCACAAGCACCCTATAGGATGGCTCCAGCTAAGATGAAGGAGTTGAAAAAGCAATTACAGAAGTTTTTGGAGAAGGGTTTCATATGACCAAGAACTTCACCTTGGTGTGATCCAGGGTTGTTTGTAAAGAATAAATATGGTTCCATGAGGCTTTGTGTAGACTACCTGCATTTGAACAAGGTTACAATGAAGAACAAGTACCCATTACTGGGTATAGATGACCTATTTGACCAGTTAAGATGTGCTACCATGTTTTCCAAGATAAACATGAGTTTAGTATATCATTAGTTGAGGATCAAGGAAGATGACATACCTAAGACTAATTTTAGGACTAGGTATGGTCATTACAAGTTTTTGGTTATGCCGTTTGGGCTAACCAATGCACCAAAAAAGTTTTATGGGCCTAATGAACATAATGTTTAGATCATAACTTGATCAATCCATGGAGTTGTTTATAGATGACATATTGATATACTCCAGGGACAATCAGCAACTGAGCAACATCTTCATCAAGCTTTGGAGTTTTTGAGACCATAGAGGTTATATGCTAAGTTTAGTAAGTTTGAGTTTTGGCTAACTAATGTTTCTTTTTTGGGTCATCTCAATTCTATAAGAGGCATTTGTGTGGATCCTAAGAAGGTGGAGTCAATTTTGGAGTGGGAGCAGTCCAAGATGCTAACTGGGTTTGAAGTTTCCTAAGTTTAGTTGGTTACTATAGGAGGCTCATGAAGAACTTCAATGTCATAGCTTTACCTTTGACCAATCTAACTAGGAAGTGTGTTCCTTTTGTTTGGGATGAGATGTGTCAACGTTCATTCCAGATGTTGAAGGAGAAGTTGATGAGTGCTCCAGTGTTGATGTTGCTAGAATTTGGGAAAGGCTACGTTGTTCTTTGTGATGCTTTGAAGAATTGGCTGGGAAGTGTGTTGATTCTGGACAAGAACGCGATCTATTTTGCTTCTTGATAGCTTATGAAACACAAGGAGAACTACCGAACTCATTACCTAGACTTAACATTGTGGTTCTTTCCTTGAATATTTAAGGACACTATTTGTATGGGGAGAAGTGCAAAATATTCATTGATCATAAGAATCTTCAGTACATCTTCTCTAATAAGAGATGGATATGAGATAGAGGATGCATCAAGATGATCAAGGAATAGGAATGTATGGTAGACTATTATTTGTGAAATATGAATTTAGTGGCTGGTGCGTGGAGGAAAAAGTCATCTTCATCATCATTTGCAGACAAAGTGCATTTGCACTCCATGGAATGGCACAGCGGGACATGCTAGTGTCGCTTCAACAAATGAATGTACAAATGGAGGTATCCTTGTTGACAAGATTGTTGGCACATGTATAGGTGAATCCAATGTTCATACAACAAATCAAAGATGTACAAAAGGATGATACCATGATATAGAACATCAGATCATTGTTTGGCAATAGGATACATGATGGGTTTCATGAGATAGATGATAGGATTATGTGTTTTCACAACTGAATAGTGGTTCCTAACGTTGACAGTCTAAGGGAGATGGCACTTGAGGAAGATCATTCCTCAATGTACGTGATGCATCCTGGAAGTACAAAGATGTATCATAATCTTAAGGATTTGTACCAATGGCCAAGTTTGAAATGTGATGTGGTGGAGTTTGAGGCCAAGTGCCCAATTTGTCAACAGGTCCAAGAGGAACATCAGAAGCATGAATGTACATTATATATTTTGCCTATTCCATAGTGGAAATGGGATCACATAGCTATGGACTTTGTGGTTGGTCTTCTAAGGTTTGGAAAGGGTCATGATTCCATCTGGGTGATATTTGTTTGGTTGACAAAGTCATCTCACTATTTTTCAGTAAAGACCACCTATACAATAGAGAAGTTAGCACAAATCTTTGTTGATGAGATAGTCTGTCTACATGGAATACCAGTTACCATAGTGGCTGATAGAGGACCTCCATTTATGAGTAGGTTTTGGGATCATCTATTGGTATGTATGCACAAAGAGCCAATCATGTGATGGTTTTGATTTCATATTAAATAAATCATTTGATCAATAATAAAGGCAATCTTCTAATTTATTGTGTTTCACTCAGTTATGAGATAATGAGGAAACATAATGAATATCTAAAGAATGACATTACTCAATGACGTATGTCTTCAGGTTGATGACCTGAACAATGATATCATACGAATGTCAAGAGTATGTACATTCTTGTCATGTCCCTAGTTGGATTTTATTATGGAAGGTCGATAGACAACAATAACACACAACACTAGAGTGTGGGCTGGTTGATGAAAAAATATAATTAGTCATGATATGTGATATCAAACCAAGAATATAGATACTTGTTAGAGAATAGTGTATCAGACAGACCCACCTTGAGAGTGATACATGAAAACCATAATTGGTGGTCATAGTCATATCTCCGTGTAGGTGGTTTTTGTGGTTCTTAGACCTGAAATCACTACACTCATCATGTATTTCAATGTAGTTTGACATCATCCACCATAACCTTGAATAAGGATTGCCATAAAAGGTGAAGATTGTATGCACTATAACATATGTGAATGATTGTGAGTGATGTTGATGGGATTTGTCCCTCCTAATGGAGTTTGATATCATGGCCACTTGACAAGCGAGACTGAGAAAAGCATGTCCATGCACATGTGAATCAATATATATAATATTGAGTTCACATATATCTCAGATAGTTTTCTCTAGTTCAAGGAACATGGATTCAACATTGAAAGGATGATGATTCCATGCCTCGATTTAAATCCAGATATCAAAGACAAAGGAATTATATAATCACTATAACACCTATTATAGATTGTAGGTTGAAGTTGTTCTCCAACTTTCCTATTACTTGGGTAGCAATGATGTGTTACTAGGCACCAGTCTTTGCTTGTGATGTCATAAATGACTTATGGACATTCACTACCAACGTAACTTGGAACCTATAGGGTCACACACCTAGGATAGACTTGGAATAGGAGTTCATTTAAGAATATGGTTTAAACTTGATTACTAAAAAGTTAGATATTCAATTTAAACAACATTAGTTGAAAATTGACTGACTGGACAAGTGAACCAACCAGTTCAAGTGCTGAATCGACCATTTTAGTGTGACAAGTCAATTGAACCAACTTTGACAATTCTAGACAGTGAATTGAATGGTTCATGAAGTTAACATATCGGCTCAGGTCCATGAACCGATCGGCTCAGGTTGTGAACTAAGCATTTGGTGGATCAATTTGACTAGTTATAGGATTTGTAGTGAGGTCATGTTGTGCATTAAATCATATATGGATTGCCAATACAATTGTGATTGGGAAATATGATGAAATGACTGATTCAAGGGTTGAATTGATCAGCTCAAATACCAACTAATCGGTTCACCTGTGAACTGACTATTTTTCCACTCGTTGGTTGTGAAAATTCATGAAATTATAGTCCCTTCTGCTCCCAATCAGATTGGGAACCATGACCCTGACCCTCCTATAAATAGAGGGGTACTGGAGGCTTCTTAGACACATCTCAATTGCCTCTGACAATTGTTTTTATTTTTAGTTGTGGTAAATAAGAGAACATGAGCAAGTCCTACCTGCTAAAGGAAGGGATGACAAGGGAGAACAATTGTGGGAAAGTAAGTTGGTGACTAGTTTGTCAACGTGAGAGGACAACTCCTTGTCTGTTCTTCTAGAACGATAAGAGTTTCTGGTGGTCCATGTGGACTACTCTAGAGGCATGGAGCATTTCCCACTAGGAGGACAACATCAACCTATTGTTATTGGTGATCAACCAGGAGTCCTACACAAATGGTGTTTGAGTGTGACTTGAAGAAAGTTGCATACTACAAAGAGGGAATAGTAACTACACTTTCTCCAGGACAGGGTATGACCTCGTAAACCATCCTTCCTAAAACATAGTTGTTGATGCGATCATCTGTTAAAGGGGAATATGTTAGCTAAAATTTTCATTTTTGCTGCTGTATTGATGTCATATTTCCCAACAGTGGTGTCAGAACGATGTCAGTTTACTATGTTTTGGGATAATCAACACGATCAAATTTTTGGTTTTTTTTCCTTTTATTTATTGCATACGATGTGAATACTTAAAATAATCAATGGGACTATCTGATTAAAGACCACATATAATCCCAAATTAATATATATATATATATATATATATATATATGCAATTGACATGTGTCACCCTAAAATTGGTTTTATTGGTGGATGTGTAGTATGTTTATGGCCAATAACCCAAATATCTATGTGTGGTTTAATGGTTTATTTGGTCCTTCTTATATCTCAGTTTGCATACCAAGACTCTAGCTTCTTCTTCCCAATGTAAATATATTATTCTTTCCTACCTTTTCTCCCCTTGAATGTAAATTGAGTTTTTTCATTACCATATAATAGGTTTAATATTAATAGGATAGTTTCTTTTCTTGTTATGACGAAGAAGACAATCAGCGTCAGGAGAGCTGACCGCTTCACGAGATGAGCTGACCGACTGGAGGACCAAGAAGGGCAGACCACATGAGGACAAACCGATCAATTGGTGGCCCAAATGATAGTTTGGAGGCATCCAAACATCGGTTGGATAGGAGGCCGAATGATCATTTCATATGCCCAACCGACTGACCAAGAGGCAAGACGATCGGTTCAAGGGTTGAACCGATCAAACCAGATTGGCAGGCACAGATCTACACCAATAAGAGGTTCTTGCATGAGATGTAGACCTAGGTAGTAGTAAGTTTGTGCGGCTCCAATGAATTATAGTGGTATGGCCAAAACCATCACTAATGTTTTATATTGTATGTTTATGTTGTGGGATATATAATGTATATGATGCATACTATATATATGTGGTGATTGAAAAATGTATATATATTTATAAATATATAAATCCCCCAATCAAACACATTAAGTCTAATATGCTTTTCATTAGCAACACACATGAAAAGCTTGATCGACCAAGCGTAGGTTATGCCAAAGTGTGGTGTGTTGTTAGTGTAATGGTAGATATGTAGGTTCTGCCAAAGAAGGGTGCATTTCTATCATGTTGGCTTTTGGGTCGGGCTTAATTGGGTGTCCTTAATGAGATTAAGCACCTAGAGGCATTCCGATTATTATGAAAAAGATTTGTGCATACCATCTATCCAAGAATTACATAAGATGCAATTAGCAAATGTTGCCTAACTTAATGATTGATTATGGACACCAACGTTGGTTGGGTAATAATTGAATTATTTTGGATCTCGTCTCATTAGAAGTTTGTGCTATGCAATCTTCCAAATTGATGGTTGAGGGTTATCAACTTGAACAAAATAGTGAGAGTGATAGTTAATTAAAGGCCTAATCAAACATTGTCAAATATTATACAAATCTAATCAAATCAAAATGAGTTTTCAAAAAAAGTGCAAATGTCTCTTGTAGAATCAAATGGCAACACACGGAAACCCATTTTATCTACAATAAATCCTTGAGAAGGACAAATTGAATGGCAATAACTTCCACAACTAGTTCAGGACGCTGAGAATTGTTCTCATACAAGAGCACAACTATGTCATGGAGACACTAGAGCTAGAAGAACCTCTTCCCAATGCACCTAAGGCTGACAGGGATGCTTGCAAGAATCATAATGGGGATGTCATAGATGTCAAGTGTCTAATGATGTGCTCTGTGAACTATGAGTTGCAAAGACAACCTAAGAACATGGATGTTAATGAGATGGTCATACATATTAAGAACATGTTTAAGGGTCAAGATTGATAAGATAGATTTGATGTCTCTAAGGTGTTGTTCAAATGTAACATGGTAAAAGGAGATCCAGTAGGTCCTCATGTTCTCAAACTCATTGGGTATGTGAAGAACCTTTCTAAATTGGGATTACCCTTGGGTTAAGAGTTGGCCACTGATGTGATTCTACGGTCTCTACCAAAGTCATACAGTTGGTTTATCATGAACTACACCGTGAATGAATTTGACAAGCCGTTGACGGAGTTACTTGGCATGTTGAGAATAGCTGAGGAACAAATGAATAAAGAGAATCCCAAGTTTGTGATTATGATTAGAAAATTGAAGGGAAAGTCTAAGGGAAAAGGCAAAGCTAAGAAGAGTTCTAAATCTATCCAGAAGCCCAAATCTTTGGAGCTCAAAGAAAAGGGAGGGGTAACTTCGGGAGACAATTGTTACCACTATCACCAGCCTAGACACTGGAAAAGGAATTTCCCTCTCTACCTGGAGGAAATAAAGAAGAAGAACGAGGGGATAGAAACCTCTACTTCAGGTATAATCACTATAAGATAAATCATATTACTTCTTCATTTTGGGTATGTGATATCGGATGTAGATTTGAAATACGTTGATGTGCAGGATCTGATAAGAAGTAAGACTTTTATGAAAGGGCAATGATGGACTGTGCGGAGAAAGAGTTGTTGCAACTTCAATTTACATTTAGAATTTATCTAAGCTCATTGGTCTTTTAAAAGAGTTAGAAGAACTGCAATTTCATGTATGACAATAATAGAAACATTTTTTGTTATGCATCTTGTATGGACAAGGATGATTATAAGTAAAGAGTTGTGAATAGTTCTATTTCAAAGATATGATCTTGTATGTCACTACCCCAAATATCTTGTGATCCTTATGTCAATGATCTAAATATAAATGTTTATAATGATAATACCTAAAGGATTACAATTGACAAACTCAAACAATCAATACCTATAGCATTGTGATCTAGAGAACATACATGAGAAATGTATTTCTAGAACATGTTGATGTTCATCTCGACTCTTTTGGTTATTGAACCAACAAGAGAGATGCAAGTCTATTATATGAGAAACATGACAAATCACATCTTACTAGGTGTAGTGGGAGAATAATCATTTTGTTAGAACATGTACATAATGATGTACAAAGACCTTAGAATAAATTCTATTTGTACTTCATTATATTTACTAATAATATGGTTATATGTGTTCATTAAAATACAAATATCTTGAAGTATTCAAGAAGATTACATATATGAAGTACACAACTTCCTTAAAAGTATTAAGATACTTTGATGTGATCAATGCTTAAATACTTTACAAGAATAGTTTGAGGTCCTTCTGGAAAGACTGTGATAGTGTATCACAATGAACATCCACCTAAAGCATGATGATGTATTAGAAAGAGGGAATCACAACCTGATGAGTTATGATGTGATTATCATTTAATATAATCTTATAATTTCTATTTAGGTATATACTTATCACTAAAACAATGTACTGCACAAAATGGTTTGAAAGATATCATATGAGATATGGTATGGGAATGTCCTGATATTTCTTAAGGATTTAAACTTGTGCAAGAAAAGAGTTTCTTGAAAATATTTAATCATATAAGTGTTAGTTTTTTGAACAATACTTATCTCAATCCAATACCAAAACGGTTTGGCTAAATACCAAAAGAATCAGTGGAGGTAAAAGTAGAACTCAAAAAGTTTGAGATCAATAAGAAAATGTTTAACCTAAGGAGGTACAAAGGGAATTTGGAGAATCACAAATTGGTGTGGAAACTCAAATTCCATTTGTAACACAAAACTCATAGATCTAGTAGAACACTTCTGAGATTGAAAGATAATGAATCCTATAACTCAGATAAGTTATGAGTTGGTCATAAGTTGATGAGCCAACAATCAACTAAGAACTATTGAGGGACTAAAGTATGAGAAATGGCTTGAGGCCATTATATCCAGAATGGAATCCATAAAAACCAACAAGTTATGCCCTTGGTGGTACCACCTAGAGGGGTAAAACCCATTAGGTTCAGTTGGGTTTTCAAGAGGAAGACCAACACAAATAACATAAAAGGAAAGATTGGTTGCAAAGGTTTCAAACCGGTTTAAAGTGTTGAACATGATGGAATCCCTTCACTAATTGACATGCTACTACAGATTGTTAATATTATGAGATTTGGCATATGGATATTAAAACTACATTATTTAAAAGGAATAATACAGAGGATGTGTATGTGACACAACCTAAAGGTTTTATGACTCAATTGATGCAAATAAAGTCTATAAGCTATAATGGTCAATCTAGAGGTTGAAACAAGCACTTAGAACTGGAATCTTTGATTTGACAAGATATTCAAAGAGCTTGACTTGATTCAAGATAAACGTTGAAATATGTGATTACAAAAGATTTAGTGGGAGCATATAAGTATTCTACATATTGATGGGGAATAACATCTCAATATTGTACGTATTGAAACCTGCATGGAAATCACCTTCAGTATGAAGGATTAGGTGAGACATCCTATGTGAAAGGAATTGATATCTATAGAGATAGTTTTGGAAAGTTTCTTAACCTAAATACAAGAACATATATTGGCAAGATGTTGAAAGGGTTCAGCATGAAGAATTCAGTGAGAGAGAATATGTCCATATAGATGGGATTTGTAATGACCCCACCCCTTAACAACCCCCAATTAAGGAAGGCCAAGAAGCTAGAGTCGTTATCCCAAAATAGGATCATATGGTTTTGTAAAAAATAAAAAATAATTAATAAATTAATTATACCACACTAAGCTTAAAGTAGGATAAAAAATTTCTTTTCACATACCTTTCAAAAATAGGAGTTTGGAACTTTACCCGAAGAACTAACTATAATCCTTCGAACATTATTTTGCCTTGTTCTTTTTCAATGTCACATTTTATCAAATATTTACTTTTCATAATTGTAACTACATATTTTCCTAAAACACTAACAAACAAAATGTTAGTCAGTATAACAAGTTATTCTGGTATGTGGGGGAAACAAAAGTTTGCATCTAGTTGTAACAACATATTGCAACCAAATTATTGTTTAACAGATCAAAGTTTACATTTTAATCATAACTACTCAATCCTGACATATCTAAGCCTCTGTGATGTCCCTGCAATGGACTTGAATACTACCTTTCTCATATGGTAGATCCCAAATAGCCCCTTTTGATCCTACCCTAAAGGTAGACCAAGACAAAGAGCTATATAGTCGTATGATCCTACCTAAAGGTAGACCAAACATAGACTCATGATAACCTGATGATCCTACCACAAGGGTAGACCAATACCTAGATCACTAATTCCTGTCATATACTCAAAACTATACATGAGGACTAGGATGATATAATCATGCATATATTTATGGTGATAGCCATAGTCACTGTATAGTTGCAAGAATTTAAGTTCATCCAAACAGTTGATTTCAAGCAACTGAAAACCTTGGAAATCGATGTGAAACGAGAACGATTAGCCATAAGCGTAATGACATGCATGATCAGGAGTCTAGATATCTAAGCAATAGTAGGCAATCAACCAATCAACCAAGCAAGTTACCCTGAAAGTTAATGCAATACACCCATGTGTTATTATTCCATCCAAATCATCCTTAAGACTGAATTGGGTCTTAAGTTAGGGTTTCTAGGTCAACATTAGGATTTTATTAGGTTTTGGCTTCCCAAACCCTAGTGTACACTTCTCATATTTCATTAGGTTACAAGCCCTAATCCTTCATTAAATACACCTTTTATTTCAAGGAAAACCTAATTTATCAAATTATGGGTTGCTAAATTCAAATAACTTTCAACTTTCTATCTTTGTTCATAAAAGATCAATCTTTTATAATCAATATCAATTGGACATATTATAATAATCAAATCTTAGAAATTAGGGTTCTAGTTCATTTAAAACATTAAATATGTTAATTCTAGGCACTTTTCAAAGTAGAATCATATTCAGATCTTAATTATATTTTTATTGGATTCTACCTTTTTTTGAGAAAAATACATATATTATTTTCCTTAATCTAATTATCCTACTAATTTCTAGAATTTTTACAAGATAAAGGTAACTGAACCAATGAAAAATTGCCACGTCAGTAATCCATACCAAAAGATGCGGACAGTCCAGTCAGTTGTTGGGTTGGGGTTGGAGCCCATAGATTTGCATCATGTTGGACGAATGGGTCTGCACCCCTCTAGTCCTGTTGGGCCTTGAACCAACAACAAAACCAGGCTGGACCACGACTTGATTGGCTGGGAATGTAGCTAACCGCTCATCCCAAAACCTACACCCCTCCACCCTCCGCAATGCAAGCGCGCTGCTCTGTTTCCACAGGGAAATAGAGTGTCGTTGTGACTATAAGCGACTGCCTTCCATGGTGTCCTTCACTAAGGTTCTGCTTACTCGTCACTCCCATATTCTCCGTGGCACTGAGAGAGGGGGTTCCAGAAGGGGAAAGAAAGCTCGTTCTCAAGCAACCGAGTGTGAGGAAGAATGAGGTGATCCTCTCTTCGTGTACTGGCCTCAGGGCATCATAGGCCTCCTTATATAGGCACTGGGTGAGGGGGGACGTCAGGACGATCGAGAATTAATGGGGTTCCCATTGAGATTTGGGGAAAAGTCACACATACACAAAAACTACAAAAGGAAGGGATGAGAAGATTCATATCGACCTCCTGAAGACTATGGAAGAGGTTTCAATGTCTAATGTTACCTCGGGAGAGAGAAGGAAAATGAGGGAGGGAGGAGTTCGTGTTCTCTAGTTTCCTTCTTGGGTCAGAGGTAGGAGACATGAGGAGGATCATGGGATACTAATTGGATGGTCACAAATTCATGCGACACATACAAGGGATAGGCCATGGTTTCCTTCTCCTAAAATAAATGTGACATATTTCCTTTATTAAACCAAACCTTCTCACTTTATTGAAGTGTGTAAACTCCATACATCTTATATCTTTAATCCTTTCTCTCTCAAATTTTAAGGGAAAGTTTATAATGACTTTATCTAACCATGGGAATAGTTTGAGACCAAATCAAAATGAAAGATGTCTTTTATTCATATGCAACTCATCCACTTATAAGGCATATATCATGCACTAAAATTCATCTTTTCCTCTTTCTTTCTTTTTTATTTTCTTTATTTCGATTTCTTTTTTTTATTAAAAACCAAGTGTAAATGAAAACTAATCAATTTTGGCCAATTATGCCACTTTCTAGAGAATTCTACATAATTCTCACATATGCACACAATTATCCCTTTATTTCTTTTTCCCTTTATTCATTATGGGATTTCTTTTATCTCTTTTACCCTTTATCATTATTGGACTTATCCAATCATTATAAATCATGAAATTATGCATCCAAGGGACATATTGCAAAAGAATCCATTCTTTGAAAACAAACCATACAATTTTCCGTTCAACACCTTTTTATTTGAAAAATTGCATTTCCATTCATACAAGCAAAATTGAGGTTATAGCATCCTTCCCTTCTTATAGGAATTTTGTCCACAAAATTCAACCAAACAAACAATTTGGGATAAGCCTTTTCCATTCCCATCTTTAGCTCTCATGTGGCTTCATCCTCTCCATGGTGCTTCCAAAGATCCTCTACCATCTCTATCTTTTTACTCCTAAGCTCCTTCACCTTGGTATCTAGTACCCTCATAGGTGACTCAGGGTATGTTAGTCTCCCTTGGAGTTCAATAGGTTCAATGCTCAACACATGGCTCAAGTCCTTCACATAGTGCTTTAGATTAGACACATGGAACACATCACACATCATAATATACTGAGGGGGTAAGGCCAAATGATAAGCAACATTACCAATCCGTTCTAAAATCTCAAACAGGCCCACGTATCGAGACTCAACTTTCCTTTGTTCTTAGCTATTGCTCGGAGGGGTCGGATTTTCAAAAACATGTGCTCACCCACAGTGAAATGCAAGTCAAACCGCTTTGTATCAGCATACGACTACTGTGGATCCTAAGCTCTCATTATCCTTTGATTGATCAAAGTGATTTTTTCAGCATACAACTATAATTCCTCTGACCTCAATAATGTCCTTTCACCAACATCACCCCAGTGAAATGGTGACCGACATGACCTCCCATAGAAAGCTTCATACAGAGGCATACCGATACTGGCCTGGTAGTTGTTATTGTAAGCAAACACAACTAGGGGCAGGTAGTGTTCCCATGATCCACCCCAATCGAGCACACATGCTCTCAACAAATCCTCTAACGTCTAGATTGTTCACTCTGACTATCCATCGATCTGGGGTGATAATCTATGTTGAATGTCAATCTAGTACCCAGTTCTTCATGCACTTCTTTCCACAACTTGGAAGAAAACTTAGGATCACAATCAGGAATAATCGAACTCAGAACACCATGCAATTGAGCTATCTCTCTAATATATAGTTCAGCTAGGTCTATCACCTTGATAGGGATCTTTAAGTCTAGGAAATGTGCTGACTTGGTAAGGCGATCTACCACACCCCAAATTGCATCATGACCTCTCTTGGTCTTGGGGAGGCCCACCACAAAGTCCATGGTGATCTATTCCCACTTCCACTCAAGAATTTCAATCGACTGCAACAATCCACAGGGTCACTGGTGTTCATCCTTCACCATCTGGCATGTGAGAGAGTTGGCCACATATGTCAATATCTCTCTCTTCATTCCAAGCCACCAAAAGTACCGCTGCAAGTCTTTAAACATCTTGGTAGTGCTCGGGTGTACCGTATACTTAGAACCATGACCTTCTTGCAAGATATGATTCTTCAAAGGTGAATCTTCAAGAACCCAAATACAACTCTTATAGCGGATTACACCATCCACTCCCACTGAGAGATGGGTCTGAGGTTTCTCTAACAAACCTTCCATCTTGTCGAGCTTTGGGCTTGCTAATTGGGCAACTACCCACTCAGTCAACATGTATGGTTTTATATGGATGTTAGCCACACGAATATAGTCTTCTAATGGCTATAGAGTCCACCTAGCAAACTCTTCTAGTTCTCTCCACTGGGTAGATAATACAACTGCACACCTAAGCTATTTCCAACTAAGTGCATCTGCTACTACATTAGTCTTGCCAAGGTGATAGGTGATAGTGAAATCATAATCCTTCATATACTCCACCCATAGTCTTTGTCTCAAGTTTAGGTCCATCTGAGTCAGGAGGTACTTCAAACTCTTGCATCCATTATTTCGGTCACCAAATTCAAATCTTATACCTATAGAATTAGAATTCCACTTGACAATTATATCCTCATTTGAAACTTAATTTGGCTATTACCTTGATCACCTCGTCTTCTAAACTCTTTATCCAATATTCTCTCATAAGGGTGTGGTAATTCCTCCAACTCAAAACTATTATAAAAGATTTCAACTTAAGTATTTATTCCTCATATCATTTCTATCCCTAGTATGGCATGCGTTTGTCCTGACTCTCACACCCATAACTAGGTGAAATAAGTATTTGGATGCATTCCAAATACAAAGCTCATCCCATTACAAGAGTAGAGATGGTGCATCACACATCACGGTTTTATATTCCAGTCTAGGTTGAATCATTATCCACATGACTCCAAACCATGAATACCACCATTCCCTTGATTCCACGTATATATAGGAAAAAAAAATTCTCAAAACCTTTGAGTTTTATCATAACTCCTACTTATGGTTCTTAATCATTTCCTTGAGGTCTCTAGGATACTAGACTGGTACTTTTGGAGTAATTTCATCCTTATTCATCTAGGGACTACTTCTAACATTAACCCCTCGAGCCTACCCTATGTTCTCATCCATTCATGGAACAATCAACTCCTACTCCCATCGGTCTTATCCCTACTTGACCTTAGGATTTACTTAAGGTTCTATCGTAACTTTATTTATTTCATCACACATTTTGCTTGTGGTTCCTTTGATGATATCCAAGCACATTTCATCCTTTAGAATCCTCACCCAAATTTCTATCATCTCTCTAGGCACTCATAGTTTTCCTTACATCCCTTCATGGGAAACATGGTGACCTACCCATCTGGGCTTGGCCCCATTCTATTGTTCACTCCCATAGTGACTTCTCGTCATGTCCCACAGAGATGGTCATTCCTGAATGTAAAGAATCAGACTCAGTCCATGTGCTTTTGTGCTTCATGCACTTAATCTCTCAAGCTCTTTTAAGTGACCTTTAATGTTACCTCTATTCTTAAACAAGTTTTAGTACTCACTCCTTTAGGAAGGGTCCTTTCCCAAGACAGGAGAAAACTATCACTTGACAGTACCAAGGGTCACAAAACTTTCTTGAATCCAAAGTTTACATAATCACATATAGGCATATAAAGTATCATTCTTCCCATGCATGTGTCTAGCAAGTAGACAACTTATTAAACCATTTCTAAGTTTTCCATCATGTCTTACTTGACCGTCATTTCTCAAAGTTGGACCAAATTCATACATACATATGACACCAACTTGTGTGAGTGGCTCATCAAACATATACCTCATTCCAAGTGGGGTTTCCTTTTATCTAAAACTTGAGGGGGTTTCCATGCTTAATCCATATGAACCAACTCAACCTTGTGAGCATTATATGCATAAGATACTGCTACTTTCCCTCTTTGGTCTAGGAACCTCATATTTACCTCCTTTGCATTAGTTATCTAAACTGCAAGACTTAGTTGCTCAAGCACGTACCAAAACATGATATGGCATATTCTTCCCAACTTTCTCTTCCACGTAGACAACCCTTAGAATCCTACACAAATACTACCAATCTGAGGTTAAGGCTTCACATCACCTTACCATTCCTTACCTCTCTAAGATCTTGGGACTCTCTTTTCCTCACCTAGATGGTAGATACTCATATCATCCATACATCTATATAAGATTCCTCTTTCTCTTTTCTAGAGTTTGGTCCCTCTGAAGACATCTAGGGTTCAAAAAGCCTCTAGAGATCATGCATGAAGAAACTCAACTCATCCCCTCCTAGTAGTCTAGTCTAGGACACATCATAAAAATCTTTCTCATGATTCCTCATGTCTTGGAGTCTAGGTTTCCAACCTTCTCCTCTTGGGTCTCACTCTCTCCCGAGTTAACCCTATAACCATTCCTAGCACCAGACGTTACTTCTTCAAGGACGAGGTTGAGGCCCTTAAAGATACACCTCTGATTCTCACCTAGCTTATCATATATGATGAAGTATACATATTTGTATTATCAAATCTTATGTCCAGCTTCCAAACTACATCCAGATTGGCAAACCCCACTGAGGTCATCAAAAACCATATTATCTCATTATGTACCATGAAACTTCTCATTCCTTCCTCTAGTGTGCCTATTTCATAATCTAATCCAATAGGCATTACGTCTCTGGCTTAGAGCAAATCTTGTTTCCAACCTTGATGTTGATTACTTCCATGTAGGTGCATGCCTATCTCCTACTTGTATCTGAGTGGAAAAACACCTCTGTTAGAGTTCCTACCTGGAGGAGTTATACCTTTAGTCACCACTAACCTTCTGATTTAGGGAGTTATCTCTCTCTTATATGTTTTCTCCTTTTTAGAGACGACCCACCCTAGGTCGGGTCACCAAAACCGAACACTGCACTAGGGGTCATGCAACCCCTTATTGTCTATGTTTCCCAAGCATACTTGTCCTCCACGTATATCATGCATGCCTAGCCTACGTACTTGCATGCATGGACAACTAAGGTATCCAACTTATTGGGCTCTCTCTTTCTCTATCCACTGCTTAAGATTTTGGGTTGAGGTTAGGGTTTACAACCTACTCCTTAAGTTTTGTGAGTCTCGTGACCCACTGAGGCTGCTTTCCCCTACCAGCCCTAGTCCATCTAGGGTTTACCATTATAGAGGATTAACCCGTCAAACATTTTCTTTTTATCATTATGTCCACTTTTATTATTTGGCGGAGGATTCCTTAATCCTTAACACTCTTATCCCCAAAACTCTGAAGGAGGTGGAGAGAGAGAGAAAACCTCAAGAACTTTAAAGTTTGTCCATTGAAAGAGGATAAAGAAGGGATGAAAGTAGATGAGAAATCCTAGAGGTATCTTATTTTGAGTCAAATCCTTAGATTTTGGCCAGGCAGTCACAGATTCTGAGAGTCCTCATAAATCGGGACAGAGTAAAATCTTGCCAACCCCCAGATCGTGATCCTTTTCTAGACACCTCCATCTTTGAAAAATCCTGTAATAACTCCCTTGTGCTCTAAATAATTTGTAAATTTTAATAATTATTAGAGATTATATAGAAAACCATGTTTTGATACTAGATGTAATGATCCCACCCCTCAACAACCCCCCATTAAGGAAGGCAGAGAAGCTAGAGTCAGTCCCAAAATAGGATCATATAGTTTTGCAAATAATAAAAAATAATTAATAAATTCTACCACACTAAGCCTAAAGCAGGATAAATTTTTTCTTTCCACATACCTTTCAAAAATAGGAGTTTGGAACTTTACCCGAAGAACTAACTATAATCCTCCAAACAATATTTTGCCTTGTTCTTTTTTAATGTCACTTTTTATCAAACATTCACTTTTCATAATGTAACTGCATATTTTCCTAAAACTCCGACAAACAAAATGTCGGTCAGTGTAACAAGTTATACTGGTATGTGGTGGAAAAAGTTTACATCTAGTTGTAACAACATATTGCTCCCAAATTATTGTTTAACAGATCAAAATTTATGTCTTAATCATAACTAATCAATCATGACATATCCAAGCCTCTGTGTTGTCCCTACAGTGGACATGGATACTACCTTTCTCATATGGTAGATCCCAAATAGTCCATTTTGATCCTACCCTAAAGGTAGACCAAGACATAGAGTTGTATAGTTGTATGATGCTACCCAAAGGTAGACCAAACATCAACTCATGATAACATGATGATCCTACCAGAACGTTAGACCAAACTTAGATCATCAATTCCTCACATATACTAAAAGCTACAGAGGAGAACTAGGATATGAGCTAGTCATGCATATATTTATGGTCATAGCCATAGTCACTTTACAGTTGCAAGAATTAAAGTTCATCCAAACAGTTAATTTCAAGCAACCGATAAAACCTAAAAAATCACCATGAAACTAGAATGATTAGCAATAAGTGTAACCACATACCTGATTAGGAGTTTAGATGTCCAAGTAAGAGCAGGCAATCAACCAACCAACCAAGCAAGTTACCCTAAATGTTAATGCAATACACCCATGTGTTATTATTTCATCCAAATCATCCTTAAGACTGACTTGGGTCCCAAGGTTGGGTTTCTAGGTCAACATTAGGGTTTTATTAGGTTTTTTCTTACCAAACCCTAGTTTCCACTTCTCATATTTCATTAGGTTACAAACCCTAATCCTTCATTAGACAAACCTTTTATTTCAAGGAAACATTAATTTATTAAATTAAAGGTTTCCAAACTCAAATAACTTTCAAGTTACTCTCTTTGTTCATAAAATATCAATCTTTGATTATCAATATCAATTGAACATATTAGAATCATCAAATCTTAGAAATTAGGGTTCTAGTTCATTTAACACATTAAAGATGCTAACTCTAGGAACTTTTCTAACTAGAAGCATATTCAGATCCTGTTTATATATTTTTTGGATTCTACATATTTTTTTGAGTAAAATACATATATTATTTTCCTTAATCTGATTATCCTACTAATTTCTAGAATTTTTATAAGATAAAGATAACTGAACCAATTAAAATGCACCACGTCAGTAATCCATACCAAAAGATGCGGACAACCCAGTTTGTTGTGGGGTTGGGGTTGGACCCTATAGATTCATGCCACATTGGATGAATGGGTCTGCACCCCTCTAATTCTGCAAGGCCTTGAACCAGCGGAAGACTGGGCTGGACCGCAGCTTGATCGGTTGGGAATCTGGCATACCGCTCACCCTAAAACCTGTGCATGTCCGCCCTCCACAACACGAGCGCGTTGCTCTATTTCTGTAGGGAAATAAAGTTCCTTCATGGTTGGAAGTGGCTACCTTCCATGGTGGCCTTCCGCCAAGGTTCTGCCTACTCGTCACTCCCATATTCTCTGTGGCACTAAGGGAGGGGGTTTTGATTGATCAATCGTTAGGGTAGGAGGTTCAATCCTCTTCCAAGGCAGGTCCTTGGCGGTGCGTCTAGGAAGAGGTTTGATGCAAATAAGGGGAAAGAAGGCTTGTTCTCAATCAACCAAGCATGAGGAAGAACGAGGTGATCCTCTCTTTGTGTACTAGCCTCAGGGAATCATAGGCCTCCTATATAGGCACCGGGTGAGGGGGACGGAAGGACGATCGAGAATTAATGGGGTTCCCATTGAGATTCGGGGAAAACTCACACATATAGGAAAACTACAAAAGGAAGGGATGGACAGATTCATATCGATCTCCCAAATACTATGGAAGAGGTTTTAGTGTTTAATTCTACCTAGGGAGAGAGAAGGAAAACAAGAGAGGGAGGAGTTACTATTCGCTAGTTTACTTCTTGGGTCAGAGGTAGGAGACATGAGGAGGATCATGGGATCCTGACTGGATGGTCACAAATTCGTGTGACACATACAAGGGCCAGGCCCTGGTTTCCTTCTTCTAAAATAAATGTGACATATTTCCTTTATTAAACCAAACCTTCTCACTTTATTGATTTTTCTAAAATCCATATATCTTATATATTTAATCCTTTCTCTCTCAAATTTTAAGGGAAAGTCTATAATGACTTTATCTAATTGTGGGAAAAGTTTGAGACCAAAACTTAAAAATAAAGATGTCTTTTCTTCATATGCAATTCATCCACTTATAAGGCATATATCATGCATTAAAATTCATCTTTTCCTCTTTCTTTCTTTTCTGTTTTCTTTATTTTGATTTCTTTTCTTATTAGAAACCAAATGTAAATGAAAACTAGTCAATTGTGGCCAATTATGCCACTTTCTAGATAATTCTACATAATTCTCACATATGCACACAATTATCCCTTTATTTCTTTTTTCCTTTATTCATTATGGGATTTCTTTTATCTCTTTTCCCTTTCATCATTATTGGACTTATCCAATCAACATAAATCACAAAATCATTCATCCAAGGGAAATATTGCAAAAGAATCCATTCTTTGAAAACAAACCATACAATTTTCCATTCACCACCTTTTTATTTGAAAATTTGCATTTCAATTCATACAAGCAAAATTGAGGTTATTGTTGGGTTTTGTGGGACAGAACATGCAGTAGAAACAAAAAAATTATCTAGCCATAAACCCATAACCAGCAGATTGCATCAACAACTATGTAATAAGGAAGATGGTTTAGCGAGATATACCTGGTCCTGAGGCTTGCTCAGCGACAATACCTCGAAACTAGTGTGGCCTTCAACACCTAGTCTTCGACGACATCGATGCAGCTCCTGGTCTAGACCTGGACTATGGTTGACAGTTATCCTCCTAAGTGGTAGAAATCTCCCGTCTCTATAGATAGTCCACACAGACCACCGAGAACTTTAGTCGTCCTGATAGATAGACTATAAAGAGTGGTCCTCTTCTATTGGCGTACTAGTCATCGACACACTCTCCCACCACCAGTCACTTTTCTACAGTTGTCTTTCCCTCACTGTTCCTCCCTAGATGGGTAGAACTTGCTTGGGCTCTCTTGATTACAACAACCAGAGAGGACAACAACTTTGCAGAGCAACTGATATTTTGAGTTGTGTGTTCTGAGAAGCCCCCTGTACCCCTCTATTTATAGTAGAGGGTAGGGTCAGGGTTCCCAGTATGTGCGGGAGTAGAAGGGTCCAGATTCTCCATGAAATGAGTGCACTACAATAGGCAAACCAATCGTTTCATAACTGAACCAGTTGTTTGGGCAGGTGAGCCGATCGGCTCATAACTGAATCGGTCATTTGGGCAGGTGATCCGATCGGTTCACCCAGTGAACCGGTCGTTTCACTTCCCAGACTTGCCCAAAATTGACTTTCCTTATTCGTTTCTAATTAATGCAAAGATTAATTTTTGTCCCAATCGAATTGAATAAGTGAAATGAGGATCTTTTCTCATGAACTGGGAAACCCAACACTTGTTCGTTTGGTCCATGTAAACCAATCAATTCACTAGAGTGAACCAGTCATCTCACTGACCATGATCTGATCAGTTCACCCAGTGAACCGGTCAGTTGGTGGTCTAGGTTGTGCATAACTCAATCAATGAAATTCTCAATCAATTTAACACTCTAATCCATTGGTTCAACACTTTTGATGATTTTGAGTCAAGTCTGTTGATTAAATGTTTAATTGAGTACCTAAACACTTTAGTAATCAATCTAAAAATCATTCAAGGATAAACTCTTCTTCCAGGTTAATCCTATGTGTGTGACCCTATAGGTTCCATTTCACGTTGGCAATGAATGTCCATAACTAACTTATGTCATCACAAGAAAAGAGTGGTGCCTAGTCGCACATCAGTTCTACCCAAGAGAAAAGGACAACTGGAGAACAACCTTCAACCTACAATCTGTTATTGGTGCTATAGTGAATGTATAGTTCCTTTGTCATTGATATCCAGATTGAACTCAAGGCATGGACTTGTCATCCTCTACAAACGTTCAATCCATGTTTCTTGATTCAGAGTAGATTATTTGAGATATATGTAAGCTCAATATCATATATTGACTTACACGTGCATGGCTGTGCATTTCTCAGTCTCACTCCTCAAGTGGCCAGGATATCACACTCCCTTAGGAGGGACAAATTCCATATCTATCAATCATGGTCAAGTCCCCATGTGTCAAAGTCACCCAATCATCACCGTTATAGCAACCCATGTTCACGGTTGTGTTTGATAATGTCAAAGTGTACCCAACCACATGTGATGAGTGCATTGATTTCAGGTCTAAGAACCATCGTCACCACCAATACTATAAGAGATGATCCTGACTAACCAAGTGTGGTTTCCATGCATCATTCTTATGGTGAGTTTGTCTGATACACTGTTCTCTAACATGTATCTATGTGTTTGGTTTGATATCATATATCATGACTGATGAGATTCTATCATCAACCAACACACACTCTAGTCTTTTGTGTTATTGATGTCTATGGTTATTTCCACAATAACAACTGACTAGGGACGATAGTGAGAATGTACATACTCTTAACAATCATATGATCTCATTGTTCAAGGCACGTACTTGAAGACATACATCATTGAGTTTTGTCATTCTCTAGACATCTATCATGTAATATTATTATCTCAAAAATAGTTAAAACACATAGACAAAAATTGCCTTTATTATTATCAAATCAAGTATCACATGCCTCATTACAATCATCATATGATTGACTCTCTAGGCATACTATACCAACAATTATAATAAGATTAATCTCTCAAGAGCCCAATATTCCACTTCTTATGAAGAATGGAAGAGATGCCACATGCATTCTCATCTATCATGTATGCAATATAGTGTAATCATCCCATTATCTTGTATGTGTTGGACATGATAAGATGATATTAGTCAAACCCAATGAGGATAATTGGAATACCATAAAGAACATCCATTAGTACTTGAGAAGCACTAAGGATATATTGTTGCATTGTGGTAATAAGGAAGAGTTGGGTATAAAGAGTTATACTGATGCAAGCTTCCAAAATGTTAGAGAATGATCGCAATATAAAACTATGTTCAATCTTAATAGAAGAGTTGTAGTTTGGAAAGTGTTACAAACAACATACCATTATTTCAATTCTATAATAGAAGTTGTGTTCCCTGGTATTGTGAACACATGAGTGATACTGTATGGATCTATAAGTTCATATAGATGAACTTGTGAGATGTTCCAACCATTGATAAAACAATAGAAGTACTATGACAATAATGGAGATACCGATTATGCAAGGAAGATCAGATATCATACTATGGCAATTTCCTCTTCCAAGGATCGATGACATGTTTGATCAGTTGTGTGGTGCAACTATCTTCTCGAAGATAGATCTGAGGTCGGGATATCATCAATTGTGTATCAAGGAGAGTGACATACCTATGTCTGCCCTTAGGACAAGGTATGGTCACTACGAGTTCATAGTTATGTCATTTGGACTAACTAATGCACCAGCTGCATTCATGGAACTCATAAATAGAATCTTCCAGCCTTTTCTTGATCAGTTCATAGTAGTCTTCATAGATGACATCTTGATATACAGTAGAGATGCTCAACAACATGAGCAGCACCTCCGTCAGGCTTTAAATTTGCTAAGAGAGCATAAGTTGTATGCTAAGTTTAGCAAATGCGAGTTCTGGTTACCAGAAGTTTCTTTTCTAGGACATGTAATATCTGCCTCAAGTATCCGTGTTGATCCTAAGAAGGTACTTTACTCAATGATGTATGTCTTCTGGTTGATGACTTGAATAATGAGATCATATGAATGTCAAGATTATGTACATTCTTGTCATGTCCCTAGTTGGATGTTATTATGGAAGGTTGATAGACAGTAATAACACATAAGACTAGAGTGTGGGATGGTTGATGACATAATCTCATTAGTCATGATATGTGATATCAAACCAAGCACATAGATAATTGTTAGAGAATAATGTATCACATAGACCCACCTAGAGAGTGATACATGGAATCCATAATTGGTGGTCATAGTCATGTCTCGTAGTGTAGGTGGTGATTGTGGTTCTTAGACATGAAATCACTACACTCATCACATGTCGTTTAGGGTACTTTTACATCATCTATAGTAACCTTGAATAAGGTCTATCATAAAGGTGAAGATTGGATGCATTGTGACACATGGGGATGACTGTGAGTGATGTAGATGGGGTTTGTCCCTCCTACTAGAGTTTGATATCCTAGCCACTTGATGATCTAGACTGAGAAAAGCATGCACATGCACATGTAAATCAATGTATGATATTGAGGTTACATGTATCTCAAACAATCAACTCTAGTTCAAGGAACATAGATTGAACATTGAAAGGATGATGATTCCATGCCTTGAGTTCAATACAGATATCAGATATATAGGAATTATACAATCATTGGGACACCTATCACAGATTGTAGGTTGAAGTTGTTATCCAACTTTCTAATTACTTGGGTAGCAATGTTGTGTTACTAAGCACCACTCTTTGCATGTGATGTCATAAATGAGTTATGGACATTCACTTCCAACGTAACTTGTAACTTGTAGGGTCACACACATAGGATACACTTGGAATGGTAGTTCATTCATGAATATGGTTTAATCTTGATTACTAAAAGGTTAGGTATTCAATCTAAACAACATTGTTTGAAAATTGACTGACTGGACAAGTGAACCGATCAGTTCAAGTATTGAACCAACCATTTTAGTGTGTGAACCAACTTTGGAAATTCTGGAAAGTTAACCAACCAATTCAGAAAGTGAACTGACCGACTCAGGTCCATGAACCGATTGGCTCAAGTTGTGAACTGAGAGGTTGTTGGATCAATTCGATTGATTAAAGGATTTGTGCTAATGTCATGTTGTGCATTAAATTGGACATTAATTTCTATACGATTGTGATTGGGAAACATGATGAAATTACCAGTTCAAGGATTGAACCGATCGACTCACATGCTAATCGATCAGTTCGCCTGTGAGCTGACTGTTTCGCCACTCATAGGTTAAAAAATTCATGAAATTCTAGTCTCTTCTGCTACTACTCAGATTGGGAATCCTGACCCTAACCCTCCTATAAATAAAGGGGTACTAGGGGCTTCTCAAACACAACACAACACAATTACCTCTGACAATTATCTATCTTCTCTATTTGTAGAGAACCAGAGCAAGTCCTAACTGCTAAAGGGAGGGATAGCAAGGGAGAACAATTTTGGGAGAGAAATTTGGTGACTAGTATGCCAATGTGAGGGGACAACTCCTTCTTGTATGTTCTTCTCCAATGATAAGAGTTCATGGTGGTTTGTGTGGACTACTCTGAAGGCATGGAGATTTTCCCACTAGGAGGATAACACCAACCTATTGTCCATGGTGATCAACCAGGAGGCTGACGCAGATGGTGTTTGAGTGTGACTTGAAGAAAGACACATACTGCAATGAGGGAATAATCGTTGGACTTGTTCTAGGACTAGGTATGACCTCATAAACCATCCTTTCCAATCATATGTTAAATGGGAATATGTCAGTTAAATTTTTCATTTTCGCTTCCTATTCAGATGCCATATTTCCCAACATTGTCTACATAAACAACCGGGACACAATTGAGGTTCAGTACGGCCTTTCACCCACAGACAAAGTTCATTTAGAGAGGACCATACAAATACTAGAGGATCTTCTTAGGGCATGTGTATTTAAGTTTCTTGAAAGTTCGAATAGCCACCTGAGCCTGATTGAGTTTTCCTACAACAATAGATATCAAATGAGAATAGACATGACACCGTACGAGGCTTTGTATGGTAGGTGATGCAAGTCACCTCATTGTTGGTATGATGTAAGTGAGTATCAGTTGTTGGGTCTTGACTTGGTTTAGCAGACTACAGAGAAGATCAAGGTGCTCCAACAACAATTGAAGGTAGTAAAAGATAGGTAGAAGTCTCATGCTGGCAACCACTATAGACAGTTTGAGTTCCATGTTGGAGACCGTGTATACCTAAAAGTATCCCCTTGTAAGGGTTTGTTAGGGTTTGGAAATAAGGTTAAGTTGGCTCCTAGGTTTATGGGACCATACTCTATCATAACACGAGTTGGAAAGTTGGCATATCATTCCCATAGGGACCAGGGAAAAGGTAGGATCTTCCCCTTCTGGGCTAGGGGATCTGTGAAAATTTGGGCTATCACCAAAGGGGGTTATTCATCTCGTTCTCTCACTCTACTCGTAGAGTGACATACCAAAAATCCCTCTCCCTTACGATCAAGATACTTCGTCAGGTTGGAGTTTCCACCATAGCTGCACCAATTCCACATTGTCTTCCATGTTTCAATGTTGAGGAAGTGTCATCCCAATGCATAACAAATTATACAGTCAGTTGAAATGGAGTTGCATGATGATGTTACAAATGTGAGGGTCCAGTGTTGATATTAGATAGGCATGTGCAAACATTTAGGATGAAGGATATTGTTACGACCCCACCTCCCGATAACCCCCAATTAAGGGAGACTGAGAAGTCAAAGCCGCACCCATATCTTCCGGATCAAAGGTTTGGAAATTAACCAAGAATAATTATCAAATTTTAACCTACTGTACTGAAAAGTTGTAAGAAAATAAATTTTTGCATACCTTTTTGAAAACTTGGATATCTAAACTTCTATCCACTTAAGGATTCTATTCTAACTAATCCTCCTTGTATTTAACTTCATGTATTTCACAATATGACGATTTACTATTTGTCCTTTTGTCTTGTACCTAAAACACCGAAAAACAAAACGTCAGTCAGCCGAAGCTGGTATGTGGGGGAAACAATAATCATGTAAATACATTAACAATGTAATTGTTCAATTAATCATTTACCAACCAAGATTACATTTTAGATATAACTCCGCGATCCAAGAGTACCCTATCCTCTATGTTGTCCCCATTAAACCCCTCATGATCTACCTATAAGTGAACCAATTTCTAGGGTTGAGTCACATGGCACCACTCGTAAGTAGCCCACTCCTTAACTCATGACAGGCTAATGAGTCTCATGGCACTACACGTAGGTAGCCCAGTTTCTAACTCTCGATAACCTAGACCTTGCTCTAGGATTACCCCTTTTTCTTAGCCTTTTCATTACAATAGAGGTGGACCCGGATCTAGTCAGTTATATACACACATTTATAGTGATAATCATAGTCACTTTATAGTTGCATGAATTAAATAAACATCCAACAGTTATTTTCAAGCAACTGATTAAAACTTCGAGAATCGCCGTGAAACTAGAGCGATTATTCATAAGTGTAACCACATACCTTCTCCATGCATAATATACAGTTATGCTTCAAGTAGATTCAATCAACCAATCAATAGATCTGAGCAAGAAAACCAAGCAATTGATCATTAAATCTGCATGCATGTAAATCCTAATTTGTCACCATCACTTATTATTCCAAGTAAACCTTACTCGATCCTAACCTAGGGTATTAGGGTTTGGTTAAAGAATAGATGTACAAACCTTAATTCCATCGCATGATTATTTATTAGAATTATTAGTCCCAATTAGACATCATGTGTAACCCTAATTACATATCCAGCAGAACTGGCAATTATGATCACTTTGATCCAATTTATATTCACTACCTTATCTTAGTTCCAAAACATAATTCTCATAAACATGATTATACACATTGGAAACCCTATCTTTTCAACATCATTAACATGATCACCTTCATTTCTCATCTTGTTTTAACAATATCAGATAAGGGCATAAAACAAAGGCTTATAATGTAATTAACATGTTTCATATCCAATCTAGGGTTTTCCATTTATAATTCTTCACTTAACATGTATATTACCCAAATTTTCAGAACATGGAGTAGAAAAAGACTTCAAACATATTTTACTTGTATTCCCCTCATTTTTCCGATCATTTTGATATATAAATTTGCTATTTTCAGACACTCCTAGCATTTTCTATAATTTGTGAAAGATTAAACCTTTTTACCTTTGACAAGGGTGATTTGGCAGCTTCCTATTGGGCCACGCCACCTGGGACCCGCATCCAACTGTTTGAGTGGGCAATGACCCCGCCCCTTTTATCCCTGAACCGGTCGGTCCAGCCACCCGGTCCAGGCACATGGATCGCATCCCTGCTTTCCTGGTTCATCTTCATCGCGTGAAGATGGCAACGACGTTGCGTTCGGCGTTGGGTTCCCTCCGACGCTAGGCCTCACAGCTAAGGGGGCCGTCCCCAAGGCTTCTTCCTCACTGACCCATGCTCTCACCTCGGCACCTCCCACCGTCGTGCTGCAAGCCAGTCTCTTTCCTTCTCTCCGGACGGACCCAAGCAGGTCACCGTTGCTGTAGAGTCCTCGACGCTGGCCTCCACGCATCTGCTAGCGACACTGACACTGGCCATAGAGAGGCTTATGGAGAGTCCGCCGGCCCGGTTCCACCGTACTCCTCCTACTATAGGCTGACAAATCGTTTCCCCCCTCACTCTCTTCCTCCCTTGATTGGCCGCCTCTGCTATGGCTGGATTTCTTCGCGTGAGGATGAGAGTTGTGTCTTCTCCATCACCCGCACTGGCTGCTTGATAGAGAGTTCTTGGTGAGGGGCCAACCACCCTGGGCACCGTCTTGGAGGATTCCACTCTAGGGCGGTGCAAGACGAGGGTGCAGCAACCTGCTCGTCATTTCCTTCCGTACGTCTGGGTCTGCGGATGTGTTCTTCTCATGCCCTATGAAGATGAAGGAGCAATTCTCCCCTGTCCGTGCATTGTTTTGGATCGGGAAGGGATCCGCCCACCTTGGTCCCTTTGGCATAAAGCAGCGTTGCTTCTTGCAAAGAAGGCTTTAGGCTAGAAGAAGATGGTTTGGCAGACGTTAGATTAGGGTTATAGGGGAAACAACACCGAGGAAGGAGATGAGGGTTTATCTCTCCAAGAAGGTTAGTCATCCCTGAAGGAAAGGGATGTTGTCCTCTATATATACATACCACGGGAAAGCCCTAATGGCTCACACATAGAATGAAAGGAAGGGAGAGGAAGGAACCTCACAATTTATAAGGGAAAGACTTTATTTCCCTTTTCCTTTTTGAGAAAACGTGGATCTATATTAAACACATATCCTTCCTTCTTGTTTCCTTTATCATTTCTCCATTGGTGTATAAGAAAGATAACCAAAGGCAAGTCACACATTAGCAACTTTCCATAACCATTAAAAGACGCCTCTTTTGGCGAGATGACTAAACCTTAATTATTCAAATTATCATGTATTTTATTTTCCTTTATCTTATTTAATGGGACTCCTTGGACCCCAAGTAATTCTATTATCTCGAAATCCCATTTTTTTATTGGACACCCATTATCCATCTAGATGCATCTAAATGCATGATTCATCATTATCCTGTTTATTTCTCATTTAAATACCTCCTTTTGAGGATATCTTTTTATTTCTCTTTTATTTTCCTCATTGGAATTCCTTTTAATATTAGCAAGCTCATGGATACGAGATTTCCCCAAGAAATCTCATTTATGCCTCTTTCCACTCATTTTCCACATATTATCATTATTTTCAATTTATTTCTTAATAAGGAAATACTGAATTAATATTTTCTTTTCTTATTGCTTTCTTTTTGCAACCTTGGACTCCTTGGTACCCAAGGAACCCAAGAGGCATGAAATCCTCTTTGGATTTGCCTTCTAGAGGTTTCCACATCATTCTTTTCTCAAAAATCCAATTATTCATTTATTAATTGAATTTTCTTTGTTATTTCCTTGTTATTGGGCCCAATAGCCAATAAAGCCCAAAACACAAACATCAAGGCTATTGTAACCGAAATCCATGTATTCAAAACAAATTATACCATTCTTTGTTCAATTATCTTTAATATGAGAAATTGCATTTATCACCAAAAGAACCCAAAATTTGGGGTTGTAACATCCTTCCCCTCTTATAGGAATTTTGTCCTCAAATTTCTATCAAGCAAACAAACAATTCAGGATAAGACTTTTCCATGTCCATCATTGGCCCCTGTGTGGCTTTACCGTACTCATGGAGCTTCTACAGAACCTTTATCATCACTTATTCTTTTCTCTGAGTTCTTTCACTCTGGCGTCTTTAAACTGCACAGGTGACTCAGGTCATTTTAGCCTCCCTTGGGGCTCACTAGGTTCATTGCTCAGCACATGGTCGGGGTACCTCACATAGTGCTCTAAATAGGACACATGGAACTCATCACACATTACTTTATCCCGAGGGGTAAGGTCAATCTTAACCTTCTCCACCAAACCATATCAAAAGAACCCATGCATCGGGGACTCAGCTCTCTTAGCTATAACTTAGAGGGGTCGGATTTTCACATATTCTTCCACAGTAACTTGTATGTCAATCTACTTTGCATCTGCTCACGACTCTCATCGTCTCTAGGCTCCTTTCAGCCCTTGCGCAATCAAAGTGACTTCATCTACACGCACTGTGGTCCCTTTTCTAACCATCATGTGGCCTTTTTCTAACCATCATGTGGTCCTTTTCTAACCATCATGTGGCCCTTTTCTAACCATCATGTGGTCCTTTCACCAACATCACCTTACTGAAGTGGTGACCGACACAACCTCCCTTACAGAGCTTCTTATAAAACCCGATACTGGCTTTGGTGGTCATTGTCACATCTTTCATAGGACAAGAACTGTCTCTAGATATTACCCTGAACGAGCACATATGCTCTCATCAGACCCTTTAGTCTGGATCATACTAACTGTTAGTTAGGGATGATAAACTGTACTAACGTAGGGTTCTTCATGTTTCTACTTCCACCTCACGGAAGTGAATCTTTAAGTCATACTCGTGAACTTTTGAACTCGCATCATGGTGTAGTTGAACCATCTCTCTCATATGTAGCTCAACCCAATATGTCCCTTGACAGTACTCTTTCTCTCTTATGTCATCTAGGTAAGGCGATCTATCATAACCCATATTGCATCTCGACCTTCCTTGGTCTAGGGGAGACCTATCGCAACATCCATAGTGATGAACTCCCATTCCCTCTCTGGGACTCTTTTATCCTCTATATCGATACACTGGGTTACTGGGGTTCGTCCTTTACCTCCTGGCTTGCATGGTCATAAACCACATGCAACTTCATCTTAAGCATCCAAAGTGCTACTGCCATTTTCCACGGTGTATGGTGATCTTCAAATCATGATCTCATGTATGCCATTATTCTTCAAGATCAATACCTCAAAAACCCTAAACCACTCTAGTCGGGGTTTCATCACCTTCTTTTTCAAAGAAGTGCACTTAAGGTTCTACCACCATCCCTTCATTGCAATCAAGGACTAGACTGGCTAACCAAACAACCCTTATCCTTTCAACGCATCTTGTTACATCTGAGTGTTATCGAAACACCTCTCCTTTCTAAACTTAGGGTTAGCCAAACAACCTTTTCTAGCGTCTAGTCAAACAAGTCAGATGTATCTCAACCAGAGCATCCATTACCACTTCACATCCTTAGGTATTAGGTAACATTAAAGACATACACTTCCATGTATTCCACTTATCATCTCGTCTCAAACTCTAAGACTAAATTCATTGAAAACACTTTGAGCTCATCTTTTTGGTGATCAAACTCAACCTTGTATGACTCATATCTCTAGATAAAAACATCTTCATAAGGTGACTACCTCATTCCTCTTAGTGTTTGTAAACCATCCATGTATCATTCACTTTACCAGGGTAGGTTATCTTCTCTATCCCCATTTCTCATGGCAACGTTCCAACCTACTTCATCTCTTATCCTTGGTGTATGTCATGCGTAATGTCCTATCTCTCACCCCCATAACAAGAGGAAATAAGCATTTGGCTGCAGTCCAAATACAGAGTTCTTCCTATTCCAAGAGTAGAGATGGTACATCCCACCTTGCCAATACACCTTTACATCTAAGTTGCAACGTGCCACATATGTCTCTTCATCACAATTGTTTCGATATCAAAGTTACCTCCATGGAAACTAGTCTTGAACCTACTGAGGTTTATATCCTTGGTCATCTCCTCTAGGTCTATAGGGTATCGACTCTTTTGGAGTCATCCCTCTTCCCTCATGCATCAAGAGAGTGCCCTACTCATCTGCCCTTTGGGTCCCATGAGTTCATGAAGGTGATCAATCTCCTAACCCATGGTCCTCAGACAATGATAGTTGTTACCTCTCGACCCTATGGTCATGTGCAACTAGGGAATTAGGCAACTCCTACTTTCATTGGTCTTATCCCTACCTGACCCTAGGATAGACTTAGGATTCACCCTTAGAGTACATGTTCACTTAGAACCTTACCCAAGTCTTCATCATCTCTCTTTCTGCATTCATGGGATGGCTTTCATCCTTTCATAGGGATCATGGTAACCTGCCTACCTTGGTCAAGCCCCATACCGGTTATCTCCATGGTAACACATCCACATGCACTTAGTGATGGATATCTATGGGCCTACATCATTCTCATACCATGTACTTTTCACTTAGCTTCTCAAGATCATGTGAGACCTCTTCAGGTTACCTTAAACCAACAAAACTGATATACACCCTACCAAAGGGGTCTCTCTCCCAGGATGGGAGGAAACTATCTCTTGACAACAAGGTCATAAAAGCTCTTAGGTCTAGGGTTTACATCCACACGAGCCTACTTAACCCTAGCAAGCTATTAATGCACAACAGATCACCTACTGTACCATGCTAGGTCATACTTGTCCTTTTTCCTCAATGTTGGATCAAGTCCCTACCTTTCTTTATCATCAACCTAGCTGCGAGGGTTTCATCAAACACACCTTAAACTTAAGGGGCTTCCCTTTTCCTCTATACATGAGGAGTACCATGCTCTCTCTATAGGAACTCAACTCTCATCATGAGCATCATGTATACCACTTCCCCTCTTAGACCTAGGAACCCTAGGTTCACCTGTAGGTGTCCAACCGCATGCTCTATCACTTATCTATGAATCAAGCATGCAAAAGGCATGACATGCACTTCCTGTCATCCTTCAACTCGAGCAACACTTAGGGTTGGGTCCTCCTTAAGGACAAACAACAAGGTACAAGGCTTCATAACCTGCTACTAAACTTTTCTAGGTCTAAGGAACTCTTCTTCCTACCTCAGAAGGTAAACACCCATACTGTAGGCACATAGGCACCAGATGCTTCCTCTTCACTCTCTAGGGTTTGGTCCCAAGATGTCAACATCCTTAACGGATCATGTATGAGGCAACCTCTATCATCCATTGTTCAGGGTTTTAGTCTTCCAACCTTCTTGCTGGGTTTCCTGCTCTCTCTAACTCCACATCCAACCTCTCCATTAGAGGTCCTCTCTTCATGAAGGATCAACCTCAAAAGCATGCTCTACATGGGTGAAGCCTAGGTTCTAACTTATGGTTGCTCAAGATCATCCATAACCCTTTATGCTCCATCATAATTCCTTATCCAGTGTTTCATCCTACTGTCAGCACTGTGATGTGCCCTAGGTGCCAGCTATACCCTACTTGCACAAGCCCATAGGGTTTCTAAGGTCCTTCACTAACATCATCATCTAAGGTGCTATCCTTTACCCTTACATGCACGACCCTTCCCAGGGTTGGGTTGCCAAAGGTGCTAGGTCACCCATGGATCATATGGCACCCCAAAGGCATGTCCTTTCAAACACCTGGTCCAACTCATCTCTCTCTAACCTTCACTTAGGGTTAGGGTTAGCATCATCCTCAAAGGATGTGCCAGGTCTCTACTTGCAATGGAGATCTCTATCTCCAAGACTAACTTATCCTCCTGACAAGAAGGTCTAGCCTCAGGTCTCTTCTGAGGACATGAGAACTTATGTCATACGACCTAAGCATGTATCTATTCTTTAGTTTGCGCTTAATCTATTAAGCTTATGTCCATGACATCTTATTTACATGCCTTTTATTAATTTGGTAGAGGATTTCTTAAATCTTATTACCCTTACCCATACCTCAAGAGGGTGAGGAGGAGAAAGAAAACCCTAATCCTTTAGGTCCTTATCAGAATTTTGTGATGAGAAGGGATGAATAAGATGAGAAGTCCTAAAGGTATCTTATTTTGATTCATACCCTAAGTCTTTGGCCAGGCAGTCACACGGATCCGGGAGTCCTCATATTCCGACTAGCGGTGTGGAGGAAAATATTGCCAGCCCCCGGTCATGATCCTTTTCTAGACACCTCCGTCTTTCGGATAATCCTCTAATAACTCCCTTGGGTTCTATGGAGTTTGTAAAATTTAATAATTATTAATGGTTAAATGAGGAAACTACGCTCTGATACCAAATGTTACGACCCCACCTCCCGATAACCCCCAATTAAGGGAGACCGAGAGGTCGAAGCCGCACCCATATCTTCCGGATCAAAGGTTCGACAATTAACCAAGAATAATTATCAAATTTTAACCTACTATACTGAAAAGCTGTAAGAAAATAAATTTTTGCATACCTTTTTGAAAACTTGGATCTCTAAACTTCTATCCACTTAAGGATTCTATTCTAACTAATCCTCCTTATATTTAACTTCATGTATTTCATAATATGATGATTTATTGTTTGTCCTTTTGGCTTGTACCTAAAATGCCGACAAATAAAACGTCGGTCAGCCGAAGCTGGTATGTGGGGGAAACAATAATCATGTAAATACATTAACAATGTAATTGTTCAATTTATCATTTAACAACTAAGATTACATTTTAGATATAACTCCGCGATCCAAGAGTACCCTATCCTCTATGTTGTCCCCATTAAACCCCTCATGATCCACCTATAAGTGAACCAATTTCTAGGGTTGAGTCACATGGCACCACTCGTAAGTAGCCCACTCTTTAACTCATGACAGGCTAATGAGTCTCATGGCACTACACGTAGGTAGCCTAGTTTCTAACTCTCGGTAACCTAGACCTTGCTCTAGGATTACCCCTTTTTCTTAGCCTTTTCATTACAATAGAGGTGGACCCGGATCTAGTCAGTTATATATGCACATTTATAGTGATAATCATAGTCACTTTATAGTTGCATGAATTAAATAAACATCCAACAGTTATTTTCAAGCAACCGATTAAAACTTTGAGAATCGTCGTGAAACTAGAGCGATTATTCATAAGTGTAACCGCATACCTTCTCCATGCAGAATATACAGTTATGCTTCAAGTAGATTCAATCAACCAATCAATAGATCCGAGCAAGAAAACCAAGCAATTGATCATTAAATTGGCATGCATGTAAATCCTAATTTGTCACCATCACTTATTATTCCAAGTAAACCTTACTTGATCCTAACCTAGGGTATTAGGGTTTGGTTAAAGAATAGATGTACAAACCTTAATTCCATCGCATGATTGTTTATTAGAATTATTAGTCCCAATTAGACATCATGTGTAACCCTAATTACATATCCAACAAAACTGTCAATTATGATCACTTTGATCCAATTTATATTCACTACCTTATCTTAGTTCCAAAACCTAATTCTCATAAACAATACACATTGGAAACCCTATCTTTTCAACATCATTAACATGATCACCTTCATTTCTCATGTTGTTTAAACAATATCAGATAAGGGCATAAAACAAAGGCTTTTAATGTAATTAACATGTTTCATATCCAATCTAGGGTTTTCCATTTATAATTCTTCACTTAACATGTATATTACCCAAATTTTTATAACATGGAGTATAAAAAGACTTCAAACATATTTTACTTGTATTCCCCTCATTTTTCCAATCATTTTGATATATAAGTTTGCTATTTTCAGAAACTCCTAGCATTTTCTATAATTTGTGAAAGATTAAACCTTTTTACCTTTGACAAGGGTGATTTGGCAGCTTCCTATTGGGCCACGCCACCTGGGACCCGCGTCGAGCTGGTTGAGTGGGCAATGACCCCGCCCCTTTTACCCCTGAACCAGCCGGTCCAGCCACCCGGTCTAGGCACATGGATCGTGTCCCTGCTTTCCTGGTTTGTCTTCGTCGCGTGAAGATGGCAGTGACGCAGCGTTCGGCGCTGGGTGCCCTCCGGCGCTAGGCCTCACAGCGAAGGGGGCCGTCCCCAAGGCTTCTTCCTCACTGACCCATGCTCTCACCTCGACACCTCCCACCGTCGTGCTGCAAGCCAGTCACTTTCCTTCTCTCCGGACGGACCCAAGAAGGTCACCGTTGCTACAGAGTCCTCGACACTGGCCTCCGTGCATCTGCTAGCGACACCGAAGCCAGCCATAGAGAGGCTTACGGAGACTCCTCCGGCCCGGTTCCACCGTACTCCTCCTACTATAGGCTGACAAATCATTTTCCCCCTCACTCTCTTCCTCCCTTGATTGGCCGCCTCTGCTATGGCTGGATTTCTTCGTGTGAGGATGACAACTGTGTCTTCTCTGTCACCCGCAGTGGCTGCTTGACAGAGAGTTCTTTGTGAGGGGCCAACCACCCTGGGCACTGTCTTGGAGGATTCCACCCTAGGGCGGTGCAAGATGAGGGTGCATCAACCTGCTCGTCATTTCCTTCCGTACGTATGGGTCTGTGGATGTGTTCTTCCCATGCCCTATGAAGATGAAGGAGCAATTCTCCCCTGTCCTTGCATTGTTTTGGATCGGGAAGGGATCTGCCCACCTCGGTCCCTTTGGCATAAAGCAGCGTTGCTTCTTGCAAAGAAGGCTTTAGGCTAGAAGAAGATGGTTTGGCAGACGTTAAATTAGGGTTATAGGGGAAATGACACCGAGGAAGGAGATGAGGGTTTATATCTCCAAGAAGGTTAGTCATCCCTAAAGGAAAGGGATGATGTCCTCTATATATACATACCATAGGAAAGCCCTAATGGCTCATACGTAGAATGAAAGGAAGGGAGAGGAAGGAACCTCACGATTTATAAGGGAAAGACTTTATTTCCCTTTTCCTTTTTGAGAAAACGTGGATCTATATTAAACACATATCCTTCCTTCTTGTTTCCTTTATCATTTCTCCATTGGTGTATAAGAAAGATAACCAAAGGCAAGTCACACATTAGCACCTTTCCATAACCATTAAAAGATGCCTCTTCCGGCGAGATGACTAAACCTTAATTATTCAAATTATCATGTATTTTATTTTCCTTTATCTTATTTAATGGGACTCCTTGGACCCCAAGTAATTCTATTATCTCGAAATCCCTTTTTTTTATTGGACACTCATTATCCATCTAGATGCATCTAAAGGCATTATTCCTCATTATCATGTTTATTTCTCATTTAAATACCTCCTTTTGAGGATTTCTTTTTATTTCTCTTTTATTTTCCTCATTGGCATTCCTTTTAATATTAGCAACCTCATGGATACGAAATTTCCCCAAGAAATCTCATTTATGCCTCTTTCCACTCATTTTCCACATATTATCATTATTTTCAATTTATTTCTTAATAAGGAAATACTTAATTAATATTTTCTTTTCTTATTGCTTTCTTTTTGCAACCTTGGACTCCTTGGTACCCAAGGAACCCAAGAGGCACGAAATCCTCTTTGGATTTGCCTTCTAGAGGTTTCCACGTCATTCTTTTCTCAAAAATCCAATTATTCATTTATTAATTGAATTTTCTTTGTTATTTCCTTGTTATTGGGCCCAATAGCCAATAAAGCCCAAAACACAAACATCAAGGCTATTGTAACCGAAATCCATGTATTCAAAACAAATTATACCATTCTTTGTTCAATTATCTTTAATATGAAAAATTGCATTTCTCACCAAAAGAACCCATTGTAACAACCCCGCCTCCCGATAACCCCCAATTAAGGGAGACCCAAAGGTCAGAGCCGTTATTCAATTAACAGGATCAAAGGTTCGACAAATAATCAATAATAATTATGAAATTCTACTAACTAACTGGAATTTGGTATAAAATTAAAACTTTACTTACCTTTGAAAACTTTGGAAATCTATCTATCCAGAGCTTGAATTATTCTAACTAGAGATGTGATGATCCTAAGCCAATTTGAGTATAAAAGATCCTTAATGTGGATAATTCACTACTACAGAAATAGCATTCAGTGTCACTTTTCTGGGCGTCGGTTATTAAGGAAAACCGACGCCTAACATATAAGGCGTCGGTTGTTAAAGCAACCCGACGTCTATATTCGAAGACCAGCCAGACACGAGTACCGCTTTGTATTAAGCGTCGGTTGTTTATAACAAACCGAAGTGTAAAGTCGCCCGCGAAATCCATATTTCGATCAAAAAAAATAGTGTCATTTTCAGCGTCGGTTTCTACGTATATAACCGATGCCTATGTGCGATGAAAATTTGCGCGAAAAGTGTCACTTTCAGCGTCGGTTATTCTTGTATAACCGACGCTGAAAGTGGTTCCCGCCAAATAATTTCATGAAAATATCGTCCAATTGGACGTCGGTTTTGTCAAACAACCGACGCTAAAGATGTTTAGGCGTCGGTTGTTTTAAACAACCGATGCTATTTGGGAACTTCATAACCCTCGATCGCCTGACTCTTCCCCTTTCTTCTGTTTCATTGCGAGCGATTTCCCTATTTCTCTGCTGCCGCCGATTTTTGTCCGGCGATTTCTTCTTCAGCTCCCCTTCTCCGGCGCCCCCTTCTCCGCCACCACTCCTGCTCGCCGCCGCTCCTGCCGCCGTTGGACACCTGCTCGCCGACGATCCTACTCCTGTTGTTGCTCTGCGTCACCGCCACCGCCGCCTCCTGCTCGCCGCCACTCCTGCTCGCCGACGATCCTGCTCCTGCTGCTGCTCTGCGTCGCCGCCGCCGCCGCCCGCTCCTTCCTCCTTGTTGCTGCTCTGCGTCTCCTTGCTCACGCCCTAACTCTGCTGCTCACAAGGTACTAGCATCAAGCCCTTCCTCTGCCATTCTTTCCATTTAGTTACAGTCTCATCTCCTCGTTCCACACCATAACTTGGCTGATGTCAAGCCCATGCTCAAAAACATCTACCTATTCTCATCCATGTTCGTGTGGCATTCCCATTTTCAGGAGTCAATGACCATCCTTTACAGAAATATCTGCATCTCAAGCATAATTGATCCAAAAAAATACTGCTAACTAACATGATTTAAATTGGTATGATGCATAATATAAATCCATTTTTTTTACTTTTGGGGGTGCGCCTTATACTATTTGATATCCTTGATTTTATCTTCTATCCTAAATAAAATTTAGGGACCCATGATTAGAAAACAATTCCAAACTTGGCACCCACACTAATTGGAAGGAAATAAAATATGATTATTGAAATGCACATTTGTGATGTGATACCTTTTTTAGGATGCATATATTAGATTCAACCTTTGAGACATCCTTTTATGAGTTCCAATACAATTAGGGTTTCATTTCATTGCCATTGTATGTATTATAATATTACATCTTTCACATAAAAGTTAATTAAATTGAATCCTATTGGAACCCTAATTTAAATCCTAATTTGATTTAAACTTGTCCATTCTAGCATCCTAATTTGATTTGATTAAACCCTAACATTGTTTAAACCCTAACATCAATTGTGATGAAACCCTAACATGTACATATCTATTATTGTGTTTGTTGGCCTAGAAATCCGTCCAAGATTGACTCATTAGGAGTAAATCTTGGATAGTCTCCGGTTTGGGACTGTTCTTGAACACCTAATCTCACTTAGGATGTAAGTGTATAATGTGTATTGGGTTTTCGAGAAAATTTTGGTAGCATTTCCCCGTTTGTTCTCTAAGTACATATGTATTTAGAGAACAGCGGGGAAATGCTGCCGAAATTTTCTTGAAAACCCAATACACATTATACACTTACTAGTGAGATTAGGTGTTCAAGGATGGGATAGGTGGTACACATTTATTATATATAAGAATGACATCACATGTGTTTGTTGGCCTAGAATGTGAACAATCATTGTTTTTTATATTACTTGTACATTGGTATAAATTAGAATGAACAATCACTAAATCATATACTGTTTGTATGGAGTCCGGCTTCATTGTAGATATCTATTATTGTGTTTGTTGGCCTAGAAACCCGTCCAAGATTGACTCATTAGGAGTAAATCTTGGATAGTCCCCGGTTTGGGACTGTTCTTGAATACCTAATCTCACTTAGGATGTAAGTGTATAATGTGTATTGGGTTTTCGAGAAAATTTTGGTAGCATTTCCCCGTTTGTTCTCTAAGTGCATATGTACTTAGAGAACAGCGGGGAAATGCTGCCGAAATTTTCTCGAAAACCCAATACACATTATACACTTACTAGTGAGATTAGGTGTTCAAGGATGGGATAGGCGGTACACATTTATTATATATAAGAATGACATCACATGTGTTTGTTGGCCTAGAATGTGAACAATCATTGTTTTTTATATTACTTGTACATTGGTATAAATTAGAATGAACAATCACTAAATTATATATTGTTTGTATGGAGTCCGGCTTCATTGTAGATATCTATTATTGTGTTTGTTGGCCTAGAAACCCGTCCAAGATTGACTCATTAGGAGTAAATCTTGGATAGTCCCCGGTTTGGGACTGTTCTTGAACACCTAATCTCACTTAGGATGTAAGTGTATAATGTGTATTGGGTTTTCGAGAAAATTTTGGTAGCATTTCCCTGTTTTTTCTCTAAGTACATATGTACTTAGAGAACAACGGGGAAATACTGCCGAAATTTTCTTGAAAACCCAATACACATTATACACTTACTAGTGAGATTAGGTGTTCAAGGATGGGATAGGTGGTACACATTTATTATATATAAGAATGACATCACATGTGTTTGTTGGCATTTCCCCGTTTGTTCTCTAAGTACATATGTACTTAGAGAACAGCGGGGAAATGCTGCCTAATCTTTTCCTAATATATACTTGTTTCCTAATATATACTTGTTTTCTCTGATCATAGAATGGATAGATCATGGATGTCCATTCGTAATCGTTGCACCCCAGAGTTTATATCTGGTCTTGATCAGTTTATTAGATTTTCCGAGGAACATAGGAAAAAACCTACAGATAGGTTCTACTGTCCATGTAGGCATTGCGGTAACAACTTGAAAGTCAACACTGGTGAGGAAATCAAAAGTCATGTCATGTGCAACGGGATTGTACAAGGCTATACAAAATGGCACTGGCATGGAGAGATTTCAAAATCGAAACCAGTAGATGTCGATAGAAGTGCTTGGGTGGAAGAAGAAATTGCCTCTGATGACGTAAATGTGAATGAACCAGTTCCAGCAGACATCGTTGATGCGATGCTGGATAGTTGTAGGGTAGAGCACACCGATCCACCTCCTATCTTTACAAACATTGTGCATGATGCTGAGATACCGTTATACACAGGCTGTGCTAAGTTTACGAAGCTTAGCACTGTGTTGAGATTGTATAAGTTGAAAGCTAACAATAGATGGAGCGACAAAAGCTTCACTTCATTGTTGACTTTGTTGAAAGAAATTCTTCCTGAAGGAAACAAGCTTCCAATCTCAACATACCAGGTAAAGAAAATGTTGTGCCCAATGGGAATGGAGGCCAAGAAGATACACGCATGCCCGAATGATTGTGTATTATTTCAAAAGGACTATGTAGATTTGAAAGATTGTCCAAAATGTGGTGCGTCACGGTATAAATTGACGACTTCGGGGGAGTCCAAAACTGGTTCTCCTGCCAAGGTGTTGTGGTATCTACCTATAATATCACGGTTTCAACGCTTGTTTGCAAATCTGAAAGATGCGAAGAATTTGAGGTGGCATGCAGATGTTAAGAAAAATAATGATGGGATCCTACGACATGCGTCTGATTCCCCACAGTGGAAGAAGATTGATCTATTGTACCCTAAATTTGGTGAAGAAGATAGGAATCTAAGACTTGGGCTTTGTACAGATGGGATGAATCCGTACGGGACATTGAGCAGCCAACATAGCACTTGGCCAGTCATGCTTGTTATATACAATCTTCCTCCCTGGATGTGTATGAAAAATAAGTATGTTATGTTGTCATTGTTGATATCGGGCCCTAAACAACCCAGAAATGATATCGATGTTTATCTTGAACCTTTGATTGATGACTTAAAGAAACTTTGGGCTGAAGGTGTGATGACCTATGATGCTTCAGAATTACGTTGGACAGAATTACGTGAAATGGGTAATAAAAGAACATACTTACCTCCCGCTTGTTACACGTTGTCTAGAAAGGAGAAGAAAACTTTTTGTGAATGCTTGGTAAATGTTAAGGTGCCACATGGTTACTCATCCAACATCCGTAGATTGGTATCAATGAAAGATCTGAAGTTGATAGGTCTTAAATCTCATGATTGTCATACTCTAATGCAACAAATATTTCCCGTGGCAATTCGATCTATATTGCCGAAGCATGTAAGGTTTGCAATTACCAGACTTTGTTTCTTTTTCAACAGTCTATGCAGCAAAGTTATTGACCCTGATACTCTCGATAATTTGCAAAGAGAAGTGGTTGTTACCCTATGTCAGCTTGAGATGTATTTCCCTCCTTCGTTCTTTGATATCATGGTACATCTTGTTGTCCACTTGACTAGGGAAGTGAAAATGTTGGGACCAGTTTTCTTGCATTGGATGTATCCCTTTGAACGATACATGAGCGTTTTTAAAGGTGATGTTCGAAACCGTTATCGGCCTGAAGGGAGTATTATTGAAGGTTATGTGGCGAGAGAGGTTATGGATTTTTGCAATGACTTTTTCAGTGGTAATGACACTCCTGATAATGACAAGAATATTGAGGAGGGCAAAGGAATTTTGGGATCACGGGTGAAAGTAATCAGCCGTGAGCAGTTGGAACAAGCTCACTTGTATATTTTACACAATATGGACGAAGTGAGTGTTTATATCGAGGAACATACCAATTTCATAAAGAGACAACATCCTCGAGCAAGTTCAATGTGGCTTGCTAGAGAGCATAATAAGACTTTTACTAAGTGGTTTGAAGATAAAGTCTTACATCAACTATCTCAAACACCAAATGATATTACAGAAACTATCAAATGCCTCGCCTTTAAACCAAAACCGAATGTTATGTCTTATGAAGGGTTTGACATTAATGGATTCACATATTACACAAAGCGCCAAGATGATAAGAGTGTCGTCCAAAATAGTGGGGTCACTCTTCAAGCGTCGACTATGTACTTTGCAAGTGCAAAGGATAAGAGTCCACGTGAAGCTAAAATGTCATATTACGGTGTCATTGAAGACATTTGGGAGTTTGACTACATAGATTTCAAAATTCCGCTCTTTAAATGTAATTGGGTTGATAACACCAAAGGAGTTATAGTGGATGAATTGGGTTTCACTTTGGTGAACTTTGAAAAGATTGGCGAGAAGGGTGAACCATTCATATTGGCATCACAGGCGAAACAAATATTCTATATCGATGATCCTGCGAATGATAAATGGTCGGTTGTTCTTCATGGTAAAAGACAGTTCATTGAAGATCCTATAGATGAAGAAGAGTACTATGATAAGTATGATGACTCCAATCCATTCTCATTTGGGTTGCCCACTCCACAAAATATTGAAGCTAATGATGACTTATATGTGCACGGAGATCACAATGAAGCATTGTTAATTGATAAAAGATCACAATTTTAGAGACATGTATGTTAATACAAATGCTAAATGTTTGCCTTTTTCTAGTTAATACAAATGCTAAATGTTTGACTTTTTCTAGTTAATACAAATGCTAAATGTTTGCCTTTTTCTAGTTAATACAAATGCTAAATGTTTGCATTTTAAATGACATTTTCAGATGGCTGACCATGATGAGCATGATGTCCATGATGAGCATGAAGTCCATGATGAGCATGCTGTCCATGACGAGCATGGAGAGGATACTAATGTAAGTTCTAAAAACATATCCAGTATTTCTATAAAATTCATTATCTTCTAGTTATGTCATATATCCTATATTTCTATATTGGGCTAATTTAGTGTGTTTTGTTTTTGTCAAATTTTAGGTTGATGCACCTGTACCCACTGAAGCACTGGAGCAACTTGATGCGCAGCACCAAACACTTAACAAGAAAAGGGGCATCACTCTGTTGAAGAAGTTATTAGCGCTAAGTGGTAGTGGATCCAAATTGGTGGTGGAGTTTGATAATGGAGGAAATCCAATTGGAGTGAACCGCAATAATTTTGTAAACTATCTTGGGTGTACCACTCGGAGCCATTGTGGTGTTAAGTATGAAAATTGGCATAAAGTTCCTCAAGGGAAAAAAGACTTGATATGGAAGGATTTATGCGTGAGTTATTATTATTTGCAATTCTATTTTGTAGATTACAAATTCTATTATTTGCAATTCTATTTTGGATACTAGTTAATAACATTTCTATTTTACAGAATCTGTTTGCATTGGATGAGAAGTTGCATCGTAAAAATGTGATGCAACGCACTGGAAAGATGCTTAGGAATTATAGGACAAATCTGAACAGAGAATACATAAAAGAGGGTGATAAGAAGAAGAAGTCAGCCCTTGAACAATGGAACTTCTTGGACAAAGAAGATTGGGACAATTTTGTTGCTTCAAGAAAATATGAAGAATTCAAGGTATTAGGCGTCACTCCCAATTTAATTAATATACATTGTATTCACCTATTCAAGATTATCATTTAGTGCTACTAACCAAATCATTAATGTGCATACTAACTAGGCCCTCAGTGACGCACAAAAATCAAGGCGTGCACTGAATGTGCATGACCACACTATGGGTCCAAAAGGCTATGCAAGCATTCGCCAAAGACTACAGGCGGAGTCTGCAGCTACTCAGGAGTCTGCTCCTACTCAGGAGTCTGCCACACCCATGCCTCGCCATGATATCTGGATAGCTGGCAGACAAAACAAGAAGGGTGAAATAAAGAAGCCTGTAACTGCTGAGGCGGCTGCAAAAATGGTAAAATACAACTCTTAGAGAAATCGTTTGAATATTGATTATTTGTGGTGTTATCTTACCAATTTCTATTTATGGTGATTAGCGGGAGCTGCACGAGCAGAGGAAAAAAGGCACGTTCATCCCTCAGGGCACAAGGGATGAATTGATAGTTGCTCTGGGTAACCCAGAGCATCCTGGACGTGTTAGAGGTGTCGGCGCTGGTGTTGGCATCAAAGCATTCTTTGGGCCATCCCAGCGCAAACCCAGAGCAGGACTTTCTCAAGAAGAGGTAACCTATTCTTTTTTTAGAATGTTACTGCAAAAGGAAATTCATTAATAAGAAGCTAATGTTTCTTTTATCCATGTATAGGAGAATAAGAGAGTTGAGGATTTAGTTGCTAAGAAGGTCAACGATGTAGTTGCTGAGAATGTCAAGGAAGAATTGCTGCGGTGGCAAGCATCTCAGGCTTCCAATACGCCTATGGCGACCCACTCTTCTCCTGATGCACAGACTGCGAGTAATCCTGGAGACCCATCGCCTAGCACGTCTACTGTAAGTATTGTTTATGACATTGTAGTTAGTCTTTTCAAGTTGTTATGTTTTCAAGATGATATGTATATATGTATAATATTCTTTACGTAAATTTGTAGGCATTGAAGCCATGCCGCTTAAGAATGCAAGACTACGTTGTTGTAGAGGCGCAGGCTTACCCGTCCCTTCCTGGGGCAATGTTTCACGGGACTCCAATGCCACAGGGCTACGTTCGTGTGAGCCTGATACGTGTGTTACCCGATTGGAGAGAAGCTACATTGCCATATCCCCACCCGATATTGATAGACTTGCTGATGCAGAAGGTGGGGTGATATTGTGGCCCAAAGCAGATGTCGTCTACACGACTGAAATTGTAAGATAAATTTACATTGATTTAGACTGTTAATGTGTATATATGATGTCAACTGATCTGAAATTATATGTACAGGTTAAAAAGAAGACACCAGGAGCACCTAGGCCTCCACTTCCACTTCCCGCATTACCCGATTGGGTTCCAACTGACCTAACATACCCGTTAGGTCCTGCTTGTAGGGGAATGGCATGTTGGCTACGGGCACATAATGTACATTGCCCTATAATTATTTCTTTAGATGCAGATTATGCAGGTCAATCATACGATAGCTCTTTATTTATACAAGATATTATTGAGCTGTTTATGTATGATTGGCTGAATACATCAATGATAGAGACATGGATAAGGTGAGATCTTGTTTATACATCCATATACCTTGTGTAAGATCCGGTGATCTGGTTTCTTATATATTAATGCATACGCCTATATGTTTTGCAGCTACTTAGTCGAAGATCATTGCAAACAATTTGCATTTGATCATTTGGGATTTTTGATTCCATCATTGATTAGTTTGGTAGCTAAAGACCCTGATAATGTTCAACAATACTGTATAGATGCTTTTACAATTTTTGGTCAGCAAAAGAAGACAATAATAATAGCTCCATTCAATGTCAAGTAAGTTTACTTTATTTATAATTTGGACTTAAGAAAATTCCATTTTTATTTTGCATTTTGAGTTATTAATTGTTAACTTCTTACCTCTAGCGGTAGACATTGGGAGTTACTAGTTATTGTCCCCGAGACATTCACTGTTTATTATCTAGATCCTGTGGGGAGTACATTGAACCCTAAAATTGGACATGTAATGAGAATGCCATTATTCTGGTGAGAAATATTTCATTTTTATATCCGTTAACATCTTTTATTACATTACTATTTACTTATGCAATTTATTGTGTTATATTAACATGTAGGGGTTTAGATGCATTCAAAAAGGCTGGAGGAACGGTCCCAAGGAAAAAGAACCAGCCAATAAATTGGCAGAACGTACAAGTAAGTTCCCGACTCGAATATATATATATTATTGATGTGAATTGTGCTTAGTTGTATTATTTTGTATGTTTCAATTTATAGTGTGCTACACAAGACAATGGCTGGGCATGCGCATACTATGTGATGCAATTTATGCAGATGATTATCAAATATGCCGCATTGGACATCGATACCATACATGAGGTATTATATATAGTCTCATTAGTTAGTATGAAATATATCAATCTTATCTTATTTTTATATTATTACTTATATATATACATCATTCTCTTTGCAGGTGTTTAAAACTGACAACACTACAGGTAAACGCTTAAAAAATATACATGCTCCATATACGATGGAAGCATTAAATGAAGTAAGGGAAGAATGGGCAAAAGCCATACAAGCAGTGGCAACTGTAAGATATAATTGGGATGTTGATAGCGATAATGAATGATACTTTGTAAATGAATATTTCTGAATGTTAATACATGTATTTGAATGTTTCTATATGTGTGAATGTGAGAATTGAATTGATGTCTGAATGTATGTACTTGTGTGAAATTTTCTTTGTGACTTTTGCAGGTTTGCGACCTATTTGTAGGCTGATATCAATGGATGTCGTAAACCTGCAGTTCAGAAAACTGAACTGCAGATTCTCATCCTGCTGACCAGCCACAGCAGGCCTGCAAACTGATATGAAAAAAATATATATATAAATAGGCGTCGGTTATTTATAGAAAACCGTCAGCAAAGACATACAGCGTCGGTTATTTATAGATAACTGACGCCTGATGTGGCCAAAGCAGTCCTGGAAATGGCGTCGGATATTCGTATCGAACCGACGCCTATTTAAACAACAAAGCGTCGGTCGTTTCGTATATAACCGATGCCAAAAGGGTTCGCGCCACAGAAAACGACGTCATCTAGGACACTTTATGCGTCGGTTATCAACTAAAAGACCGACGCTACATGGAATATAGGCGTCGGTCTTTTAGTAAATCACCGACGCAGAAAGTGCCCTAGATGATGTCGTTTTCTGTGGCGCGAACCATTTTGGCGTCGGTTGTATACTAAAAGACCGACGCCTATAGGTTAAATAGGCGTCGGTTAAAAAACCGACGCCGAAAGGTTCGACCTTTAGCGGCGCCCACATAGGCGTCGGTCGGAAACCGACGCCAAATGGGGTTATAAGACCGACGCCAAATGGGGTTTCTGTAGTAGTGATTTGAGTAATTAGGGTTTTTATGAGTGGAAAAGTTGTTTTAGGGTTTGTTGACCTAAAAAGGGAAAAGTTTGAGAAATTGATCTAAGAAACCCTAATGCATGCTAATGAGACTTAGAAACCTTAGAAAGGTGTCCCAAGTCAATAAGGAGTTGTTTGGGATATGCTTGTGACAATTAGACATTATACATGTTTTCAGGATCAATGTTTGCTTGATTGATTGATTGGCTTGCTTGATTGGACATCTAGTTGGATTTGGATAAATTGTTGCTTGAGATCTCCAAGACAGGTATGTGGTTACGATTATGAATAACCGCTTTAATTTCCTGATGGATTCCCAGATGTTTAATCGCATTGAATGCAACTAAAATGTTGGATGTTTATTTATTTCATGCAACTATAAAGTGACTATGATTATCACTATAAATGTACATATAACTGGCTAGATCCTAGTCCACCTCTATTGCTTTGAAAAGGCTAAGAAAAAAAGGGGTCAATTGTAACGACCCCGCCTCCCGGTAACCCCCAATTAAGGGAGACCCAGAGGTCAAAGTCGTTACTCAATTAACATGATCAAAGGTTCGACAAATAATCAATAATAATTATGAAATTCTACTATCTAACTGCAAAAAATTTATTTTCTTACAGCTTTCAGTATAGTATGTTAAAGTTTGATAATTATTCTTGGTTAATTGCTGAACCTTTGATCTGGAAGTCATGGGTGCGGCTTCGACCTCTCGGTCTCCCTTAATTGGGGGTTATCGAGAGGTGGGGTCGTAACATCAACAGATATAGCCTTAGTTAAGGTGTTGCAACATCATCATGGTGTAGGGGAATCCACATGTAAGTTAGAGTATGAGATGCATAGGAAGTACCATCCTTGTTTTGCTTAGGATTTTGGGGGAAAAATCCTTGTTAGGGGATTATGGTTGTAAGACCCCTAACCTTACTAATTCATAAACATAATTTGGTTGGCTTAATTAGATTATTTTCATACTTAGTCTTGAAATTTAACTCTGAATTAAGATGTTACACTAGATGATGAAACTATTTTTTAAATTTGAATCAAAATAGACCTTGTTTGCTAGGTTATATAACTTCATGTAACTTTTGGACCTTTATGTAAATTACCCATTTGGGGAGGGTGTAAATATAATTTTTTCTTGAATATCTTTATAATGTTCTTAAGAATCTAAATTTTTACATCTCCTTTAGACCGCTTGGATTTTTAGCGACGGTCTGGATATACAGTGACCACTTGGATTCTTGATGACCATTTGGATTTGCAGTGGCCACTTGAATTTTTGGAGTCTGCTTGGATTTCTTAACAACACAAAACCTCCACCCACCTATAAATACCCCATCTTTTGTCTCTTCTTGACTTTGGAAATCTTGGTGTTGCTTTCTAGAGGTCAATGAGAACCCATCGAGTTCGATGATCATGGGTTTTTCGTAGATGCATGTGTGAGAACTGAGGCTCCTTGGACTGATCTAGACTTGTTGATGGTTTTCCTTGCTTTTTGTGTAACATTCTTACTCTTTTACTTATTTCTCTTGTTGACATTCACCCATCTTCCTCTTGGGGCTGATCCAAGGGTTTTCTTGGTATTTTCTTGCTAGAACCCTACGCATGTGGGTTGAAAACTCTCTTTTTCTTCCTTCCTTACTCTAGAACCACCCTATTCATGGAAAGAGGAAGCATTCTTGGAGCACTGGTGGGTCAAGCTTAACGTTTGCATGATGATTTCAGGAGTTGCCACCTTAGATTTTGGATTTCTTCTCTCTACTAGGTGAGTTATATAACTTTTAATGCATTTCTTGCCTACCTTCAACATGCATGTCATTAATATTAATTTAGAACTTGTAACATAAGAAAAGATGGCCTTTTTGACTTGAAAATGATGATGATATGACTTCTTAAGACTTCCTCGGATTTTATGAACACTTTTCTTCTATAAAATGGGATTTTCTTTGAACATATAACGTTTGAAATTTGAAATATAAGTGTAATGACTCCTATAAATGTCACATAGGTACTGTTTTGGTACCCAATTCTTAGAAATCTGATTCACACATTAAACATTTTTGTATAGTGGTTAATTGTGGTTATTATAATGCGATGATATGATAATTGGATGAAAACACAAACTAGCTCATCCAGGTTAAGATTCGGACATATAAATGCCTAGTTCTTGAAAATGTCATAGCTTTTATGTATGATGGACATTTATGCTTCAATTTTGGTTATTATCTTTTTCATGAATTGTCATACTCTTTGGAAAATTTTAGAGGAGAATGACATTCCTATAGGAATTTATTACTATTTTTGTATGAATTGATTTTTGAGCTATTTTGTGCCCCAATTGTAGAACGATTCATGTAGCCTACCCCAACATAGAAGAAGAGGAAGAACTAACCAGGGATGAGCTTATAATGAGATATTTTGAATTACTACATCTCAACCAGAATATGTCCCAGGATAGAGCTGAATGGAAATGAAGGATCCATGTAGCTGACCCCAACATAGTTGGGATTGAGGCTTAGATGATGATGATGATTTGTGCCCTGATTGTAGGTTTAGTCGTCTTTACGGATAATGATGGATCAGTATACCATGTGGAGAAACCAGAAATATATTTCATATATTTTGTATCTTCTGAAGTTGTAATCTACAATTTTTTGGTAACCCAGGAGACCCGTAAGGCTTTTGTCGAGCCCAACCTGGGGAGCTCAGCCCCATCCCATAAGGAGCATAGCCCATTAAGTCACGCAGAGGCCGACTGCGCTATGGGAGAAACAATTCTGAACAACACCACTAGGGGGATTCAAACCCGAGATCCTTTGTGAGGGGCCTCATCCTGCGACCTCCTAAGCTACTACTCACTGACATAATCTACAATTTATTTTATAAAGATTATTTAGGAGCTTGTTTGTAGCTTAATTGATGCAGTCAAAATGTTTGAATTGATTTAAGTAATTAAGTGTAACCTTGATCATATAGTACCCTGAGTCAGTAAAAGTATTCCAGTGTTAGCACTTGTTGGATAGTTAAATGAGAAATCCAAAACGAACTCAGGGGTTGTATATTGTTGAGTACATGTAGGTGCGGGGAGAGCATATCCCTATCATCTTGATTTCAAGGTTTTGGAGAGTGGTCGAGGTCGTGTCTCTGATGTGGAAGTAATTGAGAGAAATTGTGGTCTTAACTCAGATTTTAGGATTGTATAGCCTAGTTTCTAGTGTCATGACTTGTGTACCAAGGATGGACTAGGTTGTTTTAGTAGTTGGGTCGATGTGCCACTACAGTTGTTACTCGTACTAAATGAGGGGAAGAGATCTTAGGATTCTGGTCATCTTAGGTCTTATATATGGCTGATTTTGAGTTCATAGTGATCAACTAGTAGTTTGAGTGGTATGCCTAAAACTATTGGTATGTATGCCCAGAGACCCAATCAATATGATGATTATGATGGCATATCTTGAAAATGTTTTAATTAATAATAACATAGGCAATCTTCCAAATTGTTATGTTTCAATCAGTTATGAGATAATAATGAAACGTGATAAATTTCTAAATAAATGTTATTCAAATGATGTATGTCTTTGGGTTGATGACCTGAACAATGAGATCATACAAATGTTATGAGCATGTGCATTCTTGTTATGTCCCTAGTCAGATGCTATTGTGGAAGTCTGATATACAATAATAACACATAATACTAGAGAGTGTGTTGGTTGATGATAGAATCTCATTAGTCATGATATGTGATATCAAACCAAACACATAGATACTTGTTGGAGAACAAGGTATCAGACAGAACCACTGTGAGATTGACACATGTTAGTCGTAATTGGTAGTGAATATCATCTCTCATTAAGATGGTGGTGATTGTGGTTCATATACCTAAAATCACTGCACTCATCACATATCGTTTGATGTACTTTATCACCATCCACCATAATTTTGAATAAGTGTTACAACAAAAGGTGGTGCTCAGGTAGATTGTGACTCATGGGAATGAATGTGAGTGATGTAGATGGGGTTTTTGGCTCCTATAGGAGTTTGATATCCTGGCTACTTCATAAGTGAGACTGAGAAAAACATGCACATGCACATGTGAATCAATATATGATATTGAGGTCAAATATATCTTATATAGTCTGCTCTAGTTCAAGGAACATGGATTGAACATTAAAGATAATGATGATTCCATGCCTCAAGTTTAATCTGAATATTAGTCACAAAGGATTATACAATCATTGTAACACCAATAACAGATTGTTGGTTGAATTTGTTCTCCAACGTTTCTGAATTACTTGGGTAGAAATGATGTGTTTCTAGATACCTTTCATTGCTTATGATGTAATAAATTAGTTATGGACATTCACTAAAAACATAACTTGGAACATGTAGGGTCAAACACATAGGATACACTTAGAATAGGAGTTTGATCATGAATGATGCTTAACTTGATTACTAAAGTGCTTAGTTATTTGATTTAAAAAAAAATTACCGACTGGACTCTGAACTGACTGTTTCAAGTGTTTAACCAGTTGGTAGTGTGTTAGGTTGATTGAAATTATATTGGCTGAATATTTGTTGAACTATGGCATGAATCGACTGATTCACTCAGTGAATCAGTCGACTCAATGGTCCCAAATGACCAGTTCATGTGATGAACTGCCTCATTCATTAATCATTTGGATTGCATCAAGGATTAGTGTTGACTTCATGTTATGCATTAATTGAACTTTAATCGAAAATACAGTTGTGATTGGGAAACATGATGAACGACCGGTTCAAGGGTTGAACCGATCATTTTCTACTCATAGTATGTGAAAATTTATGAAAATTCCAGCCCCTTCCACTCCTGCTCAGACTGGGAACCCTTACCCTAACCCTCCTACAAATAGAGGGATACTGGGGGCTTCTCAGACACATAAATTAGCTCTAATAATTGTTGTCTTCTCTAGTTGTGGTAACCGAGAGAATCAAAGCACGTCCTACCCGATAAAGGGAGGGATAGCAAGGGAGAACAATGGTGGGAGAGCAAGTTGGTGCTAGTACACCAGCGAGAAGGAACAACTCCTTGTTAGTTATTCTAGAATGATAGGATTCCCCGGTGTTCCGTGTGGACTACTATAGAGGTGAAGAATTCATTGCATGCCACCTAGGAAGACAAGGTCAACTGTTGTCTGTAGTGATCAACCAGGAGTTGATGCTGACGTTGTCCTTAGACGACTTGAAGAAAGACACACATTAATGTGAGGGAGCAGTTGATGAACTTGCTTCAGGACCAAGTATGATCTCGCAAAACCATACTTCCCATTACATAGTTATTAATCTGATTGTCTGATAAAAGGGAATATGGCAGATAATTTTTTATTTCTGATGCCTATCTATTGTCATATTTCCCAATAGTGGTATCAGAGCCACATTAATATACAATGTTTTGAGATTTAATTGATATGATCGGATTTTGGTTTGGATATTTTATTTATTACACACTATGTGAATTCTTAAAATGATTAATATGCATATCTGATTAAATACCACATACAATCCAAATTCATATATATAATATGATATATATGGAATATACACATGTTGCCCTAAAGTTGGTTGTGATGGTGGATGTTTAGCATGGTTATGTTCAATAACCCTGATATATGTGTATGGTTGTTTGGTTTATGTATTCAGATTTATATATTGATGTGCATGCCAAGCATCATCTTCTATTTCGAATGTAAAAGTATTATTCTCTTCTTCCTATGCTCCCCTCAAATGTAACTTGAGGTTTTCCTATTACTTTGTAATATGTTAATAGAACTAGGATAGTTTTTAATTTCATGTTACGGAAAAGAAGATGCTCAGCTCCAGACAAAACGATCGTCTCATAGATGAGTCGACCAACTGGAGGACCAAAGGAGGACTGGCAACATGAGGAGACAAACTGATCGGACGATGGCCCAACCGATCGTTTGGTAGTGTCGAAACATCGCTTGGACCAGAGGCCAGACGATCGTTCTGATGACCAACCAACTGACCAGGAGGCAAGACGATCGGTTTAGGGGTTTAACCAATCAACCCAGATTGGTTCAAGTACATATCTACACCAACAACAAGTTCATGCATGAGATGTAGACCTTATGTGGTAGTAATTCCTTGTGGGTCCATGGAATTATAATAGAATGGGCATAAGCATCGCTTATGTTTTAATTGCATGTTTTTGTTTGTGGGATATAGCATATATATGATATATACTATAGTATGTGGTGATTGAATATGTATATGTATATTTATAAATATAAAATCCCTCAATCAAACATATTAAGTCTAAGATGATTTTCATTAGAAACACACATGAAAAGCTTGATCGATTATGCGTGGGCACCCCAAGCGTGGTGATGTATCCATCTCATGGAAGTGTGATGGTAGTTATATGGGCCTGCCAAGCAGGGTGCATTACTATCGTTTTGGCTTTTGGGTCAGACTTAACAAAGTGATCTTAATGAGATTAAGCACTTAGAAGCATGCAGATGACTATGGAAAAGAGTTGTGCATACCATCTATCCAAGAATTATATAGGATGCAATTAGAAAATGTTTCCTACCTTAGTGATTATTTATGGATGTCAGCGTTTCCTGGATAATAACTCAATATTTTGGATATTGGCTCACTAGAAGGTTGTGTGTTGTAATCTTCCAAATTGATAAGTGAAGGTTATCAATTTGAACAAAATAGTGAGAGTGATAAATTAATAAAAGGCCTAATTAAAATATCATTAGATTTTATTTAAATCAAATCAAATCAAATCAAAATGGTTTTCACAAAATTATAAATTTCTCTTATAGAACTAAATAACAACAAACAAATATTTTCTCTGTGATCGGTCCTTGAGAATGACCAATTAAATGGGAATAACTTCCACAACTAGTTCAAGACACTAAGAATTTTTCTCACACTGGAGCACAAGATCTATATCCAAGAGACATCGGAGCCAGATGAACTTACTCCCACTACACCTAAGGCTAATAGGGATGCTTACAAGAAGCATATTGAAGATGTCATTGATTTTGAATGTCTAATGTTGTGATCCATGAGCTATGAGTTGCAGAAACAATATGAGAACATGGATGTTATTGAGATGGTAACACATCTTAAGAACATGTTCCAAGACCAGTCAAGACAAGAGAGATATACTGTCTCCAAGGTGTTCTTAAAATGTAATATGGCAGAAGGAAATCCAGTAGGTCCTTGTGTAATCAAGCTTATTGGGTATGTGGATAACCTTACTAGACTGGGATTCTCCTTAGGTCAAGAGTTGGCCACAAATGTGATTCTGTAGTATCTACTAAAATCATTCAGTCGGTTGTCAAAAACCACAACATGAATAACTTTGACAAGCCATTGACAAAGTTACTTGGTATGTTGAGAATAGTTGAGGCAAAAATGATGAAAGATAAGCCCAAGTATGTGATGATAATTAGAAAACCAAAGGGGAAGTCTACATGCAAAGGAAAATCTAAGAAGATTTCTAAATCTGACCAAAATCTCAGGTCTTTAGCACTCAAAGAAAAGGGGGGTGAATAAGGGAGGCAATTGTCACAACTGCCATCAGCCTGGACACTAGAAGAGGAATTTTCCTCTATACTTAGAGGAACTAAAGAAGAAGAATGAGGGGTTAGAGATCTCCACCTCAAGTATATATGTTATAAGATAAATTTTATTACTTCTTTGTCTTGGGTATCTGATACCCGATGTAGATCTCACATATGTCTGAATATGTAGGATCTGATAAGAAGTAAGCCTTTATAAAAGTGCAAGGTTGGACTGTGTGTGGTAATGGAGCAAGAGTTGTTGTCATAACAGTTAGAACTTATAACTTATCTTAGCCCACAAGGCATGTAATAGAGTTAGTGAAGTGCTATTTCATTTATGTCAATTATAGAAACATTTTACTTTCTGCATCTTGTATGGACAAGGATGATTATGAATAATAGTTAATGTTCTATTTCCAAAGATGTGATCTTTTATGGCAAGATATCTAATTATCTTTATTTGCTAGATCCAAAGATAAATGTTTATAATGTAAATACCAAAAGATTAGAACTTGATAACTCAAATAGGAAAAATCTATAACATTGTCATCTAGAGAACATGGATAAGAGATGCATTTCTAGAATACATTATGATGTTTGTCTATACTCTTTTGGTTATTGAACCATTAGAGACATGCAAGTCTTATTTATTGGGCAACATGACAAAAACATCTATCACTAAATGTAGTGGGAGAGTGAGTACTGATTAGGGCTTGTACATATTGATGTATATAATCCTATTATAATAAATGCTACAAGTAGTTATTAGTACTTCAATGTATTCACTGACAATCTCAGTAGATATGATGATTCATAAAATACAAATATGATTCTCTTTAAGTGTTCAAGAAGATCATAAATGAAGTATATAACAACCTTGGTAAAAGTATTAAAGCACTTGTTATGATCAATGTTGAAACACTTTACACCAAGACTTTGAGGACCTTCTAGAAATTGTGATAATGTATCACAAAAGAAATCCAACTGAAACATAGTGATGTATTAGAAAGAATGAATCATATCATGATAAATCATTGTGTGATTATCACTAAAATGATGTACCATCCTTATAAATCTAACCTATCTTCTTATTTCCTTTTTGGCACATGCTTTACACTAAAATGATGTACCATCCAAAATGTCTCAATAGACACCATATGAGATATGGCATGGGAGGTGTCCCGATATGTCTTTATAAGGATTAGGATTAAAACTTATACAAAAATGGTTTCTTGAAAAGGGTTTGTCCACAAGTCACACAATGTTAATTTGTTGAGTACTACCTTTAATACTAATCCAACAGTAATGGTTTTTGTTATCAAGATAGCTAAATTCCAAAGGAATCAATGGGAGAAAAATAGGACTCAAAACGTTTAAGATTAACAATATTATATTTGAATCTAAAGAGGTACAATAAGAACAATGAGAATAACAAGTTGTTGTGGAATCTCAAATTCCTAATGTAACACACAACATCATAAATCTACTACAACACGCCTTGAGATTAAAATATTGTGAGTCTTTTGACTCATAAAGACTGTGAGTTGATCATAAGATGATGAGTTAATAACTGACTAGAAGCTATTGGGGACCAGAATCTAAGAGATGGCTTTAGGCCATTGTATCCAGAACGCACCATGTACACTAACAAGGTATGACCTTAATAGTACTGACTAAAGGGGTGAAATCCATAGGGTGCAAATGGGGTTTTAAGGAGAAGACCGACATAGATAACATATAAGAGAAGATTGGTTGCAAAGGATTTCAAAAAAGTTCAAGATGTTGCACATGATGGGAATCCATTTACCAATCGGCATGGTTAAGTCCATTAGGATCATGCTTGCCATTGCATCTTATCAAGACTATGAGATTTGACATATGGATATTAAAACCACACTCCTTAAAGGAATAATTAATAGGATGTGTATGTGACACAACTTGGAGGTTCTATAACTCCATTATTCAAATAAATCTATGAGCTACAAAGGGCCAATCATTGTTATTAAAGCAAGTATCTAAGAGCTGGAATCTTTAATTTGACAATATAGTCAAAGAGTTTGACTTGATTCAAAATGAAGATGAAATCAATGATTATAAGAGATTTAGTGGGAGCATATCTATATTCCACATATTGATGGGAATAACATCCCAATACTATGAGTATTGAAAAATAGCATGAAGTACCTTCTCTAAAATCATTAGGTGAAGCATCCTACATGATAGGAATTGAGGTCTGAGATAGATCGAGAAAGCTTTTTGACCTAACAAATAGCACATAAATTAGCAAGATGCTCAATTAGAGAAAATTTAGGATTAGTCTCTCAAGAGCCCTATGTTCCAATTCTTATGAACGTTGGGAAAGCAAGACTATGATGCCATATGCATTCACAACTGGATCTGTTATATATGCAATATAATGCACTCAACCCATTATCTTGTATGTATTGACATGAGATAACATTTAGATCCAATGAAGGTTATTGGAATGTCATAAAGAACGTCCATAAGTACTTGGGAAGTACTTAGGATCGATTCCTAGACTATGGTGATAAGGAAGAGTGGGGTGTAAAGGGTTAGACTGATGCAAGCTTCCAAAATAACAAAGAAAATTAATGATCACAATACTAAGATTTGTGTTTGACCTTAAAATAAGAACTGTAAGCTGAAAAAGTACCAAACTACAGACTGTTATTTAAATTCTACAATAGAAGTTGAGTACCTTATGAACACATCAAAGGATACCATGTGGATCTAAAAGTTCAAATAGATAAACTTATAGGATGTTCCAACCATTGATGACACTATAGAAATACTATGAAAACAATGGAGCTACTACTTAGGTGAGGAATATTAGATAGCATACTACAATAATACCATCTCAAAAGAGATGTCGTATGGCAAAGAGAAACATGCAATAGACCGACTAAAGGCAAATGTTGCTAACCCGTTGGATTATCACTTGCATAGAATAAAGATGATGGAAATATTTAGATCACTCAAAATAAGATTCATGGGTGATTGGCTCTAAGTGCAAGTGAGAGTCTATTGGTATGTATGCCCAGAGAGTCAATCATATGATGATCGTGATGGCATATCTTATAAATGATTTGATTAATAATAAATAAGGAAATCTTCATATTAGTTTTGTTTCAATCAATCATGAGCTAATGATGAAACATAAGAAATGTATAAAGAATGACATTACTCAAATGATGTATGTCTTTGGGTTGATGACCAGAATAATGGGATCATACAGATGTTAAGAGTATGTGCATTCTATTTATGTCCCTAGTCAGATGTTACTATGGAAGGTTGATAGACAACAATAACACATAAGACTAGAGTATGTGTTGGTTGATGATAGAGTTTCATCAGTCATGATATGTGATATCAAACCAAGCACATAGATACTTGATGAAGAATAGTGTATCGGACAGACCCACCATGAGAGTGACACATGAAAACCATAATTAGTAGTCAAAATTATCTCTCATTAAGATGGTGGTGATTTGTTAAATCTAAAATCGCTACACTCGTGACATATCGTTTGATGTACTATATCATTATCCACTATTACTTTGAATAAGGGTTACCATAAAGGTGGTGATCAGGTATATTGTTACTCATGGGGATGATTGTGAGTGATGTAGATGGGATTTGTCCCTCCTATAGGAGTTCAATATCATGTATACACTATAAGTGAGACTGAGAAAAGCATGCACATGCACATGTGAATTCATACATGCCATTGAGGTCACATATATCTCATATAGTCTGCTCTAGTTCAAGGAACATGGATTGAATGTTAAAGAGGATGACGATTTCATGCCTACAGTTTAATTTGGATATTAGTGATAAAGGAATTATACAATCATTGTAACACTGATCACATATTGTAGGTTGAAGTTGTTCTTCAGCTTTCTGAATTATTTGGGTAGCGATGATGTGTTTCTCGATACCGCTCATTGCTTGTGATGTCATAAATTACTTATGAACATTCACTACCAACGTAACTTGGAACCTATAGGGTCACACACATAGGATACACTTGGAATAGGAGTTTGATCATGAATGATGTTTAACTTGATTACTAAAGTGTTTATCTATCCGGTTTAAACAACAATTGATTGACTAGACTTTGACTCAATCGGTTCAAGTGTTGAACCAATTGGTTGGAGTGTCAGGTTGATTGAAATTGCATTGTCTAAATATTGGTTGAACTTTGGCATGAACCGACTAGTGCATTGAGTGAACCAATCGATTCAATGGTCCCAAATGATTGGTTCATGTGATGAACTGCCTAGTTCATTGGCCAATCCAATTGTATCAAGTATTAGTTCTAACATCATGTAATGTATTAATTGAATATCAATTTCCAATACAATTATGATTGGAAAACATGATGAAATGACTGGTTCAAGGGTTGAACTGATCGGTTCACATGCCAACCGATCAGTTCACCTGTGAACCGATCATTTGCTGCTTGTAGGATGTGAAAATTCATGAAATTCTAGCCCAGTTCACTCCCTCTCAGTCTGACCCTAACCCTCTTATAAATAGAGTGGTATTGGGGCTTCTCATATACATCAATTATCTCTCCCAATTGTTGTCTTCTTTGGTTGTGGTAACCGAGAGAACCTGAGAAAGTCCTACCTGATAAAGGAAGGGATAGCAAGAGAGAACAATTGTGGTAGAGCATGTTGGTTCTAGTACACCAACAAGAAGGGACAACTCCTTCTTGTTAGTTCTTCTAGAACAACAGGAGTTTCCAATGGTCTGTGTGAACTACTATGGAGGTAAGGAGGTTGTTGTCTTCTTCTTAGGAGGACAAGGTCAACTGTTGTTCGTGGTAATCAACCAGAAGCTTCAGTCGATGCAGTCTGTGGGTGACTTGAACAAAGGCGCACACTTTTGTAAGAGAATAGTTGTTGGACTTGCTCCAGAATCAAGTATGATCTCACAAAATCATCCTTCCCATTACATATTTATTGACGCGATCATCTGAATGGGGAATATGGAAGATAATTTTTTGTTTCGGATGCCTATCTATTGTCATATTTCCCAACAAAAACTACCCATGGCTTAATAAGATATGTAATCCAGCCATGTAACATATATGTTAGGGTTACTTGGCGAATCACATTGGATGGTGATCCTTTCTTGGTTTCTTTTAATCTATAGATGATTTATAATACAGTAAGAGAATTCAATTGTACTTATGACTCTAGGTATGCATGTTCTTATGGGTAAGTTATATAGTATTTCAAATATGTAACACTATATGCTTTAAATGTTTAATAAAATTTCCTAACTATGGTAAGCAAGTGATGTTTTTGGACTTATATCTCTCACTGGAACTTGGATTTCACCTCGTGGGTTACCACATTTTTTAGGTGATCAACAACACCGTCAGATGTAATGTGACGAGGAGGCATAGTTTGGAGATCAGTAATATCATAAGGTTAGTGTGGTTTGTATAGAGTCCTAGAGTCATCCTTGTACTCTTAGGTCCGGGCGGGGAGTTTTGTATATCATGTATATCGACTCAACATTTTGGTTGATGCCCTAAGCAGTGTTAATGATGTAATTATGTAGACATCATCTTTTGTATTTTGTATACATGTTATCATTAAGGCCATGGAACTTATGTAAGGAACTTGGTATGGATATATAATGCAGTCGAGCCTTTGTGTAGATGTTTCTTATAGAATGGTCGAATGTTATTTGGATTTAATTATGTAACTTCTCCATGATGTGATTAACTAGAATTTGATCATTGTTTTGATTTTGAGTAATCTCATTTATCATGGTGGGTTGCCATACTTGACACCACATATCTAACACTCAGACTTCCTACCATGTCCCTCATCAACCCTATAATGTATTATCCCATTCAACCCATTAGGAAGGATAACTACATGACAAGACTTGCTACCACCCATCATTGAGTCGTACTAATCTGGCATTCAATAACACATGGTATTAGAAGAGGAAGAGGAGAAACCCACGATTTGCAAAAGTTTGCACTTAGATCTCATACATCTAGGTTCCACACTAAAGGCTAGCTATCCAATAGATGGTTTACTATAGGTTAGAGGAGCTCTACATTCATTTTCAACTTAAATATGTATATCATGAGTTATTGCAAGGTTTATGTTGCTCATGACGTGGTAACAACTATGAAAATTCCCAAAATCTACCTTTCTGACCAATAGGCCAAGTGAAAACTCCAAACATGACCATTTATATTACATCAAAATCTTTTAGTGGAATACTTGAAGCAAATACACAAGAGAATCCACAATCAATTAGTATTTTTAGAACATATATATTTTTAACATATTTCATTACATGTGTAGGTGAACTTCGTATACAAGATGTATGATTGTTGCATCGAGATATAAACAACATATTCCAGCCAGGCTCTTTCTCACTTCATGGTTCGAAGTCCCACTAAGAATCTAATTGTTTTAATTAGAAGATATGCACAAATGCATTGATACATGGGGTACAAAAATCAACAAGAATATTCTTTAGAAGCTTGGAAGTATAAAAAGAACATGTTAAAAACATTAAACTTGATTAAGGCTAATTATTTCAATCATTAAGCTTATTTTTGTGTTCCTAATAATAAGTTGTCTAACATACGTAATATGTTTATTTTCATATTTAGCATCATTCAAAGTTGTATATCATCACTAGCTTAAACACACTACATTGGCTACCATTTTTCAAGGTTTGGACCCTAAATCTATAAATATATATATGGATTTCAAATATCATTAAGGTTACATATACAATTTTTGGGATTATCATCCAACCTTCACTATTATAAAATTTGGTATCCTTAATTTATGTTATTGGACTCCATTTTTTTATTTCCCCTGTTATTCGTTAAAAATATCACCATAACTTCTACATCACATTTGAGATTGAGTTTCCAACATCTTATGCCATTTACATAAAAGTAATCATCATTTTTGTTGGATAGCCGTTGAACCATCCTCGAGGAAGAGCCACTTGGGTGACCCCACCCATCAGTAAAAACCCACACCCCACCTTTGCTACACACACATCAGAAGGGGCATTTAAACTCACACAATGGGTCAGCCCACGTGATGGGATCATAATAAACCCTTCACTGTGGAGCCCATTTTTTCACGCCCTAGCTACTACCTCATCAACAATTAACCATCACTTCAATACAATAACTACTCCATTGAAATATCACTCATTTACATACATTAAAACCCGAACCCCAAATGTTTTATAATATTTTTCATAGTTTTAGGAATCCACACATTTTACTACCATTCATATCTATATTTTCAAGGCAATTGAAGATTACAACATTTTTGGAATATAAAGGGTTTACCTAGCACTAGAAAAAAAATCAATGCATATGTACAATGATCATGGAATCAAATCAATCACCAATTGGGCACACCACAACTCGCTAAATCATGTGAAGACGGCTAGGATATGGCCACACGAGCCTGTCAGGTCTACAACCCATTTTTACCTCTTTGCAATTTAATTTTTTATTCTCTAACCAACATAGGTCTCCACTGTGAGAACCGAGTCCAACAAGCCTCCAAGAGATCTCTTGTCTAGCATGCACCTTCTAATGTGCACTACAAGTCTAGGGTAATATCACACATAATTTCAACCAAGGGGCCCCTCACACTATGAAGTATAGTTGAAGCACTAGGAGCCCGTTGGCCCTTGCATCACCATGTTGAAGATAAAAATGAGATATCATAGCCCCTCGAGCTACCATATGCAACATTAGTTTTGTTGTGCCTTCAGGACTTGGGAGAAGACACCAGTTGTGGTAGGGAAGCTTGATGCTCCTCCATCTTCACCAAATACATGGACATACACCATGGTTGTCAACCACCGAGACCATATCTAAAATCATGATCATGGACATCTAAGAATTCTTTCAACAATCCATATTGTTTTGTTCTATCAAACCTGCTAACATAAGATCCTCATAACCTCCACGCCCATCCTCTTTCATCAATCATGAAAGAAGATTGTGGGAGGGAGATGTGGGTCTCCTACATCCATCCTAGAGGCACGATGAGCACAATAACCGCTTAAAACTCCTCAAGCTCCAAGGTTGCAACTTGGTCACTATTAAATATACCTCTAGCCAAATTGGAGTAAAAGATTCAATGTTTGATTATTAACAAATTTCACAAGTGTATACAGGAGTTTTAGATCAAATTATATACCAAAACTATCCATCTTTACCATGTGATTTTTAAAGCTAAAAATTGCTTAAACAAAACTACTAAGAAAATGTTGGATGAGAATGGAATGCAAAATAAACCATTCACCACATACAAGCCTAAAAACATACATTTCAATGTGTTTTCATCACAAACAATCACATTACCTTAACTATCCATCATTCTAGAACTTGGTTAATATTCTTGGCTACAATTGAGAGTACTTCTAAAACAAGTTGAACCTCAATCCACTTGAATTAGGGTTTATATGAATCAATATGTCCCGCTGAAAGCCATTTGACATCCAATTCATCTTATGTAGTTACACTTCAAAATTGGAGCATCACAATATGGATGAAACTAATAGACCGTGATCTCGTGATGTTAACTTTGCATTTTCTAGGTTATTGCCTTTTTAGTTTTATAGACTATAAAAGGGCATAAAAGATAGGCCACATCAACCAATATAATTCAATAATCGACAAAATGATTTAAGCAACCCAATGGACAACTTGACTGAATAATATGTAATGCACCAGTATAACAACTTATCATTTCATTTTGTCAAATTGTCATGATATCTAAGGTTGATTGCATTGAAGTTCAAAATACATCAATCAACAATATTAGTACTTACTTTGCAATCCCAGTGGTTGATGATGCATGTAAGTATGATGTTGTTGAGTTTTGCAACTCGTTTATTTGGATCCTTATTTTTAATCGCTCTTTGAGGTTCTAGAGCACTTCAAAATGTTTACGTTTGTAGTGTGTTTCATTTCTCATCATTACCAACACATGGACTTTAGTTTAAAGCATCCTCTTAGATAAAAAGACACTCCCAATGTTGTTTCCCAAAGAAAATCCAAGTTATGTATATATCATCCTATTACAAGAAGAATGTAATGGCAACACCAGTCTTTTCTTGTCAATATCTATCATGCATATATCATAGCATTTAGATGAAAGCGATGGCCAAAACATGATTCAATCAATTCCAAACTCAAAGCTTGAGAGAGTTACCGGCTGCACCTGATTGGCAATCTTCATCCTAGCAATAAGAGCCATCTTGGTTAAGACAAGAGATATTACCCTAATAGCAATAAGAGCCATCTTGGTTTGCATCTTGGATTAAAAACCACAAATTAGTCTATATTTTAATAGCAATCCATAATGCCACAAATCCACTTATTTATTGTATTAAACTATAGACTAATTTGTGGTTTGAAATCCAAAATTCCTTAATTTGTACACACGCCAAAATCTAGAACCATTTAAGATCGGGAATGTTGCTTCTAGGATTCTTTATTACAGAAATAGAACAAAATGTTTATCAAAATAGCTATAGAAACTAGATGGAATTAAACATACAAGTGTATAATTCAGTATGTGGGCATGAAACGTGAAACTGAAACCGAAGTCAGTTCTCACATAGATAACTGTTGAAGTTCCTATGATCAAATGAGGAAATAAATTAGAAAACATCAAACTAGAACAAATACAAGTTCATCTTATTATATTAAGTAATGTACAAGGACACCTTGAACAAATACATATTTACATGGAAGAGAGGGGGGTGGGCATGAAACATTTCATGTACATGCAATAATGATTACAACTTTTGATTTGTTTGTAGCAATAGCCCTGGATACACAAGGTGTACTATCTGTCTCAACGACTTGAACAATCCATTGAAACAAGGATACTCTGCAGCTGCTGCAAAATACCAAAAAAAGGATCATAAATATTTATGTTCAACTAAAGTGATAATGTGAGATTATTTGTGGATATGAATTGGTTTGTTTACAATGCATAAGCTGTTTTAATTCCTTCGCAAAATCTTCCATGCGTCCGTGTACGGGTCTGATTCCACAAGATTGAGAGACACAGAACTCCAGATACAATGATTTCTCAAGGACTCTCAATAGCATGAGACATGTAGACTCAACATGGTCCGGTATTGCATTTGACTTGTTCCCAATGCAAACTTCATTGACAATAGCAATACATTGGTCCTGTAAAAAAATAATTAATATACAAATTACACACGTAAAAGTTTCACAATTAGCATATATAGATAACAAAACGTGGCTTCATATAGACCTAGCACAGACGTCCAACCTTTCTCAAAAACTGCGGGACAATAACAAAAATACCAAGTGACAGACGTCCAACCTTTCTCAAAAAAATTGCTGGACAGTAACAAAAATACCAAGAGACAGAAAACACACCAACAATAAAATAGCAGGACCACAGCCAAAGATGCAAGACAGCCCAGAAAGGATGTTAATCCACATTGACTAATAAAATGAAGTGCAATTTCCATTAAAAAAAATGATATGTTCAATTATCCATACAAATAACGATGCTTCCTCAGTTAGCATGTCAAGACAGGAAATTTTAAAAACAAGTTCCAGAAAACCTAAGGATGAGATTCGAAAAGATTAACTTTCTTCAGTAGCAGGCAAACAAGCATGTCTTAACATGTATCCCTAGGTGACAATTTGCAAGTCCTAGTTTCAAAATTGTGTACAACCAGAGCACATAAAGAGGGAACATAGAAAGGAAAGTTTGCTATGAAATAAACAGAACACGGTGCATCACCCAATAGAACAAAGAGGGTTGATGGTTGATGAGAAATCAAGTTGCGAGAACATCACATTATAATCATTTCTAAAATTGTGAACTGGGGGATGTTAGTAAAGCAGCAGCATCCGAGCAACGAAAGGAGTCAATCCTTGATAAACCATTGGGTGGTGGTGAGGAGGCAATAGATGCTTGATGAACCTTAGATGACCGCAAGACTCATGACTATATATTTATGTTCAGTCATGACCAACTTTTTTTAATGAAGAACAATAGTCTCTCGACCTGGATTCTTAGCAGTAGAATTGTTTTGGTAAACAACATCCCGGTCAGTCATCAAGTAAACCCATGCCAGAAGAGAATGATCATATATGAACGAGAGAGTATATTCACCTCCATTTATTTTTGAACATTACAAGGACCCCGACGCCCCGTACAATACCAAAAACAAGGATACTCGGAACAAAAAGGGCTACTGGTGCTTAACAAACTCACATAGCTGGCCGTTAGTGTATTTTCGTCCTCTCCAATCAGATTACAGGGATGATTGTTCTTCATCTCGTTATCATTTATCTTGTTATTATCGACTACCCTCCAAATTGATGATATCTTGTACTATTGAAATACTTCGCGTGATAGCTTTACAAGCAGTTAGTTGACTTATTTGTTTCGCACGAGTCATGAGCACTGTTTGGGAAATTGATCTGCATATGCGACCGTGTATTTGTACAGCCACCCAGTTGCATCGCATATTGCTAATTAGTCCACTAATTGGTCATGAACCTCATTATACATCCCCCATGGATTCTATACCCAATTCATAACTAGAAAACTACTCTGTTCATTCACTAATCACACCTAAAACTCAGGAGTCACAAATGCCAAGACAGGAATAAGACTAGACGTTACAGAATATGCTCAGAAAATTAGCATATTCATGCAGCAAAAACATAGATTCACTCCCACTAGTGTGTATTAAAAAGGTCAGTTTCAATTGAAATTGTCAATTTGATGCTTGACCGATTGAGCGACCGATAAAACCACGCTTTTTGAAAGCCCACTACACACACACCACATATATTTACAAGCATATATTTTCATATATTCACATATGTACATGCAAATACAACACACATATACATTCATAAATATTCATATTTCGACATGTGTATGTGAAAAATAATAGCATAGTCATGGTGTTTTGACCGTCTGCTCCAAATTGATGGTGATCTTCATTTTGTATGCACTTCAGAAGATCTTTTCCAAACCTCAAATATTTTCAGCGTGCAAAACATAACTTCAAAGGAGGGAACATCATGTTTTTGTTTGATAGACGGCAAACTTCCTCCTAAATATAGGAGAGGCAAGTACAAAGAAGCAGAACTTTACGTTAATGGGCCAAGATGATTAGAAGGCTAACGAGATGTTTCTTATTGACAGACGACAAAGTCTCCTATATAAGAGAGAAGGCAACTATAAGGAAGTGGAACTTAACCCTAGTGGGCCAAGACAATTAGCCTCGCATCACAAATAAACTAATAACTCCAACACTCCCTCAAGCTGGAGTATGGGTAAAACATATATCCAGCTTGGACTTATAAGACTCAATTAGACGATGTGACATAGATAACACAAAATGTCATGTCCGTATAAAATTTTCACTGCCCCATAAATATATACTCCAACTAATAAAAGATTTGATGAAGCCTCCTTTGATGTTTTGCATGTTGGAAATACTTGAGCTTTGGAGACGATCTTCTGACGTGCATATGGAATGAAAAACATAACCATCAATCTGGAGCAAACAATCAAAACATCATGACTACGCAATCTTCATTGAAACAGAATGTGTGATTGAAATAAGCACAATCAACACATTCAACAATGTAGCAGTAGATGTATTTTCGAACACAAATACGATGAGCTTATGATGACTGTGAATCTAGATCCATCTGGAGTGTGACTCTCAGGGGCTTGACGGGAATGAAAAACACATCAAGGAAACCCAAAATAGATCATTAGAAGAACCATCGACGCTTCAAGAAGACATGAATAACATAGCTCAATGAAGATAAAATCTAGATGAATCATCAACCTTGCAGATGCAGTATTTGTAGGCTAGATATAATAAGATTTTGATAAATTTGAAGTGAAAAAGCAAACAACTATGTCTTGACAATGCAACAAGATCGTAACAACACTAACACCAGAGGGAATAAGATGTCTAAATAAGAACAACAAGCTCGGTTCCAAGTTCAACGTGTCAATACTACAACTGAGATCCTTCAACGTCACATGAAAGTAGTGACCAACTTGAAGAAGCGCAGATAGCCAACCCACATGCTTATCAAGGCACAAACATGAAGCAGAGTCATTAGCAAAGAGTTGCACCAATGATCACTAGAAACACAATGTTTAACAAGAAATGAAGCGCCACAAAGACATCGGGAGACAGTTGTGCAGAACAATAAGAAGCTCCATGAAGACCAAAATAGCCCGATTTAATACATATAATTTCTATCATACTCTTTCTCCTTATACTCCCTCTTCGTACTTTCTGTTCCTCCCTCATACTCACTCTCCTTTATATCCCCCGCACACCAATTACAATGTGAGTGAGTACTTGGTATTAATAAGAGACAATACCCCCTGCAATGAAAAGGGACGCACACAAGGGGTGGTAGGTGGAATAAAAATGTCAAAGGAGAGTCGTCATAGCTTTTAAAGGAAAACACAAAGGGGCTCCTTCGTAGATGGCCGCCGAACTGCTGCGGATCTACGGGGTGTGGCCCTGTTGTTAGGGGATCACATTGTCCCTTAGTAGGCGGGAGTCAAGGAGAGGTCGCCCCTCGCGGTCTACAACATTCTTCAGTGTGAGATACAAGCTTAAAGCTTATAAAAATAGGGTGGAAACATCAAAATTCTAGAGATTTCACCAGCTTTACGACGCCTTAGCGGTTAGTGAAGACTAGGTTGTTGATAGGGAGATCTATCTGATTACTTTCAGTCTGTCTGGAGATTTAGGCAGTGGGCACCGATGGTAACTGTAGTAGACAGGGATGTAGCGACAGAGCTAGGAGGAGAAGTAGGTGGTTGCTTGATGCAGACAATGGAGAGTCGATGTTGTTGTTGCTACTTCCGGTGGCGGCGGCTCTGCATTGCTGCTACGATTGGTGGTCACAGCGATGTTGCTGGTGGTGGCGACAGCAGCGTCCTGCTGTTGTAGTTAGTGGTTGTTGTGTTGTTCCTTGTTGTGATGACAGCAACGTTGCTGGTGGTGATGACAGCAGTGGTATTTGTTGTGAGGCTACCTCTGGTGTCTTCAATGCGGGTCTTAGTGGTTGGCGAAAGCACCTAGGCCAACCGCGGGTGTTGGCTAAAGCAGTTGGCAGCGGTGACTACGTCGCTATTGCTGGCTAGAGATGTGTGTATGTCAAACACATAAGCTGGAGGCGGCAAGGAGGCGGGGAAGCGATTGACTAAATCGATAGGAGTTGGAGGAGCTAGATAAACACAGGTAATGGCCGAGATGGAGAGCGCTGACATAGGAATCTTTGTATGATAGAACGAAGAAAAGAGAAGACCAAAGAGGCTGGGATGATGCATGGAAGGCGGTCAAGACAAGAAGAGACGACGACCTTCCGTAGGAGGCTCTCTTTTTCTCATAAATATCACTCATACAAAATTTTCAATACAAATTTATGTATTTATACATAGTATGTTTGTAAATTCACACATATAAAGATATTGTATTGTACATGTATACATATAGTTTTACATTCAAATATTAATATTCTACATTCTAAGATACTAACAAGTTATTTGAAAAGGTTAAATTAGGTCTATATTATTTATTTCAAAAAATTCAAATTAGTATATATTTCCGCATATATTCCTCGAGTTGTGGTACCCCCTCCGCACACGCACCACATGCCGCTTTTCAAAACAATAGTCATGAGTTTGTGTTCAACTAGGAAATATTTGTATCAGATGAGTTGTGTCTTATTTTGGGTCATGCATGTCAAATATGGCGCCTACTTTAGGGGCAATATTAGTCAAACATGTCTTATGCATGGGTTTCAATTTAAATGGTAAGCAATGTGTGATATATACAAACAAATCTCAGCTTATAATTATCATGAAAAATTGATGGTTCAACTAGACGCACAACTACATCGAAGTAGATTGGTAGGTGGAATGTTGGTAAAACTCCACTGCTAGAGCACAATGTTGATGTAATAGAGGAAATATCATTCATTTCCTCATCTCTTAAGCAAAGTGAATCAATAGGAAGAAGAATAGGTGATTAACCCAAATATATAATGTGATACAGACACATGACACAATGTAATGGGATACTTAATTATTAAAATCTAAACAAATCTAAAAAAACTATTTAAAAGAAATATAATTCATCCAAAAGATTTTAAGCATCAACTTCGTATTATAAAGAGGCTTACAAAGCCCAAATATAGGCATTTGAACTCAAGTAAATAGAAAGGTAGCCAATGTGATACTAAACCACACAGGTTTTGCAATTCCAAACTGAAAAAATATTGAATAACACCTAAAACACATGGAAACTAACAAAACATGATAAATGCTACTCAAATGACTAAGCCAAAGGCTACAATCGTCCTAAATCACGACATCTATGGAAAAATGCATCATCAAGACACTAGAAGAACAAATAGCACATTTTTTATGAAAATGGTGCATGGGATGGCTTGTCATGGACATGAATGCATGATAATTGTCTATTTAAAAAGTTTAGCTAAGTAGACGAATCAAGGTGCCACTCCCATTCACGTATAGTGCCATCACAGTTTGCAAGTCACATTTAAGATAGTGACATGCATACAATCACAAAAATATAGATATGTACTATCAACCAAGTTGTTTGATTAGCCAAGACTCTTTTTTTGTCTTCACGTCGTTCTCCATGCTCGGGGAGCCAATATCTAGGACCATATCATGTCAATACTACAGCCTGGATGTGTGATTGAAGCAAGAGACATATGGCACACAATCACCCTAATTTTTTCCACCCCTAGAAGACAAAAGACACTAATACCATGTTAATGGTACCAATTATGAAAGCAATAACCAATGGTATACTATGGGTTAATTTCCTTCTATATAGAATACTTAAATAGAAATGTATATGTACATGAATAGACATTGCAAATGATAGGAAAACTTGACTGAGCCGGTTGAACTGAATGACATGTAACCCAATAGGTCTAGCAAGTAGGGTGGGTCATAATACATTTGTCAAGAGGACCTAGATTTGACCAATGATCCAACCAAGTTATTTTTTTTCCCTATGTATCATCATCATCTAAGCCTCAGTCCCAACTATGTTGGGGTCGGCTACATGGATCCTCCGTTTCCATTCAGCTCTATCATGGGCCATATTCTGATTGAGATGTAGAGATCCAAAATCTCTCTTTATAAGCTCATCCCATGTTAATTTAGGCCTTCCTCTTCTTCTATTTAAAGTGTTTGGCTCAATAGCATTGCTTTGTATAAGTGCACTAGTAGGTCTGCGTTGCACATGTCCGTACCATCTGAGTCGGCCCTCGCGCAACTTGTCCTCAATGCTCGCCACCCCCACTTTATTCCTGATATAGTCATTTCTCAAGCGATCTTTTCTTGTCTTCCCACACATCCATCTCAGCATACGCATTTCAACCACGTTCATCTTGTTGAGACCTTGTTTCTTCACCGCCCAACATTCACTCCCATAGAGCATGGTTGGTCGTATAGTTGTTCTATAAAACTTACTTTTTAACCTGAGAGGGATCTTCTGATCGTATAATACTCCAGTAGCACTCCTCCATTTCAACTATCCTGCAGTGATCCGGTGACAAACATCATTTTGGACATCCCCATCTATTTGAATAATAGAACCCAAGTAACGGAATTTATCACATTTTGGTATATCTACTCCGTCCAACTTGGCTCCATCATTCACACTGTGAGATTGGCTGAAATTGCAACGTATATACTCAGTTTTGCTCCTGCTAATCATCAATCCATTTGATTCCAATGCCTTTCTCCAACGTTCAACTTCATCATTCAATCCATCTTTAGTTTCGTCAATCAAAAAAATATCATCAGCAAATAACATACACCAAGGAATATCATCCTGAACATTCTTTGTCAACTCGTCCATAACAAGAACGAATAGATATGGGCTGAGTGGGGATCCTTGGTGTACCCCAACTGTGATAGGAAAAATTGGTGTCTCTCCTCCAGGAGTCTTGGCACTTGCAGTAGAGTTATCATACATGTCTTTGATCAAGTCAATGTATTGGATTGACACACCCTTTTTTTCCCTATGTATATGTGACTTATTTTTGGGGTTCAAAAATATCCATAAAAAATATAAAATTTCATTCAAAATTACTAGTTCGGATAAAGGTCAAATTGCATATTGGTGAACAATAGGGCGCCTTTTACTGTGCAGCTTAGTCGTGGCTAGGGAGTCCTACACATTTGACCTGTTACCTTCCCCTTTTACCTGTGGGGGAGATAGGTATAGGTAAGGGTGGGGTAAAGCCTCATAAGAAGCGAGTAATTACTCTATCCATTACAGTTTTGTGAAGAGTGTAAGGATATGGGTAAAACTTACCCTACCCTAACATCTGCTCATTTACAACCCTCAAAATATGTTTTATGCATTTACAAAATTTGATGATCATGTATAAATCCAACAAACATGTGACAAAGTGATGATTGTACGATAGCAGTAATTGAACAACATATTTTAGGGAAAGAAACATGTAATAAGCACGAATTTAATAGTGGATAATGTTATTGCTTAATTATTCATATATGAAAATGAGGATGAGGGGTCACAAGACAAGATGGGCAATGGCTTCGGGACACCACTAACAATAAGCCTACCAGTTGAAATAGGACTCCAGGAATTCAGTAAGTGAACAGATACGGTGAAAACATTAGTGTCAGGCTCAAGCAGCGCATATACTAAACAAAAAAGCATGTGTATAATTGGTCAACAGTTTAAGGCAACAAAGAACAAATCCTCCTGATAAGGAAGATGGAATTCTGCAAAGCCTTGTCACAAGTCAAAGCAGCAATGAAATAACAGATTGAAGACAGGAAATTCACAAGGTATCCACATCTATACTGCAGCATCAATAAATATACAAAATTTCCATTCTCAGTAGCAAAGAAAATATGTTTGGATCTAATACCTGTATGCCATGCAGAATGTCAGGCATCGGAAGCTCAGGAAAATGTACAAGATCCAAATATCCCAACTCTTCTGCCCTCTTTGCAGCTTTATTAGCTTGTATGCACAGAAAATTAAGGAGAAGATATGCAATTTTATAGATCCGTACAGCAGCCAAGTCGGAGTATTTCCAATGTGGATGGTTCAAATTTTCATCAGTCCAATCCTTAGTAACCAGAGCTAATGTATTTGAGGAAATAGGCAATTTTGAATTGGATATTGAATGAGATATTAGACCAAACCATCCTTCCTTACAGCCTAATGAAGGAGGGACCCTGTTGTATTCAATATCTTTATGCAATGGAGACGATACAAGCAGACTGATTCCTCTAGTTGATTCTCCAAAATAATGTGTACCCTTGCTTATGAAAGCCAGCATATGAATGCATTCTTCTCTCAACTCTGAATCCTTTTCTTTCATGCTTTTAGCCCAAATGGCGTCATGTTTAGATAAGGCACAAAACAGCATGATGGTCAGCTCAGTTATTGTTAGAGACGATAGAGAGAGAGCTTTTCTCTGGGTTCTTAGTCTCTTCTTGCTAAGATCGTCAAAAGAAAAACTTGAAGCGGAAAGACAATGATAAGTCAGATATGGATTCTCAACAAAGAAGTAAGAAAGAGCACTATCCACCAGTTCAATGCAAGAATCATCATCGTCCATAGCCAAAATCATGGATGTGACAACAGCCAATCCCAACCCTAAAGTTGACTCCAATATTGCATCTGTCTTGGTTGCCTTGTTATCACTTGCTGAACAAAATGCTGTATCATGTATTAGGAGATTGAAGATAACTTTCAAATATGAGAACAAATTTACAGACTGCAGCAACTTCGCACCACCCATTGTTTGTGATACAGTCAATAAAAATCTCAAAACAACTCGAGCAGTGTCAGTTGCATCTTTCGCTTGAACTTTATGCATTAAACATTGTAAGTTCAGATTCAGTTTAAGAACTGGGAGCCATTCTTTAGGAGACAGTAGTCCCTTTAGAATCAACTCCAAGCAAGCTACGGAGGTGCTGCAGAATTCAGAGGATTCTACATATTTACACAGAGCAGGAATAGAACGGAGACTTATGCAGGAAGCTTCTGAAAGCAGATCAGCTTCTATGGAAGGCATTTCCGGAATCTGGCACAAAGGATAAATGAACTCCAAAGAAATGGCAAGCAAGAGGAGGACGAAATTTGTTGCTTTATTGTGCATATCAGATAAGAACCTATTTTCCTTCGAGAGCTTCAAAGAGTGGCATGAAGTTCTGATCACAAGAACAGAGGTTGGCAATAACAGTTTCCAGTTGGTTCTGACTGATGCACATCCAAACAAAGATCTGCAAAGATTGAGCAAAAGATCTATTTTTGAAACATAATGTTCAATTGAAATCTGAGAAGGTCTAAGATTTAAGAGTAGCGTCTCTTCGGAATCTCCCAGACATTGGCACAACTTCCCGATACAAGACATAAGAACCTCTGGAGAAAAGTTTCTAGCAATAATTGTTGGTGTCCTAGTGAGCATCTGCAGAAATAGATCAATACAAAGTAAGTAATATTGATTAATTAGTTCTCACAGAAGTTAATCCTTGAGCTTGCTTATTAGCATTGTTAGGCACTTATGCTTGATCATTATTCTTATCAAATCAAAACCTGGGAGACAGCAAGACAGATGGATTCAGCATACGCAAAGGGTAGGTTTGGATTCAAGTTTCTGAAGGATATAAACCCCATTATCACATGGTTATGCTTGTTAACATGACATATCCCCTAAGTTCATTTATGCCTTATAATTGAGGGCTATACCCTGAGTCTGGTTCCACCCATCTACAAGGTACAATTTGAGAGGGGGGCACAATCCCCTCTCAAATACTATACATTCATGGGTGCCCCCTTCAATTTCACCGAGCATTAAAAAACTAAAATGTTTCTTCCCTATTGGAAGAACTTAAAACAAATTCAACAAGAAAGCAGAAGAAAGTTCAGTGAAATCCGAAACCGTCCACTCACATTTGTGTTATATATATATAACACAGATTTAAATGCATGCAATGCTGAAAGTTTGGATTCTGAAAGCAGTATAATCAAATTTGCATCGTGCATGTGGTCTAATGCTTCATCAGCAATTTTCTTAGATGCCTTCCAAGTTGAATGCTCCCAGAGTTCAAGTCCAAGTTCAGTCTGCAAATGATCGAGGTCAAACACAAAGACATTTTTCTCATTTTTTGAGCCTTTATTGTAGTGCTCCGGTTCCTTCTGGAAAAGATCCAACTGAAGTAGATATGCTTCTAATTCCTTGAATGGACCAGGAACTATTTCACGTCCACGCAACTCACCATCCAAATGGTAATAAAGATCATTCAACACCAGGTCATGGAATTTTCCTTCCTTGCTGAAAATAAGGTAAGACATTAGAAGAAAGATAAACCCAAAATGCCATTATATATAACTGTATACACTTTGTATAAGTACAAGAAAAATAAAATCTTAAACCCAGAAAAATGTTAAGTGACAACTTAAGTAAAAATAGCACTAGCAGCTGAAACAATAACAGAGCATGCTATAAGTTATCAATTTACTAGATTACCCTTTTACAACATAAGGTAGACTAGGATATGTCACGGAAACAACAAATGCAATTCAATGTAGACTGAATAGAGAAGTACACTATATTCAACTCGAAACACAACTTCTGATGAACAGGGACATTATCCACGTATTTGATTAAGATATCATTAGTTCCTGCTAGAATTGACTATGGAAGCTACTTGTGAGCACCCCTGTTTATTTTCAGTCATGCAACCAAATAAAGCAAGTAATTGTTGTATCATTATCAAGAAAACCAATTATCTATAGGAGAGCCACACATAGAGACTTGGACTCTAGGCCCATACAAAACATATATTGACTACTCAACTTATCCTCTCCGACACTCCCCCTCAAGCCACACTATGGGAGAATCTAATATTCAGCCATAGAGACTCCAATAATAAATTACACAACAATAAAACTAATCCCATACAAAACTGGTCACTACCCCAAAACCTCTCAATCAAGCACTCCCACTCAAATAGGTAGCATAAAAAACAGGTTAGAAACAGACACAGGTACAAAGGATGAGCTCTAATTAAGTCACAGTGTGAATGGAACTAGCAGTAATAGGCAGGCAACCAATCATAGCAGACAGTTGCAAGATTGCTCTAGTTCAGAGAGGTTCACAAGCAGGTAGTCAGGCACAAACCAGAGAGAGCTGGTACACAGGAAGGCAGGACATCTTTGTACACAACATCACACAAATATAGATAGGTTAGACGATATAGCCGGATGATGCACTTCCCCATCAACAAGTGCTCAGAACATAACACGAGATTGTAAACACAACTTAACCCGCCGAGGGCACATATCAAATCACAACTCTAGAAAGCAGTCCAAGTGGTAATGTGTGGCCATATATGCGGTGTGACCACCCTGCCACTGTGCATAAGGCCAATTGGGTACAGTCTTAGGCCGCATATGGAGAGAATCTGACCAATTAAACATTGCTATTTGAAATGTCAACTACATATATGCATACAAATTATACACAGATGTGTGCCAGTGTGTGTGAGTACATGTTGCTTATATGTACCCACCTTGTATATAACATCTCTGCAATACTCCAGTACATGACCAAACTGTATACACATTATATTACATGTGTTTTTTCTTCTCATTCCAGCATTTGTGGATCATCGAATGAGAGAACATGTATATGTTATATTGAGCAGCACGTTGTAGAAATTACAGAAAGTGTTGGATGTTTTATCTCATGATATACATGAGATATGATTGTAGTTTCTTAAACACATCCAATCTCGACTCCGTCCTATCAATCTATAAGATTGAGTTCGGTAAATGAATTCTAGATGTGCCATTTTGATGTTTGGTACGTGCAAATTCCATGCACTAGCTTGTGTGAGTATATATGTGTGTGTACTTGAGTACATGTAGCATATACAGTGTTTTAAAAAAAGTGTGCTAGGCGGCCGCTTAAGTGGCACAAGGTCTATTCCGATTAAAATGCACTCCAAGCGGCTGTTGAGCGGATTTGAGTTAATCAGCCGCTTTTAATCCGCTTTGGCCGCTTTTTTCCCGCTTTTTCCCAAATCTGATAATTTATACAGTAACATTAATGTCAGTAATGTAGTTGATATTTATATGAGTGTATACTTATATGTTTATATTAAATGAAATTTGAATATATAGTAAGCTGCTGATTGAATGTGTTCTTAGCTACTGATTTAATATTCATTCTATATTAATTGAATATGAATATATAGTTAGGTACTGATTTAATATGTTCTTAGCTACGGATTTAATATATGAGTGTATACTTATATAATGAATATGGATATATAGTTAGCTACTGATTTAATGTGTTCTTAGCTACTGATTTAATATTCATTCTATATTAAATGAATATGAATATATAGTTGCCTACTGATTTAATATGTTCTTAGTATTAATTTTAAAGGTATACATAGGTTTAATGATGTAAAACATTCACAAATCATAATATTATTTATGTATATTATGTGTATAAACTGTTAAAAATATTAGAAATATTAAGCATCCACTTTTTAAAAAAGTGCCCGTTTAATCGTCCGCCTGGTGATTAATCGGCTACAAGGTCTTGTCCGCTCGCTTCCCACTTTTTAAAACATTGAGCATATATGTACCCATCTTAACATATTTTAATACTCCTTTACATAATCCAACCGTATAGATTTAATGTATACTCCCCTAAATTACTACGTGTTTATTAAAATAATCATCCCAACCTGACATTTGTGCATCTTCCAGTGAGAGAAGATGTATATTTTTATATGTATGCATTACACGTGCCTGCAGCATTAGAAAAATATGAAGATATTTATATGTATACATTTCATATATATATATATATATATATATATATATATATATATCTGTGTGTGTGTGTGTGTGTGTACATATATATATATATAGGGCGTTCATTCATTGCCCGAGCGGGTAGCTTGGATTTTCGCTACCCGGCAGCCAAAAAAGTAACTCTCCTGGCTAAGAAAGTAACTCTGGTGTAAAAAAAGTAACTATGATGTTAAAAAAGTAACTCTGCTGGCCAAAAAAGTAACTCTGTACAAAATATACAGCAAATATATATAAGGACGGGTTTTTTTATTTTAGAGGGGCAAATGATATTATTTTTGGCTAAAATTTTTTGGAGAGCTAGAAAAAGTAATCCTCTACAATAACGAAATTTTTTTTTGAAAAAAAGTGGTCGGAAGGGTGGGCGGGTAGCTACCCGCGCGGGCAATAAAGATGGGCCCATATATATATATATATATATATATATATATGGGCATTCATTCATTGCCCGCGCGGGTAGCCTGGATTTTCGCTACCCGGCAGCCAAAAAAGTAACTCTCCTGGCTAAGAAAGTAACTCTGCTGTAAAAAAAGTAACTATGATGTCAAAAAAGTAACTCTGCTGGCCAAAAAAGTAACTATGTACAAAATATACAGCAGATATATATAAGGATGGGTTTTTTTATTTTGGAGGGGCAAATGATATTATTTTTGGCTAAAATTTTTTGGAGAGCTAGACAAAATAGTCCTCTACAATAACGAAAAAAAAATTTGAAAAAAAGTGGTCGGAAGGGTGGGCGGGTAGCTACCCGCGCGGGCAATAAATATGGGCCCTATATATATATATATATATATTTTACTGGGTTTATTTTTATTATTGTGTTATGGGCTTTAGACGTGTCTTGTCTATTAACCTCTTTCTTTTATCCCATATTGCTTATCTCTGCTTTAGGCTTTTACTCTCTTGTCCTATAAAAGAGAGATCTATGTATTTGCTTTACTCATCTAAAAAGAAGTTTTTTATTATTTTAGATGGTATCAGAGCAACCTGATCCTCCTTAAGCCCTTCCCACCCTAATCCTAATCCATGCCCCCATAAACCCTAGCCAGCCGCCACCCCTTTCTTCCTCTACCACCCTTGTTGTCGCCATCCCCAACCCCCATCGGCGCCACCGCCCACCCATACCCCCTCCGCCACCCCTCCCTTCCTCTACCACCCTTGTTGTCGCCATCCCCAACCCCCATCGGCGCCACCGCCCGCCCATACCCCCTCCTCCACCCCTCCCTTCCTCTACCACCCTTGTTGTCGCCATCCCCAACCCCCATCGGCGCCACCGCCCACCCATACCCCCTCCTCTCCCTTCCCGCCGCCTAGCCCTTCCCCCCATCCCACCAACCCGCCGCCACCCCCCATCCCCTCCCCTAGCCCCGTCGCCACCCCCCATCCCCTCACCTAGCCCCGCCACCAGCCCCCTCCTGCTCGACCCATCCCGCCACGACCTCTACCCCCTCAACAGCCCTCCCTCGCTCCCTCTCCTTCCTCCCCTCTCACCCACCACCACTCCCTCCTACACCAGCCATATATCCCTCTGGCAAGTGATAACACCCAAATTCCATTTATGCTAAGTGTTTATATGGTTTTGTGTCATTATAGCTTAAATATGCCCAAAATAACTCTAGATCCTTATCTTTTAGTAATTTATATCTTTTTCTAGATAAAGTTGCTCAACTAGCCAATTTTGGGACTTGTAGGCACCAAACCTGAAAAGACATCTATTCTCTGAGATTTCTCCCCAACACATGGTTTTTACAACAGCTAGACTTCCATCCGTCGCGACCGCGGTGGACTAAGCATTGCACTATGTGCACCAGCTTAGGAGACGGCGGACCCCATCCGCAAGACACAGATCCCAAAACTTAGGATTTGGGATCCCAGTGTCGATATCGTGGGGCAGCCATCCCCTTCCTCTTACTCCTTTCTTTTCTCTTTTTGTTAAAATAAATTTTGTTTTTCATGTTCTTGCTTAGATAGTTTCTTTCCTCCAACTGCTTTTACATATCCATGCATACATGCATCATACTAGGACTTTAATAAATGTCTTTCCTGAACATCCATGCATTCCTTCCCTACTATCCCAAAAAACTTTTGATATCTTGGACCCTATTTTCGATGGTCAGTCCTTTATCAGAATGCATCCTCACCAATCAGAAGGTTCATCGAAGCGGGCCACTCGACCACCAGAATACCCCCCCCCCGTGGGGGTGGGTTTGGTCCATGATGTCGCGACTGCAGGAAAAAAGGATGTTGCGACCGCAGCCAAAAAGACAATGCCACGAACACGGCAAAGATGTTGTGCCGACCGACACTCGGCACGATCGGGCCCACCTCAACACTATCGTGCCGAGGCCAAGGCCGCGACCGCTGTACACCAGCACGGCCACGACACATCAACTGCGACCGCGGTAGACCAGCACGACCGCGACTGTGACACATCAACCTCGACCGCGGCATCTGCGCACGACTGTGACCGCGACACATTAGTCTCGACTGCGGCACGACCTCGACCGCGGCACAACCGCGACCGCGGGATCCATCTCGACCGTGGCGCCTGCGTCAACCGCGACCCTCAGCACAACCGTGCCCAGCCTGGCATGGTCGGGCCAAGATCGGGGTCGTGACCGAGGCAGGTGTCGCAACCATCTTCCGCCTTCGCCTATAAATATTCACCCCTCGCGACCTGGAGAGGGGTTCGGAGATTTTTCTAGCTCAACATTGTGGTTCCACACCTTGGTTCCCACAGCCTTGTGGGAGAGTTCCAAGGTCTAAAAGGGCTGAAGTGATCACCCTACGTCCGTTCCTCGAGTTTGCTTCCATCCACCGTCATTTTCCACCACCATTCACCAATATCCTACCATTCTCAGCCATCTTCCACCTCCATACACCCACCAAGCTGTTGTTCGAGACGGAATCAAAGAGAAAGGAGGCCAAGGAGTCCAGATGACTAAGGAGGACGACCCAAAGACGAGATCTGGCCTATACGAAGGCTAAGGAGTGAGAGCCACATCTCCTCTACGAGCGAAATCTCTTCTTCTTCTTCTTTCTTCTACTGTTCTCCTTTGTTCCCGAACAAATGATGTTCTTCCATCTTTGTTCGGTGCCAACTATGCTTGTCCATGGCTAGTTGAGCTCCTTCTTGGCTATGTTAGCCTGTTTTGGGCATGTTTATGTATTTTTATCTTAAGCAAGCAATTTTATTCCAGATCTAGTACGTTCTGTGTTTTAGAAAGCGCGAAGCGTGCGGATTGCCCTCCTTGAAGCGGGAAGCAGGAAGCTAGTTTTGAAGCGGACAAAAGCGGGCGCTTTTTGAAAAAGCGGTTCACATTGTTTCAAATTAATTTGTAAAATTTTTGTGATCATCCTACCACCAACAAAAAGAAATATTACTCAACAATCAAGTATTTTGAATAATATTTCGCCGCTACAAATGACTTTCATAGATCAAAATGGTTCCTAATAACAGAAGTAAATGTTTACAAGCTAAAAAGCAAAGAAACTTCAAAGATAACCATACTACCTAACTAGAATAGTCATGTAAACTGTAAACATAGTATCCAATTACTTATATTCAGTATCATACATATCTTTAAGAGTCTAGCATCTTGCTGATATTACTAAGTTACTCGTTTAAAATTTATTACTGATTTACTGACTACTGAAATTACTCGTTCAAAATTACTGCAATTACTCGTTCAAAATTACTGCAATTACTCGTGCAACTGAAGTTACTCATACAAAATTTATGCAATCTTTTATACAACTGAAGTACCAAAATTACTGATTTACTCGTTTAAAATTTGTTACAGTAAGGGAAATTTGTATACAAATTAGAAATTACAAATATATAATCAATGCCAATGTAAAGCAATGCTATGTGTAAACTGACGATAGATGATTTAATAACATTGGAACAGCAGCCGTTTGCATATTATTGTGGACGTTAATAGTACATGACTAGGTGTACAAACAAATGATTACGATGTTTTTCATTCAGTTTTTGACATGCAAATTAAAGCAATGCCATAATGCATATCTTACTGAGCAGAGTACATACGATTTTAGACTTTCCGTATTTGAACTTTTCATACAGCAGGTGTACGTTCAGAAATATCAAGAACGAAAATATATTTTCTAGTTTCTACAGTCGATGTTGACAGCAGGTATTGGATCAGTTATTCAGTAACATCAGTTCATTAGCAACTAGCAAGGAAGAGAAAAGAATAAGTTGCAACATTGCAGAACAGAGTGCATTGCAATTCAACAGCCTATACAGTTCTTACTAGTTGGCAATGGCCGTTTGATATGGATCAGTTTCAGTTAGCGTTCAGCAATATCAGTACTCATTACCATTAGCAAGAAAGAGTGGTTGACGGAACAAGTAGCAAGGAAGAGGGAGAAGACACTCTGTTCAATAGAAACTGAACAGAGGAAGGAATCGGGAAGCTGGCAGAAAAGGAGAAAGGAATCGGGAAGCTGGTGGAGAAGAAGACTTGAAATTGAATAACGCATTGTTACAAGATAATAAGACTAACTTGAAATTAATCTGTTGTCTCCAACCTTGGCGCCAATCTGGAACTTGTGGAGAAGAAGACTTCAAGACCAGCAGTCCAACCTTGGCGCAAGGGTCTCCGCCGCTCGCTGTTGGTTGTCGATGCCACGCTGGCAATTGGTTGCCGCAGTGCTGTTGCGCCTTTCGTCGGGTGTCGCTTGTGTGGAGAGAAGCTACGGGGAGGATAGCTTTTATTGAGCCAGTTGAGGGGAAACCTTTCCTCATCGGGAAAGACTGCTAGGGCAGCGGCCGTTTCCTATTCGGAACTGAGGAGTCGTGAGGCGTGAGGAGTCGTCTTTTGGAAATCGTTCCAGAAAGATACAAAGGCGGCACAGTATTATTAGCGCACTGCATAAAAAAATTAAAAAAAACAGTCGAGGTGCCCGCTACAGCCGCTGAAGCGGATGATAGCAAAGTGGGCCGAAGTTCGTTAAAGCGGCCCAAAACGTCCGCTACAAGTCAAAACGCTAAACTGGAGCAAATCGGAAAAATCAAGCGAGGCAGTGGTTTCGATGCGAAAGCGGCCGCTTAAGCGGCCGCACCATGCACTTTTTTAATTAATGAGTCCGTTTTTTGTTCTATCTTCTCTTTTTTGTTATGATTGCTAGTTTGGTTGATCTCTTTCTTGCTTGAACTTATATTTCTTCCTATATCGAGAGATTCATTGTAGAAATAGATAAGAGAAAGTAGTTTGGGTCAGAAACCGAAAGGAAGACGATTCAATGTGATCTGTGCAGAACCGTAGACATGGGCACGGCCAGGCCCAGCCTGGCATGGTCGGGCCCATTACCAGGTTCTGTCCAGATCACACATGTTCCTAGCATCTCAGAATCTTCTAGACCTGAGAGGGTATCTAGAATATTCAAGGGTGTTGATTTGTCGCCCTCGAGAGAGGTTTCATATCATTGATGGGTTTTAGTCACGCTACGCGAAAGCGAGTGGGATGACCCCACAAGAACAGATACCAGAGTACGTACCATGTTTGGATGTAGGTTGCTTGTTGGGGTGTTCGAGGGTGGTCTACGCCTGAGAAAAGGTGCATAGACTGCCCAACTTGTGGTTACATAGCCAAGAACTCCTCTCTGATTAGTAGAATCTGACAGACTCTGTTTTGTTTTCTTTACTTTATTTTGTTTTACTTCGTGACAATCTGCCAGACTAGTTCTAGCTCCATATTTTTATCGACTATTAGATTGCCTTAACTGACTTAAGAGCGAGACCTTAAGCGTCCTAAACGTCCACACGTCCCTGTGTTCAACCCCATATATCTACTTCAACCCCGTAATAAAGTTGTGGGGGTCCTTGAAGGTTTCGGGTTATAATTCAAAGTCCTATCACCCTTTAGGGTCGATCAACTAGCCACCCCGATCACTCTTCTTATCTCCTATTCTCTGAAAGTCTCGGACAACTTTCTAATTATAACATGTTGTCGCGTTAATCGATTTTCGCTTTGTGCCTGCCTATGCCTCATGGTGGAGAAATTCTTCATGTTGGCGTAGATTTTCTTGTATTGTTTGCTAGCCCTACGTGGGTTTCTGAGATCTGATGCTTCAGATATCCAGTTGCTATCTTCTGCCCCCGTGTGGGTGTTACTAGATCTTGCTTCAATACTACCTCTGCCCATGTGTTGGGTTTTTGCTGCTACATCTACCTCCTGCCTGCTTCTCGTCTGTTGCTCCTGTCTGCTTTTCCGTCTTGCATACTACGTGCCTCATGGCATCCACCCATCCGCTCCGGAATCTGTGTGTCACTGTTGTCAAATTGGATGGTGGAAACTATCACACCTGGGCGGCTTCTTTCGAGCTTTATGTTGAGGCTCAAGGACGCTACTCCCATCTTTCTATTGAAGGCTCGGCTGCTCCTGCTACGACTGTTGATGACAAGACAAAGCAGGCATATGATCTATGGACAAAAGAAGATTCTGGCGTTATGACCTGGATGGTCAACAGTGTTGAACCTAAAATCAGCCAATCTCTTCTACGACTGTGGACGGCTAAGGACATGTGGGATCAACTTTCCCACGTGTATTCTCATCAGCAAAATCCAAAGAAAGTGTTTGGAATCTTCAAACACTTAGCCAAGGAGTATACTACTACTGAGTCTGTGGAAGACTACTACAATCAGTGTTGTGCACTCTGGGATGAATTCAAGGTCTACCACCCGCTCACGACTAAGATTAAGGAAATCCAACGACAACACAATGAACTTCAGCTTGTTCAGTTCCTTGTTGGGTCACCATCCTCCTTTGTTGGTGTTGTTGATCAGATCATATATCCAGTGACCATCTGCCTACCTTGCGAGATGTTCTGAAGCGCGTACAACGCTTATCCTCTGTCTCTCAAGTTTCTCATGATTCCTCTGATGGGGCATCCCTTGCTATTCAGTCTCGTGATTCTTTATGTGGTCGTGGTCGCGGTCGTGGGCGTGGTAGAGGGCGCTCTACTACAGGCCCTGGTCGCAGATCATACTCGTCTGGTTTCGACTCTTCCTCTACTGAACAATGCTAATGCAACTTCTGCAAACGAACCAGTCATACTAAAGACCGATGTTGTATCAAGCATGGAAAACATGCTTGGGCAAATCAAGTTACGTTAGACCAACCCCACATTGTTGCATCCTCGTCTGCCCCAACGTATGTCGAATGGATCCGATCTAAGTTTGAGAAATTGCTCCAAGCCCGACTGGTTTCCTCTGTTGAGACCTTTATTGATGGCAGTTCTGCTCTTCTGGCATAGTCTGGTAAAAATACATGGGTGATTGACTCTGGTACAACCTCCCATATTACTGGCAATAATACTTTATTTTCTAAACTGCATAAAACTCATGCTATTCCACATGTTACTCTTGTCGACGGTTCTCAAACACCCATTTCCAAAATTGGGAATATATGCACTCCTGGTCGTCTTTTATTACGTTTAGCACTATATGTTCCTAAATTCCCAATAAATCTGTTGTGTGTGAGTAGAACTGTTAAGAGTCTAAGGTGCTCCATAACTTTTGACTCGGATGGTGTTATCTTTCAAGATCTGCGCACGAGGATGAAGATTGGTTCGGGCCATGAGGGACCAGACAACTTATACTACTTGGACACGCCAAAGACTGTTGCGCTACTCACTACTTCTACGACTAGCCTCCAGTAGCACTATCGTTTGGGACATCCTTCACCGGCTAAGTTGAAGCACTTACTATCTGATATTTCTGATTCAGCTTTTCGCTGTGAAACATGCCAGTTGGGCAAACAGACTAGATCTACTTTTACTAGAAAAACTTGTATTGGCTCAAAACAGTCGTTTGATAGTACATGCTGACATTTGCGACTCGTGTTCTGTTTCCAGCATTTCTAATTTTCAGTACTTTATGAGTTTTATTGATGATTTCTCTACAATAACCTAGTTATTTTTGTTAAAAGACAGATCTCATATACTTGATATTATTACATCCTTATTTGCTAAGATTCGTACCCAGTTTAATAAAACTATAAAAATCTTTCATACTGATAATGCCCTTGAATTCATGCAAACCTCAGTCAGTCTTTTTTGTTGAAAAATGGGTACTATTCACCAAACATCTTGTGCATACACCCCTCAACAGAATGGGGTTGCCGAACGCAAAAATCGTCATCTTCTTGAGGTTACCCGCACTCTCCTTTTCCACTGTTATGTCCCCCAATGTTTCTGGCCACAAGTCCTTTCCATTGCGTGTTATCTCATTAATCGCAGGCCTTGTTCTGTTCTTGGCAATCAAGTGCCATATCAAATTCTATATCCTGATGCACCTCTATTTACTGTGCCTCAAATGTTTGGAAGTACTTGTTTTGTGAAAAATTTGCATCCTGGCCTAACCAAACTGGATCCACATGCTACCATGTGTGTTTTCTTGGGGTAATCTAGGACACAAAAAGGGTAAGGTGTTATGATCCAATTACAAAGAAGTGGATGGTTTCTGCTGATGGATGTTTTTAGCATCTGTCGTTCTATTCTTCTGTCGGCTCAACACTAACATCTTATTTATTAGCGGATACTCCTTTACCTCTGATTGATGATACTGCTCTACCAGATACAACTGTTGCACCTGCTCCTCCACTGAAGGTTTATCAAAGAAGACTGAAGGCTTCAATTCCCTCCATAGCCCCTCTGAGTCGTCCATCCTCGTCGACAGATCCATCTCCGCCTCAGGTATTTTCTAACTTGGATATTCCTATCAGTTTACGCAAAGGAACTCGGTCTTGACCTCAACACCCCATTGGGAATTTCTGTACTACTGCTAACTTGGGAACTAATTTTGCAAACTTCATTTATGCTCTATCTGTTGTTTCTATTCCTAAAAATGCTACCCAGGCTCTTCAGCAACCAGCATGGCATCAAGCCATGGAATCTGAAATGTAGGCTCTTGGGAGTTAGTTGATGCGCTTGTTGATTGTTCACCAGTTGGCTGCCGATGAATTTTTACAGTCAAATATCAACCTGATGGAACTATTGAGCGACTTAGCTCTTCTTGTAGTCAAAGGCTACACTCAGACATATGGCGTAGATTACTTTGAGACCTTTTGTCCTGTCGCTCAGTTGAACTCAGTTCGTTTACTTATTTCCGTGGCAGTAAATTCCGACTGGCCTTTATTTCAATTAGATGTTAAAAATGCTTTCTTATATGACGATCTGCATGAGGAGGTATACATGGAGTAGCCTCCCAGATTTGTGATTAAGGGGGATTCATCTAAAGTCTGTCGCCTGCGCAAAGCAATTTGTGGACTGAAGCAAAGTCGCCGAACCTGGTTTGACAAGCTGAGCTCCATTCTTCAAATTTTGATTTTCATCGTTCTCAGTCTGATCATTATGTGTTTGTCAAGAAAACTCAATGTTTTAAGAAACGTTAAGCGGTAATCATGCGGACAGCACCTTGTAACTGGTTAAGCGGTAAGCGACCGATTAAGCGGCCGATTTTTGAAAAAACAGATTTTAATTTCCTATATAATTTTATACAAAATTACATATATATGTATATAAATACTAATACTCTTTGGAACTTTTATATATATCTAAAGATTCTAAACACTCTACCCAACAATACAAAACACCCAAATAGTTTATAAGATAGCTAATTAGCTATAAGACAATAATTATAGCCATAATATAATAAACAATAGATTTGACATGGATAAATAAAACACCATACATACATGATACAGAAAAAAAATTTGCATCACATGTTTACATAGCTAAGCAGTAAACAATAGACTAATTATTGGATACCTTTTTAACTTATTGTTATAAGTGCAAATCATCAATTAATCATACATTACAGCAGTACATTTAACTAAAGTATGCATTCTAAAATTAGATAATAGTTACATATATTTTATTTGTATAAATTACACTTTACAGCAGTACCCTATTATCCCAACTTGCATAGAAAGTATGCATTCTATATTAGAACTAGGCTTATCTTTGGATATTTAATGTATATAAGTTCAATATATTATAGTCAATAATACTTGGGACCATATAGTTTATATAAAGTTACAGGTGTACAGAAAAACTCAATGTTTGAAGAAACGTTAAGCGGTAATCATGCGGACAGCACCTTGTAACTGGTTAAGCGGTAAGCGACCGATTAAGCGGCCGATTTTTGAAAAAACGGATTTTAATTTCCTATATAATTTTATACAAAATTACATATATATGTATATAAATACTAATACTCTTTGGAACTTTTATATATATCTAAAGATTCTAAACACTCTACCCAACAATACAAAACACCCAAATAGTTTATAAGATAGCTAATTAGCTATAAGACAATAATTATAGCCATAATATAATAAACAATAGATTTGACATGGATAAATAAAACACCATACATACATGATACAGAAAAAAAATTTGCATCACTTGTTTACATAGCTAAGCAGTAAACAATAGACTAATTATTGGATACCTTTTTAACTTATTGTTATAAGTGCAAATCATCAATTAATCATACATTACAGCAGTACATTTAACTAAAGTATGCATTCTAAAATTAGATAATAGTTACATATATTTTATTTGTATAAATTACACTTTACAGCAGTACCCTATTATCCCAACTTGCATAGAAAGTATGCATTCTATATTAGAACTAGGCTTATCTTTGGATATTTAATGTATATAAGTTCAATATATTATAGTCAATAATACTTGGGACCATATAGTTTATATAAAGTTACAGGTGTACAGCAAAATTTTAAAAAGGACAAAAAAGGCCAAAAAGCGGGAAAAAATGGCAAAAAAACAGAAAAAACGGCCGATTAATTACAAAAACGGCTAACCGGCGATTTTGGCAAAAATTAAACGGCCTGGTTGCAAGGTCGTTTGATCGGCCGCTCGGGCCGTTTTTCAATTCACTGAAAATAGCAATTAAATGGATAAAAAGGGTTTTTCGTGTAAAAATCATATCTGGAGCTAGGAAGCTCGGATGGAAAAACTTAATACATGAAAAATGACCAGAAAAATATGAGGAATTTAATAAAAATGGTTTGAGACCCTGAATTTAACTCTTTTTGTAAAAGTATATTTCTAGAATAGAAAAAGGGTTAATTTGTGGATAAAAACCCTAATTGTTGATAAAAGATATAATTAGTCTTGCAATTAAGTTAATTCGAGTATGGTTAACTTATTTTCTGTTTAAATGGTTATTAACCTGTTTTGATGATAGAATTACAAGTTTAGGGTTTGTAACTCCATATGTGGATTAAAATGTTTGGAAACCCTAATTTAGAAAAAGAAATGATAGAGTAATTCGAAAATTAGGGTTTAATGGACTAAGTCTGATCTTAGGAATCTTAATGGATGATTAAGCAAGAAAATTAGGGTTTGAGGTATAATTTGATATCAGTAAGGTAAAAGCAATAAAAAGGAAATAAAACCCTAATTATGGTCAAAACCCTAAAAAGGGCAAATAACCTAGGAAACCCTTAGAATTATGGAATCATAATGACATGATTAATAATAGAGGAATTGAATGCCTTTACAGGAGCTTGTGTGTGTACTTGCTTGATTTCCTGATTGATTAAGTTACTTCTGCATTCAAGTCTTCTTAAGCAGGTATGTGGTTAATTATGAGTAACCGCTTTAGTTTCCCGAAAGATTCCCGGACGTTTAATCGCATTGAATGCAACTAAACAGTTTGAATGTTCATATTGCAATTATAAAGTGACTATGATTATCACAATTAAATATGAATGTGTGTTCTCGCACCTACATGCCACCCTGATGGATGATGCCAATAGAGTCAGGCCCAGGAGGGTAGACCAATGGACACCATGAGAGGTGACCCACAGACACCAAGCTCGGGATTGAGATGGTGGTCTATGATGCATGACTAATGGGCACCCTATGTGGTGACTCACAGGCACCAAGCTCGGGATTGAGAAGGTGGCCTTAAGTCAATGGCAAAAGAGAAACCCTAAAGGGGGTAATTCCAGGGTTAGGGCAAAATCGGTGGGGAATGTCACATGGAAAATGTAAATTGCCCTGTTTAAATATCTTGGTTGCAATATTTAAATTGTTAAACTTATTTGTGAAACTTTGATTGCCTCCACATACCAGCAATTGATGATCGATGTTTTGTTTGTCGGCGTTTTAGGTATGACCCTGAAAGCACAAACAGTAAAGTGACACATCTGGAAAGTAAGAAATAAAGTATAAGGAGGATTAGATAGAGAAATTTCAGTAAGGGATAGCTAGTTTCCCAAAGTTTCAAAAAGGTAAATAAAGTTTTAAATTTTCCTGCCAATATTCAGTTTAGTAGTAGAATTTCATAATTATCATTGATTATTTGCTGAACCTTTGATCCTGTAAATTGATTAACGATTCCGACCTTCGGGTCTGCCTTAATTGGGGGTTACCGGGAGGCGGGGTCGTTACAATGCTTGTCTCAGCGAAAATATGTTTTGGATCTATCTGAAACAGGAATGCTTGGGGCCAAGCTTGTTGTTACTCCCTTGGATCCATATGACGAGACTTCTTACCCTGACCATCATCAATATCGACGAATGGTAGGAAAATTTATATATTCATTCTCACTAGGGACGATATCACGTCTATTGTTGCATTAGTTAGCAGATATCTAGATAAGCCCAAACAATGTCACTGGGATGATGTATGCCATATTTTGAAGTATCTGAAAAGTTCTCCAGGAAAAGGCTTGCTTTACAAGAAACATGGGCACTGTAATCTTATTGGTTATTCTGATTTTGATTATGCTAGAAGCAAGATAGATCGCAGAGGTGGTAACCTCGTCACCTAGCGAAGCAAGAAGAAAACCGTAGTTGCTCGTTCTAGTGTAGAAGCCAAGTATCCAGCGATGGCTCATACTACATTTGAACTCTTTTGGGTACGAGGCCTTCTGAAAGATTTTGGTGTCTCTGATTCTAAGCCTATCCCCATGCACTGTGACAACAAATCAGCCATCTTTATTGCCAACAATCCCACTCCATGAACACACTAAACATATTGAGGTTGATTGCCACTTCGTCTAGGAAGATGTCTTATCTGGTCAGATCTTTACGCCTTATACACATACTTAGATCAAGTTGCAGACATCTTTACCAAAACTTTTCCAAATACCAGAGTCACTAATCTGATGGACAAGTTGGGCATGATTGATATCTATGCTCCAGCTTGAGGGGGAGTATTAGTATAGATATTTTATTGGGTTTATTTTTATTATTGTGTTATGGGCTTTAGACTTGTCTTGTCTATTAGCCTTTTTCTCTTATCCCATATTGCTTGTCTCTACTTTAGACTTGACTCTCTTGTCCTATAAAATGCTCCAACTTGAGGGGGAGCATTAGTATATATATTATACTGGGTTTATTTTTATTATTGTGTTATGGGCTTTAGACTTGTTTTGTCTATTAGCCTCTTTCTTTATCCCATATTGCGTGTCTCTGCTAGTCTTTACTCTCTTGTCCTATAAAAGAGAGATCTTTGTAATTGTTTTACTCATCTAATAAGAAGCCTTTTATTATTTTAGATAGACATGCATAATATACACACATATCTATACACACATCGAAATATATTAAATTCTATGTGTGTAAACATTTCACACTACATGCACATTTCAAATACACACAAATATACGCACATATATACATGTAAATTTATCAATATTTTAGACAACGAGATGCGGGAGGCAGGTACACATGACCTTATGGTCGCTTTAGTGCAAGGTGGCCGCTTTTTAAAAAGCGGACGACTATAATTTTACAATTTTTTCATATAATTCTAATTTCCATGCATGCGTAAATGTTAGAACACATGAAATAATAAATAAAAAACTTTGTACTAATTACATTGTGCATATGCTTAATTGTTAGCAAATAAGACTGTAGCCTTGTAGCTACATATATATATATATATATATATATATATATATATACACACACACACACACACACACGCATATATAGAGAGAGAGAGTCGGGCTACAATACACTCGAATGTGTTCTTCGGAGCAGAATACACTCAAGTAGTTTTCATGATGCAATAATTTTTTCAAAATCCTAATCCGTTGATCTTCTTAAACATCTTGTGAATAGCTCATATACAAAATTTGAGCACATTTGGACATTTATAGGTCATGTTATAAAGATCACAAAAATTATGCATTTCAAATTAGTTTCGTGCGTCGATTTTGTTGCCCTCAAATGAGTGACTTACACTCATTCAAATGGGCTCAAAATTTGTATGTAGCCTAGTTATAGTATGACAATGAAGATCAATGGTTTACATTTTGCAAAAAAATAGTCTTGATATGCAAACACGCTTGAGTGTATTCGTGTGATCTGTACACTCGAGTGTATTCTAGCCTCTCTCTCTCTCTCTCTCTCTCTCTCTCTCTGTATATATATATATATATATATATATATATATATATATATATATATATATAAAATGTTTACTTAGAGATCGCTACTTAGAAATCGCCAACATTGTACGGTTAGACACTAATATGCTTACGTACCATGTATGACAACTGTTACCATGCATATCAAAGGTTGTCTTTCGTATTAAATTTGCATAATATAATGTGTTATTGTAAGCATTATGGATATAAAGGTATAGCATAAGGATTAAATTCTATATAACATTATACACAACTAGATGTATAGTTGTACAACACTTTTAAAAAGCAGCTCATTAAGTGGCCTAAGAAAGCAATTAAGCAGGCTAGGCAAGCGGGCTAGGCAGCAAATGTGGGTGTCTGATTGCAGCAAACTAGCCGGGCGCCTGAGGCCTAAAGTAGGCGCCCAGGGGCCTTGGGCTCATAAGCAGCTGCCTGTGGGCATTTTGATATAGTCATATTTATATGTTAAACATTTTTAAGGTATGTGTTTCATTTAGACTATTTATATATAATTGTATATCTTGCAATTAAAATATATAGTTTTATGTGATTCCAATATAACATTATACTTGTATAATCTTAATTCATTAAATTAATGTAAAATGCATATACTTTAAAAGGTATCGTCTCCACCTATACAACATGTACCCCTTTTCAGAATCGTGAATGGTAGCCACATATAGTAGTATGGTCGACACAACAGTGATTCCGAATCCTTTAAAATTCCATAAACATTTAGGAACATACAATTAGAAAAGTGTGAGAAATAAGTCAATGAGATTATATAACAAACAGACATAATTTAAGCATTTCCGCAAGGATGCAAAGGAAGTTAAGAAAAAACATAATTCAATAATTAGGGAAATGGCATATATCAACCACTGAACTAACATAATTTACAAATGAATGCAATCATACATTAAAGTAAAGAATTAAGATAAGCAGTACTTTAATTCTAAGTCATATTTTGAAGATACAAGTTGAAAATATTCGGTAAGCTTTCCACTCTTAATTACAAGGATAACATCATATGGATGACAAGAGTCTAATGATTAGTTGCACAACAAAGTATTTGTGAGACTGTTAGAACCATTTTCTTAAGCAGCAAGAGAACAATGTTGTAAATAGGATATATATATTGTTCTAACCTATAAAGGAATGACATTAGGAATACTCTTAACTGTAATTCATATTATACAATTACCATCTCCTGCAAGTAAACAATAAATTTCATATCTCTGAATAAATATTAGGTTATTCATTTTATCTCGAAGGTGGCATTTTATAGTATAAGTAAAAATATAGCTAAATCGGAAAAAAATTGGAAAAATAGTGAATATATAAGCTATTCAGGTTTATACAAATAGAGAATTTCATAGTTATGGGTGAAAAGAACTGCAATCACCTGTAACCACAAAGCGCGTATTGTGCAAGCATGGCTGAAAAGGCAGGCTGCTCAAACAACTGAATAGAAGAGGTAAAGAAATGAGAAAGAGTTCAAGAATCATGTGTAGCCAATCTTTGAACTATCATACTGCAGAATGCTTAAAACACACCTCTTTTGATAGAGAATTAATCTTTGTGACCAGAGATAAAGATAAGCTTCCAGCATCACCACTCGACAATTTGACCATTAAATGTACTAAGCATGTAGTTAGAGCTATCTGCAAACATCCAATATAAGACAGTGTGCTTTTCCACATAAAATAGCGTATCTTAGTTTAGATATAAACACAACAGTGATTTTGTATCTAAAGCCCCACCCCCGGCAGGGCGTGGGCCAGTAGCCCAACCCGAAATGGTATTTGGAATTTAATCTTTATCTAAACTTATTGATCATACATTAAAGTTCTTGGTTCTTTCATATTTAAAAAGAAAAGTTTTTTCTATCAGTTCATGGGTACATGCATTTCTATTTCTGCTCCTCGTCAAAAATGAAATTTCAACAGAAAGTTTGCAATTTTGATCAAAAATTTAAACTATGTTTTAGAACATGTGAAAAATAAGATTATGCACTCTTTCCAAGACCTATGACCACTCCACTGCTGAGATAATATCAAGTCCAAGCACCACACCAGTAATGCAGGGTAGGTTGCTCATGTACAGCTTAATTAGGGCTTGTCATATCTTGATTAGAGCACATCGTTTTTATTTAACGCTAGTCTGCCGGTTATCTATATAAACTCACATCTAGGGCTATTGTCTGGCGGTTGAATATGATGAATAAGATTAGTTTTGCAAACCATGTGTGCATCAACTAGCAGTGATATTCCTGAAGAAGTTCCCGAAATAGGAAACATTGATGATCCCCCTTTACACTATAATTAGAAAGAGATCCATCAATATTTATCTACTACTACAACATATTATGCCTCTTACCTCGTATCTCTATTGAGCATGTGCCAAAAAAAATTATCAAATCCTTTCAGAAGCCAAAGTGGAGGAATGGAATGGAAGAAGAGATGAAATCCCTAGAAATAGTAAAACTTATGAGTATGTTCCTACTCAAAGAGGACAAAAATTGCTTCAAGTGTGTCTTTACTATCAAACACAGTTGATGGAATAAAAAAATACGAAGCTCATATAGTTGCAAAAGGCTTCACACAGGCTCAAAGGATGACTATGATGAGACTTTTGCCACTAGAGATGGCAATGGAGAAAATCGTCCACTGTCCGCCCTGCCCCAACCCATACCATAAATAATAAAAAAAATCGGTTGCTCACCTTATTTCGGCGTGGCAATTCGATTTCTATTTGACATGTGGGTGTGGAAAAGGAGGAGAGTTGGTGATAGGTTGACAGCTAGTCATAAAACTCTCACTCTTCTTATGACATAAATCTTTATCAGTGAAATGAAAACCAGGCCAGCACTCCGGCCACTCGATTTCCCCATGGTTAGACGTTTTAGATTAAATCTCCCGCTTAATGCCCAATTAATCGGCCGCTTAGAGGGGAGCAAAATCGCCCGCTTTAACCCGTTTTTGGGTAAAAATGTCCAGCTGGACCCCAAAAGAACCCATAAGTTACTGGACTTGTTCCTAATCGACTTTTCTACCCATCTATATGTATGCTAAAGTCTGTAAATCGAGGCATAATGGTTATATCCCTGGTTGCATATAGTTGTGTATGTCATTATTTGTTGTTTCCATAATCTATATCTTCTACAAGTTTGTATTTTGTTTTTGTGAGAGACTTTTTTGTAATGACTAATGAGTTATGCTCTGAAGTGCTGTGTAACTACATTTATGTTCATCAATCACCTACTATCTTACTTCTCTTGTATTAAATACTAATCTATTGCTGATTTAGATGATCAGAATACTGCTGTAGCCTGTATCTAGTGATATGATACATCTATTGTTTAATGTTGAGCTATGTAAACATACGATAAGTCTATTGTTTAATGTCTTAAATTTATGTAGTTTATTTGTATTTGTTCAATCATAATTTTTTACTTGTGTTATAAACTATCTGAGTGTTTTATATTATTCTGTAGGTGTTTAGATATATATGAAATTTCCTAAAAATATAATATATATTTTTTTATCAGTAAGCGTGCCTCCTTCTATTCATATACAAAGCTTTACAAGTGGGGAGCTAAGCCCAAAAAAAGACCTATCTATGCAGGGCTTTATAATCACTATCTATTCTTCTCCACACACGAATTGTGGATGGAGTTACATTGTCAAAAATGGTTTGATTTCTAGCTACCCAGATGTGGTACAAAAAGAGAATCCCTAGCAGCTTAGAGTTTTTATCAGAAATCTGTAACAGGTCTTCAAAGGAACTCGGCCGCCATGGCATTCTAATCTTGGCTCTTTCCCATATTTCCAAGGTGAAACTACACGACCAGAAGACATGGGATATGTTCTCGGCCTGTCTAGCACAAAGGCTACACCTAGTGGCCAGATGGAACCTCTTCTCTGTAGGAAATCCTCAGTAACCAGCCGCTTTTGTAATATTTTCCAGCAGGAGACCTTGATTCGGTTTGGAGCAGTAGCACGCCAAAGCCAGTCAGCCCAATTCACATGGGCATGTTTGGTTCTGCACAATTGCCAAGCCCCTCTCATGGAGAATGTCTGCAGTCCTTCGAACTGACATTCATCTTTGGGTTGGAGGATAACGGATTTGCAGACAGCACGGAGCTCCTCACTGCCTCTAAATTCTGGAATTTTCCATTCACCATTAGAAATTATCGTGCTGAGCTGAGCGTTACTACCCAAGTTAGATCGTAGCTTCAGTGGTCTCGAGACTGAAATAACATCCTCTAGAAAGGCCCCATTTACCCACGGGTCATGCCACAGGAAAATGGACCTATCATTGCTGATACAGAATCTGACCAGGGGCAGAAATTCATCTCTAGCTTTGATGATTACCTTCCACATCCAACTATCAGCTTGTTTGCTCACATAGGACCAGACCGAGGTATCTTTGAGGTATTTGTTGTGGATCCATTTGATCCATAAAGTATTTTTATTGTTGGAAATATCCCATAGCAATCTGAGCAGACCCGCTTTGGACCAGTCCTCCACCTTGCGAATAGAAAGACCTCCTTACCGTTTAGGCCTGCAAATATCTTCCCAGGAACTTGTGTGGAAATGCTTATTGTCCTCCTTATCTCCCCATAGAAAATTCCTACAGTCTCTCTCGATCTCTTCCATAGTATCTCTAGGAAGCGAAAACACACCCGTCCAGAACAAGTGATAGGTTGACAGAGTAGAGATGATCAATTCCAATCTACCCGCCATCGATAGGTACATCATCTTCCAAGAATCCAGTTTGGTTTTGATCTTGTCGATGAGTGGAAAACACATGGACTTTGTAAGTCGACCTGCAAAGAGCGGGAGACCCAAGTATCTGACCGGGAAGTCACATTCATCAACATTCATCCTTTCACACAAATTTTTCGGAGCAGAGCTGCTGAGAAAAAGTTGACTTTTGGCCGGATTCATTTGAAGACCCGATAGATTTTTGAACTTATTTAAACAAGCAAGAATGCCCTCTGCATTATGCTCATTTGCTTCAGTAAACACAAGGAGGTCGTCCGCGAAGATGAGATGTGAGACTTTGAGGTCACCTGCAATAAGCGGAGTGATTTTTCCTTGATCCATAGCCTCTTTGAAAATGGCAGTAAGACCTTGCATACCAATGACAAACAAATAGGGAGCCAAGGGGTCGCCCTACCTTATACTCCTAACATTCATAAATCCATTCCAGCCAACAATCAGGGAAATTCATACCTCTCATAATATCAAGAATGTACCCCCTATCGATCGAGTCATATGCTTTGCTTAGGTCGGCCTTTAGGCACAACTTCTTCTTAGAATTTTGTTTCTTGAAGTCATGAATAAGTTCGTTTGCCAAGAGGATAGCATCTGAGATGCGTCTGCCCTTTACAAAAGTGCACTGGTTGATATCAATCAGAGATGGCAGAATATCTTTTAGACGATTAGCCATGATCTTAGAGATCACTTTATAGGCAAAGTTACATAAGGAAATAGGCCTCCAGTCCCCTATCTTCATTGGTTGCTTCACCTTCGGAATAAGGGCAATGAAAGTCTTATTCACCTCTTTCAGAAGCCTGCCCTTAACAAAGAAATCCTTGATGGCTGAGCAAAAATCATCTTTTATCACTTCCCAGGAAGCTTTATAAAAACAGGCATTCATGCCATCCGGTCCAGGGGACTTATCTTCATTAGAGTTCTTTACAACGTTGTGAATCTCTTCATCGGTTACAAGCTCACATAATCTCTGAAAGTGATTAGGCTGGAGCTTGGGCAGGTTTGTCCAATTGGCAGTAGTTTTAGCACGACTGCAATTGAAGAGCTCTTTGTAGTGTTGATAAAAAGCGGCCTTTATATCATTTTCATTGCTGATCTGAACCCCATTGTGCTCAATAACCATAATTTGATTCCTACTCCTCCTGGTCTTCAGAGATGCATAGAAGAAGCGGGTATTGGAATCCCCATTCTTGAGCCAGAAAACTCTAGAATTCTGCCTCATCATGGACTCCTCAATTGCCTTTGCAGCTACTGCCTCGTCTTTTTTGCTTTTGGCAATTTCCCATTGCAGTTCGTTGCTCGGATCTTCATCTGATTTGGCTTGGGCTTCAAGAGCTTCCTTTTCCTTATTTGCAGCTGAGTCAGTAAGGTCACCTTTACTCTCCCAGTTCCAAGTTTGTAAGCTTCTTTTAGTACGCTTCAACTTTTGCAGGAACCTATACATGGGAGGACCATTGTCCTGTTTCTGCCATGCATTAATGATAGTGTCATGGTAACCATCCATCTCGACCCAAGCATTGAAAAACCTCGTAGGGTATTTTGCTTTAGGTTTCGCCTCATCCATGTGAAGAACCTGAGCATAGTGGTCGTTGTAAATGGTAGGCATGATCTCGAGCCAGAGGTTAGGCAAATCCATTTGGGCTTTATCATTGAAGAAATCTCTATCAATCTTGCTCCTCGTGTTGTTCTCCCCTAGCTGTTGGTTGTTCCATGTGAAATATGGATCTTTCGCTTCTATCTCAAACAATTCAGATCTGTGAACACAATCATTGAAGTCGAGCATCGATCTCGCAGAAGGACCCGATCTACCTTTTCTTTCCTCGATCAGACGCACCGCATTGAAATCTCCTGTCACCAACCAAGGGCATTGGACATTGGATTTAATGCGGACTAGATCAGTCCAGAGCTGTTGTCTTTTACAGTCATCATTTTCAGCATAGACAGCAGTAATTTCCATTTTAAAATCCTCCACTACTAAACCGAAATGAATGTACTGTCTAGATTGACCAAGCATGGTAATCTTAATGTCTTCCCTCTCCCAGAGTATAAGGATACGAATCTTGCTGCAGCAGTAAGAGTTGTCTATCCAAGTGGCTCTAGGCCAGGTGTGCTTCATGGATCTGGCGATCTTATTTCTTCTAATCTTCACTTCCGTAAGGATAGCTATGTCAGTAGCTGCCCTCTTCAGCTCAGCCCGGACGACATGTTGCTTATCCCAATCGGATAAGCCCCTGATGTTCCAGGCTGTGATGGAGGATTTATTAACCATTGGAGGGGGGGATGACTTGCTGCCACCCACAGCCTCCGAGTTTGTGTCCAGATTCAAGAGTGACTGGTATATATTGTTCGTCTCCTTGTTCTTAATCGTACTAGGAGAGGTCTTGTTTCTGGTTGATCGCCTCTTCGGGCTCTTGTTTCTGCGAGGCTTCTCAAAGCCTTCTTCATCTTGTGCAATAGTAGCGGCTTCAACAACCTGATCATGAGCCTTTGTATTTGGTACCTCTTTGTCAGGTTCATTTTCTCGAACAGCAGCAGGGTGTTCAGCAATGTCGCTCGTGCTCTGCTCTGTCTCCTCGCTCAAGAGTCCAGCCGGTTGCTCAGAAGGGGAAGTTGTTGTCACTTCCTGCTCATCCACAATGACAGGTTGCTCAGGAGAGATGCCTTTGCTGGTCTATGCTTCTTTGCTCGGCAGAACAGTGGGCTTTTCATAATCCTGCGGTTTGGAACAGAGGGTTTTCTCATGCCCAAAATTGTGACAGTGCAAACACTTTTGTGGGATCCATTTGTACTCGATCTTAACCGAGTAAGTTGTTCCCTTATCAGTTTCAACTTGACGGTGGTCGCGAACTTTGATGAGGCGTTCATCAGGACATTGATGCGAGCAAAATCAATCCTGCTTCGGGCCTTGGTTTGCCTATCCAAGCATTGCGGCTTCCCTAAGAACGAAGCAATGCGAGATAGCATCAGTTCACTCCACAATTCTAATGGGGGTTCGAGGATTTTCAACCACACAGGAACGGAAGAAAGCTTCTCTTGCTCTAGAGGCTCCCCTTTCTCCCATTTTTTGAGGATCATCGGCTTCCCTTTAACCTGCCATGGACCTCCTTCCAGCGCATTGGCTAGATCAGTGCCGTTTTGGAACTTAATGATAAAACTTCCGCAGGCTCTACCCATGATCTCGATCTCCCCTTCCGGCTGCCAGAGTCTTTGGAGGAAATCTTTGAGGGTTGGGATGTGAGGTCTGAAGCCAATGATGTAGCCGGCGGCTGTGTTCTTCCACAGCGCGGCATTGCCATCAACTTCTTCTTGCGGGATAATTATCGTGTCTTCTTCAACAGTAATCTCTGTCTCCTTCAATCTAGTATCCACGTCTCCCACGGGAGTCTTGCAGATCGCAGACCATTCCTTCGGCTTTTCAGCAACCTTGACCACCTCGGCAAACGATCTTCAATTTAGACAAGATGGTTTATCTCCCTGTTGGTGCGTCCGGCGACCATCACTTTGCTGGTGGGACTGACGGCGGCCGTCGCTTCCCGTGCCGCCACTCCGTGCGGCCATCTAGGTTTTTTTTATTGCGTAGCAAATATAATATTTATATATATATGTGTGTGTAATTTTGCATAAAAGTACTTAGAAAATTGAAACTTGTTTTTTCAAGAATCGCCCACTTAATCACCTGCTTACCGCTTAACCAGTTACAAGGTGTTGTCCGCACGCTTACCGCTTAACTTTTTTAAAACATTGATCTTTATAAAAATTCCGTTGGAGTGTCCCTACCTAGCGACGAGTTGCATCGGCACCCGGGTGTAGTAATAAATATGCAAGGGGTTTCAACGCAGCAGCGCCCGGTTGTGTTGAAAGAAAAGCAAGGGTTCCCACATCTTGGGTGGGTGAGGGTAAAGAAGCTAGTCTCGCTGCATCATTGTCCGGATGTAGTGAAAAAATATGTAAGGGCAATCTTTTCGAATGAGACAGGTAAAAAAGTAAGTTCAACAAAAACGGATCACAGTGGGATCTTGGAATATTGGCTCTTTGAAAGGAAAGTCTTCAGAGATAGATGATATCGTGATTAGAAGAAAAGTTAACATTATTTGCTTGCAGGAAATCAAGTGAAAAGGGGAACGATGCAGAGAGTTTGGAGACACATGGTATAAATTTTGATATACATGTATTGACAAACATAGAAATGGCGTTGGAATTATTGTTGATAAGATGTTGAAGGATGATGTTGTCAAGATCACAGGGATGGGGGACAGAATCATGTAATTCAAGGTTGTTCTTGGGAGAAAGGTTTTCAATACATTTAACGTTTATGCCCCAAAGTTGGCCTTAGTGAGGAGGCAAAGAAGGATTTCTGGGATAACATGGATGAACCGATGCAAGAAATACTGATAGAGGAGAAGATCACTATTGGGAGTGACTTAAATGGCCATGTGGGGAGTAGAAATTTTGAATATGAGAGAGTTCATGGAGGTTTTGGATATGTCAATAGAAACGGAGAGAAGATTTTAGATTTTACAGTTGCTTATGATATGATCCTAGTGAATAAATATTTCAAGAAAAGAGATCCTCATATTATTACTTTCAAGAGTGGGCGCAATTGTAAACAAAGTGATTACTTCCTTACAAGACGGATAGATAGAAAAGTATGCAAGGATTGTAATGTAATCCATGAGGAAGAATTCACCACCCAACATAGGATGGTGGTTTTGGATGTGAACATGAAGATCAACAAAGTTAAGCATAACAGAGGCCAAGACAGATGAGTCAAGTGGTGGAATCTTAAAGCATAAGAGAAATTGACATTTTATGATAAACTTATCAAGAAGAGAACATGGAACTTAGTCTGATGTCAACTCTATGTGGCAAAGTATGAGTGCATGCATAACAAAAATTGCCAAAGAGGTCTTAGGAGAGTCCAAAGGGTGTGGGCCTCCACAGAAAGAGACTTGGTGATGGAATGATGAAGTGCAAAAGGCGATTAAACTCAAAACGGAAATCTATAGGAGCTTTGCCCAAATCAAGAGATTATGCAACATTTCAGAGATACAAACAAGCAATGAAAGATGCTAAGAAGGCAGGTCAAGAGGCAAAGTCCAGACAATTGATGAGATATATAAGAAGTTGGGACACTAGAGAAGGGGAAAACGATATTTATAAAATAGCCAGTATAAGAAAAAGGAAAGGAAGACACTTGAGTCAATTAAAATGCATCAAGAATGAAGATGGCAGAGAGTTGGTGAATGATGACGATATAAAGAATCAGTGGAGAAACGACTTTGACGATATAAAGAATCAGTGGAGAAACTACTTTGATATGTTTTTCAATGGAGATACTCTAAGCAATGTAAGAGACTCAGGTGACATTAATGCAAGAAATATCACTTACACACAATGAGTTTCACTATCTGAGGTCAAGAATGCTTTGAAAATGATGAAAATGAAAAAGGCATGTGGTGCAAACGGTATTCCTATTGATGTATGGAAGAGTATGGGGGATGAAGGAGCTATGTGGTTAACAAATATCTTTAACAAGATTATGAAGACAAAGAAGATGTCAGATGAATGGAGAAATAGTACTATAGTACCGATCTACAAGAACAAAGAAGATATCCAGAGTTGCACAAACTACAGAGGTATCAAGTTGATGAGTCACGTTATGAAGTTTTGAGAGAGGATTATTGAGCAAAGGCTAAGATTGATTACACGGGTATCAAATTTGATTTTATGCTGAGAAGATCAACAACTGATGTTATTTTTCTGATAAGGAGGCTTATGGAGAAGTATAAAGAAAATAAAAGAGATCTTCATGTGTTGTTTATTGATCTGAAAAAGGCCTACGATTGAGTGCCCAGGGAAGTGTTATGGAGGGTTTTGCATAAAACGGTGTGTCTATCCAATACATTGACCCTGGCATGTATGATGGCTCAAATGCAAGTGTTAGGACTCCTAGAGGAGAGACATTTTTTATATCATCGATGGGGTACATAAAGAATCGACATTCCAACCATTATCTATTCATTCTTGTCATGGATGAGTTGAGAAAAGATGTTCAAGATAATATCCCTTGGTGCATGTTATTTGTTGATGATAGTGTGTTGATTGATGAAAGAACGGAAAAAATGAATGACAAAGTTGAACTTTGGAGAAATGCATTGAAATCTATTGGATTTATGATCAGTAGAAGTAAAACTGAATATATGCATTGCAATTTTAGCCAATCTAGAATTGTGAATGGTGGGGTCAAGTTGGATGGAATGAATGTACCAATATGTGATAAATTTTGTTACTTGGGTTGTATTATTGAAAGGGAGGGTGAGGTTCAAGATGATGTTTGTCACATGATCACATCAAGATGGTTGAAGTGGAGGAGTGCAACTGGAGTAGTATGTGTTTAAAAGTTCCCACTCAAATCAGAAAGCAAGTTTTACAGAACAGCTATACCACCAACCATGCTATATGGGAGTGAATATTGGACAGTGAAGAAACAAGGTCTCAACAAGATGAATCGGGCCAAAATGTGTATGTTGAGATGGATGTGCGGGAAGACGAGAAAAGATCATTTGAGGAATGACTATATCAGAAACAAAGTGGGGGTGGTGAGCATCGAGAACAAGTTGTGTGAAGGTCGTCTAAGATGGTATAGACATGTGCAATGCAAACCGACAAATGCATCTATTTAAAGCAAGTTTATTTAGTCGAGCACAACTAAAAGAAGCAGAGGCGAACCTAAATTAACTTGGGAAGAGCTTATAAAGAGAGATTTTGAAATTGAATGTGGCTGAAACAAGGTCTCAACAAGATGAAAATGGCTGAAATGTGTAAGCTGAGATGGATGTGTGGGAAGACGATAAAAGATCATTTGAGGAATGACTATATCAGAAACAAAGTGGGGGTGGGGAGCATCGAGAACAAGTTGTGTGAAGGTCGTCTAAGATGGTTGGACATGTGCAACGCAAACCGACAAATGCACCTATTTGAAGCAAGGTTATTGAGTCAAACACAACTAAACGAAGCAGAGGCAGACCTAAATTTACTTGGGAAGAGCTTACAAAGAGACATTTTGAAATTGAATCTTTACATCTTGATTAGAGTATGACCCATGACAGAGCTAATTCGAAAAGAAGGATCCATATACCCAACCCTAACATGGTTGGGATTGAGGCTTAGATGATGATGAAGTGGGTGTGGGAATCAGTATCACCCAAGATTACAGATACGTCCACGAGCATTATTTTTCTAACAGATGTTAGCAGAAGGGACATATGCATGCAGACTGAGACAAGTATGAGGATAACCTCGACGAGGAAGTCCAGATGCTCAAACTCGTGTGGGAGTCTCCACCATTACCCTCTACTTACTCTGTCGCACCTGCCACCTTGCAGCAGAGCAGAGTTACCCATCAATCTCCTAGCCACTCCGACATTCAAGAACAAGCATTTTGCTAATAGGTTTGCTCCTTGTCACCGACATCTAAAGTTCAATGGGTGTCAGTGTTGCAGCCGATGTGCCCTCGAGAACAGTTGTTGTATATCATGGTAAGCAACCAGCCAAATGCCCGACAGCACAGTTTAAAATTTAGAAAAAAATGTCAAAATTTTGGCAATTATTTCCATAACGATGGTCGTCAAACATCAAAATGCACTCACCATCGACATTTTTCTTTCTTTTTAATGTACTATATGGAGATATGAACTACCTAGAGAATATATTTTACATAATATTGTCTTTAAGTCTATATATTGTGCTTGCAAACTATAATAACGTAATTCATTGATTTCACATTGAAAATTGACATCAAAAATCTCCATCAGAAAAGTTCAGGGTCCTCCACTCACAAATGAGGAGACCCCAACCCCTACATATCCAATATGATATATTATTGCATATTTGAGTAGATTTGCTATTAGACAATTCTTGTAAATTTTCATAAATTAATTCGTTAATTTTTTCATCGAAACGCCTAGAACGCATTTGTAAAAAATTCGTCGATTTTCGATAAATTTCTTTTCTATGGCCACCGAAACGACATCGAAATTGGACACTTTTTTCCCTGCCTGACGGACGTCACACACAGGATGACGAGCTATGTGAAGTAGAGAGAGAAGAGCCCTACGACCGTGCATGAGAGGATCATGGCTAGGGCGATGTGGTAGTGTGTGACGTTCTCAGGCGATGATGACGTCGGCAGCCACCACGCCACCCAAGCCAACTAAGGCTATGATGTCAAGACAATGTTGGCAAAGCTCTAGGCAAATATCAGTGTGGTTGCATGTGAGCTCTTTATGGTGTAACATGGGTTGGAGGAAGAAGAGGAAGATAGTCGGGGACCCAATCTGACAGTGGATGCAACTGTGCGTCAACTTTAATGCTATTGAGATACATTCAACGTTCAAACATCAATGCAGATTCATGTCCCCGGATTTGTACCATTAAATGATGTGAATATTTATACCAATATCAACCATTCACTGATTGGGTGATAAACAAATAGAATGATGTGGATCGGGTAATGGTAATCCAATGGTATGCACATTAATTGGCATACCTATTCACCACAATTACATAGAGAAAATCAATAAAATCATTTTTCTCTTGAAGTGCATTTTTAGGAAACATGTATCAATGGGATATTAAAAATGTATTTTAAACATAAATCTCAAGAAGTGTATTCCACCTGGGTTTTCTTCAAAATAGAAGTGTGCCAAACTGAATAAAGCTTATAATGGCTGAAACGATCTCCAAGAGCCTACCTTTATGGACTCAAAGTTGGCTATGAAACATGTTGGTTAGTAAGCAAGGTAATGTTGATTAATTTATTTTTTGGCGACACCATTGTTCAAAAAGCGATATGCACTATATGCGTGAAGAGAGCACCTCATATATTATATGTAGTATGCGGTACTACACTGGGATCTAGATTTTTTTTAACAAACTAATTAAGGATAGACATAAAATGGTATCTTAAGTTTATGTACAAAAAAATTTAACATAGAGATTATGCACAAATATATTTAAATGCACACATTAATATGCATGCATAATACGCTTATATGATTGTGTGTGTATATAATACACAAAATGAGTGCATATATGTGCACATGTTGAAATTGTTGACCTAACAGTTATACATTATCCAAATTTAGATGATGACTTAACCATTCCATTCACATGTATCTAATATGTCTACTTGAGAATGATTTCAGGTTATTCAAGCCCTAGCTTGATCAAATACAAGCCAAAGTCAATGCAAATGTACTTTTGCGGAAAATGCCCTAAAACCCTTAGGACAATTTTTGTAATCATTTATATTGATGCTATGACTTGTAATCAAGCTGAGAAAAAATCAGGAGCACTTAAAAAGAATGTTTAATCACTCTAATGACATTTTCCAAAATTCATTACAAAGAGTTTTGTCGGTAGAGTTTCATCCTTGATAAACTCGATCGACACCCTTGATGGATTTTGGAAAATACAAGGGTTGGTCGAGTTTCCTCAGGAAAACTCAACCGACACCCAGCATTGGCCAAATCAAATTTAAGTTGTCGGTCGAGTTTCATCTAGGATAAACTCAATCGACGCTTCAAATTTGCTTTGTCAATAGTGCTATCGGTCAAGTTTGCTTTATGGAAACTCGACCGACTGCATTGTACAGAATGTGTAGAAAACGTGATTCTAACCGTTGGAGTGTTGCAAATATTAAAAATAGATCTGTTGCAACACCCCAAACGAATAAAATTCGTTCCCAATTGCTTCTAGTGGCTAGTGGACATCCCCAACTATAAATAGGGACCATTGGGCTTCATCTCAAGTTTTCCTCTCATGCTCCTAGCTATAGTAGAGTGACTTTGTCCATTTAGAGCCCCTTTCTCTCTCTTTCTTACTAATTAAAATGTCCATATGAGTGAGATAGACTATTGTGAGAGAGAAACTTCATTGTAATCCTTGTGAAGCTCTCAATCTTCTCTTTCCCCAACCTCTTTCTTCAAGCAAAGTTAGTGAAAGCTTCTCTAAGTTGAAGGAAAAGGTGAAGGCTGGAGATGCTTGAGAAGAGTGGGTAATTCCTTCAAGGCGGAAGACTTGTTACAAGAAGGGGAGCTCCTTGGTGAAAGTTTCCAGCTCCTCGTAAAAGTGGGTAATCCCTTGTAGAGGTTGAAGACTCTTTCTCGAAGGATAGGTAAGACCTTGTAAGGTTTATTGGCTCCTTTGGTCCTTATAAAGGAAGTCTAGGTATCATTGCCCTACAAAAGGAAGGTCTTATTGTATGTCTTATGTGGGAATGGGCGTATTTTCTATATTCAAAAAAGAAAAAAATCACTCCTATAAATAGGAGGAGGTTGTACAAGGAAGCGAACTGAAAAACCCTAATGAGCCACTTTATACATGGTCCCATATTACAAACTAAAGAATAAACTTTAACAGAAATACATTTAAACATGAAATTAATATCTCTCAATACTCCCCCTCAAATTAGAGCATAGATGTCTACCATGCCTAACTTGCAGCATAGTTCCTCAACTCGCTTGCCAGAGAGAGGCTTTGTAAATATGTCTGCAGTTTGCTCATGTGATGGTAGGAAAGGAGTAGTAATCTTCTTATCCAATACAACATCTCGAAGAAAATGATAGTCGACTTCAATACGCTTCGTCCTCTCATGAAATACAGGATTGCTAGCAATGAAGGTAGCAGCATGATTATCACAATACATCGGGATAGCGTAGGTGATAGGGAACTAAAATCTGCAAGAATAGATTTAATCCATAACGATTCACAAGTAGTATGTGTCATTGCATGATACTTAGACTCAGCACTAGATCTTGCAACTACATTTTGTTTCTTGCTCCTCCAAGTAATCAAATTACCTCCTACGAAGGTACAATAACCGAACGTGGATCTCCCGTCAGACTTACATCCTACATAGTCAGCATCAGAATATCCAAGAACATCAAGAAGTCCATTTCTTTTATAAAATAACCCCAGTCCAGGAGCATTCTTTAAATATTTTAGGACACGACAAGCAACCTCCCAGTGACATTGCCAAGGGCAATCGAAAAATTGACTAAGAACTACAGCAAAGGATATATCTGATATGGTACAACAAAGGACAAACTTTCCTCGAATACTCCCCCTCAGCAACATAACCTAGAGGTTGGGACATGTAGTTGATGCAGACGTCACCCTTGGTTGACGGCAACAGAAATAAGAATACGCACAGAATTAAGACAAGAAACTGGGAAAAAGGTTTCAAATAATCAATTCCAGATTCTTGTGTGTATCCTTTGGCAACCAATCTAGCTTTTAAGCGTTCAATCGTTCCATCTGGCAGATTTTTAACAGTATATACCCAGCGACATCCAACAAGATTGCATCCTGGAGGAAGATCAACAAGGACACATGTCCTACGGGATCGAAGACCATCCATCTCCTCATCCATAGCCTTCTTCCATCCAGGGTTGAGAAGTGCTTCCTGTACAGTCTTTGGAATAGATATAGCAGACATTGCAGTAGTAAATTTATCCATGGAAGCATTTAAATGATTTGTAGAAACATGTTTAGAAATGCCATACTTTACACCAGATCGTTGTCCTTTTCGTAAGGCAATAAGCATGTCCAACTCAGAAACTTGACTAGAGCAATAGAATTATCACGAGTTGGTGATGGATCATTAGTCTCCGAAGAGGTCATAGCAGGGGATGCTTCAGGTGGAGGTCTTTTGCTCCGCCGCTCATACTTTCATAATAGGGGTGGAAGACTTATTGGCAGACTGGACGGTATGAAGTGGTACGGTAGGAGAAGGCACATGTTGACTTTGTTCAGAAAAGAATGAAGTATCTTCAAAAAAGGTTACATCCGTACTAACATACATTCGACGTACAACAGGGTCAAAACACCTATACCCCTTTCGTGTTCGAGAGTATCCAAGAAAACAACAACAAACATCTCGTGGACACAATTTATCAAGTCCAGGTTAGTGATTGTGGACGAAACAAAGGCAGCCAAAAACTTTTGGTGGTAGGGCAAAATTAGTTCATGTGTGTAGAGAAGTTGGTAGGGAATTTTATTTTGTAGGATGGACAAAGGTATGCGGTTAATGAGGTAGTTGGCTAATAGAATGGCATCAGGCCAATAGAATTTGGGAACCTTCGTTTCAATGAGGAGAGTTCAAGCAGCATCAAGAAGGTGTTTGTTTTTCCTTTCAACAACACCATTTTGCTGTGGCCTATATGCACATGAGGTTTGATAAACAATTCCTTTTGAGATACAAATGTTCTGAAAACCATGTTGCATGTACTCAGAAGCATTATCAGTGCGGACAAATTTAGTAGTAGCAGAAAACTGAGTTTTTATTTTATTCAAAAACTTGGAAAAAAACATCTAAAATTTCAGAGCCATCTTTTAAAAGATAAAGCCAAGTGGCACGAGACCAATCGTCGATAAAAAATATAAAATATCGCACACCAGTACGATTACTGATACGACAGGGTCCCCAAATATCGGAATGAATTATATAAAACAAACTAGGGCTCCTGTTATCACAACGAGGAGAATACACAGATCAGTGATGTTTTCCAAGTTGACAAGATTCATAAGAAAATTTTTCAAAAGACAAACTAGGAAATAAGGATTTCAACTTATCAGCTGAAGGGTGACCAAGCCGCAGGTGCCATTGATACAAAGTTGTAGAGTGAGCCATAAGAGCAGTAGCGGGCAAATTTGACGAGGTCTATAGACAGTACAAACCATCTCCGCCTTCATATCCCCTACCAATCGTCTTCTTCGTCCTGAGATCATGCATGGAGACAGCGTAAGGAACGAAGGTTGCACTGCAGTTTAAAGATTTGGTAATTTTACTAACAGACATCAAGTTCAAAGGAAATTTGGGCACAAATAGGACAAATTTAAGGAGATTGTTGTTAACATCCCCTATTTGAGTGACGGGAAAACTGGACCCATCTGCTAGACGCAGTGGAGGATGATATGCAGATTTCTTTAGTTGAGTGAAAAGATTTTTATTACCAGTCATATGGGTTGTGGCACCAGAATCAACAATCCAATCGTCTTTTGTCGAAGAAGAAGAAGCTTGAAAATAAGAAGGATCACCTAAGTGTTGAGCAATGTTTGCCTGATGTGTGGTAGTAAGTGCAGAAGCAGCTTTGATTAGCTTGTCAAGGTCAGACGAACTTAGTGTTACCATCTGAGCAGTATCAACATTAGGAAACTCTTCATCAGCTTCATTAGTAGAGACTTGGTTTGCCCATTCGGGCTTTCCATGCTTCTTCCAGCATTTGTCCACGGTGTGATTAATCCGTTTACAGAAGTTGCAATACCAAGGCTGAAGAGGAGAAGACCCTCTTCCATAGGATTGAGGAGGTGGAGGCCCTATGCCACCATTGTTAAGACCTCGGCCTCGTCCACACGTAGAGTTTCCACGTCCTCGTCCAGCAACAACCAGTGCAGCAGGCTCTTCTTTGGTAGTAGAAGACGCGGAGCGAGATAACCGAAGATAAACATCGTCTAGCATGGGTAATGGTTCGGATGTAAGGATTTGTTGGCGGACGGCTTCATAGATGGGGGGCAAGGATGCCAAGAACTGGCATAATTGGACTTCATCTTGTTGTTTTTGCACTTTATTGAGATCAGTAGATAAGGGATGGTGGAGTTTGAGTTCTCCCCAAATACCTTTGAAGGTATCAAAATGTAAGGCAAACGATGTAGCTTCGTCAAGTCTTAGAGAATGCAGACGTTTATAGAGTTCAAAAACACGGGAGGCATTTCCGTTACTGGAATAGATCTGAGCAATATGGTCCCAGGCTTCCTTAGCAGTATCAGTAAATAAGAGATTGGTGGATACATGTGATTCATAACTATTTAGAATCCAAGACAGGACTTGAGAATCACATTCTGCTCATTTCTTATACTCGGCCTTCTTTTTGTCATTCGTTTCATCTTTGTAAGGAGGTTGTTCAGTGAGATGCTCAAGCTTGCATGCAGAGTGGGCACAAATTTGAAAGGATCGTGCCCACAAAATGTAGTTGGATCCGTTGAACTTGACAAAAGTGACACAACTAGCATGTGTCTCCATGATCTCAGAGGAAGATGAAGCCATAAAGTTATAGTGATATCCAAAGAGTCTCCAAAAGCAGCAACAGGCGTGTCAGACAACGGCAAATAATCTTCTGGAAAGAGACACAGCGTGTCAAAAATAAGACATAGTGTGTCAAACATCAGCAAATAGTCTTCTGGAAAGAGACACAGTGTGTCAAAAATAAGACATGATGTGTCAAACAGCAGCAAATAGTCTTCTAGAAAAAAACACGACGTGTCAAAAATAAGACGCGACGTGTCAGATAGCAGTAAATAGTCTTCTGGAAGAAGACACGGCGTGTCAAACAGCAGCAGATAGTTTTCTGGAAAAAGACATGACATGTCAAACAACAGCAGATAGTCTTCTGAAAAAAGACACAGCGTGTCAAAAATAAGACGGCATGTTTGATGATTCGCCAGTGTGAGACACGTGTCTAAAATAAGACAGCGTGTCAAAGATCGAGGCAGCAGCAGATCAGACGATTTGCCGATTTGGGACACGGTGTGTCTGGCAGGAACACGGTGTGTCAAAGGTCGGGGCAGCAGCATATCAGGGGCAGAAATGGCGAATTCGGCAGAATAAGATCAAAAGAGACGAGAATAAGTGGCAAATACTTATGATTTACCAAGGAGAAGCAGGGTGATATGTTGGATATACCCTTATCTGTCGAACGGTTCTTCCAAATAATAGTTCTTCAGGGTATACGAACCTTGGAAGGATTGTTGTCCATGCCCCTAGATCCTTTTGCTGGAAAAGAGGAATGGCTAGAAGGAGAAGTAAATCTCCTTGGGTGTAATCAGCAACGGCGGTGAAGATGGAGGATGTGGAAGCGATGGTTGATGGAGGGAAAGGGAGTGTAAGAGGGAGAAGGCGGCGGCTGGTGGAGATCAGGTCTAGGTATCCTACTCAAATACCATGCGGGAATGGTCGTGTTTTCTATATTCACAAAAGAGAAAACTCACTCCTATAAATAGGAGGTTGTACAAGGAAGCGAACTGAAAACCCTAATGGGCCACTTTATACATGGGCTCATGTTACAGACTAAAGAAAGAACTTAAACAGAAATACATTTAAACATGAAATTCAGTAATATATCTCTCAATATCTTATAATGGAATATAAGTATCCAATGGTTGCAAAATCCTAGGGCTTGACCTCTCTAGGTAGTGGATTGACTTTCTCCTAGTTTGGAGATTGGAACCACTCAACATACCTTGTTCTTAATCTCATTCAATTCTCATCCTTGCTATGTATGCTTAAATGTCACATCAAATTTCAGATTTGCAAGTATATCTCTTGAAGTAACTTGAAGGTCTAATGAATCTTGTTTAAGTGTTTTTAGCTCTATTCACCCCCCCCCTCTAGAGCCCTTTTGATCCGACAGAAATTTGTATGTATAATTGTACTAACATATGAATAATGTGTGTAAATGTAAATAAATCAATATATATGTATATGTAGAAAACTTTGTGTATGTAGGTATATAATATGTAGATAAATTGTATATATAATATGAGCATATCAAGAGGTAAACATATAAACGTACAAATGTGTGTGGAAATGAAAATATATATATTAGAATGTACACACACATATACATATATGCAAGTATATTTAAATATATAATGAAACTTGTACACCCATGTGTGTGCATTTATGGGCATAAGTAGTGGACTTTTCAAAAAGATGAGTTTAATTGACCACTTAATCATGCAAGAGGGAGTGAGGGAGTATATAGGGCCCAGCATAGTCACAAAATACTCCGACTTTTTGCAAAAGTCATGTTTAAAACACGATTTTTTCCCTAGACGTATCAAACAACCGAATAACTCCCTATTCCCGAATATTACGTTTTATTCCCGCACTATTCACGAATTACTAGAGTTTTACTTTTTCTTCACGTTTTATACGTTTTTGTCATGTGCTTTCTCGTTTTATTCTATTTAACACTTTGACTTTATTTGAGTGTATATATATATATGCATGTGTATATCTACATACATACACACACATAAGTATACTATGTATATGTATATGTGTAATATATGTATGCAATGGATGTATAGATCTATACTTATATATATGTATGTATGTGCAATATTTATGTGTGCAATAGATCTACATATTTATGTACATACACATACATATGTGTGTGTGTCATCCGATTTATTCCCAACTTTTGCCTGAATTCAAGGAATTAAATACCGATCTCATTTTGACAACTTGGATATAGATATTTACCGGTATACCGATGGAAATATCGACAGATGCAATCCTGACCATATCGACGCCAAAATGAACAAATTAAATCATGAAATTTTGCAGGTGTAATCTCTACACCTAAATGCATCATTTTATGCAATAAAATTCTATAAGGGGTATGTGGGGGATGGGGGGGGGGTTGTCCATCATGTGGGAGGTAGGGAACCTATCATGTTTTCTGCAGATTTCGATGACAAAATATTGGAATTAAGATTTGGAATTTACTAGCACAATCCATAAACATAAATACACACACACGTGCAATAATATCCAATTTACAACACATGAATAGCATAGTAACTTACTAACTCATATTAGTTGTATGTCGAGTTACACACTGATTCTCCATAAAATATTCAGTTGATATGGTTGACATATTGCTCCCATGACATGTACATTATGTAAGGTTGATGGTATGAAGTTACGTGTTGCTCGTACATGTCTAATACTCGTTCGTATTGTGTAATTAAACACGATATGTTTTAGAATTTAGAGCACTATGTCTCCATATGCATCATATCAGATTCTGAAAGAAAATGTACACCATGGCTTTCTATTGCTCTTCTTCAATGTGTGACTTTGACAATTAACTTCATGACTGTCAAGGAAATTATGCACCATCACTATTGTGACACCTTTTATCCGTCGTTTGTTGTACAGGATCTTGATATGTGGTAGAGAGTTTCTCCATGGATTAAGCACAGTAGCAGATGGCAGATTCTTTGCCAAGTTAAGGCATTTTGGGATGAATTTACATTTTAATTGAGATAGATGAAGTGTAAATGAGAGAAATGGTAGAAAACAAAAAGGCATGCCTTAGATTAGACTTATTTGAGCCCTAGTTGTCGAGATCCCTTTGCTTTGCCATTTCCTCCTCTTGAACAATAGATACAGACTAAAGCACGCAAAAAATCGGTATTTCTCGTCGATATTTGGCGGTATTTGGCGATATTCGGCGGTATACCATCGGTTTACTGATATTTGCAAGCCCAACGACAGGTTTGTGTAAACTGATGACTGATGTCGTCCATATCGGTACACCGATGTTATCGTCGATATCTCTTTCATTGCCCGAATTGTTGACTATATTTTTACCGTATATTGACCAGTTTTTACTCGAATTTCCCGCATAATTCCCGAATCCCTAATTTTTTAGCTCGACCGAACGTATCCCAAATACGGAATATGTGGCTAAGGGGCCAAGGACTACTTAGTGGATTGGTTAGCAATATGTGGTGTGGTAGGGTGACCTAGTCATAAATGGGAGTATATGTGCTCCATAGAATTAAATGTCCGATTTCGAAGTTGTTTCCGATGGCCCAGAAACATATATTTTTCAAATTTTCACACGAAATTTTGATATTTACGACCCTAATGATTTCAACGATCAAATAAGCGAATTAAATCATGAAAATTTACCAGGATCATCTAAACGCCAAGATCTACTCCAATATGCAATAATATTTCATATTGGATATGTGGGGGGTCTCCCACATTTGTAAGTGAAGGAAACTGAACAATTTCGACAGAATTTTAATGGCAATTTCAATGGCAAAATGAAGGAATTGACTTACGAAATTTTGCAAACACAATGTTGAGACAAACACACTAGACTATATAATACATTTATATGTTTAAAGGTTAGGGTGAGATACATGTCTTGATGAGTGAGTGCACAAATAAACAGAAATGTCAAGTCTGCTAGACAGTTAATCTGTTAAAAGCTTCAAGTTACAACTTAGAATTTTAAATTTACAGTTACAAGTTCCAAACCTACCAACTACAACTTGTATAAGTCTAGTGTTAGCATTTAACTAGGCTACATGGAACATTTATGCATCGATCCAAGAAAGAACTTTGTTATTTTCAGAGTATTTCTCCATATCTCTATAGAAGAGTGTAAAAATTGACGAAGGTAATGTGTATGGTCTAGGGATAGGGGAAAGATATCTTAGAGTTAAGAAAGATAGCCTTTAGAAGCAAGAGATTCAATAAAAATTGCCAAAACACCCGAGATGTAGCTTTCTCAGCTTTTGGAACAAATTTCTTGAAATTTACTTTGTGTTTGTGTACCTTTTCGCAAAATTACGACCCAAACTGGGCTTTTTGTTGCAAAATTTCACCATTTTTGTTGTAATTTCGCACCTAGGGTCGAAATTTTCGCGAAATTACGTCCCATTCCCTGCATTTGTGTGTTTTGCATGTCTGATCGCAGGTTTCGATGTCCGATTGCAAAAAACAAAATTTCAATCGAAATTTTGTACCATTTCGCAAAATTACGGCCCAAACTGGGCTTTTTGTTTCAAAATTTCACCATATTCGTCGAACTTTCGCACCTAGGGTTCAAAATTTTCGTGAAATTACGTACGATTCCCTGCATTTGTGTGTTTCGCATGTCCAATCGCAGGATTCGATGTTCGGTTGCAAAAAAACGAAATTTCGAGTGAAATTTCGCAATTTCGATCGAAATTTTGTTCCATGATGTGCCTGTGCAGACCAATTTCCAAACATTGGTGACATGCACATGAAAAGATCATAGACTTGTCTATTTGATAATGATGATAAGGTTCATAAGAAGAAATCATCACTATCGTAAAGGTTGTCAAAATAAGTTTTGAGAACGGAGATTAGAGTTTGATGCAGTATTTCTTAGAAATCAAGATATCTAGACCAAAAGTCGTATGCATGTCTCTCAGTGTAATCTCGCTCTTGGACTACTAATAGTAACAAGGACCGGAGAAAAGCAGGGACTTGTGAGGTTTATAGTTGCAAAATCAAGAAAGGGAAATTGTAGAGTTGTAACATGGGAGAGGGAGGGAGGATAAGCGATGTCGAGTTAGGTTAGGATGCATCAGAAAAGGGTAAGTAAGATTGTCCAAAAACTTAACATGGGATATAACTTTTGAATATGTTTGGTATTAAAAAGTTGTGAGAGTGAAAAACAGTAGAACCATGAAAATTTATGGAAATTTGTGAAATTTCAGGGAAAATTGTTGAACTACATTTATTTAGGCAAAAATACAATTGACTAATCAAATACTATGTAGGGAGAATATCAAAACCACAATGTCTGTGATATGCAGTCAAACACTATAAAGAGAGGATGATAAATTATAATGAACTTACATGCCAAACTTCAAGGAGGGTAATTATAAGAATGACAAATTTATAAAGCGAGAATAATATATATTATACATAGAGGATAGTAGTAGCGTAGTAGGAAGGTAAGTAGACATATCGGTGGTGTTGGGAGGAAGAGTTGACATATTCTTTAAGCGTACACTGTGTGTCTAGGCAATGTCCATGACGTGTCCAAGCCTTATATAAAATATTCATAAAGTGGACACGTCCAAGTAATGTCCCTTGCACGTCCAGTCATGTCCATCACATGTCCAGTATTGCCCATCATGTGTTTGTCCCCGACACATGACAAGGATGGCCATTGTTGTCCAAGGGAAGTGTAGGTGCTTCCTAGGCAATAAAAAGTTTACATTGTCAACAATGTGCTCCCTTATGAACATAAAGTGGGAGAGGGCATATAGGGTTAAGGACGAGAGAGGGGTGTTGTAGTGAACACGAATGACAAAATGGACCAACCATAATTCCATGAGCAATGACATGTATAGGAAACAATAATACCACCTTAGGAACTTGATAACACAATGAACATTATTAGTGCCACGTCTACTTAAAAGTTCTATGTAATGCCTATGTATGTGGGCCAACCTAATTTTCTAGCAACAAAGGTAATAGACGAGATGGTAATAGCATAAATACAATAAATAAATACAAGTTATAGCATAAAAGAAAATTAATTTGTTGTAGGTAAAAATGTTAGGTTTTTATAACTTCCAACATGTATTACCATATTGCCAAAATAAATTGTAAGCAGGTCATATCAGTAGTTAGGGTTTTCAAAAAAAGTTCCAAATCAGTTCAAGACCTGGGAAAGGCCAAATCCAATCTAAACCTGCATGTTTCATCAAGTGCTTGATCCCGAACAACTTAGCTCCATAACGGGTAACCTGAGCCATACACATATACTAGAACTTCAACTATCTATAGTTTTTTCAAGCAATTATAAGTTCATTCAGCAAGTAATGGTTGTTAGGCATCAAAATTTGGTAGGTGTACACACTTGATCATTTGTTTTCTTTTTAGGGATTGTGTTGAGCCCAAACCTTGGGCCTAGGTCATAATGAAAACACTAATGCTCTCCATGTTCTATAGAATATAATGTATATATGAAGACTGTACAAAATGAAAAAAGTGTTTGAAGATTAACCTTTGCTCGCCGAACTATTTCATCGATGTGATCCCAAGAAGAGTACAAATTTATGAGCCCTTCAACAGATGCACTCTCACACCATAAAGATACTATATCCATTGCGCCGTTCAACACTTCAGAAAAATTATGGGTGTTCCCATTAGAAGATAAAACTTGCTTCTCTGACACCTGTATTGGCACCTTGTATAGCAAGAAAATATCATTGGACATTATCTCCAATGCTGTTGCTTGACATCTTAGCCTGTAAAATTAACAACTTCTTTAGCCTATGTGCTTCAAATTGAGAAACAAACTAGAAATTTTTCTCTCTCAGATTAAGCTAATAGCAGGTCGGATCTGAAAAGTATATGCATGGTTGCTAGATACATGGTATGACATAGACATAGACAAGCCAACACAAGAAAATTAAAAGGGAAGCATGAACAGTTGACACTCTTGAAAAAAGAAATCAAACACATGTTTGAACAGCAAACAGTCAGAGTCAACTGTATACTCTTGTTCTGGCGTGCTTTATAATGCCTCCAAATAATATAGAAGATGCCAAATGAGATCATCAACCTAATGATATTCTTCTTCGAATATAAATGAAGTTTGACTACCAAAACGATAAGTACAAAGGAAGATTCAACTCAATGACTATTACATCAAAATTTGATAGTTTTAGGATTCCAGTTGGTTGTCCAGTGATATATGAATGTGGTCATTGTTAAGGTATAATAAATACCTAGGAAGCATGGACACGGACACGGATTTAGACACGGACACGGACACGGACACGGGACACGTCAATTTCCAAAAATATAGGACACGGACACGGCAAGTATATGTATATATATAGATATTTGTATAACATATTATGACATATAATGTGTAATATGCTATGTGTATTAACACAAAATGATCTACATAGATTATCAGCATGGGCAACCACCATGAAATCCAACAAGTAATCAACATATAACATTATATTTACAAGTCACAATATGGATTAGTTCACAACAAACATTACGATGCTTGATTATATGATATTGTTGTAATATGAATTGTAAAAATTAAGAGCAGTAGAATTTTGGGGACAATAGTTCCAATGGAAATAATGATTAACAACATGTACTATCAAGAGGAGGTGAATCCAATTGTTTTCCTCCTCATGGTTGATGTGGCAGTCCCCGGATGTTGCAACAGCTGGTGGAGATGATAAGAAGGGTGTCAACGACTTGCATGTAGCACCTGAAGCTTAATTAACTAATGGTAGTAGGGCGAGTAGTGGAGGACAGGAGGCAAAGATTTAGAGAAGGCTTGGGTTTTTTCATACACCTAGGCTTAAGTGGGTCGGAGTGGTGTGTCCTGGAGGTGTCCATGGAGTGTCCAAGCTGTGTCCAACACTTCAATAAATAAAAAATTCAAAGTGGACACGCCGGAGGCGTGTCCAAAGTGTGTCCATGTTGGACACGCGTTGGACACAGACACGGCAACCTCCGAGAAGTGTTCGTGCTTCCTAGATAAATACTATTGAGATATATTACTGCATTTATTGTTTCATTGTATTTCTGTTTAAGTCTTTTCTTTACTCTGTAACATGGGCCTATGTATAAAGAGGCCCATTAGGGTTTTCAGTTTGCTTCCTTGTACAGCCGCCTATTTATAGGAGAGGGTTTTCTCTTTTGTGAATATAGAAAGACGGCTAACTTCCATATGGTATCAGAGTAGTATACCTTGCCAATATCTCCACCAGTCGTCGCCACCCTCTCGCTCTCTCTTTCCGTCCATCAGCCGCCACCGCCGCCGCCACAAGCATTCTCCATCTCCACTGACGTTGTTGATCACGCCTAAGGAGATCTACTCCTCTTTCTAACCCTATCCCCTTCTCCAACAAGAGGATCTAGGGACATGGCCGACGGTCCTTCCAAAGCCGTGAAGATTGCTATTCTGAAAAACTATTCGGCAAATCTATGTGGTCATCCATGACCACCTATCATAGGGCTATATTCATCTCTTTATTGATAGATTGGATCTTTCTAACATATCATCCTTCTTCTTGGTGAAACATAGTGTTTGCCATCTATTTTGGGTCATTTTGTGACCCTTTTGTTGTTTATGCACGACGTGTACATGCCATGTATCCATCTGACATGCCATGCATCTTCGGCGAACTACCCACTGTTGCTGCCAGACATTGCCATGCATGTCTTAGACACGCCGTGTAGACTTCCTGACACGCCCTGTCCATACTACCTATTGCCACTCTGCTACTTCCAGACACGTTTCTGCCTCTGACACGTTGTGTCTCCTTTCGCTGAAGAATCCTGTCTACTGTGTGTGTTGTGTCGACTTCCTAACACGTTGTGTCTCCTACTGCTGAAGATTTCTATCTATTGTGCACACGATGTGTCCATGTATATGTTGACTTCTGTCAACTACTACTGTGCTATACTTTGGAATCATGGCATCATCTTCTTCTAAGGCCATTGAGATTTGAGACACATGCTAGATGTGTCACTTTTGTCAAGTTCAATGGATCCAACTATATTTTAAGGGCACAATCATTTATATTTTATGCTCACTGCTCTGGCAAGCTCGAGCATCTCATCGAACTTCTTCATCCTAAAGATGATACATTTGACAAGAAGAAAGTCGAGTATAAGAAATGGGTAGTGTGTGACTCTTAAGTTCTCTCTTGGATTCTAAATAGTTGTGAATCACATGTATCCACTAATCTTCTTTTTACTGACAGTGTAAAGGAAGCATGGGATCATATTGCTCAAGTCTACTCCAGTAAGGGAAATGCATCCCGAGTTTTTGAACTCGATAAACGCTTGCATTCTCTCAGACTTGACGAGGCTACATCATTTGCTTCACACTATACCTTCAAAGGTATTTGGAGAGAGCTCAAACTCCACGATCTGTTATCTACTGATCTTACTAAACTACAAAAACAACAAGATGAAGTCCAACTATGCTATTTTTGGCATCCTTGCATCTGAACAATTGCCCATGTTGGACGATGTTTACCTTCGGCTATCTCGTTAAGTGTCTTCTACTACCAAAGAAGAACATGTTGCCCTTGTTGTTGCTAGACGAGGACGTGGTAACTCTACTCGTGGACGGGGCAGAGCTTTTCACAATGGCGGACGAGGGCCTCTTCCTCAGTCCTTTGGAAGAGGGTCTCTCCTCTTCAGTCTCGGTACTACAACTTCTGTAAATGGACCAATCATACCGAGGACAAATGATGGCAGAAACATGGAAAGCCCAAATGGGCAAACCAAGTCACCACTACTAATGTTGATGAAGAATCTATATATACATCAAATGTTGCTTCTCCTCATATATTTACCCTAAGTTCGTCTGACCTTGACAAGTTGATCAAGGTCGCTTCTGTATTTACTACCACACCTCAAGCGAATGTTGCTCAACACTCTGGTGTTCCTTCTTGCCTTCAAGCTTCTTCATCTTCAAAAAAAGATCGGATTGTTGATTCTGGTGCCACGACCCATATGACTGGAAATAAAAATCTTTGCACTCATCTAAAGAAATCTACATATCATCCTCTGGTGCGTCTGGCTGATGGATCTACTTCTCCGGTCACTGGAATAGGGGATGTTAACAACAATCTCCTTAAATTTGTTCTGTTTGTGCCCAGATTTCCTTTGAAGTTGATGCATGTCAATAAAATTACCAAATCTTTAAACAGCAGTGTAACATTCTTTCCTTACATTGTTTCCATGCAAGATCTCAGGACGAAGAAGACGATTGGTGGGGGATATGAAGGTGGAGATGGTTTGTACTATCTACAGACCTTGTCACGTTTGCATGTTACCGTTCTTATAGCTAACTCTACTTCTCTTTATCAATGGCACCTGAGGCTTGGCTATCCTTCACCCAAAAAGTTGAAGTCTTTATTTCCTAGTATAGCTTTTGAAAAGTTTACATGTCTATCTGGTCAACTTGGAAAATATCACCACTTTGTGTATCCTCCTCGTTGTAATAACAGGAGTCCTAGTTTGTTTTATTCAATTCATTCTGATATATAAGGACCATGTCGTATCAGTAATCATACTAGTGTGCAATATTTTGTAACCTTCATTGATGATTGGTCTCGTGCCACTTGGCTTTACCTTTTGAAAGATCGCTCTGAAATTTTAGATGTTTTCTCCAAATTCTTGAATGAAATAAAGACTCATTTTTCTGCTACTACTAAATTTGTTCGCACTGATAATGCTTGAGTACGTACAACGTGGTTTTTAAAAGATTTGCATCTCCAAAGGAATTGTTCATCAAACCTCTTGTGCCTATAGTCCACAGCAAAATGGTGTTGCTGAAAGGAAAAACAGACACCTCCTTGATGTAACTCGTAATCTCCTAATTGAAATGAAAGCTCTCAAGTCCTATTGGCTTGATGCCATCTTGTTAGCTAACTGCCTCATCAACTGTATGCCTTCGTCTATCCTACACAATAAAATTCCCTACCAACTCCTCTACCCACATGAACCTATTTTTGCCCTTCCACCAAAAGTTTTTGGTTGCCTTTGTTTCGTTCAAAATCACCAACCTAGACTTGATAAATGTCTCCATGAGTTGTTCGTTGTTGTTTTCTTAGATACTCTCGAACTCAAAAGGGGTATAAATGCTTTGATCATGTTGCATGTCGCTTGTATGTTAGTGCAGATGTCACCTTCTTTGAAGATACATCATTCTTTTCTGAACCAAATCCACATGTGCCTCCTAATGTACCACTTTCTACCGTCTGGTCCTTAGACGAGTCTTCTTCTCCTAATCTGAAAGTATAGGAGTGGCGGGGCAAAAGATCTCTACCTGAAGTATCCCCTGCTATGACCTCTTTGGAGATTGATGATCCATTACCAGTTAATGGTAATTCTACTAACTCTATACAGGTTTCTGAGTTGGACATGCCTATTGCCTTACGGAAGGGACAGCGGTCTGGTACACAATATTGTATTTCTAAGCATGTTTCTACAAATCATCTCAATGCTTCCATGACTAAATTGATTGTTGCAATATCCGTTATCTCTATTCCAAAGAATGTTCGGAAAGCACTTGTACATCCTGGATGGAAAAAAGCTATGGATGAGGAGATGAATGCTCTTCGATCCCGTAAGACGTGGATCCTTGTTGATCTTCCTCTAGGTAGCAATCTTGTTGGATATCGTTGGGTATATAGTATTAAATATCTGCCAGATGGGACAAGTGAACGCTTAAAAGCTAGATTAGTTGCCAAAGGATACACACAGGAATCTGGAGTTGATTATTTTGAAACTTTTTCTCTTGTTGCTTGCCTTAATTCGGTGTGTATTCTTATTTCTGTTGATGTTAATCAAGGATGGTGCTTTACATCAACTAGATGTCAAAAATACATTTCTATATGGTGACTTGCAGGAGACTGTCTATATGTCCCAACCTCCAGGTTATATTGTTGAGGGGGAGTTTTCTGGAAAAGTTTGTCTTCCTAAGAAGTCTATTTATGGTTTTAAGCAGAGTCCTCGAGCATGGTTTGACAAATTCTCTCTTATACTGTAGCAATTTGATTTCACAAGGTCTTAGTGTGATCATTCTGTTTTTACCAAGACCACCACTTCTGGAATTGTTATTCTTATTGTATATGTGGATGATATCATTATATCTAGTAGTGATGCCACAGAGATTGTTGATACAAAGAAATATCTTATGAAGCACTTTGTAGCCAAAGACCTTGGGCGTCTTCGGTATTTTCTTGGCATTGAGGTAGCATATAACAAAAATGGAGTATCGCTTTCACAGAGGAAGTATATTCTAGACTTATTATCTGAAACAGGAATGTTGGGTCGTCGACCTGTTGTCTCACATATGGATCAGCCACATGATCTTCTCTTAGAAGATAAGTATTGCTACAAGCGACTAGTTGGAAAACTTTTATATCTCACCGTTACCAGACCAGATATAAGTTTTGTTGTAGGAGTTCTTAGTCAATTTATGGATTGCCCTCAAAAATGTCACTGGGAGGCTTCTTGTCATATCCTGAGATATTTAAAGAGCACACTTGGACAGGGGTTATTTTATAAAAGAAATGGACACCTTGATATATTGGGTATTTTGATGCTAATTATGCAGGATGCAAGTCTGACAGGAGATCCACTTCTGGTTATTGTACCTTTGCAGGAAGTAATTTGGTTATTTGGAGGAGCAAGAAACAAAATTTAGTTGCAAGATCTAGTGTTGAGTCTTGAGTATCGTGCAATAGCACATACTACTTGTAAACTATTATGGATTAAATCTCTTCTTGCAGACTTTGGGTTCCCTATCACCTCCACTATCCCGATGTATTGTGATAATCGTGTTGCCACCTTCATTGCTAGCAATCCAGTATTCCATGAGAGGACCAAGCATATCAAAGTTGACTGCCATTTTCTTCGAGATGTTGTACTGGATAAGAAGATTACTAGTCCTTTCCTGCCATCAAATGAACAAACTGCAGATATATTCACTAAGCCTCTCTCTGGCGAGCGAGTTGAGGAACTGTGTTGCAAGTTGGGCATGATTGACATCTATGCTCCAACTTGAGGGGGAGTATTGAGATATATTACTGCATTTACTGTCTATGTGTATTTCTGTTTAAGTCTTTTCTTTACTCTGTAGCATGGGCCTTTGTATAAAGAGGCTCATTAGGGTTTTCAGTCCGCTTCCTTGTACAACCTCCTATTTATAGGAGAGGTTTTCTCTTTTGTGAATATTGAAAGACGGATAACTTCCATAAATACAAATGCCATACTATTCTTTTCTTACCTATCATATATACTTACTGATTTACATCAGATCTGTTAAGTGGTTTGCATTATTCTAGAAAAAAATACTTATATAAGACGGTCATCCAGCAAGAATAATGAAGTGCCAGACCCTAGAATTACAATTGTCATTGAGAAAAAAAATGTCCTAGAAGTGTGCACTACATGCCTGATAATATAAATATTTAGGATATAGGCAGTGTGTGACATGTTGTACCAACGAATTGTTAGCATCTGATACGTCTTAGAAGGAGAACAAATTTTGAACTTTCCTTGTGACCTACTATTGAGCCTAGTAAAATATGTCAAGTACACATTACCTATCAGTAGACTGGGTAATGAGATCAAATTTTACGCTTTCCATATCTGAGCAATTACTAAGCTTAGTTGTTGATACAACAGACGCCAAATCTTCCCAGAAAGTTCTCCGACTTCTAACCAAATCAAGTATCTGCATATACTGACTTTCTCCTTCCCAAAACACTTTCACAAAGTTCAATACGGCGAGCAGAAGACGTGGGGCACTGTCAATAACCAAATGAAGGTCACTAAGAACCACAAACTCTTTAAGTCAACTTGCACTAGCTTAGATGTACCAAATAACATACCTTTCAATGAGATTTTCTGATTTAGCAAGATATTTCAACATTGTGTCCACTAGATTTAACTTTCTACGTTCTGACGAATCATCAGTCGAAACCATAGAGAACAATAAAGCAGACTGAATAAAGCAAAGACATTAGATCAATCATAAATAAGCTCAACAATAAAGAAAATATAGACCACATTAATATTTAATGTTCACAGGGTTTCATTGCAATAGAGAGTGCAGGTAAGACACATTGGCCAACTTAGGACTATTTTGTACGAGTCAAGGAAGAAAAAAAAAAGTCTCTCTAATGTACAGTCTTAGACATAATGCACTAACAAGAAATATGGCATGAATGCCTTAAAACAGGCTAAGATACTCACCTGATAACGTGAAGCAGAGACGAGAAGATCAAAAAGAGACACAACAAGAACTTCACTTGAATCTGAATCAGCCAAAATGGCATCCACGGAAGTAATGAATTTTTCTAACTGAAAAAAACAGGAACCATAGGCATGATCAAATCCATCTTTACAGTTGAAAGCATACACTAACAGTGAATGTTCTGAAAAGCAGCATGTGGTATGTCGGAGTGGATACCCCATAAGAGTATATACGGAATACAGGCGCATATACAGGGCAGATGATCTTTAACACTATTTTGACATGAGCATAGTCTTATAAAGGATGAGCACATACTGAATAAACCACTCAAAGAGGTATAGCATGAATTCAACAGTCGGATAAAGCAGAAATGAATTTGTTGAGCTATTAACACATACATGTCCAAAAACATAGCATTCAACGCCATAAACGTGGCCACGTCATATAAATTATATGACTGGAAGTTATTTAGAATAAATACATGTTATTTTAATGAGAGTCAACAACCATTATTAAGTAGTCTATAATAATAATTATACACCAAATATTGATAACATATACATAGCAGCATATCCAGATGTAGCAACATAGAATGATTCTGAACAGTGCTGATACGAAAGATATACCACTGACCTGCTTTTCATCTGCAACAGAAGGAAAAACACCAGTTGTATAATGCTTTGTTCTCACCGCTATATCACATAACTTAGTCAAAACTTTACAGGCAGCCACTCGCATGTCCTATATGATATATAATAAAAGTTAAAATTTTCGAGGCAGCCACTCGCATGTCCTATATGATATTTAATAAAAGAAAATAAAAGGAAGTAGGAACCAGCAAATTGCAAGAAAAACAAAACAAACATTTTTTAAAACCATATTACCTTGTTAGAGCAATGATATAATAACCAGTAAACAAAGTTAGCAAATTGAACATGAAGAAGAATATTAACTCCATTAAAACTAGTAACACGTTAATGTTTGTACTAATAAAAGTTAAAACTTTCGAGGCAGCCACTCGCATGTCCTATATGATATTTAATAAAAGAAAATAAAAGGAAGTAGAAACCAGCAAATTGCAAGAAAAACAAAACAAACATTTTTTAAAACCATATTACCTTGTTAGAGCAATGATATAATAACCAGTAAACAAAGTTAGCAAATTGAACACGAAGAAGAATATTAACTCCATTAAAACTAGTAACACGTTAATGTTTGTACTAATAAAAGTTAAAACTTTCGAGGCAGCCACTCGCATGTCCTATATGATATTTAATAAAAGAAAATAAAAGGAAGTAGGAACCAGCAAATTGCAAGAAAAACAAAACAAACATTTTTTAAAACCATATTACCTTGTTAAAGCAATGATATAATAACCAGTAAACAAAAATAGCAAATTGAACACGAAGAAGAATATTAACTCCATTAAAACTAGTAACACGTTAATGTTTGTACTAATAAAAGGCATACTTCTCTCATGTGTTTTATATATTCCATTGTGTCCCATTTGTAGCATCCTAGTAGCACTGTCATATTGAATGCCTATTTTTTGTTTATTGTGTGTAATACAGAACCCTGTTGTTTTTCCTTTACCTACTGTTTATAGTCTTGTGTTATAGAAAACCATATTCTTTCTCCTTAGCATGGTCTAAGAGCAGGAAAAGACCGCGGTCTGTCAATCCACTCACCTTGAGCCATTCATGCACTCAACAATACAAGCAACAAAACCCCCATGGCTTCAGGTTCAAGCAGTGAACCAGCTTTTTGGCTTTTTGCAGTTTCAGCCTGATCGTGGTCCGCTCTAGGGATCCCTATTGATAATGTCTACTGCCCTAGCAGCTCCCTATTCTACAAGAGAAGCCTATAGTATTACTACTTACATGCCAGGTATGCACTTGACACATAAACCCCTGCTTGTTTGTTTGCCTATGACCATAACATAGCTTTCGGTCACCATCCAGCAACAATCTTCATCATTCAAGTTAAGCCTGTAAAAATAGATTGTTGAAACCATGGTACTAAATGTCGTCAACATGGGGCGAAATTTCGCCAATAATGTCTATGTCGACGGCTGGCAACGTCGAATCCACGTAAATATCCTTATTCCACAATATTCTCGATATTTCGCCGAAGTTGTCGACATGTTCCCATATGTCGACGAAGTAGACCCACAAGCCCATTCAAAAATTCCACAATGTCTTCGACATCAGTCAAAGTTGGCGACATTCTTCTGCTGTTTTGTGGAGTTTGCTGTGTAAGGGGGAAAAAGTGTAGGAGCTTGAGGTAAGATGATTTTGATGTTATTTTTTACTATTCTAAGCTAATAGTAATAGACCGATCCCCTCTCTGCTAAAATCTACCATAGATTTACACCATTTTATGCAGTTTATTTAGTGTCACAAAGTCTATATATGGAAGAACTTTGTAGTTCGGAGACGACTGTATGTAATCGTGTATTTATCTACGTATGTAAACCTATTTGGATAGCTATATGTAAACATATATTGTGTTTTTTAGTTAGATTTGATGAAATCTGTCAATTTTCATCACAAAATGACTATTTGTAGCTTAATTTTTGTCGAAGTTGCGTCGAAGTTTGGTTGTAAAAATCCTCGACATTTCCACAAACTTCCATGTCCACACCTGTCGAACTCGGCTCGAAGTCGAAGTCATGTTCCATTGTTGAAACTACTAAGTCGAGAATCACTTCTGCATGATTTTTTCTTAGTCCACATAGAAGTACTCTATGTGATGACTCAATCCTCCTGACACAGTGATAAATGACGAACTATCTTGTCAGCCACTAATTCAATTTACAACTTAGTTCTCAACAGTTCTTCAGCAATGCATCACAGATATTCTTAGATGTGACAAATGCACCAAGGTTGTGTAGGATTTGTAGGCCTAGAACTCATCCCATAAAAATCCCTCCAAATATTAATGGGATGTTCCTTGCACTGAAGCTTCAAGGTAGAAACTAGGAACTGAGAATCAATTCTAGAACATTTTGGGGCTTCTTGATGAACTTTGTGGGCCTACCCATATCTTTCTAAGATATGGTAACCCCTCAAAACGGCACCAAAAGCTATATCATGTTCAATTCCTTGAAAGATTATTTGATGCTTGTTCAGAAATTTGCAACATATATCTGCAAACTGGGAAGCATGGGAACCTCCTCGAGGCTTTCGTGTCCACGAACACGTGTCCAAAGTGGACACGTCGTGGACACATGGTGGACACGGCCCAGAAGTGTCCAAGTCTCCCATTATTTTTATCAGGAGTTAGACACATCCCAAACACAGCTTGGACACACTAGGACACAACCGGGAAACATCCCTTTGCACATAAGCTTCCTCCTTACAACTCCTAATACAGACGTCTCCCCCTTCTTATCACATCGCCACCTAGGTAATTACTCCTCTTCACCTATAGACTCTGGCCTCTCCTCTCTCTCCACTTGTTACTACCTCTCCTCTTTCTCTTCCTCGGACTTTTTATCTTCCTCCATATCCAATAGCTATATTCTATTTGTCCATCAGTACCACCACAACCACCAACAACCTCCTCTTCCCCTCCTCTTCTTCCTAATTTTGAATGTACGTCAATGTTTCACTCTCTTATACAAAGAACAGCATACCTCCTCTTTTTTCTCTGTTCTCCACCACCATCACTATCTTTTCACTGTCTAAATTTAGGTTGTGTTTGTTGTGACATCCTATCGACGGCACGGCAACCAAACCCCATAGGGTATTTTAACTGGTGTTTGTTAAGCGGACTCAAAGAAAAATAAGTTGCCGCAGGGACAAGTTGACCTAGAAATCTCCTGATAACCTGCCGCTCCAAATCATCGCGGCTGGGAACAGGTTTATTTGTTGTGGATATCTATTTTTCACAATACCCCTCTAACCGACTGCTCAATACATATAACGTTATTTATGTGTAGGGCATAATAGACTTTGACCAAATAACAAAAGATTACATACACGTGTACCAAACGGCGGACATCTTGCCAACAAGTTTATTTGTTGTTGCTTCAAACAACAGTCATCTTACACAAGGTTAAGATATCACTAGTTAATTTACCCATGGCAAGTAAACCTATCACGGGCGTATACCAAAAGCAGCCTTATATGTGCATATATTTTACTGTAAGGCCACACTTGAAGTGGTTAACTCGTTATTATTTGTGAATAAAATTTCAATTACTTTGACTATTGTTGTGTTTACAATAGGGTGTGTTTGATAATGCCTTTGATGGTTTAATTTCATCATGTGTTCAATGTGAATTTGAATGAGCATATGAAATTGAATATAGCTTATAGATAAAATGATCTTTATGTTTGAATGGGATTGGTTCTTTTTTGTGTTTATACATAAAAAATATATGTATATGTAGTGCATTAGAAAGCGGGAAGCGGGAGGTGTGCACACAGCACCCAGTAACCGATTAAGCGGTAGGCGGGCGATTAAGCGGGCGATTTTTTTAAAAACGGGTGTCTAAATTTTATATATTTTTATACAAAATTACATGTATGCGTATATAAAAAATATATTTCTAAGGAACTTTTATACATATCTAATCAGCAATCAGTAATTAACTAAGTATTCATCAATATTTTACTACTAATCGATATCTCTAATCACTAAAATCAGCAAGCAGATCAATAATTGTATATAACAAACTATGGATTATTGATTTAAGGTAATCACTAAAGTAGTACTAACCAGTAGTACCAATCATTAATCACTGAAAGCAGCAAGGAAATCAGTAAAACTAATCATGCATTAGAAGTATAATAGAGTAATATGATATTTACTTAGATGCATGCATTACAGCAGTAACCTATTATTATAGCTTACACACAAAGTATGCATTCTAAATTAGTACTAGCTATATCATAGAACACATAATGTATACAAGTTTCATATATTATAGTCGACACTACTTGGACTATGTAATTAGGTGCAATTTTTTTGCAAACAAAGGGAAATTCACAACAAAAAGCCCACTTTGGGCCTTAATATTATGAAATGACAAAGAAAAGCAACCTATGTTTCTGGAAATGATGTTTCGCAGGCTGCTACTACATCATGGGTATTTTGGAAAATTTCTTTGGATCTCTTGCTTCTGGAGGCTAATCTTCTTGATTCTAATGAATATTTCCCCTATCCCTAGCCCATCTAAATCTCCTTCTATTCCTACACTCTTCTATATATATCTAAAGAAATACTTTGAAAATAACAACGTTCTAAGTGGTAAATTTTTAAAAATTACATGCTTTACAAACAAAACTTGTAGATCTATGAGATAATGGCATAAAGTATGTACATCTAAAATATTTTAAATTCTTAAACATATATTTTGTATTTTATACATAAAAAGGCTTAACAAAGCCATTTTGGAATGTATTTTTTAAGATCTATGTATAAATGACCAATGTAACCTAGTTAAATGCTAAAAGTAGACTAAAACAATCAACATGAACAAATTTGGTAAATACTATTAAAATAAGCATTGTTTTTATTTTGTAGACAACTAATAGATTATTCCAAACCTAAAAATTAATAAAAATAGAAAAATGAAAAGAATAGGGAATGTAATATATCTAATATGTGATGATTATAATATGCAATATTACAAGTTTAGTAGTCACATTTTATTCTTACTAGCTGTATTTAGCAGTTAAAACATGAATAATTAATACTTATTGGTCATTACTTATTACTTGGTAGTTTCTAGTTAGCACTATTTGATACTAGTTAATTACTACTTGATACTAAATTAGCAGTTACCAGTTAGTAGTATAGGTAATGTAAGTCGTACTTTGTAAGTTTTCAACTTGTGCACTCACTCATCAGGACATGGAGACTCACCCGGACCTGTCAGCATATAAATTTATATATAATATGGTGTTTTTATGTCCATTTATATTCTATTTGCACATTTTCATAACTTAAAATCGCCTCATTTTACCGTCGGAGACCCGCCCCATATCCAAAATGTATATTATTGCACGAATAGTGTATCTTGACAATTATATCATCCTAGTAAAAGTTTATGATTTAATTTGCTGATTTTAGCATTAAAAATATCATGAATGTAAATGTTAAATTTTCTATCCAAATTTCTTAAATTATTGTTTCTAAGCCATCAGGAATAGTCATTTGCAAGGGCAGTGTCTTTTGGAGCACTGCAAGGCAATTATTTTTGCAGAACAATAACATTGAAGGAGAAGCATATAAAGATAGTTTGGGGAATCAGGTGCTTTCTTAGACTGTTGGACCAGTAGTAACAAGAGCATCCACTCGGCTGGTTTCTTAGACCATTGACACCATTAGTACCGTGGAAACATCTGACTCCGGTTCTGAATCTGAGACACAAGGAATATTCGTGATGGTGCCCCCTAGCTTGAACCCACCACCAACAAATTGCAAGGAAGGAGAGTGTTGAACTAATGTCTTCTATGATATCATGTTTCTCATGGTAAGAGAAAAGGAGTCCATCCCTCTCTTGCAAAACAGTGCCACATTATGTAGCTGCTACTGCAGACTTCATTTCTTCATGGGCCAGTTTGAGTTTCCTATGGCCCAACCAGGCAGGCCCCCAAAACTAATGAGCTCGTAGTTAATGTCTTTGTGCTAATGCTTCTTTGTTTCACTCACGCCCCCATAAATAAGGCATTATGTATCAAGTTACTTCAGCCACTTGCTGTCTTAAAGCCCGGCTGTTTTCGTACGTATTAAGTTTAACTTTTTAGTTGCATCCCATTCACTCTTATTTCGCATATGTCTAGCAACGTACAAGTTTTCCGAGCATTGTTAGTCTCAAATTAGATCCCCCTTCCAACTCTAGCACAGATTTCTTCTTTGTTCGTGAAGGCTGCCTATTGTTATATCCATACTTGTCATAGCGTCTAGGCAATCCACCTCACCCACAGGGTGGCTAGCCATTCCCAGGTGTTTCTCATTTTCTTATTTTTACATACTATAGTTCTAAATACATATATATTTTATTTTATCATTATTATATATATGCATTACTAAGTACATCTACATTGGTTTTTTCTATTGTTACCGCTTGCTTAAGTGGTTCAGCCCTATCATCGCCTGAAATTGGCCTTAGGTGCCCGCCTAAGTAGGCCAACTAAAGGCGATCCACCTGAGGCCGGCTTAGAACGCTTAAGCATCCGCCTTCCGCTTCAATTTGGTCATCCGCTTGGACCTTCTTTTCTAATAGCAGGGAGTAGCGCTATGTTATCTCAAACTTAATTGGTTATGGTTCAACCAACCTGTATCATACTATGTAATATTATACTACTATCTTATAGTAATATAATATGATATATTGTATTGTATAGCTAAGTGTGTACTTGTATATGCGGAATGTGGAAACATATGTGGTTTTGCATTTTCAATAAATTAACTATATATGAGCACACAATTATATCTTTCAGATAAAATATTATATATATATATATAGAGAGAGAGAGAGAGAGTCAGGCTAGTGTACACTCGAGTGTACCGGAGGCACCGTACACCTCAGTCGTTTTTAAAGATGCAATAACTTTTACATGTATCCCCGTCGATACCATCGACAGGAGGTCAATGGTATCGAGATTATCACAGCGACAGAACATCATTCTGTCGATACCATCGACATCCTGTCGATGGTATTGAGATTGCTACAGCGGCGAAAATCTGCAATCTGCCTCCTGGTTCTATTTTCATTATATTATTTGTTTTATTGTTTTTCTATTATTTTCTCCTTTGTACCACAATGTATCTTACCCTAATGTATAAAAAGAAGTGAGACGGCTATTGCCCTCTCAAGAAAGTTGCTCCTTGCAGCCGAAAAATCTCTCGGTGTTTCGTCTCCTCTCCCCCTCATCGCTTCTCACATGGTATCAGAGCAGAGCTCGATCTAGGGCATCTCTCTCCTTCCGCCACCGCTTATCCCTTTCTCCTTCTTTCTCTTTGCCGGCAATGCTCCTCTTTCTTTCTCTCCGTCACCCCATCTATCTCTGTGACGTGTATCTCTCCACCACCTCAGCTTTCTCTGTGACGTGTATGAATCTGTCACTGTGTTCCCGTCTACAATGGAGGACACCAAGATTCCCTACGGCGAGGCGTCTCCTATCCCCTCCATCAAACTCAACGGGAAAAACTATCTACTATGGATGAACACAGTTCACACTGTCTTGGAATCTCGCGATAAGGCGAGACATGTTGACTCGGGTCCCCTAGACACTACTAATAAAGGATACGCTGAATGGAAGCGTCATGACAGTCTTGTGAATACTTGGTTATGGAATAGTATGAAGCCTGCAATTGTGGCTAGGTTTATGTTCTATACTACAGCTAAAGAGATATGGGACGTAGTGAAGCAGCACTATTCCCAGGAGAAGAATGCTCTTCGGCTATTCATGATATATGATTGTCTATTTGCTGAGAGGCAGGGTGATAGGTCCCTTGAGGAATACTTTGGAGCTATTCATGCTCTTGCTCAGGAGTTGAGCTATTATCATCCTGTGACAGCTGTTGCACAGATCAAAGATAGAGACGACTTGATCACAGCTAAATTTCTATCCGGGCTTAATTCCATTTGCAGTTCTGCCCAGAGCGTCATTCTGGCTTCTGATAAATTGTCAAGTTTTGTAGAAGCATATTCGAGAATTCAACAGTCTATTTTTTAGTATGTTAATCCTGTCTCTACTATATCCTCTGGGGAGTCTCATGAATCCGTAGCTGCTACGGTGAGAGGAGGACGACCTGGTACGGGTAGAGGACGTGGGACACGTCCGAAGTGTACCTTCTGTGATAAACTAGGACATACAGTGGAAAAGTGTTGGAAGAAACATTGTGCCACTTCTACAGATTCCTCTCCGTCTTCATCTGTGGGCACCAATTATGCGACCGGCATCACTCTTACTCAGGAGGAGTATGATCGGTTCATTCAGGCTACACAGTACATGAGTGTGGGATCTTCGTCATCAGCAAACCTGGCATCTACTGCGGGTAATCAGGCTACATCTCTCATAACTTCTGGCTCTACTACATCTTGGGTAATTGACTCTGGCGCGTCACAACATATGACTGGTATGAAGAGATTGCTCCAATCTATTGACTCATATATTCCTCCCCAATCTGTCACACTGGCAGATGGTTCAGTGAGGAGTGCTAGCTAGTGGATCTGTCTCTCTAACACCCAAGATTGATCTGAAATTTGATCTCAAGAGTATGAGGACGATTGGTGGGGGGCCTAGGAAAGGTGATCTCAACCTTTTCCACGGAGACAGTCTGCCTCGCCCAGTATCTACTCCAGCTCCATCCATCATGTTGAGTGGTTCCTCCTTACTATGGCATTGCAGATATGGACATCTGTCGTTAGAAAGCCTGCGGAAGTTGGAACCTGAGTTGTCCCAAGTGTCATCTTTAGAGTGTCAGTCATGTCAGCTGGGAAAACATCATAGGTTGTCTTATCCCAATCGTGTCAATAAGTGGGCATCTTGTCCTTTTGAGTTAGTCCACAGTGATGTATGGGGTCCTGTTAAAGACCAGAGTTATAATGGTTTTTGTTATTTTATTTCCTTTGTGGATGATTTTTCCCGCATGACATGTGTTAATATATCTTTCTTTATGTCTTTATTTTCTATTTTTCATTACTGTTGTACCTATGTGCAATTTACTCCTTTATATAAATAAAGAGGAGAGCCCTATTGGGAACTCTCACGTTGCCTTGCGCAACACACACATTGCGGCTGTTCCGTTTTACGTATTCCGCTAACATGGTATCAAGAACAGTGTGATCGGCCGCTTCTGCTTCTCCTTTCTCCAGCGCCGCCGCCCTTCCTCCTCCATCCCAGCAGGGCCGCCGCCGTCCTCCACCTAGCGAGCCGCCGCAGCAGCGGCCTCCTTCCCCTCTCGCCGCCGCCGCGCGACAGGGGCAGGGCAGACGCCACCGCCGGCGCTGCAGCCCGTCGGCTAAGGGCTTTCGTCGCCCGTCTACTATCTCTGGACCTCCGGTAGTCTCCTCCATGCTACCGTAGGCCCGGCAGCCAAGAACCGAAGCTCCGTCTACGTTTTCGGCAATTTTTCAGCAACTTTTCGGCTAATTTTCGGAAGCCGAATTTGCTGTTTGGGGATTTCCAGTTGATCAAACGGCCATCTAAAGCCCTAACCGGAGGTCTCGTCTCTTCCAAAGTGCCTTCCTAAACACATCTCCTTCATGTGTGATTAGGAACCTCTCTCTCTTGAAGGCTGCCGATGCGTCAGTAACGCATCCTCTATCCAGTTTCAGTTGTGACGTGTATCTCTCCGTCACGTGACGTGTATCTTCCCGTCAATCCAGCCTTCCTTGTGACGCGTATCATTCCGTCACCTATCCTCGTTGCATTATGGAGAATAAGATGTCCACCTATTATGGAGAGGTGTCGCCTATTCCCATCAAACTCAACGGGAAGAATTTTCTGCTATGGATGAATGTTGTTCATACCGTCTTGGAGTCCCGAGATAGGGAAAAGTTCGTTGATTCTGCACCCCTAGCTAGCACTGACAAAGACTATGCCGAGTGGAAACGTCTGGACAGCCTAGTGAAGACTTGGCTATGGGGCAGCATGGAACCTACAATTGCATCTAGGTTCATGTTTTACTCTACAGCCAAGGAGATTTGGGATGTCGTGAAGCAACATTATGCTCAAGAAAAGAATGCTCTTCGCCAGTTTATGATTTATGACCGTCTTTTTGCGGAAAGACAAGGTGATAAGCCACTTGAAGAGTATTTTGGTGTGATTCAAGCTATTTCTCAAGAACTGAGCTACTATCATCCAGTGACAGTTGCTGAGCAGATTAAAGATCGAGACGACCTGGTCACTGCTAAATTTCTCTCTGGACTTAGCCCCTCCTTCGGTTTGGCCAGAAGTGTGATCCTTGCTTCAGACAAATTACCAAGCCTTGCAGAAGCTTACTCTAGGATTCAGCAGTCCACCTTTGAGTCTGCTGATTCTATTTTTGTTGTTCCTTCTGGAGATTCTCATGCTTCTAATGCAGCAGCAGTAAGTGGAGGACGACCTGCACCATCTGACAAATCTGGCTTGGGCAGAGGACGTGGGACTCGTCCTAGATGCACATTCTGTGACAAACCTGGGCATACTGTAGAAAAATGTTGGAAGAAACATGGGAGACCTGCTGCCCCGCCTGTTGGAGCTGCAAACTGTGCCACCTCGGAATCTTCAGTTGTGGGTTCTAGTACTCCTGGCATCACTCTTACTCAGGAGGAATACGACAGATTTATTCAGGCAACTCAACACTGGAACATGGGCGTGTCATCTACTTCGGCAGCCAACCTTGCGTCTACTGCGGGTAATCAGGCTACATCCTTTATGGCTTATGGATCCGCAAATCCTTGGGTGGTTGACTCTGGCGCATCCCAGCACATGACTGGTATGAGGAGATTGCTCCGTTGACTTGACTCATATATTCCTCATCCATCTATTACCTTGGCAGATGGTTCAGTGAGGAAGGTGGTAGCTAGTGGATCTGTGTCTCTTACACCAGATATTGATCTGAAATCTGTTCATTTTGTGCATGAATTTCCATTTAATTTGCTTTCTGTTGCCAAGCTGATTGACACTGTAAAATGCACAGTAACATTCGGGCCCTCTTGTTTTGTTTTACAGGATCTCAAGAGTATGAAGATGATTGGTGGGGGGCCTAGGAAAAGTGATCTCTACCTCTTCCCTGGTGATTGTCTACCTCGCCATCCACCCCCTGCTCCAGTTTCAGCCGTCATGATGAGTGGTTCCCCCTTGCTGTGGCATTGCAGATATGGACATCCATCCTTAGAAAGCCTGAAGAAGTTGGAACCAGATCTGGTTCATTTGTCTTCTTTAGAGTGTCAATCGTGTCAGTTGGGCAAACATCATAGATTGTCATATCATGTTCGTGTCAATAATCGGGCTACTAGTCCGTTTGAGTTAGTCCATAGTGATGTGTGGGGTCCTGTTAAAGACCAAAGTTATAATGGCTTTAGCTATTTTATTTCCTTTGTGGATGATTACTCTCGCATGACATGGATTTATTTGTTGAAAAGTCGTGAGTCTGTGCTTTCCATCATTAAATATTTTCATAAAGAAATTCAAGTTCAATTTAATTGCAACATCAAGACTTTTCAATCTGACAATGCTCTCGAATATGTTCAGAAAGCGATGAATGAATTTTGTAGTTCGGTTGGGATGATTCATCATACATCCTGTCCTCACACCCCTATGCAGAATGGAGTTGCTGAGAGAAAGAATCGCCATCTTTTGGATGTTACTCGATCCCTCATGTTTGAATCAAATGTGCCTAAATGGTTCTGGTCTGAAGCCCTTCTCACCGCATGTTTTTTGATTAATAGACAGCCCTCCTCCGTTTTGCACGGACGCACTCCCTTCTCTGTTTTACGCCCTATGGATCAACCTTTTCATGTTCCTCTTCGGGTGTTTGGTTGTACATCCTTCGTTCATAATTTTGATCCTAAACAAGACAAACTTTCACCTAGGTCTGTTAAAACCTTGTTCCTTGGGTACTCTGGTACGAGTAAAGGTTACAAGTGTTATTGTCCTAGTTTGCGTCGTATGTTTGTTTCTAAGGATGTCACTTTTCATGAAACCACTCCATATTTTGCAAATTCTATGAGCAAGGGGGAGCAATTGAGTGAGAGAGTGCCACCCCCAATTCAAAGTGAGCGAGTGGCACCACATGTGCCGAGTGAGGGAGTGCCACCCATTATTATTCAGGACATGCAGCATGATGATGCACATGTCATTCAGCCCTATTCACAGGTGTATCACAGGCGAGGTAGACAGAATCCAGATGAGGCAGCGACACCAGTCTCTGAGCTTCCTCCATCGTCTTCTACTCACGAGATTCCTGCAGAAGCTTCTGATCTTGATGTTCCTATTGCTGTCAGGAAAGGTATTCGTTCATGTACTATTAGACATCCCATATCCAATGTGTGTTGTTTGTCCCACTTATCTACACAGGCTCGTGCATTTGCTGTTGGGATGGACTCAATTACGACACCAAGAAATCATTTAGATGCTATGAAGGACAGTGGTTGGAAACAGGCAATGCAGGTGGAAATATCTGCTCTATTAGACAATGGCACATGGGATCTTGTCGACTTACCTGCAGGAAAGAAAATTGTGGGCTGCAGATGGGTTTTCACAGTCAAACACAACCCTGATGGATCTGTTGAAAGGCTGAAGGCTAGATTGGTAGCAAAAGGCTACACACAGACATATGGAGTTGACTTCTTTGAGACTTTTTCTCCAGTTGCTCGTTTGAACTCTGTATGGATCCTTATATCACTTGCTACTATCTTTGACTGGCCTATTTTTCAGCTGGATGTCAAGAACGCTTTTCTTCATGGTGATCTCCAAGAAGAGGTATATATGGAGCAACCACCTGGTTTTGTTGCTCAGGGGGAGTGTCAGAAAGTGTGCAAACTGAAGAAAGCTATATATGGGCTAAAGCAATCTCCTAGAGCTTGGTTTGACAAGTTTAGTGATGTTGTTTTACAGATGGGTTTCTCTCGTTCCATGACTGATCACTCTCTATTTTATTCAAACTCTTCTTGTGGGTCTATCATTATTGCTGTCTATGTTGATGATATTGTGATTACTGGCAGCGATTCTACAGGTATATCACGTGTGAAGGAAGGATTACAAAAACACTTTCACACAAAGGACTTGGGGAAACTGAGATATTTTCTAGGGATTGAGGTTCTTAGATCCCATGCAGGTATAAACCTATCTCAGAGGAAGTATGTGTTGGACTTGCTACAGGAAACAGGCATGACTGATTCTAAGCCAGTATCCACTCCTATGGATTATCACACCAAGGAGATGGATGATGACACTGAGTATTCAGATCCAAGACACTACAGGAAAATAGTTGGGAAGTTAATCTATCTAACTGTAACAAGACCCGATATTTCTTTTGCTGTAGGAGTGGTGAGTCAACATATGTGCACACCACGACAGTCACACTGGACAGCTGTATGCAGGATTCTGATATATCTGAAAAGTGCTCCTGGAAAGGGAATCACTTACTACAAACCAAAGAGCTCCTCATCACCTTTGGTTCTGACAGGTTATGCAGATGCAGATTGGGCTGGCAATCAGATTGATAGAAGATCTACTTCTGGCTACTGCACTTTCCTTGGTGACCATTTGATCACTTAGAAAAGCAAGAAACAACAGGTGGTAGCGCGGTCTAGTACTGAAGCTGAATACCGTGCTATGGCACATGCATGCTGTGAATTACAATGGATCAAATCTGTCTTATCTGAGTTGAAGATTTCGATTCAATCTCCCATGACACTCAAGTGTGACAATCAATCTGCTATACATATTGCCAGGAATCATGTCTTCCATGAGCGTACAAAGCATATAGAAGTTGACTGTCACTTCATCAGAGATCAGATAAAGAATGGCAATGTTGTGACACCATATGTCAAGTCTGAGGATCAATTAGCTGACATCTTGGCAAAGCCATTAGGTCCAGCAGTGTTCCAGAATTTATGTGGCAAGCTGGGCATCCACAATGTGTACACTCCAGCTTGAAGGGGAGTGTTAATATATCTTTCTTTATGTCTTTATTTTCTATTTTTCATTACTGCTGTACCTATGCGCAATTTACTTCTTTATATAAATAAAGAGGAGAGCCCTATTGGGAACTCTCACGTTGCCTTGCGCAACACACACATTGCGGCTGTTCCGTTTTACGTATTCCGCTAACAACATGGGTCTACCTTTTCAAAAGCCGAGAGTCTGTGCTATCTATTGTGAAACATTTTCATAAAGAAATAAAGGTTCAGTTTGATTGCAATATAAAAACTCTCCAATCTGATAATGCTTTAGAGTATGTTCAAAAGGCTATGTCTGATTTTTTGTAGTTCTGTGGGCATGATTCATCGCACGTCTTGTCCTCGCACCCCTCAGCAAAATGGGGTGGCTAAGAGAAAAAATCATCATCTTCTTGATATTGCTCGTTCGATCATGTTTCAATCCAATGTGCCTAAGAAATTCTGGTATGAAGCTCTGTTAACTACTTGCTTCTTAATCAATAGACGACCATCCTCCGTTCTCAAAGGACAAACTCCTTTCTCTGTGTTACGGCCCATGGATCAGCCCTTCTCGGTTCCCCTCAGAGTGTTTGGTTGCACTTCTTTTGTCCATAATTTCGACCCTAAGGCTGACAAACTTTCTCCTAGGTCTATTAAAACCTTGTTCCTTGGTTATTCTAGTACTAGCAAAGGATGCAAGGGTTACTGTCCTAGTCTTCGTCGCATGTTTGTGTCTAGGGATGTTACCTTCCATGAGACCACTTTGTATTTCTCCGATGCTATGAGTAAGGGGGAGCAGTTGAGAGAGGGAGTGCCACGAGATTTTCAGAGTGAAAGAGTCGCACCATTTGTGCAGAGTGAGGGAGTGCCACCCATTATTCCTGATTATACTTTTATTCAGGACGAGCAGGCAGCTGACAGGCCTGTTATTCAGCAATACCCATATGTTTATAGTAGGTGAGGCAGACAATATCCAGAAGAGGTAGCGACACCAGTCTCTGAGCCTTCCTCATCGTCTTCTACTCACGAGATTCCTGCAGAAGCATCAGATCTTGATCTTCCTATTGTTGTTCGGAAAGGTGTTCGTTCTTGTACTATTAGACATCCTATTACAAATGTGTGTTGTCTGTCACACTTATCTAAGCAGGCTCGCGCATTTGCTATTGGGATTGATTCTGTTGATATACCAAGGGATCACTATGATGCTATGAAAGACAGTGGCTGGAAACAGGCAATGCAGCTTGAGATGTCAGCCCTTTTGCATAATGGCACATGGGATCTTGTTGACTTACCTGCAGGGAAGAAAGTCGTGGGTTGCAGATGGGTTTTCACCATCAAACATAATCCGGATGGATCTTTTGAGAGGTTGAAGGCCAGATTGGTAGTAAAAGGCTACACACAGACCTGTGGAGTTGATTTCTTTGAGATCTTTTCTCCAGTAGCTCGTCTAAACTCTGTCCGGATTATTATTTCTCTAGCTACTACCTTTGATTGGCCCCTACTTCAGCTTGATGTTAAGAATGCCTTTCTACATAGAGACCCCAGGAAGAGGTATATATGGAGCAACCTCCTAGGTTTGTTGCTCAAGGGGAGTGTCAGAAGGTCTGTAAATTAAAGAAAGTCATATATGGTTTGAAACAGTCTCCTTGAGCGTGGTTTGACAAGTTCAGTGAGGTTGTACTCCAGATGGGTTTCTCTCGCTCCATGACTGATCATTCTTTATTCTACTCTAGCTCTTCTTGTGACTCTATCATTATTGTTGTATATGTTGATGACATAGTAATTACTGGCAGTGATTCTCCAGGCATATCTCGTGTGAAGGAAGGGTTACATAAACCTTCCAAACCAAGGATCTGGGTAAACAGATATTTTCTGGGCATTGAGGTGCTTAGATCTCATGCAGGTGTCAACCTATCTCAGAGGAAATATGTGCTTGACTTACTACAGGAAACAGGCATGACTGAATCTAAACCGGTATCTACTCCTATGGATTATCACATCAAGGAGACGGTTGATGATGTTGAGTACTCAGATCTAGGATATTACAGGAGAATAGTTGCAAGCTAATATATCTGACTGTTACACGACCTGACATTTCTTTTGTTGTAGGCGTTGTGAATCAGCATATGCACTCACCACGACAGTCACACTGAACAGCAGTTTGCCAGATTCTAAGATATCTGAAGAGTGCTCCTGGTAAGGGGATCACAAATTCTAAACCCAAGGTGACTTCATCTATTTTGACTCTCACAGTGTATTCAGATGCAGATTGGGTTGGTGATCATACTGATAGAAGGTCTACATCATGCTATTGTACTTTCCTAGGTGATCATTTGATTACTTGGAAAAGCAAAAAACAACATGTGGTAGCTAGATCCAGTACTGAGGCTGAATACCGTGCTATGGCTCATGCATGTTGTGAACTACAATGGGTCAAATTTGTTCTTTCTGAGTTAAAAATCACTATCATGTCTTCTATGGAGCTCAAGTGTGACAATCAGTCTGCTATACACATTGCCAGGAACCCTATCTTTCATGAGCGTACAAAGCACATAGAAGTTGATTGCCATATTATTCGTGATCAAATCAAAGATGGCACTATTGTGATGCCATATTTCAACTCTGAAGATCAACTGGCGGATATCTTGACAAAGCCTTTGGGTCCAACAGCTTTTCAAAGATTATGTGGCAAGCTGGGCATACACGATGTGTACTCTCTAGCTTGAGGGGGAGTGTGAAACAACATGTATCCCCGTCGATACCATCGACAGGAGGTCGATGGTATTGAGATTATCACAGCGACAGAACATCATTCTGTCGATACCATCGACAGGATTGCTACAGCGACGGAAATCTGCAATCTGCCTCATGGTTCTATTTTCATTATATTATTTGTATTATTGTTTTTCTATTATTTTCTCCTTTATACCACAATGTATCTTACCCTAATATATAAAAAGAAGTGAGACGGCTATTGCCCTCTCAAGAAAGCTGCTCCTTGCAGCCGACAAATCTCTCGGTGTTTCGTCTCCTCTCCCCCTCATCTCTTCTCACACTATGTAAACATATAATTATACATGCATAGCATGTTATTTATATGTATACATGTATACATAATGTATCATACTTGTTAAGGCGAGCGCTTAAGCGCGCCTAAGCGGCAAGTCGTTGGTGTGCTTCGCTTTTCCAGAGCCGCTTAATTTTAGGCTAGTGCCTTGAGCGTTGTTGCCGGCCAAGTCTAATTTGGACAGGATCTGATTATGATCCGGCTCAAGTATCCCACACTAACCCTCCCCCCAACTCGTAGTTCTCCCCAACAACACTCCGCAATAGAACCCTGAGCACTCTTGTGCGTTGCTATCACATCTCTCGGAAGGAGTCGTTGTCCTAGTTGTTGACCTTGAAGGACAAGGCCATGTCCTAACTCACTAGCGGAGAGGAAGGCAACCTTCTTGCTTTCTCCTTGGTGACCGTCAGGAGGATCGCGCGTCAACACCAAAGCAGACGGCTACCGCCTTTAGGTAAGTTTTTTTTTTGCAATTTTTTCTCCCAACCTTTTCCTTCCTTTTTTCTTGTTGATCAGCTCCCAATCCCTCCTTACTAGCTTTCTTCTCCCTCTCCGTTTTTTCCTTTTTTGTTTTGCATATTGACTGAATTTTGCCCCCCTTCCCATTTCGCCTCCATGTTTCCTTGCCACTTTCTTGTTCCTTCCCCAGCCCTAGATTCTTCTTCGTCCATAGGGAGCCTTAAGTTTCAAGCAGCTCTATGCTTTCTTGCTGCAGGTACTAAACGTATCATTTTTTCCTTCTTATTTTTGTTTTTATGAAGCTATTAGTTTTTGCACCAATATGTTTGATTTTGTAGAGATTGCAGCTATGATCGACTATGACTTGCCTCTCTCTTAATTTCTCTTCAATTTAAAGATTTGTCCCTGTTGTAAACGTCATTGTTTAGTGTGCCCACTGCTACTTGTTGTGGTCCCTCCAGAAAGTGTCTCCTACATGTTGAATATTGTTTGGTCTTTGTATTTAAAATGTGCTTTTAGATCTTTGATTATTTCTCCTTGATTTTTCCCCAAATTGAGTATTGACTTCAGTATGATGGATGAATGTTTTAATGTTGCTCAAGAGAAACTTGTTGAAGATTTGAATTTTAAGGTATGTCACCTCTCATCTTATTTTATTTTTTGTCTCTTTAGTCTCATTACTTTGTGAAGAATACAAGGTATGTGACATTATTTCTTTTTTCAATAAATTCATTTTCATTACAAAAATATTGTCATGTTTTACTTGTAGTTGCTAATTTATATTTAGTATTTGATATAAACTAGTTTTATTATTCTTATAGTTGGTTCAGGACTGTTTAACTCGTATTTCTCACATACTATACAATTAAAATCAGTAAACCCTTAATATAAAATGCATGTATATTCATGTAATTATAAATTAATGGGTGGCTTAGGCAACGCCTAGTCACGCCTAGTCGCAAGGCGTTTAGGTGGAACGTCGTGTCGCCTTGCCGCCTTGACAAGTATGTAATGTATATATGGGTGTATTATTTTGAGTATAAGTACTTTAATGAATAATTAAATAAGATAATTGATAATAGAATACAGACATAGTCTATTTAAAAGATGATCGCATATGTGTTGTGTATGCGATCAAGACAACATGATGGATTGCATAGACATATGCAGTTCGGGGAGGTGGACAAACCACATTTGTGGCCTCATGCAGGGCACATGAGAACAATGCTCTATAGGGACTTATATGTAGTAGTTAGGGACCCACTTGAAAGTAGTCAGGGTTGTTGCAGCATATCACGCCCTTATAGGGGAGAAAGCCTGGGGTACACCCAAGAGGAAAGAGATTAGTGGCAGACAACAAGAGAATCAAACAGTATTTTCAACCGGAAAAATATTTCTAGCTTGATCAATACTTACGGTGAACATTGCTTCAACAATGCTTCTGACATGAACATTACTTCTTTGTTCTTGCTACATTGTTCCTTGAGAAACCCTTATAGATATACTGTGTTGTTTACTTGTGTTGCTTTGTTTTCTTGTGATATTAGTCCCATATTGATCACTTGTACTTATGTCTCTACTCTCATTTGCTATATTAGAGACTACCCTGTAACCTATTTTACTCACTAAATAAACAATTCCTTTTTTATTTAGATGGTATCAAGAGCATGTTTCTTTTTCCCCACCCACCCGTCCGCAGTGACGTAACACCCCCCTGTCGGCCCCTGCCTTCACCCCCCCCCCCCGGCCGCCAATCTCCCCCCCCCCCGGCCGCCGCCAACCCCTCCCCACCCTCCCTTCTCCGTCGCCCTCCCCTTTCCTGCCGCCGCCGCCCTTCCCTCCCCTTTCCCGCCGCCGCCCCCACCCCCCCCTTCCCCGCCACCACCACCACCCCGCAGCCACCTTCTCTCCCTTCCTCTACCACCGCAGCCACCCTCCTGCCCCTCCTCTTTCCCTTTTCTGCTAGGGCTGCTACTGCTATCCTTCACTCTTCTCTCTCTACGTCCGGGTAAACTACCACTCCACGTCCGGACAACCACTGGCCATCTAAGTTGAGAGTCTCTCATCTCACCGTCTTCTCTGCCTGCGCTTCATAAAGGAACATTAATTTTCCTCATAACGGCGTAGGTTTCTCTATATGCGTACTCTGCCCTATACGGGTTCTCTGATCTGACTTGTCAGATCCCTACTGTTGTTATCTGCCCCGTCGTGGGTCTTTGATCTACTCTGCTGCTGCACCGACTACTGCCTCTGCTATGGCTTTATCTGAGCCTCCTCGCTCTCTGTGTGTCACCACGGTGAAACTTGATGGCAGCTCCAACTATCATCTGTGGTCGGCGTCCTTCGTTCTGTATGTCAAAGCCCAAGGCCGGTATCACCATCTTACTGCTGAGCCTCCTGTTGTTCCTACTGCTGATGCAGATGACAAAACTAAACAAAGCTATGCATAATGGTCTAAGGACGACTCTGGAGTTATGTCGTGGCTCCTCAACAGCACTGAACCAAGGATTAGCAAATCTCTACTCTGTCTTCATGATGTTAAAGCCATGTGGGATCAACTCTCCCATGTCTACTCTGATCAGGAGAATCCCAAGCGGGTATTTAAAATTTTCAAAAACTTGGCCAAGGAGTTCTCCGCTGACACCTCTATTGACGACTTCTACAATCAGTGCTCAGCTCTGTGGAATGAGTTTGAACTCTACCACCCCTTGACGGCGGACATCAAAGTAGCCCAGAAACAGCGCAACGAACTTCAACTTGTTCAGTTTTTGGCTGCTCTTCCTGCATCCTTCTCTGGTGTGGTCGACCAAATTATATCTAGTGATCCACTGCCTACCCTCAGAGATGTCCTAAAAAGAGTCCAATGACTACCATCCATGACTCCTGCTCCTGCTATTGAGCATCCGGCTCTCATTGCTCGCTCTGCTGATTCTGGCCGTGGTCGTAGTCGCGGTCGTGACCGTGGAGGTCGACCTCCTCCATCGGGTGGTCATGGCTCATCTACTCCTGGACGTGGTGCACCTCCTGGCCCTTGCTACTGCAATTGGTGTGGCCGGGACAATCATACTGAAGATCGCTGTTGGATTAAGCATGGCAAGCCCGCTTGGGCTAACCAGGCTTCTACAGATTCTACTGCTGACACTACCTCTGACACATCTGCTGCTCCGGCAAACGTACACTGGCTTCGTTCTGAATTTGAGAAGATGTTCCAGGAGCGTATCACACACCTACCCTCCTCTACAGCGGGACCCTCTGCTATGCTTGTATCTCCAACTACTGGTAACAATAAATGGTGTATTGATTCGGGTGCATCTACTCATATGGTCGGTGACATTTGCCTATTTTCTGCTCTCAATAAAACTGCTACTATCCCGTCTGTTACTGTTGCAAATGGTTCCAAAACTACAGTTCATGGCACTGGCACAACTCCTCTTTCACCAAAGCTACAACTAAATTATGTTTTATATATCCCACAGTTTCTTGTTAATCTTTTATCTGTAAGTAAGATGATAAAATAGCTCAAGTGCTCTATTAAATTTGATCCTTCTGGCTGTGTTTTGAAGGATCTCCGCACGAAGACGAGGATTGATTCGGGCCATGAAGGACCAGACGGGTTGTATTATCTGGATGGACCTCCTGTTGCATCTTCTCTGCTATCTACTTCAATAACTGGACTACAGTGGCATTTTAGACTGGGTCACCCATCAGCTGCCAAATTAAAACATTTATTTCCTGCTTAATCTGATAACAGTTTTACTTGTGAAACTTGGATATTGGGCAAACAAACTCGTTCTGTTTTTCCTGCTAAGAAGGTTATTACTTCTAAAGAAATTTTCGACATAGTTCATGCTGATATTTGGGGCCCTTGTTCCGTATCGAGTCACTCGGGTGTGAAATATTATATGACTTTCATTGATGACTACTCTCACACCACATGGTTGTTTTTGCTTAAGGGTCGGGACACTGTGCTGGAAACTATTCGTATTTTCTTTACTGAAATTCACACCCAGTTTAACAGGCATATAAACATTTTTCGTACTGATAATGCACTTGAGTTCATGCAAAAATCAATTACCTCCTTCTGTGTCGCTCGTGGGACCATACATCAGACTACTTGTCCTTACACTCCTCAGCAAAATGGTGTCGCTGAGTGAAAAACCGCCACTTACTCAAGGTTGCTCGCACTCTTCTCATACACTACAAAGTACCCCATCACTTCTGGCCTGAAGCTATCTCTACGGCTTGCTATCTTATAAATTGCATGCCTTCCTCGGTTTTGCAAAACAAGGTTCCTAATGCCATTTTGTTTCCTAATAAACCTTTTTTCTCTCTTCCTCCTCGCATTTTTGGTAGTACTTGCTTTGTAAAAAACCTTCGCCCTGGCCTCACAAAACTTAATGCTCGCTCGACCAAGTGTGTTTTCATGGGGTATTCCGGTACACAAAAAGGCTACCGCTGCTTTGAACCTGTTCAAAAACAGTGGTTTGTTAGTGCGGATGTGACTTTCTTTAAGCATATGCCTTACTACTCTACTGATGGAGAAAAATTGTCTACTGATATTATGGCCAACACACCTTTACTGGCTATTGAGTTACCTACTCATGATGTGCCTACGGAACGCCCTTTGCAAGTCTACAGACGCAGGTCAAAGAGAAATACTACTTCTGAGGCCCCGGTCGAACCAACTCCTTCGTCTGCGGATGATCCACCACCCAATGAGGTATTTTCTGACCTAGACCTTCCTATCAGTATTCGGAAAGGTGTTCGTTCCTATACTCAACATCCAATCAGTAATTTTTGTTCCTTTGACAATTTATGTGATAGTTTTGCATGCTTCACTTCTGTTTTGTCTGTTGTGACTATCCCAAAATCAGCAGAAGAGGCCCTTCGTATTCCTACCTGGAAACATGCTATGGAGCAAGAAATGCATGCGCTCTGCGATCGTCAGACGTGGGATCTAGTCGATCGTCCCTCTTCTTGCCCTACTATGGGCTGTCGTTGGATATTTACTATTACATATCAACCGGATGGCACTATTGAACGCCTGAAAGCCAGATTAGTTGCAAAAGGTTACACACAAACATATGGTGTTGACTATTTTGAGACTTTCTCTCCAGTTGCACGCTTAAATTCTGTTCGCATTTTGATATCTATTGATGTGAATAAAGATTGGCCTCTATTTCAACTCGATGTCAAAGACGCCTTTTTATATGGAGATCTATAGGCCGAGGTATACATGGAGCAACCTCCGGGATTTGTTGCTTAGGGGGAGTCTGCCTTCAAAATATGTAAACTCAGAAAAACTATCTATGGTCTTAAACAGAGCCCGCGAGCGTGGTTTGATAAACTCAGCCAGATCTTAATTACCTTTGGCTTTCGGCGATCACAATCTGATCATTCTGTATTTAGACAGCAGCAGGACTTGTTATCCTTATTGTGTATGTTGATGACATTGTCTTGTCTGGCAGCGATAATGAGGGTATACAGGCAACCAAAAATTATTTACCACAACACTTCATCACCAAGGACCTTGGCAAACTACGATACTTTTTAGGCATTGAGGTTGCTAGATCATCTGCAGGACTCTGTCTTTCACAAAGAAAATATGTTCTTAACCTGTTACAGGAGACAGGCATGTTGGGCTACAAGCCAGCCAACACTCCTTTAGATCCTAATATGGATTGGGACGATGACAACTCCCCTCCTTATGATGATCGCCACCAGTTTCGGAAACTGGTGGGCAAGCTTATCTACCTGACGGTCACTAGGGTTGATCTGGCAGCTGTTGTAGGATTCATAAGCCGGTATCTTGATAAACCCCGACAGTGCCACTGGGATGCTATTTGTCACATCTTACGATACCTCAAAAGCTCGCCAGGGAAAGGTCTTCTGTATAAAAAGCATGGCCATTGCAATTTATCGGGATTCTCAGATTCTGACTATGCAGGAAGTAGATCTGACCGGAAATCTACTTCTGGATATTGTACTTTTGTGGGAGGAAATTTAGTCACCTGGCGAAGCAAAAAGCAGACTGTTGTTGCTAGATCCAGTGTTGAGGCAGAATACAGAGCCATGGCTGATACTGCATGTGAACTTCTATGGGTCAGTGGCCTTCTACATGAATTTGATATTACTTATTCCAGCCCTATTCCTATGTTCTGTGACAACAAAGCCTCTATTTTTATTGCAAGCAACCCTACATTTCATGAACGCACAAAGCATATTGAAGTTGATTGCCTCTTTGTTCGGAAGAAATTTCTATCTGGGCACATCTGCACTCCATACATCAACACTGACAAGCAGCTTGCGGACATCTTCACCAAAATTCTGCCTAAAGCTCGGTTTCACTCTGATTGACAAGCTGGGCTTGTTTGACATCTACGCTCCAGCTTGAGGGGGAGTATAGATATACTGTGTTGTTTACTTGTGCTGCTTTGTTATTCTTGTGATATTAGTCCAATATTGCTCACTTGTACTTATGTCTCTACTCTCAGTTGCTATATTAGAGACTACCCTAGAACATGTTTTACTCACTAAATAAACAATTCCTTTTTTATTAGAGACTACCTTGTAACCTGTTTTACTCTTATAAACTTCTAGAAAGTGTTTTTGTTAAACATATAAGAAATGATTATATTGGAAAACATGCCGCATCATGAGAAAACGATAAAAATGGCTTCTACAAATGTGTTTTTGTTAAATATATAAGCAATGATTTTATGGAAACCATACCACATCATGAGAATAAGATAACAGTGATACTGCTGCCTCAAACACACTGACAGGTTTTGTTTTAGATGCCAGCAGTATCTGTATCAAAAGTTGTGCATCGGCACCAACGTCCTCCAGCTTCAGAAACATCAAGAAATTATAGTGAGTCAAAAAAGAATGATGAGCAAGACTCAAAAGCTTACAAGATAAATACAATAATTAATAGGGAATTCCTGATTTCTTTCAGGATCTAAACAACTATAATCAACAATCAGAAACTATATAAATGTGTTGATTATCATCTTTTCATGTTCATCATGACACTAATAATGCCTCTCTACAGTTTTGGCAGTACAGCAACATCTCGCACCCTTAGGACAGGAATATCGTCATATACAGTGTTTCTAACTATTTCGCTTTAACTTTTATTTTAATCACTGTTGGAAAAATGTTCCTGTTCCAAATTTTGTTTTTTCATTAATAGGCTTGTAGCAAAAAAAAAAAAGGAAATTGTTGATATAAAAAATTTCTATGATTCCTTTTCGGCTAGGTTGATGTTATTAGTACACTAATAGCAAAAAAGACGAAAGGTTGTTGACAAGGTACTATACATATTTCATCTATATATTTTTATTAGTGCATAAAAACAAAACAAAATTGCTTTTATACGTTTTTCAAGAGGCTTACACCTTATTCAATTTATTGCTGGTATCATTTATTCAATGTAACTGGCAAAATGAAACATGCATGAGTACCAGCATATATATGGCTTTTCTATTTGCGGTTTCTATTTTTCTCCTGAACAGTCGATCACACTTTTGCCATATTTTCATGAACGTACCGCATTTCCCCAATTTTGAATGTATAGGTTGATCGACGAAGATTGAATTATGGGTGAAACACATGTCCAAGCTTGGAGAGTTACAAGACTCGATAAAAAGAAATGATAAATGAAAGATGAAGATAAATATCACTCCCATACAAAATATGTTACTCCCCCTTAATCAATACTCCCCCTGAATCAAATAGTGATGATGACTTTGCAGGCTGAAGATACTCGAGCTTTGAAGAAGGTCTTCCTTGAAGTGCATCTGAAATGAAGACATCTGAAGATACTCTGTAGGCTGAAGAATGTGCCACTAGAATACGTGTTGAACGCGGCACGAACACGGATATAGTGTGGACGAATGGACCTGATACTACAGCAAGTCGCCACTGGAATACGTGCTTAACGCGGAACGAACGCGGACGGACGATCTGCTGCTTGATACGATGCAGGAACCATGGGGGCTTGACAGGAACGTAGATATCATCCATCAAGGAAAGTCCCAAGAGGATCAGCTACAGGCGATGTCGATACAGCAGATGCGGCTCGGAGAAGACGTGATGAAGCAGCTCGGTGAAGATAAAACTCTGAGCTTCTGAAGAAGCACCCATCTGTCTCATGTGAATGCAGCTGAAGGAATACATCATCAACAACGGATATGGTGTCGACGCTGGATCTTCACTGCTAGCTTAAGTAGAGAATCGGTGTGATGAACAATGTGAAGCTTCATGAAGATTGCCTGGAATATATATAGTCTGAATACATATATCATCATCTCATCTCATCTCATTCTCTCTCTCTCATACATTCTCTCATATGCTCTCATTCTCGCTCTCTTTCTCTCCTCTCTATCCCCCCCGCACACCAAATACGACGAAGGTGAGTGTTTGGTGTGGAGAAATGGATATATGACCCCCCCCCGTAATGTGGAAAAGGGATGCTCACATAATATGGGTGGGTGGGAATGAAAATGGTGGAAAAAGAGAGGAATATGTGAAATGGAGATGGATAATATGTGGAGAATGAAACCGATAGCCAAAGAGAGTATACTAAATGGGTCAACATGAGATCCGAATAGAAAAATAAATGGATCTAGTCCCGACCCGAAAAGGGGGTTTGTTGGCCCGTTAGGGTCAAAATAGGATCCGATTAGCAAAAGATATAACCGATTAAGGATCTGAATAGAGACAGGGATAATGCATATGGGGGTAGTAAACATGGTAGTTTGGTAACGGTGGAGAGTGATGGGTGATCGCCTACTGTAGATGGCAGCAGTAGCATGATGACGCACAACGCAGCAGCAACTTGTGGATGAAGATCGTCGGAATGATGATGAAGTGAAGGAGCAGCAGCTTGCGGATGATGGCTGGATATGACGCTCGGCTGATGAAGCACTTTGTCGCAACATAGGAGATGACAAAGGGTCTCCTGCGTGACTCCGGAGATATTGCATGCCAAGAGGACGCATGCAGAGCCAAGGCGGACCCTCTCCAAAGCGGTGATGAAGGCTGATCTGAAGACTTCATGAGATGGAGTGTCGATTGATAGGTGTATCCTTTTTATATCGCCACTGATCAACTGTCGATACCATCGACAGGACTGTCGATGGTATCAACAGACGCTCTTCTTGTCGTTGTGATAAAGTCGATAGTATCGACCTCCTGTCGATGGTATCGATGCTGATACTCTTCTGTCGCTGTGATAAAGTCGATACTATCGACCTCCTGTCGATAGTATCGACGCCGATACTCTTCCGTCGTTGTGATAAAGTCGATACTATCGACCTCCTGTCGATAGTATCGACGCCGGCGATGCAGGTTGCGTCACAGATGGTCGGCGGTTGTTCCTTTGGGATGGCGGCTTGGATGATGGTCGTTTGCTGGAGATGGCGGCTGCTAGGGGCGGTGTTGCTCCTGTTGGCTAGCGGCGGCGCCCGCTGGTGCTGCTGCTGATGGAGGCGGCGGCTGGTGTTGCTGTTTTCAGATGGCGGATGGAGATTACCGCGGCGGATGCCTATGGCGGCGACTATTGCGGATGATGATGGAGGACGGCTGCTATGATAGGCAGTGGAGGTGTTGTATGGAAAGAATGAAAGAATAGAGAATAGAGATGACCATGGAGGTCGGGATATGCCTAGCGGGCAGCCGGCCAAACCATGGTGATGGCGGCTGCGGCCGCCCGCAGGCAGGCGCTCGCCCTTGGCTACTCTCTCGAAGAGGCAGCGGCCGGCGGCTAGGGTAGTTGCGTGCGCCGAAGAGGAGAGAGGGAACCGGGCGGCGCTAGGGTTCTCTCAAGAGCTAACCCGCTCTAATACCATGTTAGAATATAAGATGGCTTGAATATGAATAGATTGATTACAAAGACTGGCGGCCTCTCCTTTATATAGGAGGATAGACGCCCTATTACTTAAGACCCAAGTAATCTAAACTAGACGGGCTGGAATATAAAGGCCCACTTAACTAATTAGCCTATTTAACTAATAGACTAATATAGACACTTTAACAGTTTTTGAATTTCTTCCATCTAAAGCCTATTTTCCTTAATTCTAAGGCATGTTTCCGCTATCTCTAGACCATCTATACACAGTGAAATAAAAAACGGCCAGGCGGGCCGCTTAAGCGCCTGCTTAAGCGCCCATGACCCCCAGCCGCTTAATTTTTCCATTAATCACCCGCTTAATCATTTTGAACAAAATCACCCGCTTTTTGCCCGCCTCACCCGCTTTTTCCCGCTTTTTCCCGCTTTTTTGCCCGCTTTTTTCCCGCTTTTGTTTAAAAATCCTAATGTAAGCATCTAACATTAATTAATTACATAGCCAAGTAGTATTGACTATAATATACGAAACTTGTATACATTAAATGTTCTATGATATAGCTAGTCCTAATGTAGAATGCATACTTTGTGTGTAAGCTGTAATAATTGGGTACTGCTGTAATGCATCTAAGTAAATATCCTATTGCTCTATTATACTAGTAATGCATGATTAGTTTTACTGATTTCCTTGCTGCTTTCAGTGATTAATGATTGGTACTGCTGGTTAGTATTACTTTAGTGATTACTTTAATTCAATAATTCATAGTTTGTTATATACAATTACTGATCTGCTTGCTGATTTTAGTGATTAGAGATGCTGATTAATAGTAAGTATTGATGAATACTTAGTTAATTACTGATTTGCTGATTAGATATGTATAGAAGTTTCTTATAAATATATTTTTTATATACACATACATGTAATTTTCTATAAAAATATATAAAATTTAGACACCCGCTTTTTCAAAAATCGCCCGCTTAATCGCCCGCCTACCGCTTAATCGGTTACAGGGTGTCGTCCGCACGCCTCCCGCTTCCCGCTTTCTAATACATTGTCTATACATTACCTTCATCAATTTCTACACTTCTATAGAGATATGGAGAAATACTTCGAAAATAACAAAGCTCTTTCTTGGATCTATGTATAAATGTCCCATGTAACCTAGTTAAATGTGAACACTAGAATTATACAACTTGTAGTTCGTAACTTTGTAACTTGCAATTGTATGTTATACATTCTAAGCTGTAACTTGAAGTTTTTAACAGTCTAACTATCTAGCAAACTTGTCATTTCTGATCATTTGTGCACTCACTCATCAAGACATGGATCCCACCCTAACCTCTAAACATATAACTTCAATATATAATCTAGTGTATCCTTGTCTAAACATTGTGTATGCAAAATTTCATAATCTAATTCCTTCATTTTGTCATCGAAATTTTATCAAAATTGTTTAGCTTCCTTCACTTACAAATGTGGGAGACCCCCCACCCCACATATCCAATATGAAATATTATTGCATATTTGAGTAGATCTTGGCGTTTAGATCGTCCTGGTAAATTTTCATAATTTAATTCGCTTATTGGTCGTCGAAATCGTTAGGGCCGTATATATCAAAATTTCGTGCGAAATTTCAAAAATTTTATGTTTCTGAGCCATCAGACACGACATCGAAATCGGACATTTAATTCTATGTATCATAGAACATTTAATGTATACAAGCTTCATATATTATACTCAATACTACTTGGATTATATAATTAAATAACATTACATGCTTACAGCAGCATTTTTTTCAAAAAGCGGGAAAAAAGCGGGTGAAGCGGGAAAAAAGAGGGGGTTTTTTGAAAATCCGCTCAAGCGGGCACTTAAGGGCGATATTAGGCGGATGGGCTTTGCTGCCCGCTTAAGCGGCCGCTCAAGCGGACAGGCGGCTGTTTTTTAATTCATTGCGTCTACCCATGAAGATCTGCGCCGTCAAGTGACAACTGTGAAGCTGGATGGGAGAAACTACCAGCACTGGGCGTGCTCTATGCAGATATATGTTAAATCACAAGCAAAAATGTCGCACCTGACGCGAGATCAACCATTGTTGCCTCCTGCAACAGCCGACTCAAAAGATGTGAAAACTTATGATGACTGGGTGAAAGACGACTCCACAGTCATGACATGGATTCTGAATAGTAGTGAGACCAAGATTAGAGTCACACTCTTATACCTGCAGACTGCGAAGCAGATGTGGGATCAGCTTGCCAGCACTTATTCACACAGTCAGAATCCCAAGAAGGTGTTTGATATCAACAAGCAACTCAGCCGCCTGCGGTTCTCTCAATCTGATCTGACGGATTACTTCTCTGCTTTCAAGAGACTGTGGGGGGAATTGGAAGCCTACCATCTCTTGTCTACTGATTTGGCTACTATGCAACGACAGCGACAGGAGTTGCAAGTAGTCCAGTTCCTCTGTGGCCTGCCTGATTCCTATGTTGGGGTGATGGATCAGATTCTCGCCAGTGATCCACTGCCTACTCTACAGACTGCCTTTCAGAGACTACAGCGCTTGCCTGCATCGTCATCTGAGACTCCTGCTGATACGGGTGATACTATTGCTTTTGCTGCGATGTCTGGTCATGGTCGTGGTCGTGGACGCGGTCGCTCGCATGACGCTCGTCCGCCTCTTGGTGCTGGTAGGGGGAGGAACTCTTCAGGTCGTGGAGCATCTTCTGGACCTGCTACTACTACTGCTCGTCTTCAGATTGGCCAACGCTTCCGCAACTTTTGTGGTCGGTCTAACCATATTGAAGAAAAGTGCTAGGAGAAATACGGAAAACTAGCTTGGGCCAATGCGGCCACTGAGGCTACTACATCTTCTGAGGTGTCTACCCAGCCTGATGTCCCGAGTACTTCTACTGCTGACTTCATACGTGCTGAGGTCGAGCGCCTGTTGCTGGAGCGTACTGGCTCGTCATCTACTACCACCACCATTGGAGCACATACTGCGACATACTCTGGTTGTGACACTGCCTTCCTTACTGCATAATCCTCTACTACTGGTAATACGAAATGGGTCATAGATTCGAGCGCGTCTTCTCATATTTCTGGGAATCGATCGTTGTTCAGAAGTTTATCTAGACCGACTACTAATTCGTCTGTTATGCTTGCTGATGGCTCCAAGTCTGCCGTTTCGGGGATTGGAGACATTGTGTCTGATATTGTGCTGAAATCTGCTCTATATGTGCCTCATTTTCCATTGAATTTATTATCTATTAGCAAGACTTTGCGTAGCCTGAACTGTAACCTGACTTTAGTGCCTGGTTCATGTGTTTTTCAGGACCTTCGCACGAGGATGAAGATTGGTGGGGGCATGAAGGATCTGATGGCTTGTATTACCTGGACAAACTGAAAAGAGTGGACAATGTGGCCCTGGCTTCTGCAGTATCTTCTTCAGTATCGGCCTTACAGTGGCACTACAGACTTGGGCACCCATCATCCGAGAAATTGCATCATATTGTATCTGATGTAGGAACAAATGTGTTTCAATGTGAATCGTGTCAGTTAGGCAAACAGACTAGGGTTGTATATCCTAAACGTTCTCAGATTAGTAGTAAAAATGTTTTTAATCTTGTTCATGCTAATGTATGGGGTCCATGTCATGTCCCTAGTCTATCTGGCAACAAATATTTTATTATGTTCATTGATGATTTTTCTCGGGCCACGTGGTTATTTCTTCTGAAAAGTCGATCTGAAGTTCTATCCACAATTAAATTCTTTTTGCTGAGATGAAAACACAATACTCTATGCTTGTTAAAATTTTTAGAACGGATAATGCACTTGAATTTGTTCAAAAAGATATTGACTTGTTCTGTAAATCCGTTGGCACTATACACCAGACTTCTTGTGCATACACACCTCAGCAGAATGGCATTGCTGAGAGAAAGAATAGACACTTACTAGAGGTTGCTAGAACTATTATGTTGCATTCTAATGTACCTCGGGGATTCTGGCCAGAAGCCATCTTGACTGCTTGTTTTCTAATAAACCGGATGCCTTCTTTGGTAATTGGAAATAAAATACCTATGCAAATTCTGAATCCTAATAAACCTTTATTTACTGTACCTCCTCGCATATTTGGCTCTACATGCTTTGTAAAGTTGCTTCGCCCAACGCATGATAAACTATCTCCACGTGCTGAAAAATGTATTTTTTTTGGGTATTCTCGTACACAGAAAGGATACAGATGCTATAGCCCAACTACCAAGAGATGGTCCACAAGCAACGATGTCTTTTTTGAGGGTACACCATACTACTCTACTCAAGGAGATAGTCTTCAGTCTGAGCTTATTGCTTCTCCGCTGCCTATTACTAGTGACTGTGTTTCTGATGCCACTACTTCTGTACAACCGGCACCTCCTCTTATTGTTTATCAGCGAACGAACAGATCTCAACCTACACAAGACCACCCCCCACTCCAAGCCAATCTTCTCCTCCAGAAGGTTCTGCGTCACTTGAGGTAATCTCTGATCTGGATGTACCTATTGCTCTTAGGAAGGGCACTCGTTCCTGCACTATCCACAATATTGCTAACTATGTATCTACTGATCATTTAAGTGTTCATGTTAGCAGCTTTGTCACTGCATTATCTACTATTGCCATCCCAAAGACTGTACAGGATGCCTTGCAAAGTACAGCTTGGACTACTGCTATGAAGGAGGAAATGCTTGCACTTTCTGACAGACATACTTGGGAGTTGGTGGATCCACCGCCTCAGTGTCATCTTGTAGGCTGCAGATGGGTTTATTCTATCAAATATCAACCAGATGGTACAGTAGAACGTCTGAATGCACGTCTTGTTGCTAAAGGATATACACAGACCTATGGTATTGATTACTTTGAAACCTTTTCACTTGTTGTCTGTCTTAATTCTGTCAGAGTTCTCTTATCTGTTGTTGTTAATCTTGACTGGCCTCTAGTACAACTAGATGTTAAAAATGCTTTCTTATATAGTGATCAGCAAGAGGAGGTCTATATGGAGCAACCTCCTGGGTTTGTTGCTCAGGGGGAGTCACATAAAGTCTACAGGCTGAGGAAATCTATCTATGGGCTCAAACAGAGTCCTCGTGCTTGGTTTGATAAGTTGAGCAAAATTTTGACTGCCTTTGGTTTTCTGAGGTCACAGGTTAATCTTTCTGTCTTTACGAAAAAGACTTCCTCTGGCATTTTGATACTTATTGTATATGTTGATGATATCATTCTATCTGGCAGTGATTCTATTACTATTCAGGCCACTAAAGCCCATCTCTGCAAGCACTTTGTTACTAAAGATCTGGGAAAACTACGTTATATTTTTGGGCATAGAAGTGTCTAGAACTTCTAATGCTCTTGTTCTATCTCAAAGGAAATATGTATTGGATCTGTTATAGGAAACTGGTATGCTTAGTGCACGGCCAGCTGACACGCCTCTAGATCCCAATGTTAATTGGGATGATGATTCTTCTCCGTTATTTGTTGATAACAAGAAATACATGAGATTGATTGGTAAGATGGTATATCTTACGGTAATTAGAGCTGACATATCTACTGTTGTGGGGCTTCTTAGCAGGTACTTGGATAAACCCAGACAGTGTCATTGGGATGCTCTATGTAACATTTTGCGATATCTAAAGAAGTCATCTGGCAAGGGCCTCCATTACAGGAAAAATGGGCATTGTTCTCTACAAGGCTATTCTGATTATGACTATGCAGGGAGCAAGATTGATAGGAAATCACTTCTAGCTACTGCACATATGTAGGGAGTAATCTTGTCACCTGGCGCAGCAAGAAACAAAATATTGTTGCTAGATCTAGTGTTGAAGCTGAATATAGGGTCATGGCCCATACTGCCTGTGAACTTTTGTGGGTGCAGTCTCTTCTACAAAACTTTGGTATTGAGTCGTCTTCTGCTATTCCGATGCACTGCGATAACAAAGTTGCTATTTTCATTGCCAACAATCTTGTATATCATGAGCGCACCAAACATATTGAGGTTGACTGCCACTTCATCAGGGAAGCTGTTCTATCTAGGAAAATATGCACACCTTTCACCCGTTCTGAAGACCAGGTTGCTGACATATTCACAAAACTGCTGGCAAAGCACTTCTGTTCTCTGGTGGACAAGTTGGGCATGATTGACATCTATGCTCCAACTTGTGGGGGAGTGTTAATATATATTTATTTATTGAGTGTTTTGTTAATTTACTGTTATATATGAACCTCACTGTAAATGTTCTTTTAGTATAAATACAAGGGTACACACATCGTGTAACCCTAAGCTCTCCATTTCTCGTGTTGTTTTACATTCTGAAATGTGTTATGTGGTATGCGTTCGGTCAAGGTACCACACAGAGTATAAGCGGAATGCGGGAGCATAAGCGCGGCATATGCGTTTTTGAAATTTATTAATAAATTATATATTTTTATACATATATTTTAATTAAAAAAATTAATCATAATCATAAATTTCATACTATCTAGTTTTGTAGATTAATAGCCCAAAATGTACCAACGGATCATTACATCATGGAAGAAGAAACACATTTTCCAATCATCAAGAAGAAAAATCAATCAACAAAACCCTAAGTTTATATAATGTACTAGAATTTACAACACAACACACTAACACATGCAGTTCATAGCAGAACATTTATTGAATGAACACAATAAGAATAACCACAGTAACACAACACATGGTAGTTCGAAGTAGAAATAGAAAAATAACATCAAAAACAAAATCAAAACATAAAAATGATATGAAGAAATTAAGTCAGTAATAAGTAGAGAAGAAAAAGTCGTAGGGAATATAAATTACTCCCTAGGCAGCACACAAATTTGAAACTTTGTAAAAGAAAATATCATATCCAATTAATATCTGCAATAGAGTCCCCATTTATACAAGACAAAATAAGAATTGTTGCAAGTGCAACATGTTCTAATCTTAGAGCAAAATAGAAGAGAAAAAAAAAGAGAAAAGGAAAGAGCATAATGAAACATTGACAATTGTAAAATCTAATAATATATTTTGCACCACTCGTTCAAAATAGAATTATTTTTGAGGTAGCAAAATTTCAAAATCTGATTTAAACCAACTATATAGAAGTTGTCATTTAATTTGGTTGATTTTATTAGAGGTTTTATTTTTTTACTTGAGTCACCAAATGAAATGCGGGGCCTAAGCGGCCGCATATGCGGACCGCATGTCACATATTCGGTCCATGCCCAAAAATAGCACTGCATAGTTATATTCGGAGCGGCTATGGGCCGCATACGCATATGCGGCCGCATAAGCGGCCTCATGCGGGGCATATGAGAACACTGATTGGTGGTGACAAAAATGTGGCAATGTGCCAGAGGTGTCCCTAAAGTGTAAGGGATGATTTCAAAAAACTTATGGGTGCAAAGAAACAAAAACAACAAAAGATGGAGGAGGTTGACATGGCTTACACAGATACATTATTTGATGTTAGGCCGACAGGCTCTTCTACTGAATATGATGATGATATTGGATATCCTCCTGAATGTGATACAGCTTATTCACGTTGTATGTATAGACGTGCTATCAGAGAATCTCATAGAAGTGAGTGGGAAAAGGAGGAGGCAGCTCGAATTTCAAGGAGGTATGGGCTATCTGGTGCAGGTGGAGGCAGTGGGACTGCATGTATTCCTGCTATTGAGCTAGATGACGATGAAGACCGAGCCAGTCATGGTAAAAGGAAGAAAGGCGGCATTGATACATTTTTCCGTTCTGCTAGTGTGAGATTGAGGAATGTTGACGAGTCAGGGGTTAGGAAGCTAGAGGCTAGGCAAAAAGGCCTCAAAGCAATGTTCACTGGTGCAAATGATAAGGTTGGCAAGGCAGTGGTTAAGTTCTTCTTTGCTCATGGTATACCTACACATGTTGCAAATGAACCCCATCTGCAGTATATGGTAGATGTGATAGGGGAGTCTGGTAGGGGCATCAAGGTGCCTAGTTCATATGAATTCATGAACAAATATCTTCCCCTAGAGAAGGAAGGATCTACAATAATGGATTTCAGACCAAAAACATATGTGGTCTGAATATGGCGTCACACTCATGTTTGATGGGTGGACTAGTGGAAACATAAGACAAATTATCAACTTTCTTGCACATTGTCGTGGATCCACAGTTTTTCTAGACTCTGTTGATGCTTCATGTGAGGTTAGGAACCACAGATGAAAAAAGAGACTAATGAAGACATACATGAAGCAGGTTGGTGTGGAGAATGTGGTGCAGATAGCTACTAATAATGCTTCTTCCTTAAAAAAGGCCAGTGAGAGTATAATGAAGAAATATCCGGTCTATGGGACACTATGTGCTGCCCACTGCATAGATCTCATTCTTAAGGACATGGGCTCAATTGATTTCATCAAATTTGTTGTCACTGATGGTAGGTTGATCACGGGATTCATCTACAACCATTCTTTTCTGCTAAATGCAATGAGGTGCCCTAAGTATTGTGGGGGTGATCTAATTAGAACAGGGGCAACTAGATTTGCAATAAATTTTCTTGCCTTACAATCGTTAAAGTCCAGAAAGGATAGACTTAGGAGGCTCTTCAGTGGAGTGGAGTGGACCTCCATGAAGGAGCACAATTCCCCTGTTGGCAAAAGAATTGAGGAGTTGATTGCCAGCCGACCTTTTTGGGATAAGGTTACTAGAGTGTTGCGAATAATGAAACCCACTGTCAAAGTATTGAGGTTGGTAGATGGTGACAAAACTGCAACAATGTCTTTCCTATATGATGCAATGAACTCAATGGTGGATAATATCAAAGAAGCAGCCCATAGGTCCAATGAGCAATACATAAAAATTTATGAGAATCGTCAGAAAAAAATGTTTTTGCATCCATTACATAAAGCAAGTATATATCTCAATTATATTCTAACTTCTAAGTTATTGGTCTAACTCATAGTCTACAAATAAAATGTCATTCTTATTTCCTTATTTAAATTTGTGACAGCTTACTATTTAAATCTGAGGTTCCAATACTCACAAACGTTGGGCTTGAGTGCGACTCTAATGAATGCAGTGAGAGATGTCACTAACAAGTTCACTACCTCTCCAGAAGAGCAACTGCTAGTACTGGAAGAGATATATATCTATATAACTTACATTCTTAATTTCTCATTAGTCTTTACTTTGATTTCATCATCTCAATATTGTAAATATTACTTTTACAGTTACGGCAGTTTCGTGAAAGCACAGGATGCTTTGGCTATCCAAATGCGGTTGTTGACCGCGAGGCAGGTGATCCTTGTAAGTAGTGGGTTTAGAATGGAACAGGTGCCCCCAACGGAACAGGTGCCCCCCATTTAAGAAAAGTAGCTATTCGCATCCTTGCTCAAACAACAGTTGCAGAGGGTTGTGAAAGAAATTGGAGCACTTTCAATCTGATACACTCGAAGAGAAGGAACAGGCTTGGGGCAAACAGGTTGAAATCTTGTCTACGTTCACTACAACATGTGGTTGAGGGCTAGAGCAATACGAGACGCCAACTACAAGAAAGTGAATTTAGCTGTTGTCCATGATCCCATTGACACCGCATATACTTTCAACCCTGAAAGACGTAGAGGACTAGAGGAAGATTCAGAAAATCCTTTAGAGGAATGGATGAATGAGATAGGTCGTCATGTTCTTGATAATTTAGATGAACGTTCATATCCATATGTAGAAGAGAAATTTGATGCAAATAATGGTGATGATATTATTATTGATACCCCGCCTGAAAGACTTGAGCGTGAAGTTGCACATGTTAATATTGATATGGAAATCAATAGAGAAGTGGAAGAACAATTAGGTAGCTCAAATTCTTCTTCTACATCTGGTTCCAAATCTAAGTCTGATGATGGTCGCAATAATGGTGATAATCGCAGCCAACGCTCTCAAGAATATCCTCCAGCTATTGATCCTAAAATTGATGATCAGCTTTATGTTAGCCATGTTATTAGGGCTGCACCTCTACCAGAACAGGAATATCCCATGGCTGACAAAACATTTCAAAGGAGAAAAACTCGAACAGGGAAAGATTACAGCGGTGCACCACTACCACATGCCACAATATCCACAACTACAAGCCCATACCCCTACGCATCCAATCCACAACCACAATACCCGAGTCAAAAGTGATTATTATTTTGATTTTGTTGGTTCAACGGATAGCATGAGCATATCTGACTCTCAATCTCAACATTCATTCGGAGATATGGTATTTGGGCAGACACTTCCATACCCATCTTAGTTCAACCATGGGTATTCTGGATATCAAGTTGAACTGCCACCAAGATTACAATTAGAAGTAGGTTTGGGATATCACGAAGCATACTCTGTCTGCAGTGGTTATGGATGCTTTCAGGTGAACATTGAAGCATACTCTGGTGATGATGGAGGTCAAACATGGAGTGGTGGGCATACTACAGTTTATCCTATTGCCGGTGTACCATTATAACCTCCTTTTCCTCAACCTCAATCTCCTCGAGCATCGGCACTTCCTCCTACTTCTACTCAACCTCCCTTCATTTCTGTAACCAAGGAAAAATATCTCAAAGACTTAGGAGAACATTTTCCAAAGTTTGGGATGATGCAGTTTGCCAATCCTGAAGTGTATGAGGAGCATGTTGGTTCATACAAGTCTTACAGAAGCTACATGACATGGGAGCAATATGTGGCCCATATCAACAACCAAATGTACAGAGAACCAGCGCGTCACTCAACATACAACTAATGTGACTAACTAATTTACTGTGTTGTCATATGTTTGTTGTAAATTGAATATTATTGCATAAGTGTGTAAACATGAGTTTCTGGATTGTGCTAGTAAAATTTCAGATCTTAATTCTTGTCTTTTGTCATCGAAATCTCAAAAAAAGGACAGATTCCTTACCTGCAACATGATTTACCCCCCCCACTACCCAATATAGAATTTTATTGCATAAAACGTTGCATCTAGGTGTTGAGACCACCCTTGTAAAATTTCATGATTTAATTCGTTCATTTTGGCGACAATTTGGCTAGGATTGCATCTGTCGATATTTTCATCTGTATACCGGTAAATATCTATATCCAAGTTGTCGAAACGGCATCAGTATCGGTCATTAAATTCCTTGGAGGCAGCAGACACGAGAAGACTCCCCCTCGATAATGAGACAAATATATCAAAATCATTCTTGAGAAATCATTGACAAAGGTAACAAGAAAAAAAATCCATTAAAAGTACTGGTTCGAAAAGGACCAGAAACCTCACTGTGAACAAAATCAAAATACCAAAAAGAAATCTATGGTGCTTCACTAATTGACAAAAGTCAGATGGAAGGCTTTTTAAACTAGATAAAGATGGCTTCTGTTGTTTGAGCTTCTTCAGGAAAGCGTGTTTGTAGCGTCGATGAAGTTGAAGACGTGAACGGGAAAAAAGGTAGATTTTGGAGCGCCAACACCATCATAGTAGGGATCACCAATTTTACAACCTGAACCAATCATCTCCAAATTCTGACAATATTGTAACATAAAGCCATGTGATGTAGAACGAACATAGTCCTTAAATTGTCATTTAAGTATCTATAATGTTTCATTAGTTTCCTTGTGTTTTAGGGGTTATTTGATATTTTTCCAGTTTGTCTTGTAAAGCATGGTGGTTTAGTCCCACATTGGCGACTTGTCTAGTTAATTGGATTTCAATGCCTATATATAGGCTTCGTAAGGCTCCTTAGAACGGCACACTTGATCGTTGAAATATATTGATGATTTATATTTCCTTTTGATTAGTTTTATCAATTAACCTAGATTTGGATAGTTAGATTAGATTTTAATCATTAGGTTCTCTACTACCATGACTACCAAACATACATTCCATTTAAAGGCATCAACAAGTTTCGCAATGACATTAAATTGAAAGGAAGATGAGGGATTTAATGCAAAGGCTAGACTTTAAGTTCAGGTAAAAGATTCACATGCCATATAGTTAAACCGTTTTAATTTGATCCATCAACAAGTGTGACATAGGAATTTGGAAATATAAGATTCTAGATTGGAAAGGTGTATCATACCAGTCGTATGTTGTGTGGCCCCTCAGTCAACCATCTAGGGGAAATTGGATGCTACCATTGAGGCCCCTACATTACCTAGACTGGAGATTGAAGAGGTCGTGGTAGGTTGCATAGTTATGAAGTCCTCGGACCCATTTGAGTTTTGAGATGTCTAGAAAAGCTGCTCATATTCTATTGAAGTGACGGTGACAGAGGAATTATCTACAGTTTGGGACACATGGGTAGACATGCTCAACATTCGCGCTTGTAGGGATGACCATGCTTCTAGTAGCAATTTTTCCCCAAGATGATTTGGTTTGTTGTAGAAAGTACACTTCGGTCTAGGAGCATGTTCACGTCCTTGGCCTCAAGTTGCAATAGCCATGGCTAGTAAAAGTCTATTAGAGTGACCGAGTTGCGTTGTGGAAGGACATATGATTGTTGTAGACAAACACATGCATCATTCAAGGTGGGGAACTAAACCCCCATCAAAATAACACTGTGAACAGGAGCAAAGATTGAGAGGAATTTTGTAGTGATGAGGCGGGCACACTCCTTAGCATGTTCATCAAATGTGACATGTTGGAAGAAGTCAAGTTGTTGTGACAAGGAAACGATGGCGTCATAGTGACTCATCCAACGACCGATACCCACGACACCCAACAAAGAGCTTGTCCCAGATCTTGTAATTTTACTCGCATTCTTTTCTTGAATGAAGTGACACCAAGCAGTGTTTCATGAGTCTTTGGCGTGCTTGTGGAACAGATGTATGGAGGCGATGGATGGCTCCAATCTATTCCATAGCTAACTCTTGACTTGGTTGTTTCCTAGTTTCCACTCAGAGGTGACCTTGGCAGGCTTCTCAATGAGCTTCAACTTATCTCTAGAGTAAATAATAGTTAGATTAAATTCATCCAAAGTAGTATTCATTTAATGCCATTTTGAGGACACTGCTTGCCAAATAATGCAATATGAAATCAAACAACAATCAAAGAAATGTGTAGATACTACATGGATGATCAATGACAATTCAATTGTAACAATTAGATTAGTGAATTGTAGACGGGAGAATAGAAGTATTGCCATTGAAGCGGCAAAAAACAATTATGCAACCAACACCCAACAGCCAAATCAGCGAAAAATAGCAGCAACAATACATTGATTTGCTACGTGAGTATCCCCCTGCTTTCCCTGTCGCCTACCGACCCATGAGAGTACAACGGCCTTGATATTGATATTTCTAGAATTTGAACTCCCATCTAGAGATTGCATGTTGAAGTAGCACATTGCTCAGACCTAATCCCTGCTACAAGAACTTGATCCTTGTCGGATGTGCTTGACAATCCCACAGGAGACGAAAACAAGGGGAATTCTGACTCCAATTGTTCCAAGAGTCTCTAAAAGTGGAACCACGCTTTCATATATCTGTGTTTTGCTCGTCCCCAGTGCCAGCTCTTTGATCAGGATAGCCTCACCTCGGTCACCCCACTTGGAACAGATGGTGGAGCACATGTGGCAAGTTGTTATATGTACCTGGTGCTTTACCCGTACACGCTTCTCCAGCTCTCGCAAAAAGGGACGGGAGTTGCACTCACCAAGTAGCGGTGGAAAACTCGCATGTCACTGCAGGCACCCCATCTAGTGCCTAACACTGGTGAGCATTGACTCGAATTCTACCTTTATTTTTCTAAATGTACGATTATTGGGTGCTAAATTCTGACTTCCACAGGTACCATCACTGAATAACAAATCCAGTCACTAAAATCGACACAAAGCAGCGGGTCCTTAAATGGCACACAAAGCTTTTCATGTTCTTGTTAATTTCAATCACATCTATCTCATGACATACATGAATGCTTGTTTATTTTCAAGTGAGCTGCAATGAAGTGGAATTCGCTTTGTTGCCTACACTCAACCTAAGGTGAGTACTTTATTCATTATCCACACAAAGTGATATGTCAATGCCCAATATGCACATAACACCATACGTGGAGGTGATGCAGCATACAGAAAACCTCTCTGCAGGAAGCCTCTATGCTGGAACACACCAATGAGAATTTTTGTAAGGATTTTTCTTAAATGATAACAAATATCTTCTGAACAGTTGTCAGTTCTTTCACCTCTATCTAGGCCTCATAATAGCTATGCACAAGTTTAAAAAAGTTTTTTAAGTAAAAAGTAATAATGTACAACTAAATCTCGACATTAGTTCTCGACCTCAAATTGATAATACTAAAAGATACAATTTCTGCTAGGTAGTAATTGCATCATTTGGGAAAAATGAGAACCACGAGCCAGCTTATAACACAAATTCAGCCTCTATCAGATGGATTACCTTCATGAGTTCCGAGAAGATAGAAAACAAGGTATCTAATGCTGAACGAACACATAATTGCAAGCACTCAGCCTCCCTAAGTTCAATAAGACGACAACTATACAGTCTCTGCATATAAATATGACAGTGAATACACAACAAAAATATGATATGACTACATACCCGAAAAATGTGCACTTATTATTAACAAGCACTTACTTCTAATGTCTGACTCATCAGACTAAAAACCTGGAAGATTCTATTGTAGACAGATGAATCTCCAAGCAATACGTTGCGAATTGTGGCACTTAATTTGGTTGAATATTTCAATTGCTTGTAACATTCCTTGACCAACAAGAAGATCTGCAAATTTCAAGCAATAAAATATCAGTTTCAAGTAGAGCGATGACAATAGCACAACATACTGAAACAGCCATAACAAACTAAAACACCCATGGCATACATGCACACTGTTGTGTTACTAATGATGTGCCAGCCTGTTGACTCGACACAGATGGTTAAGCCAACTTCGAAATTTATCATTGACAAGTCCATAAGAGTTGGTACTCAAAATATACTGATCAATCTCAAGGATTTTATCCCAGACAAAACAAAAAATGTATACTCTAGTGAGATATAAGCTGATGAAGGACCCTTCAAAGTTCAAATTCCCTACATTTGCAATGCAACTGTTTCCATTTACTAACTTGATATTTCTCATAATATCAACTATCGGACTACTCTCATGCCAATTTAGTTGTATCTTCAAATCGCAATCATGATTTTATAATTACACACGTGTAGGTTCTCCATGGGGTCGTGGGGCCCAAGAAGAGTTCAAACTCCTAGTTATATCCTTAATGAGAAATATCTAAAATAATTAAATTATCTAATAACAAAAGGACATAACCTATCTCACAAATTTCAATCATCAAGTATGCCCCTTAATGTGGCATACAAAGCCGATACATAGGTGCTTGAAATTAACAACTTGAGCAGCAGCAATGTGAAATTAAACCACATGACTCAATTAAAACCCAAAAAAAATATATCAAATGAATCCTATTCATAGGATAACTAGTATGTGAGTGTGTGTGCGCATTTATGTGCATACCAAGAGGGATGGGTAGTTATACACATGGGAAATAGATATATACATATGAAATCCCTAAGAAGGGGTGAGGGTGAATAAAGCTAATCCAATTTTATGCATATTTTGAAACACAAAGGGGATTAAATGCAAGGAACAAGGTATCTGATTTAAATGCCGTTTCGACAAGATGGAAACCGAAATTTTTTGAAATTTTGACAAAAATTCCAATAAATGCAATGTGCCCGTTTCGACGCCAAAATGAACGAATTAATATATAAATTTTGCAGGTGTGATCTCTACACCTAAATGCATCGTTTTATGCAATAAAATTGTATGTGGGGGTAGGTTGCGGGTTCGGGAGGTAAGGGAACTTTCCTGTTTCCTAGAGATTTCGATGACAATTTCGGAATTAAGTTATGTAATTTTGCATTTATGAGCTATATGCATGCATGTACTTATTTGTGCTATAACATCACATATTGGATACGTAGGGCGTCCCCAACATATTTTGCTTGGGTTGATAGTTAATTGTTTATAATGACTCAACAGTCAACCACTTCATTGGCCCCAAGAACATTAATGCAATCTTTCCAAGTAAAATCATTATTTATTGGTGTATTTGGCTTCCTGGGACCCTCATTCTCTAATAAACCACTACCAGGATACATGTCGTTCGCATTGAAGAAATTAAAAGCAACATGAAGCATGCATTGTACAAGTATTTAATAATTTGAATAACAAATATTAGGGAAATGCAATGCAATTATGATATATCTTGATTGCATTGCATTCCCTAATATTTATTATTCAATTATTAAATACTAGTACATTACATGCTCATGTTGTTTTTATTTTCTTTAATGCGGACGACATGTATCCTGGTAGTGGTTTATTATTAGACAATAAGGGTCCTAGGAAGCCAAATACACCAATAAATAATGATTTTACCTGGAAGTGTTGCATTAATGTTCTTGTGGTTGGGGCCAATGAAGTGGTTTACTGTTAAGTCAATATCAACAGCAAACTATCAACTCAACCCAAGCAAAATGTGGGGGGAGCGCCCTACCTATCCAATATGTGATGTTACAGCACAAATAAGTGCATGCATGTATATGGCTCATAAATGCAAAATTACATAACTTAATTCCAAAATTGTCATCAAAATCCCTAGGAAGCAGGAAAGTTCCCTTACCTCCCACATGAAGGAACCCCCCAAACCTACCCCCACATAAAATTCTATTGCATAAAACGATGCATTTAGGTGTGGAGATCACACCTGTAAAATTTCATAAATTGATTTGTTCATTTTTGCGTCCAAATGGGCACGGTTGCGTTTATCAAAAGTTTTGTCGAAATTTAAAAAATTTCGGTATCCATGTTGTCTAAACGGCATCGAAATCGGATACCTCGTTCCTTGGATCCAACTTCCAATTTTTTGCTTCAATCATGGCGATACGAGTAACACCATGTGCATTGGAGCTAGAAAATCTAAGTGCAGCCAATATTCTACATTGCAGATCAAGAGAACCCTAGTAATAATAAAAAGATAGGCAAGACCAAATATCCCCAAATGTTGTGATTACAGCATCCTTTGTTTCATACATAAAGAGTCACAAGACAGTGACCTCCCTAGCTAAGTATTACATATCCTCACACACACACATATATATGCATCTATAGAGATATGCTTATGTTTCACTTAGTGTCATGTGTCTTGCATGTGCCTCACTTACATATTACTTGTGTTGTTTTGTCCCATATTGCTCATCTTTATTTTGTGTCACCTCTCTTATCCTATATAAGAGAATGCATTGCCCTCCTTTTTATTTAATGAATACAATTCTCTCCCTTATTCTATATGGTATCAAGAGTTGTTCTGATCCTCTGCAAGTTCCCATCCTAACGCTACCCTCTATGACCAAGTCGCCGCCCCCCTCCCCCCCCACTGTCGACTCCTTCCCTCTCAGCCGCTGCTGCTGCCCCCCTCCCCAACCCCCCCCCGGCCCGTCGCCGCCTCCCTCTCCTCCCAACCGTCGATGTTATCCCCCATCCCCATCCGCCAGTCGTTGTCTCCCTCTCCTCCCAACCATTGTCGTTGTCCCCCATCCAAAACCCCTCTCTCCTCCCGCCTCGCCTCCCCCCCCACCGGTCGCTGCGGCTACGTGCAGCAGGGTTGCTGTTGCTGCCACCACCCTATTCCACCCACCATCCCCCCCGCTTTCATCTCCTTCCCACTCCATCTTCCACCGTCCCTCTAAACTAACCCCTTTTACCTACTAAATCTCCTCTTCTAGCTTCTCTTCATTCTCCCGACAGCCTTCATCATAGCATGTTGAGAGTCTCTAAAACATTCGACTTCTTCTGTCTACGCCTCATGATGGAGTATTAAGTCTCTTAATGACAGCGTCAGTTATTCTATCATTATTTCTGTCTGTAATGGGTTCCCTATGATCTGATGACTTAGATCATTTGCCCTCTATTGCCCCATTGCAGGTTTCTTCAGATCTGCTAATCCCAATTTATGCTTTCTTCTATTGTTGCACCTGCGATCTTCTCTACTGGTACTGCTTCGGCCCCGTTTGCCATGACATCTGCCAAGCCCCTTCGTTCCCTGTGTTACCATAGTAAAACTTGATGGCTCCAATTATCATCTCTGGTCGGCATATTTCATCCTATATGTCAAAGCACAAGGCCGCTATTCTCATATCACCACCGACCCCCCACATTCCCTTGTAGCCACGGCGGATGAGAAATCCAAGCAAACTCAAGCACAATGGACCAAAGATCACTCCGGTGTTATGTCTTGGATACTGAATAGCACTGAGCCACGGATCAGCCAGTCGTTGCTCTGTCTTCATGATGCTAAGGTAATGTGGGATCAATTATCTCAGGTCTACTCTCATCAACAAAATCCCAAGAGAGTCTTTGAAATATTCAAGAATCTGGCCAAGAAGGAATTTTCCTCCAACACATTTGTTGAAGATTTCTATAACTAATGCTCTAGTCTCTGGAATGAATACGAGATTTATCACCCCTTGACAGCTGACATCAAAGAAACCCAGAAGCAACGCAATGAACTGCAACTCGTTAAAGTTTTGGCGGCCCTTCCATCCTCCTTTTTTGGGGTTGTCGAGCAAATTTTATCTAGTGATCCACTGCCAACTCTTCGGGACGTCCTCAAACGTGTTCAACGTCTACCATCTGTGACCTCCACCCCTACAGTCCAACATCCTGCTCTTGTTGTTTGCACCGCTGATTCTGGCTGTGGACGAGGTCAGGGTCGTAGCCGTGGAGGTCGTTTTCCTACTAACGGTGGTCGCACATCTTCTACAACTGCCAGTCGAGGACAACCAGTTGGTCCTTGCTTCTGCAACTTCTATGAACGAGACAATCACAATGAAAACCAATGTTGGATCAAACATGATAAGCCCGCTTGGGCAAACCAGGCCTTTGTTGATACCTCGACCGATACTACTGCTTCTGATCTGCCTCCTGCATTGCTAGCCACTCCATCTGCTAGTAACAATAAATGGAGTACTGACTCTAGTGCATCGATTCATATGGTCGGTGATATCAACTTATTTTCAGCTCTAACTAAAACTAATCAGATTCCACAGGTTACTGTTGTTGATGGTTCTAAAACTTCTGCTCATGGCATTGGAACTGTTCCCTTTTCTCGTAATCTGAATATGAAATCTATGTTATGTATTCCAAAGTTTCTTGTTAATCTTTTTTCTGTTAGTAAGACGGTGAAAAACCTTCAATGCTCAATTAATTTGATCCTTCTGTTGTGTTTTGAAGGATCTCCGCACGAAGACGGGGATTGGTTTGGGCCATGAGGGATCGGATGGACTCCACTACCTGGATGGAGCGCCATTAGCATTTGCTCTTCTGTCAACGTCAGTGACGGGACTACAGTGGCACTAACGCCTTGGCCACCCCTCTGTTGCGAAATTGAAGCACTTATTTCCTTATCTATCTGAAAAAATATATACTTGTGAATCTTGTCAGTTAGGTAAACAAACTCGCATTGTGTTTCCTGTTAAGAAAGATATTGGATGTAAAGGCCTTTTTGACATTGTTCATGCAGATATATGGGGTCCTTATTCAATCCCTACCCATTCTGGAGTTAAATACTTTATGACATTCATAGATGATTATTCTCGTGCTACATGGTTGTTTTTATTGAAAGATCGCAGCACTATTTCGCATAATATTAGCACCTTTTTTTCTGAAGTACAGACACAATTCAGCAAACCCATTAAAAATTTTCGCACTGATAATGCCCTTGAATTTATGCAAAAGTCGGTGACATTGTTTTGTTAGTCTGAGGAACTATACACCAAACTACTTGTCCCTACACTCCACAACAAAATGGCGTTGTTGAACAGAAAAACCGCCATCTCCTAGAGGTTGCTCGCACTATACTTCTTTATTATAAAGTTCCTCATCGTTTTTGGCCTGAGGCTGTCTCTACGGCTGCGATCTTATGAATCGCATGTTGTCTTCTGCTTTGAACAATCAAATTCCTTACAACATCCGTTTTGTTGATGCCCAACTTTTCTCTGCCCCTCCCCCCGTATATTATATATCGAGAGCAGTGATCCACTAATAGGCATAATCTAGGAGGGAACACTCTGGAGGGAAAGAGAAACAAAGGATTTACCTTCACACAAAACTCAAGAGGAATCTCTGAACAAATAAAGTTTGAACAACCAACAGGAGCAGCCACCTCAAACGTTGTCAAGTAAGCAATTAAATTGGCAGACCATATCTTATTTTTTGTATACTGGCAGGAGGTTTTTGGGAACCTTACTACCACGAGTTTATGTTCCCGATCAGAGTATCCATGAAAATATCTACAAAACTGGTTTCTCATTTAGTCTAAAGAGTTTCAGCGCATCCCAAGTAAACCATACTTGTTAAGGCAGCAAAGCGCTAAAATTGGCACCATAAAATATAAAATATAGCTTTCAGCTAATTTTTCAAATTTTTATAAGTATATTTAATAATATCATGTGTGTTTTCCTTGTGTATGTGTGTATATTAAATGTTCTATACCGTGCTAAAATAAAACCAAGTTACATGTGTTTAATTCTAATTGATATGAATGCCATAGTATATACAATACATGACTTCTGAATAAGAGACAGAAGTAACCAGTAGAAAGTTGATGAAAATGTTGGAATTTTTGACAATCTTTCATGCCACAGACCCTACATTAGCGTAGGCAATTGAAGTGGTTATTCGAGTTTTAAGTCATATATACAAATATATAATGATTGATATAGGTATTTATGATTCCTATCATATGCTTCCTACCCATTTGCAGCCCTGATTGTGTGCTTGGTATACACAGTGCCATAAAATTCTACTGAGCGGCCGCTTAATCGCCAACAGGTCTTGGCCGATTAAAAATCCCCTAAAGTTGTTGTGGAGTGGATTGAAGAAAATCGTCCGCTTTTTGCCCGCTTCACCCGCTCTTTAAAACAAATATTGTTGTAAGCATGTAATATTAAGCGCATTATATGGTCTAATTAGTATCGACTATAATATATTAAACGTGCATACATTAAATGTTCAAGGATATACCTAGTTCTAATTTAAAATGCATACGTTGTATGTAAGTTGTAATAATAGGGTACTGTTGTAATGTAACCAAATACATTATATGTAACTATTATCTAGGTAGAATGCATAATTTGATTAAATGTGCTGTTGTAATGTATGACTAATTCATGATGTACAAATGTAACTATATGTTTGTAAGGTATATATGATAAATCTATTATTTACTGTTCAGTTATGTAAACATGTGATACAAAATTGTTGTTATACCATGTATATACACTTATTATTTTAAAGGTGTAGTGTGCTTTATCTATGACATATATAGTGTACTATATTATATAACTATAATCATTGTTTTATAGTTGTGTTATAAACTATTTGGGTGTTTTATATTGTTGTGTACAGTGTTTAGATATGCCATTAAAGTTCCAAAATTATAGTATTTATATAAATATGTATCTAAAAAAAAAAGGATTTTTTTCACTGCCTTAGGCAGAGCCCACATCCTTTTTCCAGCCATAGCCCGGATAACTGGCGGGTGATAAATCCAGCGCTCCACAGCGTGGTTCGAACCCGGCTCCCCCCGGAGGGGGACACCGTGCCTTACCAGCTGCGCTAACGCTGACCGGGTATAAATATGTATCTAATTTTGCATTATAGTCTGTAAGAAATTAAAATTCTGCTTTTTTTTAAAAGCACCCGCTTAATCGCCGCTGGCGATTAATCGGCTACAAGGTCCTGCCAGCACGCTTCCCCCTTCACACTTGTTAAAACATTGGGTATACATATCTGATGTACCAACACTTTGCAGAATGGCGGATGCAACGATAAATTTATTATCAATGCAGTCAGATCAGGAAAAATTGCTTGCCTAATTAAATATGAAAAAAATGCTAAATGTCGGCTTACCTTACCAAAAAGCATTTTCATTGCCAAGAGATGTGGGGATTATAAACTTGGGTTAGCGCATAAAAGGGAATGAAGCGACTCTTTTTAGGAGATCAATTTCATGATCTAATTATTTGGACTAGAGTTTGACAATTGTAGTCTGCCTATCAACAAATTGTCGTTGGCATCAGGTCTATATGTCGTTGTTCAGAAATAATTATATTTTTGTCAAGACTTACTTTTGAAAGTTGTTCTAGTTGTAGAAGCAGTCTTAGAAGAAAGATAATACTTGGTTTATTCTACAACATATCTAAGTTGGTAGCATGTTACTATATGATCTCCATCTAAGTTGACCTGCTATTAGCCGACATAGTCCAATTAGGGTGCATGCTTTAATATATATATATATATATATATATATATATATATAGAGAGAGAGAGAGAGAGAGAGAGTCAGGCTAGAATACACTCGAGTGTATCCGGAGCGGAATACACTCAAGTAGTTTTTCATGATGTAATATTTTTTTTTGAAAATCTAATCCGTTGATCTTCTTAAACATCTCGTGAACAACTCATACGCAAAATTTGAGCACATTTGGATATGTATAGCTCATGTTATGAAGACCGCAAAAATTATACATTTCAAATTAGTTTCGTGCGTCGATTTTGTTGCCCTTGGATGAGTGACTTACACTCATCCAAATGGGCTCAAAATTTGTATGTAGCCTAGTTATAGTATGACGGTGAAGATCAACGGTTTACATTTTGCAAAAAAATAGTCTTGATATACAAACACACTTGAGTGTATTCGTGTGATCCGTACACTCGAGTGTATTCTAGCCTGACTCTATATATATATATATATATATATATATATATATATATATATAGAGAGAGAGAGAGAGAGAGAGTCAGGCTAGAATACACTCGAGTGTACACATCACGCCGTACACCCCAATGGTGTTTGCCTATCTAGATCATGTTTTTTCAAAATCTAATCCATTGATCTTCATGGTTACAATAATAATAGGCCATATACCAAATTTGAACTCATTTGGATGAGTGTAAGTCACTCATCCAAGGACAACAAAATCGACGCACAAAACTAATTTGAAATACATGCTTTTTGCCTCCTTTAGATGCACGACCTAAAAGTGTCCAAATGAGCTAAAATGTATTATATAGTATGTTCTTAAGATAATTAAGAGGATCGACGGTTTAAATATTTCAAAAAGTTACTGAGTACGGTGCCTCTGGTACACTCGAGTGTACACTAGCCTGACTCTCTCTCTCTCTCTCTCTCTCTCTCTATATATATATATATATATATATATATATAGACACACACACACATCAGATACAAATGTAACTATTAAGGTTACTAGACATACAATCTTATTGAGTGAGAAAAAAGTAGGAAAAGAATTAAAGAATAGTTGCACAATTACAATGGACTGTTGCATACACTCGAGTGTATTCGGAGCAAAATACACTCTTAAGTAGTTTTCCATGATGCAATATCTTTTTCAAAAATATAATCCGTTGATCTTCTTAAACATCTTGTGAATAGCTCCTATACAAAATTTGAGCCCATTTGGACATTTATAGGTCATGTTATGAAGACCACAAAAATTATGCATTTCAAATTAGTTTCGTGCGTTGATTTTGTTGCCTTCGGATGAGTGACTTACACTCATCCAAATGAGCTCAAAATTCGTATGTAGCCCAATTATAGTATGACAATGAAGATTAATGGTTTACATTTTGTAAAAAATAGTCTTGATATGCAAACACAACTTGAGTGTAGCGTGCGATCTGTACACTCGAGTGTATTCCAGCCTGACTCTCTCTCTCTCTCTCTCTCTCTCTATATATATATATATATATATATATATATATACATATATATATACACACACACACACACATATCAGATACAAATGTAACTATTAAGGTTACAAGACATACAATCTTATTGAGTGAGAAAAAAGTAGGAAAAGAATTAAAGAATAGTTGCACAATTACAATGGACTGTTGGGAGAGTGGGGTGTTGGAGGATAATGTAAATAAGGAGTTTCGTTTACATGGTATAGTGAAAAAAGAGCCAACGACTTAAAAGAGAAAAATCGTGAAAAATCATATAAATCACAAAAAGCAGGAAAAATCGTGAAAAGTCACAAAAAGGGCGACCGATGTATTAATCGTGGTGAAAATTCGGGAGCCTATCAAATCGCAAAAATTTGCCGATTTTTCGTAAAATTCGGAGATTTTTGTTACTATGGTTTTGACATGCCAAGCAGCGAGCTAATTATATTATATCATGATTTAGCTCTGATTTTGATCATTAGGCAGTCAGGGTCACTATTACTAAAATTATGTGGATACATTGTATCATTCTAGATATAGAATGTTCGTGCAGTAGCCGTTGGAAATTTATTGCAACAATCTCATACAGACCAATCACATTGAGCTTGGCGGCCGCTTTGTGAAGGTTCAATGAAGTACACAACAGATAATATTCCCTATTCAGTATTCATCCTCTCGTCACTTTGATACCAATTTATGACATCAAATTTGATGGCAGTTGGAACATCTAGTTAGGGTTCAGAGAGAGTTTCCTGTTTTGCATTGTGTTTGTATTCTTAGTTTATTTAGCGATCACAAAATTTATGAAATTGGATATTTATAAAATGCTTTCAAGTGTGACAATATACGTTAATCTATATTATGCATGGAACAAAATTTCGATCGAAATTGTGAAATTTCAGTCAAAATTCGTTTTTTTAGCAATCGAACATCAAAACCTACGATCGGACATGCGAAACACACAAATGCAGGGAATCGGATGTAATTTCGCGAAAATTTCGACCCTAGGTGCGAAATTTCGACAAAAATGGTGAAATTTTGCACCAAAAAGCCAGTTTGGGTCGTAATTTCGCGAAATGGTACAGAAACACAAATTAAATTTCGCGATATTTGTTCCAAAAGCTGATAATGCTACATCTTGGGTATTTTGGCAATTTTTTTTTAATCTCTCGCTTCTAAAGGCTATCTTTCTTAATCCTAAGGTATGTTTCCCCTATCCCTAGACCATAAACATTACCTTCATCAATTTCTACACTCTTCTATAGAGATATGTAGAAATACTCCAAAAATAACAAAGTTCTTTCTTGAATCTATGCATAAATGTCCCACGTAACTTAGTTAAATGCTCATGCTAGACTTGTACAAATTGTAGTTGGTAAGTTTGGAACTTGTAACTGTAAATTTTAAGTTGTAAGTTGTAACTTGAAGCTTTTAATAGACTAACTGTCTAGCAGACTTGACAGATATGTTCATTTATGCACTCACTCATCAAGACATGTATCCCACCATAATCTCTAAACATATAAATGTATTATATAGTCTAGTGTGTTTATGTATCAACATTGTGTTGCAAAATTTCATAAGTTAATTCCTTCATTTTGCCATCGAAATTCTGTCAAAATTGTTCAGATCCCCCACCCCACATATCCAATATGAAATATTATTGCATATTTGAGTAGATCTTGGCGTTTAGATCGTCCTGGTAAATTTTCATGATTTAATTCGCTTATTTGGTCGTCGAAATCGTTAGGGCCGTAAATATCGAAATTTCGTGCGAAATTTTGAAAAATTTCTGTTTTTGGGCCATCGGACACGACATCGAAATCGGAGATTTAATTCTATGATATTATGTGTCTATATAATAGAGATTAAAAGGTTTACTGCAGCTAATAGATGTGTAACCATGCTTCAAACATTGTATCATGTCAACACTACTACAAACAGATAAAACAAAAAGAATGTCAGATTACAACCAATCTACCTTATGTGTGATATTCCAACGAGAATATTTTGAAGAATAATTCCAATTCTCATGGTTGACCAGAACATATTGAAGAGAATAGACAAGAAGCCCAGAGACTGCACCACCTTCCGAACCAGCAGCCAAAAGGCTAGAAGTATACTCCAATACTGCACATAGAAGGATCACGGCACAAGACAAATATCATTATGTCACAACAATGAAAAGAACTTCTAAAGTGTTCGCACATACGGTCAAAGATACATCAGTTACTTAAAAATAAGTTACAATTTAGCAAAATAAAAATACAAAGATAAACAACAGAATACCAAGCTTATCAGGACTGAACTGGTGAATGAAAGATTGGATTCGCAGTCAATCGGTCAAACCAGTGGTCTGACCGGTTGAACCAGTCACGTCATTAGTGACACTGACATTGTACATATTTTTAGTAGCTGGTATAGACAAAACAGTAAAAATAGCATTTAAGCGATGATATCCTCTACATCAAACCAATTAAACAACAAATTACACATATACCAAATCCCAAATAACGTCAACATAGATTTATAGGGAAAGTTGAGTTTTTAGCTAAGGGCCTGTTTGGTTGGGTTCAGTCTGATGACAAACTGTGGATTCAATGCATATTTTCATACATCAGATGTTCAGTTTGCAGCCCGTCTACACCCTAAAAAACTAGCCCTAAGAGAGACCACCCGACCAGTTCAAGGAAACCATGATTGGTTCCCGATTCAACCGGTTGGATCAGTCGAATCACCAGTTCTGGCCAGTTTCTAAGGAAAAATGGGTGTGGGAGTGACCCGGATCGGTCCTCCCAAGTGGTTCTTGGTTCAACTGGTCTAACCGGTCAGTTCAAACTGGTTCTGACAACACTGAAAATACAATTGAGTACAAGGATTTCTCAATTTAGAACCATGCCAACACTAAAAAATATAGAAGATACACTAGCAATACCAAATTTCTCTTTAAGCCCCAGTTGTAGAATTAACTTATGGAGTAGTATGTATATTGGACAATGTATTATTTTGGGATAACAAATTTTTGCAAGTAAACATTCAAAACTTGACTTTGCAGTTTGCTATAATGATAACTTTTTATAACTAATATTGTACAATCACTACAGATACTATTCAGTGTGGAATGACACATTAGTGTCACCCCTTATAACGGAGGTGATAGTTTTATAGGCAAAAAGTAGTTTTAAAACCCTTTAGTTAAGCGATTGAGTATCAGGAATAGCAAGTGTAAAAGAGTATTGTATTCTCAACTGGATAATTTACATGTGCTTACAGGACTCTTAAAAGTGGGAAATTAAGCATACTTAAATGTGCAGAGATATGGCGACGATAGTATAGCTAGACCACCAACAAAATTGCACATATGTGAAACCACTTCGTTCGTGGACGAAAGAAAAGAATTGAAATAAACATAACATAGGCCAAATAAGCAGGCCCGCATAAGAACCCTAACACTCCCTATCAGGCAAGGCATAGATATTGATCATGCCAGCTTGTCAACTAGAGTAGAAACGGCCTTGTTTCCTTAGGGTTTCGTTAATAGAGAAGCAAAGTGTACTTCAGATCAGGTAAATGGAGTGCAGATCGTCTATGCCTATATGCCTTGGCACACAAAGTGGCAACCTCATTGTGTTTTCTCCATAGTTATCCAGGTTCCCGCCTAGGCCAACTAGGCTCTAGGTGAACCGCCTTAAACTGGGCGCCTAGGCTTTCAGATAACTAAAGTGGATGCCTAAGGCCTTTTAGGCCCAATTAAGACACTTAGATTAGGTCTGGAATTCTATAAATAGAAGAAGAGGAAGGCCTAAATTAACATGGGATGAGCTTATAAAGAGAGATTTTGAATCTCTACATGTCAATCAGAATATGGCCCATGATAGAGCTGAATGGAAACGAAGGATCCATGTAGCCGACCCCAACATAGTTGGGATTGAGGCTTAAATGATGATGATGATGAGATTAGGTCTGGAATTGGTCATATTCGATCAAGTTTAGCTATTTTAGGGAAGAAATACATCTGATTTTGGCCAAATCAGATCTAATTTGGGCAGATTAGGTCTAATTTGGGGGAAATAGATCTGATTTGGGGTAAACATGTCTAATTTGGGGGAATTATGCCTGATTTCATCAAATTATGGCTCATTTAGATAAATGTAGGACAGACTATGTCAGGTCATGCCAAAATAGGTCTGATCTGGGCAAAATTAGGGCAGACTAAATTAAATTAGGTTCAATTTAGATCAAGTTGGGTCAAATTAAGGTCGAATGGGTCTAGCTTACGTCACGACAAGTGTGTTGTAGGTGAAGTTGCGTTCGATTAAGCTTAGAGATAACCAATATCAAATATATATAGTGATGTGTATATTTGACTATAGCTAAAAGTATACATAATATGTAAAGTATAAACAAATATGAAGAACGCCTAGAATCGCCTAGCCTTCCCTTGGGTGGGAAGGACCGCCTAGCCACATAGACAAGTATGGTTTTCTCCACTTGGGAAGGATGGGGTTACTGGCATAGATATGATGTCACATTATCACAATGCATAGGCACTCGGGAAAGATGGGGTTACTGGCATAGATGTGATGTCGCATTATCACAATGCATAGGCATGCATGCATAAAGAGCTAGGCCAAGAATGAAAATGAATTATTTGAACCATATCATCTCACACACACTATGAGCCATAGCTCTATTTTCCGCCTCAGTGCTGGAACGAGCAGCGACAGCTTGCTTTTTATTGTGGCAGGTCAACAAGCTGCCTTCAAGAGGTGTAAAACCATGTGTAGATTGTCTATCAAACATGCAGATAGCATAATCAGATACAAATTACCCTATGATATACAATGGTCGTTCTTAGGTTAGCAAAATGTGTTCCAAAACAACTCTCGAGACAGCAAAGAATGTGGTAGAATGCATTCCAGTGGGCATTGTCGTGGCTTGTCTACGTATTTGCTAACCAAGCCAATAGCAGGATTATAATTTTGGCCAAGTTACATTTCAATTTATAAGTGTCAATTATTTTTGGGTATCTCATGTTGTTAAGATAAGAGGATCAGGAATAATCATCCTAGGGAACATTAGCATTGAGCATGTGTCTAATGGTTTGAGGCTGAGAGTTGAGAGTACCAGTATCACTAAGGAAGTCTAGTACATACTTCCTTTAAGATAAGCTAAAAGAAGAGGTGGTATGAGCCACTTCAATACCCAAAAAGTATCTCAGATAGTGTTATATGGCATGAATGTGGGTAAGGCCACTCCTTGATATATATCATATGAGCAACTGCGTGCATTATCAAAATCTCAGTTACCTACCAATTGAACATGGCCATTCTTCTTAAAGGAAAGAAAAAAAAAATCCAAAAGAGCTCTTGAAATGACAAAGAATGTGACTAACCACATTCCAATGGCTCAATCTAGGATTATCCACAAATTGACACAACACACTAGTAGAAAATGAGGTATCATGTATAGCGATAGCCAATAGTAAGATAAAGAAATGATAACCAAATTCTTATTCCTCGACTTCTAATTTACAAGAGGCATCGCCCTAGAGATATGTGACTTGCTCATACGAGAGCTAGCTATCTTTCGCCCTAGCATACCAGTTTCTACAAAAGAGAGTGTGCTTCCTTTGTGACATATATAGCCCATTTTCTCGTTGGCCGGCTAAATCTACAGGAAATACAATAATTCCCCAAATCCTTACCAAAGACTTCATCATAACTTTCTTTGTATCAGCAATACCAAAGGGGTCATCATCAGATATAATAATGTCAATAACATACACAATAAGAATGAGAACTTCAAATTCGTTAGTTTTTTACAAAAGTGGAATGATCACAACAAGATCTCACAAATGCAAACTACATAGGTTTAGCTTGTCAAACCAAGTTCAGAGACTTTGTTTTAAGGCATAATCTCCAAAACCCATATGCTGCATAGAGATCTCACAGTGGCATTTGCTCCTTGACCACCCATTTGCTTCAAAATTGGTTCATGTTCTTTCTAATTATGTAATTTCTTTGAATTACAAATCGTGTCACTTAGGCAAACAGACTCGTTCTTCCTTCATGGTTAAACATTCCATCGCTAGTTTCGGACCTTTTGGTAATGTGCACTCCGATGTGTGGGATCCCTGCAACATTTCAAACCGCTCTTGATTTCAACATTTTATCAATTTTGTTGATGATTTTTCTAGAATTACTCGGTTTTATCTTCTGAAAGATATAACTGCTATTCTACCCCTAGTTATAAAATTACAAAAATTAATGCCCACCTTTTAAAGTTATAAAATAATTTGTATCGATAACAGACTCGAGTATGTTCAACATGATCTGACATTGTTTTGTCTTGATAAGGGTAGTTTGCATAAAACCTCAAGTCCCTAGATGCCTCAACAAAATGGCATGACGAGGAGAAAAAAAATACACTTGTGTGATATTGCCCAGACCATAACGTGACAGTAGTGTTCCTAAATCGTTTTGGCCCGATGCTTTGTTAATCGCCTTTTTCATGCTCAACAGCATGCTTTCCTTCTACTTCATAACAAGATTATTGTTCAAATTTATATCTTGATGTAGTCGAGACACTTCATGGTGAAGAGGATTATTAATTCGTTGGCCAGCGGCTGAATTGTTGATGTCGAACATGGATGCAGGGGCTTTTGTGTCTCCGTGTGCCGATAGTTGTCTTCTTCTTTCCCAGTTTTCCTTCTTTTTTCCTAATTTTCCCAGTGTTCGTGACAAGATTATTGTACTATCAGGTAGAGACTCAAATGACATTCTAGCTAAAGTGAAATATCTGGGTAAATTGACATACTACCTTGGCATTAAGGTGGTTTACCAAAGATCTTCTTTTTGCTTGTCAGAAAATATGTACTTGCTTAAAAATGGAATGATAGGGGCACGACCAGCTGATACTCCAATGATTCACAATTCTTAACTTAAAAACATTGAATCACTCTAGATACATACAGCATGTTTACAGATCAATCTATCTTATAGTTACCTATGTTGATATCACTGATACAGTTGACTTGTTAATAGATATAGGATAAACCTAGACAGTGTCATTGGGAAGTCGTTTGCCACATTCAAAAATGTTCAAAGTAAAAACTAGGGAAAGGCTCATTATATTCAAAACATGCTATGGATGTTCTTGGATATTTTGTTGTTGATTATTCAAGAATTCCTACTAGACGCAAATCCACTTCTAGCTATTGCACTTATGCAGGAGGTAATCTTGTGTCTTGGCACAATTAAATGCATAATGTTGCAGCCCGATCCAGTGTTGAGGCAAGAATACAAGGTTATGGCCAATACAACCTCTGAATAGGGGTGAGCAAATAATGGTCTTGACCGCAAAATCGGACCGGACCGGTCAGTTCGGTCCGGTCTAGTCCGGTCCATTTTGAGTTCGGTCCGAAAATTTTGGTGAGTTCGGTCTTCGGTCCGGTCCACGGTCCAGATATTTTGGCAAATTCTGTCTTCGGACTGGTCCAGTCCAAAACCGGTCCGACCGTGGACCGGACCGCAGACTAATTTTTATATAAAATACATATATATTTATAAGTATATTATATAACAAGTACAAATAAAGTACATATATAAGTACTAGTAGTGTACATTTATGCTATTAGTGTTATATAATTGTCACAAGTGACTAAGCTTATCAATTTCTACAATTAAATAAGTTGTAAAAAATGTAAAAAAGACTGATTACGGTCCAAACGGTATGGTCCGGTCCGGTCCGGTCCTACCTCGAAACGGTCCGGTGTACGGTCCAAAAATTTTCTTAAATCGGTCTACAGTCTGGTCCGGTCCGGTTCTGGACCGATGCTCACCCCTACCTGTGAACTTCTCTGGGTCAAATCTCTTAATAAAACATTCAGACTTCCAGTTACTGCCCCTATGTAGATGTTCTGTGAGAATAAAGTTGCTTACTTCATTTTCATTGCTAGTAGTCATAATTTTGAATGTACTCCCTATGCACGCTTACAGGACCAGGTTGCTAATTAATTTACCAAAGCATCTCCCAAGAAGAAATTTGCAGAGCAGATTGACAAGTTGGGCATGAGAGGAGTCTATGCTCAAGATTGAGGGGGAGTGTTAGACGTATGAGCTTTTTATTACTGCTTAGTCCCATACTAGTTTAATTCTTCCTCGTTTATCTCCATCTTATATAAGGAGTACATATTGTACTTGCTAATCACTCCAATCAAATTAGTTTTTTTACCATTAACAAAAAGTACATATAACGGCAAAAAGCATACCAGCAACTATTAAAGAATGGACTCCTGAGCTTTCACTACCATCAGCCACTAACATTCTTGTCAGGCCATCGGATAACTGCCAGACACCACTAGACAAAGTGTGAGAAAAAGGTGTTAGAATAATCAAAAAAATTAGAAATGCAATCATAACTTTCATGATATAACTATTGTCTATAACAAACATGACGATGCCTACTAATGAGAACAATCAGTGTTTTCACGTATGAAGATATAGTTTGCAAAAAAACAAGGTGAATAGTCATAATTTACAGTACGTATATCAAAACAATTTACAAACAATCACTAATGACCGTTGTATGCTGAAGACTTCGCTTACAACCTATATGTCCCAATGTTTCATGAATTATACCAAAATCTCAATATTGGACAGGACACCCTATCTCTTTAAATCCCACTTCTTATTTTTACTCATATTACCCTTGGCTTCTACTTATACCCCTCCCCGACTACCAAGCACTATTACGGCGCAATCATGGATCTTTTGCAGCATAGTTCCATGATTGCCCCCTCAGCCAACTCCACCTTTCACCTTTCCCAACCATTTCTCCTTGACTTCATCTATGCTTCCTCATTGTGGCACTTAGCAATAACAGCAAATGAATTTGATGCTCCTGTGAATATAGCAAAAAGGATAACGGGAGTAGAAAGCACTAGGGGAGGAGAGGGGCCATGGAAGGAATCAGAGAGGGGCTCAACAACCTAGAAGAGGTGGCAGAGATACATGAGGCAAGCTAAGTAGCAAGGACAGAATTGGAGTAAAAGGGAGCAAGAGGACAGTCGATTATAGGAAATTGTTCTAGAAATCGATTTATCTGGTCACATACACGATCTTGCAAACACTTAAAATAGCTTATGCCAATGTGGAAATGATTGCATTTACAAGTTATGCAATCTCATATGCAAATATCTAGATGAATGATAAGTCCATGTGTGTCCATGACTGTTGAAATGTGTGATGTGTATACTTTCCTATCCATATATGATTTTCATAATATGTGAAGCTAATAAACATATTATTAAATGTTACTACAATGGTAGTTGAATTTTTTAGATATTTTATTACACTAATTTTTACTTGTTTTATATTATACTTTTTGGATATGCTTATGTGTATACTTTTTGGATATGCTTATGTGATGCTTAGTGTAATATTTTCGACACATTTTCTATGAAAATTTTCAATATTTTTACGCAAGTTTATTTCATTTTATCATATCATAGATTCATCGAAAGACACTTGAATGTTTGATCCATGTTCTTCAATTAAGAGTGTGGCCATGTCAAATTAGCATTAGCAAAGGTCAAATTTGTGTGTTTAGAGGAAGGTGTTTGTATGTATAATATATGTCAACATTATATGTTACAAATCCAAAACAGCAAATCTCATCCATCGGCCTCTGAAGGCATACCATATCATTTCTCAATACATTATAGTGGAGTGGAAAAAATGGTGTTGGAATCAGTCACCAAAAGTCATCCATCATCATATTTGTCACACCTTGTGCAGCAGCTACAAGCAGTGTTTCGAAAAAAGGCCGCATGGACCGCATAAGCGGCCTGCATATACTTACCCGCTTATAAGGCCGATTAGCCACCGACTTTTAGATAGACAATTTTTATCTCGGCCCAAATTAGATTATATTTTTATTAATAACATTCTCTTGATGTACTATTTCGTTGTATGTTGTGTACACGAGGCACATGCTTATTTATAAGTTTGTTATTTTGGACCTCTTGGACATGCATGCATTTTTTGTATGATTTGGTTAGTATTGATTGTTATCTATTTGAGTTAAACAAATTTGTGCATGCTTCATTGAAGTTTATGTTTAAATGATTCTAGAATGCATTTAAAATGGTGCTTTAATTTTTATTGAAACTTTATATTTGAATCTATCTCAAATTTTAGGGTCTATGTAATGGACTAATTAAATATGCAATTGTGCGATTACTTTATATATACTAATTAATTATTAAAAAATCAAAACCGCATATACTTCCGCATATACTCCGCACGCATAACGCATACCGCTTTTTAAAACTATGGCTACAAGGAAGAATATAGAGTAGGAGGTACAAAAAGGGGAGGTGATTGGAGCAATGTAAAGTAAAGAGGAGGTAGCCAGTGATGGAGGGGCCGGTAGCACTCATGGCATTAGAATCAGGGTGGGTTGATGGGGATGGAGCTAGGATAAAGTAGTGTAATGCAAAATTAGTGAAACATTGGGGGAAAGGAAATCAACTTTTGTGATAATTATCAGGCACGATGCTAAGATAAACACCAAATTATAAGCACACAACAGACCTTACTCCTTATCACAAACACTTCCATGATTTCCAAAGACCTTTCTCCAAACCCATTCTTCCACCAATATCCCAATGGCTAAAACATAGGCATAAGAGAACTACATCAACAAGCTTTGCTTTATCATAATATGTCATTCAACAACTAACATATGTGAGTTGCACTTACATGGCAATCCTGTTTTTGCCAAAGGATATTGTCTCCTAAAACTTGTCAATCAGCAATATGTGAGTTTTAGGAGGCAATCTCCTTTGGCGAAAATGGGTTTGCCATGTAAGAGGCACTTCCCTCACTCGAATACTCACATTTTCTATCATGCTATACAAGATGCGAATGCTAATGGAAGATGGGAGAATCCTTCACTCTGATACTCCCATTTTATAGCAACTGTGCTACAGTAATCCGCGGCTACAGTAGCTTCAGAGAATGAGCAAAACTCCCTCCTCGGATTACCTATATTCGTGACCTTCTAGGGCAGGGTAGTAGTTTCAGGGACGCCCCCTTTGGACCAGATTTGAGGGAGGAAAACAGCCCTTAAGCCCTTTGTTGGAAGCCAAACTTCATGCTGCAATAAGAGGTTGTTGACAGCAGCATGATGCAATGTTGACTTGGAGAAGAAATAGGGATGTATCAGCTAGCCACAAGCACTGTCGCACACCTAGGACCAAGAGGAAGGACTTCCCAAAAGGGCAGAACCCAAGTCCAACCAGAGACAGAGAGGGAGCAGCACCCACCACAATAGTCGTCGTGCTACAGTGCGATACGGTAGCAACGAATGGAAAACTTGGAGTTGTCCTTGTTCCCTTATGCTTGCAGACCTCAAGATGGTGATGACAACTTACTAAGGATGCTTTGGAGAGATTGACAGCTCCCCTAGGGTTTTTCATGTAGCTCTGCTACCATGTGAATTCTAAAGCCTAAAGGAAGATGGGAGAATCCCTCAACCAATTCTCACGATTAGGGTGCTTCTATATCTACATACAAAAGACTTTACATATAGGTCCCTGACTTTTATCACACTTACAAGTAGGTCCCTATACACACATATTAACAAAAGAATATGACAATTACTTGTAATAAAGTGAAAAAATTCAACCTTATTTAGTCTAATAAGGGTATATGAAAGGTCGTGAAGGGTTTAAATGCAACTTTTGCTTCTATTTTCTTTAATTATAGATTGGCCCTGGTCTTACTATATATGACAGGTTGTGGGAAGGGTTGCATAGTGGAAGGTGATTCCAATCGGTCTCCACATCGCATCTTGTTGTCTTTTCGCGGTTGCTAGGGTTGGGACAACAGGAAGGATTCCCAAGGTGACGTCGCCAATGCCAAAAAAATCATTATTCCTTTAATCCATAGTTAAAATTTTAGGTTGAAATTTCAATTTCAATGGATATCAAACATAGAAATAAACCTCCCAGAAACATACAAGAAAATATTCAATTTTTTCAAATTTTCACCAAGGGGCGAAGTGTCGACAAAACACAACAGCCTTGGTAAAAAAAAGTCCAGTTTGGGTCTCAGCATTTCGCTAAACACACCTGAAATGGGTTCAAATTTTGAGAAACAACTGGCCAAGGCCTGTTGCACAATGGACACATTTCGATTGATGAATTCTGTTGGATTACACCCAGATCCTGCATTCACGTAATCCAGGCTCACGAAAATGTTGGCAAGCTGGAATTTAGTAGAATAGTATTATATGTTTGTTTAAGGTGGATAAATGTGGGGTACATGAGTTTTTAGTCAAGGAAGATGAACTAGAACTACAAATGTACGGGACGCCAGAGGGATTGCGGCGCCAGCAATTTTGAACTGGACGGCGAACTATAGCTTTTATTTACTACCGTAAATGCAGGACTTCGTGGTTTTTTCATCTCTGTAAACTTTTCGCTGTCGGGCTTATGAATACAATCCAATACGTCATTTTACAACAAATCAAAGGTGCCCCAGGAGTGTTTACTTCTCTGGTGATTTTTTTTGCATTCTCTTGCTCTTTAAGGCTTTCTTAGGATCTAAGGTAAGTTTGCTCTCTGTTTCCCAAAGAAATCTAATTCTGCCACTTCTAACCCCTTCTATCTACACTAACTCTACAACTTATAAATAGGTAATACTTTGAATATTAAACTAATTAATATATGATTTTATACCATAAGATGAAAAAACTGAAAAATTTTAGAATTGTTATGTATGATGTCAAATTATACACATCAAATTCTACTGGTAAGAACAAATGTATAGTTAAATGTATTCAGTCTATATATTTCATACATTAATTAATAGCAACTAATATTAGTAATTTGTACCTATTTTATGAATAATTTTAGACCTGAATTGAGAATAAGTTTACTATTTTGACTCTTTTATGATCTATAGCATAAGCCATAAAGTATAAATTGAAATTGATTATTAACGCGGTGCTTATTGTTGCTCATTTCAAAATTTTCAAAGATGGCTCTACAGGTGACAATGATGGTGGAGCGTTACGAGTTGGTAGGGTAAAGAGTGCGCTATAAACTAAGTTGTAATAGATTTTTCTCAATAAGTTCTATGAATGAATTCCGTCATTATGTTATTGACATTGCCATCGAAATCCCCATGAAAACAATTTTTATCTTTGCACTCACACACGTTGGAGCCCCCCCCCACCCCATTACAAAACAATTTAGTGTATTCAAGTATGTATATCATCCTGGTAAAATTTAGTGACTTAAATCTTTTATTTGGTGGACAAAATCGTGTGTCACTAGGAACGCAACGTCATAATTTCCACCAAAAGCTCTGTAAATTTAAATTTCTGAGCCATCGGAAACGGCATCAAAATCAAAACCTTAAACCATGCTTTTGTCCCTTGTTTCTCTTGTTAGTGATCCTCTTCTTTAACACTATGTGACGTTAGTCAAAACAAGTTTCAATATGTGTCTTTTCCTTATTAACTTATCTTACAACACAATTGTGTATTCCGCTATTTGTATCTTTTATTTTCTTTATCTAGATATTTTGATGCAACATTGTATTTTCCATATTTAAAGCATAGTTATCAAGGCGTCCACTTAGGCACCTCTTAGACGCGCCTTAGCTCCTTAAGCTCTTGGTGGGCCGCCTTAAACTGGGTGTCTAGGTTTTCAGTTGATCCTAAAGTGGACGTCTAAGGCTTTAGGCCCAAATCAGACACTTAAAGACCAAGTTAGCATGTAGTAGGTTGAATTTTGTCACATTAGATCAAGTTTAGTCTTTTTAGGGAAGCAATAGCTCTGATTTAGGCCAAACCAGATATAATTTGCGAAAGTTAAGTCGGATTTGGGGGGAATAGGTCTGATTCGTCTTTCTTCTTCGACGAATTAAATCTCATTTTGGTCAATATAGGTAAAAATTGGGGAAGTTGGGTTTGATTGGGTGATGTGATGTCAAATTAGGTATGACGCAGACCAAATTAGGGCAGAAGAATCTATTACAACTTAGTTTATAGATCAGGTTATTTGTGTGTGTACACACACCAGGTATGTATATCCATATTATGCACACAACATTGTATGTAAAATCAGTTGGTTATAGACTACTACTAGAAGTCATTGGTGAATGTCAGTAAGTTTAAAGTTTCATGATTTTGGTAATTACTAGATTGAATACCTCATGGTTGTCAGAATCAAACCGAAATGGTCGTTTGAACCGGGAACTGGTGGTTGGCACGGTTCGGTTCTCTCAGAAACCCTAAAATGACATCATATCTGTCAAAATAGGTCAACGGACCGGTTGAACCAGTCAAACCGGTGAATATGACCATTTTCTCTAACCGACTAGTTCTGGTCATATGTATACTTTGACCCCCAGATCCAATTTCTATGTTTATTCGCACTTGTTCTTATTCACATTTGCTCTTACACGATAATTTGGCACATCCAATGCAATGTTTGAATGAATAATAATTGTTTCTATGTTTTTTCTTATATTCTTCTTGATATGTTTACTTTTCCTCCATTTCCATATATCATATAATGTTCACAAGAATTTATGACGTCATGTTCATGTCACAGGTTGGACCGGTCCAACCACTGGTTGAACCACTGACCAAGAACCAGAAGCCTTACCGGTTTGTTCACTGGTTCGGTTCTGACAACCTTGAAATACCTTGTAACTATATCCAGTGATAGGCAAATGCAAGGTTATTTAGTTATGTTTTTAATCGAAGAATATATAACCACATTTTACCATGTTTGCAACACATTTGAATGCAAATATTTGGTAGCCTTGCACACAAACTACACTGGCAAAACATTTGAGATTTGTCTTATTCTTAAAATGCAAATCTTCAATATATACCATACTGGCACAAATAAAATGATATTCTCAAAGACATTAAAAATGTGTCGAATTCAACATACAATAGTGGTACCTTAATGGAATAAGATTGTCAAGCCCAAGAAAATCTGCTTTCATTGTTGTATCAAGGACCTTGGAAGGTGAGCTGCAATATCAAAAAGAAAGTTTAGAGAAAACCACAAGACAGAACAAACCACAGTGGATTAAATAAAAGACACTAAAGCAGACTGGAAACAAATATATTACCGCAAAAGATGACTGATGCCCAGCATAGAGCAAGGCAAAGCCCACAAGTTATATATTTATTTACTAAAATATCATATTTCAGTACCTGACTGACCACTACAATCTATAGGTCAGACTGTCAATCAGTACATAGCATTGTGCCCGAACAGGGATAAGATCAATAGTTGTTGTTGATTTTGATCAAGACAGTTTTCCGTTTGTTAGAAGGATATCCTAAATGCTTGAGAATAAAATGACGCTTTTATTAGAGACGGTAAGGATCTGCTTTGGAGATACCGAATTCGGTATTTAACAAAAAATAAGTTATTGGGTTCTAATCGATTCATATAGATTGGTTGAGAACATCCTCAAATGACGAACAGCAACTAGACTTAGATGCATAAACAGCAGATAGTTAGATTTTATTCTATTTGCATAACATGTGACGGTGTATGAGAGTTCTAAAAACAGACTAGTCTGTAACTTTCCCAATACGTATATCTGAGTGCTGTTTAGGTCATTATTTTGTGCAAACAATCAGCGACACAAATCTTTGGTTCCAAGGAAACAGATATAGTAATTGTATTAAAAATACTGCCAAAAATTTGCTAAATTTTCTTCAAGTCATAGAATGCTAGACTTGCTGAATATTCTGTCTGAACACAGCAGATTTTTCGCAAATTTTAAGCTTTTTCTGTGACTTTCGGATTTCGTGATCAAAAACCATACACAGAAGAAAATGTCCGATTTTGATGCCGTTTCAGTGGCCACAGAAACAGAAATTTATCGAAATTTCAACAGAAATTTATCGGCAAACACATTTCTGACGTTTTGATGGCAAAATTGACGAATTAATTTATGGAATTTTACCAGAATTATCAACTAGTGCAGATCTACTTAAATATGCAATTATATTTCACATTGGGTATTGTGGGGGTGGGGTCTCCTCATTTGTGAAATCAATGAACAAACTCATTATAGTTCGCAACCACAAGATATAGAATTAAAGACACAAAACTATGCAAAAAAAGTATGCTCTAGGCAGTCCACAACTCCATATTAGTACATTCAAAAAAGAAAAATGTCGATGGTCAATGGGTTTCGACAGTGCATTTCGATGTCTGATGGCCATTGGTATGGAAATAATTGTGAGAATTTTGACAATTTTGCCTAAATTTTAAACTATGAGCAAAGAAGATCTAGCTTATTGTCATCACATGTTTCATTTGGTGTATCATGCACGTGCAACGCACACATAGGAACACAAACCCATGTGTTCGAATATTAGCCTATTTAACTAATAGGTTAATTAGTCAATTGTGTACATGGGTCTGTTGCCCATGGCCCATTAGGGTTTCATTCTGCTTCCTTGAGCTTCCTTGCAATTGCCTCCTCTCCTATATATATAGGACAGGGGTGTACATATCAATATACAATGACTACACTTCTTCACATGGTATAAGAGCAATAGCCCTGGGAATAGAACCCTAGTCGCTGCCCCTCCTTCCCTCTCATCTCAGAGCCTGCTCAAACCCTAGTCGCCGCCCCTCTCTCCTAGAGAGAGAGCAACAGAGAGAGAGCCCGACTGCGGGTGGATACCGCCTCCTTCCATGGCTTAGGCCGGCCGGCCGCTAGGCACATCCCGGCCACCATGGTCACACCATCTTCCTCTTTCATGTAGATCTTTATCTATGTGTCGCCATCATACCCGGCCACCATCTATCATTTTCCATCTATTCGAGTCTTTGGACGGCACCATCCTACCCGTCCAGATCTATCTATCAGTTTGTCGTCACCTCCCCGAGTTCTCAGAGAAGATCAGTCTCTCAGGCAGCTCCAGTCGCCGCCATTGAAGCACCCACACCAAAGCAGATCTACGACTCTAGCAACCATCTTCGCCGCCTTGTTGCCCTATCGTCTCCGCATCAAGCAGCCGCACCAGCCATCAAAGCGTCCATCCATCACTCACTGCTACACCATCTCTTCAGAACCTGGACGGCGCTAATTCCTGTCCAAATCTAGTCGTAATCAAGCAAAGAGTCATCATTTGTCATGATCAAAGGAGTACAAAAGACAGAGCTAATTCCCATCGACCCATGGTGCTAATTCCCTGGGTACCTTGTCTCCTGACGGCGCAAATTCCTATCAAGATCGTGCATCAGACGCCACCGACACGGCGTGTTGCCCAACCAACACGGGCATGGTCGCGCTCCAGAAATCATCATGACGGCGCGGAGTTTCGCTCATATCGCAGCTAAACACAACTTGTTGATAACAAAGGCAAGGCCGTCATCATCGGCCTGCCTTCTCGAAACAAAGGCGGCGCCTTTAGGGCTTCCCGTCCTCAGGTGAGCCTCCCCTCGGCCCCCTGTCTCTCCGACAAGGGGGTTGCTTCCCAAGACCTTCCCCGGCTCCGGTGGAGGCTGCTCTTCCCGGCTACGACTTTCCCGGCCCAAGGGTCTCTTTGTTGTAGCCAACCGCCCGCTTCCCCCGGGTCTGACTCACCGCTCCGTTATGACAAGGGGCCTAGTCATCCCCTCCTCTGAACCAGGCTGGAGTTCCTTCACCTACACTAAGCACCCTCAGAACCATCCTAACTGGATTGCTGAGGTGAGGCGAGTTCAGAGCCTCGTATCCTACCTATCGGTGGATGTGTGCCATCAATGCTTGAAACGTGACCATTGGAAAGTACAGTGTCGCACCGGGTGAATCTGCCGCCTATGCCTTAAATCGGGCCATCGTTCCTTTGAGTGCCCTATGCCTTCTCCATCTTCTAGAGGCAATCTCTTTGCCCATCCAGGGTCCTCGCGCTCTCAACCGACTGCTGCTTGGCCTTCTGACGCACGGACATAAGAAAAAAAGGTGCTTTTGCATCTGAAACCGAATCTTCCGTACCGGGGGGAGATTGAGGAGCAGATGGCTCAAGCCATAGTGATGAACTGGGCAGGAGGACAACAATGGGAGGAGGTGGAGTTAGCGATCTAGAAAGTGTGGCCTCAGGTGAACCTCGTCCAATGATACACTTGCTTCAAGGCCTTGGTGGGGTTCCCCTCACAAGATGAAGCGGCGGTCGCGGTCTCTTCGTCCTCGAATAGGCAAGGGACCTTAGAGTTGTTCTGTTCCAGATGGTCCATAGCCACAGGAGTCGTCCAGCAGGATCGTTGGTGGCTCCGACTTGAGGATCTGCCCCTTCATTGCAGATCAGACGAAGCCCTCAGCTAGTTAGTGGAGTTATTCAGAGTTTTCCTTGGTAGATCGGCATGGCGTAGATCTCCATCTGATTGCTCAAACCTGCTCATCCTTGTTGCAGCTCATGGGGAGGACATTCCTATGGTGATTTCTCTCTGGGATAGCGGTCACCGTTTTCAAGTTCCTCTCCTTAGGGTGGCATTTCAAGACTCCAGACTGCCCCATCTCCAGCGTATGCTCCTTGTGGCGGAGGTTCCGGACGCTGCGTTCGTGATTGTAGAAGCGTGACCATCCTCTCCTTCGGTCTTTCAACCTGAGGCGGTCCTTTGCTCCAGGAACATCCCTCCGAACGGAGTTGATGTACGGCTGCCATCTCCAGTTTTACCCACCCCTGGTGGTTGTTCTGCGTCACGGGTCGACGCTCTTCTCCCCGACAAGCGGCCGTCTTCGGTGAGACCGAGAGTCAATCTGAACGTGTCCCCTTCTGCAACCTCCTCTTTCTCAGCTGGACAAGTCCTTCTGGCCGCCCCTGCTCCGTTGGGTAAGGACCCGAGCATGTCCACCAACCGTTCCCCCCAGAGATCGGGCTCTCGACGTTGGGCCATTGATGCAGATGGGAACCAATGGCGACTCTTCAGTCCCACTCTAGGTGAGGTCATTCCAGAAACGGCCTTGGAGCATATTCGAGTCTCGTCCTCAGGAGAAGGTTTCTTCCGATCTAGGGAGCAGGATGTGGTTTTCCTTTCTCCTTCGGATCCCCAGGAGTCCAGACAGGCAAGGGGGGATTTCGACTGCACCGTCGTCATTCAAGAAGTGTTCGGTGATGGGGAACCAGGCTTGGAAGAGTTATAGAACCTCTCTGCTCTGACATGGGATCATTTTGTTCCAAATGTCTAGCAAAGCGATAGTATGGAACGCTCGGGGAGTCAGTAATAGCCGCACTAGGAGAAGGTTGAGGAGGTTATTTAAGCTCAGGTTGGACGTCTTGGTCATTTTGGAGCCTTTCCAGGAGGCGGATCAGATGATAGTGTTTCAGGACTCATTAGGCTTTACCTGGAGTTGCTCTAACAATCCCCCCTTCTCTCAGCTTTGGGTCTTGTCGGACTCTTATGCGAACCCGGTGTTGGTCGCATCAGTGCTCAACACATCTCCCTGGAATTCACAATTCTGGGGAGAAGGACTCTATTTTCTTTTGTTTATGCGGCTTGTAGATATACCTTTCGTAGAATCATGTGGTCTGATCTCAGGGAGGAGGGTTCCTCTACTCGGTTACCCTGGATCATTTGCGGGGACTTCAACGCGATCAGAGTCCCTGCTAAGAAAGCGGGTGGAGGGCAACCTAACAGTCGAGCGATCAACGAATTCAATGACTGGGTTTCCTCAGCTCTCCTCACCGAGGTTCCTTTCAGAGAGTCTCCCTTCACGTGGGTAGACAAGCAGGAAGGCACCCCTACCAAATGGGCACGTCTTGATAGGGGTTTCTACAATGCCTCCTGGCCCCCTGATCTCCGTTGCGACCTGGTCCTTTGTTGTTCTCGTTTTCCTTTGTCTCTCCTAACAACCGGCCTAGACCAGGGTTTTCTTTCAGAAAGATGTGGATGATGCATCATGGGTTCCTGGATATTGTCACAGAAGAATGGAGGATGGATGGGTGGGGCTACCCACCTTATAGGTTGTTTGAGAAACAACGATGCCTGAAGAAGGCGATTAAGGTGTGGAACCGGGATTCGGTCGGTAACATTTTTGCTCGGGCCATTGCTTGTGATTGTAAGGTTAGGGAGTTACAGGAGCGTTGAGATGGTATTGAGGATCCCATCAGGGCTCATGAGCTGCGTCAGGCCGAGCTTGAGCTGGAGGAAGCACAGCAGTGGGAGGAGAGTTATTGGAGGGAGTTATTGGGAATTAGGTGGTTAAGGAAGGGGATAGGAATACCAATTTCCATGGTTATCAGGACCGAACCGGACCGGCCGGTTGAACCGGTTGAACCGGTCACCCTACCGGGTCGGTTTCCTCTAAAAGTCGGAAATGACGTCTGACCGGCATCAAACCGGTGAACCGGTGAACCAGTCCGATTTTTGCCCAACCGGCTGGTTCTCTCATTTAGCAAGGAAATGCATTGTTGCTGCTATTTTATGTTATTTAACATTGAATACTATATAAATGTTGGTGTATAAATGTCCATGAATAGTATAATATTGTTATTTGGTCTTTTTTATCAAGTTATTGTGAGGAATTATGCTATTATTCATGTTTCATAACTTTTATAGGGATAATTTCCATGAGTATCAAAGACATTTATATATTATTAAACTACTAGTGACGTCATGCTGACGTCACCGGTTGAACCGGTCAGACCACTGGTTGAACCAGTGAACCGTGAACCAGAGGCCTCACCGGTTCACTGACCGGTTCGAGTCTGACAACCCTGCCAATTTCTTTTATACTCATGTGTTGGCTAGACGGAATTTGGCTAAGGTGGAATCCATCGTTTTGGATACGGGAGTAGTGGTGGAAGCGGTTGATCACATTTTGCAGGCAGTTGTGGACTACTTCTCTAACCTTTTCTCTTCAGGTGGTTCTTCCCCGGCATCAGCCATCTTGCAGCACATCCTCAGGCTCATCTCGCTTGAGGATAATGAGGCACTTAGTGCATGTCCTACTAAAGAGGAGATTTACAGTGCGTTGTGGGCCTTAGATCCCACGAGTGCCCCTGGTCCTAGCGGCTACACAGGAGCTTTTTACCGGGCTGCTTGGGATACAGTGAAGGGCGATGTTATCGCTTTTGTACAGCACTGCTTCCAGGGAGGTTCTATCCATCGGGGCATCAAGTGTGTTAAACTTTCTCTCATCCCCAAGATTGATCAGCCTACCTCTCTCTCTCATTTCCGACCCATTAGTGTCGAGAACTTCATGATGCGTCTGGTTTCTAAGGTGTTCGCTAACCGTCTGGCGCCACTTTTACCCAGTCTGATCAGCTATGAACATAACACCTTCATCAAGGGGAGGGACATCAGCGATAATATCAGATTGGCACAAGAGTTGTGTCACGACCTAAATTTGCACAATCAAGCCCAAGGGGAGAACATCATCTACAAGGCAGACATGTCCAAGGCCTTTGATCGCACAGAATGGCCTTTTCTCTATGCCATCATGGAGGCCTTTGGTTTTAATTCAACAGTGATCAATATCGTCAAGTCTATTGTGGAGGACTCCTGGTTTACAATCTATATGAATGGTTCTTCTGGTGGTTTTTTTTCGGCCTCCAGGGGTTTGAAACAGGGTGATCCTTTATCCCCTACCTTATTTATCATCATGGAGAAGGCTCTCATCCGTCTTGTTACATTCCAGGGCATGAGGGGTAGCATTCAGAGGTTCAAAAGTAGGGGTCAGGGGACTGCCCCCACCCATCTCCTTTTCGCCGATGACATTATCTTTTACTTCCACTCCAGGGATTCTCTCGAGGTGATGTTAAAATGCCTCACAACATATTCTGAAGCATCGGGTCAGCAGGTGAATCATTCCAAATCCTCTTTTATGATCGGGAATACTACGGATCAAAGGGTGGAAGAGGTTTCTAATCGTTTAGGTTGTGAGCATGAAAAGGACTCCCTTCTATATCTCGGTGTTCCTCTGGTGGTGGGAAGGGTCCGCATTTTGCACTATAAATTCCTCCTCCAAAGGATTTCTAAGAGGGTTGCCTCTTGGAGCGGCAGATTACTCAATTTTGCAGGACGGGTTACGCAGGTATGACAACTGTGTGATGAGTCAACATGCTATTTGGGCACATACTACTAGCCTATGTTCTATCATGTCGTCTAAGATGGTTTTCAAATCTTGGGACACTGACCCTCACACTCTGGAGGGGTGGAAACAAGAAGGGCTGCAACCTCCACCCCTTATCCTATACTCCACCATACAGGTGTCCTGGGAGAGACCGCCACCACAAGAGTTGACCCTCAATGTTTCTTGCTTCTGTAGTAAGGCTCGTCTAACTAAACAACGTTCCACAGCAGTCAGAGGTCTGTTAAGGGATCATGAAGCCAGGCTTTCTATGGGCTTCTCATCACCGAGGGTGGCACACAGCAAGATGGAGGCCATTCTGGAGTCTATCTTCTACGAGTTTAATATATGCTCTTCTCTCAATCTCATTCCCTCCATGGTGCAACTCGATACTAGAGCAGTGTTAGATCCTTTCATGGGGGCTTATGATAGCCCTTGGCGGATTAAGAGAATAGTTTCTCATCTAAAGGGGTTCGTTTCTACTCACCATATCAGGTTACAACTGAACTACAAGGACCAGAATACAGTGGCTAAGGAGCTAGCCATCTATGGTGTAGGCCTTTATGAGGCGTAAATGTTCTCCGAAATGAGGATGATGCCGCCACCTATTAGGGCCTCTTTCTTTTTTGATCTTCGTAAGAATGAGTATACAATACGTGTAAAAGGTAGCACATCATAGTGGTTTGTGGGATAACAACCTGTTACAGTTGGTTTTTTGAGGCTCGCATGAGGGAGGCAGGATGAATGAATTCTCTCCCTCTTAATTAAAAAAAACAACGCAACGCGTTGGATTCCAGAACTCTTTCTGACGGTGCAGATCACAACATACATGGCGTGTCATCCAAACACAGCGTATTGGTGCAGATCAGAGTTACGCCTCCGATATCACACACAGCGTGCCAACTTAGAACACGTGTCGACAGAGATTCAGTTTACGCCTCCGACATCCAACACGACGTGTCGCAACTCCACACGTGTGTTGCTGGGAGTATCAGGTCAAGAAAAGATCCATTTACTTTCTCTATTCGGATCTTATTTTTGGGTCGTTTTGCATATTGATTCCGGGTATCGATTTTTCTACCGAGAACGATTTCCGACAGTGCCACTTCTTTCCTATCGAGTAACATTCTGGTAGTATATCTCCTCTTTCTACCAAGTTTCCATTCCAATAGTCTTCTTTTTGTTCTTCTCTATATTCTACACCTCTCATTTCATGGAGCTTCATATTCTTCAACACATCTGAGTTACTGATGTCTTTGTGGCGCGCCATTCCCACTTAGCATTATTTTCCATTTCAGACAACATTGAAGGATCTCATGGTTGCAGCATTGACACCAAGAGTTTTGCGTTCATACTGCATTATGTACTTCAGGACAAGAGTTGTTGCGGCTAATCCAGCCTCTAGTCCCTTTGGTGTTGATGACGTTTCAGTTGATCATCCACATTGTGTTGATGGTTTTCCAGATGGTTGCTTCTTCATCTCTGAAGATCGTCATCTTCAAGCCTGTGCAAATTTTGTATTTGCAAGGATCATCCAGGGTGATCTTCACTGAGCTACTTCATCACGTCTTCTCCAAGTTGCATATGCTACTTCTACGTGTTGAGACGACACCTCAGTACCTTGTCCAGCGTGTTCGGTGTCGTGTTATGCACGTCGGTTGTCATCTGCGCTAATTCCAGTTGGCTACGCTACTCAGAGAATTCAAAGACACATCTACTGCTACATTAACATTGCTTCGTGTTCGTGTCGCGTTATGTACGTGGGATGTGTTGAGTGTGCTTATTCCACTCCGCATTCCTCTCCAATGAAGATGGCATAGCCGTGGTACTTATAATTGTCTGCTTCAAATGTTCTTCATTCCAGATGCACTCCAAAAGAAAGATCTTCAAAGTTGGAGCTTCTCCAACCTGCAGAACACATCTCAAAGAGGTGTCATCATATTTTTTAGTTAGGAAGTATTGCTTAAGGGGGAGTAACAATTTTTACATGAGTGACACTTCTATCTTTCATTTTTTATCGTTCAACCGAGTCATGTAACTCCAAGCTTGGACATGCGTTCATCCATGCTCCAGCTTGAGGAAAAGTGTTAGAATATTACCCTATTTAATTGATAGGTTAATTAGTCTACTGTGTACGTGGGCATGTTGCCCATGGCCCAATAGAGTTTCAGTCTGCTTCCTTGTGCTTCCTTGTAATTGCCTCCTCTCCTATATATATAGGACAAGGGTGTACATATCAATATACAACTAATAGACTTCTTCACACCATGCATGTGGGTTACATATATATACATACATACTAATAAACAACTGAATTTCTACAGGATTCATCTCAAATCACTGACGAAGCTTTGATTTATTTAGCATGGCATTTTCCTTGAGCTTCCAACACAAATCTTGAATCGAACTTTTTATAATTAGGTAAAAAGGAGAAAGATTGTTGAATCTCAAATTTGCTATTTTAAAAGGTGGGAAAAGAATATCCTAGAGATGCTAGGATATAGGGACATATGACAACTGAATACTTGTGTGTGTGGTGGTATGTCCAATTGGTATATTATATACAAAAAGGGGTTGGGCCCATTTGCACTAGGAACATAAAGATTACATGTAATCTTCTTTTCAGACTTTAGATACAACCAGATGTGTGATGTGTTCGAGTTCGTAGTATTCAAATTAATGTCCAAAGTTTCATACGATCAACATCATGAACAAAGGGCAGAAAATCAATGGACAACATCTGGAATAGGAGGCTATAACTGTCTTCCACAGGCAATACAACAATGACGCACAGAGGCATACTAATAGAGAACCTAATGAATAAAATCTAAGACTAATTATCAAGATCTAAACTAATCTAAAATAACTAATCAAAAGGAATAATATTCATCAAGTCTAATTTTTTTAAAGACTATATATATGTGTTTAAACCCGACTCACTAGACAACTAGCCAATATGGGACTAAACCACAGGCTTTACAAGCCAAACTGGGAAAATATCAAATAACCCCTAAAACACAAGGAAACAGATAAAACATTATAAAAACTACTAAAAAGGCTATGCTTGACCTACATCACATACCTCAACCTACACTCCCCCAACAGACTCACAGATTGACACAGATGAGGAGCTTCACTACCCAATTATAGGGAATGAGGGAAGAACATAATAAAGAAAATCTACCTCAATTAGTATTCTGGGACCATATGGCTTCAAAGCCTTTTTGCCGTCTTTGATCACAAAAAGACAAATGCAAGGCCAAACAGTGGTTTAGCGTGAACAATGTATATAGTGAACCACTCTTCATGTTGCTTATACATATGGTATTAAAGAAAACCGCCTTGAGGTTTTTGAGGCTTACATCTCCAGATGAGGCTGTCCTAGTTAAGCCTCAAGGCTTAAGCATCAAAATGTCTGAGGTTCCCTAAGGTCATTAAGGCTTTGAGGTGTGTGTCAGTTCTGGATGATAATGCCTTATGCTAACCAGTAAGTTTTTTTTTTTGCTTTTTGAGACAATTGCATAAACTTTCTTCTAATGTTTCTATTCAGATCTGTTGTAATTGGTTATTGATCTCTCATTGGTGAATTCACATAACTTTTTGTTGTTCAAACTCAAACTCAAAGATATTATTATGTTAGACACTTGGATTAAACAAACTTCATTGCAAAAAAAAAAAAAAATTGGGTCACTTTTTATTACAATGTCAGTAATTTTAAAAACTCATTGTTATCAATCTTAATTGCTACTAATCCCAAAATTATGTCTGCTCTAAGTTTGAGTTAAAAAAATTAATACAAAGCATGGATATCGCACTAATTGTTGGGGACTTATTTATTTTTTTGGTGGTGTATGTTATTAACATTGCTCTTAATTCCTATCTCTTCTTGTAACCTTAAGTACAAAATTATATTTAGAGTTGATTTTGTTTTTACATAGATATTTATATTATATATACATATGGATACACAAATATATAACGAATATATACACATCGATATGTATGTATATGTATAAATTATTTATTGTGTCAGCGCCCAATACATATCGCCTCAAAAGCCTTGAGGCTTATGCCTCGCCTTGCTGAGACAAATACGTCTCGCGCACTTTAAAACCTTGCTTATATGGTTATACCCAAAAAGAAAGTCAGAATGAGGATTGGCAACTAAATAACAGTCTTAACAGATGCCTGATGTAGGGTATTTTACAAGGTTAAACAGGCATAAGGTGTTTCCCCTTATCAATTCCAAAAGCCAAAATATTAAGTGTATTCTAGAGTGACAGATGAAGTTGGAATATAGGACTCGGTATATGAATGAAAATGTCTCATACCCGTGCCAAAATCGATTATCAAGGGAAACTTGGATGGTGGCATGGAGGCCCCGACGTTACCTTGGTTGGAGGCCAGATGCAATGAAGATGTGGCAGCAGATTGCAGAATCCCCGGATCCATTGGGTTGTTGAGGTGCTTGAAGAAGTTGCTCATATTCGGCTGACAAGAAAGTGACAGATGGAGTATTCATCCCTTGAGATACATTAGCAGCACCTGCTCTGCAACTGCACCTGTAGGGATGACCATGCTTCTAGTAGCACTTTTCCTCAAGGTCACCCAACTTATTGCAGAAAGTGCACTTGGCCTCGGAGGTCATCCACGCCCATGAGCAACGGCTAAAATCGCTAGCTGAGAATCTGGTAGAGTGGTTGGATGTGGACAAACACCAGATTGTTGGAAACGAGAGAAGACATCTTCTAGAGCGCAAAAGTTGTCGCCTGCCAGGATGATGTTGTGGAGCATAGGCATGATTAAGTCGTTGAGAAATTCGGTGCTGACGAGATTATCACGCTCTCTGGTTTGATCTTCGAAGGATACAGGCTAGAAGAAGTCAAGTTGTTGCGACAGGCCAACGATAGAGTCATAGTCTTATCTCCCTGGTGTTCACCAAATAGTGTATCCCAAATTTTGTAGAGCCACAGTGCATTGTATTGACGTCGAGCAATGCCCTATAGCTCCATGGCGGTCTTCTAGAACTTGTAGAAGCAATAAATGGTCACATATTGTTCCATAGCCAATTTTTGACTTGGTTATCCTCCGTTTTCATTCAAGGGTATCCTCAGCAGGCTTCTCAATGAACTTCACCTTGTCTCTGGATTCAAGAATAGTTTGAATAGAATTCGTTCAGAGCAAGTAGTTCTATCCATTTAATTTGATAATGGATATTGGAGCATTGTCATTGTAAACAATGGCCTGAGGTGAATCTTATCCATTAGCCATGTTGGAGAATATTTTTCATCGGTAGAACAACAATGGAGATAGGTGATCACTGGTAAGATGTGCAGTGATATGAGAGAGATAGCCAAAAAGAAGCACGGTTGGAGCACTATCACAAGGAGGCACTCTGATAGGAAAAGATAGAAGATCTCCAACTATTAGGAGCACTCACCCATGTACATAGGGATCATAGTTTAAAATGTCAATTTCGATGTTGTTTCCGATGGCCCAAAAAATAAATTTACAAAAATTTCAACCAAAATTTCGATATTTTGCTTATTTTGAAACAAGATTTTGACGCAAATTTTGATGATTTTGATGACCAAATAAAGGTATTAAGTCATAAAATATTACCATGATGATCTGCATACATAAATACACCTAATTATGCAATAATAACATATGTTGGTATAGGGTGGGGGCTCCTACATTTGTGCGTAAATTATACAAACCTATTTCGATAAGGATTTCGATCATGCAATGTATATATACATATATCTCATGCAACAACATAGTACATCTTATATTTTGGAATCAATTAACTCAAACGGATTGTCCACATTTTTAAGAATTTTTTCAAGATTTTTTCAAAATTTTAACGAAATTGCAAATCCGAATTTTTGGCAATTTGGCATGCCCATTTCGATGTATGGTACTAGTCAAAACCAAAATTTTAGTAGAAATTTTGCCATTTCAACCAAAATTTTAATCCATGGTAGGGATGATACATGGGGAGGAAAAAGAAAAGAGAACCCCAAAGGTTGTGACAAACTTTAAGAAACATATCATGGTTGTCTCGTAATCAACGAGCCATTGTTACCTTTCGATGCGTGACGGGAAAGGGAAGGAGTACCAGTCAGATTCTCGTGATAGTTGCTACACCAATTTGCACCCATTAAGGAGCAATGGCTACAACTCCAAAGGATTTGGTGACTTGCAAATTACCCTCCAAATGGACTACAGTCTGGCAAGAAACAGCCCTGGAGTGGGCGGCGGAGCGGTCGGTGGTGGCTACTGTTCGGCCAAGCCCATCACGGTGGTCGACGGCGGCACAGTCTGCGTGCGGTGAGCCCTTGGCGCTTTAGTCGGTAGCTGCCTGTTAACCGGCGGCGCTCAACGGCGCACTGTATCCTACTGTTGTCACACGGGGCAGCGGCACGGAGAGAGACGGGGTAGAGGGAGAGCGGCGCTGGGAGGGGGCGGAAACTACAGTCTAGATGTTGCTCCTCCCTAAACCCTTAAGGTTTTTCAGAGTGCTCTTGATACCATGTGAAGAGAATATCTTATTATATTATAAAAGAGGTACAAAGAGTCAATTAACATAAACTAGACATATCTACACTAATGGGCTTAAGTAGAGTCAGACCATTAGCTATTACAGAGATGGTAGACAACACAAAATAACACTAACAATAGGTTTTGTAGTTGTGGAGAGAAGAGGAAAGGAGCTGAATTAAAAGTAGTACCAAGTTGCGATTGCTATTGCCACAATCGTTGAATCGGCTACCTCAACGTCGCAAAGCGGCATCTAGGCCTAGGTGCCAGCTAGGCAATTAAGTAAAAGGGGGTCATCCTAAGTAGTCACCTAGTTGAGTTGAAAATTGGGCACCTACAACTGCCTAAGGACGTTGGGACAATATTTGTACTCTTATGCATTATTTTGTATGTGTCATTTTAATAACATATTTAACGTGTAAATGTTTTTCAAATGTTTTATACTTCTGCATACCTCTTAATTACTTTTTATTTGTGGAACATTAAACAAATACACAAATATCTTATAAATGTGGCATATTATATGTAACACATTGTTTGAGAAATCAGCCCACATGACTGCATATGAGTTCTGTTTATATATGTGCGGTCACTCTGCGACACCACATATTGGTAATAGGTCCATTACGAAGGCACGCTCCCCATATGCATCTGCTTGGCAGATTAAGCGGTCGATTAGACTCCAGTTTTTGAAAAGGCCACTACTTACACCCATACATACATATACATTTCATTATATATAAATATATAGTCGTATATCTATATGTACATATTCTAAGATATATAGAACAAAATTCCTTCGAATACCTTTTAACAATTCATATGTATACATACATATATAATATACCTACAAATATTATATACCTATATATACAACCATTGGATATATTTGTGCACACATGTATAAATTTTGATTTATTCACATATACACACTCATTACACGAATTAGTACATTTCTATGTATCATCATAATCATCGTCAGCTACACGGATCCTTTTTTTTCCAATCAGCTCAATTATAGGTCATACTTTGATCAAGATGTAAATGTTCAAAATATCTCTTTATAAGTTCTTCCCAAATCACTTCAGGCATGCATCTTCTTCTATTAATTGTTCTTGACTCAATAGCATTGCTTCGTATAGGCGCATTAGTCGATCTACGTTACACGTCCTACTATCTCAGTCGGCCCTCGTGCAACTTATCCTCAATGCTCACCACCCCTACTTTGTTCCGGATATAGTCATTTCTCAAGAGATTTTTTCTTGTCTTCCCACATCCATCTCAGCATACGCATTTCGGTCACATTTGTCTAGTATTCCCACACATCCATCGTCTTTCTAACCAGGTTGGAGTGAGCTACATGGATCCTTCTTTATCAATCCACAGATTTATATATATATATATATATATATATATATATATATATATATATATATATATATATATATATATATATATATGCAGTTCAATATTTTTACACATACAAGTGCATATCAAGTATGTTTACATTTATATACATATTATAAACATAGCATAAATGTATTTTAATATATTTGCATTTTAATATATGCAGTTACAAAGTCTATATTTATATTATTTATTAAATCATTATATCATTTATAATAATACGGCTATTTTTATAATTAAGATTTAAAAATCCCACATACTCGTGCACACTGCATACATTCTTAAGTGGCATTCTCTCCGTCCATACACTATATAAGACTTTTGTCAGCAATGATATAATAAAATATGCAAGATTAAAAAAAATGCTCCTAGGTGTCCTAGGCAGTCTCGATGCTCGCCACCTAGCCACCTTGACAACCATCATTGGTGTTGCCCTTCAAGGGAACATTGGCCAAGTTGATTTGTCGATCTTAATAAGAAGCAAGCGGGGGCCAGAAAGCTTGAAGTAGCTTGAGGCAAGAGGGATCTTGAAGGCCAATGCATATGTGCATGCAATCACAAAATTCTCCAAATTTTTTATTTATTTGTGAATAATTTGCAAATAAAAATCTGATCAATGCTAATTCCAACTATCACAAGAAACCCGAACTATTATCGAATTCCACAAATAAATCATGAATCCCGTGATTTTTTCCAAATTTCCCAACTTATTCATGAATTTTAGAAGTGATTTGTTTTTAGAATAAGATTGTGCTATATAATTTTAAATTTGGGAATAGAGAATCAAAAACTAATCATGTATATAACTTTAGATTAATGTTTGTGTAATGCTTATATTTCTATATGTATGTAATATATGTATGTAAGTATAAATAAATATTGTATTGATTGACTTTAATCTTAAATTTTACCGAATGTGAGCTTTTACCAAACCTTTGGAAAAAGATCTGAATTTCCACATAATTCTTTAATGTTGGCGACTGCAATGTTAGGTGGAGTGGGATGGAGAAAAGTAAAGGAAGACGATAACTGCAAAATGATGCCAGAGAGGATACTCATAATGGTGAGAGGGGATTTAGGGTGATGTTGAGGAAGGTAAATTTGGCTGTTGAGATTAGGAGTGGGGCGAAGGTGGGGAACAATAACGGGGAAGAACCCTAAGGTTGTGTTTGGCATGCAAGGAATATAGGAGGTGTAGGATAAAGGGAAAGGGAGGAGAAGAGTAGAGGGAAAGGGATGGGAAAGGAAGGGGAAAGAATTTGTTAGCAAGTGTTGTTTAGTTATATATGTTAAGGGAAAGAGATAGGGAGGGGGAGTTAAAGCAATATCGTTTGTTACCTGGGTACGGAAGAGTGATAGGGAGAGGAAAAACTCTTTTAATTCGCCCATTGTATCTTTATTTTCTTAAGATAGCAAATAAACTCAATCAAAAAACATTTTAAGTAGGAGCCATGACTTCAATAGAAACACTCTCATTTTAATTAATTGTGAAAGATAATATGAAATCGTTTCAACAAAAACCTTCATCTGTCCTATTTCTTAATAAATGTTGAAACAAATACATCATCATAGTAATAATGGCACAAAAAATTCTTTGTATTTTCATAGCTATTTTGTAGATAAAAATTATGATTACTCTTTCCCACCGATATTAATAATGACTTGAAAATGGTGATTTTGTGCACAATACAAAACATCTTCATCAGGTTTGCATGCTCAATTAGATAAAAAAAGCCTTACTGCAGATACATTGCCTATTAATTTAGAGGGAAATTTTCTTGGACAATAATAGGTAGAGAATTATTCACTTGGAAGGAGCTAACTCTTAATTTAGGAGGAAAATAAATCATTGTGACATTGTTTTACTTAAAGCGAATTATTTAATTAGATGGAACCAAGTCTAGTTAGGAATCAAACATTTGACAAGAAAATTTCGGTTAGAAGGTAACAAAATCTAACCTAATATTTTACTAGAGAAAACTATTTAGTTGGAGGGAACCAAATTCGTTAAGAAAATAGAATTCTTGATAAAGAACGTTATATGGAGGGAGAAAAAAATTAGCTTGGAGTCTTTTGTGGGGGAATGGTTTTTATCTGGGAAATTCTTTTCTTAATAAGTGAATTTATTTGAGGATAAATTTTTACTTGGGAGGAAAGTAAGAAAGATAAATGTTTACTTGAGAGAAATAAATTCTTGATGAGAAAGTTATACTTCTTAGCGTAAAACTCGCGGAAGGAACATTCTTATGTACAAAGAAGCAAAATGTTGGAGAATGTTTCTACTCAATGTATTCCAAAAAAATTGTGGAGAAACAAATTTCCTGGAAGAAATTTGTGAGAAGGTAAAAGACGGCTATTCAATATATTTGATAAGAGGAGTCCCCCTTCTTATATAGGAGAAGGGGGAAGCACACAAACTCAAGACAAACCCTAATCGACCAAGAAACTAAAGCCCACTAACTAATTAAACCTATTAACTAAATAGGCTAATATACTTTCTAACACTCCCCCTCAAGCTGGATCATGGGTGAAACACGTCCAAGCTTGGAGTGACAGGACTCGATTAAATGATACAAGAAATGATGAATGAAAGATAGAAATGATAAAAGATAAATGTCACTCCCCCATACAAAAGATTGATACTCCCCCTTAAACAATACTCCCCCTAGATCATATGATGACGATGCCTCTCTTCTTTGGAATTCTATTATGCAGGCTGGAGATCCTCGAGCTTTGAAGAAGGTCTTTTGGAGTGCATTTGGAATGAAGAACATCTGATGAATGGAACCTGAATGCTACAGCATAAATTCGCCACTTTGGAGAAGACGGTCATCAATACCACAACTACTCCATCTTCACTGGAATACGTATTTAACGCAGCATGAACGCGGATCTCCAATGACGATGAAGCTGTAGTGGAATCTTCAAATTGTCTTGGAAGACGTGCATAACGTGGCAAGAACACGAACGGACAATGTGTTGATGATACGATGCAGGTCCCATAACTCTGGATCATGAACTTTGGGGGCTTGATGGGAAAAGAGATCATCTATCAAGGAAAGGCCCAAGTAGATCAGCGGAAGGTGATGCTAAAACAACGATGCAGCTTGGAGAAGATGTGATGAAAGAAACTCGGTGAAGATAAAATTGGATGAACTATCAACCTTGCAGATGTAGACTTCGCAGGCTTGAAATTGTTGAGCTTCTGAAAGTTTGAAGAAGCACCCATCCGTCTCTCAAGAATGCAGCAAGAGTGATCAATTGAACCATCAATATTACCGAAGGAAGAGGAAACGAGGGCTGAAATATGCATAGCAAACTCTCGTCCTGACGCACATAATGTGGTACGAACACGAGAAGCTCAGTGTCAACGTCGCAATGGAGATCATTCAATGTTGTCTGGGAGTGGAGAACAAATGTGTTGAACAATACGAAGCTCCATAACAATAGTAGCCTAGATAGGGTAGGAGAAGAGAAAGTATGAGTGAGAGTATGAGAGAGATGAGAGTGATGATATATATATATATAGTAGGAGAAGAGAAAGTATGAGTGAGAGTATGAGAGAGATGAGAGTGATGATATATATATATAGTAGGAGAAGAGAAAGTATGAGTGAGAGTATGAGAGAGATGAGAGTGATGATATATATATATATATATCATCACTCTCATCTCTCTCTCATACTCTCACTCATACTTTCTCTTCTCCTACCCTATCCTCTCCTCTCTATCCCCCTTGCACACCAAATACGATGAAAGTGAGTTTATGGTGTGGAGAAAGGTACATATGATCCCCCCCGCACGTGGAAAGGGGATACACACATCAATGGTGGGAAGGTGGGACGGAATATGTGAAAAAGAGAGGAATCTATGAAACTGAGGTGTATAGTATGTAGAGAATGAAGACTGATAACTGGAGAGAAGATGTTAAATGGGTCACTGTAAGATCCGAGTAGAAAAATTAAATGGATTTAATCCCAACCCGAAAACGACATTCGTCTGGCCCTAAGACCGACAAATGTTGGGGTGCAGGGGCGGAGCCCCAGCAAAAAAAATTTGAAGATTTGCCTGCTCTAAGATCACATATAGATCCACTTACAGAATTGATTACCAATATGCATAATGTGTACGGGGTAATCACATAAGAAAAGTGTGAGAAGGGGGGCTGTCACAAAAATCCCAAAGACAATATGGGGGTGGAATTAGGGTCAGCGGCTCTGTGCAGCATTGCCTATGCGATGAGCCCAATGTATATCTCGTTCCGTTTCGACTAGCAGATTATGTCCTGATTGCACTCTCTCTAACTAAGCAACCCAATACACGGAATATATCACATGCAGCAGCAATTTTATACGTGGGTCGTGGGTTGGAGTTCCCGACATCCACTTTCTGGCTGAACAACGTGTTGAGCAAGCAAAACATGACAGGGCGTTTTGGATTCAAGAAAACATGAGAGGGCTTTTGCATTGAAAATCTGGATCTTTTTAATAGATGAACAGTCCTAACGAGAGACGCTGACGAGCAAGTTGCTCTTCCAACGCCCGAGTCTCCAATTAGCAACAGGTAATCAATCTCTGGCTGGCTCGAACCAGAGGGGTCCATCGTGACCAAACCACCATGCAAGTCGTGGAAATTAAAAGTGACAAAAGCAAAAGCACTTGAATAATGAAATCTGATCGCAAGGTTGAACCGGATCTGTCGGCCGTGTGCAAAGAAGTCAAGGATGACTAGATAAACAAGCATTGGGGGAGGTAACATTGGGAAGCATAAAAAATTGATTATATGAAAGAAGAAGGTAGGAGACGACCATGGAGGTCAGGATGATGCCTGGCGGGCAGCCAAGCCAAGATGGTGGCCGCCCGCAGGCAGAGGCTCTCTCCTTTTCTCTCTAGGGTTAGGATCTAACGCTCTGATACCATGTGAGAAGGTAAAAGACGGCTATTCAAGATATTTGATAAGAGGAGTCCCCCTCCTTATATAAGAGAAGGGAAGCATACAGACTCAAGACAAACCCCAATGGGCTAAGACACTAAAGCCCACTAACTAATGAGCCTATTAACTAAATAGGCCAATATACTTTCTAACAAAAAAAATTCCCCATCATTTCCAATCCTATTCCGTGGTGACAAAACTGGCCAAATTCCTTCATGGATTTCCCATCAACTGGGTAACTAAACAAAATTAACGATTTCCCCACCTTTCCCCTCACCATCCCTCCCCACAGGGACACATTCCTTCATGGATTTCCTAAGAAGCACAGACACTTCCCGAGAGGTGTCGTGGTCGTGTCTGCCGCGTGTCGGACATGGCAGGACACGTGGTGGACACGGCCCGGGCGTGTCCACCTTTTTTTTTAAAGATTTTTGAATGTGGACACGGCATGGACACGGCTTGGACACGACCAGCCCAGTCCAGCCACATTTGTGTCCAGTTAAGTTTAAAAAAAAGACTAAACCCTTCCCTCCTATCAAATTCCCCCATATAATTCCCCAAGTTTCCACCAACTTTGTCCTATCCTTGATTATTCCTCCCCCCTCTATATTTCTTCCCAGCAATTCTTTCCCTTCTCTCCATTTCTCTCCAACTCTCTTGTCCCTACTACTGTTAAGTACCAACGTTTCAATATCCATGTCAGTTCTTCCTGATTCTTCCCTCTTAATTTCTGTCCACCCTTACCAATGTCTCCTCCCCACCCTCTTCTTCTCGTTCTTCCCTCTCCCTCAAATTAAATCTGTTCAATCCGGCTTTTCACCTCCCTCCTTTGTTCTTCATTCTCACTGATGTCTTCTCCCCCTTCTCCCCGATTTCACTCTAGATTCCCATTATTTTCTTAGTGCGGCCCTGCCCCTTTACCAACCTATGGCTACTTTTTCTTGTTCTTCTTATTTTTCTGTTTTGTTATAATGTTGAAAACAAGGGATGAGATTTCGTCGGTAACGACGGTATACCGCTCGAAATATCGATACCGACGGGTACCGGTACAGATACGTGCAAATCTGCCGTTAGGATCGCATATATCGGCATACCGGTGGGCATACCGCCAAATATCGAGGGTATCGGTGCAAAATGCACCACTTACACATCGATACAGGGCGGCACGGGCAGCATACCGCCCGATACACCGATTTTTGCGAGACGGAGTCTGCTACTGCTGTTTGAAGAGAACCTTGGGGAGTTTGGGCGATTTTTGAGATTGGAGCTCAAATCAGCCCCAATTAAGGTATGTTTACTTAATTTCTTGCATTTCCCATCATTTCCAACCTCTCCCCTCTCTCTTCTCTTCTTATAATTCTATTCTCACTTAAAAAATTCACCAAATACCCCTAAAATCCTAGATCTACTCCAAAATACGTATGATTGATGTTATTTATTACTAGATCTATGATTATATTATATAGATCTACTGATTTATCACTAATTACCTCACTAATAATTAACATTAACATGTTATTTCATTAATTAATAGTAATAATACAATTAGTACCATTAATAATAGGTATTTAATTTAGGTTTAGTAGAAGTTCTATCAAAGACTAACATGAACATATATAAAAAAAAATATACCCAAAATATTTAAATAATTCGTATTTTTTATTTATAAAATGCTGAAAATAAAAAAAAACGTTTTTTTATTTTTTTTCTTTAGAATTGTGTGTGTTAATGTTGTATAAGATGAAACTAGCATGTGGAAAGCATATCACTTGTCTTTTTAATTAGTAGATATCATGTTTTATAATTTTAAAAATAATTTCAGACTTTATTTATATTTAAAAAATAATTATTTTCAAAAGAAAAATCTTTAAAAAATCTTATGTTTGATTCTATAATTACAAGCAAGTATCATACATTATAAAATATCAATTTTGATTCTACATTACATAAAAGAAACCGATTTTGTTCACTTAATGGCTTATTTTTATTTGATATTAGTATTGTGAATAGATAATAGACTTAATAGTTAATACGACAATGTACATTTCTTACTAGTACTTTTTTATTAAATGCTAAGTTACTAATATCATTTGCTTTGCTTGTTTGTCTTTGTCTTTTTCAGAGTTGACTTTGGAGTTTTGAGAAGATGTTTTCTTCGTCTTCAAGTGACGCTGAGGGTGCGGCTGGTCATGCATCAAAGGATGTGGATTTTGCATAGAGTCACTGCAAGCCTGTACCTGGGTCTGGGAATAGGGCAAAAGATTGTCTGCAACTACTGTAAGAAAACACTTGGTGGTGGAGGAATTACTAGATTCAAGCGTCACATTACTGGTGGTGACAAGAATGTGGCAATGTGCCAGAAGTGCCCTCCAAGTGTTAGGGATGACTTCAAGAAACTGATGGGTGCAAAGAGGCAAAAACAACAAAAGTTGAAGCAGGTTGAAAAGGCTTACACAGATACACTCTTTGATGTTAGGGCCACAGGTTCTTCCGCTGAATCAGATGATGATATTGCATATCCTCCAGGGTGTGATACTGCTTATACACGTCATATGTATAGGCGTGCTCTCAGAGACTCCCGCAAAAGTGAGTGGGATAGGGAGGAGGCAGCTCGGCTTACGAGGAGATATGGACCATCTGGTGCAGATGGAGGCAGTGGGGTTGCACGTGTCCCGGTTGTTGACTTAGATGATGATGATGAAAATCAAGATGCTCAATATAAAAGAAAGAAAGGCACCGTTGATACACTCCTCCGTTCTGCTAGTGCAAGATTGAAGCATTTTGATGAGTCAGGGGTTAGGAAGCCTGATGCTAGGCAAAAAACCCTAAAAGCAATGTTTACTGGTGCGAAAGAGAAGGTGGGCAAGGCAGTCGGTAAGTTCTTCTTTGCTCATGGTATACCCGCACATGTTGCAACCGAACCATATCTACAACACATGGTGGATGCCATAGGGGAGTCGGGTAGGGGTATCAAAACCCCCACTGCATATGAGTTGATGAACAAGTATCTTCCCAAAGAGAAGAAAGATCTACAGGTATGGATTGAAAGCCAGAAACAATTGTGGTCTGAGTATGGCGTCACACTCATGTGTGATAGGTGGACATCTGGAAATAGAAAGCAAATTATTAACTTTCTTGTACATTGTCGTGGATCTACTATTTTTCTAGACTCTGTTGATGCTTCTGGTGCAGTCAGGAATTACAGTTACATCAAGAATTTAATGAAGAAAAACATCAAGCAGGTAGGGGTTGGGAATGTAGTGCAAATAGTGACTGACAATGGCTCTAACTTCAAAAAGGCCGGTGAAAGTACAATGAAGAAATATCCAGTCTACTGGACACCATGTGCTGCCCATTGCATAGATTTGATCCTCAAGGACATGGGCTCAATTGATTACATCAAAAGTGTGACAATTGATGGTAGGTTGATCACAGGTTTCATCTACAACCATTCCTTCTTGTTAAATGCTATGAGGCGATCTGAGTACTGTGGAGGTGATCTAGTTAGACCAGGGGTGACTAGATTTGCAACGAATTACTTGGCCTTGAACTCATTAAAGTCCAAAAAAGATGGACTTAGGAGGCTTTTCAATGGTGTGGAGTGGACCTCCATGAAGGAGCACAACACCCCGGTTGGCAGAAGGATTGAAGAACTAATTGTCAGTCGGGCTTTCTGGGATAAGGTTACAAAGGTGATGCGGATAATGGAACTTGTTGTCAAAGTGTTGAGGCTAGTAGATGGTGACAAAGCCGCAACAATGCCTTACTTGTATGATGCAATGCAAGTAATGGTGGAAGGTATTAAACAAGCAGCTCCTAGGTCCCATTCACAATACTTGTCAATTGTAGACAAGCGTTGGACAGATATGTTTTTGCATCCACTGCATAAAGCAGGTATATAATTTATTTCTTCTAAATTCAGATTTATGTTCTAAGTTTCTAACTCTATAACTTGCTATAACTTAACTAAATCTAAATCTTATTTCCTTATTTGAAATTGGTGACAGCTTACTATATGAACCCGAGGTTCCAATACTCGTGAAAACCGGACTTAGATGCGACTCTAATGTCTGCTGTGAGAGATATAACTAACAAATTCTTTACCTCTACTGAAGAGCGCACCATAGTGATGGATGAGGTATATAACTAAATATATTACATAACTTACATGAAGTCATGAACATCTTCATTCTTGTTTGATGTTTCATCATTTGATTCTGAAGTTTGTTCTCAAATATTTTTGCAGTTGCGACAGTTTCGTGAAGACCTCGGTTGTTTTGGTCATCCAAATGCAGTTGTTGACCGTGATCAGGGTGATCCTTGTGAGTGGTGGGTATGGAATGGAACGGGTGCCCCCCATCTAAGAAAAGTGGTTGTTCGTATTCTTTCTCAAACAACATCAGCAGGAGGTTGTGAAAGAAATTGGAGCACTTTCAATTTAATTCACTCAAAGAGAAGGAACAGGTTGGGGGCATACAGGCTAAGAGATCTGGTATATGTTCACTACAACATGCGGTTGAGGGCTAGAGCAATACAAGATGCCAACTACAAAGAAGTGGATTTTTCTGTCGTCCACGATCCCATTGACACCACATACACATTCAACCCATCCAGGCGTAGAGGCATAGAAGAAGTTGATGATTCAGAAGATCCTTTAGAGGAATGGATGAATGAGATAGGTCGTCCCATTCTTGATAATCTAGATGGTCGTCCAGATCCATACATAGAAGAGCACTTTGAAGGAGATTCTGATACTAATGTTGACCAAACTCCACCTGAAAGACTTGAGCCTGAGCCTGAGCCTGAGCATGAAAATGTTGATATGGAGATCAATATAGTAGTAGAAGAAGCATTGGGTAGCACAGAGTCTCCTTCAAAAAGTACATTTGGGTCAAAATCAAAATCTGATAATGATGGTGGCAATGATGGCGGCGGCAGTGAGCGCTCTCCTGAATATCCTCCTGTTATTGATCCTCAGTATGATGATTGTCCTTATGTTACGACAGTTGCACCTCCTCCTCCAGTAGAAAAAGAATATCCCATGCGTGAAAAAACTTTTCAATGGAGGAAAACTCGAACCGGCAAAGACTACAGTGGTGCTGCACCACCTCAGGCTACAGGCTCCTACGGCTACAACAATGATCATTATTCTGATATTGCTGATTTACTTAGCAACATGAGTATTTCAGGTTCTGATTCTCAATCTCAAACTGATTCAACATTAGGATTTGCCGATATGCTATTTGGGCAACCATACCCATCTCACTCTCAATATGGGTATTCTGGATATCAAAATCAGCCACCACCACCACTGCCACAACCAGAAATAGAACATCATGTTGGATATACCTATACAGCAAATGTCTCAGGCCCAGATGGAAGTTATCAGTACAACTCCCTTGCATTTTCTAAGGATGGTGGGCAAACATGGAGTGGTGGTCATTCAGTTCTTCCTGTTTCTCCAGTCCCAATACTTCCTATGGCTGTGCCTGTAGCTATTCAACATATTCCTCAAGGAAGTGAACGTCCACTCACTCGAGCTCCTCGACCTACATCTCCAAGAAAGGCACAATATCTCAGAGATTTAGAACAACATTTTCCAAAGATTGGGATGATGCAATTTGTCAACGATACTGTCTATAAGGAGCATGTGACTACATATAACCAACTTTATAGGATGTACATGTCATGGGCGGAATATCTCAATAGTATCAACTCATTACAGCATGGACAACCTGCGCGTCACTCAACATACAACTGATGTGAGTTGGTAAGTAAATATGTTATTGATATGTTGTAAATTGTATATTGTTGCATAATTGTGTATATTTAAGTTTGTGGATTGTGCTAGTAAAATTTCATATCTGAATTCCTACGTTTTGTCATCCAAATCCTTCATCGAAATCCCAACGAATCAGGACAGGTTCCTTACCTCCCACATGATGGACCCCCCCTACCCCACATCCAATATAGAATTTTATTGTATAAAATGATGCATTTAGGTGTGGAGTTTACACCTGTAAAATTTCATATCCCTATGTTTTGTCATCGAAATCCTTCATCGAAATCCCAACGAAACAGGACAGGTTCCTTACCTCCCACATGATGGACCCCCCCTACCCCACATCCAATATAGAATTTTATTGCATAAAACGATGCATTTAGGTGTGGAGATTACACCTGTAAAATTTCATGAATTAATTCGTTCATTTTGGCGTCGATACGGCCAGGATTGCATCTGTCGGTATTTCCGTCGGTATACCGGTAAATACCTATTTCCAAATTGTTGAAACAGCGTCGGTATCGGCCACCTTATTCCTTGGTTGAAAATAATCATTGTTGGTTCAATTGTGAAATATGAATCTGTAATGTTTATTGTATCTTCTGATATCATTCTATGTTGGATTTATTTATTATTGAATTGATTTGATTAATGTTTATTTACTGTCCAGCAGTCCTTGCTTTATGAATTTGAATTTTCAATTTGCTTTGTTTCATTGCAAACATGGACATGAATGTGTTTACATTAATTTCTGAATATAAATAGGTTATGTTTGTTGTCGTAGATGGTTTCTTTTTCTATTTTGATGAATGTGCTTTATGGATGATTGCATGTCTTTTAAGTAAATGAAATACAAACTCCAAAATTCATTTTCTGTAATAGGATGAACATCAAAAATGTATACATATATATGTGTAAAAAAATCGCCGTGTCCGTGTCCTACATTTTGGAAAATCGTCGTGTCCCGTGTCCGTGTCCGTGTCCGTGTCCGTGTCTGTGTCCGTGTTCGTGTCCATATCCGTGTCCATGTCCGTGTCCGTGCTTCCTAGTGGATTTCCCATCAACTTGCTAACTAAACAAAATTAACAATTCCCCCACCTTTCCCCTCACCATCCTTCCCCACAGGGGCACATACCTAACACAACCTAAATGATTTGTCTTTAGGCTGGGAGGAGATGGTCGAGCACGGTCAGATCTAACCTAAGGTTTAGATGTGTGGCCTTGATAAAAAGGAACATCCCTAGGAAACAACCAACTAATGATGTAAATATATCAAAACATAATCAACTCCCTAACCATAGCCCCTAAGACTTGGTATAATAACAAAAGTGATTCGAGATGTTCATGAATTTGGACAATTGTGCAAAATTGTCAAAACATTATAGAAAACCCTAAAACCGAAAACATACAAGTAATTCATGATAAAACACATGTGTACACTAATAAGGCTGTGTGTGTAATGCATGCAAACATACTACCTAAGAAATTCATGGAACTACATTATATGTATGAAATGTAATGCATGCAATCATACAAAATTGCAGAAGAAAAATATGAAAGATGCATTGACACACCTAGACATATTGAAAACATGATAGAAACTTCGAGTATAGGAATACAGACACTTCAGTGATAGAATTTTAGTGAGAAGGAGATAGAGAGACTTGGTGGGAGGGATGATGGGATCAAAGAAGAGAAGAATTACCATTTCAACATCTCAGAGAAGATATTAATGCACATGGACACAAGTGTGGCATTGTCAGAATCACTCATCAAATTATGAACAAAGTTACATAGCACCTTCACTGGATTGATCCTGTAAAAAAGATCAGCGAGAGAATTCCTTGAAGTTAAGTAAAACAAAAAGGAAATCATTGTGATTGCATGAATATAAAGGATGTAAACCTCATTTCCTTTCCAATTTGCTTGTACTCCATGTTTGAAGGAACATACATGCTTTTCTCAAGCAAAGTGAAACATAGAGCCTGAAATTGCACGTGATAGGACATTAGAGGATATTCGGCAATAAAAAGTTCAAACAAGACTTCTACAGATGCTGAAACATATAAGCAATATCACAAACACAATAGGCTCTGAATTTTATTGCATGTCAAAAATACTTCGAAAACCACAAACTGGTCAAACATTATGCACATATCCAAAGATCATGAATATATCTAGTTAGCTTTGCAGCTCATCATAACAATCAATCTACTGCAACCCCCAAGATTTGCCCCACACGCTACCTGATCTTAAATCAACAAGACACATATCTTTGCCGTGCAAAAAAAAGTCTGTAAAGGATATAAATTGATATCCGTTCACTTAGACACGGTGTTCATAAAAGCATATGCATACAGAATGCTATCTTCGAATGATATAGAACGTGTTTCCAATATCAAATAATTTCCATGCTTTTCTGTAACATTTTTAATGCGGTCAAACAATTTAAATATTTTAATCCTAGCTAGACACTGATTTAGAAGGTGAATGGATTCCAGAGAAGCGAACAGTTTTCTAAAACTGTATGCTTGGTTGTTTGCTATCTAATAAATTATAGAGAGACTGCAGCAAAAGCAAAACAACCGACTTTCCAATTTAATAATACTAGCAAACTAGCAGAGTACAGGACTTATGGTCGCAGCAGTTTAAAAACAGAGTTGTAGTCTTCTTTTCAGTCTAGATATCCATGTTACTCTACATTAAACAGCAAAAATAACAAACACGTCTGCAAAATCTCAAATAATTGACCACAAGAATCCAATGGTAACAGAAAAAAACAACATCCACAAAAGAAGAGCCTTGCGTGATATCTAGGATCAATAAGAAATCATACATATTAGATGATGTCTGTGGTTGAGACAAAAAAAAGATGGGAGTGGATGACGAGCAGGAAGCAGAGGAGGAAGGGAAGGAGGAAGAGGTAGGCGGAAACAAAGAATAAGAAGAAAAAGGCAGGGGAAGACAAGGACCAGCAAGGCAGAAAAAGAAGAAATAAGTGGACAGCAGCAAAAAAGGAGAGGATGAGGAGACGGGAAGAGGAGGCAAAGGCGAGGAGACGGGAGAGGAGGAAGAGGAGGTGTGGATTGCAGTATTAAAAAAATCAATAAAGAAATACTTGGTCAATGTCATCATCAAGAGAGAGGAAGTCGGAGCGCTTTCCAAGACATGGAACTATATTGCTTTTTTAAAGCCCATCAAGAAGCCTCTTTTAAAAAAGTCCATCAAGCAGGCTCAGTATCCGTCCAGGCCGTCCAAAAGCCCAAGGAGGTTGGGCACCTGGTTTTGGGGGTTGGGTGGTCGTCCAAGCCACCATGCACGCCTAGGTGGCACTCAAGCAGGTGACAACCACCAACAATTGCTTTTATCTCCCGCTTTAGTCCGCTTTAAACCCGCTTCCCACTTCAAAGGGGTGAATCTGCACGCTTCCCGCTTCGCGCTTTCCAAAACCTAGGTTCTTCATGTGTGTAAGAGAATCTTTTCAGGGCCCAAAGAGGGGTGGTTTGACACTTCTTAACAAATTAGTAAGGGGGAGATCGTTCCTTACTTTATGAACCTCCAGTTCCCATTTTCTATTATGCAACTTGGTGGGATCATATTGCCCTTGTCCAATGTAAATGTTACTTGCATACCAAGGATCTCTTGAATGAATTTGTTCTTGGAAATTAGAGATCTTCATAATAGGATTTTCTTGCATCACCCACTTCAACTTTCAACAAAGGAACCAAGCATGGTATGCATTGTCATAAAAATGGTGAAAAATTTAGTGACCGCCATACTACTAACATAAAGAAATATTACTCAACAATCAAGCATTCTGAATGACATTTCATTGCATCAGAATGACTTTCATAGATTGAAAAGGGTCCTAATTATAAAAGTAAATGGTTACAAGCTAAAAAAACTCAACATTAAACAAAACCCATAGTCCTCGCTCATAGAACTTGTAAAAACAAAATCATACTACAAAGATGAATTGAGTAGGTATGAATCATATTGCCTTCAATTATTAATTAGTTTTACTTACCAATCTATAATATAACGAATTTCTACGAAATTTAGAAGAAATTATAATATGTCGGCACAAGGCACATAGGAAGTAAGTTACAACACTGAGAGTCATTACACCTGGAAGCATTATTGGAGTGTGGTCAATGCATACTAGAATGAAGCATCTTGAGTCTATTATGCCAGTCACAAATGTTGATTATAATCACTAACAGAGAACTAGTACACACAAGACGTCGTTGTATATAAAAATCAGAAGCGAGATGTTTAATTTAAGAAAGGCGACCAATTAAAATACTAACTTGTCGACCCAGAAAAAGCTTTGTAACTCTGTTCTTGGTCCTTGTTTCCCCTTCGTTAGCCTTGACGTCTCAATGAGGGGGTGATTGGGCGCTTGTCAGACTCTAGGCAGACTCCCAAGGATGCAACTTCTCCTCCTTTCGAGATACTTTCCCTTCAATCGCCAAGGATTGACTTGTTTAACTCTTTTGGTCGTCATTGTTTGTGTTTTGGGCAGTCATTGTTGCTTCTTTTATGGACGGGGGGGCAAGGTATAGGGATGGATTCCCATTCCCAATCGGAAAACAAAAGTCCCGCAAAAAACATTTCCTAGTAGCATTATTGTTGTCGGCTTCTAACATCTTCTATTGGGAAGTCGATGGGGTGTTAGGGTTTAGACTATGTAATCGGGTAATTAAATTGACAATGGGTCCGCACTTTGCCAGAAAGCGGCTGAAGCGGGCCCAATTAAGCGGGCTGAGGCGGGAATATTTGCTAAAAAGCGGCCGCTTCAGTTCAATCCGCCTCAAAACCCACCTAGGCCCAAAAAACAACGGTTGCCCCTTTCACAACGCTTAAGCGTGATGCGGACCACTTTTTTAATCACAATGAAGAACTGAGTAAATGAAAATAGTTTGGCCGACAAAATACCGTCCACCATAAGAGAGTGAGCCAAATGGTTATGGAGAGGTTCCACACCAAGAAGATTCCTTGTTCAAGGCGGGAAATGATTTTTGAATGCTAGACCATGGTCTGCTTTACCCAAAAGGTTTTCCATTAGCCTCAATTTGTGTGTTATGCTTATTCACTGTGAATAAAACGAGCACATTCAATTTGAATGGTCTTTATATTATGAGGTTTGGTCATGTGTTTTAAGGAATGGCACATCCATGTTCAACCTAAAGCTTGTCCTCACATGTTGAAAATGAATGGAATAATAACACATCTAAATAAGATTGATATTCTTTACTACCTTTGGCTAGAAAGAAATAAAAGAATCTTTGAAAAAAGCAACAAAACTTTTCAGTCATTGTTGAGGTATATAAAAGACTCATGATTGTTGAGGTGCCTGCCTGGACGCCGCCCAGTAACCAGGCGCCCAAGGGGGTCACTTAGCTGGACGTCTGGCTATTCGGCCCAAATAGGCGCCTCGGCAGCTTAGTGTTACCTTTTTTGTTGGGTTGGAATTACCATGGTCAAACTAAAACAAAAAGTATTTATGGCAGGCCAAGATAAGAACAGAAACACACCATATTGGCATTCGCATTTATCATTTATGGGTGGAATTCAGGTTTCAGCATTCTGGATCTTTACCCTATAGAAGTGAAGATGTAGAGAATGATGGTCTCTGTATCTGTATGTCATGTCTTTCTTATTATTTATATTAGGATTTAAGAATGCAACATTTGCATCTCCTATTGATTGTATGTTCTACTTATTCATCTATTAATTCAGTAATTCAGCTAGAGAATTTCAAGGATTATTGGACTCACAAGATATGTATTACAGATTGAACCTTTTATTCTTGAGTTTGTGTTGCCTCTAATTGAATCTTAACTCATTTAGTTACAACTATATCAACTTAGTTGGGGTATTTGGACCAGTATTATACCAGTTTGGGTGTAATTTTACATATACTTATATTTATAGTAAATAATTTGTTTTATTTAAAAAAATTACCACCTGGTCACCCTAGACAACCTGGCCGCTCCCGCCAAGGTAAGCCACCGCCTAACTGCCTTTCAAATTATGAAACCACTAGATTGATGGACTCCATATTCCTTGCTTTTTTATGTTTGTAGTCTCTTTTCACTGTGAAGGGTAGCCTTTTTGGTTCTTGGTGCGAATGTGCTTCTTTTTTGTTGCTTTATGGTAACAGAACATGCACAACGTCACTCATATCTAGTTCCATTTTTCTGACTGAATGCTAATAGAAGGGCCTCGTGCTTCCTGATCAAAAGAAAATGTTTGGGGCTAAATGTATTCATTTAAGTTGTTTTATCATTGAGTTCCAGCTTATAAAGGTCTAAGAGCTGACAACTAGAAGCAACAGAATGTGCCATCCACACCCAACCAGCAGAAAAGATCAATTATCACTTACCTTTGGAATATATACCTCATATCAATGGTTCATCACCGACAATTTCCATCAACAATAATATTATTTATCCCACCACCTTCTGATGTAACCCGGCAACCATGGCATCATGCATATTACATTTCCCCTTGAGAAAATCTTTGAAGCAGCTTGAGATTCTTCACTCTCTTGTTCAAATATCACCGATAAGAGATAACCTCTTGTTCCATTCTCAGCATTTATTTAAATGCATTTAAGGATCATGTCTTCCTCAACCAATGTAGAAGAAGAGGGGGTGCCTCTTATGTTATCCTAGTCCGAGCATCTTAATTGTAACTCCTTTGTCACATTACGAGGCATCAAGCAGTAAGCAGAAAATCAGCGGACACCGTGGTCCCTTTACTACAGGGCAGATCAAACTGTTTAGTTAACTTTTTAAGTCAGACCCACTAGATGTACCTGCTACAGTACAAGCCGTTTTCCAATTAGGTTGAATTTTGAAACCCATACAATCAGAAATGATTTCCTTTTATCACTAACCATGACTCACTCAACAATGCAACCACAAGAGAGGGCAGACAACGGAAAGCATTGTTCATCAATTTCTGCAGTGACGTTCGTGGATTTAAGTTTTATTAAAAGCAGACACTAAACTAACTGATTTCAATCTCCGTGAGTCAGAGCTTCGTGTTATATTCAGACCAATTCCACTGCCAAAAAGCAAAAACCATAAACATCGGCATTCCACTCATGAAATAGCAGGTTCACGATATGGACGCTCCCTTCATGATGCAACTTGTGACAGATCAACTTGCATTTGTGCCCCCTTGATGCTGTAAGTTTACAGGATTATTAATTATAAATGTCTACTTCCAAACAAGCCCCTTGGTATTTTGTCCGTGTATACTTGTACTTGATTAAATGTTATAAATTTGAACGTAATCACCAACATTCTCTCACAGCACAAGAGAAGAATATATATTAAGAGAACCATGGAACTTCTAAAGCAGTTTTTATAGTTTGCATTCATACCCCATAATGGTGTAGCTCTGAAGGCCTGTTAGATTATAAATGTCTACTTCCAAACAGCCACTCACGATTTTTAGCCCATGATAATACTAAAAAAATTTAAATGCTATAATCTTTGCAAGTAATCACTGGCATTCTCTCAGGTGAGAAAAAAATATAGTAAGAGAACTGCTTGATAACCATGAAACTTCCAAAAGCAGTTTGGAAATTTAATAGGTTACCGTGTTAAATGAGACCATTCGATAAAATAAGTCAATGATATGAAACTTTTCTTCAGGGCTGATTGAATGAGTATCTTGTGCCAGGCGCAGAAGCAACAGACTCATTCCTGAGTGAGCATTCTGCAAGCAAAATGGATATATAAGTCATCAGAAGTTATATAAGACCAGTTCAAATTCACAACATACATCATAGGGACACTATTAGAAGCCGGGGCTACATGTCAATACAACACTAGATAAGTACAGAAATTGATGTTTGTTTTTGTGATATGATGATGACAACATACAGAATGGTGTTCCATTTTGATGATTTCAATGTTATGGTGATGACATTATACAAACTTTTGTTCATAACTAGAGTGCTAACGACGTGCCAAAATAAGGTCTAAACCAGGATTTCGAGACCTGAATCAACCCGGTCAATTGAACTAGTTGAGCCGCCACCCAGCAGGTCTAGCGGTTTGGGTGTGGCTGTAGCCAGTGTTTGGCCAAAACCCAGCTTTGTATCATTGACCCAGACAATTCAGCCGCCGACCCAGTGACCCAGACCTCAGGTCAAACACCCAGTCGGGCTTTCCTGTTTTGACTTTTCCATTCCAATATAACCATGTGGCTTACTACACACCCACCCAAAGCCAAATATTTTTCATATATTCGAATATTCACTTATTAAGCTGTGTTGTGTCACAAAATCATAAATTTGCTTTGTATGCTTGATTTATACTTTGATGTTGCATAGTTCACTAATTCATGCTTTCTATTAGAAGTCTAAGAGAGACTCCTTATTAGTTAACAAAAATGTTTACAAGCTCTCCTATATATAGGAGTATAGAGAGATATACAAATATACTTAATTGGTAAATGGATCCTCAGTTAAGTATATCAAATACAGAGAAGAGAGGTAATACATAGTATGCCTAGGCCCATTTAATAATATACTAACACTCCCCTCAAGCTGAATAGTACATATGGTGCAATTTGGTACCCATAAGTTGATATAGCATTAGAAGTTGGTGTAGTGAGAGTATCAGCAATATGATCTCCAATCTTCAAACGTGGCATCACAATATTCTGTTCTTTGACAAGGTCTCAAAAAAAGTGGCAATCTACTTTAATGTGATTTGTGTGCTCGTGCAAGATTGGATTGTTCGCAATATGTATAGCTGTTTGGTTGTCGCAATAAAGTGCAGCTGGCATCTGGATTGGGATTTCAAATTGAAAGTGAATGGAGTAAACCGACTGAAGATCACAGCATGCATCAGGCTACGCTATATATTCAGCTTCCATGATTGACCGAGAAACAACTGCCTACTTCTAGCTCCTCTATACAATATGCAGAAGTGGATCGTCACTCTTGGGCGTCTTATGCGCAACCAGCATCTGCATATCCAGAACTTATATAGTCTTTTCTTGAGGCCTCTCATTGAATAAAAACTTCTCCATGGAGCACTTTAAATACCTCAAGATTCGTTGATGATGCATCACTGAGCGAGAAGTGGAAGCTCAAGTGTTAACTACGACGCTTACAGCATAGGAGATTTCAAGATGGGTGATTGACAAATAGATCAAGTTTCCTACAATGCATTGATAAGTCCCCCGCATTCTGAGGCTTCATCAGGTAGTCTGACGGGTTTGGTATCATAGATCAGAATTTCGTCGAAATGGGCAATGTTTCGCCAATTATTTCGCTTTTGATGGTGATCGGAAATAGAAATAGAGGTACCTCAGAATTCATCATCCATTTCGATAAATTTCGATAGAAATATCGACAGTTTCGACAATTTTCATAAATTTTGCACAATTTGTGCATTATTTCAACAAATTTCAAATTTTCAACAAATTTTGATAATTAATTTGAAAAATGGCGTACGTTAATTGTTGTGTTTTTTATTAGCTGATTGAAGAGGAGATATTGCTTAGGGGGTCCTATAGCTTCTATCGAAAGCACATAAGCCCTTACCCAACCTAATCTACTACGATCAGGGTTGTCAGACTCGAACCGGTCAGTGAACCGGTGAGGCCTCTGGTTCACGGTTCACTGGTTCAACCAGTGGTTTGACTGGTTCAACCGGTGACGTCAGCATGACATCACTAGTAGTTTAATAATATATAAATGTCTTTGATACTCATGGAAATTATCCCTACAAAAGTTATGAAACATGAATAATAGCATAATTCCTCACAATAACTTGATAAAAAAAGACCAAATAACAATATTATACTATTCATGGACATTTATACACCAGCATTTATATAGTATTCAATGTTAAATAACATAAAATAGCAGCAACAATGCATTTCCTTGCTAAATGAGAGAACCGGCCGGTTGGGAAAAAACCGGACCGGTTCACCGGTTCAACCGGTCGGTTCACCGGTTTGATGCCGGTCAGACGTCATTTCCGGCTTTTAGAGGAAACTGACCCGGTAGGGTGACCGGTTCCCTATTCAACCGGTTCAACCGGCCTGTCTGGTTCGGTCCTGATAACCATGACTACGATTTTCACTTCTACCTAATAGGATCAATAACTATAACTTTTTACCGAATAACTGAATATAGGTGTTTCACAAGTTGTAAAATAACACAAATTAGGGAATCTAATATTTAATGCTCTAGATTAAGCCGTATCACAGTTAATTGGTTAATTCACATAACAAAGTGATAAACATGTAACTAGTTTCACTTTTTTTTCATTTTGAATAAGTAGTTGCACCTTGTAAAACAAAGAGTATTTGGATTTGATGAGGATGACAAATTCAAAGCTTTGCAGAGGCACTGGCTCGTCTACCACCACACATGAACCTCCACTTGTGTGCAACAGCTAATAGGACATGAGTCACATGAAGAGGATAACATGAGTTTGAGTCAATCAGTCAATCATATAACCCAACTTATGTTTGGACAACAACCATCAGGTTGGGGTAATGTGCCTAATCAGCCACCACACCACTCTAGTTTCATTAAGTAATTCAATACTTTTTATCATGCTACAATAGATTCATACCCAATTGTGTCAGCTATAATGATTATGCTTTTATTTTTTATAAGATAATTTCTTATGTCACAGAAATTAGCATCAATATCTCCATCAAAAAAGTTCAACTTCTTTGCACTAAAACATGTAGGACCCCGCCCCCAACATCGATATATGATTTTATTGCGTAAATAGCTGAATGGTTTACTTTTTTTTTTGTAGACTGGTAGTAAGTTTTGAGTTCCATAATACTCACTCACAGACCAGCAATGCTTATGTACAACCTGTCATCCCACCTAAAGGTCCTACCATCTAGACCATATTAGTTTTGCATAAATTTGTGTCTTTAAGTCTATATATTGTGCTTGCAAACTATGATGACTTAATTCATTCAGTTCACTATGAAATTTGCAATTGAAATCCCCATTGAAACAATTGAGCTTGCATCACTCACACATGAGGATACCCCCTCCCCCACACACACACATATCCAATATGAATTATTATTGCATAATTGAGTAGATCTACACCAGTAGATTGTTCTGGTACTATTTCTTTAATTAATTCAATCATTTGGCCGTCGAAACGTCAGCACTTTATCTGTCGGAATTTCCATTGGAATTTGTCAAAACAAAAAAAAATCCGTGGCCACCGAAACAGCGTCAAAATCGGATATATGCTTCCTTGTTTGGTATCTATCATCCCCTTTTCCTTTAGTAGATACAAAACATATCGTTTATGGAAGATGTTGATCTTAGACTTGGATCTGAGTATATCTATTCAGAGGAAGTATCAAAGATTCCCCCAATCCTTAATGTGAAAATGAAACTGTTAAAATATGAGATTGATTGAATAGGAATAGATAGATACAAGACTGGACACCCCTGTCCTATATATAGGAGCAAGGGAGAAACCATGAGACTTGTGTCCCAAGTAATCTAAACTAGACGGGCCGGAATATAAAGGCCCACTAAACTAATTAGCCTATTTAACTAATAGACTAATATAGACACTTTAACACTCCCCCTCAAGCTGGAGCATGGGTGAAACACATGTCCAAGCTTGGAGAGTTACAGGACTCGATAAAAAGAAATGATAAATGAAAGATGAAGATAAATATCACTCCCATACAAAATATGTTACTCCCCCTTAATCAATACTCCCCCTGAATCAAATAGTGATGATGACTTTGCAGGCTGAAGATACTCGAGCTTTGAAGAAGGTCTTCCTTGAAGTGATCTGAAATGAAGACATCTGAAGATACTCTGCCGGCTGAAGAATGCGCCACTGGAATACGTGCTTAATGCGGCACGAATGCGGATATAGTGTCGACGAATGGACCTGATACTACAGCAAGTCGCCACTGGAATACGTGCTTAACGTGGAACGAACGTAGACGGACAATCTGCTGCTTGATACGATGCAGGAACCATGGGGGCTTGACAGGAAAGTAGATATCATCCATCAAGGAAAGTCCCAAGAGGATCAGCTACAGGCAATGTCGATACAGCAGATGCGGCTAGGAGAAGACGTGATGAAGCAGCTCGGTGAAGATAAAACTTTGAGCTTCTGAAGAAGCACCCATCTGTCTCATGTGAATGCAGCTGAAGGAATACATCATCAACAACGGATATGGTGTCGACGCTGGTTCTTCACTGCTGGCTCAAGTAGAGAACCGGTGTGCTGAACGATGTGAAGCTCCATGAAGATAGCCTGGAATATATATAATTTGAATACATATATCATCATCTCATCTCATACTCTCTCTCATACATTCTCTCATGCTCGCTCTCTCTTCTCATCTCTTTCTCTCCTCTATCCCCCCCTCGCACACCAAATACGACAAGAGTGAGTGTTTGGTGTAGAGAACTGGATATATGACCCCCCGTAATGTGGACAAGGGATACACATACGATATGGGGAGTGGGAAAGAAAAAGGCTGAAAAGAGAAAAATATGTGAAATGGAGATGGGTAATATGTGGAAAATAAAACCGATAGCCAAAGAGAGTATACTAAATGGGTCAACATGAGATCCGGGTAGAAAAATAAATAGATCTAGTTCCGGGGGTGCGATTAGGCTCTAAATTGGATCCGATTAGCAAAAGATAGGACTGATTAATGATCCGAATAGCAATAGAGAGCATAATGAATCTCGATACCATCGACAGACGCTCTTCTGTCGTTGTGATAAAGTTGATACCATCGACTTCCTGTCGACGGGAATGCAGCAGGTTGCTTCTGGACTGATCTCGATACTATCGACGCTCGGGTCGATAGTATCGACACGGCGGCGGCTGGGCTGTTGCGGCAGATGGAGTATCGACGGAATGCACTTTGCATCTGGACTAATCTCGATACTATCGACGCTCGGGTCGATAGTATCGACGCGGCGGCGGCTGGGCTGCTGCGGAAGATGGAGATGGCTGCTCCTTGCGGATGAGAAGCAATTTCTGATGGCTGGCGACACTGTGGAGATGGCTGCTGGCGGCTACTGCTGCTGATGGTGGCGGCGGCGCTGGTTTCGGATGGCGGAAGGAGATTACCGCGGCGGATGCCTACGGCGGCGACTGTTGCAGATGATGATGGAGGACGACTGCTATGATAGGAAGCGGAGGTGTTGTATGGAAAGAATGAAAGAATAAAGATTAGATGACCATGGAGGCCGGGAAATGCCTAGCGGGCAGCCGGCCAAGCCATGGAGATGGCGGCTGCGGCCGCCCGCAGGCGGGCGCTCGCCCGGTTGTCCTCTTGGAGAAAGGAGTGGCGGCGGCTTAAAGGGAGAAGACGGCGGCTTGGAGAGAGAGGGAAGCGGGGTGGCGGATTAGGGTTCCCTCAGGAGCGACGGCTCTGATACCATGTTAAAATATGAGATTGATTAATAGGAATAGATAGATACAAGACCGGACACCCCTGACCTATATATAGGAGCAAGGGAGAAACCCTGAGACTTCTGTCCCAAGTAATCTAAACTAGACGGGCCGGAATATAAAGGCCCACTAAACTAATTAGCCTATTTAACTAATAGACTAATATAGACACTTAAACAAAAACTATACATATGATTCCATATCAGAAATCTTCCAAGTATCACTCCCTATGATTACATTATCCTCCACATATATAGCAATTAGCAAGTAGGATGTAACCCGGAGATGACTGAGAGAGGAATAGAGTGCAGACCTCTTGAAACCCAATTATTCAAGATTTATGTTCATCTTCATCTTGTCCAACAAGGTCTGAGTATATTGCTACAATCCATAAGGCCTAGTTTGGTCGCCGATTTCCAGAATCTTGGTAGTCAAAATAATAATTAATAGGCCATCACGTACATTGCGAAACTGATAACTACTGCCCGATAATTATCTCAACGGTGACGGCAAGCTTTTTCAGTCACGTTGAAAATGACAGTACTCAGAATACCAGCCTCGTGCCAGATTTCTGCACAGTTTCACCATTGTTCTCCAAATATTAACCGCGAAGTTTGCTACATGTGTGCAGCGGACCTTCGACGCCGCTTCAAAAATATCAACGCCAGCTACTAGATTACTAGGATTCGGGAAGTCAGGGGCCAAACTAGGCCTAAAGGGAGTGTTGAAGTTTGTATACTTTAAGAGAATACTCCCCCTTAACAACAAGCCTTAGGGTTTGCTACATCCTATATGTATACCTCTTCAGACCAATCTCTGTGAAAAAGGCATTTTTACAATCAAGTTAGAAAGGAGGCCAAAGAAACTGTAAGAGATATCAAAATACAAATGGAGGCAATCTGTGTGACAAACAAGAACATCTTGAAGAAGTTGACGCCACAAGTCTAAGTTTATCCTTGACTAACCAACCCTGCTCAGATCGCTCAATGGAACCGTCTAAGTGATGTTTGGTGAAAAAACCCATCCGTGGCTAAAAAGTTCTTGCCAAAGCGATAGATCGACCAACTCTTAAGTATGATTGTCTCGAAGTGCCTATGTCTCCTCTATCATTGGCACATTGCAATTCTCCACCCATAGTGCCAAAGGGCATCCGCGAGAAGTTTGGGATGAAGGCATTATACAAGACTGTGAAAAAGACATGGGCGGAGGAAGAGAGACAGACAAGAGAATAAGTGTTAGAAATGTATGCTTAACTGTGCAGAAACGATTAGCTTTATGAAATGCAACGTGTTTGTCATTGGAATAGATGATGATGGTAGAACCATTACTTGTGAATCAATTTCCTTACACCAGTGACACATTGGGGATAGAGTAGTGGCAGTGGAAGTGGAGGCGGCAGTGGAGAGAAGGCATGTGAAGCAGCATGCTCTGTATGTAGGAGAAATGGGTCAGGGAGAGACACCATCAAAGAGAGGGAGGAATCTAAAGTTGGAGAAGAGATTGTATTCATGAAAGGTAACATCGGTAAAAACATATAGGCATTGAACAATCAGATCAAGGCATTTATAGCCAACATGAAGCCAAGAGTAACCTAGAAAATAGTCTTTGTTAATATATGTGGTTGAAGCCAAGGCTTTGTCTTTCCCAAAACTGCATTGGTCCAGTTTCTATGTGGATTGCCCGAGTCCTACGCTGGAGTTGTGGACCAGATCTTAGCCAGTGACCCTCTGCCGTCACTACATAGTGCCTACAAACGCCTTCAGCGTTTGCCTTCGTCTTCCTCGTCTCTAACTACTGATGTTGGGGACTCTTCGGCTCTTGCTGCAGCTTCTGGTCGTGGCTGTGGTCGTGGCCGTGGTCGCTTTACTGATAGTCGTTCTCTCCTGGGTGGAGGACGGGGACGGGTTGCTCCTGGTCGTGGAGCCTCTTCTACTGCCCCTACTGCTGGTGCGCGCCCTCAGTCAGGACAGCGCCTTTGTACCTTCTGTGGCCGGTCCAACCATATTGAAGAAAAATGCTGGGAGAAATATGGTAAGCCGGCGTGGGCCAATGCAGCTGCTGACTCCACTACTACTGCATCAGAAGGAACGACTCAGCCTACTGACTCTGCCTCCTCGGGTGCGACTGCTGACTACATCCGTGTTGAGGTAGAGCGTCTTCTTCTTGAGCGAGATGGTGCGTCGTCTCAAGCTTCGACTAGTGGAGCTCATGCCGCCACTTATACTGGTTATGACACTTCCTTCCTGAGTTCCTCTTCTACTCCTGGTAATACTAAGTGGGTCATCGACTCCGGTGCCTCTTCACATATTTCTGGAAATCGATCTCTATTTCACAAATTATTTAAACCTGCTAGACCCTCATATGTTATGTTGGCTGATGGTTCCAAGTCTGCGGTGTCTGGAGTAGGGGATATTGTTTCTGACTTTCTGCTGAAATCTGCCTTATATGTGCCTAGAATTCCTTTGAATCTGTTGTCTGTCAGCAAGATATTGCGAAGCCTACAGTGCAGTCTGACTTTTATTCCTTGTTCATGTGTTTTTCAGGACCTTCGCACGAGGATGAAGATTGGTGGGGGGTATGAAGGTGCTGATGGACTCTTCTATCTGGATCATTTGCCAAAAGCAGCTAAAGCATCTGTGACTCCTGCATTATCTACCTCAGTTTCTGCATTACAGTGGCACTACCGGCTGGGCCATCCATCATCTGAAAAGCTTCGACATTTAGTGTCTGATCTTGGCATATGTAGTTTTCAGTGCGAGTCATGTCAACTTGGAAAGCAGACTAGAGCTGTTTATCCTAGACGCAGTCAGATTAGCAGTAAAAATATGTTTGATATAGTGCATTCTGATGTATGGGGACCCTGTCATGTGCCAAGTCTATCTGGTCATAAGTATTTTATTCTTTTTATTGATGATTTTTCAAGGACTACTTGGTTGTTTATGATGAAAAGTAGGTCCGAAGTTTTGTCTGTTATCAAGTTCTTTTTTGCTGAAATAAAAACACAATATGGTATGCCTGTCAAAAATTTTCGTACTGATAATGCACTGGAATTTGTTAAAAAAGATGTGGATGTTTTTTGTAAATATGTGGGTACAATACATCAGACCTCCTGTGCTTATACACCTCAGCAAAATGGTGTGGCTGAGCGTAAAAATAGACATGTGTTAGAGGTTGCTAGAACTATTATGATGTATGCACATGTTCCTCGCTCGTTTTGGCCTGAGGCTATATTGACTGCTTGTTTTCTGATAAATCGAATGCCATCATCTGTGATTGAAAACAAAATACCTATTCAAGTTCTTCAACCCGATATTCAACTATTTATTGTGCCTCCTCGGATCTTTGGATGTACCTGTTTTGTACGGTTAGTTGGACCTACTTCTGATAAACTGTCTCCTCGTGCTGAGAAGTGCATTTTTTTGGGATATTCTCGTACCCAGAAGGCATACAGGTGTTACAGACCTACTGCAAGAAAATGGTATACTAGCAGTGATGTAGTTTTCTTTGAGGATACTCCTTATTATTCGACTCGTGGTGACAGTTTACAGTCTGATCTTATTGCCTCACCTCCATGGTGCAACTGAGATATGGGTGACGGAGTGATACACGTCACACAGAAGGCTGAGTGGACGGACAGATACACGTCCCGTGACGGAGAGATACACGTCACAACAGAAACTGAAAAGAGGATGCGTTACTGACGCATCGACAGCCTTCAAACGAGAAGTTCCTAATCACACATGAAGGAGATGTGATTAGGAAGTCACTGTGGAAGAGACGAGACCTCCGGGTAGGGCTTTAGAAGGCCGTTGGATCAACCGGAGATCCCCAAGCAGCAAGGTCGGCGCCCGAAAAAGGAACCGAAAAAGGCTGAAAAAAAGAGCCCGGAGACGTAGACGGAGCCTTTAGATCGTTGCGGCTGGACCTACGGCAGCATGAGAGGGACTACCGAAGTCCAACAGCGATGGACGGGGGTGGGAACCCTCCCTTAGGCGGCGATCAGCAGCGCCGCAGGGAGGCTCCGCGCTCCTGCCGCGCGCCGGCGGCGAGGAGCAGCAGCCGCTGCTGCTGTCGGCGGCGGCCGGCGGCTGGAGAAGGGCCGACGGCGGAAGGGGAGGGAGGGGCGGCGCCGGTCGGGAGAGAGGGCCGGCGGCTGGAGCTCTAACCTGCTCTTGATACCATGTGAACGGAAGAGACGGATGGAGCGTTGTTGCACACTGGCAACGTAAGAAACCCAATAGGGTTCTCCTCTCTATTTATAGTAAAGGGAAATTTACGTGTAGGTACAGCAGTAATATGAAATATGAAATAAACACAAAGTAATGATATATTAACACTCCCCCTCAAGCTGGAGTGTACACATTGTGGATGCCCAGCTTGCCGCATAAATTCTGGAACACTGCTGGACCTAATGGCTTTGTCAAGATATCAGCTAGTTGATCTTCAGACTTGACATATGGCGTCACCACATTGCCATTCTTTACTTGATCTCTGATGAAATGACAGTCAACCTCTATATGCTTTGTGCGCTCATGAAAGACAGGATTCTTGGCAATATGTATAGCAGATTGATTGTCACACTTGAGAATCATGGGAGTTTGAATCAAAATCTTCAACTCAGATAAGACAGATTTGATCCATTGTAGTTCACAGCATGCATGTGCCATAGCACGGTACTCAGCCTCAGTACTAGACCGTGCTACCACTTGTTGTTTCTTGCTCTTCCAAGTAATCAGATGATCACCAAGAAAGGTGCAGTAGCCAGATGTGGATCGTCTATCAACTTGATTACCAGCCCAATCTGCATCTGCATAACCTGTGAGAGTCAAAGAAGATGGAGGACTCTTAGGTTTATAATAAGTGATCCCCTTTCCAGGAGCACTTTTCAGATATCTCAGAATCCTGCATACAGCTGTCCAATGTGATTGTCGTGGTGTGCACATGTGTTGACTTACTACTCCAACAGCAAAAGAAATATCAGGTCTTGTGACAGTTAGATAAATCAACTTCCCAACTATTATCCTGTAATGACCTGAATCTGAATATGCAGTATCATCTTCCACCTCCTTGATGTGATAATCCATAGGAGTGGATACGGGCTTAGAATCAGTCATACCCGTTTCCTGTAGCAAGTCAAGCACATACATTCTCTGGGAGAGATTTATACCTGCATGGGATCTAAGAACCTCAATCCCTAGAAAATATCTCAGCTTCCCCAGGTCCTTTGTGTGAAAGTGTTGTTGTAGTCCTTCCTTCACACGTGATATTCCTGTAGAATCGCTGCCAGTAATCACAATATCATCAACATAGACAGCAATAATTATGGACCCACCAGAAGAATTTGAATATAATAGAGAGTGATCAGTCATGGAACGAGAGAAGCCCATCTGTAAAACAACAGCACTGAACTTGTCAAACCAAGCTCGAGGAGATTGCTTTAACCCATAGATAGCCTTCTTCAATTTGCAGACTTTCTGACACTCCCCCTGAGCAACAAAACCTGGTGGTTGCTCCATATACACCTCTTCTTGAAGATCCCCGTGAAGAAAGGCGTTCTTGACATCCAGCTGTAAAAGAGGCCAATCAAAAGTAGTAGCTAGAGATATAAGGATCTGCACAGAATTGAGACGAGCAACTGGAGAAAAAGTCTCAAAGAAGTCCACTCCATATGTCTGTGTGTAGCCTTTTGCTACCAATCTGGCCTTCAACCGCTCAATCGATCCATCAGGGTTGTGTTTGACTGTAAAGACCCATCGACAGCCCACAACTTTCTTGCCCGCAGGTAAAGTAACAAGATCCCATGTGCCATTGTCAATCAGAGCAGAGATTTCCACCTGCATTGCCTGCTGCCAGCCACTGTCCTTCAGAGCCTCTAAGTGATTTCTTGGTATCTTAATGGAGTCCATCCCAATAGCAAATGCACGAGCCTGTGTAGATAAGTGCGACAAACAACAGACATTCGATATGGGATGTCGAATAGTACATGAACGTATACCTTTCCGGACAGCAATAGGAAGATCAAGGTCAGAAGCCTCTGCAGGAATCTCTTGAGTAGAAGATGGCGAAGGAGGCTCATGGACTTGTGCCGCTACCTCATCTGGATCCTGTCTACCTCGCCTGTGATAAACCTGGGTATAGGGTTGAATGGTAGGTGGATCATGCGGTATGTCCTCAACAATGATAGGTGGCACTCCCTCACCTTGAATTGCGGGTGGCACTCCCTCACTCAATTGCCCCCCCTTGCTCATAGCATGTGCAAAATATGGACTGGTTTCATGAAAGGTGACATCCTTAGAAACAAACATACGACGCAAACTCGGGCAATAACACTTGTAACCTTTACTCGTACCAGAGTAACCAAGAAACAAGGTTTTCAAGGACCTAGGAGAGAGTTTGTCATGTTTGGGATCAAAGTTATGAACGAAGGATGTACAACCAAAAACCCGAAGCGGAACATGAAACGGTTTATCCATAGGGCGTAAGACAGAAAAGGGAGTGCACCCATGCAAAACAGAAGAGGGCTGCCGATTAATCAAAAAACAGGCAGTGAGAAGAGCCTCAGACCAGAAACGTTTAGGCACATTGGATTCAAACATGATAGACCTAGTGATATCCAAGAGATGGCGATTCTTTCGCTCAGCAACACCATTCTGCATAGGAGTGTGAGGACAAGAGGTGTGATGAATCATACCAACCGAACTGCAAAACTCATTCATCGCTTTCTGAACATACTCAAGGGCATTATCAGATTGAAAAATTTTGATATTGCAGTTAAATTGAACTTGAATTTGTTTATGAAAATGTTTGATAATGGAAAGCACAGATTCACGACTTTTTAAAAGATAAATCCATGTCATGCGAGAGTAATCATCCACAAAAGAAATGAAATAGCTAAAACCATTATAACTCTGGTTTTTAACAGGACCCCATACATCACTGTGGACTAACTCAAACGGACTAGAAGCCCGATTATTGACACGAACAGGATAGGACAACCGATGATGTTTGCCCAACTGACAGGACTGACACTCTAATGAGGACACATGAGCTAGATCAGGTTCCAATTTCTTCAAGCTTTCTAAGGAGGGATGGCCATATCTGCAATGCCACAACAAGGGGGAACCACTCAGCATGGCGGAGGAAACTGGAGCAGGAGGTGGATGGCGAGGTAGATAATCACCAGGAAAGAGGTAGAGATCACCTTTCCTAGGCCCCCCACCAATCATCTTCAAACTCTTGAGATCCTGTAAAACAAAGCAAGAAGGCCCGAATGTTACTGTGCAGTTTACAGTGTCAATCAACTTGGCAACAGAAAGCAAATTGAAAGGAAATTCAGGTACAAAATGAACAGATTTCAAATCAATATCTGGTGTAAGGGACACAGAACCACTAGCTACCACCTTCCTCACAGAACCATCTGCCAAGGTAACAGATGGGTGAGGAATATATGAGTCAAATGTGCGGAGCAATCGCCTCATACCAGTCATGTGTTGGGAGGCACCAGAGTCAACCACCCAGGGAGTTGCGGATCCAGAAGCCATAAAAGATGTAGCCTGATTACCCGCGGTAGAGGCAAGATTTGCTGTAGAAGCAGAAGAGGCGCCCATACTCCAATGTTGAGTTGCCTGAATAAACCTGTCATACTCCTCCTGAGTAAGTGTGATGCCAGAGGAAGTCGAGCTCGCAGTAGTAGAGTCAGAAGTAGCACAGTTGGCAGCTCCAACAGGTGGGGCGGCAGGTCGCCCATGTTTCTTCCAGCATTTCTCAACAGTGTGTCCCGGTCTGTCACAGAAAGTGCATCGAGGACGAGTCCCACGTCCTCTGCCCAAGCCAGGTCTGTCAGCTGGTGTAGGTGCAGGTCGTCCTCCGCGAACTGCTGCAGCAATGGAGGCATGAGAATCTCCAGAAGGAACAACAGGAGTAGGATCAACGGACTCAAAGGTGGACTGTTGAATCCAAGAGAAGGCTTCCGCAAGGCTCGGTAATTTGTCAGATGCAAGTATCACACTTCGTGCTGAACCAAATGAGGAGCTAAGGCCAGATAGAAATTTAGCAGTGACAAGATCATCTCTATCTTTAATCTGCTCAGCAACTTTCACTAGATGATAGTAGCTCAACTCCTGGGAGATAGCTTGAATCACACCGAAATACTCTTCAAGGGATCTATCACCCTGTTTCTCTGCAAACAGACGATCATAGATCATAAACTGGCGAAGAGCATTCTTCTCCTAAGCATAGTGCTGCTTAACGGCATCCCAAATCTCCTTAGCAGTGGAGTAGAACATGAACCTCGAAGCAATAGAAGGTTCCATGCTACCCCATAGCCAAGTCTTCACTAGGCTGTCAAGACGTTTCCACTCGGCATAGTCTTTGTCAGTGCTAGTGAGAGGTGCAGAATCAACAAACTTTGCCCGATCGCGCGATTCCAAGACAGTATGAACCGCATTCATCCATAACAGAAAATTCTTCCCATTGAGCTTGATAGGAATAGGCGAGACCTCATAATAGGTCTTGTTCTCCATGGTGCAACTGAGATATGGGTGACGGAGTGATACACGTCACACAGAAGGCTGAGTGGACGGACAGATACACGTCCCGTGACGGAGAGATACACGTCACAACAGAAACTGAAAAGAGGATGCGTTACTGACGCATCGACAGCCTTCAAACGAGAAGTTCCTAATCACACATGAAGGAGATGTGATTAGGAAGTCACTGTGGAAGAGACGAGACCTCCGGGTAGGGCTTTAGAAGGCCGTTGGATCAACCGGAGATCCCCAAGCAGCAAGGTCGGCGCCCGAAAAAGGAACCGAAAAAGGCTGAAAAAAAGAGCCCGGAGACGTAGACGGAGCCTTTAGATCGTTGTGGCTGGACCTACGGCAGCATGAGAGGGACTACCGAAGTCCAGCAGCGATGGACGGGGGTGGGAACCCTCCCTTAGGCGGCGATCAGCAGCGCCGCAGGGAGGCTCCGCGCTCCTGCCGCGCGCCGGCGGCGAGGAGCAGCAGCCGCTGCTGCTGTCGGCGGCGGCTGGCGGCTGGAGAAGGGCCGACGGCGGAAGGGGAGGGGGGGCGGAAGGGAGGGGCGGCGCCGGGCGGGAGAGAGGGCCGGCGGCTGGAGCTCTAACCTGCTCTGATACCATGTGAACGGAAGAGACGGATGGAGCGTTGTTGCACACTGGCAACGTAAGAGACCCAATAGGGTTCTCCTCTCTATTTATAGTAAAGGGAAATTTACATGTAGGTACAGCAGTAATATGAAATATGAAATAAACACAAAGTAAAGATATATTAACACTGATTGTGTGCCTGATACTACTGACAAAGTCACTACTGAGTTGATCAGCCTCCTCTTATAGTTTATCAACGCAGGAACAGAGCACCTTCTACTCAAGAAACCTCCCATGAAAACCAATCTTCACCTCCAGAAGATTCTACTACACCTGAGGTACATTCTGATCTTGATTTACCCATTGCTCTTAGAAAGGGTACTCGTTCCTGCACATCACACAGTATTGCTCAGTTTGTTTCTACTGATCATCTGAATGTTCATTCTAGCAATTTTGTATATGCCTTATCTGCTGTTGTTGTTCCAAAGAATATCCAGGATGCTCTACAGAGTACTAGATGGTTGTCTGCTATGAAGGAGGAGATGTTGGCCCTTGCTGAACGAGATACTTAGGAGTTGGTGGATCCACCTCCTCAGTGTAAACCTGTAGGTTGCAGATGGGTGTATGCTGTGAAATATCAACCTGACGGCACTGTTGAAAGGCTGAAGGCACGGTTAGTTGCTAAAGGCTACACCCAAACGTATGGTATTGACTATTTTGAGACTTTCTCTCCTGTTGCTCGTCTTAATTCTGTCAGAATTCTTCTGTCTGTTGCTGTTAACCTTGACTGGCCACTGTTGCAACTAGATGTGAAAAATGCCTTCTTGTATGGTGATTTACAAGAAGAAGTCTATATGGAGCAACCTCCTGGGTTTGTTGCTCAGGGGGAGTCTCACAAAGTTTGCAGGTTAAAGAAGTCTATTTATGGGATGAAGCAGAGTCCCCGTGCCTGGTTTGATAAATTGAGAAAAATTATGATTGATTTTGGGTTTCTGCGTTCTCAGGTGGATCATTCTGTTTTCACCAAGAAGACTTCAACTGGTATTATTATTCTGATTGTCTATGTTGATGATATTATCATATCTGGCAGTGATTCTCTTGGTATTCAGGCTACTAAATCTCATCTAGGCAAACACTTTGCTACCAAAGATTTGGGCAAGCTTAGATATTTTCTGGGCATAGAAGTTTCTAGAAATTCTAATGCTCTTGTGTTGTCTCAGCGAAAATATGTCCTAGACATACTGCAGGAGACTGGTATGCTGGGGGCGAGACCTGCTGATATTCCTCTAGATCCTAATGTAAATTGGGATGATGACTCTTCTCCTCTCTTTGCTGATCAGAAAAAGTACAGGAGGCTGATTGGTAAACTCATTTATTTGACTGTCACCAGAGCTGACATTTCTACTGCAGTGGGTCTTCTTAGCAGGTACCTTGATAAACCCAGACAGTGTCACTGGGATGCTCTTTGTCAGATTCTACGATATTTGAAGAAGTCTCCTGGCAAGGGACTTCACTACAGGAAGCATGGACACTGTTCTCTTGAAGGGTACTCTGATTCTGATTATGCAGGCAGCAGAGTTGACAAAAAATCTACTTCTGGGTATTGTACGTATGTTGGAGGTAATCTTGTTACCTGGAGGAGTAAAAAACAAAATGTTGTGGCCAGGTCCAGTGCTGAAGCTAAATATAGGGCCATGGCCCATACTGCCTGTGAATTGTTGTGGGTGCGCTCTCTGTTAAAGGAGTTCGGGGTTGATTCTTCTTCTGCTATACCTATGCACTGTGATAATAAAGCTGCTATCTTCATTGCGAATAATCCAGTTTATCATGAGCGCACTAAACACATTGAAGTAGATTGTCATTTTATTCGGGAATCCATTCTGACTGGCAAGATATGCACTCCCTTCACTCGTTCTGAAGACCAAGTTGCTGACATCTTCACAGTGCAACCCTACGCTTCCCAAAACTGCTTTGTCTTTCACAGTCTTAAATCACTCGAAGGTTAGTTTGTCAACCTTAGGACCAAATTATGTGCAAAGGTAACGGATCCAAAATCTAAGTACAAAGAGGAAAAGGGGTTTTCTATGGATGAAGAACAGAAAAGGGATATTTGCCATTCTGCACTAAGGACGATTGGCGATTAATGAGAAAACATGGCGTTGACAAAGCTTCCCACTAGAACTATTTTAATTGGCTAAGGAACGAGAAGATGACAGTTTTGCGCTGAACAATGCCATCTTGTTGAGGTATAAGCACAAGATCGTTGATGGATCATACATGTGTTAGGACAAAAGAAGGAGATCGTGGTTTCAACATACCTAGAGCATTTTCGGTGTGGAAAAATTTTACAGAAACAGAGAATTGAACACATAATTTTATAAAAACATGAATAAGAGGGAAGACCTCATCACGGGTTTTAAGTAAATAAAGCCCAGTCATTCGAGAGAAGTTGTTAACAAAAGTCATAAAATGCTTATCATCATAATTGGTTGTCCAAAACATACTAGAAACATGGATACAAGTTCCATCAAAAGATTGTTCATAATGTTTCAAGGTAGAGCAAGAATAGACACAAGATGGCATTTCCCTAATTGACATGCTTTTGGAAGAAAGAAAGAGAAGATACTTGAGTTCAAAATTTTCAACTTTCCCAACAAAGGGTGGCCAAAACAAAGATGTAATAGTGGCAAGGTGGTGACAAGGGTTGTGGCCTTGTGGGTTCAGGTGGCAAAGGGATGGAGACATAGTGCAAATCACAATAACATGCTCCCCACCTAGTCATCATCATATTCCGCAAATCATGTAAAACAAACCCAGTATGCCTAAAATTATATAACAACGCAAAGAATCAACAAGTTGAGCAACAGACATCAATATTATATGAAAGATTAGGAATACAATTGATTGAGTATAATTTTCAATTAGAGGAGAGGGGAACGGACACCACATTTTTCAACGTGTTTGGTATACCCATCCATATACCAAGGTGACAGTTGAATGAGGAATGAAGGAATCCGTGTGTTAGAATATACTAGGTGAAAAGATATTTATTTGATTTGTGTTAAAATATTAGCCTATTTAGTTAATAGGTTAATTAGTCTATTGTGTACATGGGACTGTTACCCATGGCCCATTAGGTTTAGTTGGCTTCCTTGTAATTGCCTCCTCTCCTATATTTATAAGACAGGTGTGCACATATCAATATACAACAAATACACTTCTTCACAAGCTATCAGAGCATTAAATCCTAACCCTAGGGAACAAAGAAGAAAGCCTCAACCTGTAGGCGCCTATCGTTCCTATTTTGGGTTGGTCGTCCGCCAGGCACCATCCCGACCATCGTGGTCCTCTTCTCTCTTCATATTCTTTCATAAAATTTGATTCTACTTCCTAACCATCACCACCAAGTCGTCCCTCCACCAGTCCTCCCCAACACTCAAACTCGTCAGATTCATCTCCACACCGTCAAGGCGAGATCTATCTGCCTCATGATCTGCACATGTGCCTATATCAAGTAGCATTTCATGTTCGCATTTAAGCATTATACAACCTTCCTCCCAAGTTATTCGCCCAGTGCAGAGCTACATCTCACGGTGCCCGCAAGAAGTTCCCTCTTCGCCAGTGAGTTCTCCCACACTTCTGGTTTGCACGTCCTATTCCCTCGTCCCTTCCAAATTGATGCCCTACACAATTGTTTAAGGGAGACTGGATCTCTGAATACTTCCACATGATCATCCAGGTGCTTAAAGCTCTCGTGCCCGTCGTTGTTTATAAGTATCAAGGACAAGGTGTCCGACTAGAATCACTGTTGCCTTCCTCATCTGTGACCTCCGGTTTATTGAGCAGTCGTGTCCTCCCATCGGGAGCCAAAAAATTGCCCATCATTAGCAGTCGTGATCTTGTCATTACGAAGTCTTTGTTGTACCAGTCTTTTTTGTGACCCATCGTTATATGTTACAGGCCCGAACACTATGATCATCTCCCCGGCCTACAGATCCTCCTCAAAGGGTAGTGTGATCTACATCCGTCACCAGGTTACAGCCTCAAGACTCGGCCCGTTTGTTTCGTTGAGTGTCGCATGAATCATGACTTGATAGGCGTTATTCCATCATCATGCTCATGAAAGTGAGCCGTGTTTTCTATATTCACAAAGAAGGAAACTCACTCCTATGAATAGGAGGTTGTACAAGGAAGCAAACAGAAAATCCTAACGGGCCTCTTTATACAAAGGCCCATGTTACAGATTTAAACAGAAATACACAAAACAGTAAATACATTAATATATCTCAATACCATGGAGCTAAACTTCGGTGAAGTTGGGCGAAGTTTTGCCGAAACTTCAAACTTTGAGCCTAGGCGAAGTCGAATCTTCAATACTTCGGCTTCGTCTAAACTTCGGGGCAAAGTTTCCCTGATTTCGTCGAAGTTGGCTTTTTTGTATGTATTTTCATCCCAACTTCTCCGAAGTTGGCGAAGTTTGTGCGAAATTGAGACGACCCAGAACAGTGTTTTAAAAATCGGTGTATGCGCCCGCATAAGCGGCCGCATACAAGGTGCGGTCCTCCAAAAATCCGCATAATAAAAATCGGTCCAAAAAGCGGTCCAAGCCGCATAATCGGTTGTACGGCCGCATACAAGGCCGATTATACCCCGATTTTTAGTTAGAGATATTCTGATTTCTTGTTTTATACATTTACATTGTTTAAATTTAGATTATAGTGCATGTTTGTATTTATTTAAGTTGTGATGATTGCATATTTGCATAATTGCATCCACTATTCTTGTAATTGTACTATTTAGATACACAATTGCACAAATTAAATATGTAAATCATGATTAATACATATATATAATAATTAATTAAAAAAATCCAAAACCGCATATACTTCCGCATATACTCCCGCATACCGCATATACTCTACAAGGTGACCTCTCCGAACGCATAACGCATACCGCTTTTTGAAACACTGACCCAGAACATTAAGTCTAACTAGTGCACTAACGGCGATATAATACATAAGTCTCGCCTCCAACCCTCTTCACAACTTCTAATATCAACTCCTATGTTTGTTGTTGCCACTCTTTCCTAGAGAGGGTCTTGTAACTACTATTTGGTTGTATATTTGTATATAATACATATGTTCAACACTTGAACAGTATTAGTATGTGTATTGCATGTTTGACCATTGTAGGCGCACATCACATTATCAACCTACTTAGGGCTAAAGACTCATGAATCGTGTATTTCTGTTAAATAAGCAATTATAAGAGAGAGGTATAACATAATTAGAAGTTTTCAATCGAAGTTTCCTTCAAATTCACATCATTTTCTTCAAAAATCGGCAACGAAGTTTGCGTCTAAACTTCCTCGAAACTTCCTCGAAGTTTCCACAAACTTCCACTTCCACACCTGGCGAAGTCGAAATGAAGTCGAAGTCTTGCACCATGCTCAATACTCCCCCTCAAGTTGGAGCATAGATGTCAATCATGCCCAACTTGTTGCACAGTTCCTCAACTCGCTTGCTAGAGAGAGGCTTGGTGAATATATCAACAGTTTGCTCATGTGATGGCAGTAAAGGAGTAGCAATCTTCTTATCCAGTATAGCATCCCAAAGAAAATGACAGTCGACTTCAATATGCTTGGTCCTCTCATGGAATACAGGATTCTAGCAATGAAAGTAGCAGCACGATTATCACAATACATTGAAATAGCGGAGGTGATAGGGAACCATTGAAATACATTGAAATATGCTTGATCTGCAAGAATAGATTTAATCCATAATAGTTCATAAGTAGTATGTGCCATTACACGATACTCAAATTCAACACTAGATCTGGCAATTACATTTTGTTTCTTGCTCCTCCAAGTAACCAAATTACCTCCTACAAAGGTGCAATAACCAGAAGTGGATCTCCTGTCAGACTTGCATCTTGCATAATCAGCATCGAAATATCTAGTAACATTAAGGTGCCCATTTCTTTTTATAAAATAACCCATGTCCAAGTACGCTCTTCAAGTATTTTAGGACACAACAGGCAGCCTCCCAGTGACATTGTCGAGGGCAATCCATAAATTGACTAAGAACTCCCACAGCAAAACATATATCTAGTATGGTAACAGTGAGATACAAAAGTTTGCCAACTAGTCGCTTGTAGCAATATTTATCTTCTAAGAGATGAGTGGACCCGGACCATAGATTGTGCCTGATCCATAGGTGAGATAGCAGGTCGACAACTCAACATTCATGTTTCAGATAATAAGTCTAGAGTATACTTCCTTTGTGAGAGAGATACTCCATTTTTGTTACATGCTACCTCAATACCAAGAAAATACCGAAGACATCCAAAGGTCTTTGGTTACAAAGTGCTTCATAAGATATTTCTTTGTATCAGCAATCCATGTGGTATCACTACCAAATATGATGATATCATCCACATATACAATAAGAATAACAATGCCAGAAGAGGTGGTTTTGATAAAAACAGAATGATCACATTGAGACCTTGTGAAATCAAATTGTTGCAGTATAAGAGAGAACTTGTCAAACCACGCTCAAGGACTCTGTTTAAGGACATAAATAGCCTTCTTAAGAAGACACTTTTCCATAATAATCCCCCTCAGCAATATAACCCGGAGGTTGGGACATATAGACAATCTTTTGCAGGTCACCATATAGAAATGCATTTATGACGTCTACTTGATGCAAACACCAGCCTTGATTGACAGAAACAGAAATAAGAATACGCACAGAATTAAGACGGGCAACAAGAGAAAAAGTTTCAAAATAATCAACTCCAGACTCTTGTGTGTAACCTTTGGCAACTAATCTAGCTTTTAAGCGTTCAATCGTCCATTTGTCAGGTATTTAACAGTATATACCCAGCGACATCCAACAAGATTGTTAACTGGAGGAAGATCAACAAGGACCCGTGTCCCACGGGATCGAAGAGCATCCACCTCTTCACCCATAGCCTTTTTCCATTTAGGATGTAGAAGTACTTCCCGAACATTCTTTGGAACAGAGATAGCAGATATTACAACAGTAAATTTAGCCATGGAAGCATTGAGATGATCATTAGAAACATGCTTAAAAATACAATATTTTGTACCAAACAGTTGTCCTTTCCGTAAGGCAATAGGCATGTCTAACTCAGAAATCTGAATAGAGTTGGTAGAATTACCATTAACTGGTGGTGGATCATCAGTTTCCAAAGAGGTCATAGCAGGGGATACGTCAGGTAGAGGTATTTTGCGCCGACGCTCATAGACTTGCAGAACAGCGGTGGAAGATTCGTCTAAGGACGAGGCAGTAGAGATTGGTACTTTTGGAAGTGGTACATTAGAAGGAGGCACATGTGGATGTGGCTCAGAAAAGAATGATGTATCTTCAAAGATGGTGACATCCGCACTAACATCAAGCGATGTGCAACAGGATCAAAACATTTGTACCCCTTTTGTGTGCGAGAGTACCCAAGAAAACAACATCGGATAGCTCATCGAGACAATTTATCACGTCCAGGTTGGTGATTGTGGACAAAGCAAAGGCAACCAAAAACATTTGGTGGTAGGGCAAAAATATATTCATGTGGGTGGAGTTGGTAGGGAATCTAATTTTAGAGAATGGACGAAGGCATACGGTTGATGAGGTAGTTGGCTAACAGGATGGCATTAGGCCAATAGGACTTGGGAGCATTCATTTCAATTAGGAGAGTACGAGCGACATCAAGGTGTCTACTTTTCCTTTCAGCAACACCATTTTGTTGTGGGTTATAGGCACGAGAGGTTAGATGAACAATTCCTTTGGAGGTGCAAATCTTTTAAAAACCACGTTGCACGTACTCGAAGCATTATCAGTGCAGACAAATTTAGGAGCAGCAGAAAAATGAGTCTTAATTTCATTTAAGAAGTTGGAGAAAACATCTGAAATTTCATAGCGATCTTTCAAAAGATAAAGCCAAGTGGCACGAGACCAATCATCAATAAAAGTTACAAAATGTCGCACACCAGTACGATTACTAATACGACATGGTCCCCAACTGTCGGAATGAATTAAATAAAACAGACTAGGACTCCTGTTATCACAACGAGGAGGATACACAGAGCGGTGATGTTTTCCAAGTTGATAAGATTGACATGTAAACTTTTCAGAATACAAACTAGGAAATAAGGACTTCAAATTTTGGGCTGAAGGATGACCAAGCCTCAGGTGTCATTGATAAAGAGAGGTAGAGTGAGCCATAAGAGCGGTAGCAGGCAAATTTGACTAGGTCTGTAGATAGTACAAACCGTCTCCACCTTCATATCCCTCACCAATCGTCTTCTTCGTCTTGAGATCCTGCATGGAAACAATGTAAAGAAAGAATGTTACATTGCAGTTTAAAGATTTGGTAATTTTACTAACATGCATCAACTTCAAAGGAAATCTGGGCACAAACAGAACAGATTTAAGGAGATTGTTGTTAACATCCCTATTCTAGTGACCGAAGAAGTATTTCCATCAGCCAGACGCACCGGAGGATGATATGTAGATTTCTTTAGATGTGTGAAGAGATTTTTATTTCCAGTCATATGGGTTGTGGCACCAGAATCAACAATCCAATCTTCTTTTGTCGAAGATGAAGAAGCTTGAAGGCAAGAAGGAACACCAGAGTGTTGAGCAATGTTCGCCTGAGGTGTGGTAGTAGCTACAGAAGCGGCTTTGATAAGCTTGTCAAGGTCAGACGAACTTAGTGTAACCGTCTGAGAAGTAGCATTGGGTGCATATGTAGATTCTTCATCAGCATCAGTAGTAGAGACTTGGTTAGCCCATTCAGGCTTTCCATGTTTCTTCCAGCATTTGTCCTCGGTATGGTTGGTCCATTTACAAAAGTTGCAGTACCGAGGTTAAAGAGGGGAAGACCCTCTTCCATAGGGCTGAGAAGGAGGCGGCCCCTGTCCACCAGTGTTAAGGCCTCTGCCCCGTCCACGAGTAGAGTTACCACGCCCTCGTCCAACAACAACTAGAGCAGCCGACTCTTCTTTGGTAGCAGAAGACACTGAGCGAGATAGCCGAAGATACACATCATCCAGCATGGGTAATGGTTCTGATGCAAGGATTTGTTGACGAATTGCTTCATAGCTAGGAGGCAAGGATGCCAAAAATTGGCATAGTTGAACTTCATCTTGTTGTTTTTGTAGTTTAGTGAGATCAGTAGATAACGGATGATGGAGTTTGCGCTCTCCCCAAATACCTTTGAAGGTATCAAAAAGTGAAGCAAAACAGGTAGCGTCGTCAAGTCTTAGAGAATGCAGGCGTTTATAGAGCTCAAAAACTCGAAAGGCATTTCCCTTACTAGAATAAACATGAGCAATATGATCTCAGGCCTCCTTGGCGATGTCAGTAAACAGAAGATTGGTGGCTACATGGGATTCACAACTACTTAGAATCCAAGATAGAACTTGAGAATCACATTTTGCCCATTTCTTATAGTCGGTTTTCTTTTTGTCAGACTTTTCATCTTTAGGAGGTTGCTCAGTGAGATGCTCAAGTTTGCCCGATAAGTGAGCATAAATCTCAAAGGATCGTGCCCACAAAATGTAGTTGGATCCATTGAATTTGACAAACGTGACACATCTAGGATGTGTCTCCATGATCATAGAGGAAGATGAAGCCATGAAGCAAAGATGATATCCAAAGAAAACTCCAGAAGCAGCAATACACAACAAAAAGTCTCCTGGATTGGCACAAGACGTGTCAAAAATAAAACACGGTGTGTCAAAGAGCAGTAGATAGTCGTCTGGAATGGCACACGACGTGTCAAAAATAAGACATGGTGTGTCAAAGGGCAGTAGATAGTCGCCTGGAATAGCACGCGACGTGTCAAAAATAAGACAAGGCGTGTCAAAGAGTAGCAGATAGTCAGCCTGGAATGGCACACACCGTGTCAAAAATAAAACACGACGTGTTAGATGATTCGCCGGTGAGACACGACATGTCAGAGGTCAGAACAGCAGCAGGTCAGAGGATTCGCCGGATTGAGACACAGCGTGTCAATGGTCGGGGCAGCAGAAAATCAAGAGCAGAAACGGAGAACCCAGAAAAATAAGGTCAAAGATGACCCAGAGTAAGTGGCAAATACTATGATTCACCAAGAAGAAAGATGATATGTTGGACATACCCAATCATACCACTAATAAAGTGAGCAGAGCCCTAGAATAGGTGATCATGAATGACCACAAAACTGTCGAACGATACTTCAAGTAACAGCTTTCAGGGCATAAGAACCTTGGAATGACCGTTGGCCATATCCCTAGATCCTCTTGTTGGAGAAGAGTATAGGGCTAAAAAGACTTGGATCTTCTTAGGAGTGTTCAGCAGCGGAAGTCAAGTAGGATGTACACGGCGGCGGCAGCTGACGAAGGGAGGGAGAGAGAGAGAGGGGGGGCGGCGGTGACTGGTGGAGATCAGGGCTAGGAGACCCGCTCTGATACCATATGAAAGTGAGCAGTGTTTTCTATATTCACAAAGAAGGAAACTCACTCCTATAAATAGGAGGGGGTTGTACAAGGAAGCGAATTGAAAACCCTAATGGGCCTCTTTATACAAGGGCCCATGTTACAGACTTAAACAGAAATACAAAAAACAGTAAATACATTAATATATCTCAATAATGATGATTCCTCAAGGGACGTTTTGCGAGAAGCAACATGCACATGTTGCATTGCTGGTCCCACATTCATCTTTTCCGCTCGGGATGACGTTTCATTACAGACATATAAATATGAGACATCAGCATTACGGATCTATGAATTTGAGACCATCATCATGCCGGCCCCGCATGCATCTTAATGGAAATTACCAAGGCAATGGATGTGACTATCCATACAGAAAAAGCGCTCCCATTCAATATACTAGCAACATTCAAGTTATTGGTGTTGCCCCAATGGATGTGACTATCCATACAGAAAAACCGCTCCCATTCAGTATACTAGCAATAGCCAAGTTATTGGTGTTGCCCCCTTTGACCAGTCTTTGACCAGACTAATAAAAGCACTCCCCGATAAAGCACTTCTTCGCATTACGGTTGTCATAGGAAACAAACCGACAAAGACTTTAACCAACCTTTGACCATTGTTTATTTGGCAAAGACTTTATCTTTTTATTTTTTTATATTTGGCAAAAATAAAGACCCCGTGCTAGTTTATAAAGCACAAAAAAAGAGAAGGGGCAATGCATTAATTTTTCTTCGTACCGTGCTTATTCCAATAGTGCTTTGTTTTTCCAACCAAGTTCCATTCATGTAGTGTCACTCCTCTTTCTACCGAGTTTCCATTATGGTAGTATTTTTGTTCATTATTTGTATTGTGCCGTGCTACATACTGGTACAATTATTTTTATACCATCATCTATATATCTATTCCTCTATTAATTTATGACTTTCCACCCCAATCACTCTCGTAATTATTTATGTGGTTGGCGTTAGGGGGAGAATAGAGGAGATGAGTAGTGGAAAGATATGAGATGGAGTAGAGAAAACAAACAAGAAGACATAACATCCGACCATTTTGGCTAGGTTCTTCATATTCATCCATGTTGTTGACACCTACTATAACATATATTCATATAGTAGTGTCACAGACACGTGCCATTAAAGCTCGAGCTTCTTCAACTTGCTAAACACATCTCAAAAAGGTGTCATCATCATATCTTTTTAATTAGGAAGTATTGTTTAAGGGGGAGTAACAATTTTGTATAGAGAGTGACACTTCTATCTTTCATTTATTGTTAATTTGTTATCGTTCAATCGAGTCATGTAATTCCAGGCTTGAACATGTGTGCACCCATGCTCCAACTTGAGGGGGAGTGTTAGAATATTAGCCTATTTAGTTAATAGTTTAATTAGTCTATTGTGTACATGGGCATGTTAGCCCTTGGCCCATTAGGGTTTAGTCTGCTTCTTTGTGCTTCCATGTAATTGCCTCCTCTCCCATATATATAGGACAGGGGTGTACATATCAATATACAACGAATACACTTCTTCACAATTTGCATGTGCCTTCAAGGAATCAAAGAAGGCTTCCAAGGCCTAAGCACCATATTGCTCAAAACACAGCTTGTCCACAATAATATATACAGGGAGGCAATTCTCCTGTGTGTATTATTGTTTCATCTCATCCCACACGGTCTTGGTATTGTTGTGGAACAAATACTTCACCATAACATGCTCCCTTAAAGCCAACAGAGAAGTCAATTGTTCCATGGCACCCGCGTGTCATGTTCTAGTTGGCCCACGGATCATCTTTGACGAATTTTAGCCTGATTGTGACTCGAGAAAAGTTTGGATGACGTTTATCAATAAGAAATGGTTGCTTCCATTTAGCTTAGTAACAAATATTGCAAGAATATAATTATAGATCACAGCAGAAGCGATGGGGTTTTATTTGGAGCCATCAGAACAAAAGTGTGTATTGAAGTGTAGCACAACACAAGAAGAAAACAGTAGCGGTATATATGCATAGTAGGAGAGAAGAGAAAAGAGAGGCCCTACTGGATGCATGGTCAGAATAGATCACAAAAATTGTGATATAGAAGCAAAAAAACTTAATTAAGTTATAAAGCACTCAGCCATGTCAGTGTTTCAAAAATCAGTCTGTACGGCTGCATACAATGTTCAGACCACCTACTGAGCTGCATACTGGAAATCCCCCCACCCGAAAAGCAGACCATGTTGCATAATTGACCACACAACCACATAAAAGGCCGATTAAACCTTAAGTTTTAGATAGATATATTTCCATTTCTTCTTTTTTTACATTTACACTCATCTATGTCTGTTAAGAGTTAGATCATAGGGCATGCTTGTATGTATTTAAGTTGTGATCATTGACTATTTGCAGGATTGCATCCATTATTCTTATAAGTGCACTATTTAGATACACAATTGTACAAATTTAATATATAAATTTGTGATTCATGTACATATATAGATATGATAATTAAAAAATTAAAAAAATTCAAAACGGCATATACTTCCGCATACCGTATATACTCTACAAGGTGACCTCTCTGAACACATAATGCATACCGCTTTTTAAAACAATGAACCATGTGATCCAGGGGATCCACATGGTCAGGAAAAAAAGTTAAAAGACTTGCTCCCCTCTTGTTTTTTGTTTAAATCAACCAGGATATTTTCCTTTGTTTTTCTCTCTTTCTTTTGTTGTTCAGTTATAGAGTTTAGAAACAAGGGGTTCACATGGGCAAGGAGGGCCTTATCTTGGATTAGACAGCTATGCGCACAGGAGTGGGACAGGGGTCTCCTCTTTGATGGTGTGCAATGGCACCTACGGCGCGCGGGGAGGGTTGGCAGTCCACCTTGGCATTGCGGTTGTAGCCCCTCCTTTGTTGTTTTTGCATGTGTTGTACAGGCGCTCGCCTGGCGGCACCTAGGCGCCTAGGCTTAAGTCAGCCTGCCTCAAACTAGGCGCCCAACCCCCTAATTGACCTAAGTTGTTGTCTAAGGCCTTTTAAGGCCCAAATTAAGCCAATTCAAGGCTAATTTAGAATAATTTCGATCTGAACTTGATCAAATTGAGTCATTTTATGGTTAAATTGGGTCTGATTTATCCCAAACTGGGTCAATTTAGGGTAAACTAGGTCTGATTTGGGGGAAAACAGGCCTGATTTGGAGGAATTAGGTCTAATTTGGGGAAATTAGGTCTGATTTGATCATGTAAGGCCTCTTTTAGATCAACATAGGGAAATTTAGGGTTTCATGCAAATTAGGTTTTATTTTATGCCAAATTATGTCAAATTTGAGCAGATTAGGTCTGATTTGGGGAAAATAAGTGTGATTTTGGGGAAATGGTCTGATATGGTGAGATTAGGTCTAATTTGGTCAAATTAGATATTGTTTAGGTCAATATAGGGAAAATTTGGGGAAATTAGCTCTGATTGGATCATCATATACAAAATTAGGCTTTATTTAGGCCAAATCATGTCAAAATTGGGCAAATTAGGTCTAATTTAGGGGAAACAAGTATGATTAGAGAGAAATTGTTCTAAATCAGATGACTAGGTCTTATTTGGCCAAATTTTGTCTCATTTAGGTGAATATATGAAAAAATTATGGAAATTGGGATTTATTAGGTCATGGTATACAAAATTAGGTTTGGTTTAGGCAAAAATTAGGGTAAATGTGTCAAATTTGATCAAATTTGGATCAAATGAGTTCAAATTAGGGCCAATCAGTTCTAGCTTAGGTCTTGTTAGTTTTGATTTAGCCTAAATTCTACATAATAGTATTATACATGTTTTGGCTACAAACATTATTCATGTTTAGCTTTCTGATTTCTATATGAATTTTGTTTAGGTAAAACTTCCACAATTCAATCCATATCTAATGATTTTGTTGCTTTCTTCATACGATGCTAGCACATTGATTGCATATTTATCATGTATATTTATGTGTAAGGATTGTATTTTTCAAAAAATTTACATATATCTGTTAAAATAAAAAATATATAAAAACGCCTGGAAATGCCTGGGCCTACGCCTGGGCGCCTAGGCTGTCTGGGCGTCCCCCTGGAACGCCTGACCGCCTATACAACCATGGTTTTTGCACCGGGAGGGGTGTGGCCCTCCTTGGTGTTGAGATGGCGGCGGCCCCTCGAGGGCTATTGATGTTGTGTCGGAAAGATGGGGACTCTTGCTCTTGGAGGAGAGAAAGGAGAGGGAGTGAGAGAGGGTTAGGGTTTAGGGATTACGGTTCTAGAGGTTATTGCTCCAATACTATGTAAAAGTCTAAGAGAAATTTCTTATTAGTTAAGAAAAGTGGGCATGTAGCTCAAATGGAAAAATAGAAAAAGAAAAAAAAGGTAAGAAAAGTGATTACAGGCTTTCATATATATAGTATGCAGAATATATGGTCTTTGAAGTAGTAAATGGATCCTCACTCAAATATATAAAACAGAGAGAGGGGAGGTAATACATGATGGGCCTTGGCCAAAATACTAATATATGAACACTTTCATTTAACAAATTAAATCTATATGCACACACATATGTATGTATGCATATTATTGTATCGAACGAATAACTAAACTAGAGTCCCCATATCTTTGTTGGATGGATCTTCAACTCAAGTCTGAAAACCTTGATCCAAACTAACATAACTTTATCGAAATGAACTTAGATCAACCCTTATATCGCCTCACTTTACCTAACTTTACCAAGGAACTAGGCAAACCACCCAAGGAACTAGGCATTGAACAACCTCCACCAAGCGCATAGCCTGACTAAGCGGCGACAAAGGCAAACTCCTTGAAAACTATGGTGAGTTTTGAGATATAGGACATGCATTTTGGTAGTCAAGTATCCAGGTACATAGGTGGGTATCTTTATAAACAGGTAGGTGAGATAGTATAAAACCGATTACACACGTACACAACTTGCATGCATGTACCTACGTCTAGACAAACTTAGAAAAAGGGATAAACGAGGATAACTGTCTGGTGTAGCTTAGTGTATGTATGAGGCATGTTTGGGCCAAACGCCCACAGGGGCAAGTTACAACAAGGCTGTGTGGCACACATTTACTAAATGGCAAACCAGTATTTTCCATATCTAAACATATATGGATTGAGACCAAACCATCAATTTAGATGTGTTTCAGACATACTGATAAGGTGGATATAAAAGATCGATTAGATCAAGTAATTAGCTGAATCATCCATGCCAACTATATATTTCTGTATACATGTGCAAGCAATCCTATGCAAACACATACAGCAGAGAAATCATTAGTGTATTAGTAATAAAAATTGAATACTTTTACGGTTAATGGACAGCAAGTTAGTGACATTAAGGTTGCAGCTAATGAAACCACAGGGGAAAAGGCAACTATTTGATGAGAATTATCATTAAGAATAATCTTCTTGTGAGAGAATCTACAAGCAAAAATATGGGCAGAGCTCTTAGATGAACAATGGTAATGTGAAACTAATGGAGACGTGATCTTAATACATTATAAGAAAAGCAATCTCACAACATTCTAGAAATAAATCTAAACTAATGCAGAGATAATTACATAACATATGAAAGTAACAGGTCAATTGCAAATTCAAGCATTCCTACCTGCCACCGAACAAGATAGCTATTTGCACCAATGACTTTCAAAACTTGACCACGAGTATTACTTGGCACAGTAAGCCCTTCAAGACCAGGGATAGGCACAGACTGTGGTGCCACAATCACATCATCAACATTCAGGGTATTTGCATTACCAGGAAGATGGTATAAGGAACTAATCCCAGACAAGTTCTCTAAAAAGCTATACCTGTAAAAGATGTTATAAATGAAAAATGCAGCAAAAAATGAACATTTTACTACTTCAAGATGGGCATGAAATTAGAAGAGTGTAGAGAGGCTTCATCTAAAATTTTGCATTAACTTAAGAATTTGGGTCAGAGAATATAAATACACTGTGTTGATGTTGATGTCTATATATTGGTTTCACAAACCCCACAACCGATTAACCATGTCACCAATAAACTTTTCAGTATCTGATAATGACATAGACATTGTATACCAAAACAAACGATGATATAAATAATACTAACATATAACATCATCAAAAGAAAGATACCGGAAGAAATGTGTTCATGACATGAAACAAATACCAACAAAAGTCTGCAAATGTTCCCACATAACAATAGGATTCTAGCCATCTTAGTACTACCACTGTATCACAGGGAAAAGAAGGTAAGACTTCATCAGTAATTCAGTACAAGCCTTAGCAGTACTTGCGAATTGACTACGCTTTAATAAATTATTTAGCTCCTGCCTTTATTATGGTTTTCAGGTTGACCTAGGTGGTTGTTTGGCTTTGTTAAATTTTAAGAAAAAATATAATTGATTATTTGTCTTTGATGCAAGGTAACAATTGCGAATATGAAATAAAAAGGGCTTTGTTCAAGGTCGTGACCAATGAAGCGAGCATCTAAAAAAACAATTGCATATGATATGATTTAGCATTAACTACATTTCTCTAGTCGTGAAAACCTGGTATTACATTACTCGAGCTTGAACAAGACTTCAGAAAAAACCTGCTAGTGGAGGAAGACCTCCTAGGGATAAGAGACATAGGGCAAAAGAGAGAGCCAAAAAAGGATCTTTCGTGTATAATCCTGCATAATCTCGAATGTTATCAGTTCCGGTACGTAGACCGAATAAGACAATGCAAGCAAAAGTTCCTAGATTCATGGAGATATAGAACAGCATATAAGTTATCATGTTATCTTAGTAGAAGACTCACTACGTCAGATTTACTTCACATGTTCTGTGTTTGGAATTTGGCAAAGGGAAATTTAACACACTCAGTACGATCATCAATAATGGTGTTTGGTGTATTCCCTACAGTAGAAGACTCACTCCCCGGCAAAAAATTCTGACTGAGAATTACAAACCAGCTGGTGGTTATGACCTGATTACCTTGAAAGGCAAGAAAACTGTTAAATCAGAGGGATGCCTGGGAAATCGTTTGTAACAAATACCAAGAGAAAACTTGGGCTAAATGGCTTTGGAAATCTAAGGTGCCAGAGAGGTTCAAGATAAATTCATGGAAAATTTTCACCAAAAGTCTACCTACTGTTGAAAATCTTCGAAGGAAGAGGATTTTGCATTGCCTCTTCCTGTTAATTCTGTGGAATCTAGTCAAGATAATTTTTTTTAATGCAACTTCTCTTCTGATATCTGGAACTTGGCGGTCAGTGAGAGATTCATCAATTACATCCCCAGAAATGTGAATGATGTTCTGCAGATGAACACGATAAGGGAGCATGTTTGCATTCATACTATTCTTTTTCACATCTGGAAGCTCAGAAATCTAATAAATTTTGAAGATCGTAGACTCGTAGTCCTTGTAAAGATAGGCTTTGGAGTACCATTCTTTCTGACTTTAATTTTCTTGTATAGATAGTCTCCGTTTCTATAGTTCGCTTGTATAGATATGCCTTTCTTTCTGGTTTCAGCCCCAAATGCATATATCTGACTGTTTGAGAGTGGTGTTTGTACCCTCTTCATACATTTTTTTGGAATAAAATGGGAGTAGCATTCTTGGGTAATCAAAAAAAATTACAAGATCTTCAGAGTACAGGAATTCATTAGGCAATTGTTTCCTTTTATATTTGCTAGATATAATCTATCAGTATTTTTCTAACTTTTATCTCTCAAAAAAGGTTAACTAGTATTCCAAAGTAAATTATTTTTCTTTAATAAAGTTCCCTTTTCGGTATTGATAATTAAGATGAATCAGTTTACAATACAAGAACTGTTATAACACAATCGCTTACACCAAAGCGTGCATTCTAATGAGAGAAAAAAAAATCATGAAATCACCTATATAATTCTTACAGAAACAATGTGGATTATTATGAGCTGACGCAAACCAATTTTAGCAAAATCACCTATATATTCCTGACGGCGACAAAACTGACCGAACACAGATCGCAATGATAACAAGTGTGCATCCCAAGAAGCAGTCAAATTTTACTAAAATCAGGTATATATTCCTGAGAGTAACAAGTGTGCATCCTAATGAGCAGATGTCAACCAATTTAATCAATCATCTACATGTTCCTGACAGCATCAAAACCATCCAGAGGTATAAAAACAAAGAGAAACCAGGTAAAAGGAATAAGATTGCAACTAGATAAAACAAGATAAATGCAAAGGAAATATGGAACTTACACACAATGAGCAGACCAAGCACCTCCGCAAAGGGATGACAAGAATTTGATAAACTGCGCGCTACGGAAGGGAAACTCACTCTCGAGCAAGTTAAGTAGGGACCTTATTGGTCCATCAACAAAGCTCTCTTTATCCCAAAACTGCACACAAAGTGTTTCCTGCAACATAGAAAACAGAAACCATCTAACTAAATACAATATTCTTCAATTCAAAGTTCAAACAGTGCACTGAGAGTAGATAAGACAAGTCACCTCTCTGCGATAAATCTCGCTAAGGATATCCAAGATGATATTTACCGTAGACTCGCCAAGCTGTTCCAATCATCAAAGATGTCAAACAAAGAAAAAACCCGAAGAACAAAATAAACAGAAAAGCAAAAGAAATCTATATTTGAATTTTAATCAAAATAGTTTTACCTGAAATGTTATCTCATAAGCAGCTATAAAAGAAGATACAAATGTTCTCAACACACTCAAGAATCCAGAAACTGGACTCTGCAATATTGAAAACATTCAGTGCTGAAAACAGAATATATCTACTTTTATAAATAATTGTACCATGTATTTGTATAACAAACACGCTAGAATAGTTATTGCAGCAGAAGTAACCAGATTGATGAAGCCTCCCAAATATCCGCAGATAAAGCAACCACAGACAAATGAAAAGCTAGACAAACACTATAAGAACACCTGATGTGTGTGGCTCCGCAAAATCCAAACATGAGACCATATATCTACAAAAAGAGAAGAGAAAGCAAAAAACAAAAATTGGTGTCGAAGAACCCCTACCAAGCAGAACCACATTGGATCCACCTCAGCTGAATAAACCCTGGGACCAGAAGGTGGTGGCCAGTCACCCCCGCGCCACACCGAGTAGTGTGGATTATCGTCGCAAGGCTAGCCCTAACTGGTGTACCTACCAAGAGATTTATTTCCCTCAAATTCATTCAATGGGGAATCCGAACCCAGGATCTCATGTTTGACAGAATGCCCTATTTACCAATTGAGCTAACATTGGCCAGCAAAGAAGCACAACAATGATAGTTACTACAATACATGGAAGAAGAAAAGGCTTAGTATCTCTTGTGGACCCAATACCAACGAGTAGGAAAGCAAAGAGGATGTACAAACCTATGATTCTACAATTAACACTATTAGAATAGTCTCACACCGCTGAGCTTCGAGGTGGTCCTGTGGCTTATAACCTTTTCTCTCACAAAGATTCTGGCATTTAGCTTTTCTTCATGTATTGGATCTGGATTCCATGTATCTTATTCTGATTTTGGATAGTTATTGATAACTCTAGTCCAAGTTTTTTTATTATATTAACACACGTTTTGGCTCTGGATTCCATGTGTTTTATTCTGATTTTGGATACTTACTGATAACAAAGTTCTGTCCAGTAATGGTTTTATCATATGCATATATGCAGGTATGCTTAATTGTAAGAGAGGCACTATATTGGATGGTGGACAAGCCAGCAATGTGATAACATGCAGGATAGTGGACATACATTAGTCATGCTGAGCTATAAACATACGAGCCAGCAATGGGACAACTTCTAGGATTCAATTGTAAAAGAATTTCTTGAAGAAGAATAGTGTGACCTTACTAGTGTATGCCTTGAATAGTGTGATCATACTGGAACTCTTGAAATCTGATGGATCTGTAGTGTGATCTTTAAGCATGTAATCGTGCAAAAAAAATTGGAGTTCTGTTTAACTTTTGTGTTTTCTTTTGCATGTGTCGAATGGTGCTATGTTTACTTTTTGCATTTTTGTTGCATGTGGCTCAGCAAAATCCAAACATGAGACCATATATCTACAAAAAGAGAAGAGACAGCAAAAAACAAAAAATTGGTGTCGAGGAACCCCTACCAAGCAGAACCACATTGGATCCACCCCAGCTGAATAAACCCTGGGACCAGAAGGTGGTGGCCAGTCACCCCCGCGCCACACCGAGTAGCGTGGATTATCGTCGCAAGGCTAGCCCTAACTGGTGTACCTACCAAGAGATTTATTTCCCTCAAATTCATTCCACGGGGAATCCGAACCCAGGATCTCATGTTTGACAGAATGCCCTATTTACCAATTGAGCTAACATTGGCCAGCAAAGAAGCACAACAATGATAGTTACTACAATACATGGAAGAAGAAAAGGCTTAGTATCTCTTGTGGACCCAATACCAACGAGTAGGAAAGCAAAGAGGATGTACAAACCTATGATTCTACAATTAACACTATTAGAATAGTCTCACACCGCTGAGCTTCGAGGTGGTCCTGTGGCTTATAACCTTTTCTCTCACAAAGATTCTGGCATTTAGCTTTTCTTCATGTATTGGATATGGATTCCATGTATCTTATTCTGATTTTGGATAGTTATTGATAACTCTAGTCCAAGTTTTTTTATTATATTAACACACGTTTTGGCTCTGGATTCCATGTGTTTTATCCTGATTTTGGATACTTACTGATAACAAAGTTCTGTCCAGTAATGGTTTTATCATATGCATATATGCAGGTATGCTTAATTGTAAGAGGGGCACTATATTGGATGGTGGACAAGCCAGCAATGTGATAACATGCAGGATAGTGGACATACATTAGTCATGCTGAGCTATAAACATACGAGCCAGCAATGGGACAACTTCTAGGATTCAATTGTAAAAGAATTTCTTGAAGATGAATAGTGTGACCTTACTAGTGTATGCCTTGAATAGTGTGATCATACTGGAACTCTTGAAATCTGATGGATCTGTAGTGTGATCTTTAAGCAAGTAATCGTGCAAAAAAAATTGGAGTTCTGTTTAACTTTTGCGTTTTCTTTTGCATGTGTCGAATGGTGCTATGTTTACTTTTTGCATTTTTGTTGCATGTGTTGAGATGGATTGAGCATGTTGTTTTGAAGAACGTAGCTGATTATAAGCACTTCTTGTATAAGTAGAAGTGTGAGGGCTTTTATTATATTTTTCCCAATTGCTGAGACATTTTTGAGATGGCATGGAAACTTGACTAGTTTATCAAGTCTCCACGTAACAGTAAGCTCCAATAAAATGAAGAATGAGGTGTTTTGTATAATATAGTATGTGTTGTTCAACAAAGGACGGCAGTAAAAGCAGGTGTGGGTTTTTTTATTATAAAATTTGCACCTTCCAATTTGCACGTTCAGTTCTGGTTCTGGAGATGATTTGTCAACTTGATTGCTCAAAAACCATCAACATGTGACTACGTAAAGTTCAATTAACCGTAGAATGAGTGTAATAAATGATTACGTGAGGTTCAGTTGACCGGAGAACGGGTGTAATAACTGATATGTGAGTTGTCTGGTAGTAGGTGGGTTCCCATCTCATACCATGGGCACCCACTTCAAATAATCCATTCTACCCCACTGCATGGGAACTGGATCCTACCATTTGCCACAAACTGCTGGGTGGAACGGGTTCGGTGTTTGGTGCTGCACACCCGCTACCATTGCCATCCCTATATATCGTCTTGTACAGTGTTTAAATATGTATAAAAAATTCAAAAATATAGTATTTATATACATATGTATGTAATTTTGCATTAAAGTTTATAAGAATTGGAAATCCGCTTTTCTAAAAAGCGCTCACTTAATCGCCCACCTGGCGATTAATTGGCTACAAGGTCCCGTCCGCACGCTTCCCGTTTCGCGCTTTTTAAAACCTTGCTAAGAATTGTATTTTGGATACCGATTATGAGAAAAAGATTAAAAAAAGTAAGGATAAACCCAGGTTTGAATTCGGTGGGAATAGGAGCACCAAACCCAATCCAAGTCTAATTTGATTGGCCCAGTGAGAAAGATGCTCCAATTTCCATATCTTTCAAGCCAGATCTGGGTATAATCATGAGAGAAAAAGTTGCAGCAACTTCCAGTTAGTGTTTTCACACCAAGAGAGCAAATAGCATCCATTTGTTGGGTTCTTCAACAAAATCAGAAAACACTGGACCTCATTATGAGTTGGTGATAAAATGCAAAACTAAATTCATTGCAGCTCTAAAGTTAAGTTACTCAATTTAAATGTCTTATGAGATGTGGCTCTTAGGAATGACGACCACATCCGGAACAAAGTGGGGGTGGTGAGCATTGAGGACAAGTTGCATAAGGTCGTCTAATTTGGTATGGACATGTGCAATACATACTGAAAAACGCACCTATTCGAAGCAAGGTTATTGAGTCAGGCACAATCATGGAAGAAAAAGGAAGCGCCTCGAGGCTTCAAAGGCATACACCATGAGGCGACGCGGCCCTTAATGCGCCCTGAGGCGTGCGCCTCACTATCCAGGTGAGAGGTGTGCGCCTCATTTTGGCGAAGCGTAAAAAAGGCATTGAGGCTTGAGGCATTTCCGAGGCGTAAGCCTCAATTCAGACCTCAATTTAAGCATCATGTGTGCATGTATAATCCATATATATATATGTAGATACACATATAAATATCTAAACATGTATATTTTGTGTATAATTAACATGTGTGTATATACATATATATGTATCATGTATCTACATATGTATATTTCTGTTTATATTTTATCTATTTTTGTATGTATCTATAATGTATATGCATAACAGCCCAAAAATAGTAGTGCAATCATACCTTGTAGTACGAGGGGAAAAAAAAAAGCAAATATTGTGTAAAGCTCAAGCACTGAACAATTTTATTGATAAAAATAAATCTGAAACAAATAATTGCAGCATCACTTGTTCTCCTCCAAGGACACCTAGGGAAAGGAAGTCGAGCATAGTCGAGGACAATAGATTAACTCATTAGATGTCATATCAAACAATGATTTAAGCATATCAACCTCCAAGGACAATGAGAAGAAGTCTGTAGGTGTTTTTCGGTATGATACAAAGTAGAGATTTCTGTGGCAGCCAAAGATCAAAAAATAAAAGTCCTGAAATTTGTTGCAGATAACCAAAAGTAGAATCGCGGAGAAGCCAACACCTTATGTGCATTCAGTTGTAGCAAAGAAAATTGACCATCATGGGATGCCAGCCACAGTATCAGCTTCTGGTAGCAGCAAAGACATCGAACATTGTGGCATGGTGTGCCCTAAAGCAGCAATCACGCCTAGTTTTCAAGCCTAAAACATTTTATTGAGCATCTTTTACTACTTTTAGGGTGGATGATACAACTCACACCATGCCGGACTTTGCTTGCAACCTTTTGACCCAAACCAGCCAACTAATCCTAGTCAGCCCATTGATAGTCGCCCCAGCCCTCACTACCCTAGGGTAATTGGTTACCATCCACATTCATGACCATTCTCTCCCTTAGGAATGACTATGGCCTGCCAATTGATATCGATCTTTTCTGTCTAAACTTCCTATGTGATCCAATGTGTGAAATCTTGGTAGAACAACAATGGATATTCCTCAACTTAGATTAGAAAAGAAAACACAAACTAAGCAAAAGATGACTGCCATCCTAGGCTAAAAATGACTTGGCCATATGAAGCATAGACATCACATGTGACTATAATTAAACAAATAGTGTAAGGTATAAGAAGGGCTGTGAATTCAATAAGACCAATATAGTGGAAGTCCCAGAGAAGTTTTGATCTTACTGAAAACTACAAAAACATAGGCAAAGGGGACATAGGCAAGAGTGAAAGGCCTCAAAACAGGCTTACTAGCAGAGCATTATCATCCCAAAATGACCGCCTTTGGCAGTCAAACAGTGTTTTTATAGAACACGTCTTCAGGGAAACATACAGTGCCAGGTACTGACATGTAAAAAACCGTAATAAGACCTAAATTACTCAAAATTTGCTTCAAAAGGGTTAAAAGGTCTTACATCAGACTCCATTAAATTGCAACGAACAACATTACTGATATAGTCCAGTGCAGCTTCAAAGGCATGTCGAACATATACTATATGATCAATCTCCTACAGAAATATAAGCAATTGTTCATGATAATCTCTAAACATAAAATACATCTAGAATTGAAATATCCAAATTATGATACCATTAACATTGAAGAATCATGTCTATCAGGAAGTGATTGAGATAGACAAACAAAGATTGCCCACCCAAGAACTAAAGGTCCAGCTTCAACTGACTCAAATGTTGTAAGACTAGAAATTGTAGCTTCCATCTCCAGAATATCAGAAGCAGAAAAAGACAAGCAACCCTGCCTGTATTCAGAAAAGTATCTCAGCTTTCATATGAGCCTACAAAAGGGAAAGGAGTTTAGCAGTATAAGGATTATTGCAAGAGGTCAACAGAACCTGGATGGAATTTCATCATACAGACTTCGAAGAAGGCCTTCCAAATTCATTGCTTCAATTAGCACAATGACTAAACGGACTTTGAGATGATCATATAAGCACCTTGCTTCATCTGATACTGCTAGTTTCCCGATATTAAACCAATTGCATAAAAGCCCCTAAATTTGAATCAAATGAGTATTGTTAGTTAAAAGTAATGAATCAAAGAAAGCAATACATACCGAGTACCTTGAAAATCTCACAAAGCTTCCTCCATTGTTTGCTGCTGCATGAAGAAAAATTATCATAATAGACAAGGAACAAAATATCTAGCATCAAATTCTCCTCGATCAAAGTCCCTTCAATGTGCTGAATAGCAGTCTCCAACTCCTGAGAGAGATGAGCAGAGTATCTAGTTATATAAAATTAATATCTGAGAAACAAACACTTTCAAAATATTATCTGCTGCAGATGAAAGTACCCTGTAAAACGAACATTTACATAAATAAATGGAAGTGACTATTTGGTCTTTCAAATAAAATAATAAACGGTTAATGCCTAGCATTTGAATACTAGTAAAACAAAACAACCATAACTTGGCATTTGAAGGGCGAGATATGTAGAAATTGCAAAACTGAAAAACCATGACATGACCTTATGATATTTACAAGCCAAGGTTGGCTCAACTAATAAATGAAGTGCCCTGTCAGACGAGAGGTCATGGGTTTAAATCTTCTCAGGGAGGCATTTCAGGGAAAAACTGTCTGGCATGCGCACCAACTGGGGCTAGCCTTCAGACAGTTCACACTACTAGGAGTAGCATGGGGGACTTGTCACCATGGATCTAAAAATCGGCAATGTTGGGCGATGTTTCGCCAATGTTGTCGACATTGACAGGTGGCGAAGTTAAAGCCTTGATAAGTCGACTTGGTCACACACAATGTCGACCAGATTTTCCCCCAACATCGGCAATGTTGGCTTGGCCCAGTTCATTTCCGTCACAATGTCGCCGATGTTGTCGATTAATCCCTGATGTTGGCGACAACAAGCCGACATTTAGACGGCCATAGTCAGCCCACTCAAGCGTCCTTCTCGAGTATTATTTTAAGAAAGAGGAGTGCTTGAATTGGCCTCCCGCTTCACTACTTAGTGAATTGAAGCATGGTGTGTACTAGGAACTTGGTGTTCCGACTCGTTTGAGGGTTGGAGCTTGGAGAGGCACCCCTTGTGCTTGGATTTGAAGAAGAAAGCTGCTAGCCTACTATTATGCAGATAATCTACACTCTACATTTCTGTTCTCTACTTTTTGACTTGTGAATCTTGTGTTGCGTTGTGAACTGATGGTTTTATTTTATTATTGACATGTTTAAGTTAGAGTTCTAAGCTCTAACAACAAATAGAAGTTTTCCATCTTGTTTCATTTTATTTCAAAAATGGCATCAAAGTATTACCGATGTTCGTCGAAGTTTGCATCTAAACTTCCTAGAAACTTCCCCGATATTTCCAGAAAATTCCACTTCCACGCCTGCCAAAGTCGACACAAAGTCAAAGTCCTGCACCATGCTTGCCACGACATGTTTGGTTCCAGGGTTTACACTATTAGGGTGGGTCAACCTTGCCAAGGAGAGGTTCCTCGGAATCAAGAAAATGCTATTTGTTGAGAGCTAATTACAACGAAGAACATGTCTGATTTCAACGCCATTCCAATGACCACATAAACAGAAACTTACAAAAAATTTGACGGAGATTTTGACAAATATGTTATTGGTGTTTCGGAGGCAAAATGAACGAATTCTTTCATAAAATTTTACTAGAATGATCTACTAGTGTAGATCTGCTCAACTACACAATAACATTTCAGTATGTGGGGGTCTCCTCATGTGTGAGTGAAGGAAGCTGAATTGTTTCTAGAGGAATCCCGATGGGGAATTTCAATTGTCAATTTTCAATGGAAATATGAATGAATTAATTCATTATAGTTTGCAAGCACAATATATAGACTTAAATACATAAATTGTGTAAAGAAATGTTCTAGGTAGTACATAGTACATTAAAGAGTTGAAAAACAAGTGTGGTCACTGCATTTTGGTACCCGATTGCCATCGATAGCAAATTTTTCTGCAAAATTTTGATTGTTTTGCCGAAATGTCGAACATTTGCTAAGTACCTAATTGACTTATTGTGTCTATTTAGTAAATGTGCCTAAGTGTGTTGGCCCATCGGGGTTCAGATCCAAGTTTGTAATTGTGTCCCCTCTCCTACACATAGGATAGGGTTTCACTAATGAAAAACATCCATTAGCCTTCTAATCACTTCCAATATAGTATCAAAGTACACCGATCTCTAAAACTAGTTGTAATCTATTAGCAAGAAGAAGGAGAAAATAAGAGAACTTATGTCATCGAGTGGGCGCCCCTCCATTCTCAGCCGCCCACAGGCCCTGCTCCTCACATCAACATTTGCATCCTAATAGCACCTAGGAATGAGCATCAAACCGACATAACCCGATTCAGGCCCGATTCATATAAGGCATGTTTGGTTACCCGGATTTAGCCATATGTGTTTTGGAATCCATTTGTACGAATATTATGTTTGGTTTGCAAGATTAAGAAAATGGAGCTAATCCAGGGATTTCTAGACATAATAGAATCATGTATTTTGTTCTCCATCAAAATTCTCCCAGATGTCAAAATCCAACTTGGACTTGCCAGCGGACCAAGAAAAATAAGCCCTCGTTCATCACATCCAGCAAGTCAAACATCACATTTAACATTGCTAGATTTTGAAAATACAGCAAGTTACAAATACAGGATGGACAAAATACAAGGCTTCTGAAAATCCTGCTAACCAAACATGCCATAATCTATATGGGCTAGCTTGGCCTAAAATTTTACTCTAAATTTGTATATGGTTGGGTCAGGGCCAAGGTAAACCCAGGTCCAAAGACCCAGTATGCATAACTGTATCTTTGTATATAATATGAATCTTTTGTAAGATACATTTGACTACAAACTTTCAAAATTACAATAGATCGGATTTAGTCAATTTTATTAGTAAGACTAAAAGACCAATGCACTAGAGTAAATCTAAGTTATGTGCACCCAATTTTATATAACATGGTTGGAATAATTTACAATATAACATAATCTTAAAGATTGGATGTATAGTACTTATATTAGGTGTGTTTCACAAATCACCCCAATCGTGACTGTTAGAATATAGACTCTCTAACACACATGATTGACCCCCCCAACATACCCAATATGGAATTTTATTGCATAAAACGTTGCATCTAGGTGTTGAGACCGCGCCTGTAAAATTTCATGATTTAATTCGTTCGTTTTGGCGTCGATATGGCCAGGATTGCGTCTGTCGATATTTCCGTCGGCATACCGGTAAATATCTATATCCAAGCTGTCGAAACGGCATCGGTATCGGTCATTTAATTCCTTGCTTTGGAGAGGTCATACTGCTCCGAGTCGTCACAGTGTTGTGGTTCGAACATTGTTGTCCCAACTGTTCTACGTCAATGGAGGCTAGCGGGCCATTGTGTTACAACAATATATAGGGAATAAAAAAAGGATAAAGGCCAAGCAGGTTCGCAGGTCATCAACTCATTGTCTATAGTTTGAATTTTTTTTTAAATCCTGTTTATCTTGAATGGAGTACAGCCGTAGACAACTCTATTCATTCTTTTTTCAAACTTAAGCCAACAATATAGTACTGCTGTTTAGATTTTTCATAATTCACTGATGGTTGGCGCAGTACGTTGGTCAAATTCCAGTCTATCTCGTGTTCATTTTGGAGCTTATCGTGCAACCTCTTCTTTTCTAAAATCATTTAAAGCAGTCGTTGCTACTCTTCCCCTTCAGCCAAAAATCTTTGTTGCTTCTAAATCTTGTCTGTCCAACTTTTTTCATCTAATCCTGATGATCCTAACTTGCCCAATATGTGAAACAACATGCCCCTGCTCTAGCAGGAATTTCGTTCTTTGATCTCAAGCATATCTTGTGATCTATCTCTCCTCATATCTGGCCATCATAGATATTGATTTTATATAAGTTTTTGTTACTCCGCTTGCTCCTCTTTTGTCTATTTCCCTCTATCCAACAAAAAATTATGTTTTTCCACCTCATTACCCCGACCATTGATCATGTTCGTGCTTGGTGTGAGGTGGAGATATAGAGGATGAGAAGAGGGAGAGAGTGATGAGATGGGAAAGATTTTTTGTTGCAAGTTTGTTTTGTTAGTGGAGCTTCTATTAGTGTTACTTCTTGCATCTTGGACTTATGTGGTATTTGTTGACCCATTTGTGCAACTTCAAATCATCTAGCTACATCGTCTCTACCACCTTTTGTCTGTGCTATGCTGTCCGCGTTGATTATCTGATATTGTGATACACTAATGCACTTAGCTGCATGTGTACCAGAACTCTCTGGGACCTGCTACTTGTGAACCAACACTCTCTCGACTATTGGACGACGCTAGCGATTGAGATGAAGACACTTGCATCTATATGTGTTGTCTACCGCTGCTCCAAATTATGCTTTTAGCTGATTGAAAATATCTTGATACTTGCTACTTGTTAGTTCATGATGCTCATATTATCTGCTTGAGGGAAAGTGCTTAAAGGCTTGAATGCTTAGGTGTCATTTTTTTCTTGAGAGATTCAAGAGGAGTGATCTTTTGTATGGGTAGAGTGTTTCTATTTTGTTCTTTATTTGAATTTATATATCATGTCTATGTCTATCTTGGCAAGCTGTACATGGCATTCTACCATGCTCCAACTTGAGAGAGAGTGTTGAGAGTTAAGTGGTTAAATGGCTTATTATGTCTATTTAGTAAATCGGCTAAATGGGCTTGTGATAAAGTGAGTTTTCATATTTCCAATTTTATATTCTAATACCTTTATTCTTGACTTTAGACTTCACTTTATCATCATTAGAGCATTTTACAAGTTTGTGACTCTTAATAGAACTTTTGACGAATATTGCACCTTGTGTATGTAGAAATACACACAGATTTTGACTTAATACTCCTTTGAACTAGGAAGCACAGACACTTCCCGAGAGGTGCCGTGGCGATTTTTGCCTTTCCCGTAGGGTTAAGTGGCACTTTGGCCTTTCCCTTAAGGTTAAGTGGCACCTTGTTAGTCTTTCCACCCACTCTCGTACATGTGAGGTGATTGACACTTGTTAGGAGTATATTATAAACTATTTTGTAAAATTTACTTGTTGAGCACTTGAAAGTTTATATCTATGTTAATATTTTGTTTCTTATAAACATGCCAAGTGGTTATTTCTTTTTTAATATACATTTATTGGTTCATGTTTTTCATAACCGTGCTCACTGTTTTTGCATTGGCATTGGATCATGATCTTTTATTTAGGCAAACAATGAAGACTCTACTCATGCTCTCAGTTAGAAGATTAGAAGCTACACCAATGAATCTACACACATGGGAGCATAATATGTAATCGGGTTGTAGCAATTTTTATCGTACTTAGTTTTCCTCTCTTGTTAAGTTTCTACCTTGTTTCCCATAATCATTTTAATAGTAAGAGATGTTATTTTCTTTTATACATGTGATTGTGTGAGATTAATCGGGCCAAGGGCGCATCAATGCCTCTACCTTTATCTTGGCAGTGGGATTAACATTTGGGGTAAAAACGGTCGCGTGACAGTGTTGACCCATTAGGATTTGGGTCCAAGTCTGAACTTGTGTCCCCTCTCCTATATATAGTAGGGTTTCACTAATGAAAAACATCTATTAGTTGTCTATTTACTTTCTAGCAATATCTAATTCCCTTTTGCACTCAAACTCGTCAGTCAATATTGATTTCAATTTTTCTACTCAAATGGCAATACCACTGTGATTTGATGTTTATCCTTCTTATTAATTTTAAGTTGAGGGATTAGATTTTTTTGAAAAAAAACTCTTCTTATATACAGTTGAGATTAACCACCTAAACAAAGATACTTCTTGCGAAAGTTTAAAAACGTTCCCCTATATTTAATGATAGAAACTAATTAGGCAAAATTCACCAACAATTTGTAACTATTGCCTAGAGGCTAAAATATAGCATAAAGTTCAATGAAATAATAAAGTAGCCTCAACTCAGTGAGAAATTTGATTATAGCATAGAGAGGATGGACAATTAGGGGAGTGTGGTTGGTGTGGTGAAGGTAATGCAGCCAAACATATTGTTTTTGGATGGAGAAGCAACAAATAAGATCAAGCAAGTGAGCCAAAGCATAGTTGTTAAAGCGGTCAAGCGCTAAGCGTTCTAGAGGAAGCACCTAAACGTTTCTACGAGTTTCGCTTTTTTAATAAATAATGATGATTTTCGATATTTACATTCATATTTTTATATATGTAAATATTATTAGAGTGTCTATTTACTTCAGTGTTTTAGTCTTTTCCTTAAGTTTTATTTAGTCTATTTGTAATATGGGCCCAAGTGTGTCTTGGCCCATTAGGTTTGTCATGTGTCTGTATGCTTCTCCTCCTATTTATAGAAAAGAGTGGTTGCCTCCTATCAACAAGAAATAAGAAAAACCTACACGAGGGGTTTTCCCCACTCATCGTTTTCCACAAATATTAAATAATAATGTTATTACATAGTATTACAGAGAATTTAGGCTAAATCACACCTAATATTACCTAAACTAGAACTGATTGGCCCTAATTTGAACTCATTTGATCCAAATTTGATCCAGCTTGACCTAATGAGACCAAATTTGGCCAATCAGACCTAATCTTCCCAAGTTAGAACTATTTCCCCAAACCATACTTGTTTTCCCCAAATTAGACCCAGTGTGCCCAAATTTGACATGATTTGGCCTAAATGAAACCTAATTTTGCATATCATGACACAATCAAGCTTCTCAAATTTTCCCTATGTTAACCTAAACAAGATCTAAGTTGGCCAAATCAGACCTAATCCACCAAATCAGACTTGTTTTCCTGAAATCAGACCTAATCCACCGAATCAGACTTGTTTTCCCGAAATCGGACCTAATCTACTCAAATTTGATATAGTTTGGCCTAATACCATACCTAATTTTTCATAACATGACCTACAAAACCTAACTAGCCTTAGTTTTCCATATATTGATCTAAATGAGGCCTTACATGGCGAAATCAGACCTAATTCCCCAAATTTGACCTATTTCCCCCAAATCAGGCTTGTTTTTCCCAAACCAGACCTAATTTTACCGTATTTTACCTCATTTTGGATAAATTGGACATTTTGGATAAATTGGACCCGTTTCAATCTAACATGACTCAATCAAAAACACGCCTACTTTATGCAACATTAGCCTTGAACGGTGTTTTAACAAACGCTATGCGTTATGCGTTCAGAGAGGCCACCTTATAGAGTATATGCGGTATGCGGGAGTATATTTGGTATTGGATTTTTTATTTATTAATTATTTATCTATAAAAATATATGTTGATCATGCATTTACATATTAAATTTGTACAATTATGTGTCTACTTAGTACAATTACAAGAATAATGGATGCAATCGAGCAAATATGCAATCATCACAACTTAAATAAATACAAACATGCAACTATAATCTAAATCTAAACAAAGATGAATGAAACTATAAAAATAAGAAATGGAAATATGTCCATCTAAAAATTGGGGATTAATCGGCATTTTATGCGGCTGTACGGCCTTGTATGCGGCCTTGGTCCGCTTTGTGAGGGATTTGATGTATGGGGAGCGACAGGGTGTCCGAACCTTGCATGCGGCCTCATAAGCGGCCGCACAGATCGATTTTTAAAACACATGCCTTGAAGTTGCTTAATTTGGGCCTAAAAGGCCTTAGACGGCCACTAGGTCATCTAGGGGGTTAGGCACCCAGTTTGAGGCGGCTTGTCCTAAGTCTGGGCGCCTATGTTGGCACCCAGGCTTTTCTGGGCGTTTTTATTTTTTTATTCTTTTAGTTACATATTTTGTATATTTATACATATGATACTACATGCTATTTTGTAACTATATGTTCATTAAATTGTGTTATATGCATGATTTGCATTAATAACTGTTTGGAGGATCAAAAGAGGGAGAACTAAGAGAAGAAGAAAAAAGTAGTAGTGGTAGGAAGATAATTAGGAATTGTAGGTGAAAGGAAACAGGAAAGAGGAAATATCAAATTGCAAATGACATGCAAGAAGTTCAAAAAAGGAAAAACACAACAGCAGGAGAGGAGATATGAAGGAGGAAGAAGTTAGAAAAATAAAATTCCAAACAGCAGCACAGGAGGAGTGGAAGGAGATCAGAAAATGTTAATGCATATATGCAAACAGCAGTAATTATTGCAAATGTAAGAGCATAAAAAAATCAAGGAAAGAAAAATATATGCAAATAGAACTTCTACATGAGACCCAAGTTTATCCTAATTTTATCCTACAAGTTTGGTCAAATCTTACCTAATTTCCTTAATCAAATGTATTTCCCCCAAATCAGAGACCTAATATTCACAAATTTGGCCTGATTTGGCCTAAATTAGACATAATTTTGCATAACATGACCTAATCAAACCTTACTTCCCCTAATCTATCCTATGCTAACGTAAATGAGACTAAATTAGGCTAAATCAGACTAAGTTTCCCCGAATCAGAAGTATTTCCCTCAAATCAGACCTGGTTTCCCCAAAATCAGACCTATTTGGCCAATATTTGACCTGATTTTGCCTAAATCAGACCTATTTTAACTATAAATGACTCATGCTAATCTAATTTGACAAAATCCATAACTAATTCATGCTAATTTAGCCTTTAAATGGCTTAATTTTGGCTTAAAATGCCTTAAACGCACACTTATTACACTTAATAGGCTGGGTGCCTAGTTTGAGGCGCCCTGTCTAACGCCTAGGGCGCCTTGATAACTAAAGTACATGGTAGGTATGACTAGATAAGGTTGGAAGTATAGCATTCATGATGACACCCGCCGTATTAGCTTTATAGAAACGATGCCCCTTCTGGCATTCCTCCAACCAGAGAAATTTTGTCTTAATTATTTCTAACTACTCTTCTCACTTCAGCACCTTATGTCAAGGTACAAATTGATACAAACATATAGGTAATGCTTCCATGACAACAATTCATGTCTGTATAGGGCCCAGATACTCCCAGTAACTAGTATGTAGACCATTCTGAGTTCAAATATACATATTGATAGAAAAAGAACATAAATAATGAACAATCAAATAGTAAATCTCTAATTACTAACATGGTAGAATCCTCAAGCAAAGAAAGAGCTGCTGAAATGATAAAAAAAACTGAAAGGGGATGTCATGAAATAAAAAATTACGATAAGATGCAGAATATTACTGAAAATAATAAGATGTAAGATTATTCTGAATTATTAGTAAAGTATTCAGATAAAAGACATATGGATACTTGATGTTTCAGAGGAGTATATCATACTCTATTGTCTGAAAAAGACACGGTGAGCAGGCTCTCAAAAGCTGACAACAAGTTTTCTTCTAGCCCTTCTTTCATTAGCTGAAAAGCCTCATCTTGAATGATGTCAGCACCTTGTAATTCGTTTACTGTATACACTGCAAGGAGAACCAAGTACCACAGTCATTGTTATTTATATTTTCTTAGTACCATTACCGATCATTGAATCACAAGGAGCTGTCAAAATGTGACTTTGTCAAAATAACAATTATTTATTCTGCAATCCAGTTATAAAATGGCAGTGATCCTCTTAATATCAATTGTATTGCCAACACATTCATCCTACTTTCTTTCAACCTTGGTAGTGGTTGTCATATCGTTCCCCGAGAGCAATCTCCATCGTAATCAATCTATTGTTTTCAAGAAATAAGCGATCATTGTCTGTTGTTAGTTACCATCCTCGGTGTTTAAAAAAAAAGGGTCCATGCAACCGCATATGCAGCCACTTATAAGGTTCGGAGAACTGGCCGAACCGCATATAACAAATCGGAGCCTAAAGCAACCCCGCATAAACGGCCGCATAGCCGGATATAAGGCCGATTAATCGACAATTTTGAAATGGTCAAACTGCTAAGCCAGTGATTTTTAACGTCACCCCTTATATACTTCATGTACCTAGACCCACCACCTACAATCAGCCACCCTTCTGCTTCCATTTCCTCTTTTTTAACATTTACATTCATCTATGATTGTTTTACATTTAGATCATAATTGCATATTTCTATATATTTAACTTGTGCTTGATTGCATATTTGCATGATTGCATGTATTGTTCCTGTACGTGTAATAACTTAGATTGTTACTACTGTCCCTCTAGTGTGTTAATATGTATGTGTGGTGTATTTTACTAATTCTTATAGCTGTGTACTTGTGCTAAACCATTTTCTGATTGTTTTATTGGAATGTATGCTTAATTGATTCTAGAATGCATTCTAGAATTTCAAAAATGCAGTCTAGATGGTCCTCATACTTTTCATTGAAACTTTATTAATAAATCAATAACCATTTTAAGGTTCCAATTGGACAAATATGTGATTGTAAAAATGAAATATGCAATTGTACAAATCAAATATGTAATAGTATGATTACAGTATATTTATATATAATAATTAAATAATTAAAAATTCCAAAACTGCATATACTCCCGCATACCGCGTGTACTCTATTCAATGACCTCTCCGAACGTACAACACATACTGCTATTTAAAACATTGATTATCCTTGCTATGTTCAACCCACAACTATTAATAATGTGTAGTGTCAGTATGAGTTGTCCCATAATAGTTGTGGCAAATAAGAGGGGGGGGAAGAAAGAATAGGTTTAGGGCCCTCAATTGGAATAACTATAGCAATCATGTTTTAATATTGATCTAATCCCACCAAAAGTCGTCCAACACTCGCATGGCTTAAACCAAGATCATTATCAAACTCCCATCACATGTCATTTGCACAACAAGCAATATCATTCTAAAATGTAGCAACCATCCAGATATACATCATTTTTTTGTTGCCATCTTACATCAATCTAATCCCTCTTCTCGATACTAGCTACTCTTTGCCTATTTGAACTCCGTATCTCCATTCATGTAAGAAGAAACACTAGCAGCGTATGTATTACCTTAAGCATACATACAAGGGGTTATCATCAAAGGATCAAGGTGCCTAATGCCGAGATCGTTTGATGGTCCAGAAAACATACATACATGTATTCACTGGAAATTTTGACAGATTATTTCCTATACATTTTGATGCCAAAATAAAGGAATTGAATCGATATTGTGTTATCCAGAAATAATGTTGACACAGTTATGAACAATATATTCTCCGTGTGTCTGATACAAGAGAAACCCTCTCCTGCACAAAGGACAAGTGGAAACAAAAGTAGACTTGACGGTAGACCTGTAAATGGATATCCGAAATCTGCACATTCAATCCGGATTTGAGTCCAAAATTTTGAAAAAAAAATCCGACATCCACATAGTCCGAATTGGATTTAGGATATCAAATTTCATATCCGAAAATTTTGGATAGGATATTGGATATGGCTGTATCCGCTCCGAAAAAATCCGAATCCGACAAATATATACATATATTATTAAATATATATTATCTATATGTAAAAATATGAATATATATATATATTTATATTTTATCATATATATGCATAGTAATACTGATGTTTTCTATATATAATATATTTATAACAATACATTTATGATTTCTGGTTCGGATCGAACATTTATCCGAATTCGGATATTATTTGCGGGTCTACCTGACGGGAGTCTTATGGACCGACTAACTTATTGGGCTCTGACTTATATGGGCTTATATAGACATGGGCCCATATTACATGACTAATATCTCCTTTTAATTCTAACAAGGAGTCTCATCAAAGAATCAAGGTTCTGATACCGACATTGTTCGATGGACCAGAAAACATATATTCACTGGAAATTCTGACAGATCATTTGCTATACATTTTGATGCCAAAATGAAGGACTTGAGTCAATGTTATACATTAGTATTTTATATAAATAAATACAGATCGAAAAGCCACATCTAGCAAATATTGCATGGAGGTTCCTTTATATTGATGAAGTCATGAAAGAGTGCTACTGTATTTGAAGCCTAAAGGTATATTACTCTGTGATGATTGATGAGATAATTGAAGTTAGATAATACTGAAATTTTTTGGTGTCCTTGATTCTCAAAAGTTGATGGAAATTTAAGAATTGAGTGGAAACCATAAAAAAAAAATCATAAATGTTATATTAAGGCATAATATCCAAAATTATCCATAAGTGATACATCAATAACCTATTGTATAATTCACTTATTTCAGATACGAATGAAGTTAGTCAATTAATCTAGGTGTTTTAAAATATATGGACACTATGAAATTCCATTTTTTTCACGGAGTCGATTCTATTTAAAGATTGTAGCGTCTATCTTTCATCGCAAAGAAGTGATATAATATAGTAGATCTACGATTAATGTGAAATAACTCAAAATTTTAACCAGTAGATGAAACAGTCAAGAAATCATTACATGTGTATGTCTAGAGGTATATTTGGATGTTAAGTTGGGGATATCCAAATTTGGGTGGATCTTCAAACTGTAAGTGAATCGTGTTTGTGTAATCCATCTTCATGAAACTGATACATTATAGTAGATCTATAATTAAAGTGAAAAAAAACTCAACTTTAACCAATAGATGAGACAGTCAAGAATCATTAATTCATGTCACAGTAGATTTAATTATTAACTCTAAATTTGTAATGTCACGGTTCAAGATCTATGAATATAAGTCATTACACAAGTAGATCTAGAGATAGATATGGTTGTAAAGTTGAAGACGTCCAATTTGGGTTGATCTTCATTTTTTAAAATCAAATAGCTAACTAGCAAGTGTGCATGTGTGTGTGTCTGTGTGTGCGTGTGTTTCTATGTGTGTGTGTCTTTGGGGGTGGGAGGGGTGGTGCAGGGTGGGGTGGGAGCGGTTTATAATGTTTAAAGCTCGCATTTTGGCAACATTTACCTTAGACCAATACTATGATACAATTGGCAACTAAGGCAAGGAATCATGGCTTGGATGGCTGTCAACGGGGAGGGTATGGGGAGGGTAAGGCTTACCCTTACCCTCTAGAGGGTAGCGGGTAAGGGTAAGGGTAATTACCCTTAGCAATACCCTTACCCTCTTCCCCACAGGGTAAATGGGGAGGGTAAAGGGTAAACGGGTAATTTTGATATAAACTGAATTTTACCAAAAACTAACTTCTTTTAAGGTGGTGTGTAAGGTGATAAAGATTAAATCACATCTTTCTTGACTTGTATTTTCACAAATGTGAATATAAGTAGGACAATATTATACTTGTGGAATATGTTTAGACATTGGTCCAAGAATAACTAATTTTAAGGTAGTGCGGTCATCCTTTTCCCATTGTTCTGCAGCTCTATCAAATGGTTCAATATTTAATAATAATATACTACAAGCATTTGAGTGTGAGTAGGGGTGGGAAGCAAGCCGCAACCCACAAGCTTTCCTATTAGAAAAAATAGAATGGAACTTGAACTAGAAGCTTCTATATATTTATATATCTTTGTTGAATAAATGTGGGTAAAAAGGTATGGATAATGTCCATACCTTACCCTCCCCTTTTAATGTGGCGGGGAAATGGGGAAAGGGTAAACGGGGAACGGGTAACAAACATTTACCCTTACCACTTACCCTACAGGGTAAGGATAAAGGGTAAACGGGTAATACCCTCCCCATTGACAGCCCTTTGGATTGGATCTAGTTCATTGTTGTAATAGTGCACTACGGGCTTTGACCAAATTAATTAACATGAAGTGCCCAGCATAGCCCCAAGCAAGTAGATAAAAGTTCAAATTCAAATTAGTAATATCATGAACACAATGATTTAAAAGCAAACAGCTAAAAAGAACCATTTCGTGCAGAGTTTACTATATACTTACAGGCATGTGCAAAGATCCATCGGGTGATCTTCAGAAGGCATTGCCGTTCAAGGTAATACTGAGCCATAATCTTCAGCAAGGAAAAAAATATATAATATATCAATCACCAGCTAATGTGTCAAGGATTAATATAGGCGATTGACATTCCAAAGCCGGCCAAAAATGAAGTTATTAGACAAAAAAAACATAATTAAATATTTTAATCATGCAACAGTTCTCAAAGAGGTAATGACCAAATTGGGATATGGCAAAAAAAACTGGTAGTTGCAATTCATAAGAACCAAAGCGTGAACTCCTAATAGTTACAGGTCTAATATGCATCTTTTGAAAGACCTTCGTATGGACACAAGTGGCTTAAGACAAATGCTCCAAAAATGCCAGCATTCCTTCCAGTTTTGTAACAATTATAATAATAGCTGGCTGTCTTGCATTTATAAAACTAACCATGACAATTGTATTAAGTTCCAAAAGAAATAAGTATATCTAAAATTCCTTTATATAACTTGATTCCTTACATACAGAGAATTCTATGTGTTGTATTTGTATAGAATATATCTAAAATTCCTTTATATCGCTTGATTCAGCAATGATGTTTCAGTACATTTAAATTTGGAAAGAAATAAGTATAATGATTTGAGGAGAAGAAGCCTTGCCCACATCTAAGCTTCTTAAAGCCACGTATATGCCAACTCTAAAGAAATAACCAAAGTAATGTTATTGAGTCAAACAAAGTTAAAAGCGGAGTGGTAAATCTACTCAAGGAGGGCTACAAGAATAGATCTGAACTCGTTAAATTGCAATGCAAACATGAACTAAAACAGAGTTGAATGGAAAAGAAGGATCCGTGTATTTGGCGTCAACCAGGTGGAAATAAGGCTTGGATGATGATGGTGGGTGGTGGCTGTTTTAAATTTTAATTTAACTGTTAACCAAACAAAAGTTACAGATATAAACAAACAGGAAGTATACACGATTGGCCGTTTTGATAAAAAAATCCTTCATCAGCCAACAGATTCCAAAAAAAAGGCATTCAATGAAACAGGAACTTACATTGTTTGCACAAATGTATTTCAGAAATTGAAGAAGCTTCGTATAGGTAAAGTACAATTTTCACATATATAGGAATTCAAATGTACAAACTCAAGATAAATGTAAAATAAACAAAAAAAACTCACTTACCATGCCTACGATTTCACCATTCTTAAAATTGGAAAAGGATTTCCAAACTGTCAAGCATCTTTCAGCAAGAATGTACGATTGAACTTCGTCTAAGCACTGCAGGTAAAGATGTGAAATTATTATGCAGCAACCAAGTTGAGACAAAACTTCAAGTTGGCATGTATGCAAAAACTCAAATTGACACAAGTAGATGACTATACATATAAACAGTGGCACTTTCATACAACTCTAAGCTAGCAAAATATATAGAAAACAGATAAGTCACCCCATATTTTCTAAATATGTGAATCTGGCATGGATTAATTGATAAAGGTAGATAATTTTTCTCTGTAATCATATGAATTTGCTCGATGCATAAATGTTCTTATAATAGCACTTTCCCATTATTGTATTCCAAAGAAGAATTAAAAAAATTGATGTGAGACATCTACACTTCCCATCTACATTTCTAATTGGTAGTCTGACATTAAGTAAAGAAAGAGAATTCATGTTCCAAAACAAACACAATCATTAAAAATCCGATGTGGGCCATCTACACTTCCCATAAATTATCTCTATGTCTGACTGTAACAAAACAAGCATACTGCTAGAAAACATGGAAGGGTAGCCATCGCCCTATCAGACACATGCTGGAAATGACACAGGTAGACATTTTGCGCCATAGACACGACTATCCACATTTGGACAGCTTGTGTTTTATGTTATGTTGTTTATTATTCCTAGCCCTGTCCCTGATACAAGACAAACACCACATCTACAAATATATGTACGCAAACGCCATGATGCAGATGCTGATTTGTTTTTAGTTGTTTTAGTTTTTTATTTTATTATTGGGCTTTTGTTAAGAATAGTGGTTTAAGCCCAGAATGGCTACCGCCCAAGTCACCTCAAATTTGTGCCTATATATAACCTTTGTAAGCCTTATTAAAAGGCACGGTTGATGATTTAATTATGCTTGAGATGTTTATTTGATATTGTTATTTAGATCAAAATTTTAGTTTAGATTTTGATAATCAGGTTCCTCATTAGTTAAGCATAACTCAAAACTAATTAGGGTGTTAGCATAATGTTTAATGGTTATTAGACTAGGCCCACTTATCCATTGTCATTTCTTATTTTGTTTAACTGATGATCTATTTATCACATAACGATCCACATAACTACTACTCATTCCTATATATAGGAGACCATGTACTCGTGAATAAACTAGTAGATTAGTCTGGATTGCTCTCGTTTCACATGGTATTATAGCAACCCAAAACCCAATTTGATCCCCACCCCTTCCCTCTCTCCTTCCCATCGCTATCATAGTAGCTCCTACAGGAGGCCGCAACTGGTAGCATGCCATCTTTGCCCAGCAACCGCAGGTAACACAGCAGGCTACCGCTACCATTGGCACAGCAGGTCCTGCAGCCACAATTGGTGCCGCAGCTAGACGTTGTCGGTGCTGCCCAAAAGCAGCAATCGTGCAGAAGCCATCAGCTGTCAACGCAGCTGCATAGAGCAGCAGGTCGCAGCTGTCCAGCACTACTGCCTCTACTGCTACATCCAGCAGCCATGCCCGCCACAAGAGTCCTTCCTGTTATCGTCGTCTGAAAACTGAAGGAGCCCCTTCCTTTATACATGTGTGAGTCGCTGCCTGTCCCCTGCCTTCCAGATGATCAATCACCTGTGATCTAAACAAAAGCACGGAAACAGCTAAACTCAATGCCTGGCAGGAGATACGTCCCTATGCTGCTTGCCTGCTCCATGCCTGATGGGCCAGACTTTTTGGCATACCACATGCATCCCCAGATAAACTATTACCCTGTTTATTGCCCATCATCATGTTTTACTCATTACTGATAAGGTCAGGGAGTGGACAGCGGATTACTTACTCATGTGCAGCTTGTGCTCAATGGAGGACGAGAGTGTTGCTCACCTTTTCTTTGCATGCGCCTAGTCTCAGCAGATATGGACAGATCTGTCTACCTGATGTCGGTAGCACAGCGGCATTGGTGATCCTTTTGTTGAACAAATACCCACATTGCTTCACACTTCAGCAGACAGCAAAGAGTGGCAGTAGCTGTTGACTACCGCAATGAGAGCGGCCGCATACTTGATTTGGAAAGAGCGGAATAGACAAAGGCATGGAGGGGCATTACACATTGTGCTGATCTCACAGTTGCCGCGCGTGCAGCTATTAGGCAGGTTTTGTTTGCACACATTGAGCTCAACAGCAAGCTTCCCAGCACAGTCAGGATCCTTTAGGATATTACACGCTTCATTGATGTTGTACCTTTCTGTTACTTTAGTCTCAAGCTAGGAAGCATGGACACTTCCCGGAGGCCGCCGTGTCCGTGTCCAACACGTCCAACATGGACACACCTTGGATACGCCTGGACATTGGACACGCCTGGACACGTGACGGACACACCTTCGGCGAAGGTCAAGATGATCAGACTCTCGAAGGTCAAGATGATCAGACTCTCGAAGCATACCATAACACCGTGAAGGCTCTAGCAAACCAACTTAACTACTTTCCTACAAATTGGTTGACATCTTCAAAAGGTTGAACTCCATTTTGTCTAGAAAATTTTTTAACATTCCCCACATGCACTATGCTGCCATTGGACAACTTTTGTTGGAAACAAATCAACTACTTTTAATAAATGAGGCATATGGAAGTTGTCTCGGCCTAACATGCCTCAGACATATATCACTCACACCAAACCATCTGAGGCTCAATCAATTTTTGTCGTCGTTGCACGGATCACGAATGTAGAAGGGAACAATACCCCAAGTGAACTTACTTCCACAAGTTCAGCCACACTTATCACTCTAAGCACGGCTACTCTTCACACCATGGTCGTAGTCTTGGTTGGGCACCCATCTAGCTCAAAATCCATCTGGTCCAACTACCACTGCTTAGTGCGTTGACAGTATGTACCTCGCATGTCTTCCTCACCACAAAAGAGTATGATAGTCTCCTACGAACCTCACAGCAAGTCGATGATTTTCACCTACACTCCAAGTCGTGCCTCCTCCTGTATGTGTGGCACATTCTAACTAGCAAAGTGGTGACTCCCTAATGTTTCCTCAATCAACTCCATCCAGCATCCACCTTGCAGCTTTCCATCAAGGTAATGTTGGATCTTCCATGCTCGTAGCACACTCTAATTGGATTGTGGACTCCGACAGTACCCATCCTATGACGAGTATAAAACATTTACTTACTACCTATGACTCCCATATTCCCCACTCTTCAGTTACAACCTGATTTCTATTGTTAAACATGCTGATTTCTTATACTATTACATAACATTTGGCCCTACTAGATTTTACTTATAGGATTTCAAGAGTGATGATGATTGGACGGGGAGCCTGCTCTAATGATCTCTAGTATTTCATTGTGCTTCGCCAACCGCCTTCGTCATTGTTTCACTGTTACGACAGCATCGTTGTTAAGTCATCTGTCAATTGAAAAATTAATTGTTTGAGATCCATTGGCATCTTCCATTTCTTCGTTATCATGTGAAGCATGTCCATCAGGCAAAAACAACTATCTTTTCTTGTGCATTTCCACAAGCAATCTATAAACCCTTTTAAGTTAATACATATGTTTCTAGGTAGTTTTAAATGCCTTGTTACAATGGTTAAACTTTGACTTTTTGTTGACGACTTTTCTCGGATGCATGGCTTTATTTGCTTAAAAATTGTGAAGAGGTTTTCCCATTATCCAAGATTTTCAGAATATGATATAAGTTCAACTTTAGTGTTCAATTAAGATTCTTCATACTATTAACACCCTTGAATACATTTAAATCGTTGTCTTCATTTTGCTATGGAGTCAGTATGATCCAGCAGCACTCATGTGCTCACACCCCACAACAATACAAAATCACAAGCAAAAAGTGTCGTCTTACTCACTCTTTGGCTATTCATGCTAGCTTACCAAAAACATTTTGGTCTGGAGCTATTTTGACGGCATTTGTTCTAATCAATCAAGAATCATGTCTATTCTTAAAAGTAAATCTTCATTCTTTGTTCTTCATCCTCTTATAACTTTTTCCCTCACCTAATATTTTCATGTGTTGTTTTTGTGCACAACTTTGATCCAAAAGTCGATAAGCTTCGTCCCCAAGCAATAAATGTCTTTTTGTGCTACTTCTAAATTCAAAAAGGCTACAGGTGCCTCAATTAAGTTGCAAAGCGCAAGTACGTTTCTATAGAGATAACCTTTAATGAAGATCATCACTTAATCAAACCATTGTGGTCTATGTTTCTTCATTGTCTGGGTTTGTTTATAACATGTTCTACAATGCCTTGATCAGGCCTCCTCACCCACTCCTCTCTACCACCCCATCCTATCCCAAGGTGTATCAACAAATAACGATAATTGATCCTCAAGGAGCTTCTTCACCATGGTATTCTACTCCAATAGAGTCCGAAAAGCTAGTAGCCTTTTGCAAAGGTACTCATCTTGCACATTTAAACAACCTATTTCTAATTCATGTTGCATTGCTCGCCTTCTCCTTATGTACATGCTTTTGTTGTAGATCTAGACTCTTCCACTATTCCCAAACGTCATTAGGATGTCATTCCACACCATGGTTGAAAATTTGTAATGGTCGACAAGATGGATGACCTTCGGGATAATACACATGGGAGAGGGTTGATCCATCCCACGTTAAGAATAGTTTCGGATGCCAGTGGTTCTTTTTATTAAGCATCATCTTGATAGGTTTGTGGAGCACGTGAAAGCACGACTAGTCACACTCAAGGCTTTCGGCGTAGACCTCGTCTAGAAATCGTCACATTACTCAGATTGCCTTCGTTTGCATTCTAATCTTTCTTGTTGCCACCTGGATTGGCCACTATATCAGATGGACGTAAAGAATGTCTTCCTTCAAGACAATTTATCCAAAGAAGTTTATATGCAACAACCTCTTGGAATCGTTGTTGGGGATATTCTACCAAAGTTTGTCAACGTCGATCTTCCCTCTATGGACTAAAACAATCTCCATGTGCTTGGTTCAACAAGCTTAGTACTATTCTTGAACGTTTAGACTTCTAGAGATTTGTCAACAACCATTCTTTCTTTTTGTCTCATTCCCTCTGGATCACATTTTGCTCATTCTCTATGTTAATGATACTGTAATCATTGAGGATGATGCACAGGGATCTATGGTCTAAAGAAAAGCCAGCAATCAAAATTTTCATACTAAATATCTAGAGAATCTTTGATATTTCTCTAGCATTTATTTTTCTGGAATTCATTTCTCTCAATCAAATTTGCATACTATTGAGGTTATATACGATTAATTTCTCTTAAATACGATATGTCCAGGATCTACTAAAAGAAACAAGGATGACTGGTGCAAAGCTTATGTCTACCCTATGGACGATCATAAGAAGGTTCAGAATGAGGAGGGGGCTCTTTTATGGTTTAGAGTAGTGGAGCATTCGATGCTAATCTACCTGACATGCCCTGACATTTCCAATGTATTTGGTGTTGTCAGTTAGCACATAGGCTCTCCTCTACACCCTCATTGGAGAGGTATACAACACATTTTGAGGTTATTGAAAGGCGCTTCTGGGAAAAGTCTACTCGAGGAACGACCTCGGGAGAAGATGCTCTCTGTCACAGGGTAAGCAATGAAGATTGGGCAAGAGGTGTCTAAGACAAACGATGTAAATCGGGCTTTTTCTTTGTATTCGGAAAATATCTCGTTTCCTAGGGGAGCAAGAAGCAAATTCTAGTTACTCAATCAAGCACACAAAGAATGAGTATGGAGCTATGGCCAGAGGTGGAGCTAGAGGGGGTGCAGCATGGGTCATGCTCTTCCCCCCCCCCCCCCAAGTAAATCAAAATGTATAAAATTTGAAATCTGATATATAATATATAAAGGGAAGTAATGATAATGGCAGAAACAAATATGTGTCCTGCTGGTTTCATGTAGCGCATTTAATCTCTTGGTCACAAGTTTGACAATGTCTAAAGACAATTTTTATTATTTTTTTCCAGAAATCCACTTTGTCTCAACTATCATATCTACACCATGTATGTTAAACAAAGTCAATCATGTCTCTATAATTAGGTGATAATATGATACAGACTTGTGATACTAATATTTTACAAATTATCTCTTCTCTAAATTTATCATGAAGTTCAAAATAACCCTTACATGGATAATGTGATATTACATCTATAGGGCCATTGACTAATTAGGTAAATTTTCTAAAAGATTATAGTAAAATAAATGAGAGTTTAAAAATAGACACAATAGTTTTCTTCTAAAACATCCATAATGGAAGTTAGCTTCTAGGTTAACAAATTTTTTATTTATGTATTTCAATGGCATTCTAGCCAAAAACCCTTTAAGTTTGTTACTAGTTTGTTAACTTTTTTGTAGAAATTTCTAATAAATTTATTAGTTTATTCGAACTGTATAATTACATCTTTTTAGATATTGCTTATTTGTTGTAAACATTAGTAGCTATGCATGTATTTACATATGTATAATCGTATATGCATCACATGCATACATACACACACAAACACAGACTCATATATGCATTATGCACACACATACATGCATACATATGAATACACACAATTACAGCACAAACATGTATATCCATATTTTATACTAGTTAATAGATTTCTTTTATAATTCATAAAAAAAATAAAAACATACCATACTTGATATGCTTCACCGTGTTTATTTTTACCTTCAAGTCATTGACTTATGCTACTTTATTTTTTATACCATCATAAGAGGTCACGGAGTGGAGTTGGTACCATTCTTGTATGCCTCTTATCAAAGCTATTAGGTAGAATCCCCCCCCAACTATTCAACTCTAGCTTGGCCCCTAGCTATGGCTCATGCTTGTTGTGATCTATATCAACTACACTATGTTGTGACAATCAAGTTGCCATTCACATCGTCTACAATCACGTCTTCCGTGAGAACGCAGAGCACGTTGAGATTGATTGCCATTTTGTACACCAACTTGTAAAAGACACTGCATGTCAAGAACTGAGATCAAGTTGTTGATATTCATACTAAACCACTTCCCATTAATCTATTCAAAATATACGAGTAACAATCTGGGTTACACAAAATCTAATCTCCAGCATAGGGGGAGCGGGTTAGTATAAGTGCTTATTTAGTTATTGGGCTACTCTGCATAGATAAGTTTGAGAGAACGAAGAGAAGGAAAGAAGTCTAGATACAATGATAGGTATGATGTGAAACTGTGAGCAAGAAAGAATAGAAATGGCTACAGCAGGAAATAGGGAATGGCCATACAAGCACGCCCAAAAGAAACATGATTTATTGTTTTGTTTCAGGTGATTCTGACAAATGAGAGGTGTTGCATAAGAAGGGGAAAACCAGGCAATTGGATTAGAAGGAGGTGAGAGTGGAAATTGTTGCTAAGTTTTAAACATAGAATGTAGCTGACATTAGATGGTGTCAGCTAGATTTTAAATTTCGGCATAGAAATGATATAAGGGTACAGAGCCTGTTTCACACGCGCTCAAACAATGTTTATGCAGAGTGCCGCAAGTGGGAACTGGTGCTTACCAACTTCGAGCTGGCGACAAGGGCTGCTTCCTTTAAGTCTGCTTTAATACTCATCCGATGATGTCCAACCGAGATATTACTGGAATCAAGAGCGAGTCGAGACGCCTTACTGGGAGGCTTGTAGAGAGAAGTGGAATCTAGAAGCCATTTGTGGTTGTTCAGCACCTTCTTCGACTGCAAATTCAAGTAAACCCAACGATGAATTCGGCATGTGGAGAAATATCATGGCCACGTTGCAGAGAAGAGGGGAACTCACTAGAGAAGCTGGAATTTCCGATGACAAAGGGGAGGTCTCCAACTCTTCCAGTATATCGACAAAGGAATCCCACCACAAGGACTCGTCTAGAACCTTGGGCGTCGCTGCCTGGTCAATAGCTGCGGCAGCGCTCGCCATTGCCGGCGGAGACACGACGAGGAAGATGGCGGTTCAGGTTGAAGCGTAGTCGATTCGCGGATTCCACCCTCGTTTCTCGGTTAAAGGTGACGCGGGAATTCCAGCAGTTCAGCTGATCAGAATGGAAAGAATACCGGACCTGATTTTGATTAGTGCGCTTGCATTGGAGGGAAGAGGTTTATTTAGGGTTTTGGGTTCCCGGCGTTTGGGGCTGGGCCGGTGGGGCGGGGTTTAAACTTCAGACTCGCGGTCCGTTGGGAGTTTTATTTGGAGGCTTTTTCAGAATGTGCTGCGGAGTGGGGAGTGGGGAGTGGGGAGCCCCATTCAAGCGATGCAATTCTAAGCCAGCGCCAAGCCGCTAAACCATGGTCACAATATGGGTAATTAATGTATGCTTAGTGGTGAAGGACGATGCTATGGAGAAATTACTTCCATAAATTTTTCAATGGAGATACTGTAAATAATTTTAAAGACTCGTATGACATGATACACATCATGAATACAAGAAATATCATTTACACACGGCGAGTTTCACTATTTGAGGTCAAGAATGCTTTGAAAAGGATAAAAATGAGAAAGGCATGCAGACCATACGGTATTCTCGTTGATGTATGGAAGAGTATGGGAGATGGAGGAGTTATGTGGTTAACAAATTTCTTTAACAAGATCATGAAGACCAAGAAGATGTCGGATGAGTGGAGAAATAGTACTATAGTCCCCGTCTACAAGAAGAAAGGTGATGTTCAGAGTTGCACAAACTACAGAGGTATCAAGTTGATAAGTCACACAATGAAATTTTAGGAGAGGATTATTGAGCAGAGGCTAAGATCTATAACACATATATCAAACAACTAATTTGGTTTCATGCCTGGAAGATCAATAACAAATACTATTTTTCTAATAAGAAGGTTTATAGAGAAGTATAGAGATAGCAAAAGAGATCTACATATGGTTTTTATTGATTTGGAAAAGTCTTATGATCGAGTATCTAGGGAAGTGTTGTGGATGATTTTGAAGAAAAAGGGTGTGACAATCAAATACATTGACTTGATTAAAGACATGTATGGTAGCTCTACTACAAGTGTGAAGACTTATGGATGAGAGACACCAACTTTTCCTATCACAGTTGGAGTACACAAAGGATCCACACACAGCTCATATCTGTTCATTCTTATTATGGATGAGTTGACAAAGAAAGTTCTGGATGATATCCATTGGTGTATGTTATTTGTTGACGATATTGTATTGATTGATGAAACTAAAGATGGATTGAATGATAAAGTTGAACTTTGAAAAAAGGCATTAGAATCAAATTTATTGATGGTTAGTGGGAGCAAAACTGAGTATATGCATTGCAATTTCAGCCAATCTCACAATGTAAATGGTGGAACAAAGTTGGACAGAATAGATATACCTAAATGTGATAAATTTCATTACTTGGGTTCTATTATTTAAATAGATGGGGGTGTCTAAAATGAGATTTTTGATGGAATCACTGCAGGATGGTTGAAATGGAGGAGTGCAATTGGAGTATTATGTGATCAAAGGATCCCTCTCAGACTAAAAAGTAAGTTTTATATAACAACTATATGGTCATCCATGCTCTATGGAGTGAATGTTGGGCGGTGAAGAAACGATGTCTCAACAAGATGATTGTGGCTTAAATGTGTATGCTGAGATGGATGTGTGGGAAGATGAGAAAAGTTTGCTTGAAAAATTACTATATCATGAATAAAGTGGGGGTGACGAGTGTTGAGGACAAGTTGCGCGAGGGCCGACTCAGATGGTATGGACATGTGCTACACAAACTAAGTAATGTGCTTGTACGAAGCAATGCTATTGAGTCAAGCACAATAAATAGGAGAAGAGGAAGACCTAAATTAACATGTGAACAGCTTGTGAAGAGAGATTTTGAATCTCTACATCTCAAACACAATATGACCCATGCCAGAGCTAAATGGAAACAAAGGATCCATGTTGCCGACCCTAACATAGTTGGGAATGAGGCTTATATGATGATGATGATGATGATGATGATGATGATGATGATGATGATGATGATGATGATGATGATGATGATGATGATGATGAATGTATGTATGTTTAGTGGGACCAGGTTTTTTGTCCATCAAACATACATCTAAGTGTTATGTTGATTAATGGGACCAAATGACCATGCTTATAGATACTATTAGTACATATGACACCATACTTACCTAAATTGAAGTGTTTGATGAGTTTTCTATTGAAGATTTATATCACGTTTTGACACTAATCTCAATAAGGATGTAATGAGATTTCATTTTCAAACTTGAAATAGATATTTATATATGCATGTTTTTGACAACCAAAAGGTAGGTGTTGACTTCCTCTACCCTTGGTTCATGTTGGCAAGGTTGGGGACTCCAACTTAAACCACATCTTTCTCGAGGGTACCAAAAGATCCGCACATCAATGCATTATATATGCACGAGCCCATTTAGGATCTGCTGGATAACTATCTCTCATGTGTGACAAGGGAGTACCGTTTTAGTTGAGTAGGAACTAATATTAAGTGAATACAATTGTGGAGTAACATATGACTTGATCATGTTAGCATGGTGCAAATATGTAGAAGAGTACCTTCAAAAATATATAGAGGGATAAACATATTATGAATCACCTCATAGATGATCTTAGGGACGTTAGTTAGTGAAATAAAAAAAGGACAATCAGAGATCAGGACATCCAAACCCAGACTCAAATCACTACAATCCTCACACTTAACAAGAAATGTGGGTGTCGGGTCAAGGTCCTTGTGGTAATGAGGGTTCATTGACAGTACCTTGCATAGTGTATATTTCAACTCTAGTGGAGCTTATCCCATTGTTTGTTTTCTAAAACTAACATTAGAACAAACAACCTCTAATTTTGAAAGACAAACAATGATGGACTAAAAATCAAGATATCACATACCAGTAGCATTGACTTATGATAAAAATGGTAGATACACACAATATTGTGTGAAATAGCTTTTATAAGACCTCTAACCTTGATTTTTGGTTGAGCATACTTTATTACCTTAATTAAGTGATTAAAACCTTAATCTAACCTTGTAATGTTCTTTGGTATCATGTGACAGGCTTAAGTTTCAAGTTTGGTCCAGTTTGAACACTGTTTGAGCAAGTTATGCAATTTTGTGTAGGTGTTGGACTTTTTTGCAATTTACCCATATCTAAGATTTTTCTTGCAATATGTGGCATAGTTTATGTTCATAGCATGTTTTCATATCATTCTTGACCTAGTTTTACCTTGGGGCACCTAGATGCACCTTGGTTTGATGGTGACATCTTTCTAGGGTTGAGTTAGGGTTTCCCTCTCATGGATGAGCTATCTTGGGTGGTGGAACTCGATGGTTCCCCATTGTTTGTTGGGATACAATGGTTTTGGGATCCTATGGTGGTTTCTTAAATGTCCCTATAGTTCAAGGGTTGATGGTGTCCCCTCTTGGAGCTCCTTGGGTTGGTGGTTCACCAAGTGGAGGTGCAAACTGATGGTAAGCTAGGGTTTTCACCCTTATGACCAAAGGGTCATGATCTGATGGTTAGCCTACTTTTGTAGCTCCATGAATGGCCTGGGAGTCAACAATATATGGCCTACCATACTCCCACAATATACGGAGGTGCTTCTTTGCATGGATGGGGTGCTTAAAACCATGGACACTTGGCAAACATAGTAGGACACCTAAACCTTCTCTTCTCTCTCACCTGTAGCCTTATATATCTCCCTCCTTGCTCCCCAACTAGATCTTTAGTCTCCTATATCTCTCTTTCTTATCACCGTTGTTTAGATCTTTGTCCTCATTATCTTGGTGAGAAGAAGGTGCCCAATCTAGAAGAAGGTGGTCAATCTCCTTGCATGTGTTGTTAGGGTTCAGATCTACCCTCTCTTGGAGATTTTGAAGCTTCCTTTGCTTGTGCTTGACCCAAGAAAGAAAGTTATCTCTCCTTTCCTTTGTTTTATTTGCTTCCCTACCTCCTTCTTCCTTCTTCTTGGTCATGTCCATGATGTTCCATGGTGGGGCATGCTCTAGAACTTAAAGAACGCCTCTTTCTTGCTTCCTTGACACATGGTTTGCCCTCTTTCTTGGAGAAGGAGCTTGCTTGGCAGTGTGGAGTGCTAAGCCAGGGCTTTAACCTCTTTTTCTCAAGCTACCTTTCTGGTTGGAGATTCTTCTTCTTCCTATCGGTGATTTATATAATTTATCCATGTTTATTGCTTGCTACTAGCTTGCATGTATATGATCTTGCTCTAAAATGAAGTTCTAAGCATAAAGATACTACATTTGCCTAGGGTTTAAGCTTAAGTGATATTTATTGAGTAGTTTATCACCATGAACAAACCTTAAACCTTTTTCACAAACCCCTCCTTGGTATAGGAATCCCTTTACCTTGTTTTCATATGGACAACCGATGGTTTTTGCTCTTCAAATGATGGTTATACTTGAGGCTTTTAAGCTATTTTTCGCTCTTCTTTTGCAACTTGATGGTGGGGATCTTTAGTGACCTTCATGTGTTAGTCGATGTCCATGTCTTGGCTACTATTTTGGGTTCCCTTTTTTGCGCACAATCGATGGTCATGCTTCCCCTCTCAGCCGATGGTCAAGTTGCCCCCCTCAAACGATGGGTATCCATTAAGGTTTTGAGTTGTTCTCCACCTTGTGCAAAATCCGATGGTTTTCCTTCTTGCTAGAACTGTTGGACTTGCTTTTAGTGTTATTTTGCTTGTGTTTCTCATGAAAACTGATGGTCCTACCTTAAGTTCTGTTTTGATTCCTTTGGTACTCAAGAATCGATGGTCTTAGTGCCTAGTAATGGCTTCAACTGATGGTTTCCTTTTCCTTCACCAAATGATGGTTTTTCCTTATGTTTTGCCATGTTTTCTCACCTATTGAGTCTGACAACTGATGTCTCTTCTGGTACATCAACTAATGGATATTCTGACTCCAAGACTTGATGGCCCAATGACATATGATCACCAACTAATGGCTCTACCGACTCAACACTTGATGGTGTCAACCAATGGAGGTTCTGACTCCTTGATCCGATGGGGTTCCTGCACACTACAACTGATGGTGGCACTAGACACCAAAATATACGGTGATCCATTTTGCCACAACCGATGGTAGGTTGCATGCCCACAACCAATGGTGCTTCTCATATCTTCAACCTATGGTGCTCTTTGAGTTATCAAACGATGCTTTGTTTAGGTTAAATTGGTGGCTCCTTCTAGGTCACAACTCGATGGTTCTATAGATGGTTTGTTCAAGGTGTTTGCTTGTGTCACAACCAATGATTTTATCTTCTCACATCCTATGGTTTTGGGATGATGCTCATGACACGATGTTTTTGGTTCAATGACATAGAACCGGTGGTAATTTGCCCTTAATCGTGTAATCTTACCTTTGTCGTGACACCCCACACCACACAAGTGAGATTACTCAAAACCAAACCATAGAAGAAAGATTAAACAACAGGTTACTAGAAAATATTGAAAATTAAAACCATTTTCATAACACTGCCAAACGGCAAAAGCCTTTACATACAAGTCCTTTCATGTCATAATACACTTACCAAGAGTGTCATCAACCTGTTATAAGAACACATGTTCCAAACATATATACATATATCCACCACAACTATGCACAAATAGGGGCACATAAGACAACCATATTTCAAAAGCACGTCTACAGAACATCCCCAAAGACCCGAGTGTACATGGACAACTCTAGGACTCTAACGAAAAAAAGACATCCAACATCACTTCCAACCTTGTCAGCTACAATCTTTCTTGTTGATGCTCAATCTCTACTGCATGATCTCTGTCTCCTCATGCACGCCCACCTAAAAAGGATGAGTGAAACCCGCGAGGTGAGATTCCAAATCTTAGCGAGATATAACTCTTCACCAACTCTATTATTAACATGAATAGGATGATTAAAATAGATAGTGAAGTTACAACCATGACAAGGAGGTAATCATTGTTAACAGAGTAAACAATTGCCATTGTATTATGAAACATCTTAACCTTTTAAAAGGAATTCGAAGAACATGTATAATTTCTACTAACAAAACTGTATAAAATCAAGCAAGGCCTCATTCAATGTTTCCGCATTTGATCATATACAAGTATACTACACGGCTATTTACATATTTTATTTGCCCTGAGGATTGGGGTCATACCACCCAAATCCAACCGACCAATGCTAAGTCAAAATTGGTGACATACAAGTTGTAATGGAAGAGTTGGAATCCACAACCTCACCAAACTTCATGGTCAGTACACGAGCAACATCGCAGAGACATGTCAGTCAACTATACAAGTGACTCATGGACAACGGAAGGAATAGCTCGCGCATCGGTCGTCAACATATATCAACACCTATCCCACCTCGGTACATGTAACAACGCTAGAAGAACAAGCTCACACATTGTCATTTTAACAAGGAGGAGTGGCTCACGCATGTCCATCCAGATCACATTGAGATCGACTCACGCATGGTCATCTCACACAACCTGTAATTAAGGATGCAAGGGAATACTCGACTGACACCCCGCATATTCAAAAATATGCGCTCTGAATTAAACTCATTTCACCATCCAACAATTGTTGACACTGAATGGATCTATGACACATGGAAAACTACATGATTAAATTTCACTTGATTAGTTGGGTCATTTATTTGCCTTTTACCATCAATCAAGTTACAACATATAAACTTTAAACAAGTTCTATCAAGATAAGGGCATAACACATTACCAAAAAATGTTTGAGCTTATAAGGTGTGATATCATCATATTATCACACATTACCAAAAAATGTTTGAGCTTATAAGGTGTGATATCATCATATTATCACTTGATGTTTATCATTCACTATATCTTTCATCACAAGGACCACATACTATAGGGTAGCAACCCTCATCTCATTGCTGGGAAAATTATCACCTCATATTAGACAATAAACCATCATTGGGTTATAAGACCCATTTAACTCCTCTTTCGGTGATACCCATATCTCACATGCCTCATAAGGCCCATTCAATCATATCATAAACACCATAGCTCTTATCTAGCTATGCTTATCAACTTGTGACACCTGCATGGTTAGGGACTTATAACAAGAAATATAATACTTCATTATTACAACCATCTCATAAAGATTCATGTCATTCACACTTCATCATTAGGGTTAGGGTTCTCTTTAACCAATTAGGGTTTATAAGGTTGGATCAACAACCAACGTCCATTTATCACTGTCATTGTCACTATAGAGCGTCTTATGAGATTAAAGGTTATAGAAAATAACATTCCCTTATTGCTAATACAAACACCTCATAGGGTATCTTATCACACCGTATAACCCATCACCAACATGATGTATCATGGCTACCATTACAAGGTGTCAGTTTCATATGACTACAGGGATCCCGGTTTATCATCTACATGTATTGGATTGACCACACCAAGGTGTGTTGGGCAAGCTCATCTAGGTATATCAGTTTAGCATCAGTCCAAGCATGGCGAGTTTGATACACTTGAGGTGTATCGGTTTAGCACTCAAGGTGTCGGGTTAATACTTGACATTGAGTGTCGACTTTTCAACACCATAACATGTCAACTACCTCTATGCAAGGATCGAGGGGTTAACCTCTCCAAGACATGTCGGCTTAACCCTACTTGAAAGGGTGTCATGTTAGGCATTGTCATGTCAATTTTTTACTCAACCAAGGGTGTCACAATTTGGCACTTCAAAGCATAGCAACTCACAAGATATCATCCTGGTCATGAAGGGCTAGCATCCCCAACCTATCGGTCTAAGGTGTCAGTTAACAAGCATGTCGGTTTAGTGTTGGATTTTAGGGGAGGTAGAGAAGGCAGCGGAAACAAAAAAATTCTCCCCAAACCCAGAACGAAGGAATCACATCAACATCTATACAGTAGCAAGGATGGTTTGTAGAGACATACCTTGTCCCGAGGCTTGCTCGTCGACATTACCTCGTGGCTTGCGCGGTCTTCACCTCCAGTCTTGGACGGTGTCTGTGCAGCTCCTAGTCTCACCGGGACTATCAGGATTGATAGTTGTCCTCCGAGTGGCAGAAGTCTCCCGCCTCTTTAGTAGTCCACATGGACCACCTGGAACTTCGATCGCCTTGTCTCATAAGGCACCAGAAGGAGTTGTACCCTCATGTTGGTGTACTAGTCACCGACACACTCTCCTGCCACCAATCACCTTTCTGTAGTTGTCTTTCCCTTGTTGTGCCTTCCTTATCGGGTAGCACTTGCTCGGGCTCTCCTGGTTACCACAACCAGAGAGAACGACAACTTTACAGAGCAACTGGTGTTATGAGTTGTACTTGAAAAGCCCCCAATACCCCTATATATATAGGAGGGCCATGGGACATGGTTCTCTACCCCGGGAAATGCAGGACTAAAGCAGGAGTAGAAGGGTTTGAGATTTTCCACAAAACAACCAACTGTGCTAGCTGAACTGGTCGTTTCAAGCATGAACTGATCGGTTGGGGACCTGAGCCGATCGGTTCACACCTGAATCGATCGTTTGGGGCACATGAACCAGTCAGTTCACTACCCTGGTCAGTTCCCGATTGACTTTTCTGCTTTTTTTCTCGAATTGATCTAAATACCAATCATTGTTCCAATCAAATTGGACAAGTGAAACGAAGAGAAATTTCTCACCAACCTGACTTTCCCAACTTTCTCATTTGGACCAGTTGAGCCGATCGGTTCAACCCTTGAACCGGCCGTCTCAACCTGTCCTGAGTCGATCGGTTCATCACATGAGTTGATTGGTTCACCAACCTAAGCCGATCGGTTCATCATATGAGCCGATCAGTTGGGAGTGCAGACTGCACAAAATCAGTCAATTGTAGTTTCAATCAATCTGATACTCTAATCAATCGGTCCAATACCTTGAACACTATGATACTGAGCCATCAATTGATTGATCATTTAACTGAACTACTAAACTCCTTTAGTAATAATTCTAAACATCATTTGTGGATAAACTCCTCTTCCAGGTTAAATCCTATGTGTGTGACCCTGCAGGCCCATTTCACGTTGGCAGTGAAAATTCATAACACTTATGACTTCACAAGCAAAGAGTGGTGCCTAGTCGCACATCAGTGCTACTCAAGTGAAAAGGAAAGTTGGAGAACAACTTTCAATCCTACAATCTGTGAATGGTGTTACAGTGAATGTATAATTTCTTTGTCTCTGATATCCCAAATGAACTCAAGGCATGGAACAGTCATCATGTCAACGTTCATTCACTTTCTTGATCTCATAGTAGATTATAGGAGATATGTATGACATTAATATCACATACTGATTCACACATGCATGTACACGCCTATCTCAATCCTAGTCATCAAGTGGCCATGGATATCAAACTCCCTCAGGAGGGACAAATCCCATATCTATCACTCACCCCTTAAAAGCCCCATGTGTCAAAGCCACCCAATCATCACCTTTATAACAACCCATGTTTCAGGATTGCGTTTGATGATGTCAAAGTGTACCCAACGACATGTGTTGAGTGTAGCGATTTCAGGTCAAAGAATCACACTCACCACCATCACTGTGAGAACTGACTGTGACTACCATGTCATGGTTCCATGTGTCAAACTCACGGTGGGTCTGTCTGGTACACTTGTTCTCTAACAAGTACCTATGTGTTTGGTTTGATATCTCCATATCATGACTAACGAGATTCTGTCATCAACCAACACCACAATCTAGTCTTGTGTGTCATTGTTGTCTATCTACCTTCCATAATGACATCCGACTAGGGACATAATAAGAATATACAAACTCTTAGCATCTGTATGATCTCATCGTTCAGGTCCTGAACCTGAAAGCATACGTCATTGAGTACTGTCATTCTCTAGACATTCAATTTGTTCTATCATTATCTCATACGACTGAACCAGAAAGAATTGGAAGCTTGCCTTTGATGCTTATCAAATCAATCTTAATGTATCCCACCAACCATCCCATGATTGGCTCTCAGGGCATACATACCAACATTTAGCTCATGTACAGCATGACGGGTTAGCCCCATCAAAGCATATCAGTTGGTGCTCCCATGTGTGTCAACTTGTCATCCTCAACCTAAGGGTGTCGGCTACTAGTCCCTCTATTATCATGGAAAGAAGGTACAAGATATGGACAACAACTAAGCAAGGTTCCTTCTTCAAATTAGTTCTCAAGACCATTATAAACTACTAACATATGTGAGATGAATGATTTAGATATAAGAAACAATATAGGCACGTGAAAGAGTGAAAATAACAAAGAAGGCCAAGAGTTATATAACCTGCCTCATGGATCACCACAAAGATCCAAGCTCTAAGGTCAAGCTTCAAGCTCACGGGCTTAAGGTTGAAGATGGCCTTCCACTTAATCACCACAACACCTCCAAGGAAGAAGATGAGACCAATGTTTAGATAGCTTGAGATGAAATAGAGATATCCATGATCCATGGACGAGAAGAAGAAGAGAGCTAGGAAACATAACTTGACAAGGTAGAAGGTGAAAGATGATCAAGGAACACCACTATATTGAGACTCATCCTCCAAGCTCCATGAGAACCTCTATAGTTCGTAAAGCTTCTCAAGGTCATCCATAAAGAAGGAGAGAAAGCAAGAATGGCCAAAAGGATTCCCTTGCATGGAGAGAAAGAAGGCTATATACTAGGGGGATGAGAGAGAGATCATGGGAGAGATGTAATCACCTTAGGAGCCTAGGTGACACTTGTCCACAAAAAAGGGGCCATGTGTAACAACATGAAAGACATGGTGATATGATGTAGGCTAGATCTCGTCCTCTTGGTACCCTACCAAGATCATGGAATCACTATCTCGATATGCCAAAACCCTACACACTCACAAACTGATATGCCATAACCCTACACACTGCCAAACCAATATGTTATATCCCTACACACTCACAAACCAATATGCCATATCCCTATACACTCACAAACTAATACACAACCTCTCCAAGGCTCTCTAACCCGAGATAACACATCTAAGAGAAAAGCACATCTCACTCATGTGTTCTAAACATCACCAAGGATGCTACCACACAACCAAGACCCAAACAAGGTGTCCATATCTTTCTCTCTTTTAGACGATGCTAAGAGTGAGAAGGAACACTCTAGAGGTGGCAAACTTTCACATCAACCCCTAGTCTGGGTGAATTGCAATTTGCACCAAAACCACACCACAAAACACAAGCATCATCCAAATAATCTTAAACATGAAGCTTAAGCTTTCTACATGCCCTAATTACATATCAGATGATTAGAATAAGGTTTTAATCAGCATACATAGGCAAAACAAATAGGTTTATCCCAAAATGTGGGTCAGGGTCCTTACATTTACCCTCATATGAATGTAAACTTATGATTACCATAATGAGATGAGGTGTAATGCTAATCCATCTTACCTTTATACACCAAACCCTAATACAAATAAGTGATGATAGTTGATCATACTCAATCTAGTTGTTGAACCTAACCCTAATATAACCCCATGGTGGTGATTGATTATACTTAGCTTCCTTGTGTAACATATCTCGTGGTGGAATATCTTTTCAAAGTGGTTGTAACCCAAATGTGTTGTTATGTGAACATCTTAATGCAATGGTATGATAAACATGTGTATCACAGGTATGGTGATGGTTGTTGAACCTTTGGTAAGGCATGGAAAGATAATGATGATCTTATAGGTGATTATGATGTGGTGGTCTTAATGACCCTTGGGCATGGTTGAGCCCTATTGGAGGTGTGACTCCCGTGCTTATTGTGACAGGGACTGGTATCATGTAGTGATGTGAAAAGAGTTAGATCTCATACATTTTATATCTTCTGGAGTTGTTATATAATCAATGCTTGCTAGAAATTAATCCACTTGTTTGATGCAGCCTTATTTCACCCAATTGACATAATTGATCGAGTGAAACCCTAATCATGTAGTACCATGTGCTGTAGATCCATTCTAGTGTCAGGACTTGTTGGATGGTGAAATGAGTATTACTCTAATGGAAGTTCAGAGTATATGCATTTTCACATGATGGTTGCGATCACACCCTGGTAGGAGAACAATTGAGGTTGTATCTTAGATAATATGATTCAGTGTATGTGATATGTTATGAGGATGGTTGAGGTCATACCTCAGAAGGAGAACGACTGCCATCTTATCTTGATTTCACTAATATTGTGACCTTTATAAGGGTGGACTACGTTGTTCACTAGCATTGTGACCTTAATACCAAGCACGGCTAGGATATTTTGCTGCTTGACCTTATGTTTCATTTAGTAGACCCATACTGACTGGGGGTGGATGAGATCTTAGGATTTTGGTACTCCTAGATTTTGTATGTAACTGATTTCAACTTAGAAGTGGTCAGTTGAAGTTTTAGTGGTATACCTCACTCTCCCCAGGGCTTAATAAAAGATGTAATCCAACCGTATAATATGTCTTCTATGGTTATACAGAATGCTTCACATTGGATGATAACCCTTGTTTGCATTTTGTACATATAGATGATGTATAATACAATAAGGGGAAGTAACTGTGCTTATGTTGTTAGAAGTATTGATATTGATGGTTAAGTTTATGTTCAATTAGTTTTCTCGTGTTGTAGGTATGCTTATGTTGTAGCCATGTGTATGATGATAATTGTGCTTATGTTGTTATCTCTACTTATGATGTAGATATTCATGTCATGTTAGACATGCTTATACTACTAGTCATGATTATGATGATAGCTATACCCATGGAGTTAACTACACCTGATCTCTGAGAATAGAGTTAATCTTTCAATGCTACTATAAGACTCTAATTAGAACTATTCTATAGAGGTTTTGTATCTGGTATTTCCATTCTATTATAATCTATTGTACCCGTGAGTGTTGGGTTTTATGGAGAAAACATGTGCGGCGGAAGCAACAAAAATTCCACGCAACCCAAAATAGGATCTCATCGACAACAACATATTCAGAAAGAGTGTTTGCGGGATATACTTTATCGCGGAGCAAGTTCGATGATGTCCTGCTGCACGATGGTGTGCAATGATACTGGCCTACACGAACGGAACTTCTCTCCCGTTCGTTAAGTGTGTCGCAGGAAGATCCGACGGTGCTCCTTTTGTGTAGTGATGTACGCCGCTCGTAGCACGTACATATGGTCGTAGATGTCCTCTGAACGCAGGCATCTCAGCATCTGTGTCTCTACTTTGTCCACGTGGATGGACTAGAACTCCACATCGTGCTTCCTAAGCCGGTGGGAAGGAGTCATCTCTGTGTGGTGGCGTGCTAGCGTCGCAGTACTCTCCTTTCTCTCCTGAGGATGGTGACGGCTAGGGTTTACGTATGTGAGCATAAACTGAAAAGCCTCTCTCAATATCTTATATAGATATCGGTCGTCAAGCTCCTTTAAATAGGAGACAAAGGGAAGTAGGGTTTCCTAAACCCATCGGTAAACATAAACACTATGTTAATTAAAATGCTCGTGGATTAATTAGAATATTCTGGAATTCATTAATTAACCAAATAATCGCATTAATTTTTTAATTAATATCTGACTCTATGTAATTGCTTGGGATGGCTCTATGGGCATATATACCAATAGACTCCCACTTGCACTTGAGCTAGTCACTCCAATATTATTCTCATCGATTACATAAACATTTTAGTAATCAATGCGATTCAGAGCAATTCTAATCAAATCCACAATTATACTCCTATTCCAACACATCCTAGGCGTGTGACCCGGTAGGCTCCAAATTACGTTGGAAGTGATATCCATAATCATATTATGATTTCACAAGCAATGATTGATATCTAGCAAGTCTTCATTGCCACCCAAGTAATTGGAGAAGTTGGAGAACAACTTAACCTATCATTCATGACTGGTGTTACAGTGATTGTATAGTTCCTTTGTCACTGATATCCGGATTGAACTCGAGTCATGGAATTGTTATCCTCTTCAACGTTCAATCCATGTTCCTTGAACTAGAGCAGACTGTCTGAGATATATGTAAGCTCAATATCACATATTGACACACATCAGCATGGCCATGCATTTCACAGTCTCACTTATCAAGTGGCTGGAATAGCAAACTCCCGTAGGAAGGAAAAATTCCATCTACATCACTCACAGTCATCCCCATGTGTCACAGTGCACCCAAGCACCATGTTTATGGCAATCCTTATCAGGACCACGGTGGATAATGTCAAAGTACACCGAAGGACATGTGATAAGTGTAGTGACTTCAAGTCTAAGAACCACAATCACCACCATCATTATGGAATGTGACTCTAACTACCAATCATGGTATCCATGTGTCACTCTCAAGGTGGGTCTATCTGATACACTGTTCTCTAACAAGTATCTATGTATTTGGTTTGATATCTCCATATCATGGATAATGAGATTCTTCCATCAACCAAAATACATTCTAATCTTATGTGCTATTGATGTCTATGGATATTTCCACAATAACAACCGATTAGGGACAAAACAAGAATACATACTCTTAGCATACATATGATCTCACTGTTCAGGTCATCAACCCGAAGACATATGTCATTGAGTATATTATTCTATGGACATCTATAAGTTTTATGGTCATCTCACAATATAAAACACAAACATATATATTGAAAACTTGCCTTTATTAATATGATCAATTTAGTATTACAAATCATTTACATAGTATCCCATTACAATCATCAAATGATAGTCTCTATGGGCATACATACCAACAAATTCCCTCTTGCACTTATACCCAGTCACTCATGAATCTCAATCCAAGTGATCGAACATGTCTGTCATGTTTCTACTGTGAAAGTGCTTTTGTGAGCGGGTCATCCACATTGCTTTCTGTAGGTACTCTGCAAATCTCCGCATCTCCTCATTGTACAATCTCTCATATGAGATGGAACCGCCATAGAATATGTTTGGAACGTTGGTGCGATCTTGGTTCTTTAGCCTGTGCAATTGCTCCGTTGTTGTTGCAAAACAAATCAATTGCATCGCCATCGCTTGGAACCACTCCAAGTTCAGAAATGAACTTCTTGATCCACACAGCTTCCTTTGCAGCATTAGATGCGGAAATATATTCGACCTCTATTGTAGAATACGCAACCGTCTCTTGCTTGGAACTCTTCCAGCTCACAACTCTGTTGTTCACGCAAAACACAAATCCAAATTGTGATATGTAGTCATCTTTGTCAGTTTGGAAGCTAGCATCGGTGTAACCCTTTACCACAAGCTCTTCCTCACCACTGTATACCAAGAATTGATCCTTAGTCCTTCTCAAGTACTTTAGGATGTTCTTTACGGTTGTCTAGTGACATTCACCTAGATCTGACTGATACTGGCTCATCATACTCAAAGCATATGACACATCAGGATGTGTACATAACATCGTGTACATGATAGATCCAATTGCTGATGCATATAGAATCTTACTCATGCGTGCTCATTCATCACATGAACTAGGCCATTAGGCTTTAGAGATTGTAACCCCATGGGACATGGGCAAGTTACCTCTCTTAGAACCCTCCATGCTAAACCTCTTTAGCACCTTGTCAATGTATGTGCTCTGGCTTAGGCCTAGAAGCCTTCTAGATCTATCTCTATAGATCTTGATCCCTAGTATATAGGATGCTTCACCTAAATCCTTCATAGAGAAGGTCTTCCCTAGCCAACCTTTTACTGTCTGATGAGTAGGGATGTCATTTCCCATCAATAGTATGTCATCCACATACAATATGAGAAATATGATTGTGCTCCCACTAACCCTTTTGTAAACACAAGGTTCATCTTCATTTTGATTAAAGCCAAACTTTTTGACTACTTCGTCAAAATGTAGATTCCAACTCCAAGATGCTTGCTTCAATCCATAGATTGACCTTTGTAGCTTACAGACTTTATTGGCTTCCTTTGGATCAATAAAACCCTCAGGTTGTGGCATGTACACATCCTCGAGCAAATTCCCATTAAGGAATGTTGTTTTAACATCCATCTTCCAAATCTCATAGTCATGATAAGCTGCAATGGCAAACATGATCCTGATGGATTTAACCATGGCAACTGGTGAGAAGGTTTCATCATAATCAACACCTTGAATTTGATGGAATCCTTTCGCAACTAATCTACCTTTATAGGTTTGAACATTTCCATCCATGTCGGTCTTCTTCTTGAAGACCCACTTGCACCCTATGGGTTTTACCCCTTCAGGTGGATCCACCAATGTCCATACCTTGTTGGTGTACATGGATTCCATATCAGATCTCATGGCTTCAAGCCATTTCTCTGATTATGGTCCCTTATTAGCTTCTAGATAGGAAGTTGGCTCATCTGCTATGCCCAATTCGTCACTGTCTTGAGTCACGAGAAATCAAAATCTCTCAGGCTCAAGTCATGTCCTACTAGACCTATGAGGTTCTTGTGTTACATTTGGAACTTGAAATTCCACAACAATTTGTGAGTCTTCATGTTCCTTATGTACCTCCATAGGTTCTCTGCTTTCTTGTTGGTCTCAAACTTCTTCCAACTCTACATTCCTCCGACTAATTCCTTTGGAAATAAATTCCTTTTCAAGAAATACAGTAGTCCTAGCAACAAACACTTTGTTGTCAGTTGGTGTGTAGAAGTAGCATCCCCGAGTTTCCTTGGGGTATCCAACAAAATAACATTTTTCTGATTTGGGTCCAAGCTTTTCAAGAAATTGTTTCCTAACATAAGCTTCACATCCCCAAATCTTTAACATAGACAAATTGGGACGATTCCCATTCCATATCTCATATGATCTCATTTGAACCGATTTGGAAGGTACACTGTTAAGTGTAAACGTTGTAGTTTCAAGAGCATATCCCCAGAACGATATTGGAAGTTCGACTGAACTCATCATTGATCGTACCATGTCTAATAATGTACGATTCCTTCTTTCTGACACACCATTATGTTGTGGTGTACCAGGTGGAGTCCATTATGATACAATACCGCCGTTTCTCAGAAGGGCCTCAAACTCTTAGATTAAGTATTCGCCACCTCGATCTGAACGGAGTGCTTTAATACTCTTACCAAGTTGCTTCTATACTTCATTCATGAAAGTCTTGAACATTTCAAGAGTTTCTGACTTGTGTTATACATAGCCATACCTACTGAGGTCATCAGTGAAGGTAATGAAGTATTGATAGCCTCCTCTAGCATTTAATCTAAAAGGTCCACATACATCACTGGCTCTCTCACTGTGTCCAATGAAAGGAGTCTTAGTCATCTTCCCTAATAAACATGCCTCACATGTCTCTAATGATTCAAAATCAAAAGATTCTAGATAACCATCCTTATGGAGTCTAGATATGCGCTTCTCGTTTCTGTACCCAAGACGACAATGCCATAAGTAAGTTTTGTTTGAGTTGTCAAGTTTTAACCTTTTAGTATTTACATTGTATATGCTAGTCTCAAGTTCTAATAAGTAGATACCATAATACATAGGGGCATTGCCATAAAAGATCTCATCTTTAGAAATAGAAATAATTCCAATCTTAATGTGAAATTCAAATCCACTCTTGTCCATACAAGATACAGAAATAATATTTCTATTAATGGCAGGTACATAATAGCAATTCTCTAATTCTATTACAAGGCATGTAGGCAAAGATAAACTAATAACTCCAACTGCGTTGCAACAACTCTTGCTCCATTAGCGACCCACATCTCGACTTGGCCCTTTCATAAAAGCTTACTTCTTATCAGATCCTGCATATTAGAACATATGTGAGATCCACATCCAGTATCCAGTACCCATGATGAAGAAGTATTTAAGTTTATCTCAATAACATATATAAATGAAGTGGATATCTCTATCCCCTGCTTCTTCTTCCTCAGTTCCTCTATGTAGAGAGGACAATTTCTTTTCCAATGTCCAACCTGGTGACAATGGTGACAACTACCTTCTTTGGAGATCCCACATTTAGCTTTGAGCGCGGATGACTTTGGCTTCTGTCCGACTTTAGAACCTTTCTTAGCCTTGCCTTTGCCTTTTGACTTTCCCTTTGTCTTGCTAATTACCATCACAGACTTGGGCTTGTCGTTCTTCATCTGTGCTTCAGCTATCCTCAACATGCCCAACAATTCTGACAATGGCTTGTCAAGATTGTTCATGTTGTAGTTCATGACAAAATGACTATATGATTCAGGAAACGATTGTAGAATCACATCAGTGGCCAACTCTTGACCTAGGGGAAATCCCAGCTTGGATAGGCTTTCCACGTACCCAATCAAAGTGAGTATATCGGTGCCAACTGAGTCTCCTTCTTTCATCTTGCTCCTGAATAAAGCCTTGGAGGCATCATATCTTTCCTGTCTTGCTTGATGTTGATACATGTTGTTGAGACGTGTTATCGTCTCCATGACATTCATGTTCTCATGCTGCTCTTGCAACTCATAGTTCATTGAGCACGACATCATGCACTTGACATCCACGACATCATCAAGGTTCTTCTTGTAAGCATCCTTTTCAGCCTTGGGCGCATTTGCGGCGGGGTCCGCTGGTTCTGGTGTTTCTAGGACATAGAGCTTACGCTCATGTGTGAGAACAATTCTCAGCATCCTAAACCAGTTTTGAAAGTTGGTTTTAGTAAGTTTGTCCTTCTCAAGGACCGATCGCAATGATAAAGTGTGAGTGTTGTTTGCCATTTGATTGCTACAAAAGAAAAATTTGCATTTAGCCCAAAACATTTTGACTTGTAAAGATTTGATAAACGAGATTAATTAGGTGCTTTAATTAATTACACTCCCACTATTTTATTCAAATTGATAGCCCTCACTATCAACTCGGAAGATTGCAACGTACAACCTTCTAGTGAGCCAAGATCCAAAATAATTGGATCAATGCCCAGCCAACGTCGGCGTCAAAGACCAAATACTAAGGTAGGCAACTTTTTCCAATTGCATCATATGCAACTCTTGGATAGATGATCATGCACAAATCCTTGCCATGATGCATCTGTGTGCCTCTAGGTACTTGATCCTATCAATGTTCCCTAGTTAAGTCCAACCCATAAGCCAACGCAATGAGTGTGCACCTTGCGGAGGCATACCTCGCGCCCACCATCACACTTCCATGAGATAGACAGTGTACCACACGGAGGCGTGCCCACACATAGTCGATCAAGCTTTTCATGTGTGTTGCTTTATGGAAGGCAACTAAAACTTAATATTATTAATTGAGGGGTTTTATTAATACATATACATATCCAAACACCACATACTTATAGTACGTATCATATACTACTATATTCACAACCACAAACGATAGACATGCAATCACAAACACAAATACATCAGTTATGGCCATACTATTGTAATCCTTTGGAGCAAAAAAGGATTACGGTCCACCTATGGTCTTATGCATCTAATGCAACACATGTGAATCAACTTGTAAGCCTGTAAGGATCAACATTACAATGAACAACTTCATGGATGCTTCGTGAGGTTAAAACTTCAAGTTGCTTCTTGGAATTGGATCTTCTTGTTGCTTCTCCATGGACGCTCCTTGGAGTTGGATCTTCAGGTTGCTTCTTGGAATTAGATCTTCATGGTGCTTCTCCATGGATGCTCCTTGGAGTTGGATCTTCAAGTGACCTCCTTACATCAAGTTTACAAAGACTAAAACTAATCCTATCTCTATTACATCATATGAGTACAAATATAAAGGGAAAGAATTAATTACACTCTGAAATAAGAGATGAGGCTCGACATGCAAGCTGAATACTTTATACAAAGGATCCATATGCAACCATTATACATCCATAACATTCACAAACAAACATATCTACAAAATTGACATCCACATTCATTCACAACATTCACAAAAGGGGATACTAGGCCATAATCGTTCATGCATTCACCACATAAAACAAAATTTTAATTGCGATGTGTATGTTATCATAAGTATATCTACATATACGTATATACATATTATAATTGCAGTACTTTTAATGCGGGCATTCCCCATTAAATAATTTTTTGAATCCTACGCAGACTATGCGGGGTACACAAGGGCAGCGCCCCTATGCGAGGATATAATGATTCGATCATAATGAAATGAATCCAAATACGTCATAGATTGACGCTGCTCTGATACCACTGTTGGGTTTTATAGAGAAAACATGTGTGGCAGAAGCAACAAAAATTCCACGCAACCCAAAATAGGATCTCGTCGACAACAACATATTTGGAAAGAGTGTTTGCGGGATATACCTTATCGCAGAGCAAGTCCGGCGATGTCCCACTGCACGATGGTATGCAACGATGCTGGCCTACATAGACGAAACTTGTGATACACCATTCGAATCAAAAAGTCATTAACCAAGAAGAAGCGATCATTAACAGCGGATTACTTATCACTAAAAATTAAAACCATTTACAAAGAGATCCAAATATAGGAAAACTCTTTTATCAAGAACCAATGTATTTTATTTACATCCTAGTTCATAAGTACATATCTTGTACCATCCCTTCTCGAGGATTACAAGCATCAACTGCTCTGTTAAAACTATACACAGGCAACATAAGAACCTCGAGGCGTCAAGCCAAAATCTCATATTGATTCATTAAAAGTACTAACTACTAACTCCTAGGACCTGAGAGTACAAAGATGACTCATAGGACTCATATTTACAAGACACAACAATCAGTATCTCCACTTGAGATGTCATTGTTGTCCCTGATGCTGATGTCCTTTCCCTGTAGCAGGGTTTCTACCTCCTCGTCCTCGTCCACCTCAAAATGTTGGATCCCACGGGGTGAGACAAATGAAATTGTCCCAGTGAGAGATATAACTCTCCACCAGAAACATTATTATTGCAAATAAACAAAAATAAACTGATTAGAGGAATATCTATTGAACAACATGATTAAATCATTATTAAGCAGAATAGAGCAATATCATCTATTCATTTTAATAAGGAATATGAAGAACATGTATAATATTTATCCACCTTAGGATACAATAAGCAATGTGACATCAACCAATAGTTTCCGTAATTCGTCCTTAAGAAAATATGCTACATGACTAAATTACATTTTACAATCATTTTTATGCCCAGAGGAAGTGAGCCGTACCACTCAAATCCAACCTTCTGTTGTGAAACCCAAAGCCGATGCCATATAAGATCAAAGTAAGAGTCTGACTCCTTGATCTCATCTGTCTCGGTCAGTGCGAGACCACAAGTAGGATCGCAGTCTCTTGCTTAAGTGATGTCAGTCACAAGGTTATCTCTCATAGGCTACCCAATCTCTAGCCCGCCTTGGTACATGTCCCGATGCTAGTAAATCTGAGCCACTGGCCAATTCACCGTGCTCACTGAGCCATGAACGCATTCATGCGCCATCACACTAAGCCATGGGCATGTTCACCATGCTCTTAAACATATCTTGAGTCTACAACCGAAGTTGCACTCTAATCCTCCTATTTTCGGTTAGGAGTAACCCCGCATATTCAACAATATACGCTCCGTATTAACCAGCAGGTAAACCCGTTTCACCATCACCAGCTACTGACGATGATGGATCTATGGACAGGGCTCTACATGATAATATTCCACTGGATTATTTAAGTACATTACCATATTCTTTTAGCATCAGTCAAGTTTTCAAACAAGAATTATTATGACAAATGCTACAAAGAAACAATACTCCTTTCAAGTACTTTTCAAAACTTTATAAAGCATTGGGATCTCAATCCCTTGTCTCATTGCTGGGAATTCACATCCCTCAACGTAATCATCATCATGTTTGCTGGATCTGGGTATTCAAACACTTAGTTCATCAATGAACATGGTTACCACTTATCAATAACTATTACCTTCAGGTCATCTGACCAAGGTATTCAGGATACTTGTTACACAAGAATTTCACATAGTTCACCAGGTATATTCAACTTCTTGTCACCTATCACTAGGAAAAAAACAAAGTAATAGCTCACATGGCCCATTACTATCATAATTCGTACCTAGTTATGCTCATCATCTCATGATACCTGCATGGTTAGTATACTTGATAACAACCATATCATTTTCATATCAACATCATGCAATACAAAGATAACATCATTATTCCCTCATTAGGGTTAGAGTTTCCCATCTTTATCAATTAGGGTTTCACATAATATCTCTCTGAATTAGGGTTTCACATAATATCACCCTGTATTATGGTTTCACATAATATCACCCTGTATTAGGGTTTCATATCATTATCAATTAGGATTTCACATAATATCTCCATGAATTAGGGTTTCACACATCATTATCTTGAATTAAGGTTCCTTATAATTTTTCCCCAAATTAGGGTTTCATGTAACTTTACTCGAAATTAGGGTTTCATGAAGCATCCTCTTAAATTAGGGTATTTCATTATATTACCATGAATTGGGATTTCTTATATCATCACCCTAGATTAGGGTTACATCATTACCCTAGATTAGGGTTTCACCTAACATTGCCCTAAATTAGGGTTAGGGCTCATGAGCCTTCTTGATTAGGGTTTCATGATCTCTTTATCAAGGATCATACCCTAATTACATATTTTATTCATGTTGAAAGTGTTGAGGCTTAACCACTACATGATTATTATACATGTATGAATTCCTCTCTCTCTCATCCTCTCTAGGATGTTGATTACTTCAAGCTTGATTAAATCAGGTCATCCCTTCATTCAAGTACATACATTTAGGGTTAGCATAGTGTATTGAGATATTACTTCCATAAGCATCAAAGGTTAACCCCTCTAAGGGTACTAATCACCCTAGTACCTTAAAGGTACAACCATTGTAATTATCTTTGATATACATAATTAACAATCATGGGGTTAATTGATATTTCATCACATTAGGTATTCAAACGGTTTTGGTTGCATTGAACCTCCAAACGGTTTTGACCCCTCAACCTCCAAACGGTTTTGAAATTGTTTGCCCTCCAAACCGGTTTTGAAACCGTTTGGGCATCTAGGGTTGAGACTGTTTGCCCCCCAAATAGTTTTGAAACCGTTTGGGCATCTAGGGTTGAGACCGTTTGTCCTCTAAACAGTTTTGAAACTGTTTGGGCATCTAGGGTTGAGACCGTTTGCCTTCCAAACGGTTTTGAAATCGTTTGGGCACTCAACCCTTGAAACAGTTTGACCACATGTACATTGAAACCCATTGGACCCATCAACATTTGAAATCGATTGAATAAATCAACCTTGAAACCGATTGGACCTCCAAACAGTTTGAGACCATTTGATCTCAAACAGTTTGAAGACCGTTTGGTCCAAACTACCTTGAAATCGAAAGGATCATCTAGGGTTTCCTTCAACCAATCAATTAGGGTTTGCTTCATTGAATCATTCATCAATTGGACCATTAAGAGTACATCAAATTATAACCCTTGGATCTCCAACCATCTATCATATCCCTTGACCTCCAAACGGTCTTGAGACCATTTGGCCTCCAAACGGCTTTGAGACTATTTGGACCATCAACCATGAAATTAATTCAATTCAATCAGGGTTTCACCACTTCAACCCGATTAGAGTTTGTAATTAGTGGATTATCTATCACTGAACCTATCATGAGTCGATCAATCAGAATCATTGGATCAACATCCAACTACATCAACAAGTATCTCCAAACGGTCTTGAGACCGTTTGCACCCAAACAGTCTTGAGACCGTCTGGTTTCAATCGGTCTTGAGACTGATTGGTCTCAAGTTGAAACCGTTTGGACCTAATATTTCTTGAGGTGTGTGCTAAAATGACATCATCATCTTAAAGCTTCAAACCTTATAAATTTGCTGTGATCTTTGTGGTGAATTCAATAATTAATCAAAAGGAATTCTGGGAAAGAAAAAAGGAATCAACATATGATGAAGAAATGAAATCAATAATGATATTTAAGGGTTAAAGTTATATAACCCACCTTCAAAGTTGAATCCAAGCTTCAAGATTCACATCTTTAATGGTGAATGAAGCTTTCTCAACTTCCCAAGGTCCGTCCTCAAGTCTTTGAGTGAAAAGAATGGCTAAAGTTGAAGATTGAATGGAGAAAAGAAGAAAATAAGCATTGAATTTCGATTTCCACCATGAAATCAAGGTTGAAGATGATTAAGGAGCTCACCTACATGTTGGGGTACGTCCTCCAGTTGCTCCTAAGCACCCTTATGTTCAGCCAAAGCAAGGAAAGAAAGAAGTGTCGAAAAAGCCTTTCATGTGGGTGAAAGAATGGAGTGTATATAAGGGAAATTCAAGAGAGAGAAAGTGTTATAAAAATCCTTCAATTCCCTAAATTGGTGCCAGTTATCCCCCTCACTTCCTTGCATACAAAGCCATAATCCTCCCCTTCGAAATACTCTTATTTATCCATGAATTAAAAGAAAACAATTAAGCACCTTAATCAATTTAATAATAATGTCCAAAAATTAGTGGATATTACTTTTTCTTTAACTAATGTGAGTGGGCTCTCCACTCACTTTAGATATTTCGGTGTCATTGCAAAGACAAAGGACTTCCTTACTTATATAAATTCAACCATCACATTTTTGGTTGAAGGGCACTTCCATTAATATATTTATTTTTGCATTAAATTGAATTAGGGTTTCAATTATGCTTAAATCTTGATTATTTTAATATCAAGATTCTCTCTCCCCCAAAGAGATTCAAATGAGATACCCCTCTGATTTTATTGTCTCTAATTGATACCAAGAAACATTAGGGACTCTCTAGAAGTTGTATTTTGCATATTGAACCCTAGGTTTTGGGTAAATTGCACATTACACCAAAACTAGGTGTTAATGCACAAACATTGCTTAATAAGCTCTTTCTTGGTGCTCAGGCTTCCACAAGCCATACCTCTGCATCATTTTCATTCTTATGATGCTTCAACACTTGAGGAACATTTTATCATGTAACATTTGTAAGTTAACCCCTCAACTTGGGTAATTTGCACTTTAGTCCAAAACGGGCAAAACATTATTTTCAACATTATTCAAAAAGGACTAAAATTGAAACATAAGTTCCTATTGAGCCTTAATTACTTTTCAAAAGATAAGAGTAAGCATATAATTATCTTTCTTAAACAAAACATCTAGGGTTAAAGCATAACCCAGGTCAGGGATGTTACAAATTATCCACCCCTAATAGGGATTTCGTTCCCGAAATCATCAAGAGAAAAGAGAAGGGTACTTCCTCCTCATCTCTTCCTCTAGCTCCCACGTAGCTTCTTCAATTCTATGGTGATTCCAGAGAACTTTCACAAGACATATGTCTTTCTTTTTCAGCTTTTTCATTCTTTTATCAAGGATCATCATATGTCCTTCAACATATGATATATCATCATTTAATTCTACCTCCACACGTTGCAAAACAAACTCTGTGTCAGGATGACACTTTCTTAGCATGGAGATATGGAACACTAGATGCAACTTATGCAGCTCAGATGGCAACTCCAGCTTATAGGCTACCTTTCCAATCCGTTCAATGATTGGATAAGGCCCCATCAATCTAGGAGCTAACTTTCCTTTCTTTCCAATTCTCTGGACACCTTTCCAAGGTGAGACCTTGAGATATACTCTATTTCCAACTTGGAATTCTAAAGGTCTCTATCGTTTGTCGGCGTACGAATTCTATCAATCCTGTGTAGTCTTTAATTGTTGTTGTATTACTTTAATCTTCTCAGTTGTCTGTTGCACTAGCTCAGGACCCAAAAGTTGACATTCTTATGTTTCATACCAACATAAAGGAGATCTACAATGTCTACCATATAATGCTTCATATGGTGCCATATCAATAATGTGTTGATAGCTATTATTGTAAGCAAACTCTATCAAGCTCAGGTGTAGATCCTAACTTCCTACAAACTGAAGGATGCATGCCCTAAGCAAATCATCCAAGGTTTGTATGGTCCTCTCAAATTGTCCATGTGTCTGTGGGTGAAAGGCAGTACTAAACCTTAACTGTGTACCTAAAGCTTTATGGAATTGTTCCCAAAAATGATTCGTGAACTGGGGACCTCTATCAGAAACAATAGTAGCTGGAACCCCGTGCAACCGCACTATCTCATCTATATATATCTGTACAAGCTTCTCAACAGTGTAGGTTGTTTTGACTGGAAGGAAATGTGTTGTCTTAGTCAACCTATCAACTATCACCCATATGGAATCATGACCTTTAGTTGTTCTAGGCAAACCAACCACAAAGTCCATGGTAACATGATCCCATTTCCACTATGGTATAGACAAATGTTGCATTGTTCCTGCGGGCTTTTGATGTTCAGCTTTAACCTGCTGACACACCAGACACCGCATAACAAACTCAGCTACATTCTTCTTCAATCCTGGCCACCTATACATATCCTTCAAGTTACGAGACATTTTGGTGCTCCTTGGATGCATTTCATACATCGAAGAACGAGCTTCCTCCAAGACTAACTTCTTTAAGTCATTGGCATCAGGTACTACCATCCTACCATGGTAACAAACTACCTGATCCTCTGACTCATGAAAGCCATCCCATTTCTCACTACCATACTCTGACCTGATCTGCTAAACCACAATATCAACTAGTTGTACTTTTTAATCTACTATCTTACAGTAGGTTTCACTTGCATCTCAGTTAACAACCCGGCTAATAATGATACATTAAGCTGTATATTGTTTTGCCTCAAGGAGATAAGCATATCTCTTTTAAAGCACACTAAGGAGTTCAACTGTGCTTTATCTAAGGCTGGTGATGATGATTTCCTACTTAGTGCATCATCCACTACATTAGCCTTCCCTGGATGATAATCAATTGTACAATCGTAGTCCTTGATTAGCTCCATCCAGCGGTGTTGTCTCATATTCAACTCATGTTGTGAGAAGATATATTTTAGATTCTTATGGTCTGTGAAAATCTGGAATGTTTCTCCATAGAGATAATGTCTCCAGATCTTCAAAGCATGGACCACAGCAGGTAGCTCTAGATCATGTGTCAAATAATTCTCCTCATGTTTCTTAAGTTGTCGAGAGGCAAAAGAAATCACTTGATTATCTTACATCAACACACATCCTAGACCATTCTTAGATGCATCACAGAAAACTATATACCCCTTCCCTTACTCAGGTAACACCAGGACAGGTGCACTTGTTAACCTTTCTTTCAACAACTGGAAAGAATGTTGACACTTGTAATTCCAGACAAAAGGAACCTCCTTCCTGGTCAACTTGGTTAGGGGTAAAGCTATAGAACTGAAGTTCTTAATGAACCTCCTGTAATAGCCCACCAGTCTTAGGAAACTGTGTATCTCCGTCGGTGTCTTTGGTTATTCCCATTGCAGTGATAGGATCACTTTCCAGTGCATTACAAGTTATTATAGCAAAAGAGTTCCCAGAAGTCTCACGACTCTTAAGTAAGAAAAAGTTAATACTACCATCTAGTCTAGCAGCTTTATAAGGATTCATGCTCTTTAGCACCTTCAATACTTCTAACAAAAGTACAATCTTCCTTTGTGCATGTCTCATCTGACAGTAAGTACATGGATTATCCCACATTCCTATGCATTATCCCACATCTAGTTCAATAGAGCTTTCTTAAAATGATCAACCACCATAGACATGATCACTAACTCCTCAAGGATCCATTCATTGATGGATTTCTTTAGAGTCGTTATGGTGTTGAATCTTTTTCATTGGTTAACCCAAGCTTGATTGAACTGTGTTACTTTATTCAACTGTCTGTAATCAATGCATAACCACATAGATTCGTCCTTCTTCTTAACAAAGAGAATCAGAGCACCCCATGGTGAAGTACTCAGTCAGATAAAACCTTTCTCAAGCAACTCCTACAACTGTTTCTTGAGCTCTGCCATCTCACCAGGTGTCATTCTATATGATGTTTGTGCTATTGGTTTTGTGCCTGGGATTAGATTAATCTCAAAATCAATCTCTCGGGGCAGATGAACACTTGGAAGTTCCTCAGGGAACACATCTTCAAACTCCCTAACTATCAGAACTTCAGAAAGATTAAAACTTTCTATTCTGGTATCTACCACATGTGCCAAGAATGCAAAGCATCCTTGTCTCATCAACTATTCAGCTACCATAGCCGACACTAGATAGGTTGGAAGAATCTTTCTATCTCCCTGAAAGATCCACGTGTCACCGTCATCTGCGAACACAACTTGCTTGGAATCACAATCCAAGACAACCTTATACTTTTCTAGGGTGTCCATCCCAAGAATTATATTGAACTCATGCATCTCAAGTGGTATAAGATCCACCTGAATGCGATGTTTAGAAAAGGAAAGAATGTAGGGAGAACACACCTCCCGCAGCAATGCAGATCCCACCAAAGGGGTTTCTAACAACACACTATCTGCCCTATGAGCAACTGTCATATTGCAGTCAAGGATCACTTATCTAGTGACAAAGGAATGTGTAGCACCCGGATCAATCAAAACAGATACGAAGCAGGATGAAGACATATCAGAATGAAATAGTTCCATCTGACTTGTCACAACTCGAGGGTTGACTAATGCTTCGGGTCGATTCATCGCATAGAATCTCATTGTTGCTTGCTGTTGACCCTGTACTCAGTTGTTGGGTGCTGATGAACCATCTTGGTACGCTAGTCCACGTCCTCTAGCGTCACTCGAAAACTGTCACCTCTGAGAGCCTTACTGACTCTGCCTCGGAGGATTGGGTCACACTTACATCTCTAGCTCAACAATCTTTCATCACATGTCCCTTCTTACCACATTTATAACAGACCATGTTCTCCTACTATGGTCTAAATGGTCATGTTACTGACATTTAGGCTGAGCTGTGGGCTCCCTCTGGTGGTAAACTATGACCTCTACCCTTACTGGATGTCCATTGTGTCTGGGTATTGATCCTCGGTGGTGTTGTTGCTGCAAAAAACCTTGGTTTTTTAAAGCTCTCAAACCTCTGTCCTTGGAACTCTGTATACACCTTCTTATTGTGGGCCTGATGCTTCTTAGTCACAGACCTTTCTAACCGCCTAACTGACTCCACAAAGGTGGCAAACCTCTCTCTATTATCTAGAGCAGACATTGGTGTGGTTAAATCAACGTTCAAGCCCTTCTCAAAATGCTGAATCCTCTCCTTATCTGTAGCAGCCATGTGTGGACAGAACCACAAAAGCTCCATGAACTTAGCTTCATACTCACTAATGTTCATTGGTCCTTGCCTTATCTGTTCAAACTGAGAGATCTTCTCATCCAGGTAAGTCTTAGGAAAATATCTACTAACGTATTCACGTCAAAATTCTTCCCATCCGACTTCAACACCCAGCCTTTTACCTTCTTCTATGGCCCACCAATGGCCAGCACTCCCCTTCAATAGGTACAATGCATGTCTAACCTTCTCAGCTTCAGGGATATTAAGAATTCTGAAGGCCTTTTCCAACTCAGTTAGCCACAAGGTTGCATCTGCTGGGTCAACTGTACCAGCATAATCAGTGGCTCCTAAGCCGTTCAAAAGTCTTGCCAACTCCATGTCCCTCATTGTGAGATGGTGCCCTAGGTGCAGGTGGTGGCATCCTATCCGCCATATGCGTCATGGTTGCCATGAACTGCCCAAATAGAGCATGGAAAGCTGGGCTCTCTATCTCTACTTGGTTAAACTGAGGATGTTTAGGTATTGGTTCCTCCCTAGTCTGGTCCCTTGCACCTCTTCCTGGTGCAGCAATGTTGCTCTCAACAGCATGTTCTTCGTGTGATCCAGACATCTTTAAGTTCTTCTTCTCCTTCTATATGAGCAGAAGACACTATCAGATAAACTAGAAGACACTAGAATAGACTCAACAACCTTAATCCTATGTCTCTATAGACTCAGCGAACCTAGAGCTCTGATACCACTAATTGTGATACACCATTCAAATAAAAATGCCATTAACTAAGTGGAAGCAATCACTAACAGTAGATTACTGAAAATCACTAAAAATTAAAACCATTTACAAAGAGATTCAAACACAGGAACACTCTTATATCAAGAACCAATGTATTTTGTTTACATCCTAGTTCATAAGTACATATCATGTACCATCCCTTCTAGAGGATTACAAGCATCAACTGCTTTGTTAAAACTATACACATGTAGCATAAGAACCTTGAGGCGTCAAGCCAAAATCTTAGATCGATTCATTAAAAGTACTAACTACTAACTCCTAGGACCTGAGAGTACAAAGACGACTCATATTTACAAGACACGACAGTCAGTATCTCCACCTGAGATGTCACTGCTGTCCCTGATGTTGTTGTCCTTCCCCTGTAGTAGGGTTTCTACCTCCTCATCCTCATCCACCTAAAAATGTTGGATCCCACGGGGTGAGACAAATGAAATTGTCCCAGCGAGAGATATAACTCTCCACCAGAAACATTATTATTGCAAATAAATAGAAATAAACTGAGCAGAGGAATATCTATTGAACAACATGATTAAATCATTATTAAGCAGAATAGAGCAATATCATATATTCATTTTAATAAGGAATATGAAGAACATGTATAATATTTATCCACTTCAGGATACAATAAGCAGTGTAACATCAACCAACAGTTTCCGTAATTTGTCCTTAAGCAAATATGCTACACGGCTGAATTACATTTTATAATCATTTTTATGCCCTAAGGAAGTGAGTCGTACCGCTCAAATCCAAGCTTCGGTTGCAAAACCCAAAGTCGGTGCCATACAAGATCAAAGGAAGAGCCAGACTCCTCGATCTCATCTGTCTCGGTCGTGCGAGACCACAAGCAGGACCGCAGTCTCTTGCTTAAGTGATGTCAGTCACAGGGTTAGCTCTCATAAGCTACCCAATCTCTAGCCCGCCTTGGTACAAGTCCCGACGCTAGTAAATCTGAGCCACGAGCCAATTCACCGTAGTATTACAAATCATTTACATAGTATCTCATTACAATCATCAAATGATAGTCTCTATGGGCATACATACCAACAAATTCCCACTTGCACTTATACCCAGTCACTCATGAATCTCAATCCAAGTGATCGAACATGTCCGTCATGTTTCTGCTGTGAAAGTGCTTTTGTGAGCGGGTCATCCACATTGCTTTCTGTAGGTACTATGCAAATATCCGCATCTCCTCATTGTACGATCTCTCATATGAGATGGAACCGCCATAGAATATGTTTGGAACGTTGGTGCGATCTGGGTTCTTTAGCCTGTGTAATTGCTCTGTTGTTGTCGCAAAACAAATCAATTGCATCACCAGCGCTTGGAACCACTCCAAGTTCAGAAATGAACTTCTTGATCCACACAACTTCCTTTACATCATTAGATGCAATAATATATTCGACCTCTATTATAGAATCTGCAACCGTCTCTTGCTTGGAACTCTTCCAGCTCACAACTCTATTGTTCATGCAAAACACAAATCCAGATTGCGATCGGTAGTCATCTTTGTCAGTTTGGAAGCTAGCATCGGTGTAACCCTTTACCACGAGCTCTTCCTCACCACCGTATACCAAGAATTGATCCTTAGTCCTTCTCAAGTACTTTAGGATTTTCTTTACGGTTGTCTAGTGACATTCACCTATATCTGACTGATACTGGCTCATCATGCTCAAAGCATATGACACATCAGGACGTGTACATAACATCGCGTACATGATAGATCCAATTGCTGATGCATATGGAATTTTACTCATGCGTGCTTGTTCATCACATGAACTAGGCCATTGGGCTTTAGAGATTGTAACCCCATGGGACATGGGCAAGTTACCTCTCTTAGAACCCTCCATGCTAAACCTCTTTAGCACCTTGTCAATGTATTTGCTCTGGCTTAGGCCTAGAAGCCTTCTAGATCTATCTCTATAGATCTTGATCCCTAGTATATAGGATGCTTAGCCTAAATCCTTCATAGAGAAGGTCTTCCCTAGCCAACCTTTAACTGACCGATGAGTACGGATGTCATTTCCCATCAATAGTATGTCATCCACATACAATATGAGAAATACGATTGTGCTCCCACTAACCCTTTTGTAAACACAAGGTTCATCTTCATTTTGACTAAAGCCAAACTTTTTGACTACTTCGTCAAAATGTAGATTCCAGCTCCGAGATGCTTGCTTCAATCCATAGATTGACCTTTGTAGCTTACAAACTTTATTGGCTTCCTTTGGATCAATAAAAACCTCAGGTTGTGTCATGTACACATCCTCGAGTAAATTCCCATTAAGGAATGTTGTTTTAACATCCATCTTCCAAATCTCATAGTCATGATAAGCTGCAATGGCAAGCATGATCCTGATGGATTTAACCATGGCAACTGGTGAGAAGGTTTCATCATAATCAACACCTTGAATTTGATGGAATCCTTTCGCAACTAATCTACATTTATAGGTTTGAACATTTCCATCCATGTCGATCTTCTTCTTGAAGACCCACTTGCACCCTATGGGTTTTACCGCTTCAGGTGGATCCACCAATGTCCATACCTTGTTGGTATACATGGATTCCATCTCAGATCTCATGGCTTCAAGCCATTTCTCTGATTCTGATCCCTTATTAGCTTCTAGATAGGAAGTTGGCTCATCTGTTATGCCCAATTTGTCACTGTCTTGAGTCACGAGAAATTAAAATCTCTCAGGCTCAAGTCATGTCCTAATAGACCTATGAGGTTCCTGTGTTACATTTAGAACTTGAAATTCCACAACAATTTGTGAGTCTTCATGTTCCTTATGTACCTCTATAGGTTCTCTGCTTTCTTGTTGGTCTCGAACTTCTTCCAACTCTACATTCCTCCCACTAATTCCTTTGGAAATAAATTCCTTTTCAAGAAATACAGTAGTCCTAGCAACAAACACTTTGTTGTCAGTTGGTGTGTAGAAGTAGTATCCCTGAGTTTCCTTGGGGTATCCAATAAAATAACATTTTTCTGATTTGGGTCCAAGCTTTTCAAGAAATTGTTTCCTAACATAAGCTTCACATCTCCAAATCTTTAACATAGACAAATTGGGATGATTCCCATTCCATATCTCATATGGTCTCTTTTGAACCGGTTTGGAAGGTACACTGTTAAGTGTAAACGTTGTAGTTTCAAGAGCATATCCCCAGAACGATATTGGAAGTTCGACTGAACTCATCATTGATCATACCATGTCTAATAATGTACGATTCCTTCTTTCTGACACACCATTATGTTGTGGTGTGCCAGATGGAGTCCATTACGATACAATACCACCGTTTCTCAGAAGGTCCTCAAACTCTTGGATTAAGTATTTGCCACCTCGATCTGAACGGAGTGCTTTAATACTCTTACCAAGTTGCTTCTCTACTTCATTCATGAAAGTCTTGAACATTTCAAGAGTTTATGACTTGTGTTTCATAAGATATACATAGCCATACCTACCGAGGTCATCAGTGAAGGTAATGAAGTATTGATAACCTCCTCTAGCATTTAATCTAAAAGGTCCACATACATCACTGGCTCTCTCACTATGTCCAGTGAAAGGAGTCTTGGTCATCTTCCCTAATAAACATGCCTCACATGTCTCTAATGATTCAAAATCAAAAGATTCTAGATAACCATCCTTATGGAGTCTAGATATGCGCTTCTCGTTTATGTGCCCAAGACGACAATGCCATAAGTATATTTTGTTTGAGTTGTCAAGTTTTAACCTTTTAGTATTTACATTGTATATGCTAGTCTCAAGTTCTAACAAGTAGATACCATAAGACATAGGGGCATTGCCATAAAAGATCTCATCTTTAGAAATAGAAATAATTCCAATCTTAATGTGAAATTCAAATCCACTCTTGTCCATACAAGATACAGAAATAATATTTCTATTAATGGCAGGTACATAATAGCAATTCTCTAATTCTATTACAAGGCCCGTAGGCAAAGATAAACTAATAACTCCAACTGCGTTGCAACAACTCTTGCTCCATTAGCGACCCACAGCTTGACTTGGCCCTTTCATAAAGGCTTACTTCTTATCAGATCCTGCATATTAGAACATATGTGAGATCCACATCCGGTATCCAGTACCCATGATGAAGAAATATTTAAGTTTATCTCAATAACATATATACATGAAGTGGAGATGTCTATCCCCTGCTTCTTCTTCCTCAGTTCCTCTAGGTAGAGAGGACAATTTCTTTTCCAATGTCCAGCCTGGTGACAATGGTGACAACTGCCTTCTTTGGAGATCCCACCTTTAGCTTTGAGCACGGATGACTTTGGATTCTGCCCGGCTTTAGAACCTTTCTTAGCCTTGCCTTTGCCTTTTGACTTTCCCTTTGTCTTACTGATTATCATCACAGACTTGGGCTTGTCGTTCTTCATCTGTGCTTCAGCTATCCTCAACAAGCCCAACAATTCTGACAACAGCTTTTCAAGATCGTTCATGTTGTAGTTCATGACAAAATGACTATATGATTCATGCAACGATTGTAGAATCACATCAGTGGCCAACTCATGACCTAGGGGAAATCCCAGCTTGGATAGGCTTTCCACGTACCCAATCAAAGTGAGTATATGGGTGCCAACTGAGTCTCCTTCTTTCATCTTGCTCCTGAATAAAGCCTTGGAGGCATCATATCTTTCTTGTCTTGCTTGATGTTGATACATGTTCTTGAGACGTGTTACCATCTCCATGACATTCATGTTCACATGCTGATCTTGCAATTCATAGTTCATTGAGCACAACATCATGCACTTGACATCCACGACATCATCAAGGTTCTTTTTGTAAGCATCCTTTTCAGCCTTGGGCACATTTGTGGCGGGGTCCGCTGACTCTGGTGTTTCTAGGACATAGAGCTTACGCTCATGTGTGAAAACAATTCTCAGCGTCCTAAACCAGTTTTGAAAGTTGGTTTCGGTTAGTTTGTCCTTCTCAAGGACCGATCGCAATGAGAAAGTGTGAGTGTTGTTTGCCATTTGATTGCTACAAAAGAAAAATTTGCATTTAGCCCAAAACATTTTGACTTGTAAAGATTTGATAAACGAGATTAATTAGGTGCTTTAATTAATTACACTCCCACTATTTTATTCAAACTGATAGCCCTCACTATCAACTCGGAAGATTGCAACGTACAACCTTCTAGTGAGCCAAGATCCAAAATAATTGGATCAATGCCCAGCCAACGTCGACGTCAAAGACCAAATACTAAGGTAGGCAACTTTTGCCAATTGCATCATATGCAACTCTTGGATAGATGATCATGCACAAATCCTTGCCATGATGCATCTCTGTGCCTCTAGGTACTTGATCCTATTAAGTTTCCCTAGTTAAGTCCAACCCATAAGCCAACATGATGAGTGTGCACCCTGCGGAGGCATACCCTCGCGCCCACCATCACACTTCCACGAGATAGACAGTGTACCGCGCGGAGGCGTGCCCACACATAGTCGATCAAGCTTTTCATATGTGTTGCTTTATGGAAGGCAACTAAAACTTAATATTATTAATTGAGGGGTTTTATTAATACATATACATATCCAAACACCACATACTTATAGTACGTATCATATACTACTATATTCACAACCACAAATGATAGACATGCAATCGCAAACACAAATACATCGGTTATGGCCATACTATTGTAATCCTTTGGAGCAAAAAAAGGATTACAGTCCACCTATGGTCTTATGCATCTAATGCAACACCTGTGAATCAACTTGTAAGCTTGTAAGGATCAACATTACAATGAACAACTTCATGGATGCTTCGTGAGGTTGGAACTTCAAGTTGCTTCTTGGAATTGGATCTTCTTGTTGCTTCTCCATGAACGCTCCTTGGAGTTGGATCTTCAGGTTGCTTCTTGGAATTAGATCTTCACGATGCTTCTCCATGAACGCTCCTTGGAGGTGGATCTTCAAGTGACCTCCTTACATCAAGTTTACAAAGACTAAAACTAATCCTATCTCTATTACATAATATGAGTACAAATATAAAGGGAAAGAATTCATTACACTCTGAAATAAGAGATGAGGCTCGGCATGCAAGCCGAATACTTTATACAAAGGATCCATATGCAACCATTATACATCCATAACATTCACAAACAAACATATCTACAGGATTGACATCCACATTCATTCACAACATTCACAAAAGGGGATACTAGGTCGTAATCGTTCATGCATTCACCACATAAAACAAAATTTTAATTGCAATGTGTATGTTATCATAGGTATATCTACATATATGTACATACATATTAAAATTGTAGTACTTTTAATGCGGGACATTCCCCATTAAATAAATTTTTGACTCCTACGCAGACTATGCAGGGTACACAAGGGCAGCGCCCCTATGCGGGGATACAGTGATTCGATCATATCGAAACGAATCCAAATACGTCATAGATTGACACTGCTATGATACCACTATTGGGTTTTGTGGAGAAAACATGTGCGGCGGAAGCAACAAAAATTCCACGCAACCCAAAATAGGATCTCGTTGACAACAACATATTCGGAAAGAGTGTTTGCGGGATATACCTTATCGCAGAGCAAGTCCGGCGATGTCCCGCTGCACGATGGTATGCAATGATGCTGGCCTACATAGACGAAACTTGTGTTCAAAAAGTCATTAACTAAGCAGAGGCGATAATTAACAGCGGATTATTGATCACTAAAAATTAAAACCATTTACAAAGAGATCCAAATACTAGAAAACTCTTTTATCAAGAACCAATGTATTTTATTTACATCCTGGTTCATAAGTACATATCTTGTACCATCCCTTCTCGAAGATTACAAGCATCAACTGCTCTGTTAAAACTATACACAGGCAGCATAAAAACCTTGAGGCGTCAAGCCAAAATATCAGATTGATTCATTAAAAGTACTAACTACTAACTCCTAGGACCTGAGAGTAAAAAGATGATTCATAGGACTCATATTTACAAGACATGACAATCAGTATCTCCACTTAAGATGTCACTATTGTACCTAATGTTGCTGTCCTTTCCCTGTAGTAGGGTTTCTACCTCCTCGTCCTCGTCCACCTAAAAATGTTGGATCCCACAGGGTGAGACAAATGAAATTGTCCCAACGAGAGATATAACTCTCCACCAGAAACATTATTATTGCAAATAAACAAAAATAAAATAAGTAGAGGAATATCTATTGAACAACATGATTAAATCATTATTAAGCAGAATAGGGCAATATCATCTATTCATTTTAATAAGGAATATGAAGAACATGTATAATATTTATGCACTTTAGGATACAATAAGCAATGTGACATCAACCAATAGTTTCCGTAATTCGTCCTTAAGCAAATATGCTACATGACTGAATTACATTTTACAATCATTTTTATGACCTGAGGAAGTGAGCCGTACCACTCAAATCCAACGTTCTGTTGTGAAACCCAAATCCGGTGCCATACAAGATCAAAGGAAGAGCCATACTCCTTGATCTCATCCATCTCAGTCAGTGCGAGACCACAAGTAGGACCGCAATCTCTTGCTTAAGTGATGTCAGTCACAGGGTTAGCTCTCATAGGCTACCCAATCTCTAGCCCGCCTTGGTACAGGTCCCGACGCTAGTAAATCTAAGCCACGAGCCAATTCACCGTGCTCACTGAGCCATGAACGCATTCATGCTCCATCACATTGAGCTAGGGTCCTGTTCACCATGCTCTTAAACATATCTTGAGTCTACAACTGAAGTTGCACTCTAATCCTCATGTTTTCGGTTAGGAGTAACCCCGCATATTCAACAATATACGCTCCAGATTAACCAACAGGTAAACCTGTTTCACCATCACCAGCTACTGACGATGATGGATCTATGGCCAGGGCTCTACATGATAATATTCCACTGGATTATTTAAGTACATTACCATATTCTTTTAGCATCAGTCAAGTTTTCAAACAAGAATTATTATGACAAATGCTACAAAGAAATAATACTCCTTTCAAGTATTTTTCAAAACTTTATAAAGCATTGGGATCTCAATCCCTTGTCTCATTGCTGGGAATTCACATCCCTCAACATCATCATCATCATGTTTGCTAGATCTGGGTATTCAAACCCTTAGTTCATCAATGAACATGGTTACCACTTATCAATAACTATTACCTTCAGGTCATCCGACCAAGGTATTTAGGATACTTGTTACACAAGAATTTCACATAGTTCACCAGGTATATTCAACTTCTTGTCACCTATCACTAGGCAAAAAATAAAGTAATGGCTCACATGGCCCATTACTATCATAATTCATAACTGGTTATGCTCATCATCTCATGATACCTGCATGGTTAGTATACTTGATAACAACCATATCATTTTCATATCAACATCATGCAATACAAAGATAACATCATTATTCCCTCATTAGGGTTAGAGTTTCCCATCTTTATCAATTAGGGTTTCACATAATATCTCCCTGAATTATGGTTTCACATAATATCACCCTGTATTATGGTTTCACATAATATCACCCTGTATTAGGGTTTCATATCATTATCAATTAGGATTTCATATAATATCTCCCTGAATTAGGGTTTCACACATCATTATCTTGAATTAAGGTTCCTTATAATTTTTCCCCAAATTAGGGTTTCATGTAACTTTACTCAAAATTAGGGTTTCATGAAGCATCCTCTTAAATTAGGGTATTTCATTATATTACCATGATTGGGATTTCTCATATCATCACCCCAGATTAGGGTTACACCATTACCCTAGATTAGGGTTTCACCTAGCATTACCCTAAATTAGGGTTAGGGCTCATCAACCTTCTTGATTAGGGTTTCATGATCTCTTTATCAAGGATCATACCCTAATTACATATTTTATTCATGTTGAAAGTGTTGAGGCTTAACCACTACATGATTATTATACATGTATGAATTCCTCTCTCTCTCATCCTCTCTAGGATGTTGATTACTTCAAGCTTGATTAGATTAGGTCATCCCTTCATTCAAGTAAATACATTTAGGGTTAGCATAGTGTATTGAGATATTGCTTCCATAAGCATCAAAGGTTAACCCCTCTAAGGGTACTAATCACCCTAGTACCTTAAAGGTACAACGATTATTATTATCTTTGATATACATCATTAACAATCATGGGGTTAATTGATATTTCATCACATTAGGTCTTCAAACGGTTTTGGTTGCATTGAACCTCCAAATGGTTTTGACCCCTCAACCTCCAAACGGTTTTGAAACCGTTTGCCCTCCAAACGGTTTTGAAACCGTTTGGGCATCTAGGGTTGAGACTGTTTGCCCCCCAAAATAGTTTTGAAACCATTTGGGCATCTAGGGTTGAGACCGTTTTCCCTCCAAATGGTTTTGAAACTGTTTGGGCATCTAGGGTTGAGACTGTTTGCCCTACAAACGGTTTTGAAATCGTTTGGGCACTCAACCCTTGAAACCGTTTGATCACATGTACATTGAAACCGATTGGACCCATCAACATTTGAAATCGATTGGATAAATCAACCTTGAAACCGATTGGACCTCCAAACGGTTTGAGACCATTTGATCTCAAATGGTTTGAAGACCGTTTGTTCCAAACTACCTTGAAATTGAAAGGATCATCTAGGGTTTCCTTCAACCAATCAATTAGGGTTTGCTTCATTGTATCATTCATCAATTGGACCATTGAGAGTACATCAAACTATAACCCTTGGATGAAACGACCGTCTCGCGAAAACAAGATTAATTAATGCGGAAGCGAACATTTGCAGCGGAATTACTGAAAATCACTGAAAATTTAAAACCATTTTGCAAAGAGATCCATTCACAGGAAAACTCTTTAACCATGAACCAAAGTATTCCAAATTCATCCTGGTTCACAAGTACACAACCTGTACCATTCCTTTTCAAGGATTACAACATTGATTGCCCTGTTAACAAATATACACAGGCAGTATAAAAACTTCGAGGCACTAAGCCAAAACTTAGATTGATACATTTAAAACTCTGAGGACCTGAGAGTACAGAGACGACACATAAGACTACTATCTATATGACTAGACAGACAATATTTCCACCTGAGATCTTATTGCTGTCCCTACTGTTGCTGCTTCTCTTTCCCTGTTCTAGGGTTTCTGCTCTGCCTTCCATGCATACCTAAAATTTTTTCCCACGGGGGTGAGACAATTGAAAATTGCCCCAGCGAGAGATATAACTCTCCGCCAAAAACATTGTTATTGCAGTTTATCAAATTAAAACTGAGTAGGGGTTACTTTTACATTATCAGGCAGAATTATTCATCATAGAACATAATAAGATAATCTCCATTCTCAAGGAGGTCATTGCATCTACCCATGGTAGATAAGTAATTCATCTGTCTACTTTGCAGAGAATATAAAGAAACATAATTAACATTTATCTACTAAGGAATACACAAAGAAATGCAACATCAGCCAATGAATCTCCGTATTCAATCCTTAAGCAAACATGCTATACGGCTGATTACATTTTACAATCACACTTATGCTCTGAGGAGATGAGATATACCGCTCATACTCCAACCGACCATTATGAAATCGCCTCGGTACCATACATAGGTCATCAAAAGAGCCGGATTCTTATGACCTCATCTGTCTCGGTCAGTACGAGACCACATGCAAGACATCTCATGTCTCTGCTAACTAGCTAGCCAGGGTATTCTGGCACCTTCGCTACAGAGTTACAGCGTCAACTGCACTCTCATCGCCAATCGAGAGATTTCTTGTTTATCTCCTCGATCCGACATTAAGTATCATTGGGAGATTCGTGATACATCCATCCCGACATATTCATGAAGGATTGAGAAGTTTCTTGTTTACCTTCTATCAATCTCTTCAAGAGGACGTAAGGATATTTTCGCCCATTTACCCCCACATATTCAAAATATGTGTTCTGGGTTTTGCCGCGGGCACCCGTTTCACCATCACCTATTCCTGACGATGATGGATCTATGGTCAGAGCACTACATGAATAGATTTCACTTGATTTATTAAGTATATTCTCATATTCTTTTAGCATCAGCCAAGTTCTCAAACATAACTTATTACAACAATGCTATAAAGAGACATGTACTACTTTTATCAGATATTTATCAGTCTTTCAAAGACCCTGGGAACTCAGTCCCTCATTTCAATACTGGGAATTATCATCCCTTCACTTTCTCATCACCATAATCATATGGTTCTGGGTATTCAAACCCTTAACTCATCATTGAGCATTATTATACCTTTTTCAGGTAACTATCACCTTCAGGTCATCTGACCAAGGCATTCATGATACTTGTTACACAAGCATCACACCTGGCTCACAAGGCCATGAAATATCTTGTCACCTCTCACTAGGTAACAACTTACTCATGTGACTCATAAAAGTCCATGCATATTGCTTCTTTTACTAAGCAACAATCAACATTAAGGCACATAATGCCAATCAACATTTATTATATAAATGTCACAGCTCACACCAGCTATATACATCATCTCATAATATCTGTATGGTTATTAGGCATGATAACAGTCATACAAGATATTCATCACATCATGTGATGTGATAGTAACACCATTATTCCTCTACCAGGAATTAGGGTTTACTATCTAATAGGGCTTTTCATTCCCTTTACCCAAATTAGGGTTAGGGTTCCCCATTTCTCATTAATAAAGAGTTCATGATCTCATTATCTGTCCAACCCTTAATACATTATTCCATACCTCTGGGGCATTCAAGGATATCATATTTGATTATTCTAGAACATTACTTTCATCATATAGCATTAATGATCATCAATTCAAGGTATGAGTTCATTTCTCATCCTTATCATGGTATGATTATATCATACACATCATTTGGGCTTAACCCCATTCTCAAGGTACATTAATTAACACTCATCAAGGTGTAACAACTCATTACATTTCATTGTAATAGTTTCATAACACACTTCATATGTTTCTTACCCAATTATATTGGATTTGAAGTACATCAAGGCATATAAACCCTGAAATGTTGAATGTGATAACTATCATATCTTGATGTATCACTTTCTCATAATTTCAAACTCTGTTGAGTTATCCATATTATCTTGTATTAAGGTATTTCCCTCTTAATACATTCCATCACTAATCTCTTACCTTTAGTGTAACATACTGAAAACTCTTTGTACCTCTTTGTACTCTTTTCTATAAGCTTTAATCTTCATTTTCGTTCCTTTTGTCCTTGGTCTTGATTTATAAGAAAATTAGTAGATATTGGTTAAGTATTTCCCATATAATCCCATTTCAAGGTTTCATGTACAAATGACTCAGTTAGATTTAGACAAGGAGTTTAATATGCAATTTCACTTTAAGAAATAAAATATTTAATGTTCTCAAATCAGGGAAAAAACTTCAAATTCGTATTCTAGACATAAAAATAAGCCTATGTGCAAATTTGCAACTAATTCGGATGATATATAAATAAATAGGAAAATAGGAGAGAGAAAGAGTGTAGAAAGTTCTAATTTATTTAATAAATAAAAAGATAATGTCATATTGAGAAGATAATTGCAAAATCGTGTTCCAAACCATTAAGAAGACTTGAGGGTGAAGTTACATTAATTTTAGATAATGTTATCACTCCTTTTGAGGAGGAGAGAGAAAAAGACATATTAATTAATTCACCTAATAAACTTTCTCAAAATGAAAAACTAACTTCATATTCGGATTCTACGCGTCGAAATAAGTCAGAATATGAATTTTCAAAATTTTTGGGCAACGTTTGAGTCTCCAAAATAAGAAAGAGAAAAACATTTAAAATATAAAGGTTTTAATTGACTTTTGCTCAGGGATATTTCCCTCACCTAATGCGCGATCGAACGGCCCAGGTTGCTCGATGGACCCGCGTCCATTGATCCAACGGTGCGCGGTCATCTCCTACCTTGAGTCGGATTAGGCAACAGGCTTGGATTTTTCATTTTCTTAAAATCGCAATATCTCGAGATTTACTCAACGTTTTCCATTGATTTTTGTTGCATTAGTTTCCTTGCGAGATTTCGCACCGGATTATCCCAACTTTTACGAGTTTTATTGCGTATTTGGGAAACGCCCAAGTTGGCCGCCGACCTTCTTTCCTTGCTCCTACCCACATCCTAGTTTAGGGTTCCTTGCCTATAAATATCTACACCCTCGCAAACGTAACCACCTTAGCAACCTGTTCGTGCTTCTAATTCGGAGTTTCGTCGAAGTTTGGACCTCCAACAAGCCGCCGCTAGTTCTCCCCTTGCGGCGCTCTTCCCTCTCTGCTCCGGCCACTTTGGTCCAAATTGAAGGTACCATCCTCTTCGTCTTCTCGTTCTCATTCTTTTGAGTATCTAAACGCAAGATTTGGTTGAGTATCTTGGATTTGCCCAAAATCGGGGCTTTGCCCACGTTTTCGTCGATCGGGCGAACGGAGGTTGAAGACGACTGGCTTTTTACGATTTTGCCCTTCGCCGCCTTTTTCTTTCGATTTTTCTCGCGCGGTATTTTCGTCTTTTCGCGGTCCGTCGGCCCCCACCGCTCGGCCGATCGCGAGCGATCGCGAGCGATCGTGTGGCGCGGCTCGCCGCTTTCTGTCGCCCATCACCGCCCGGCCTCACCAGCCTTGCCTACGTGGCAGGCTGTGATTGGTCGAGGCTAAACAATTTTTATTAATTAATCTGTTGGTCAAAATTTAAAAATAAATAGTGTTTTGAAATCAGGAAAGCGAGATCTATCCAATAAAAATACTTTTGAAATTTGATTTCGAGTTTTGCGAAAAAGTGTTTTTAATATCAAATTAATTAATTTAAAATCCCTAAAATTAACCCTAAAAATCTATATTTCCAAAGTATACAATATTATATGTTATTTTGATCAGGAGAACCTAACTAAGTCGATTATGATGTTTTTAAGGTCTGAATCGAAGGTTTTTACAAAAAGTTAGTAAATTAGGGTTTCTAATCTTTTAAGTGAATACATGCAATTCTAATAAATGAATTAAATGATATATTAGGAAGTTTGGATCTTTAGTTCGTGAGAAGATCTGAAAAGGGATATTAGGACATCTGTGGCAAAGGTATGTGCTTAGTATGTGTATGTGTTTAGTTTAGTAGTCACATTGTACATCTACCTATCAGTTGGGAATTCTTAATCCAATACCTAGATTTTTCTTATGAGGTTTAATTGATCCAAACCATTGAATATCTTTGAAACCTAAATTGTCTTATTTGCCTCAATATCAGTTATAGTACTCTCTTGTTTGGGTATTTATGCCCCATTGCCATGTTGAATATATTTTGCTTATTCTTGCCATAAATCTCTTAGCATGAAATTAAATGTTCTATTTAAATTTTAAGTAGTGGTACTTATGTACAACCACCCATAGAGGGCATGTATAAAATCGCCCTAGGGGAATGTTTATTATTCTCCCCATTAAAAATTTGTAGGTGACTTGGAAATGTTTATAATTCTTCCCTCACCTAAGGTTAGAGGTTCGGTAGGTGCCTCAACCCTACTTAGTTAGATAGACATATTAATAAGCATGCTAAAATCCTTTATTATCTTTGTTAATGGCAAGTTCTTTAATGAAAACCTCATACTCTTTGATATCCTCTTACACCAAATACTTGTCTAGTTTACTTGTTAAATCTTTTCTTTGCCTTGGATAGATTAGTAGAGTAACACATACCTTTTTCTGTGTTTTCCCTCTTGCTGGGTGCCTTCCCAACCACCCAGGTGTTGGAGCTTTTCAAGGAGAAGAAAGGACTTAAAGAAAGATTCCTTGCTGTGTTCGTTTGCTTGAGGAGAAGGATGCCTAGGTTGCTATAGTTAGATCCTCTGTTCATTCTTACCTTTTCTTTTAAGAAAACAATGATGTAATAAGCAATAAAGCCAATAGGAGGCTTGTAATTTCTTTTCTTTCCGCTGCTATTGACATTTTAATATGTATCTGGAATCATGCTTATTTAATTGGATTATTATGCAATCATCCTCAGAAGTCTAAATTTTTGTTAAAAACTTGTGGATGATGTATTTCCTTTAAATTTTAGTAAGGAGGTGATCTCGCCTCTTTACAGCATGGTATCAGAGCCTTTGGGCAACTATTAGGGCATGCAGTTGAGGCAAGGGTGTCTAGAAAGGATCAGGGCATGGGGGCTGGCAAGATTTTCCTCCGACCCACTAGCTTGGCATACGGGGACTCCTGTGCCCATATGATCTGGCCTGGCCTGCGCTGATACGAACTGCCCGAAATAGTATGCTTCTAGGCAATAACATTCTAGTTATCCTTTTCTCATCTCTATTTCTTTTCCCTCTCATCTATGCCCCTTTACTCCTGAAAATATTAATAAGTTAATCCTAATTTCAGGAGAGGTGACCTGTTTGACAACATGAATCAGGAGTCCAACACCGACAACCTTGACACTCCGACAACACCTGCTGTGAACCAATCGAACTCTGGTGTTCCTGCTTTCACACCTGAGCAAGAACTGGCGATGCTGCGACAACTGTTGTCCTCCACCATGATGGGACAACTCAACACCATAGCTGCTGTTGCTTCCAAGCCGAGGGAGTTCACCCTCACCGATTTCATCATGATGCAGCCACCCTACTTCAAGGGTGAAAGTGAGCCTAACATGGTGGACAAAGCTGATGACTGGGTGCTGGCTCTGGATCGGACCTTCGAGGGTATGGCTTGCCCTCCTCACCAGAAGGTTCGGTTTGCAACATATGTGCTGGATGGACCAGCACGAGTCTGGTGGAATGGAGTTGCTCGAACCCGAGACACTTCTTCCATGGAGTGGTCTCAGTTCTTGAAGCTGTTCAGAGAGAAGTACATCTGCCCCGCGTTCCTGAGGAAGAAGGAGGCTGAGTTCTACAGTCTCAAGCAAGGAAGCTTAAGTGTGGCTGATTACGTTCAGAAGTTTCTGTTGCTGGAGCGTTACGCCACTGATCTTGGAGCTGATAGGAGAGCAACCCTGTTCTTGGAAGGACTGAACTATCATGTTGGACGAAGCCTTGTTCCATAGCTACCCCTCTCGTTTCAGCAGATGGTGGATAAAGCTCTCGCCATCGAGTCATATCCGGGATTCCAGTCCTCTAGTAGCTTCAACAACAATAAAAGGAAGAACCCGAACCAGCACGAGAACCGTGGTCGAGATCGCTGCAACAGGTGTAACCGCCACCATCCTCCTGGTAGATGCCCCGCAAACAACGCACCTGCTCGAGTTGGCAATCGTCCTCCCCCAACCTGCCATGAGTGCGGCCAAGTTGGGCACATCCGACCTAACTGCCCTCGTTTCCAGCAAGGGCAGAATCCTGCTCAGCAACCACAACAGCCGAGACAGAATCCTCCACCGCGAAATAACAACAACAACCAGAATCCGAGACGCCCGCCAGCTGAGAGGCGGAATGGGAGAGTGTTTGCTCTCAATGCTGAAGAAGATGGTGATGGTAACGAAGTAATTGAAGGTACACTACACCTCAATTTGCATCCACTAAAAGCTCTTTTTGACTCTGGTTCCTCCAATACCTTTATATCTAGCCAGTTTGCCTCTATGCTTGAAATTGAATCTGAGTTCATGGATCATGTGTTAGATGTAAAAACTCCTAGTGGAAAAATCTGCTCTTCGTATCTCCAAACTCCTACCCTGAACCTCTGTATATCCGGGATAATGTTTCCCACCGTTTTTGTCTTGCTTGATATGACTGTCTTTGACATCATCCTTGGTATGGATTGGTTGAAGAAGTTTAAAGCTGTTCTGTTCTGTTCTGTGAGGAATCCAAGGTTAGCCTTTTCCACCCTGATGAAGGAAGAGTGTGTGTCAAGGGCAAGAAGCGAGGAGAGCGACAGTTCGTCATCTCTGCCATCAAAGCTGAAAAGCTCGTCTCTCAAGGGTGTAGAGCCTTCCTAGCCTCCATAGTTCTCGATGCTACACCTCCTGACCTAGACCATGTTGATGTGGTGAAGGACTTCCCAGATGTCTTTCCTGAGGAGTTGCCCGGGTTGCCACCAAATCGCGAGGTGGAATTTTCCATCAAGCTCATACCTGGAACTTCACCGATATCGAAGCCACCTTACCGTTTGGCACCTGCTGAACTGGCAGAGTTGAAGAAGCAGCTTGAAGAGCTTCTTGACATGGGTTTCATTCGCCCCAGTGTTTCGCCTTGGGGAGCCCCTGTTCTGTTTGTGAAAAAGAAAGATGGTTCGATGCGGATGTGTATGGACTACCGCATGCTCAACCAGGTGACAGTGAAGAATCGTTATCCGTTGCCACGCATCGATGACTTATTCGATCAGCTGAAGTCAGCCACATTGTTCTCCAAGATGGATCTGAGAAGTGGCTACTACCAGATGCGGGTGAAGGATGATGATGTTCCGAAGACAGCGTTCAGAACTCGTTATGGGCATTATGAATTCTTGGTCATGCCTTTTGGTTTGACAAATGCCCCTGCTGCGTTTATGGACTTGATGAACCGAGTATTCCGCCCATACCTCGACAAGTTTGTGGTGGTGTTTATTGATGACGTTCTGGTTTATTCCGAGACGTTGGAACAACATTGCGAACACTTGCGGATTGTACTCAACACATTGCGAGAAAATCAATTATATGCAAAATTCTCGAAATGTGAGTTCTGGTTGAAGGAAGTGATGTTTCTTGGTCATGTGATTTCTGCCGGCCACATATCTGTTGATCCTGCAAAGGTGGAAGCTGTGACCAAGTGGAGTGCTCCGAGAAACCCGTCTGAAATCCGTAGTTTCCTTGGTCTAGCTGGTTACTATCGGAAGTTTATCAAAGGGTTTTCTGAGTTGGCTTTACCATTGACTAAGCTGACTCGGAAGGAAGTCAAGTTCACATGGACCCCTGAATGTGAGGATAGTTTTCAGAAGTTGAAGATGAGTTTGACTTCTGCTCCAGTGCTTGCTTTGCCTATTGAGGGTATACCTTATGTCATCTACACTGATGCATCCCGACAAGGCTTAGGGTGTGTTCTTATGCAAGATGGAAAAGTGATCGCCTATGCTTCTCGACAGTTGAAACCTAATGAAGCTAATTGGCCTACGCATGATCTTGAGCTGGCTGCCATAGTTCATGCTTTGAAGATCTGGCGACACTACCTCTACGGAGAAAAGTTTGAAGTCTTTTCTGATCACAAGAGTTTGAGGTATTTGTTGACTCAGAAGGATCTAAACTTGCGACAATGTAGGTGGATGGAATATCTTAAAGATTACAATTTCACCATTACCTATCATCCTGGTAAAGCAAATGTTGTAGCTGATGCTTTAAGTCGCAAGAAGGATGTTGTATGTGCTGCTCTGAGATGTTCTGTGTGGGAAAACCTTGAACATGTTGCCAGCTGGAGGCCTCGACCTGTTGCTTCAGTAGATGAAGATAAGTTGTGTGTTCATATGGCCAGTTTGTCTGTTACACCAACCTGGATCTCAGAAGTTTTGTCTGCACAGTTGGAGAGTTCCGAGCTGGAAGAGTTGAAAGCTTTAGCTGAGAAACCGCAATCTGACTTCTCTGTCGGAGTGGATGGTGCTATCTGCTTTAGACAAAGGTTGTGGATACCCGATGTTGGTGAATTAAGACAGAAGGTTCTGAGTGAAGCTCATGGTTCCAAGTACACTATTCACCCTGGCACAACCAAGATGTACAAGGACCTACAGCGAAGTTTCTGGTGGAAGAATATGAAGAATGATATAGCTCTGTTTGTGGCAAGATGCTTGACATGTCAGCAAGTCAAGATTGAACATCAACGACCTGGTGGTCTTCTTCATCCTCTTGAGATTCCAGAATGGAAATGGGAGAAGATCACAATGGACTTTGTTACTGGTTTCCCCAAGTGCAAGAGAGGTTATGATGCCGTTTGGGTGGTGATTGATCGGCTTACTAAATCTGCTCATTTCTTGCCTTTCAAAACCACACATAAAGTTGCTGAGATGGCTCAGTTGTATGTGGAATGGATAGTTCGTCTGCATGGTGTCCCTGCTGTGATAGTTTCTGATCGAGACCCGAAATTTACTTCTCGTTTGTGGGGTCAGATTCAGGAAGAGATGGGTACTGATCTGCGTTTCAGCACTGCTTACCATCCGCAAACTGATGGTCAGTCCGAGAGAACAGTTCAGATTCTGGAGGACTTGCTTCGTGCCTGTGTGATGGATTGGGGTGGTGCTTGGGATCGGTATTTACCATTAGCAGAGTTTGCTTACAACAATAGCTACCAAGCTAGTATTGGTATGCCACCTTTTGAAGCTCTCTATGGTAGACCTTGTCGTTCACCTTTGCACTGGGATGATGTTGGTGAGCATTCCCTGGTGAAGACTGATGACATGCAGATGATGCTTGAGAAGATACAGTTGATAAAGAAACGGATGAAAGCTGCTCAAGACCGACAAAAGATGTATGCTGATAAAAGAAGGTCTGATGTAAGCTTTTTAGTGGGTGACTATGCTTTTCTGAAGATCAAGCCTATACGTTCTATTGCAAGGTCTAAAGTAAAAGGCAAGTTGAGTCCTCGCTATGTTGGACCGTTTGAGATCTTAGATAAAGTGGGAGATTGTGCATATCGCCTAGCTTTGCCTCCTGCTTATGACAAGATTCACAATGTGTTCCATGTTTCTGTGCTGAGGAAGTATGTTAAGGATCCGTCTCATGTGCTCTCCATTGAACCTGTGGAGATTAATGAGAACCTGACATATGAAGAGCTACCTGTGAAGATTCTTGACTCCCGAGTAAAGCGGTTGAAGAACAAGGAGATAGAGTTAGTGAAGGTTTTGTGGAGATACCATGGTTTAGAAGAAACCACCTGGGAGTTGAGAGATGAGATGTTACGTACTCACCCTTCCCTCTTTGTATGAGATTTCGGGGACGAAATCCTTTTAAGGGGTGGAGTGCTGTAACATACTGAAAACTCTTTGTACCTCTTTGTACTCTTTTCTATAAGCTTTAATCTTCATTTTCGTTCCTTTTGTCCTTGGTCTTGATTTATAAGAAAATTAGTAGATATTGGTTAAGTATTTCCCATATAATCCCATTTCAAGGTTTCATGTACAAATGACTCAGTTAGATTTAGACAAGGAGTTTAATATGCAATTTCACTTTAAGAAATAAAATATTTAATGTTCTCAAATCAGGGAAAAAACTTCAAATTCGTATTCTAGACATAAAAATAAGCCTATGTGCAAATTTGCAACTAATTCGGATGATATATAAATAAATAGGAAAATAGGAGAGAGAAAGAGTGTAGAAAGTTCTAATTTATTTAATAAATAAAAAGATAATGTCATATTGAGAAGATAATTGCAAAATCGTGTTCCAAACCATTAAGAAGACTTGAGGGTGAAGTTACATTAATTTTAGATAATGTTATCACTCCTTTTGAGGAGGAGAGAGAAAAAGACATATTAATTAATTCACCTAATAAACTTTCTCAAAATGAAAAACTAACTTCATATTCGGATTCTACGCGTCGAAATAAGTCAGAATATGAATTTTCAAAATTTTTGGGCAACGTTTGAGTCTCCAAAATAAGAAAGAGAAAAACATTTAAAATATAAAGGTTTTAATTGACTTTTGCTCAGGGATATTTCCCTCACCTAATGCGCGATCGAACGGCCCAGGTTGCTCGATGGACCCGCGTCCATTGATCCAACGGTGCGCGGTCATCTCCTACCTTGAGTCGGATTAGGCAACAGGCTTGGATTTTTCATTTTCTTAAAATCGCAATATCTCGAGATTTACTCAACGTTTTCCATTGATTTTTGTTGCATTAGTTTCCTTGCGAGATTTCGCACCGGATTATCCCAACTTTTACGAGTTTTATTGCGTATTTGGGAAACGCCCAAGTTGGCCGCCGACCTTCTTTCCTTGCTCCTACCCACATCCTAGTTTAGGGTTCCTTGCCTATAAATATCTACACCCTCGCAAACGTAACCACCTTAGCAACCTGTTCGTGCTTCTAATTCGGAGTTTCGTCGAAGTTTGGACCTCCAACAAGCCGCCGCTAGTTCTCCCCTTGCGGCGCTCTTCCCTCTCTGCTCCGGCCACTTTGGTCCAAATTGAAGGTACCATCCTCTTCGTCTTCTCGTTCTCATTCTTTTGAGTATCTAAACGCAAGATTTGGTTGAGTATCTTGGATTTGCCCAAAATCGGGGCTTTGCCCACGTTTTCGTCGATCGGGCGAACGGAGGTTGAAGACGACTGGCTTTTTACGATTTTGCCCTTCACCGCCTTTTTCTTTCGATTTTTCTCGCGCGGTATTTTCGTCTTTTCGCGGTCCGTCGGCCCCCACCGCTCGGCCGATCGCGAGCGATCGTGTGGCGCGGCTCGCCGCTTTCTGTCGCCCATCACCGCCCGGCCTCACCAGCCTTGCCTACATGGCAGGCTGTGATTGGTCGAGGCTAAACAATTTTTATTAATTAATCTGTTGGTCAAAATTTAAAAATAAATAGTGTTTTGAAATCAGGAAAGCGAGATCTATCCAATAAAAATACTTTTGAAATTTGATTTCGAGTTTTGCGAAAAAGTGTTTTTAATATCAAATTAATTAATTTAAAATCCCTAAAATTAACCCTAAAAATCTATATTTCCAAAGTATACAATATTATATGTTATTTTGATCAGGAGAACCTAACTAAGTCGATTATGATGTTTTTAAGGTCTGAATCGAAGGTTTTTACAAAAAGTTAGTAAATTAGGGTTTCTAATCTTTTAAGTGAATACATGCAATTCTAATAAATGAATTAAATGATATATTAGGAAGTTTGGATCTTTAGTTCGTGAGAAGATCTGAAAAGGGATATTAGGACATCTGTGGCAAAGGTATGTGCTTAGTATGTGTATGTGTTTAGTTTAGTAGTCACATTGTACATCTACCTATCAGTTGGGAATTCTTAATCCAATACCTAGATTTTTCTTATGAGGTTTAATTGATCCAAACCATTGAATATCTTTGAAACCTAAATTGTCTTATTTGCCTCAATATCAGTTATAGTACTCTCTTGTTTGGGTATTTATGCCCCATTGCCATGTTGAATATATTTTGCTTATTCTTGCCATAAATCTCTTAGCATGAAATTAAATGTTCTATTTAAATTTTAAGTAGTGGTACTTATGTACAACCACCCATAGAGGGCATGTATAAAATCGCCCTAGGGGAATGTTTATTATTCTCCCCATTAAAAATTTGTAGGTGACTTGGAAATGTTTATAATTCTTCCCTCACCTAAGGTTAGAGGTTCGGTAGGTGCCTCAACCCTACTTAGTTAGATAGACATATTAATAAGCATGCTAAAATCCTTTATTATCTTTGTTAATGGCAAGTTCTTTAATGAAAACCTCATACTCTTTGATATCCTCTTACACCAAATACTTGTCTAGTTTACTTGTTAAATCTTTTCTTTGCCTTGGATAGATTAGTAGAGTAACACATACCTTTTTCTGTGTTTTCCCTCTTGCTGGGTGCCTTCCCAACCACCCAGGTGTTGGAGCTTTTCAAGGAGAAGAAAGGACTTAAAGAAAGATTCCTTGCTGTGTTCGTTTGCTTGAGGAGAAGGATGCCTAGGTTGCTATAGTTAGATCCTCTGTTCATTCTTACCTTTTCTTTTAAGAAAACAATGATGTAATAAGCAATAAAGCCAATAGGAGGCTTGTAATTTCTTTTCTTTCCGCTGCTATTGACATTTTAATATGTATCTGGAATCATGCTTATTTAATTGGATTATTATGCAATCATCCTCAGAAGTCTAAATTTTTGTTAAAAACTTGTGGATGATGTATTTCCTTTAAATTTTAGTAAGGAGGTGATCTCGCCTCTTTACAGCATGGTATCAGAGCCTTTGGGCAACTATTAGGGCATGCAGTTGAGGCAAGGGTGTCTAGAAAGGATCAGGGCATGGGGGCTGGCAAGATTTTCCTCCGACCCACTAGCTTGGCATACGGGGACTCCTGTGCCCATATGATCTGGCCTGGCCTGCGCTGATACGAACTGCCCGAAATAGTATGCTTCTAGGCAATAGCATTCTAGTTATCCTTTTCTCATCTCTATTTCTTTTCCCTCTCATCTATGCCCCTTTACTCCTGAAAATATTAATAAGTTAATCCTAATTTCAGGAGAGGTGACCTGTTTGACAACATGAATCAGGAGTCCAACACCGACAACCTTGACACTCCGGCAACACCTGCTGTGAACCAATCGAACTCTGGTGTTCCTGCTTTCACACCTGAGTAAGAACTGGCGATGCTGCGACAACTGTTGTCCTCCACCATGATGGGACAACTCAACACCATAGCTGCTGTTGCTTCCAAGCCGAGGGAGTTCACCCTCACTGATTTCATCATGATGCAGCCACCCTACTTCAAGGGTGAAAGTGAGCCTAACATGGTGGACAAAGCTGATGACTGGGTGCTGGCTCTGGATCGGACCTTCGAGGGTATGGCTTGCCCTCCTCACCAGAAGGTTCGGTTTGCAACATATGTGCTGGATGGACCAGCATGAGTCTGGTGGAATGGAGTTGCTCGAACCCGAGACACTTCTTCCATGGAGTGGTCTCAGTTCTTGAAGCTGTTCAGAGAGAAGTACATCTGCCCCGCGTTCCTGAGGAAGAAGGAGGCTGAGTTCTACAGTCTCAAGCAAGGAAGCTTAAGTGTGGCCGATTACGTTCAGAAGTTTCTGTTGCTGGAGCGTTACGCCACTGATCTTGGAGCTGATAGGAGAGCAACCCTGTTCTTGGAAGGACTGAACTATCATGTTGGACGAAGCCTTGTTCCACAGCTACCCCTCTCGTTTCAGCAGATGGTGGATAAAGCTCTCGCCATCGAGTCATATCCGGGATTCCAGTCCTCTAGTAGCTTCAACAACAATAAAAGGAAGAACCCGAACCAGCACGAGAACCGTGGTCGAGATCGCTGCAACAGGTGTAACCGCCACCATCCTCCTGGTAGATGCCCCGCAAACAACGCACCTGCTCGAGTTGGCAATCGTCCTCCCCCAACCTGCCATGAGTGCGGCCAAGTTGGGCACATCCGACCTAACTGCCCTCGTTTCCAGCAAGGGCAGAATCCTGCTCAGCAACCACAACAGCCGAGACAGAATCCTCCACCGCGAAATAACAACAACAACCAGAATCCGAGACGCCCGCCAGCTGAGAGGCGGAATGGGAGAGTGTTTGCTCTCAATGCTGAAGAAGATGGTGATGGTAACGAAGTAATTGAAGGTACACTACACCTCAATTTGCATCCACTAAAATCTCTTTTTGACTCTGGTTCCTCCAATACCTTTATATCTAGCCAGTTTGCCTCTATGCTTGAAATTGAATCTGAGTTCATGGATCATGTGTTAGATGTAAAAACTCCTAGTGGAAAAATCTGCTCTTCGTATCTCCAAACTCCTACCCTGAACCTCTGTATATCCGGGATAATGTTTCCCACCGTTTTTGTCTTGCTTGATATGACTGTCTTTGACATCATCCTTGGTATGGATTGGTTGAAGAAGTTTAAAGCTGTTCTGTTCTGTTCTGTGAGGAATCCAAGGTTAGCCTTTTCCACCCTGATGAAGGAAGAGTGTGTGTCAAGGGCAAGAAGCGAGGAGAGCGACAGTTCGTCATCTCTGCCATCAAAGCTGAAAAGCTCGTCTCTCAAGGGTGTAGAGCCTTCCTAGCCTCCATAGTTCTCGATGCTACACCTCCTGACCTAGACCATGTTGATGTGGTGAAGGACTTCCCAGATGTCTTTCCTGAGGAGTTGCCCGGGTTGCCACCAAATCGCGAGGTGGAATTTTCCATCAAGCTCATACCTGGAACTTCACCGATATCGAAGCCACCTTACCGTTTGGCACCTGCTCAACTGGCAGAGTTGAAGAAGCAGCTTGAAGAGCTTCTTGACATGGGTTTCATTCGCCCCAGTGTTTCGCCTTGGGGAGCCCCTGTTCTATTTGTGAAAAAGAAAGATGGTTCGATGCGGATGTGTATGGACTACCGCATGCTCAACCAGGTGACAGTGAAGAATCGTTATCCGTTTCCACGCATCGATGACTTATTCGATCAGCTGAAGTCAGCCACAGTGTTCTCCAAGATGGATCTGAGAAGTGGCTACTACCAGATGCGGGTGAAGGATGATGATGTTCCGAAGACAGCGTTCAGAACTCGTTATGGGCATTATGAATTCTTGGTCATGCCTTTTGGTTTGACAAATGCCCCTGCTGCGTTTATGGACTTGATGAACCGAGTATTCCGCCCATACCTCGACAAGTTTGTGGTGGTGTTTATTGATGACGTTCTGGTTTATTCCGAGACGTTGGAACAACATTGCGAACACTTGCGGATTGTACTCAACACATTGCGAGAAAATCAATTATATGCAAAATTCTCGAAATGTGAGTTCTGGTTGAAGGAAGTGATGTTTCTTGGTCATGTGATTTCTGCCGGCCACATATCTGTTGATCCTGCAAAGGTGGAAGCTGTGACCAAGTGGAGTGCTCCGAGAAACCCGTCTGAAATCCGTAGTTTCCTTGGTCTAGCTGGTTACTATCGGAAGTTTATCAAAGGGTTTTCTGAGTTGGCTTTACCATTGACTAAGCTGACTCGGAAGGAAGTCAAGTTCACATGGACCCCTGAATGTGAGGATAGTTTTCAGAAGTTGAAGATGAGTTTGACTTCTGCTCCAGTGCTTGCTTTGCCTATTGAGGGTATACCTTATGTCATCTACACTGATGCATCCCGACAAGGCTTAGGGTGTGTTCTTATGCAAGATGGAAAAGTGATCGCCTATGCTTCTCGACAGTTGAAACCTAATGAAGCTAATTGGCCTACGCATGATCTTGAGCTGGCTGCCATAGTTCATGCTTTGAAGATCTGGCGACACTACCTCTACGGAGAAAAGTTTGAAGTCTTTTCTGATCACAAGAGTCTGAGGTATTTGTTGACTCAGAAGGATCTAAACTTGCGACAACGTAGGTGGATGGAATATCTTAAAGATTACAATTTCACCATTACCTATCATCCTGGTAAAGCAAATGTTGTAGCTGATGCTTTAAGTCGCAAGAAGGATGTTGTATGTGCTGCTCTGAGATGTTCTGTGTGGGAAAACCTTGAACATGTTGCCAGTTGGAGGCCTCGACCTGTTGCTTCAGTAGATGAAGATAAGTTGTGTGTTCATATGGCCAGTTTGTCTGTTACACCAACCTGGATCTCAGAAGTTTTGTCTGCACAGTTGGAGAGTTCCGAGCTGGAAGAGTTGAAAGCTTTAGCTGAGAAACCGCAATCTGACTTCTCTGTCGGAGTGGATGGTGCTATCTGCTTTAGACAAAGGTTGTGGATACCCGATGTTGGTGAATTAAGACAGAAGGTTCTGAGTGAAGCTCATGGTTCCAAGTACACTATTCACCCTGGCACAACCAAGATGTACAAGGACCTACAACGAAGTTTCTGGTGGAAGAATATGAAGAATGATATAGCTCTGTTTGTGGCAAGATGCTTGACATGTCAGCAAGTCAAGATTGAACATCAACGACCTGGTGGTCTTCTTCATCCTCTTGAGATTCCAGAATGGAAATGGGAGAAGATCACAATGGACTTTGTTACTGGTTTCCCCAAGTGCAAGAGAGGTTATGATGCCGTTTGGGTGGTGATTGATCGGCTTACTAAATCTGCTCATTTCTTGCCTTTCAAAACCACACATAAAGTTGCTGAGATGGCTCAGTTGTATGTGGAATGGATAGTTCGTCTGCATGGTGTCCCTGCTGTGATAGTTTCTGATCGAGACCCGAAATTTACTTCTCATTTGTGGGGTCAGATTCAGGAAGAGATGGGTACTGATCTGCGTTTCAGCACTGCTTACCATCCGCAAACTGATGGTCAGTCCGAGAGAACAGTTCAGATTCTGGAGGACTTGCTTCGTGCCTGTGTGATGGATTGGGGTGGTGCTTGGGATCGGTATTTACCATTAGCAGAGTTTGCTTACAACAATAGCTACCAAGCTAGTATTGGTATGCCACCTTTTGAAGCTCTCTATGGTAGACCTTGTCGTTCACCTTTGCACTGGGATGATGTTGGTGAGCATTCCCTGGTGAAGACTGATGACATGCAGATGATGCTTGAGAAGATACAGTTGATAAAGAAACGGATGAAAGCTGCTCAAGACCGACAAAAGATGTATGCTGATAAAAGAAGGTCTGATGTAAGCTTTTTAGTGGGTGACTATGCTTTTCTGAAGATCAAGCCTATACGTTCTATTGCAAGGTCTAAAGTAAAAGGCAAGTTGAGTCCTCGCTATGTTGGACCGTTTGAGATCTTAGATAAAGTGGGAGATTGTGCATATCGCCTAGCTTTGCCTCCTGCTTATGACAAGATTCACAATGTGTTCCATGTTTCTGTGCTGAGGAAGTATGTTAAGGATCCGTCTCATGTGCTCTCCATTGAACCTGTGGAGATTAATGAGAACCTGACATATGAAGAGCTACCTGTGAAGATTCTTGACTCCCGAGTAAAGCGGTTGAAGAACAAGGAGATAGAGTTAGTGAAGGTTTTGTGGAGATACCATGGTTTAGAAGAAACCACCTGGGAGTTGAGAGATGAGATGTTACGTACTCACCCTTCCCTCTTTGTATGAGATTTCGGGGACGAAATCCTTTTAAGGGGTGGAGTGCTGTAACATACTGAAAACTCTTTGTACCTCTTTGTACTCTTTTCTATAAGCTTTAATCTTCATTTTCGTTCCTTTTGTCCTTGGTCTTGATTTATAAGAAAATTAGTAGATATTGGTTAAGTATTTCCCATATAATCCCATTTCAAGGTTTCATGTACAAATGACTCAGTTAGATTTAGACAAGGAGTTTAATATGCAATTTCACTTTAAGAAATAAAATATTTAATGTTCTCAAATCAGGGAAAAAACTTCAAATTCGTATTCTAGACATAAAAATAAGCCTATGTGCAAATTTGCAACTAATTCGGATGATATATAAATAAATAGGAAAATAGGAGAGAGAAAGAGTGTAGAAAGTTCTAATTTATTTAATAAATAAAAAGATAATGTCATATTGAGAAGATAATTGCAAAATCGTGTTCCAAACCATTAAGAAGACTTGAGGGTGAAGTTACATTAATTTTAGATAATGTTATCACTCCTTTTGAGGAGGAGAGAGAAAAAGACATATTAATTAATTCACCTAATAAACTTTCTCAAAATGAAAAACTAACTTCATATTCGGATTCTACGCGTCGAAATAAGTCAGAATATGAATTTTCAAAATTTTTGGGCAACGTTTGAGTCTCCAAAATAAGAAAGAGAAAAACATTTAAAATATAAAGGTTTTAATTGACTTTTGCTCAGGGATATTTCCCTCACCTAATGCGCGATCGAACGGCCCAGGTTGCTCGATGGACCCGCGTCCATTGATCCAACGGTGCGCGGTCATCTCCTACCTTGAGTCGGATTAGGCAACAGGCTTGGATTTTTCATTTTCTTAAAATCGCAATATCTCGAGATTTACTCAACGTTTTCCATTGATTTTTGTTGCATTAGTTTCCTTGCGAGATTTTGCACCGGATTATCCCAACTTTTACGAGTTTTATTGCGTATTTGGGAAACGCCCAAGTTGGCCGCCGACCTTCTTTCCTTGCTCCTACCCACATCCTAGTTTAGGGTTCCTTGCCTATAAATATCTACACCCTCGCAAACGTAACCACCTTAGCAACCTGTTCGTGCTTCTAATTCGGAGTTTCGTCGAAGTTTGGACCTCCAACAAGCCGCCGCTAGTTCTCCCCTTGCGGCGCTCTTCCCTCTCTGCTCCGGCCACTTTGGTCCAAATTGAAGGTACCATCCTCTTCGTCTTCTCGTTCTCATTCTTTTGAGTATCTAAACGCAAGATTTGGTTGAGTATCTTGGATTTGCCCAAAATCGGGGCTTTGCCCACGTTTTCGTCGATCGGGCGAACGGAGGTTGAAGACGACTGGCTTTTTACGATTTTGCCCTTCACCGCCTTTTTCTTTCGATTTTTCTCGCGCGGTATTTTCGTCTTTTCGCGGTCCGTCGGCCCCCACCGCTCGGCCGATCGCGAGCGATCGCGAGCGATCGTGTGGCGCGGCTCGCCGCTTTCTGTCGCCCATCACCGCCCGGCCTCACCAGCCTTGCCTACATGGCAGGCTGTGATTGGTCGAGGCTAAACAATTTTTATTAATTAATCTGTTGGTCAAAATTTAAAAATAAATAGTGTTTTGAAATCAGGAAAGCGAGATCTATCCAATAAAAATACTTTTGAAATTTGATTTCGAGTTTTGCGAAAAAGTGTTTTTAATATCAAATTAATTAATTTAAAATCCCTAAAATTAACCCTAAAAATCTATATTTCCAAAGTATACAATATTATATGTTATTTTGATCAGGAGAACCTAACTAAGTCGATTATGATGTTTTTAAGGTCTGAATCGAAGGTTTTTACAAAAAGTTAGTAAATTAGGGTTTCTAATCTTTTAAGTGAATACATGCAATTCTAATAAATGAATTAAATGATATATTAGGAAGTTTGGATCTTTAGTTCGTGAGAAGATCTGAAAAGGGATATTAGGACATCTGTGGCAAAGGTATGTGCTTAGTATGTGTATGTGTTTAGTTTAGTAGTCACATTGTACATCTACCTATCAGTTGGGAATTCTTAATCCAATACCTAGATTTTTCTTATGAGGTTTAATTGATCCAAACCATTGAATATCTTTGAAACCTAAATTGTCTTATTTGCCTCAATATCAGTTATAGTACTCTCTTGTTTGGGTATTTATGCCCCATTGCCATGTTGAATATATTTTGCTTATTCTTGCCATAAATCTCTTAGCATGAAATTAAATGTTCTATTTAAATTTTAAGTAGTGGTACTTATGTACAACCACCCATAGAGGGCATGTATAAAATCGCCCTAGGGGAATGTTTATTATTCTCCCCATTAAAAATTTGTAGGTGACTTGGAAATGTTTATAATTCTTCCCTCACCTAAGGTTAGAGGTTCGGTAGGTGCCTCAACCCTACTTAGTTAGATAGACATATTAATAAGCATGCTAAAATCCTTTATTATCTTTGTTAATGGCAAGTTCTTTAATGAAAACCTCATACTCTTTGATATCCTCTTACACCAAATACTTGTCTAGTTTACTTGTTAAATCTTTTCTTTGCCTTGGATAGATTAGTAGAGTAACACATACCTTTTTCTGTGTTTTCCCTCTTGCTGGGTGCCTTCCCAACCACCCAGGTGTTGGAGCTTTTCAAGGAGAAGAAAGGACTTAAAGAAAGATTCCTTGCTGTGTTCGTTTGCTTGAGGAGAAGGATGCCTAGGTTGCTATAGTTAGATCCTCTGTTCATTCTTACCTTTTCTTTTAAGAAAACAATGATGTAATAAGCAATAAAGCCAATAGGAGGCTTGTAATTTCTTTTCTTTCCGCTGCTATTGACATTTTAATATGTATCTGGAATCATGCTTATTTAATTGGATTATTATGCAATCATCCTCAGAAGTCTAAATTTTTGTTAAAAACTTGTGGATGATGTATTTCCTTTAAATTTTAGTAAGGAGGTGATCTCGCCTCTTTACAGCATGGTATCAGAGCCTTTGGGCAACTATTAGGGCATGCAGTTGAGGCAAGGGTGTCTAGAAAGGATCAGGGCATGGGGGCTGGCAAGATTTTCCTCCGACCCACTAGCTTGGCATACGGGGACTCCTGTGCCCATATGATCTGGCCTGGCCTGCGCTGATACGAACTGCCCGAAATAGTATGCTTCTAGGCAATAGCATTCTAGTTATCCTTTTCTCATCTCTATTTCTTTTCCCTCTCATCTATGCCCCTTTACTCCTGAAAATATTAATAAGTTAATCCTAATTTCAGGAGAGGTGACCTGTTTGACAACATGAATCAGGAGTCCAACACCGACAACCTTGACACTCCGGCAACACCTGCTGTGAACCAATCGAACTCTGGTGTTCCTGCTTTCACACCTGAGTAAGAACTGGCGATGCTGCGACAACTGTTGTCCTCCACCATGATGGGACAACTCAACACCATAGCTGCTGTTGCTTCCAAGCCGAGGGAGTTCACCCTCACTGATTTCATCATGATGCAGCCACCCTACTTCAAGGGTGAAAGTGAGCCTAACATGGTGGACAAAGCTGATGACTGGGTGCTGGCTCTGGATCGGACCTTCGAGGGTATGGCTTGCCCTCCTCACCAGAAGGTTCGGTTTGCAACATATGTGCTGGATGGACCAGCACGAGTCTGGTGGAATGGAGTTGCTCGAACCCGAGACACTTCTTCCATGGAGTGGTCTCAGTTCTTGAAGCTGTTCAGAGAGAAGTACATCTGCCCCGCGTTCCTGAGGAAGAAGGAGGCTGAGTTCTACAGTCTCAAGCAAGGAAGCTTAAGTGTGGCCGATTACGTTCAGAAGTTTCTGTTGCTGGAGCGTTACGCCACTGATCTTGGAGCTGATAGGAGAGCAACCCTGTTCTTGGAAGGACTGAACTATCATGTTGGACGAAGCCTTGTTCCACAGCTACCCCTCTCGTTTCAGCAGATGGTGGATAAAGCTCTCGCCATCGAGTCATATCCGGGATTCCAGTCCTCTAGTAGCTTCAACAACAATAAAAGGAAGAACCCGAACCAGCACGAGAACCGTGGTCGAGATCGCTGCAACAGGTGTAACCGCCACCATCCTCTTGGTAGATGCCCCGCAAACAACGCACCTGCTCGAGTTGGCAATCGTCCTCCCCCAACCTGCCATGAGTGCGGCCAAGTTGGGCACATCCGACCTAACTGCCCTCGTTTCCAGCAAGGGCAGAATCCTGCTCAGCAACCACAACAGCCGAGACAGAATCCTCCACCGCGAAATAACAACAACAACCAGAATCCGAGACGCCCGCCAGCTGAGAGGCGGAATGGGAGAGTGTTTGCTCTCAATGCTGAAGAAGATGGTGATGGTAACGAAGTAATTGAAGGTACACTACACCTCAATTTGCATCCACTAAAATCTCTTTTTGACTCTGGTTCCTCCAATACCTTTATATCTAGCCAGTTTGCCTCTATGCTTGAAATTGAATCTGAGTTCATGGATCATGTGTTAGATGTAAAAACTCCTAGTGGAAAAATCTGCTCTTCGTATCTCCAAACTCCTACCCTGAACCTCTGTATATCCGGGATAATGTTTCCCACCGTTTTTGTCTTGCTTGATATGACTGTCTTTGACATCATCCTTGGTATGGATTGGTTGAAGAAGTTTAAAGCTGTTCTGTTCTGTTCTGTGAGGAATCCAAGGTTAGCCTTTTCCACCCTGATGAAGGAAGAGTGTGTGTCAAGGGCAAGAAGCGAGGAGAGCGACAGTTCGTCATCTCTGCCATCAAAGCTGAAAAGCTCGTCTCTCAAGGGTGTAGAGCCTTCCTAGCCTCCATAGTTCTCGATGCTACACCTCCTGACCTAGACCATGTTGATGTGGTGAAGGACTTCCCAGATGTCTTTCCTGAGGAGTTGCCCGGGTTGCCACCAAATCGCGAGGTGGAATTTTCCATCAAGCTCATACCTGGAACTTCACCGATATCGAAGCCACCTTACCGTTTGGCACCTGCTCAACTGGCAGAGTTGAAGAAGCAGCTTGAAGAGCTTCTTGACATGGGTTTCATTCGCCCCAGTGTTTCGCCTTGGGGAGCCCCTGTTCTATTTGTGAAAAAGAAAGATGGTTCGATGCGGATGTGTATGGACTACCGCATGCTCAACCAGGTGACAGTGAAGAATCGTTATCCGTTTCCACGCATCGATGACTTATTCGATCAGCTGAAGTCAGCCACAGTGTTCTCCAAGATGGATCTGAGAAGTGGCTACTACCAGATGCGGGTGAAGGATGATGATGTTCCGAAGACAGCGTTCAGAACTCGTTATGGGCATTATGAATTCTTGGTCATGCCTTTTGGTTTGACAAATGCCCCTGCTGCGTTTATGGACTTGATGAACCGAGTATTCCGCCCATACCTCGACAAGTTTGTGGTGGTGTTTATTGATGACGTTCTGGTTTATTCCGAGACGTTGGAACAACATTGCGAACACTTGCGGATTGTACTCAACACATTGCGAGAAAATCAATTATATGCAAAATTCTCGAAATGTGAGTTCTGGTTGAAGGAAGTGATGTTTCTTGGTCATGTGATTTCTGCCGGCCACATATCTGTTGATCCTGCAAAGGTGGAAGCTGTGACCAAGTGGAGTGCTCCGAGAAACCCGTCTGAAATCCGTAGTTTCCTTGGTCTAGCTGGTTACTATCGGAAGTTTATCAAAGGGTTTTCTGAGTTGGCTTTACCATTGACTAAGCTGACTCGGAAGGAAGTCAAGTTCACATGGACCCCTGAATGTGAGGATAGTTTTCAGAAGTTGAAGATGAGTTTGACTTCTGCTCCAGTGCTTGCTTTGCCTATTGAGGGTATACCTTATGTCATCTACACTGATGCATCCCGACAAGGCTTAGGGTGTGTTCTTATGCAAGATGGAAAAGTGATCGCCTATGCTTCTCGACAGTTGAAACCTAATGAAGCTAATTGGCCTACGCATGATCTTGAGCTGGCTGCCATAGTTCATGCTTTGAAGATCTGGCGACACTACCTCTACGGAGAAAAGTTTGAAGTCTTTTCTGATCACAAGAGTCTGAGGTATTTGTTGACTCAGAAGGATCTAAACTTGCGACAACGTAGGTGGATGGAATATCTTAAAGATTACAATTTCACCATTACCTATCATCCTGGTAAAGCAAATGTTGTAGCTGATGCTTTAAGTCGCAAGAAGGATGTTGTATGTGCTGCTCTGAGATGTTCTGTGTGGGAAAACCTTGAACATGTTGCCAGTTGGAGGCCTCGACCTGTTGCTTCAGTAGATGAAGATAAGTTGTGTGTTCATATGGCCAGTTTGTCTGTTACACCAACCTGGATCTCAGAAGTTTTGTCTGCACAGTTGGAGAGTTCCGAGCTGGAAGAGTTGAAAGCTTTAGCTGAGAAACCGCAATCTGACTTCTCTGTCGGAGTGGATGGTGCTATCTGCTTTAGACAAAGGTTGTGGATACCCGATGTTGGTGAATTAAGACAGAAGGTTCTGAGTGAAGCTCATGGTTCCAAGTACACTATTCACCCTGGCACAACCAAGATGTACAAGGACCTACAACGAAGTTTCTGGTGGAAGAATATGAAGAATGATATAGCTCTGTTTGTGGCAAGATGCTTGACATGTCAGCAAGTCAAGATTGAACATCAACGACCTGGTGGTCTTCTTCATCCTCTTGAGATTCCAGAATGGAAATGGGAGAAGATCACAATGGACTTTGTTACTGGTTTCCCCAAGTGCAAGAGAGGTTATGATGCCGTTTGGGTGGTGATTGATCGGCTTACTAAATCTGCTCATTTCTTGCCTTTCAAAACCACACATAAAGTTGCTGAGATGGCTCAGTTGTATGTGGAATGGATAGTTCGTCTGCATGGTGTCCCTGCTGTGATAGTTTCTGATCGAGACCCGAAATTTACTTCTCATTTGTGGGGTCAGATTCAGGAAGAGATGGGTACTGATCTGCGTTTCAGCACTGCTTACCATCCGCAAACTGATGGTCAGTCCGAGAGAACAGTTCAGATTCTGGAGGACTTGCTTCGTGCCTGTGTGATGGATTGGGGTGGTGCTTGGGATCGGTATTTACCATTAGCAGAGTTTGCTTACAACAATAGCTACCAAGCTAGTATTGGTATGCCACCTTTTGAAGCTCTCTATGGTAGACCTTGTCGTTCACCTTTGCACTGGGATGATGTTGGTGAGCATTCCCTGGTGAAGACTGATGACATGCAGATGATGCTTGAGAAGATACAGTTGATAAAGAAACGGATGAAAGCTGCTCAAGACCGACAAAAGATGTATGCTGATAAAAGAAGGTCTGATGTAAGCTTTTTAGTGGGTGACTATGCTTTTCTGAAGATCAAGCCTATACGTTCTATTGCAAGGTCTAAAGTAAAAGGCAAGTTGAGTCCTCGCTATGTTGGACCGTTTGAGATCTTAGATAAAGTGGGAGATTGTGCATATCGCCTAGCTTTGCCTCCTGCTTATGACAAGATTCACAATGTGTTCCATGTTTCTGTGCTGAGGAAGTATGTTAAGGATCCGTCTCATGTGCTCTCCATTGAACCTGTGGAGATTAATGAGAACCTGACATATGAAGAGCTACCTGTGAAGATTCTTGACTCCCGAGTAAAGCGGTTGAAGAACAAGGAGATAGAGTTAGTGAAGGTTTTGTGGAGATACCATGGTTTAGAAGAAACCACCTGGGAGTTGAGAGATGAGATGTTACGTACTCACCCTTCCCTCTTTGTATGAGATTTCGGGGACGAAATCCTTTTAAGGGGTGGAGTGCTGTAACATACTGAAAACTCTTTGTACCTCTTTGTACTCTTTTCTATAAGCTTTAATCTTCATTTTCGTTCCTTTTGTCCTTGGTCTTGATTTATAAGAAAATTAGTAGATATTGGTTAAGTATTTCCCATATAATCCCATTTCAAGGTTTCATGTACAAATGACTCAGTTAGATTTAGACAAGGAGTTTAATATGCAATTTCACTTTAAGAAATAAAATATTTAATGTTCTCAAATCAGGGAAAAAACTTCAAATTCGTATTCTAGACATAAAAATAAGCCTCTGTGCAAATTTGCAACTAATTCGGATGATATATAAATAAATAGGAAAATAGGAGAGAGAAAGAGTGTAGAAAGTTCTAATTTATTTAATAAATAAAAAGATAATGTCATATTGAGAAGATAATTGCAAAATCGTGTTCCAAACCATTAAGAAGACTTGAGGGTGAAGTTACATTAATTTTAGATAATGTTATCACTCCTTTTGAGGAGGAGAGAGAAAAAGACATATTAATTAATTCACCTAATAAACTTTCTCAAAATGAAAAACTAACTTCATATTCGGATTCTACGCGTCGAAATAAGTCAGAATATGAATTTTCAAAATTTTTGGGCAACGTTTGAGTCTCCAAAATAAGAAAGAGAAAAACATTTAAAATATAAAGGTTTTAATTGACTTTTGCTCAGGGATATTTCCCTCACCTAATGCGCGATCGAACGGCCCAGGTTGCTCGATGGACCCGCGTCCATTGATCCAACGGTGCGCGGTCATCTCCTACCTTGAGTCGGATTAGGCAACAGGCTTGGATTTTTCATTTTCTTAAAATCACAATATCTCAAGATTTACTCAACGTTTTCCATTGATTTTTGTTGCATTAGTTTCCTTGCGAGATTTCGCACCGGATTATCCCAACTTTTATGAGTTTTATTGCGTATTTGGGAAACGCCCAAGTTGGCCGCCGACCTTCTTTCCTTGCTCCTACCCACATCCTAGTTTAGGGTTCCTTGCCTATAAATATCTACACCCTCGCAAACGTAACCACCTTAGCAACCTGTTCGTGCTTCTAATTCGGAGTTTCGTCGAAGTTTGGACCTCCAACAAGCCGCCGCTAGTTCTCCCCTTGCGGTGCTCTTCCCTCTCTGCTCCGGCCACTTTGGTCCAAATTGAAGGTACCATCCTCTTCGTCTTCTCGTTCTCATTCTTTTGAGTATCTAAACGCAAGATTTGGTTGAGTATCTTGGATTTGCCCAAAATCGGGGCTTTGCCCACGTTTTCGTCGATCGGGCGAACGGAGGTTGAAGACGACTGGCTTTTTACGATTTTGCCCTTCGCCGCCTTTTTCTTTCGATTTTTCTCGCGCGGTATTTTCGTCTTTTCGCGATCCGTCGGCCCCCACCGCTCGGCCGATCGCGAGCGATCGCGAGCGATCGTGTGGCGCGGCTCGCCGCTTTCTGTCGCCCATCACCGCCCGGCCTCACCAGCCTTGCCTACGTGGCAGGCTGTGATTGGTCGAGGCTAAACAATTTTTATTAATTAATCTGTTGGTCATAATTTAAAAATAAATAGTGTTTTGAAATCAGGAAAGCGAGATCTATCCAATAAAAATACTTTTGAAATTTGATTTCGAGTTTTGCGAAAAAGTGTTTTTAATATCAAATTAATTAATTTAAAATCCCTAAAATTAACCCTAAAAATCTATATTTCCAAAGTATACAATATTATATGTTATTTTGATCAGGAGAACCTAACTAAGTCGATTATGATGTTTTTAAGGTCTGAATCGAAGGTTTTTACAAAAAGTTAGTAAATTAGGGTTTCTAATCTTTTAAGTGAATACATGCAATTCTAATAAATGAATTAAATGATATATTAGGAAGTTTGGATCTTTAGTTCGTGAGAAGATCTGAAAAGGGATATTAGGACATCTGTGGCAAAGGTATGTGCTTAGTATGTGTATGTGTTTAGTTTAGTAGTCACATTGTACATCTACCTATCAGTTGGGAATTCTTAATCCAATACCTAGATTTTTCTTATGAGGTTTAATTGATCCAAACCATTGAATATCTTTGAAACCTAAATTGTCTTATTTGCCTCAATATCAGTTATAGTACTCTCTTGTTTGGGTATTTATGCCCCATTGCCATGTTGAATATATTTTGCTTATTCTTGCCATAAATCTCTTAGCATGAAATTAAATGTTCTATTTAAATTTTAAGTAGTGGTACTTATGTACAACCACCCATAGAGGGCATGTATAAAATCTCCCTAGGGGAATGTTTATTATTCTCCCCATTAAAAATTTGTAGGTGACTTGGAAATGTTTATAATTCTTCCCTCACCTAAGGTTAGAGGTTCGGTAGGTGCCTCAACCCTACTTAGTTAGATAGACATATTAATAAGCATGCTAAAATCCTTTATTATCTTTGTTAATGGCAAGTTCTTTAATGAAAACCTCATAATCTTTGATATCCTCTTACACCAAATACTTGTCTAGTTTACTTGTTAAATCTTTTCTTTGCCTTGGATAGATTAGTAGAGTAACACATACCTTTTTCTGTGTTTTCCCTCTTGCTGGGTGCCTTCCCAACCACCCAGGTGTTGGAGCTTTTCAAGGAGAAGAAAGGACTTAAAGAAAGATTCCTTGCTGTGTTCGTTTGCTTGAGGAGAAGGATGCCTAGGTTGCTATAGTTAGATCCTCTGTTCATTCTTACCTTTTCTTTTAAGAAAACAATGATGTAATAAGCAATAAAGCCAATAGGAGGCTTGTAATTTCTTTTCTTTCCGCTGCTATTGACATTTTAATATGTATCTGGAATCATGCTTATTTAATTGGATTATTATGCAATCATCCTCAGAAGTCTAAATTTTTGTTAAAAACTTGTGGATGATGTATTTCCTTTAAATTTTAGTAAGGAGGTGATCTCGCCTCTTTACATTTAGCATATAATGCAAAGGCCACACATTAGAATTGTACAACTATCTCACATGATATGGACTTATCTTAGTTTAAGGCATGACTTTATTATAAAGTTGCTTATAAACAATCACAATGATATACCCTCAACTAGGGTTTCTCATCACATATCTTATGTATCCTTCATCCAATTATATTGGACTTATAATCATATCAAGGTATACGATCATATGAGGTCACTTTCAAATCACCTCTAAATCAAGCATAGAGCACCACGGCCGTGCAACCAAGAACGACCGTGCAAAGGGAAGCCACCACGGCCGTGCTACCTTGCACGACCGTGCTACCTTGCACGGTCGTGCTACAGAAGTTCCCCTCATGAATCATATTCAAGTATGAATTCTATTCTTTCATTAGGGATTAGGGTTTCACATACCATCTCCCTTCTTTAGAATAGGGATTACATATAGCATCACCCTTCATTAGGGTTTCATATCACGTTTCCCATATTCAAGGTTTGCTAATCATTCCCAATTAGGGTTTCTCATGAAATCACCCTGAACTAGGGTTTCACATGGATACACCCTCAACTAGGGTTTACTATTTATCCTAATTAGTGATTTCACATGTAGACAACCTCTTATTAGGGTTATACATGGAATCAACCTCAATTAGGGTTTTCATCATGTATTGGATCCATGCATTTGTTAAGCATTCTTAATTAGTACCATTAATGTATCTCTCACCTAATTACATTAGGTTTCCAAAAAGGTTTGATCAATTGGACCTTCAATAACATGAGGTATCCAATTGAATTAGGGTTTCCAATGTTGATTCCTTCAATCATTGAATTCATGGAACCAATAATCAATTGGACCTATATTCATACTTCAATTGAGTTTGATAAGTCAACCTTAAACTAATTTGACCCTCAATTGACCCTCAATTGATCATCAATTAGGGTTTTATTCAATTGAATTAGGGTTTGGAATCGATGATTCAACAACACTAATCAATGTAAGACTAGTTGATTTGAAACCATTGAACCATCATACAAATTGGGTATGACCTGACCCCAAACGGTCTTGAGGTCGTTTGGATGACCTCCAAACGGTCTTGAGACCGTTTTCCCATCATATCATTCAAAACCAAGCCATCCAAGTAGGGTTTGGATCATTGAAGTGCTCACCAATTCAGCAATTTATTGCAGATCAACTTGGTACCTTTAGGCCTTCAAACACTTAACCATACTCAACCCTAGACCTCCAAACGGTCTTGGGTGACCACCAAACGGTCTTGAGACCGTTTTGATGAGCTCCAAACGGTCTTGAGACCGTTTGGCCCATCCAACCTTTGGATTCTAGTGAAAAATCATCATGGATTGGTCTATTGAGTTGATCAACAAATCATCACTACATTGCAATATGATTAGTACCTTTGGACCTTCAATTGGTCAACTATACTTGACCCCAGACTTACAAACGGTCTTGGGGTGATCCCCAAACGGGTTTGAAACCGTTTGGGTGATCCCCAAATGGGTTTGAACCCGTTTGGGCTAATCAACCCAAAATCTCAACTTAACTCATTGGAATTTCAGCACTGTTTTCAATTAGGGTTTGCCTAATTGAATAGCCTTCAACTCACGATTCCGTGGGAGTTAACCCCTCAAATTTGTAGATTCATTAACCAACATAATGATGAACAGGAATCCCAAACGGTCAATGCTTGGTCAACTCACTCAAACGGTCTTGAACCCGTTTGCCCAAGCAGGTCAAGTTAATCAGGTTGAAAATCAGCACTTAATCCAATTAGGTTTTCCTAATTGATTAGCCTTCAACCTATGATTCCTTTGGATTTAACCCCTACAATTTGGAGGGTCATTAACCAACATCATTATTAACAGTAATCACAAACGGGCAACGCTTGGTCAACCATCTGAAACGGTCTTGAACCCGTTTTCCCAAGCAGGTCAAGTTATTCAGGTTGAAAATCAGCACTTAATTCAATTCGATGTGTCTAATTGATTGGCCTTAAACCTATGATTCCTTTGGAGTTAACCACTCAAATTTGGAGGGTCATTAGCCTACATAATTAGGAACGAGATTACCAAACGGTCAACGCTTGGTCAACTCCTTCAAACGGGTTTGAACCCGTTTCTCACCAAACGGTTTGCAACCCGTTTGGTCACCAAATGGTTTTGGTGAAACCGTTTGGTCCCAACTTTTGAGATCGTTTGCTCCCAAGATATTTGTTGAGGTGCTTTCTTATGATGATGTCATCATAATCTTCCTTCGTGCACCCAAGAACAGCAACCGTTGTTGAAGGAATTTGCAGCAAAGAAATAAAAGTGTATAAAATTGAAGAAATCAATCAACAAAGCATAGAAGATTGATGCAATAGCAATGTTTGAGGGTTTAAGTTATAAAACCCGCCTCCAATTGAGATCCAAAGCTCCAATCTCATGCCGTTAATTGTGGATGAAGCTCTTGCAACTCCCCCTAGGCTCGTCCTCAAGCTTTTGATTGTAAAAGTTGGCTAGGGTTGAAGAGGAGATCGAAATAAGAAGGAATCCATAATTTATTTTCGATTTCCACCATGAAATTATGAAGAACGAAGGTCAAGGGCTTACAAACAGGTTGGGGACGTGCTCCCTGCTCCTACCTAGCTCCATGGTCGGTTTTGCAAGCAAGGGGAAGAAAGAAATCCGAAAAGGCCTTGGTTTGGGCTTGGAAATGACACTTTTATAAGGAAATTGATGAGAGAGAAAATGCCTTATAAAAATCCAATTAATCCCAATAAAGTGGCCGCCTCTTCCCCCTCAACTACCTTGGGTACGAGGCACCTTGCCTTTAATTCTCCTTCATTATCCTCCATTTAAAGAAAAGAAAATTAAGCACCTTAATGCTTATAATATAATATCCCACATGTGAGTGGATATTACTTTTCTTTATAAAAAGGTGAGTGGAATTTCACCTACTTAAGATATGTTCGTTCCTTATCTTGTTAAAGGAACGTCCATCCTTATTCAAAATCAACCCAAAACATTTTGGTTGAAAGCCCTTCAATTATTTTTATTCATTTTTGCCCTAGATCGAATTAGGGTTTCAATTAGGCATTAAATCTTGATTATTTTAATATCAAGATTCTCTCTCCTCCAACTTAATTCAAATGAGGCACCCATCTCATTTTATTTGCTATACATGATGCCAAGAAACATTAAGTACCATATTGAAGTGGTAATTTTCATATTGAACCCTAGATTTTGGGTAAATTGCACTTTACTCCAAAACTAGGTTTTAATGCACAAGGATTGCTTTACAAGCTTAATCTTGGTGTCCAAGCTTGTGGAAACCATACCACTACATAATATTCATTCTTATGATGTCTCAACATCAGAGGAACATCTTATCATGTGTAATTTGCAATTCAACCCCTCAAATTGGGTAATTTGCACTTTAGTCAAAAATAAGCAAACATTGCTTCAACATTGTTCAAACAGGACCAAAATTGAAACATAGGTTCCTTTTAAGCCTTAATTACTTTTCACAAGATGAGATTAAGCATATAATCATCTTTCTTAATCAAAACACCTAGGGTTAAAGCATAACCCATGTCAGGGATGTTACAAATTATAAACCCCTAACAAGGATTTCATCCCCGAAATCCCAGATAAAGGGAACAGATATTATTCATTCATCATATCATCATGTCTCTTCATAACACCTCATTGTTATGTAGACATCATAGAACTTTGATCAGCACAAAGTTCCTTCACACAATATTCTCATAGATTCAAACGAGAACTTATCTTAAAGACATATTTAGTTGTTATGTTTATGCAAAGCATAAACCCCTATCATATTATGTTCATATCATTTTATATAATCAGACTGATTTCATAGTTGACCACTCTAGGTAGTCAACCTAAACCATCTGATATTTCTCAGATACCAGAATCTCTTACCTTGGTATCAATCACATGTGTTGAAAACACATTATATTCTCATCTTTCTTTTATCATATTTACAACTTTATAGAACAGGGATCACCTCCCTTGTTCTCTTTCTCATCATATGAGGGTCATACTTTTACTTCCTCATATACACATACTGATCTGAATTCCTATCAGATCCTTCTTTCTTGTTCTTAAGATATGGTACATTTATCCATATCATATTTCCAATTTCATGATACTCTTTAGATTGTATCAGAATGATTGCTTGATCAGGGCAATCAAAAAGATATCAATATAAGAGTTTCCATACTCACTTTATCATCAATAGTTGTACACCTGATCAGGGTTTACAAGTACTGAGATCAAGTAGTATGCACTTACATGCTATCATATTCCTTTCTTTTCATATTACCATAACATAAGATTTAACATCCCTGGATTTTATCCAGGCATCTCTTCTATACCTATTCCTCTTTCATGGAGGTAAGATCAATATAGAGCATTTAAAAGAATACTGAACATAATTCAAATTCTAGTTCTCATCATTTCATCCCTATATAGCAACCAATGGGGAAAACAATATCAACAATCCTCCTTTTTATAACAAAAAGGGTTTAGTGTACTCAACATGTACACATTTATAACATACCTTGTACTCATATCATGGTCTTACTAGTCTTATTACTGAAGCAAAAACTAAGCCATAGAATCTTTCAGGTGAAAGGTTAAGACCTTTGCACTTACTTAGTGGCTACTTCCCTGGTACACTAGGCATTTATTGCACTATTAGTACCAAAAACTTGGCTGTTTAAAACCATTAGGCAAATGTCTCTAGAATTATAGAGACCATTCCCTACTTCTCAGCTTATTGCCCCTTCTTGGGCACTACCATCACATATTTATTATCTGTCTGAACTCATGGTAGAGTCCACTTTCTTTCTATAAGTTAATCTTTTCCATATTTTCCCTTGTTCCAACATGACTAAGTCATTTAGGAACTCATTTAAAGCTCAAGCTTTTTGTATTAAGGACTGATAACCTAGGTTGTAAGCCTAGCATCCAGTCCACTCATATGCATTACTGTTGCCCTAATCTTCCCAACAAGAGCATGATCATAGGATTCTCTATCCTGATCAGGTCTTAATGGGGATTCTCAGGCACTCATTCTATTCTTGCATGATCCCTTACACCTCTTCTTGGTGCAACAACATTGCCCTAAGCAATGTGTTCATTGTGATCTCCAGTCATTTTAAACTTTACCCTTTCTCTGCACAAGCAGAAATCATTATAGGGTATACTGGAGGATACTAACACAGACTCAACAACTTAGTCCTATGTCTCTGTAGACTCAACGAACCTAGAGCTCTGATACCACTAATTGAAACGACCGTCTCGCGAAAACAGGATTAACTAATGCGGAAGCGAACATTTGCAGCAAAATTATTGAAAATCACTGAAAATTTAAAACCATTTTGCAAAGAGATCCATTCACAGGAAAACTCTTTAACCATGAACCAAAGTATTCCAAATTCATCCTGGTTCACAAGTACACAACATGTACCATTCCTTTTCAAGGATTACAACATTGACTGCCATGTTAACAAATATACACAGGCAGTATAAAAACTTCGAGACACTAAGCCAAAACTCAGATTGATACATTTAAAACTCCGAGAACCTGAGAGTACAGAGACGACACATAAGACTACTATCTATATGACTAGACAGACAATATTTCCACCTGAGATCTTATTGCTGTCCCTGCTGTTGCTGCTGCTCTTTCCCTGTTCTAGGGTTTCTGCTCTGCCTTCCATGCATACCTAAAAATGTTTCCCACGGGGGTGAGACAATTGAAAATTGCCCCAGCGAGAGATATAACTCTCCGCCAAAAACATTGTTATTGCAGTTTATCAAATTAAAACTGAGTAGGGGTTACTTTTACATTATCAGGCAGAATTATTCATCATAGAACAGAATAAGATAATCTCCATTCTCAATGAGGTCATCGCATCTACCCATGGTAGATAAGTAATTCATCTGTCTACTTTGCAGAGAATATAAAGAAACATAATTAACATTTATCTACTAAGGAATACACAAAGAAATGCAACATCAGCCAATGAATCTCCGTATTCAATCCTTAAGCAAACATGCTATACGGCTGATTACATTTTACAATCACACTTATGCTCTGAGGAGATGAGATATACCGCTCATACTCCAACCGACCATTATGAAATCGCCTCGGTACCATACATAGTTCATCAAAAGAGCCAGATTCTTATGACCTCATATGTCTCGGTCAGTACGAGACCACATGCAGGACATCTCATGTCTCTGCTAACTAGCTAGCCAGGGTATTCTGGCACCTTCGCTACAGAGTTACAGCGTCAACTGCACTCTCATCGCCAATCGAGAGATTTCTTGTTTATCTCCTCGATCCGACATTAAATATCATTGGGAGATTCGTGATACATCCATCCCGACATATTCATGAAGGATTGAGAGGTTTCTTGTTTACCTTCTATCAATCTCTTCAAGAGGACGTAAGGATATTTTTGCCCATTTACCCCCACATATTCAAAATATGTGTTCCGGGTTTTGCCGCGGGCACCCGTTTCACCATCACCTATTCCTGACGATGATGGATCTATGGTCAGAGCACTACATGAATAGATTTCACTTGATTTATTAAGTACATTCTCATATTCTTTTAGCATCATCCAAGTTCTCAAACATAACTTATTACAACAATGCTATAAAGAGACATGTACTACTTTTATCAGATATTTATCAGTCTTTCAAAGACCCTGGGAACTCAGTCCCTCATTTCAATACTGGGAATTATCATCCCTTCACTTTCTCATCACCATAATCATATGGTTCTGGGTATTCAAACCCTTAACTCATCATTGAGCATTATTATACCTTTTTCAGGTAACTATCACCTTCAGGTCATCTGACCAAGGCATTCATGATACTTGTTACACAAGCATCACACCTGGCTCACAAGGCCATGAAATATCTTGTCACCTCTCACTAGGTAACAACTTACTCATGTGACTCATAAAAGTCCATGCATATTGCTTCTTTTACTAAGCAACAATCAACATTAAGGCACATAATGCCAATCAACATTTATTATATAAATGTCACAGCTCACACCAGCTATATACATCATCTCATAATATCTGTATGGTTATTAGGCATGATAACAGTCATACAAGATATTCATCACATCATGTGATGTGATAGTAACACCATTATTCCTCTACCAGGAATTAGGGTTTACTATCTAATAGGGCTTTTCATTCCCTTTACCCAAATTAGGGTTAGGGTTCCCCATTTCTCATTAATAAAGAGTTCATGATCTCATTATCTGTCCAACCCTTAATACATTATTCCATACCTCTGGGGCATTCAAGGATATCATATTTGATTATTCTAGAACATTACTTTCATCATATAGCATTAATGATCATCAATTCAAGGTATGAGTTCATTTCTCATCCTTATCATGGTATGATTATATCATACACATCATTTGGGCTTAACCCCATTCTCAAGGTACATTAATTAACACTCATCAAGGTGTAACAACTCATTACATTTCATTGTAATAGTTGCATAACACACTTCATATGTTTCTTACCCAATTATATTGGATTTGAAGTACATCAAGGCATATAAACCTTGAAATGTTGAATGTGATAACTATCATATCTTGATGTATCACTTTCTCATAATTTCAAACTCTGTTGAGTTATCCATCTTATCTTGTATTAAGGTATTTCCCTCTTAATACATTCCATCACTAATCTCTTACCTTTAGCATATAATGCAAAGGCCACACATTAGAATTGTACAACTAGCTCACATGATATGGACTTATCTTAGTTTAAGGCATGACTTTATTATAAAGTTGCTTATAAACAATCACAATGATATACCCTCAACTAGGGTTTCTCATCACATATCTTATGTATTCTTCATCCAATTATATTGGACTTATAATCATATCAAGGTATACGATCATATGAGGTCACTTTCAAATCACCTCTAAATCAAGCATAGAGCACCACGGCCGTGCAACCAAGAACGGCCGTGCAAAGGGAAGCCACCACGGCCGTGCTACCTTGCACGATCGTGTAAAGTGAAGCTACCACGGTCATGCTACAGAAGTTCCCCTCATGAATCATATTCAAGTATGAATTCTATTCTTTCATTAGGGATTAGGGTTTCACATACCATCTCCCTTCTTTAGAATAGGGATTACATATAGCATCACCCTTCATTAGGGTTTCATATCACGTTTCCCATATTCAAGGTTTGCTAATCATTCCCATTAGGGTTTCTCATGAAATCACCCTGAACTAGGGTTTCACATGGATACACCCTCAACTAGGGTTTACTATTCATCCTAATTAGTGATTTCACATGTAGACAACCTCTTATTAGGGTTATACATGGAATCAACCTCAATTAGGGTTTTCATCATGTATTGGATCCATGCATTTGTTAAGCATTCTTAATTAGTACCATTAAGGTATCTCACACCTAATTACATTAGGTTTCCAAAAAGGTTTGATCAATTGGACCTTCAATAACATGAGGTATCCAATTGAATTAGGGTTTCCAATGTTGATTCCTTCAATCATTGAATTCATGGAACCAATCATCAATTGGACCTATATTCATACTTCAATTGAGTTTGATAAGTCAACCTTCAACTAATTTGACCCTCAATTGACCCTCAATTGATCATAAATTAGGGTTTGATTCAATTGAATTAGGGTTTGGAATCGATGATTCAACAACACTAATCAATGTAAGACTAGTTGCTTTGAAACCATTGAACCATCATCCAAATTGGGTATGACCTGACCCCAAAAGGTCTTGAGGTCGTTTGGATGACCTCCAAACGGTCTTGAGACCGTTTTCCCATCATATCATTCAAAACCAAGCCATCCAAGTAGGGTTTGGATCATTGAAGTGCTCACCAATTCAGCAATTTATTGCAGATCAACTTGGTACCTTTAGGCCTTCAAACACCTAACCATACTCAACCCTAGACCTCCAAACGGTCTTGGGTGACCACCAAACGGTCTTGAGACCATTTGGATGAGCTCCAAACGGTCTTGAGACCGTTTGGCCCATCCAACCTTTGGATTCTAGTGAAAAATCATCATGGATTGGTCTATCGAGTTGATCAACAAATCAGCACTACATTGCAATATGATTAGTACCTTTGGACCTTCAATTGGTCAACTATACTTGACCCCAGACTTCCAAACGGTCTTGGGGTGATCCCCAAACGGGTTTGAAACCGTTTGGGTGATCCCCAAACGGGTTTGAACCCGTTTGGGCTAATCAACCCAAAATCTCAACTTAACTCATTGGAATTTCAGCACTGTTTTCAATTAGGGTTTGCCTAATTGAATAGCCTTCAACTCACGATTCCGTGGGAGTTAACCCCTCAAATTTGGAGAGTCATTAACCAACATAATTTGAACAGGAATCTCAAACGGTCAACGCTTGGTCAACTCACTCAAACGGTCTTGAACCCGTTTGCCCAAGCAGGTCAAGTTAATCAGGTTGAAAATCAGCACTTAATCCAATTAGGTTTTCCTAATTGATTAGCCTTCAACCTATGATTCCTTTGGAGTTAACCCCTCCAATTTGGAGGGTCATTAACCAACATCATTATGAACAGTAATCCCAAACGGTCAACGCTTGGTCAACCATATCAAACGGTCTTGAACCCGTTTTCCCAAGCAGGTCAAGTTATTCAGGTTGAAAATCAGCACTTAATTCAATTCGATGTGTCTAATTGATTGGCCTTCAACCTATGATTCCTTTGGATTTAACCCCTCAAATTTGGAGGGTCATTAGCCTACATAATTAGGAACGATATTCCCAAACGTTCAACGCTTGGTCAACTCCTTCAAATGGGTTTGAACCCGTTTCCCACCAAACGGTTTGCAACCCGTTTGGTCACCAAATGGTTTTGGTGAAACCGTTTGGTCCCAACTTTTGAGATCGTTTGCTCCCAAGATATTTGGTGAGGAACTTTCTTATTATGATGTCATCATCATCTTCCTTCATGCACCCAAGAACAGCAACCGTTCTTGATGGAATTTGCAGCAAAGAAATAAAAGTGTATAAAATTGAAGAAATCAATCAACAAAGCATAGAAGATTGATGCAATAGCAATGTTTGAGGGTTTAAGTTATAAAACCCGCCTCCAATTGAGCTCCAAAGATCCAAGCTCACGCCATTAATGGTGGATGAAGCTCTTACAACTCCCCTAGGCTCGTCCTCAAGCTTTTGATTGTAAAAGTTGGCTAGGGTTGAAGAGGAGATCGAAATAAGAAGGAATCCATAATTTATTTTCGATTTCCACCATGAAATCATGAAGAACGAAGGTCAAGGGCTTACCAACAGGTTGGGGACGTGCTCCCTGCTCCTCCCTAGATCCTTGGTCGGTTTTGCAAGCAAGGGGAAGAAAGAAATCCGAAAAGCCCTTGGTTTGGGATTGGAAATGGCACTTTTATAAGGAAATTGATGAGAGAGAAAATGCCTTACAAAAATCCAATTAATCCCAATAAAGTGGCCGCCTCTTCCCCCTCAACTACCTTGGGTACGAGGCACCTTCCTTGCCTTTAATTCTCCTTCATTATCCTCCATTTAAAGAAAAGAAAATTAAGCACCTTAATGCTTATAATATAATATCCCACATGTGAGTGGATATTACTTTTCTTTATAAAAAGGTGAGTGGAATTTTACCTACTTAAGATATGTTCGTTCCTTATCTTGTTAAAGGAACGTCTATCCTTATTCAAAATCAACCCAAAACATTTTGGTTGAAAGCCCTTCAATTATTTTTATTCATTTTTGCCCTAGATCAAATTAGGGTTTCAATTAGGCATTAAATCTTGATTATTTTAATATCAAGATTCTCTCTCCTCCAACTTAATTCAAATGAGGCACCCCTCTCATTTTATTTGCTCTACATGATGCCAAGAAACATTAAGGACCATATTGAAGTGGTAATTTGCATATTGAACCCTAGATTTCGGGTAAATTGCACTTTACTCCAAAACTAGGTTTTAATGCACAAGGATTGCTTTACAAGCTTAATCTTGGTGTCCAAGATTGTGGAAACCATACCACTACATCATATTCATTCTTATGATGTCTCAACATCATAGGAACATCTTATCATGTGTAATTTGCAAGTCAAACCCTCAAATTGGGTAATTTGCACTTTAGTCCAAAATAAGCAAACATTGCTTCAACATTGTTCAAACAGGACCAAAATTGAAACATAGGTTCCTTTTGAGCCTTAATTACTTTTCACAAGATGAGATTAAGCATATAATCATCTTTTTTAATCAAAACACCTAGGGTTAAAGCATAACCCAGGTCAGGGATGTTACATTGGATCTCCAACCATCTATCACAGCCCTTGACCTCCAAACGGTCTTGAGACCATTTGGACCCAAACGGTCTAGACCGTTTGGCCTCCAAACGGTTTTGAGACTATTTGGACCATCAACCATGAAATTGATTCAATTCAATCAGGGTTTCAACACTTCAACCCGATTAGAGTTTGTAATTAGTGGATTATCCATCACTGAACCTATTATGAGTCGATCAATTAGAATCATTGGATCAACATCCAACTACATCAGCAAGTATCTCTAAATGGTCTTGAGACCGTTTGCACCCAAACAGTCTTGAGACCGTTTGGTTTCAATCGGTCTTGAGACCGATTGGTCTCAAGTTGAAACCGTTTGGACCTGATATTTCTTGAGGTGTGTGCTAAGATGACATCATCATCTTCAAGCTTCAAACCTTATAAATTTGCTATGATCTTTGTGGTGATTTCAACAATTAATCAAAAGGAAATTCGGGAAAGAAAAAAGGAATCAACATATGATGAAGAAATGAAATCAATAATGATATTTAAGGGTTAAAGTCATATAACCCACCTTCAAAGTTGAATCCAAGCTTCAAGCTTCACGTCTTTAATGGTGAATGAAGCTTTCTCAACTTCCCAAGGTCCGTCCTCAAGTCTTTGAGTGAAAAGAATGGCTAAAGTTGAAGATTGAATGGAGAAAAGAAGAAAATAAGCATTGAATTTCGATTTCCACCATGAAATAAAGGTTGAAGATGATTAAGGTCTCACCTACAGGTTGGGGTACGTCCTCCTGTTGCACCTAAGCACCCTTGTGTTCAGCCAAAGCAAGGAAAGAAAGAAGTGTCGAAAAAGCCTTTCATGTGGGTGAAAGAATGGAGTGTATATAAGGGAAATTCAAGAGAGAGAAAGTGTTATAAAAATCCTTCAATTCCCTAAATTGGTGCCAGTTATCCCCCTCACTTCCTTGCATACAAATCCATCATCCTCCCCTTCAAAATCCTCTTCTTTATCCATGAATTAAAAGAAAACAATTAAGCACCTTAATCAATTTAATAATAATGTCCAAAAATTAGTGGATATTACTTTTTCTTTAACTAATGTGAGTGGGCTCTCCACTCACTTTAAATATTTCGGTTCCATTGCAAAGAAAAAGGACGTCCATACTTATATAAATTCAACCATCAAATTTTTGGTTGAAGGGCACTTCCATTAATATATTTATTTTTGCATTAAATTGAATTAGGGTTTCAATTATGCTTAAATCTTGATTATTTTAATATCAAGATTCTCTCTCCCCCAAAGAGATTCAAATGAGACGCCCCTCTGATTTTCTTATCTCTAATTGATACCAAGAAACATTAGGGACTCTCTAGAAGTTGTATTTTGCATATTGAACCCTAGGTTTTGGGTAAATTGCACATTACACCAAAACTAGGTTTTAATGCACAAACATTGCTTAATAAGCTCTTTCTTGGTTCTCAGGCTTCCACAAGCCATACCTCTACATCATTTTCATTCTAATGATGCTTCAACACTTGAGGAACATTTTATCATGTAACATTTGCAAGTTAACCCCTCAACTTGGGTAATTTGCACTTTAGTCCAAAACGGGCAAAACATTGTTTTCAACATTATTCAAAAAGGACTAAAATTGAAGCATAAGTTCCTCTTGAGCCTTAGTTACTTTTTAAAAGTAAGATTAAGCATATAATTATCTTTCTTAAACAAAACATCTAGGGTTAAAGCATAACCCAGGTCAGGGATGTTACAAATTATCCACCCCTAACAGGGATTTCGTCCCCGAAATCATCAAAAGAAAAGAGAAGGGTACTTCCTCCTCATCTCTTCCTCTAGCTCCCACGTAGCTTCTTCAATACCATGGTGATTCCAGAGAACTTTCACAAGACATATGTCTTTCTTTTTCAGCTTTTTAATTCTTTTATCAAGGATCATCATATGTCCTTCAACATATGATATATCATCATTTAATTCTACCTCCACACGTTGCAAAACTAACTCTTTGTCAGGATGACACTTTCTCAGCATGGAGATATGGAAAACTAGATGAAACTTATGCAGCTCAGATGGCAACTCCAGCTTATAGGCTACCTTTCCAATCTTTTCAATGATTGGATAAGGCCCCATAAATCTAGGAGCTAACTTTCCTTTCTTTCCAAATCTAAGGACACCTTTACAAGGTGAGACCTTGAGATATACTCTATTTCCAACTTGGAATTCTAAAGATCTTCGTCGTTTGTCGGCGTACGACTTCTATCTATCCTGTGTAGTCTTTAATTGTTGTTGTATTACTTTAATCTTCTCAGTTGTCTGCTACACTAGCTCAGGACCCAAAAGTTGATATTCTCTTGTTTCATACCAACATAAAGGAGATCTACAACGTCTACCATATAATGCTTCATATGGTGCCATATCAATACTGTGTTGATAGCTATTATTATAAGCAAATTCTATCAAGATCAGGTGTAGATCCCAACTTCCTACAAACTGAAGGACACATGCCCTAAGCAAATCATCCAAGGTTTGTATGGTCCTCTCAAATTGTCCATGTGTCTGTGAGTGAAAGGTAGTACTAAACCTTAACTACATACCTAAATCTTTATGGATTTGTTCCCAAAAACGACTCGTGAACTAGGGACCTCTATCAGAAACAATAGTAGCTGGAACCCCGTGCAACCACACTATCTCATCTATATATATCTGTACAAGCTTCTCAGCAGTGTAGGTTGTTTTGACCGGAAGGAAATGTGTTGTCTTAGTCAACCTATCAACTATTACCCATATGGAATCATGACTTTTGATTGTTCTAGGCAAACCAACCACAAAGTCCATGGTCACATGATCCCATTTCCACTATGGTATAGGCAAAGGTTGCATTGTTCATGCGGACTTTTGATGTTCAGCTTTAACCTGCTGACACATCAGACACCGCATAACAAACTCAGCTACATTCTTCTTCAATCCTGGACACCAATGCATATCCTTCAAGTTACGAGACATTTTGGTGCTCCCTGGATGCATTTCATACATCTAAGAATGAGCTTCCTCCAAGACTAACTTCTTTAAGTCATTGGCATTAGGTACTACCATCCTACCATGGTAACAGACTACCTGATCCTATGACTCATGAAAGCCATCCCATTTCTCACTACCATACTCTGACCTGATCTGCTAAACCACAATATCAACTTGTTGTGCTTCTTTAATCTGCTGTCTTACAGTAGGTTTCACTTGCATCTCAGCTAACAACCCGACTAACAATGATACATTAAGCTGTATATTGTTTTGCCTCAAGGAGATAAGCATATCTCTTTTAAAGCACACCAAGGAGTTCAACTGTGCTTTATCTAAGGCTGGTGATGATGATTTCCTACTTAGTGCATCATTCACTACATTAGCCTTCCCTGTATGATAATCAATTGTACAATCGTAGTCCTTGATTAGCTCCATCCAGCGGTGTTGTCTCATATTCAACTCATGTTGTGAGAAGATATATTTTAGATTCTTATGGTCTGTGAAAATCTGGAATGTTTCTCCATAGAGATAATGTCTCCAGATCTTCAAAGCATGGACCACAGCAGGTAGCTCTAGATCATGTGTCAGATAATTCTCCTCATGTTTCTTAAGTTGTCTAGAGGCAAAAGAAATCACTTGATTATCTTGCATCAACACACATCCTAGACCATTCTTAGATGCAACACAGAAAACAATATACCCCTTCCCTTGCTCAGGTAACACCAACACAGGTGTACTTGTTAACCTTTCTTTCAACAGCTGGAAAGAATGTTGACACTTGTCATTCTAGACAAAAGGAACCTCCTTCCTGGTCAACTTGGTTAGGGGTAAAGCTATAGAATTGAAGTTCTAATGAACCTCCTGTAATAGCCCGCCGGTCTTAGGAAACTGTGTATCTCCGTCGTTGTCTTTGGTTGTTCCCATTGCAGTGATATGATCACTTTCTAGTGCATTACAAGTTATTAGAGAAAAAGAGTTGCCAGAAGTCTCACGACTCTTAAGTAAGAAAAAGTTAATACTACCATCTAGTCTAGAAGCTTTATAAGGATTCATGCTCTTTAGCACCTTCAACACTTCTAACAAAAGTACAATATTCCTTTGTGCATGTCTCATCTGACAGGAAGTACACGGATTGTCCCACATTCCTATGCATCAGCCCACACCTAGTTCAATAGAGCTTTCTTAAAATAATCAACCACCATAGACATGATCACTAACTCCTCAAGGATCCATTCATTGATGGATTTCTTTAGAGTCGTTATGGTGTTGAATCTTTTCCACTGGTTAACCCCTTGATTGAACTGTGTTAATTTATTCAACTATCTGTAATCAATGCATAACCGCATAGAAGACACTATGTGAGTAGAAGACACTATCAAATAAATTGGAAGACACTAGAATAGACTCAACAACCTTAATCCTATGCCTCTGTAGACTCAGCAAACCTAGAGCTCTGATACCACTAATTGTGATACACCGTTCGAATAAAAAAGCCATTAAGTAAGTGGAAGCGATCATTAACAACGGATTACTGAAAATCACTAAAAATTAAAACCATTTACAAAGAGATCCAATCACAAGAAAACTCTTTTATCAAGAACCAATGTATTTTGTTTACATCCCGGTTCATAAGTACATATCCTGTACCATCCCTTCTTGAGGATTACAAGCATCAACTGCTTTGTTAAAACTATACACAGATAGCATAAGAACCTCGAGGCGTCAAGCCAGAATCTCAGATCGATTCATTAAAAGTACTAACTACTAACTCCTAGGACCTGAGAGTACAAAGACAACTCATAGGACTCATATTTACAAGACACGACAATTAGTATCTCCACCTGAGATGTCACTATTGTCCCTGATGCTGTTGTCCTTCCTCTGTAGTAGGGTTTCTACCTCCTCGTCCTCGTCCACCTAAAAATGTTGGATCCCATGGGGTGAGACAAATGAAATTGTCCCAACGAGAGATATAACTCTCCACTAGAAACATTATTATTGCAAATAAATAGAAATAAACTAAGCAGAGGAATATCTATTGAACAACATGATTAAATCATTATTAAGCAGAATAGAGTAATATCATCTATTCATTTTAATAAGGAATATGAAGAACATGTATAATATTTATCCATTTCAGGATACAATAAGCAGTGTTACATCAACCAACAGTTTCCGTAATTCGTCCTTAAGCAAATATGCTACATGGCTGAATTACATACAATCATTTTGATGCCCTGAGGAAGTGAGCCGTACTGCTCAAATCCAACCTTCGGTTACAAAACCCAAAGTCGGTGCCATACAAGATCAAAGGAAGAGCCAGACTCCTCGATCTCATCTGTCTCGGTCGGTGCGAGACCACAAGCAGGACCGCAGTCTCTTGCATAAGTGACGTCAGTCACAGGGTTAGCTCTCATAGGCTACCCAATCTCTACCCTGCCTTGGTACAGGTCCCGGCGCTAGTAAATATGAGCCACGAGCCAATTCACCGTGCTCACTGAGCCATGAACGCATTCATGCTCCATCACACTGAGCCATGGGCCTGTTCACCATGCTCTTAAACATATCTTGAGTCTACAACCAAAGTTGCACTCTAATCCTCCTATTTTCAGCTAGGAGTAACCCCACATTTTCAACAATATACGCTCTGGATTAACCGGCAGGTAAACTTGTTTCCCCATCACCAGCTACTGACGATGATGGATCTATGGCCAAAGCTCTACATGATAATATTGCACTGGATTATTTAAGTACATTACCATATTCTTTTAGCATCAGTCAAGTTTTCAAACAAGAATTATTATGACAAATGCTACAAAGAAACAATACTCCTTTCAAATACTTTTCAAAACTTTATAAAGCATTGGGATCTCAATCCCTTGTCTGATTGTTTGGAATTCACATCCCTCAACATCATCATCATCATGTTTGCTGGATCTGGGTATTCAAACCCTTAGTTCATCAATGAACATGGTTACCACTTATCAGTAACTATTACCTTCAGGTCATCTGACCAAGGTATTTAGGATACTTGTTACACAAGCATTTCACATAGTTCACCAGGTATATTCAACTTCTTGTCACCTATCACTAGGTAACAAATAAAGTAATGGCTCACATGGCCCATTACTAACATAATTCATACCTGGTTATTCTCATAATATCATGATACCTGCATGGTTAGTATACTTGATAACAACCATATCAATTTCATATCAACATCATGCAATACAAAGATAACATCATTATTCCCTCATTACGGTTAGAGTTTCTCATCTTTATCAATTAGGGTTTCACATAATATCTCCCTGAATTATGGTTTCACATAATATCACCATGTATTATGGTTTCACATAATATCACCCTGTATTAGGGTTTCATATCATTATCAATTAGGGTTTCACATAATATCTCCCTGAATTAGGGTTTCTGTAAAGAGTGAGACCTTATAGGGGGTCCACTCTTCACGAAATTGAAGAATATCTCCATCCAATCCCAAACATACCAAAATGGTAAGAAGGGAAGGAGGAATTTCATTCATTTCTCAAACGGTACATATTACAGAGCATGATAATGGATAAGCAGCGGAAACAAAACTATTACAAAGTTACAATGTGTATCATAATACAATTGCTCACCACCATAAAAGGTGATATTACAAAATCTTGAACTAACTACACTTAAGGCCAGTAGCAGAGAGTAACCTAGCCTTTCCAAGCTATCCTTAGGTACAATTCTCTTTATATGATCTTCGAGCAACCTTGATCTTTTAATGCACCTAAACCTAGGTGGAAGGGAACATCACCCAGAATATAGGAAACAACATAGAGGTCAACAAAGAGCTGAGTATGTACATATATTAAACACTTTGGGCATTATATAGGGTTATGAGTGAAAAAAGAGATGTTCCCTCAAGAAGGGGGCTATTAGCAATTAGGTAAGTTCAAAAGGAATATAACAAAAGAAATGAGGCATATTAAATTTCAGATTACAAGCATAATAATAAAGAGTGTCTTGCCATAATAATCATCCACAAATTCACATTAAAACAATAATAATTTGCATGCATAACAATGTAGACTAAATATACCTAAAACAGGGCCATAACACCATAGGATCATGGCCTAAAAGAAATAAAGGTGGAAATGCACACCCCGGGCAGAAAAGCACGCCCTATATAAGTATTGTTGTACATAAGTACCACTATTATAGATATTGTAGTCAAACATGTAGCATGCATAAAATAGAGAGCAAGATTGGCATTACAATTAGTTTCTCATAAATGGTAATCAAAGCATGAGGGGTCCAAGAACCCATTATAAACAAGGTATCACAACAACTAAATGGATATAATGAATTGAGAGTGGGAAAATATAAATGTCCAAGTAAATGGATTTCCAAGTAGAATAACGGTTCAAGAGATGCCTCATTAAATAAATGTAGGTTCAGTCAAATAATGCCCAAAATAAAATAGAGGATGTACATACCTGATCTTCACGGCTAAGACTTAACTCAATCTATATACTTGGTCCATGAGGTCGAGTTTCCAACCTAGGAACATATTTGGTATATTAGTCAAACCAAAGCAAACTTGTGTATAGATTCCTAGTATAGCTATACATATTGTTCTTATTCCGATTCTGGTCACCTAAAGATACATTAGGGATTTTGATCTTAAAGTGGACACGTGATCTATTATATATATATATATATATATATATATATATATATATATATATATATATATATATATATATATATATATATCATAGTGCTAAGATCTATCTTAAGTCACAAATATAAGTATGTCTAGTATACACATATGTGTGGGTTATAGTTTGAATTCCTCCTTTAAATCTTGTAATGGTATCCTCTCTCTATAAAGCATATAGTTTGTTGTGAAATAGGTGCACATCATACACCACATTATTATCCTTTAAGCAGAGTCTCCCTTTATAAATTCATTCAATTAAACTTGTGAATATATGGATCTATTTGACTCATTAATTGTCATAAAGTTGTCCAAAATCTACTTAGTATCTATATCTAGGATTTTGAGGCCCTAACATATTTGGTAGCTATAGTTAATGGTACACATAATATAGGGTGTAAAATACGAACCACTTAGCCACATATATATTGCATAACTATGGTAAGAATCAAAGTATTATCATCTTAGTTAACACTACATATCCCATTAATGGCTAAACATGTATGTTAGGTTTACAAGGAAAACTGATATGATTGCTAGCTTGTTTTATAGTAGTGTGAATACCCTATTACATATATTTATACGGATTCAATTAGTAAGATATGGTGAAATTGGTTTATAAATTTCCTAACATTTGTTATAGGTATAGTTCCATATATGTACTATGTAACTGAGACGTGAAGATTACTATCATTGTTATTCAATGATGCAACAATTGCTATCTAGATTAGTATCCTTAATTGACTTTCTATGGTGATAATCATATTAAAGCTGAAGAAGATGTTTACCGAAAGTCAATGGACGTTTGTTCAAATGAATCGATCTTCAGGTCAGCACTATGGACGGACTACATCCTCTCCTCTGGTACAGAGACTAGGGAATAGTATGACACACATGAATGCATTGCACATGTGGTTGATGTAGTGGGTTGCATATGTAATTGTAGATGGAAAGGGGTGTTAACAACATGGTGTGGAGACATGGGATGATCGTTGGACACAGAACCACGACCAAAGTCTGTACACCACTGACAAGGAGAAAGAAGGATAAGGTGGCAGTGGTGTGATCTGTGTAGATAGAATTTAGTTCACAGTGGACCACTATAGATGACATATATGTTGGGTCAAAGGTGCAGGCATGGTATTTGCAGAGGCACAATTGGCACAGATCTATAATGGCTTGGTCGGAGTTGAGGCAGGTGGTGAAGGTTGTAACATTGTAGTGGCTGAGAGGTGAGGTTGCGGAGGAGTAGGGTCGCTACAGTTTTGTAGCGCCAAGGAAGATGAAGGGGAAGAAGATGAATCAATGGGTGGTGACGCAAGGGAGAAGAAACTCTTTGTCACCCTTGTGCATCAGTTTCAAGTTGGTGACACCGATGACTATGATTCTTGGTGGCGTGATTGCTCCATTGGTGTCTAGCCATGTCATCCGTCGTAAACCCTGGGGGTGTGGTAGCCTCTATTCCTGACCAGGTCACTATGGAGAAGATGTCAAAGGAGGTCACAATAAGGGATCAAGTATGATATGCCATCATTGCTTGTAGATAAGGAGAGAGGTGTAGAGGGTCGTATTCCGTGACGCCCTGATGATGGGGTTGGCCGATAGTTCTGGTCGTCGCCCATGCTTTTGCTGGCCCCTGCACCTAAAAGCAGGAGATCTGAGACCTGCGGAGGCTACTGGGGTTAGGAAGCAGAAGAAAGAGGAGGAGCAAGGAGGGAGGGAGGAGAAGAAGTGAGGATGGAGGAGGAGGTGTAAGAGTAAGAGGGAAAGGGAGGAGACTAAGAGGGAAAGGGAGGAGCCACCAGAGCGAAAGGAGGGATGCGGAAGAGTCGCTCTTGGATCGCGAGATAGATGTGGGAAGGAAGTGAGCGGAAAAGACTAAGTTATATAGGTCATTCGCATGACATATGCATTAGAACAAAAAAATGGTAATTAATATGTGTCACCGATTTAATTTAATTCAACCATCTATCTTATAATCTACCTACTAAGCCCCTATGTAGGATGTATTTGACATCAGATTAAGCCCAAAATAGGTAGGTCGCCTAATTAGGATATGAGGCACACGAATTTGGACTTAGTTTTGCCTTTTGAGATTAATTGCTCTATATTTTCCCCATAAATCACTTAATCATTATATTAAGGTTTTTAAGTTCATCCTAATGATCAAATAGGGTAAATGCTCTTTATTTACCTACAAATATCTCCCTCCAAGGTCCTAGGGCTATACTATGTATTAAATTAATATTAGGACAAGAGTGTGGTATCACTATTCACCACTTACCTATAATTCAATTATAACATCCTAAGATTTATGTCCATGGGATACAATTGAGTCAATTAGGCTATTAGTTCTCAACAATGTATAATCTATCATAAATTTAGGGAATTATGCACACTAAAAGGTCGTCGTCATCCTCATCATTAACATCATCGACATCATCACCTACTCTTCCTCATCATCATCAACATCATTAACATATTATTATTTAAAATGGTCACATGGGAAAAATTCAGGAATTCCACCATACTGAGTATGTTCACCCTAGTCTATACTATATAGTCATCCATACCATTTAATTAATAGCGATTTGGGGTATAGGATATTAGTTTGAGCTTCTAAGTGTAATTTCTCTCTTACCCCTATTTGACATAAATACATCCTTCAAGGGTAACTCGAGTTAAATTTTAAAATCTATTTTAATCACCAAAATAACATTTATGGTGGTGATTATCAAGGTTCATCTAAATTCCTAATTTGGTAGCCTCTACATATGTTGACATTATTTCTAGGAGTTATCAAAGTTTTACTTGTTGTAGCTGCTATTAATCCTGATTATACATTTTGATTCCTAATGAATAAACTGTATGAAAATCCACCCCTTAAAAGGTTTAAACTATAACTTAGTGCATAACCTAGAGGGAAAAAAAGGGTGGATCCACTAGGTCTGATATATATATCCGAAACTAATTATGTCAGTCTTAGGCCATATGGTATTAGGGTTGAACATTGCAACCAAGGGTACTTCACTAAAGAGATTCTCTACTACTCAACTTTCTTCTGGTGGTGCTTTGGTTCCAAAAACCATAGATAAAATCTGAAAACTTTTCTTTTGTACATATAAATTAATAATTAAAATAAGCTTGACGAATAAAAACATGCGGTGAAAAATCCAAAATTGGCGCCAAAATCAACCAGAGAGCCAATTCAACCACCACTTACTATTATTTTATCATCACATCCTTTACTTAAAGGGTCTAATCCTTCAGACACCTCATAGGGCATTGACTACACTTCAACTATGTTTTTTTTTACATGGGAGGGAGAAGGGTTTCCTACTACGCACGGTCAAATTCATCAAACCCTTACGAGGTAAGACATCTATCAATCCCCATGTCACTCTCAAGCATAACTGACCCAACCTCATCGCAAGACCTAAGGAAGTCATATGATCATCTAATAATTATAGTAAGGCATATGTGATCCTTCTACACTTGACGGTTTACAATCATAGTCCCATCACAAGACAAGATGAACTATATAGTAAATCTACCAATAACATCATTCACTAGGTAACCTAATTGCACCCTGGAGGCGAGAGAGGCAAACTCCTAAGAATATTATACAAAACTTAATAGCTTCCACCCACTAAACCTCATGTATGAGGCATAAAAGCTAATCAAGCATGGTATCCAAACCTTAGATAAGTGGTCTTGGGACATACCTATGTTGTGATTCTTCACATTGAAGGCAAGGCAGGCCTAACAATAACTAAGCTCATTCTTACCATCACTTCGTAACAAGGGAATCATCTAAATTCCTAAGATTTACATTGGAATTTTTATTTATATTTATAGTTCATGTGTTCTCAGCACCCCCATAGTAGGTGTATTCAAGGCATGCTAGAGAACAAAAAAAAGTAAAGGGATTTAAGGTGAGAACCAGAATATGCCTACCTATGACTATCTAAGTCAATCTGCACTTCATAGTTGTTAGGATAAAATCCTATAAAATTATGAGATGTAAACCAAAAACTACAAGAGTCAGCTCGATGTAGTTTCATCCCACCTCCATAAAGACGATGTGGGTGTTAAGGATTACTAAGGACTAACTCACACTCACCTAGGTGGGTTGAGGAGAGCAAGTGACCAAATTAGTCAGGGGTTGAAAACCTTAATTTTATTGACTACTAGGAAATAGGTTTATCAATAACCTCTAAGGGTCACCTATCTAATTAAGGGTCAACCAATAATAACTTGAAATAGTCAATTTGCCGACTGCTTTGGCTCTGATACCATTTTGTAAAGAGTGAGACCCGATAGGGGGTCCACTCTTCACTGAATTGAAGAATATGTCCATACAATCCCAAACATACCAAAAGGATAAGAAGGGAAGGAGGAATTTCATTCATTTCTCAAATGGTACATATTACAGAGCATGATAATGGATAAGCAGCGGAAACAAAACTATTACAAAGTTACAATGTGTATCATAATACAATTACCCACCACCATAAAAGGTGATATTACAAAATCTTGAACTAACTACACATAAGGCCAGTAGCAGAGAGTAACCTAGCCATTCCAAGCTATCCTTAGGTACAATTCCCTTTATATGATATCTGAGCAACCTTGATCTTTTAATGCACCTAAACCTGGGTGGAAGGGAACATCACCCAGAACATAGGAAACAACATAGAGGTCAGTAAAGAGCTGAGTATGTACATATACTAAACACTTTGGGCATTATATATGGTTATGAGTGCATAAAGAGATGTTCCCACAAGAAGGGGGCTATTAGCAATTAGGTAAGTTCAAAAGGAATATAACAAAAGAAATGAGGCATATTAAATTTTAGATTACAAGCATAATAATAAAGAGTGTCTTGCCATAACAATCATCCACAAATTCACATTAAAACAATAAATATTTGCATGCATAACAATGTAGACTAAATATACCTAAAACAGGGCCATAACACCATAGGATCATGGCCTAAAAGAAATAAAGGTGGAAACGCATACCCCGGGTGGAAACACACGCCCTATATAAGTACGGTTGTACATAAGCACCACTATTATAGATATTCTAGTCAAACATGTAGCATGCATAAAATAGAGAGCAAGACTGGCATTACAATCAGTTTCTCATAAATGGTAATCAAAGCATGAGGGGTCCAAGAACCCATTATAAACAAGTTATCACAACAACTAAATGGATATAATGAATTGAGAGTAGGAAAATATAAATGTCCAACTAAATCGATTTCCTAGTAGAATAACGGTTCAAGAGATGCCTCATTAAATAAATGTAGGTTCAGTCAAATAATGCCCAGAATAAAATAGAGGATGTACATACCTGATCTTCACGGCTAAGACTTAACTCAATCTATATACTTGGTCCATGAGGTCGAGTTTCCAACCTAGGAACATATTTGGTATATTAGTCAAACCAAAGCAAACTTGTGTATAGATTCCTAGTATAGCTATACATATTGTTCTTACCCCGATTCTGGTCACCTAAAGATACATTAGGGATTTTGATATTAAAGTGGACACATGATCTCTCTCTCTCTCTCTCTCTCTATATATATATATATATATATATATATATATATATATCATAGTGCTAAGATCTATCTTAAGTCACAAATATAAGTATGTCTAGTATACACACATGTGTGGGTAATAGTTTGAATTCCTCCTTTAAATCTTGTAATGGTATCCTCTCTCTATAAAGCATATAGTTTGTTGTGAAATAGGTGCACATCATACACTACATTATTATCCTTTAAGTAGAGTCTCCCTTTATAAATTCATTCAAATAAACTTGTGAATATATGGATCTATTTGACTCATTAATTGTCATAAAGTTTTCCAAAATCTACTTAGTATCTATATATAGGATTTTGAGGCCCTAACATATTTGGTAGCTATAGTTAATGGTACACATAATGTAGGGTGTAAAATATGAACCACTTAGCCACGTTTATATTGTATAACTATGGTAAGAATCAAAGTATTATCATCTTACTTAACACTACATATCCCATCAATGGCTAAACATGTATGTTAGGTTTACAGGGAAAACCGATAGGATTGCTAGCTTGTTTTATAGTAGTGTGAATACCCTATTACATATATTTATACAGATTCAATTAGTAAGATATGGTGCAATTGGTTTATAAATTTCCTAACATTTGTTATAGGTATAGTTCCATATATGTACTATGTAACTGAGACGTGAAGATTACTATCGTTGTTATTCAATGATGCAACAATTGTTATCTAGATTAGTATCCTTAGTTGACTTTCTATGGTGATAATCATATTAAAACTGAAGAAGATGCTTACCGAAAGTCAATGGACATTTTTTTAGATGAATCGATCTTCAGGTCAGCACTATGGATGGACTAAATCCTCTCCTCTGGTACAGAGACTAGGGAATACTGTGACACACATGAATGCATTGCACATGTGGTTGATGTAGTGGGTTGCATATGGAATTGTGGATGGAAAGGAGGTGTTAACAACATGGTGTGGAGACATGGGATGGTCGTTGGACACAGAACCACGACCAAAGTCTGTACACCACCGACAAGGAGAAAGAAGGACAAGGTGGCAGTGGTGTGATCTATGTAGATAGAATTTAGTTCACAGTGGACCACTATAGATGACATAGATGTTGGGTCAGAGGTGCAGGCATGGTACTTGCAGAGGCATAATTGGCACATATCTATAATGGCTTGGTTGGAGTTGAGGCAGGTGGTGAAGGTTGTAATGTTGTAGTGGCTGGGAGGTGAGGTTGCGGAGGAGTAGGGCCTCTACAGTTTTGTAGCGCCATGGAAGATGAAGGGGAAGAAGATGAATCAATGGGTGCTGACGCAAGGGAGAAGAAACTCTTTGTCACCCTCATGCATCAGTTTCAAGTTGGTGACACCAATGACTATGATTCTTGGTGGCACGATTGCTCCATTGGTGTATGGCCATGTCATCCGTCGTAAATCCTGGGGGTGTGGTAGCCTCTCTGCCTGACCAGGTCACTATGGAGAAGATGTCAAAAGAGGTCACAACAAGGGATCAGGTATGAGACACCATCATTTCTTGTAGACAAGGAGAGAGGTGTAGAGGGTCGTATTCCGTGACGCCCTGATGATGGGGTTGGCCGACAGTTCTGGTCGTCGCCCATGCTTCTACTGGCCCCTGCACCTAAAAGCAGGAGATCTGAGACCTGCGGAGGCTACTGGGGTTAGGAAGCAGAAGAGAGAGGAGGAGCAAGGAGGGAGGGAGGAGAAGAAGTGAGGATGGAGGAGGAGGCGTAAGAGTAAGAGGGAAAGGGAGGAGATGCCGGAGTGAAAGGAGGGATGCGGAAGACTCGCTCCTGGATCGCGAGATAGATGCGGGAAGGAAGCGAGCGGAAAAGACGGAGTTATGCAGGTCGTTCACATGACAGATGCATTAGAATAGAAAATTGGTAATTAATATGTGTCACTAATTTAATTTAATTCAACCATCTATCTTATAATCTACCTACTAAGCCCCTATGTAGGATGTATTTGACATCAGATTAAGCCCAAAATAGGTAGGTCGCCTAATTAGGATATGAGGCACACATATTTGGACTTAGTTTTGCCTTTTGAGATTAATTGCTCTGTATTTTTCCCATAAATCACTTAATCATTATATTAAGGTTTTTAAGTTCATCCTAATGATCAAATAGGATAAATTCTCTTTATTTACCTACAAATATATCCCTCCAAGGTCCTAGGGCCATACTAGGTATTAAATTAGTATTAGGACAAGAGTGTGGTATCACTATTCACCACTTACCTATAATTCAATTATTAAGGTTATAACATCGTAAGATTTATGTCCATGGGATACAATTGAGTCAATTAGGCTATTAATTCTCAACAATGTATAATCTATCATAAATTTAAGGAATTATGCACACTAAAAGGTCCCTATTTGAAACAAAAATCAAGAGGAAGGAAAGAGGGATATTGGATAACAATATAATTGAATAGGGGCCTAGAAGAACGGAGGATTAGCCTATGTGTCTGGAATCGAGTATGTTACAGTTTCACACATCATTATCTTGAATTAAGGTTCCTTATAATTTTCCCCAAATTAGGGTTTCATGTAACTTTACCCGAAATTAGGGTTTCATGAAGCATCCTCTTAAGTTAGGATTTTTCATTATATTACCCTGAATTGGGATTTCTCATATCATCACCCTAGATTAGGGTTACACCATTACCCTAGGTTAGGGTTTCACCTAGAATTTCCCTAAATTAGGGTTAGGGCTCATCAACCTTCTCGATTAGGGTTTCATGATCTCTTTATCAAGGATCATATCCTAATTACATATTTTATTCATGTTGAAAGTGTTGAGGCTTAACCACTACATGATTATTATACATGTATGAATTCCTCTCTCTCTCATCTTCTCTAGGATGTTGATTACTTCAAGCTTTATTAGAATAGGTCATCCCTTCATTCAAGTACATACATTTAGGGTTAACATAGTGTATTGAGACATTGCTTCCATAAACATCAAAGGTTAACCCCTCTAAGGGTACTAATCACCCTAGTACCTTAAAGGTACAACCATTGTAATTATCTTTGATATACATCATTAACAATCATGGGGTTAATTGATCTTTCATCACATTAGGTCTTCAAACGGTTTTGGTTGCATTGAACCTCTAAATGGTTTTGACCCCTCAACCTCCAAACGGTTTTGAAACTATTTGCCCTCCAAACGGTTTTGAAACTGTTTGGGCATCTAGGGTTGAGACCGTTTTCCCTCCAAATGGTTTTGAAATGGTTTGGGCATCTAGGGTTGAGACCGTTTTCCCTCTAAACGGTTTTGAAACCATTTGGGCACTCAACCCTTGAAATCGTTTGATCACATGTACATTGAAACCGATTGGATAAATCAACCTTGAAACAGATTGGACCTCGAAACAGTTTGAGACCGTTTGATCTCAAACAGTTTGAAGACCGTTTGATTCCAAACGGTTTCAAGACCATTTGGACTCAAACGGTCTCAAGACAGTTTGGTCCAAACTACCTTGAAACCGAAAGGATCATCTAGGGTTTCCTTCAACCAATCAATTAGGGTTTGCTTCATTGAATCATTCATCAATTGAACCATTGAGAGTACATAAAATTATAACCCTATGATCTCCAACCATCCATCACAGCCCTTGACCTCCAAACGGTCTTGAGACCATTTGGACTCAAACGGTCTTGAGACCGTTTGGCCTCCAAACGGTTTTGAGACCGTTTGGACCATCAACCATGAAATTGATTCAATTCAATCAGGGTTACAACACTTCAACCCGATTAGAGTTTGTAATTAGTGGATTATCCATCACTGAACCTATTATGAGTAAATCAATTAGAATCATTGGATTAACATCCAACTATATCAGCAAGTATCTCCAAATGGTCTTGAGACCGTTTGCACCCAAACGGTCTTGTGACCGTTTGGTTTCAATCGGTCTTGAGACCGATTGGTCTCAAGTTGAAATCGTTTGGACCTGATATTTTTTGAGGTGTGTGCTAAGATGACATCATAATCTTCAAGCTTCAAACCTTCTAAATTTGCTGTGATCTTTATGGTGATTTCAATAATTAATCAAAAGGAAATCCGGGAAAGAAAAAAGGAATAAACATATGATGAAGAAATGAAATCAATAATGATATTTAAGGGTTCAAGTTATATAACCCACCTTCAAAGTTGAATATAAGCTTCAAGATTCACGTATTTAATGGTGAATTAAGCTTTCTCAACTTCCCAAGGTCCGTCCTCAAGTCTTTGAGTGAAAAGAATGGCTAAAGTTGAAGATTGAATGGAGAAAAGAAGAAAATAAGCATTGAATTTCGATTTCCACCATGAAATCAAGGTTGAAGATGATTAATGAGCTCACCTAAAGGTTGGGGTATGTCCTCCTATTGCTCCTAAGCTCCCTTTTGTTCGGCCAAAGCAAGGAAAGAAAGAAGAGTTGAAAAAGCATTTCATGTGGGTGAAAGAATGGAGTGTATATAAGGGAAATTCAAGAGAGAGAAAGTGTTATAAAAATCCTTCAATTCCCTAAATTGGTGCCACTTATCCCCCTCACTTCCTTGCATATGAAGCCATCATACTACCCTTCGAAATACTATTCTTTATCCATGAATTAAAAGAAAATAATTAAGCACCTTAATCAATTTAATAATAATATCCAAAAATTAGTGGATATTACTTTTTCTTTAACTAATGTGAGTGGGCTCTCCACTCACTTTAGATATTTTGGTGCCATTGCAAGGCACAATGACGTACATACTTATATAAATTCAACCATCACATTTTTTGTTGAAGGGCACTTCCATTAATATATTTATTTTTGCATTAAATTGAATTGGGGTTTCAATTATGCTTAAATCTTGATTATTTTAATATCAAGATTCTCTCTCTCCCAAAGAGATTCAAATGAGACGCCCCTCTAATTTTATTATCTCTAATTGATACCAAGAAACATTAGGGACTCTCTAGAAGTGGTATTTTGCATATTGAACCCTAGGTTTTGGGTAAATTGCACATTACACCAAAACTAGGTTTTAATGCACAAACATTACTTAATAAGCTCTTTCTTGGTGCTCAGGCTTCCACAAGCCATACCTCTGCATCATTTTCATTCTTATGATTGTTCAATACTTGACGAACATTTTATCATGTAACATTTGCAAGTTAACCCCTCAACTTGGGTAATTTGCACTTTAGTCCAAAACGGGCAAAACATTATTTTCAACATTATTCAAAAAGGACTAAAATTGAAACATAAGTTCCTCTTGAGCCTTAATTACTTTTCAAAAGATAAGAACAAGCATATAGTTATCTTTCTTAAACAAAACATCTAGGGTTAAAGCATAACCCAGGTCAGGGATGTTACAAATTATCCACCCCTAACAGGGATTTCGTCCCTGAAATCATCAAGAGAAAAGAGAAGGGTACTTCCTCCTCATCTCTTCATATAGATCCCATGTAGCTTCTTCAATGCCACGGTGATGCCAGAGAACTTTCACAAGACATATGTCTTTCTTTTTCAGCTTTTTAATTCTTTTATCAAGGATCATCATAAGACCTTGAACATATGATATATCATCATTTAATTCTACCTCCACACGTTGTAAAACTAACTCTGTGTCAGGATGACACTTTCTCAGCATTGAGATATGGAACACTGGGTGCAACTTATGCAGCTCAAGTGGCAACTCCAGCTTATAGGCTACCTTTCCAATCCGTTCAATGATTGGATAAGGCCCCATAAATCTAGGAGCTAACTTTCCTTTCTTTCCAAATCTAAGGACACCTTTCTAAGGTGAGACCTTAAGATATACTCTGCCTCCAACTTGGAATTCTAAAGGTCTTCGTAGTTTGTCGGCGTACGACTTCTGTCTATCCTTTGAAGTCTTTAATTGTTGTTGTATTACTTTAATCTTCTTAGTTGTCTGTTGTACTAGCTTAGGACCCAAAAGTTGATATTCTCCTATTTCATACCAACATAAAGGAGATCTACAACGTCTACCATATAATGCTTCATATGGTGCCATATCAATACTTTGTTGATAGCTATTATTGTAAGCAAATTCTATCAAGCTCGGGGTGTAGATCCCAACTTCCTACAAATTGAAGGATACATGCCCTAAGCAAATCATCCAAGGTTTGTCTGGTACTCTCAGATTGTCCATCTATCTATGGATGAAAGATGGTACTAAACCTTAACTGTGTACCCAAAGCTTTATGGATTCGTTCCCAAAAATGACTCATGAACTGGGGACCTCTATCAGAAACAATAGTAGCTGGAACCCCGTGCAACCGTACTATCTCATCTATATATATCTGTGCAAGCTTCTCAGCAGTGTAGGTTGTTTTCACAGGAAGGAAATGTGTTGTCTTAGTCAACCTATCAACTATCACCCACTTGGAATCATGACCTTTGGTTGTTCTAGGCAAACCAACCACAAAGTACAAGGTCACATGATCCCATTTCCACTGTGGTATAGGCAAAGGTTGCATTATTCCTGCAGGCTTTTGATGTTCAACTTTAACCTGCTGACACACCGGACACCGCATAACAAACTCAGCTACATCCTTCTTTAATCCTGACCACCAATACATATCCTTCACGTTATGATACACTTTGGCGCTCCTTGGATGCATTTCATACATCTAAGAATGAGCTTCCTCCAAGACTAACTTCTTTAAGTCATTGGCATCAAGTACTACCATCCTACCATGGTAACAAACTACCTGATCCTCTGACTCATAAAAGCCATCCCATTTCTCACTACCATACTCTGACCTGATTTGCTGAACCACAATATGAGCTTGCTATGCTTCTTTAATCTGCTGTCTCAGAGTAGGTTTCACTTGCATCTCAGCTAACAACCCAGCTAACAATGATACCTTAAGATGTATATTGTTTTGCCTCAAGGAGATAAGCATATCTCTTTTAAAGCACACTAAGGAGTTCAACTGTTCTTTATCTAAGGCTGGTGATGATGATTTCCTACTTAGTGCATCAGCCACTACATTAGCCTTCCCTGGATGATAATCAATTGTACAATCGTAGTCCTTGATTAGCTCCATCCAACGGAGTTGTCTCATGTTCAACTCATGTTGTGAGAAGATATATTTTAAATTCTTATGATCTGTGAAAATCTGGAATGTTTCTCCATAGAGATAATGTCTCCAGATCTTCAAAGGATGGACCATAACATGTAGCTCTAGATCATGTGTTAGATAATTCTCCTCATGTTTCTTAAGCTGTCAAGAGGCAAAAGAAATCACTTGATTATCCCGCATCAACACACATCCTAGAACATTCTTAGATGCATCATAGAAAACTATGTACCCCTTCCCTTGCTCAGGTAACACCAGTACATGTGTACTTGTTAACCTTTCTTTCAACAGCTGGAAAGAATGCTGACACTTGTCATTCCAGATAAAAGGAACCTCCTTCCTGGTCAACTTGGTTAGGGGTAAAGCTATAGAACTGAAGTTCTTAATGAGCCTCCTATAATAGCCCGCCAGTCCTAGGAAACTACATATCTCCATTGGTGTCTTTGGCTGTTCCCATTGCAGGATAGATTCCACCTTCTTAGGATCAACACGGATACCTAAGGCAGATATTACGTGTCCTAGAAAAGAAACTTCTGGTAACCAGAACTCACATTTGCTAAACTTAGCATACAACTTATGCTCTCTTAGCAAAGTTAAACCTGACAGAGGTGTTGCTCATGTTGTTGAGCATCTCTACTATATATCAAGATGTCATCTATGAATACTATTATGAATTGATCAAGAAAAGGCCACAAGATTCTATTCATGAGTTCCATGAATGCATCTGGTGCATTAGTTAGTCCAAACGACATAACTATGAACTCATAGTGGCCATATCTTGTCCTAAGGGCAGACTTAGGTATGTCACTCTCCTTGATACGCAATTGATGATATCCCGACCTCATATCTATCTTAGAGAAGATAGTTTCACCACACAACTGATCAAACAGGTCATCGATCCTTGGCAGAGGATACTTGTTCTTTATGGTTACTTTATTAAACTATCTATAATCAATGCATAACCGCATAGATTCGTCCTTCTTAACAAAGAGAACCGGAGCACCCCATAGTGAAGTACTTGGTCGGATAAAACCTTTCTCAAGCAACTCCTGCAACTGTTTCTTGAGCTCTGCCTTCTCAGCAGGTGCCATTCGATACGGTGTTTGTGCTATTGGTTGCATGCCCGGGATTAGATTAATCTCAAAATCAATCTCTTGGGGCAGAGGAACACCTAGAAGTTCCTCAGGAAACACATCTTCAAACTCCCTAAATATCAGAACTTCAGAAAGTTTAGAACTCTCTATTATGGTATCTACCACATGTGCCAAGAATGCAAAGCATCCTTGTCTCATCAACTTTTTAGCTACCATAGCCGACACTAGATAGGTTGGAAGAATCTTTCTATCTCCCTGAAAGATCCATGTGTCACCATAATCTGCGAACACAACTTGCTTAGAATCACAATCCAAGACAACCTTATACTTTTCTAGGGTGTCCATCCCAAGAATTATATCGAACTCGTGCATCTTAAGTGGTATAAGATCCACCTGAATGCGATGTTCAGAAAAGGAAAGAATGCAGGGAGAACACACCTCCCGCAACACTACAGATCCCAGCAAAGGGGTTTCTAATAACACACCATCTGAACTATGAGCAACTGTCATATTGCAGTCAAGGATCACTTCTCTAGTGACAAAGGAATGCATAGCACCCAGATCAATCAAAATAGATACGAAGTAGGATGAAGACATATCAGAATGAAATAGTTCCATCTGACCTGTCACAACTTGAGGGTTGACTACTGCTTCAGGTTGATTCCTCACATAGAATCTCACTATTGCTTGTTGTTGCCCCTGTGCTCAGTTGTTGGGTGTTGACGAACCAACTTGGGATGCTTGTCCACGTCCTCTAGCACCACTCGAAAACTGTCGCCTCTGAGAGCCTTGTTGACTCTGCCTCAGAGGTTTGGGTCACACTTACATCTCTAGCTCGACAATCTTTCATCACATGTTCCTTCTTCCCACATTTATAACAGACCATGTTCTCCCACTATGGTCTAAATGGTCCTCTTACTGACATTGAGGCTGAGTTGTGGGCTCCCTCTAGTGGTAAACTATGACCTCTACCCTTTCCGGATGTCCATTGTGTCTGGGTATTGAACCTCGGTGTTGGTGTTGGTGCAGAAAACCTTGGTTTCTTAAAGCTCTCGGACCTCTGTCCTTGGAACTGTGTATACACCTTACTGTGGGCTTGACGTTTCTCAGTCATAGACCTTTCTATCTACCTAACTGACTCCACAAATGTGGCAAACCTCTCTCTATTCTTTAGAGCAGACATTGGTGTGGTTAAATCAGCATTCAAGCCCTTCTCAAAATGCCAAATTCTCTCCTCATCTGTAGCATCCATGTGCGGACAGAACCACAAAAGCTCCATGAACTTAGCTTCATACTCACTAATGTTCATTGGTCCTTGCCTTATCCATTCAAACTGAGAGATCTTCTCATCCAGGTAATTCTTAGGAAAATATCTACTAACGTATTCATGTCAGAATTCTTCCCATCCAACTTCAACACCCAACCTTTTACCTTCTTCTATGGCCCACCAATGGCCAATACTCCCCTTCAACAGGTACACTGCATGTCTAACCTTCTCAGCTTCAGGGATATTAAGAATTTTGAAGACCTTTTCCAGCTCAGTTAGCCACAAGTCTGCATCTTCTGGGTCAGTTGTACCAGCATAATTAGTGGATCCTACCCGTCGAAGCCGTTCAAAAGTCTTGCCAAATCCATGTCCCTCATTGTGAGTTGGTGCCCTAGGTGTAGGTGGTGCCATCCTATCCACCATATGTGTCATGGTTGCCATGAACTGCCCAAATAGAGCATGGAAAGCTGGGCTCTCTATCTCTGCTTGGTTAAACTGAGGATGTTCAGGTACTGGTTCCTCCCTAGTCTGGTCCCTTGTACCTCTTCCTGGTGCAGTAATGCTGCTCTGAGCAGCATGTTCTTCGTGTGATCCAGACATCTTTAAGTTCTTCTTCTCCTTCTATATGACCAGAAGACACTATCAGATAAACTGGAAGATACTAGAACAAACTCAACAACCTTAATCCTATGTCTCTGTAGACTCAGCAAACCTAGAGCTCTGATACCACTAATTGTGATACACCGTTCGAATAAAAAAGTCATTAACTAAGCAGAAGCGATCATTAACAGTGGATTACTGAAACATTTGCATAAAGCACAATCGATCACTAATTAATCACATACCCAAAAATATGGGTAAATTAAAACCGATTTCAACATCAGCACCTGCTCAGAAATATTTGCATAAGAGCCCAACATCTTTCTTTTATCCATACTATGTCAAGAATTTGATACAAATTATTCTATCGCCTTAGCCACAACATATATGCACAGGAGAACAATATTCATATATGCCACACAAACAAGCATTAATATGCTAATAAAAGTTTGATTCGTTTGAAAAACCATATACAAACTTTTCCTGCTCAGACCTGAGAGTACAGGGATGACTCTAGGACACACTAGACATCTAATCAACTTTCTCAAAGATTCATTACTATAGCTCCTCTTTGTTTCCACATGTTTGTTTTCGTCTCTCCCTATTACCTAAAAAAATGTAGCGAACCACAAGGATGAGACCCATGTCCCAGCAAGAGATATAACCTCCAACAACGTTTATTGTTTACAATATTTTTAAGTAATTCAATAGTTAAGCAGTTTAATCAGATATAATAAATAAGCTTAGCAATACCAATGATTAACAAAATACATAAAGGAGCATATAATAACTATCGTCATTAGCCAAACTATCATCATTTATCTTGTTGACAATATAAGCAATTCAATATCGTATGCATGTCTAGCATCATGAGCAAATCTAATAACGTATCATAGCTAACAACATGAGCATGTCTAGTTGGTTGAACATATCAACATCATAAGAAGAGATAACAACATATGTACAACTATCTAGATAAGCATGATTGGCAGTATATGCATCTCTAGTTACAAAGGCATGGCTAGCATGCTAAACATAACTAACAACATGAGATAGCTAGTGTAACATCCCTGACCTGGGTTTGGGGATAACCCTATTTGTTTAGCCTAAATAAGTTGCTTGGAACTTTAATATAATCCTATAAAGTGTTTTGTTATCAGGTGACAAACTTATGTTTCAAGTTTGGTCATGTTTGAATAATGTTTGAGCAACGTTCTCTTATTTTGGACCAAAATGCAATTTACCCAAGATGAGGGGTTATATTGCAATATGTCACGTTTTGAATGTACCTTAAGTATTTTTATATCATAATAAAGAGAATGATGCTAAGTGGTGGCTTGTGGAAAGCCTAAATTCCAAGTTTGAACTTTTTTGAATAATGCTAGTGCCTTGTGCACAAATTTTGGTACAAATTACAATTTACCCTAAATGTAGGGTTAATATGCAAATTACCACCTATAGAGTGTCCCTACTCCTTATATGTATCATTTGGAGGAGATATAAATAAGGAGACACCATGTTTGAATCATCTTTGAGTGATAGTATTCTTGATGATGAAAAGACCAAGTAAGGGTTGAATGTGAAACCCTATATTGAGCTTGTATCGGGTTATAGAGTTCATATGAGAGTGCCTATCAGACAAGGAGCCATAGAGGGAGTCTCATATCGGTTTTTGAACTCTTGTATTTGTCCATGACGAGCTAAGCACCTCAAGGAGGTGAAGTGTATCAGTTTACAACTTCCTACAACTTCCTTAGAAAAGTTGTATCGGGTTGTGAATAAAGTGGTGATTAAGTTGAGATTTCTTATCCAAAGAAATAAGTGATGGCCAAAATATCATCTCTAGATTATCCTTAAGTATTTTTCATGTCAAGATAAATATAAGTGCATGCAAGTACAAGTGTCAACCATGCATGGACATGTGGCACCTAGTAGCTTAAAATGATGACACCTCATATACACATTTTTTCATGAACCTCAAGTATATATCCTTCCTTTCACCTATAAGTGAAAATTTTCGAATCTTACCACCCTCTTGCTCTTAGATATCGTGCATAGAGTCTTGGTATCATGCATAGGTGAAGGAGTATCGTGCATAGGGCCCTGGTATCGTCCATAGCAAAGAGATATCACCCATAGCAAAGTGATATCAGCCAAGTGAAGGATATCAGCCATAAGAGAGGGATATCGGCCACAAGTGGTGGGGTATCTTGCATAGTGTTGAGGAGTTCAAGTCTTGGACCTTTTATAAGATCATCTTTAACCTTGGGAATGGGAACCTTTGGAGCTTGGAGTTTTGAAGTTTCTCTTGAGGCGGGTTATATAACTTGAACTCAACTATGTTATTATTTACCATCAATCATGCCTTGGTTAAATGATTTACTTTCAATTCGAATTTTCTTGCATAATTGATGAATCCATGAGATCTATTAGTGACCTAGGACTGTTTTCCATGAACTATAAAAGTAAGAACAAGAGTCTAGAGGTTGATGATGATGACATCAACATGGCTCAACCCAATATTGGGTTGAAGCACCTCTTAACCCGATACGGTGTGAAGCATACACACACCTCTTTGCCCGATATGGTGTGAAGCATACACACACCTCTTTGCTCGATATGGTGTGAAGCATACACACACCTCTTTTCTCGATATGGTGTGAAGCATACACACACCTCTTTGGTCGATATGGTGTGAAGCATACACACACCTCTTTGCCCGATATGGTGTGAAGCACACACACACCTCTTAACCCGATATGGTGTGAAGTACACACACACCTCTTTACCCAATGTGGAAGTAAGCACACACCTCTTTGCCCGATAGGGTGGAATCACCTCAATTCAATATACTTGATTGAGTGACACATGTAGTGTGTTATGTCAAATGATACATTAAGACATAAAAAGAGTTTAATGCACTTTGATAAGTGTAAGATAACATATCTTTGAGAAAGGGTTAAGCCAAGTTAATAAAGTATGATGTAATCAATATCCTAGTGAGGATGAGAGAGAAACTCATACTTTGCGTTGATAATCATTTAATGATAATTGATGAGAATAAATAAGTATGATTGAATACTTATGATATCAATGTATGCTCCTAGATGTGTGGAGCAGTGAATTAGGGTTTGGATTGATAATATGAACTTGAAACCCTATTCGGCTCTAAAGGGAACCCTAACCCTAATAATGGGAAGGTTGTATTTCTCTTATTGCATAAGCCTTTTGAGATATATGAAATACTTTTACAACAAGTATAATGTTTATTTAGGTCTTATGACCTAGAGATGGTTGTTGCCTAGTGAGAGGTGACAAGATGTTTAATGGCCTTGTGAGCCATGTGAATAGTTTTTGCCTAGTGAGAGGTGACAAGATGTTTAATGGGTCTTGTGAGCCATGTAATAGTTGTTTCCTAGTGAGAGGTGACAAGATGTTTAATGGCCTTGTGAGCCATGTGAATAATTGTTGCCTAGTGAGAGGTGACAAGATGTTTAATGGCCTTGTAAGCCATGTGAATAGTTGTTGCCTAGTGAGAGGTGATAAGATTTTTAATGGCCTTATGAGCCATGTGAATAATTTTTGTCTGGTGAGAGGTGACAAGATGTTTAATGGCCTTGTAAGCCATGTGAATAGTTGTTGCCTAGTGAGAGGTGATAAGATGTTTAATGGGCCTTGTGAGCCACGTGAATAGTTGTTGCCTAGTGAGAGGTGACAAGATGTTTATAAAAGTCTCATGATCTAGAGATTAATGTAAGGGATGGTAATGTTCAAAATAAACCAGGGAACTGGGAAACCCGTAACATAATAATAATATTAATAAATGGTTATAAAGATAATAATGAAATCTTGGTCATACATGCATTATGGTTATAGCCAAATAAGGGCTATAGTGTTTTTAATATGCTAAAATGAGATATGAGAAACACTTGTATCACATAAAGAATGTGAATGTGTATGATGGTTCGACCGAGGTATAATGCCTAGTAAAGGTGATGTGGTATTCAATGATGAGTTTAAGGGATTGATATCCCATAATGAAAGTGAAAGGGAAACATAAAGGTATTCCAACTCCTATGGAATCCTTAGCAATATGGCCATGATCTCACATGATTTGTATAATCCAATACCTGGTTGTACTCTCAAAACGATCTCACAGGATTGGCATAGTCCAATACCTGGCTGTAATCTCACAGGATTGGTACAATCCAATACTTGGCTGAACTCTAACAAGATTGGTACAATCCAATGCCTGGCTGTAATATCACAAGATTGGTACAATCCAATACCTGGCTGTAATCTCATAGGATTGGTACAATCCAATACCTGGTTGAACTCTAACAGGATCGGTACAATCCAATACCTGGCTATAATTTCACATGATTGGTACAATCCAATACCTGGTTGTAATCACACAGGATTGGTATAATCCAATACCTAGTTGTACTCTCATTATGATCTCACATGATTGGTATAATCCAATACCTGGTTGTAATTTCACAGGATTGATACAATCAAATACCTAGTTGTAATTTCACAGGATTGGTACAATCCAATACATGGAGGTACTCTTACAAGATTGGTATAAAGCTGGAACATAATGATGTATATTTACATGATTAGTACAATCCAATACCTGGCTAGCAGATTGGATGAGGCCAACAGATAGAAATGAGAATGATTCATACCACGAAAATAGTATCACAAGATAAGCTTGAGATGTTTGTATAGTATGATGGGTAAATGATATACATGTCTATCATATTCCTTATAAAGTGAATAGATGATTTACTGCTCTATCATAGACAGTTATAATGCTTTAAAAAGATGAGAAATGTTCTAATCTACTTTTCAACAGTGATTAACCTTGCTTATTAATATAAAAGAACCTCTGCTCAGTTTTATATTGTTTACCTACGATAATAACATTGTTGGAGGAGAGTTATATCTCTCGCTGGGACAATTGTCTCACCCCGTGGGATCCACATTTTTTTAGGTGGACGTGCACGTGGGGGTAGAGACCGTACTGCAGAGGGAGAACAACAACAGCAGGGACAACAATAATAGCTCAGGTTGAGTGTACTGTTTGTCGTGTCTTGTAGATAGAAGTCCTATGTGTCATCTCTATACTCTCAAATCCTCAGGTTTAGTACGTGATGGTTTTATGAACAATCTGAGATTTTGGCTTGTATTCCTCGAGGTTTTATGTTGCTTCAGTATATGTTTTGACAAAGCAACTGTTGCATATTATCCTCGAGATGAGATGGTATAGTGTATGTACAATGTGAACCCTGATGTATATAAAGTTTTGGTTCTTTCATTAAGAGTTTTCTAGGAAATGGATCTCTTTGCAAAATGGTTTTAAATTTTAGTGATTTTGTTAATCCACTGCTTATGATTATTCCGCATAATTAGTGACGATTTGGCTGTCAATTTGGTGGTGGTCGTTACAATTTGTCATCAGAGCCTAAGGTTTACTGAGTCTACAGAGACATAGGACTAAGGTGTTGATTCTATTCTAGTGTCCTCTAGTATACCCTATAGTGGCTTCTGCTTATGCAGAAGAAAGGGTGAAGTTTAAAAATGATTAGAGAACATGAGGAGCACGTTGCTAAGAGCAATGTTGTTGCACTAAGAGAGGGTGCAAGGGACCAGACAAGAAAAGAATGAGTGCCTGAGAATTCCCATCTTGACCCAATCAATATAGAGAATCTTACTTTTTATTCTCTTGTTGGGCATGATAGGACAAAAATGATGCATATAGTGGACTAGATACTAGTAATACAACCTAGGTTACCAACCCTCAATTTAGAAACTTTGGGTTTTGAAAGGGTTCCTGAATGACATAGTCAGGTTGGAATAATGGAAAATGTAGGAAGGATTAACATATGGCAAGAAAATAGACTCTGCCATAAGTATAGATAGATAGTACATATGTGATGGCAATGCCCAAGGAGGGGCAATAAGCTGAGAATTAAGGAAAGGTCTCTATAATTCTAGAGACATTTGCCTAGTTGTTCTAAAAAGCCAACATTTTTGGTATCACCAGTGCAATAAATGCCTAGTGCACCGGGGCAGTAGTCACGAAGCAAAGGTAAAAGTCCTAACTTTCCACCTATAAGAACTCATGACTTAGCTTCTACATCGATAATAAGATCGATAAGGCTAGGGTACGAGGACAAGACATGTTATAGATATGGACATGTTGAGCATACTAAACCCTTTTGTTCAAAAAGAAGGGAGGAAATGACCCAAAAATCGAGGCAGACTCGGCAGGGCTTACGAAAGTTACAGCCCAATAGTGTAAAAAAAAGCAAAAGCAACAACATGAAATAACTTGACTCTATGTTTGAGTCAACCTGAAGTGGTAGATGACCGCGAGGGGTGACAATCAGATAGAGCTTTTTCATTCTGATATGTCTTCTCTTGATTTTATCTGATAATCATAAGAAGGTAGTTGTTGTTGAGCTTCCTTTAATAGTCCTATGAGTACATGAGGAAGAGATAAGAAGTATGAGAACCTATATTCAGTCTAATATTCTTTTATATGTTTTGAAATTTCTCTCTTCACGTAGAAAGGGAAGAGATGAAAAAGAAACACCTAGAGAAAATTAGAGATACTAAGTAGTAAAATTTTTAAAGAGATCTTAAAAGTAAGAAACATAATCTAAAAAAATGCATGCCACCTAATTTCGGTTCTTGAATACCCTGGCCAGGTATTCATCTATTGAAGGCAAGGTAAGTATGACACTGTTAGATTGCTATCTTTCTGATTACTCTGATCAAGTAGTCATTTTGAGACAATCTAAAGAGCATAATGAAGTAGGAGATGTGGCAGGAATATTTCTACCACATCTTGATTGATATATGAAGGAATCTGAGTTAATCATAGATCAACTTATAAACAAAAGATGTTTAGTATAATGTATACCTTCGTCTGAGGACCTAGATGTATTAGTTACCTGATGGGAGGTGACAATGTTCAGTGATGAACTAAGGGTTTGAATACCCATATCTACTAATCAGGATGATGATAATGCTAAGGGATGATGACATGTAATCATCTCTATAATTCCTATGATGAAGGCAAGGAACCTAAGAAGAAATAAGATTAAATGACACATGAACAATTGAAAGTTCATGCAATACTCAAGGAAGGTGATAATCTCTTTTCTTTAATAAACAACCCTAAATATTGGTGGGGTGATAAGAAGGACTATGTTTCCTTATATTCCTTCCTTTTAGGAACATGATAATCAAGTAAGTCTTATGGCACTTGATATTCATAAATTATAAGTAATCTATAATGGGATACTTTGAAAAGTATCAGTTAGTACTAGATTCTGGTTCCAAGACAAAACTATATGTGATAAGAAAGGTCCTATTATATGTTTAGTTTTGGTAATAACAACAGAGGATGGAAATGATGAGTATGTGATGTGTTTTTGGCACATATAATGGATACCAAGGTAAAGAATTCTAGTATCCAAGAACTTTCAATAATATGAGAAATGAGAACATGACTCTTGATAAGATGAATAATGTTTGGTTACCTAGAAGGGCCAACTTTGATATTAGTCTAGTTACATATTGTATTATGGATACCATATGTGGGTTTATGCTCTGCATAAACATGACATCAACAAGGATGTATGAGTTGAAGGAACAATTGTAGAATCATTTTGGGAAAAAGCTTATCAAGCTAAAAACAATTCCTTAGAATATCTCTATCTAGATATGTTGAGGTAGTTTATACATAACATCTAGAGATACCTCCGAGATAAGTTCTTCTTTGACAAGTAGCCTCTCATTATGATAAGAAAATAAATAGATTGGTATAAGTCATAAGAAATTTTAGTTTTGTGTCACCAGATTAGATTGGCACAATAAAAGTATGATAAGACTTGTAGTCCCGAATGGATGATAGAATGTAACTCTAGCTTTTCTTTGGAGGAGAAATACTAAAATAAGTAAGGGGTATTGAAAACTTTCAAGATCAAGAATCTTATTACATATAAGATATGAGTTGAGAAAGGTGACAAATCAATGAGGTTTGACACCCCCATTATACAAAGTATGTACAATACTTCTCTAATTTAGAAAGTGTTACCTGACATAGGATTGACACTACAGTCATTAATGAAAAGGACAGTTGAATATGTGTCATGTATGACAGATTCTATGATAACCTTATGGAGGAACTTTGTGTTGGTCAAATTTCTATGGAATCTCCATGACATCATGATGTTATGTGGAGACTTGATGATATGATTCTTGAATGACAATTGTCTTCCTTCATCTGGGATTTCGGGAATGAAATCCTTGTTAGGGGTTTATAGCTTGTAACATTCCTGACCTGGGTTTAGGGCTAACCCTATTTGTTTAGCCTAAATAAGTTTCTTGGAACTTTAATATAATCCTCTAAAGTGTTTTGTTATCAGGTGACAAACTTATGTTTCAAGTTTGGTCATGTTTGAATAATGTTTGAGCAATGTTCTCTTATTTTAGACCAAAATGCAATTTACCCAAGATGAGGGGTTATATTGCAATATGTCACATTTTGGATGTACCTTAAGTGTTTTTATGTTGTAATAGAGAGAATGATGCTAAGTGGTGGCTTGTGGAAAGCCTAAATTCCAAGTTTGAACTTAGGATACCGACACTCCTAGATCTTGTACGAAACCAAGTAGCCCTTCGCAGGGGTCAGTTAGACTTTGAATGGTATGATTCAAATTTCTCAGGGTGTAATAAAAGATGTAATACAGCCGTGTAGCATATTTGTTTAGGGTTATACACAACGTTTCACATTGGATGATAACCCTTATTTGTTATCTTTACATAAAGACGATGCTTAGTCCAATTAAGAGATAGTAGATATACTTATGTTGTGGATATGCTTAAGGTTGTAGATATGTACATACTGTAGCCATGATTATGTTGATAACTATACTACTACTACTGATTACAATCATGACGCTAGCTATCTCATGTTGTTAGTTATGTTTAGCATGCTAGCCATGCCTTTGTAACTAGAGATGCATATACTACTAATCATGCTTATCCAGATAGTTGTGCTTATGTTGTTATCTCTTCTTATGATGTTGATATGTTCAACCAATTAGACATGCTCATGTTGTTAGCTATGCTATGTTATTAGACTTTCTCATGATGCTAGATATGCATATGCTACTGAATTGCTTATATTGTCAATAAGATAAAGGGTGATAGTTTGGCTAATGATGATAGTTATTATCTACTCCTTTATGTATTTTGTTAATCATCAATACTACTGAGCTTATTTATTATATCTGATTAAACTTCTTAACTATTTAATAACTTAAAAATGTTGTAATCAATAAATGTTGTTGGAGGTTATAACTCTTGCTGGGACATGGGTCTCATCCTTGTGGTTCGCCACATTTTTTAGGTAATCGAAAGTGACAAAAACAAACATGTGGCAGCAAAGAGGAGCTATAGTAATGAATCTTTGAAAATTTTGATTAGATGTCTAGTGTGTCCTGGAGTCGTCCCTGTACTCTCTGGTCCGAGCAGGAAAAGTTTGTATATGGTGTTTCAAACGAATCGAACTTTTGTTAGCATATTAATGCTTGTTTGTGTGGCATATACGAATATTGTTCTCTTGTGCATATATGTTGAGGCTAAGGCGATAGAATAATTTGTATCAAATTCTTGGCATAGTATGGATAAAAGAAAGATGTTGGGCTCTTATGAAAATGTTTCTGAGCAGGTGCTGACGTTGAAATCAGTTTTAATTTACCCATATTTTTGGGTATGTGATTAATTAGTGATCGATTGTGCTTTATGTTTTGAGTAATCTCATTTACTATAATAGGTTCTCACAAGTTGGTATCAGAGCTTTAGGTTCACTGAGTCTACATGGACACTAGAACTCAGGACTAGGATGATGTCAAAATAAGGAATATGACATAAAAATATGGTGCATACTGCCTAATCTCAGTATTTGGGTGCCCTGGCCAGGTATTCAATTATTGAAGAAAAGGTAAGTACGGAACTCTTAGATTTTTATCTTTCTGATTACTCTAATAAAGTATTCATTTTGAGACAATCTAAGAGTATAACGAATAAGAAATCATGGTGTGAATATCTCAATCCTACCTTAAAGAAGATGAGAATTGCATCATTATCTATCAAAACTTGAATGTTTGGTAACTATAAGAGAAAGATACAACACCATGAAATCTAAATTTGAATACAAATAAAGAAAAGAGGAGTTCTTTAAGATGTGATTCAAGAAGATAATAAAGTAAAAGATAGACAAGTCTATGCTTATAAAGTGATTAAAGGTATGAAATCCACATAAGATGGAGAGAACTCCAATGATAAGTATAAAATGAGAACAATGAAAAAGGAATAAGGTGGAACCTGAGTTAATCTCAGACCAACCTATGTGTGTAAGAAAGTGTTAATGTAAAATAAGCATGGCATTTGAAAGAAACTAAGGTAGATGATCCATGTTTAATGAAGAAAAAGTGGAATATGATGATTTAGTTGTTGATAAGTGGTTGAAAAACATAATAAAATAAGAGAACATACCCAAGTGTGATAAATAGTCATCAAGGAAGGAGTAATGAGATATGTTAATCATGACGATTCCTATGCTAATGGCAAGGAACCTGAAATGAAAAAGGTAAGATGATACATAAGAAGTTGTAACCTGCATAATGAAAATAGAATTGGTTACCTTTTTGCTAGTGACCCCTGAAAAATGTTGTTATGATGTGGGAAGTGTGTTTCCCTTTGTGTCTTTCCTTTCTAGGGCACATCTTTCAAGTGGATCATTGCCACTTGGTATGTGTGGATTCATTGTAAACATGAGTTTGGTTGGCTTATTATAAAAGAAGGTTGCTTGGACTATGGTTCCTTGATCATAAAGTTTGTGTGAGTTTGCTTTTGAGTCCTCCAATGATTAGGAAGACTCCTCTTATATGTTTTGAAATTTGTTATGTTGGTAAAAGTAGATGAGATAAGGATGTGAGTTCCTTATAGCACTTGAGGTGGATACCAAGGTAAGGAATCCTAGTATCCAAGATGTATCAACTGTATGAGAGATATGTGAAGGTTGGAGATGTTTATTAAATGAACATTCCAAGTGTTCCTCTCCCTTAGAGAGAGAGAGAGTTGATGATGACCCTATAAATGTTGTTTGGAAGGAAAAACAAAAGTGATTCTATAATATTGTGTATGGTTCAGTGATAGTTGGGCAAGACCACTATCAAGGATAGATAGTTTGTTGATCAGTAGACATGTGCTACCGTGTTTCTTTAAGATAAAATATCCTTTAGACATAAGAGTTAGAATGGATGACATAAGTTACACGACCATGATGAGTTTAGAGTTATGTCCTTTAGACTAACTAATGTACAAGTAGAATTTATGAATAGGAGGAACAGAGTGTTCAAGTCATGTCATACAAGTTATATCAAGCTTTGAATGATGACATGTCAAAGTATTTCAAATATGGTCAAAAATATGATCAATATTTCTTCAAAAACCTTAGGGTTTCCCAAGAGCAATAGCTATGAGACAAGTTGAACAAGAGTGAGATGGGGTTGATTAAATTTCTTTATGGGATCATGGTATGTCTTCTAAGTAGGTTGTGTAAATCCTAGTAAGGTGAAGATAGTGTTGTTGTTTCACCCCTAACAAGGTTAACTAGGAATGATGTTTCCTTGTATGTAATGACAGGTGCCAGCGTCAACATTTCTTTTGATGCTGAAAGAGAACTGACAAGAGTTCTAGTAGTCGTGTATATATAAAAAAGGATGGATACATTGCCTCTCTTTTTTTATGCTTCAAGGATGGTATGAGACACATGCCATTCTTGGTAAAAAGATAGCAAATATGACTTTTGAGTAATGTGTTGATACAATAGATATAATTTTAGGATGATAGCTAGAATTCAAAGTTGAACATTACTACTAGATTTGTACAGATGACACAACAAGTTTCTACATTCCATATTGAGAATGTCTTCTTAGGTGGGGGGTTTTGTGCTGACCCACGATGAGATATGTATGAATGATGTGACATCACCATGATATACAAGTAACCATGTGAAGGTAATAGGATGAGGTTCAAAGGAAGTACCCATCTTTGTTTACCTTAGATTTTGGGGGCGAAATCCATGTTAGGGGTTTATAGTTGTAAGGCCCCTAAACTTGCCTAATGAGTTTAATAAGCTTAATTATCATAATTTAATTCTTATAACCCTAATATAACCTTGTGATATGCTTTGAAATCATAAGACATGCTTAAATTTCAAATTTGGTCCAATTTGGACACTGTTTGAGCAAGTTATTCAATTTTATGCACTTTTTGGACTTTTCTGCAATTTATCATGTTGAGAGGTTTTATTTGCAATTTATCACTTGCATTATGTTCCTTGGATATTCTATAATCATTCTTGATCTTTTTTATCCATGGGTCACCTATTTAAACCTTGGTTTGAAGGTGTTTTCTCCAAGGGTATTTTAGGGTTTACCCCTTCATGGATGAGCTACCTTTAGTAGCTATCAACTAATGGGTTATTTGTTTTGCTTGGAAATTCAATAAATAAGGGATAATAATGTATCTACAGATGGTGGGGGATCTTATTGTTTGTGTTCTTGTATATTCTTAATGGTTTAAGGCCATGGACACTTGGAAAGATACTAGAATTTCAACTTTTCCTTTTTATTTATCTTAAAGTTTCATATACTTATACCTAAGCACCAAAACAAACCATTTTATCTCCACCACTTCCCTCCTTATACAAACCTCATCCTCCCTCTGTGCTACTGTAAATTACCTATCCAAGGAAGAAGAAAGAGGGGACCTTCTTGGAAAACGAATCTAGGGTTGCAATTGACTTCATTTTAGGGTTGAAAAAGCTTCTTTCTAGTGATCTTGGCCTAAAAGAGTAAGAATCCCCTTATTCCCTCCATTTATTTCTTTGTTATCCTTCCTCCTACCTTTATACAAGTCGTAACCTTGCTGTTCCATGGTAGAAATTGCTCTAAAGCTCTAAAACCATACCTTTCTTGCTCCTTATGCTTAGGGTTTGCTCATTTGATGAAGAAAGGTGCTAGATGGACGAATTCATAGCTTACTCTTGGATTTTCTACCCTACCTGCTCGAGTTTTCTTCTGTGTGAGGTTTCATATTCTCATTAGAGGCAATTTTTATAGCTTGCTCCATGTTTATTGCTTACCATAAGCTTTATAGCTCATGTTCTTGCTTGAAAATGATGATCCATGCACTAAAAAGCTATGCTTGACTTGGATTTCGATTTTTATAATGTTCCCTATTCTGATTTCAGTTATATGTGAACCTGTGATCATGTGTATGTTATTGCTTAGGTATAATATTACTTGGATCAAGTTTCTTTGACAACCCATGGTGCTAGCACCTATCAACCAACGATCAATTGTAGGGTTTTAAGCTGATTTCTTTTTTTGTAAACCCATGACCCGATGATGGCACCGTTGCAACAAACCTGTGGTGTTGTCTTCATGACAACTTATGGTCATGATCAAAAGTGTCAGATGATGGTTACAACCTATGGTCACCCCCTTAGGTCAATTTTTGGATCAATTAGAAGGTTAGTGATCAACCATTAAGTACCCTACTAATGTTATCAATCAATAATGACATTAGCTTAATATTTGATGTTAATTAATGAATATAGTGCTGATCTAACAACCTATGGTGACTTAATGGTCACTAATGATGGTGGATCAGGTCTCCACAACCTATGGTGAGTTAAGAATATAGTTGTAGCATCAATTAAGCCTTAGACCAATGGTTTCTTGGGTCACTTGATGCAATGGTCAGACCTATACTTCAATTGATGGTTTTAACATATGAACTTGACCCAATGGTCAAGATCTAATGTGTATTACTCCAATAAAGTGGAATTATGGCTAATGTAATATTTTGGTACTAATAATGTGGTTTATATGGTTTCCTTTATATGATCAACTTAAGGAGCTTACTTGTTGACAATGGATGGCTTGTTTTAAATGAACAGTCAATTGTGGGTTTTACCCTACTCTCAATGGAACTTTTTGTGTTGTTAATCAAGGGAAGTCTAGGGTTAGATGGTGACTCTTTCTAGAGAAAAAATCAAGGGCTTCATAGGTGGTTTATCTAAGGTGTTTACTTATGTAAACAACCAATGGTCTTACCTTTTAAACATCCAATGATTCTGGGTGACATTGTGGTATGGTGATATTGATTGAATGATGATGGAAAAAATGGAGGGTTACCCTTAACAAGGTAGTCTTACCTATTCACTCATACGAATAGAAGGGATGAAAACCATATTGTGTGGATATGTAACCCCAATGAGGTATAGCTTGTTATACCTAGCTTTTATATAACTAAATGATTGTAATTGGGTATGAATAGTCCTTGAATGACTAATACAATCATGGGGTACTCTGTTACTATTGTTGAAACCCTAGTATGATATAACTCGATCGTTACACCTTGATTTATGTGCGGGTTAATACTTGAGAATAGTATGGAATGTGATGGTGATGCTTCACCTTATGCATCCATGATCCAATGGGGATGTCGTGAGTTAGGGTTTGGGTATAAGTGTTGATTAGTAACATTGATATATTTTATCATGGTGAACCTAACTCTAATGCAAATAGATAAAGATGAGTATTCATGTTTAACATTCTTATATGATGGAATGATGGTGGAATAACCTCCTTAACATGATCATAACATTAATGTGTTAATTGGTGGTTATCATAGAAACATGGTTGATACTTTCTTATGCTAAACATGTGCATTATGAATATCATGAGTGTTAATCATATATAGATTCCTTGCATGTTGATGTGATAAAGGAATGTTCTTAATGTTAATATAACCCTACTATGATTGTTTATGAGTATCTCCTAGCTCATTAATGCAATATTGTGTTGATCATGTGTATTATATGTAAGTGATGTTGTTGAGCCTTGTTATAAGGCATGCAAGATAATGATGATCTTGCAGGGAATAATATGATGGTCTTAATGACCTTTGGGCATGGTTGATCCCTATGAGGTGTAATCCCCTTGTGTTGATAAGGGTTGATACCTTGTGATATTGTGAAAAGGATTTTATATCCTGTGATAGTATGATGGTCTTAATGACCTTTGGGCATGGTTGAGCCCTGAATGAGGTGTAATCCTCTTATGTTGATAAGGGTTGATACCCTATGATATTGTGAAAAGGATTTATATCTTGCGATAGTATGATGACTAGTGTGGTCTCATGAATGGCAAGTGAATAGTACCAAGTGAAGATGAGATGAGAAATTATGTTTCACACATTTTATATCTTTTCAAAGTTGTGATATTTATATGCTTGCTAGAAGTGAATTAGGGTTTGTATGTACACTTGTTTGATGCGGCCTTAATTCACCCAATTGGCATAACTAATCAAGTGCAAGTCTAATCATGTAGTGCCCTGTGCCATAGAACCATCTTCAGTGTTAGAACTTGCTGGATGGTGAAATGAGTATTCCTAAGGGAAACTCGGAGCACATATTGTTGAGTATGTGGGGGTGGCAGGTTGAGGATATATCCTTGACATCCACAATGTAGATTGTGGAGGTTGGCTATGGTCATGCCTCATAAATCTGATGTGGTTGAGAACGACTGCGGTCTTATCTCATTGATTATAACATGATGTGATTGAGGACAACTGCAGTAGTACCTCGGACTAGAGGATTTTATATACCCTGGTTTCTAGTGCTGTGACATGTACCAAGGGTAGACTAGTGGTTATCAAATTGACTATATTTCGATGTGGTGGCAGCTTTGACTGATATGTCACTGCCTTTTTACTCATACTGACCGAGGGGAAGAGATCTTAGGATACTGGCACTCCTAGATCTTTTATGGAAGCAAATATCCCTTCACAGGGGTCGGTTGGACTTTGAATGGTACGATTCAAATTCCCCAGGGCATAATAAAAGATGTAATACAGTCATGTAGCATATTTGTCTAGGGTTATACATAACATTTCACATTGGATGATAACCCAAATTTGTTATCTTTACATAAAGATGATGCTTAGTGCAATTAAGAGATAGTAGATATACTTATGTTGTGGATATGCTTAAGATTGTAGATGCGTACATACAGTAGCCATGATTATGTTGATAACTATATAACTACTTTTCATTATAATCATGATGCTAGTTGTAATGACCGACACCAAACCGATAGCCAAACCATCACTAATTATGCGGAATAATCATTAGCAGCGGATTAACGAAATCACTAAAATTTAAAACCATTTTGCAAAGAGATCTATTTCCTAGAAAACTCTTAATGAAAGAACCAAAACTTTATATATATCAGGGTTCACATTGTACAAACATTGTACCATCTCATCTCGAGGATAACATATAACAGTTGCTTTGTCAAAACATATACTGAAGCAACATAAAACCTCGAGGCATACAAGCAAAAATCTCAGATTGTTCATAAAACCGTCACGTACTAAATCCGAGGACCTGAGAGTACAGAGACGACACATAGGACTTCTATCTACAAGACACGACAGACAATACACTCAACCTGAGCTATTACTATTGTCCCTACTACTGTTGTTCTCCCTCTACAGTACAGTCTCTACCCCCTCGTGCACGTCCACCTAAAAAAATGTGGATCCCACAGGGTGAGACAATTATCCCAGCGAGATATATAACTCTCAGCCAACAATGTTATTATCATAGGTAAACAGTATAAAACTGAGCAGAGGCTCTTTTATATTAATAAGCAAGGTTAATCATTGTGGATAAGCATATTAGAACATTTCTCATCTTTTTAAAGCATTGTAAGTGTCTATGATAGAGCAGTAAATCATCTATTCACTTTATAAGGAATATGAAAGACATGCATATCATTTACCCATCATACTATACCAACATCTCAAGCTTATCTTGTGATACTATTTTCATGGTATGAATCATTCTCATTTCTATCTGTTGTCCTCATCCAATCTGCTAGCTAGGTATTTGATTGTACTAATCATGTGAATATACATCATTATGTTCCATCTTTATACCAATCTTGTAAGAGTACCATCAAGTATTGGATTGTACCAATCCTATGAAATTACAGCCATGTATTGGATTGTACCAATATAGTGAAATTACATCCAGGTATTGGATTATACCAATCCTGTGAGATCATAATGAGAGTACAGCCAGGTATTGGATTATACCAATCATGTGTGATTACAGGTAGGTATTGGATTGTACCAATCCTGTGAAATTATAGCCATGTATTGGATTGTACCAATCCTGTTAGAGTTCAGCCAGGTATTGGATTGTACCAATCCTGTGAGATTACAGCCATGTATTAGATTGTACCAATCCTGTGATATTACAGCTAGGCATTGGATTGTACCAATCCTATTAGAGTTCATCCAGGTATTAGATTGTACCAATCCTGTGAGATTACAGCCAGGTATTAGACTATGCCAATCCTGTGAGATCATTTTGAGAGTACAACTAGGTATTGGATTATACTAATCCTATGATATCATGGCCATATTGCTAAGGATTCCATAGGAGTTAGAATACCTTTGTATTTCCCTTTCACTTTCATTATGGGATATCAATCCCTTAAACTCATCACTGAATACCACATCACCTTTACTAGGCATTATACCTCGGTCGAACCATCATACACATTCACATCCTTTATGTGATACAAGTATTTCTCATACCTCATTTTAGCATATTAAAAACACTATAGCCCTTATTTGGCTATAACCATAACGCATGAATGACCAAGATTTCATTATTATATTTGTAACAATTTATTATTATTATTATTATTATTATGTTACATGTTTCCCAGTTCCCTGGTTTATTTTGAACAATACCATCTCTTAAATTAATCTCTAGATCATGAGACTTTTATAAATATCTTGTCATATCTCACTAGGTAACAACTATTCACATGGCTCACAAGGCCCATTAAACATCTTGTCACCTCTCACTAGGCAACAACTATTCACATGGCTTACAAGGCCATTAAACATCTTGTCACCTCTCACTAGGCAACAAGTATTCACATGGCTCACAAGGCCATTAAAAATCTTGTCACCTCTCACTAGGCAACAAATATTCACATGGCTTAAAAGGCCCACTACTACAGAAATGGCTTATAACGCCACTTTTGTTGGTGTCAGTTGTAATAAAAAACCGACACCTAAACCATACAACGTCGGTGTTCAAAATAAGCTGACATCAATCTGTGAAGGGCGACCAGATACGGGTACCGTTTTTATTCCGTGTCGGTTCCTTAATAAGAAACTGTCACCTAAAACTAACCGCCGAAACCAAAATTTCCAGCGAAAAAAATTGCCTCCAAAATTTGACATACACCGTCGGTGTTTAAGAGAGGAACCGACAACTAAAGGTTTTCTGCGAGACAGAAATTTGCTCAATTTTTATCATCGGTTTTGTGACAATAATTGACGCAGTTGTTTTATCGCGCGAATAACCGCGAAAATTTTCACCTCCCTTTAGTGTCGGTGGTTTGTTGCAAACAGACACTTAAAGTTTTTACTGTCAATTTTTGTTAGAAACCGACACCGAATGTTAACTTAATATCACACGAACAAGCCTGACTATTACCCTTTCTCTCTGTGATTACAATCGGCTATTAGGGTATGGCGATTCCGGCGTTCTCCTTGCTCCCCGCCGCCAATCTCTTTGCTCGCCGACGCCGTGAAGCGCTGCCGTGAAGCGCCGATCTCCTTGCCGCCGCCGTGGAGCTTGCCATTTGTGGAGCTCACCGGCGTTCGTGGAGCTCTCCGCCTCCGTGGAGCTCTCCGTTTCTGTGGAGCTCACCGTTCATGGAGCCGCCACCGTCGTTGGTCCTCTCCTCCAGCCGGTCCTCCTCTCACCGGTGCTAGCAGTAGCCAGCGCCAACAGCAGCAGTCGGAACCAGTAGCCAGTGCCAACAACAGCAGCCGGAACCAGAGCTTGCCATTATCGTCACCACTACCACTGCTAGAGGTAAAGCCTCCAATTGACTAGGTTTGCATCCTCAATTCATCCTTGGCTTAACCTATTTTTTAATGTGTGTTGTTGATGTGTGTTGACCTTGGCTTAACCTATTTTTTAAACAAGTAGATGTCAATGATAATTTAGTTAACCAATCCCTATGATTGATCCTAATTCAGTTCAGTATTGTTTTGCATTCATACACGATTGTGCTACAATTTGTAGTGTGCATTTCCAGTTTTAGGTTTGACTTTTTTGATGTTACTAGCAGATAGGAGCCAGGCTCACGTTCATTTTCTGATTCACTTCAAAATGATTAGAATGTGCCTGGGTCCTTATTATAAGTATGTTGTTTTATCCTTTTAAAAAGTATTTTAAACATAGTGTCATGTACTCATAAAACTAAATATGAGTGTTGATTAAACAAATAGATAATACGTGTCACCTCATTTTATGAAATACCAAGATACATCAAATTATAGAAAATACTAGTCTGAAAATTTATAACATCATTATATGTACTTACACTTTTTCTGAAAATATATAACATCGTTATATGTACTTACGTACACTTTGTTAATACTAATATTATGCAGTCTCTGTCCACCCACAACAGTCACTATGAACTGGGTCTCTATGTCAATGTTAACGTTCCCTATTGAAGAACAATTGGACATCATCCTAGATGATTGTTCCTTAAACCAATTGGCCATACCCACACATTGGCGTTTTCTAGAAGGAAGACACTACAGGCCAGGTGAAGTGGCCCTAAATTTTGGCAATTATTCACATGTTATCGAGGTTGAGTATGATTTGGCGGGAAATCTTGTATCAAAATTCGGTTGGCGTGATTGGATTGGAAAGATGCATGTGGGCTGTAGTGACAAGCTTTTTCTCCGTCCAGTTGGCCATAATACCATCAAAGTTTGGATAACCAACATCAACTGCGAGACCCCCGATCATCTACTGCGGTATGAGCGCACGATGGAGGATATCATCTATGATGAATCTGATTATGAGGCCCATGTCAGTTCAGATTCGTCTAAATACAATGAGGAGGTCCACGACACAACATCATAAAAAAGGCCACGGTAGGTCCAATTAACAAATATAATTGTCAAGACAAAAAATTTGTGTTTACACTTTTTGTCTGAAAGCAATCAATACTCATAGCTGCTTTATTTTCTGAACTTCAGGAGAAGATTGCCACAATGATAAGTCCTCGAAGTTACTGATGCGGGACCATGTTGGTGTAGTATTTAGTTGTCTATCTATCTAGACTTGTCTGTATTAATAGTTATTTAATTATGCGCATGTTTAGGGGTACACCAACCCCTTTGTTTAGTTACTGTTTAGGGGTACACCAACCCCTGTGTGTGGATGTAAAAAAATATTAATTGAATGGAACTAAAAGTTGCTACATGAATACTTCTAACTGAATTGATGATTGGCTTGGTTATTGAATGTTACAAATTACTAATAAATTTCATTATAAATGTTCTTTTATTCTTATTATAACTATGTTTTCAATGATAACTTCCATTACGGTTCAGGAGCTCACCGGCCTTCTGCTTGCCCGTTCGGCTTCCACGTGCACCCATCTGTCTCGCCTCTCTCCCTGCTCCAGAGCAAGACGCCCGACTGGGCTCAAACAGAGGTAAACATCCCCAAAAACCCTATGTCTCGCCCTCTGATTTATATTTACTTAAATACTGATTTGTATTTACTTATTCACTCGTTCATCTAATGATTTTTTATTCATCACATTATTTAAATTTAGGGCTTTATATTTAAATGCATCTAAACATTCATAAGCTATTAATGTTGATTAATTTAGGAAGCATTGATATGTTGTTATGGCTGTCCACAAATGTTTTTATAAGAAATTGTGTGTTGAATGGGGTTGTGAAGAAGGAATTGGTGTTGTATTTGTTGGCCTAGAAACCCATCCAAGATTTACTCATTAGGAGTAAATCTTGGATAGTCCCCGGTTTGGGACTGTTCTTGAAAACCTAATCTCACTTAGGATGTAAGTGTATAATGTGTCTTGGGTTTTTTATCAAAATTTTTGGATACTAGTTAATAGAAATTCTATTTAATTTGTAGGCGTTCGCCAAAGACTACAGGCTATGCAGGACGGCCATGACATAGCTATGCAGGCCATCGACATTGCTTTGTAAATCCAAAGCGCAACAGTTAGAGAGAAAGCAAGCATCCCACACTATAGCTTAGTACATATATATAGTGGGACTAAGGTGACGATCTCACCTGCTAAAACAGGTTACCGACAACTACATGTTACGACTGGGAGGTCATGATTCAACAACCGTATGCATTAGCAGGAGGACAAACAAATTTCACCATGAGTTAACATTGAAGAAGGTCTACTAACCTACACTGAGCTAAACAAGTTTATCAGTACTAGCCTAAGGCAAAAGTACCGTTCGTCGAGACAATGACGGTCGTAGAAGCTTAGTGGCCACTACACGTTCAACTGGCCAGTGGCCACTAAGCTTCCACGACCGTCATTGTCCCAACGAATGGTACTTGTGCCTTAGGCTAGTACTGATAAACTTGTTTAGCTCAGTGTAGGTTAGTAGACCTTCTTCAATGTTAACTCATGGTGAAATCTATTTATCCTCCTGCTAATGCATACGGTTGCTGAATCACGACCTCCCAGTCATAACATGTAGTTGTCGGTAACCTGTTTTAGTAGGTGGGATCATCACCTTAGTCCCACTATATATATACTAAGCTATAGTGTTGTATGTAAATTCGACACTGCTATTATTATGCACTATAAATGTGTTAGTCTGTCATGTTGTTATATGAATCTGAAACACTTGTGCATGCTGCACTTTATGTATTGTATCTGTATCATGCTTCCCTTCATTGTGGCTTCTTTTGCTGTTTCATGGCTCTTTGAATATATGATTTTGTTGACAATGATGACAATGATGACGATGTGAATGAATTTTTATGAATTGTGTGTGAAAATCATCAATACATGAATGTTTCTACATGTGTCTGAATGTGAAAAGAGATAAAATGTTTGCATGTTTGTGACCTGTTGTTGGCTGATATCAATGGATGTCATAAAACCTGCAGTTCATAACTGAACTGCATGTTTCTCATCCTGCGACCAACCACAACAGGTCTGCAGACTGACAGAAAAAAAAAACATCGGCGTTAGTTATTTGAACAAAACCGACGATATATGGTTACAATGTCGGTTTCCATACTAGTAACCGATGTCGATTTCCCTAATGAGGCCAGACACCACGGCCGTGGCAGCGGACCAGACATAAAACATGCATCGGATATTTATATACAACCAACGACATAGGATAACAGTGTTAGTTTCCCTACTAGTAACCGACGTCGATTTCCCTAGAGGCCAGACAACACGGCCGTGCTGGTCAGCACGGCCGTGGCAGCGGGTGAGATGGATGTCGGTTATCACTAAGAAACCGACGCTGATAGTGCCCCAGATGGCGCCCTTTCTGTGGCGCGAAGGTATGTGGCGTCAGTTTCGAACCTAGTAACTGATGCCTATACCCCCTGCTGGCGTGTTTTCGGTGCGTTTTCGGTGGCGCACAAAGGGTTTTGGCGTCGGTTTGAGAACCGACGCGTAACGGTTGGGCTTTTAGCGACGCCCACATAGGTGTCGCTTTATAACCGACACTAAAGGCCTTAAAAACCCAACACTAAAGGCATGTTATGTACTAGTGGCCATTAAACATCTTGTCATCTCTCACTAAGCAACAATTATTCACATGGCTCACAAGGTCATTAAACATCTTGTCACCTCTCACTAGGCAACAACTATTCACATGGCTCATAAGACCATTAAACATCTTGTCACCTCTCACTAGGCAACAACCATCTCTAGGTCATAAGACCTATATAAACATTATACTTGTTGTACAAGTGTTTCACATATCTCACAAGGCTTATGCAATAAGAGAAATACAACCTTCCTGTTATTAGGGTTAGGGTTATCAACATAAGAGGATTACACCTCATTCAGGGATCAACCATGCCCAAAGGTCATTAAGACCATCATACTATCACAGGATAAAAAATCCTTTTCACAATATCACAGGGTATCAACCCTTATCAACACAAGAGGATTACACCTCATTTAGGGCTCAACCATGCCCAAAGGTCATTAAGACCATCATATTATTCCCTGTAAGATCATCATTATCTTGCATGCCTTATAACAAGGCTCAACAACATCACTTACATAAAATACACATGATCAACACAATATTTCATTAATGAGCTAAGAGATATTCATAAATAATCATAGAAGGGTTATATTAACATTAAGAACATTCCTTTATTACATCAACATGAAAGGAATCTAGATATGATTAACACTCATCATATTCATAATGCACATGTTTAGCATAAGAAAGTATCAACCATGTGGCTATGATAACCACCAATTAACAAATTAAGGTTATGATCATGTTAAGGAGGTTATTCCACCATCATTCCATCATATAAGAAATTTGAACATGAATACTCGTCTTTATCTATTGTATTAGAGTTAGGGTCAACATGATAAATTACATCAATGTTACTAATCAACAATTATACCCAAACCCTAACTCACGACATCCCCATTGGATCATGGATGCATAAGGTGAAGCATCACCATAACATTCCATACTATTCTCAAGTATTAACCCACACATAAATCAAGGTGTAACCATTGGGTTATAGCATACTAGGGTTTCAACAACAGTAACAAAGTACTCCATGATTGTATTGGTCATTCAAGGACTATTCATACCCAATTACCATCATTTAGTTACATAAAAGCTAGGTATAACAAACTATACCTCATTGGGGTTACATATCCACACAATATGGTTTTCATCCCTTCTATTCATATGAGTGAATACATAAGACTACCTTGTTAAGGGTAACCCTCCATATGTTCCATCATCATTCAACCAATATCACCATACCACAATGTCACCCAAAATCATTGGATGTAACCACCTATGAAGTCCTTAATTTGTTCTCTAGAAAGAGTCACCATATAACCCTAGACATCACTTGATTAACAACACAAAAAGTTCCATTGAGAGTAGGGTAAAACCCACAATCGACTGTTCATTTAAAACAAGCCATCCATTGTCAACAAGTAAGCTCCTTAAGTTGATCATATAAAGGAAACCATATAAATCACCTTATTAGGACCAACATATTACATTAGACATCATTCCACTTTATTGGAAGAATACACATTAGATCTTGACCATTGGGTCAAGTTAATATGTTAAAATCATCAATTACAGTATAGGTCCAACCATTGTATCAAGTGACCCAAGAAACCATTGGTCTAAGGTTTAATTGATGCTACAACTATATTATTAACTCACCGTAGGTTTTGGAGACCCGATCCACCATCATTAATGACCATTAAGTCACCATAGGTTGTTAGATCAGCACTGTATTCATTAATCAACATCAAATATTAAGCTAATGTCATCATTGATTGATAACATTAGTAGGGTACTTAATGGTTGATCATTAAACTTATAATTGATCCAAAACCTGACCTGAGGGGGTGACCATAGGTTGTAACCATCATCTGACACCTTTGATCATGACCATCAGTTGTCATGAAGACAACACCATAGGGTTGTTGTAATGGTGCCATCATCGGGTCATGGGTTTATAGTTGAAATCAGCTTAAAACCCTAAAATTGACCATTGGTTGATAGGTGCTTAGCACCATAGGTTGTCAAACCAACCTGATACAAGTAATATTATACCTTAGTAATAACATACACATGATCACAGGTTCATATATAACTGAAATCAGAATAGGGAACATTATAAAAATCAAAATCCAAGTCAAGCATAACTTTTTAGTGCATGGATCATCATTTTCAAGCAAGAACTTGACCTATAAAGCTTATGGTAAGCAATAAATGTGGAGCAAGTTATAAAACTTGCCTCTAATGAGAATATGAAACCCCACACAGAAGAAAATTCGAGCAGGTAGGGTAGAAAATCCAATAATAATCTATGAATGCGTCCATCTAACACCTTTCTTCATCAAATGAGCAAACCCTAAGCACAAGGAGCAAGAAAGGTAGGGTTTTAGAGATTTAGAGCAATTTATACCATGGAACAACAAAGTTCCGACCTGGAGAAAGGTAGGATAAAGGATAAAAAAGAAATAACTGGAGTAAAGAAGGGGATTCTTACTCTTTTAGGTCAATATCAATATAAAGAAGCTTTTTCAACCCTAAAATGAAGTCAATTGCAACCCTAGATTCTTTTTCCAAGAAGGTCCCCTCTTTCTTCTTCCTTGGACAGAGAATTTGCAGTATCATATAGGTAGGATGAGGTTTGTATAAGTATGGAAGTGGTGAAGAGAAAATGGCTCGTTTTGGTGCTTAGGGAGAAGTATATGAAACTTTAAGATAGAGCAAAAGAAAAAGTTGAAGTTCTAGTATCTTTCCAAGTGTCCATGGCCTTAAACCATTAAGAATATACAAGAATACACACAAGAAGATCCTCCAATGTACATAGAGACATTTTATCCCTCGTTTCTTGAATTTCCAAGCAAAACAAATAACTCATTAGTTGATAGGTACTAAAGGTAGCTCATCCATGAAGGGGTAAACCCTAAAATACCCTTAGAGAAAACACCTTCAAACCAAGGTTTAAATAGGTTCCCCATGGATCAAAAATCTCAATAATGATGATAGAATATCGAAAGAACATAATGCAAGTGATAAATTGCAAAGAAAACCTTTCAAATGGGTAAATTGTAGAAAAGTCCAAAATGTGCATAAAATAGCATAACTTGCTCAAACAGTGTCCAAATTGGACCAAATTTGAAAATTAAGCTTGTATTATGATTTCAAAGAATATCACAAGGTTATATTAGGGTTATTAGAATTCAATTATGATAATTAAGCTTATTCAACTCATTAGGCAAGTTTAGGGGCCTTACAACTATAAACCCCTAACATGGATTTTACCCCCCCCCCCAAATCCAAGGTAAAAAAAGATGGGTACTTACTTTGAACCTCATCCTATTACCTTTACATGGTTATTTGAATACCATGGTTATTTCATATCATTCATACATATATCATCTTGGGTCAGCACAAAAACCCCCCACCTAAGAAGACATTCTCAATATGGAATGTAGAAACTTGTTGTGTCATCTGTACAAATCTAACCTTTTTCATTTTGGCTTCCTTGACATTAGCATAGAAATCATCATTATTAACATATCTCATTACTCCTTACTTGATGACTATTTATCACACTTGGGTATGTTCTCTTATTTTATTATGTTTTTCAACTACTTATCAACAGGTAAATCATCATATTCCACATTTTCTTCATTAAACATGGATCACCTGCCTTAGTTTCTTTCAAATGCCATGCTTATTTTACATTAACACTTTCTTACACACATAGGTTGGTCTGATATTAACTCAGGTTCCACCTTATTCCTTTGTCATTGTTCTCATTTATCTTCTCATTTTATACTTATCATTGGAGTTCTCTCCATCTTATGTGGATTTCATACCTTGAATCACTTTATAAACATAGACTTATCTATCTTTTACTTTATTATATTCTTGAATCACATCTTCAAGAACTCCTATTTTCCTTATTTGTATTCAGATTTAGATTTCATGGTGTTGTATCTTTCTCTTATAGTTACCAAACATTCAAGTTTTGATAGATAATGATGCAATTCTCATCTTCTTTAAGGTAGGATTGAGATATTCACACCATGATTTCTTATTCATTATGATCTTTAGATTGTCTCAAAATGAATACTTGATCAAAGTAATCAGAAAGATAACAATCTAAGAGTTCCATACTTACCTTTTCTTCAATAATTTAATACTTGGCCATAGCACCCAAATATTGAGATTAGGCAATATGCACCATATGTTTATGTCATATTCCAAATTTTGACATCATCCTAGTCTTGAGTCCTAGCGTCCCTTAGACTCAGTGAACCTAAAGCTCTGATACCAACTTGTGAGAATTGTTACAGTAAACGAGATTACTCAAAACATAAAGCACAATCGATCACTAATTAATCACATACCCAAAAATATGGGTAAACTAAAACTGATTTCAACGTCAGCACCTGCTCAGAAACATTTGGATAAGAGCCCAACATCTTTCTTTTATCAATACTATGCCAATAATTTGATACAAATTGTTCTATCACCTTAGCCATAATATATATGCACAGGAGAGCAATATTTGTAAATGCCACACAAACAAGCATTAATATGCTAAAAAAATTTCGATTCGTTTAAAACACCATATACAAACTTTTCTTGCTCGAACCTGAGAGTACATGGACGACTCTAGGACACACTAGACATCTAATCAACTTTCTCAAAGATTCATTACTATATCTCCTCTTGGCTGCCACATGTTTATTTTCGTCACTTTCGATTACCTAAAAAAATGTGGCGAACTACAAGGATGATACCTATGTCCCGGCAAGAGATATAACCTCCAACAACGTTTATTGATTACAACATTTTTAAGTAATTAAACAATTTAGAAGTTTAATTGGATATAACAAATAAGCTTAGCAATACTGATGATTAACATAATACACAAAGGAGCAGATAATAACTATCGTCATTAGCCAAACTATCATCCTTTATCTTATTGACAATATAAGCAATTCAGTAGCATATGCATATTTAACATCATGAGCAAGTCTAATAACATAGCATATCTAACAACATGAGCATGTCTAATTGGTTGGACATATCAACATCATAAGAAGATATAACAACATAAGCATAGATATATGAATAAGCATGATTAACAGTATATGCATCTCTAGTTACAAAGGCATGGCTAGCATGATAAACATAACTAATAACATGAGATAGCTAGCATCATGATTATAATCAGCAGTAGCAGTATAGTTATCAACATAATCATGGCTATTGTATGTACACATCTACAATCTTAAGCATATCCACAACATAAGTATATCTACTATCTCTTAATTGCACTAAGCATCATCTTTATGTAAAGATAACAAACAAGGGTTATCATCCAATGTGAAACATTGTGTATAACCCTAAAAAAATATGCTACACGGCTGTATTACATCTTTTATTATGCACTGGGAAATTTGAATCATACCATTCAAAGTCCAATCGACCCATGCGAGGGGCTATTTGGTTTCATACAAGATCTAAGAGTGTCGGTATCCTAAGATATCTTCCACTCGGTCAGTACGAGTAAAAAGGCAGTGACATATCAGTCAAAGATGCCACCACATCGACATATAGTCAAGCTGATAACCACTAGTACGCCCTTGGTACATGTCACAACACTAGAAACCAGGGTATACAAAACCCTCTAATCTGAGGTACAACCGCAGTTGTCCTTAATCACATCATGTTATAATCACCGAGACATTTCCGCAGCCATTCTCAATCACATCAAATGTATGAGGCATGACCATAGCCAACCTCCACAATCTGCATTGTGGATGACAAGGATATATCCTCAACCTGTCACCCTCACATACTCAATAGTATGCACTCTGAGTTTCCCTTAGGAATACTCATTTCACCATCCAACAAATTCTGACATTGTAGATGGTTCTACGACACATGGCACTACATGATTATAGTTGCACTTGATTAGTTATGCTAATTGGGTGAATTAATGCTGCATCAAACAAGTGGACATACAAACCCTAATTCACTTCTAGCAAGCATATAAATATCACAACTTTGAAAAGATATAAAACATGTGAAACATAATTTCTCATCTCATCATCACATGGTACTATTCACTTACCATTCATGAGACCACACTAGTCATCATACTATCGCAAGATATAAATCCTTTTCACAATATCACAGGGTATCAACCCTTATCAACATAAGAGGATTACACCTCATTCAGGGCTCAACCATGCAGAAAGGTCATTAAGACCATCATACTATCATAGTATATAAAATCCTTTTCACGATATCACATGGTATCAACCATTATCAACACAAGAGGATTACACCTCATTTAGGGTTCAACCATGCCCAAAGTTCATTAAGACCATCATATTATTCCCTGCAAGATCATCATTATCTTGCATGCCTTATAACAAGGCTCAACAACATCACTTACATATAATACACATTATCAACACAATATTACATTAATGAGCTATGAGATATTCATAAACAATCATAGTAGGGTTATATTAACATTAAGAACATTCCTTTATTACATCAACATGCAAGGAATCTAGATATGATTAACACCCATCATATTCATAATGCACATGTTTAGCATGAGAAAGTGTCAACCATGTGGCTATGATAACCACCAATTAACACATTAAGTTTATGATCATGTTAAGGAGGTTATTCCACCATCATTCCATCATATAAGAATGTTAAACATGAATACTCATCTTTATCTATCTGCATTAGAGTTAGGTTTAACATGATAAATTATATCAATGTTATTAATCAACACTTATAATCAAACCCTAACTCACAACATCCCCATTGGATCATGGATGCATAAGTTGAAGCATCACCATCACATTCCATACTATTCTCAAGTATTAACCCACACATAAATCAAGGTGTAACCATCAGGTTATAGCATACTAGGGTTTCAACAATAGTAACAGAGTACTCCATGATTGTATTAGTCATTTAAGGACTATTCATACCCAATTACCTTCATTTAATTATATAAAAGCTAGGTAAAACAAGCTATACCTCATTGGGGTTACATATCCACACAATATGGTTTTCATCCCTTCTATTCGTATGAGTGAATAGGTAAGACTACCTTGTTAAGGATAACCCTCCATTTGTTCCATCATCATTCAACCAATATCACCATACCACAATGTCACCCAGAATCATTGGATGTTTAAAAGGTAAGACCATTGGTTGTTTACATAAGTAAACACCTTGGATAAACCACCTATGAAGCCCTTGATTTGTGCTCTAGAAAGACTCACCATCTAACCATAGACATCCTGTAACGACCCACACTTTTGAGTGTCAAAAAGACCTTAAAGTCACAGATCGTTAATCATAAATTCCAGGTTCAAATTCATGAAATAATACAGAATAGTAAACAATTTCCATTAATGATCAAATATTTACATGTTTGCATAAAAACCTCCTCTAAGGAGTTACATAACTTTTAAATAGAACTAACTTATACAAGTGTAAAGATATACCATTACAAATAAACCATCATGAATAACCCTAGTGTCTTCAACATCTTTATCTGTACCCTCATGTCCATGCTATCAAGTATATCTGGTACCTAAAATGCCGACAAACAAATACACGATCAGTATATTTCTATACTGGTACGTGGGTTCAAACTATAATCACAAGTACACATATAAGCAAACATCTTTATCTTGCATGTAAGAACATAAACTTATTTTATATTCTAACCCATATCTGGTCAACTATCTCAGGTGTAATCACTATCCCTCTGGGGCTCATGTGCATTACCCTTAAGATCAGTCTGACCCAGGGTTCAGAATATTGTTATTTACTTTACATGATACTCATAGGAACTTTATAATTTGCAAGAAGTAAATAAACAAGCAAGTAATTTATTTTTCAATCAATCTCATCGAGAAACATCGGAAATCTCAGAATTCGATACATGTATTCATAAGCATAACCACGTACCAGTATAGAAATATACTGATCGTGTATTTGTTTGTCGGCATTTTAGGTACCAGATATACTTGATAGCATGGACATGAGGGCAGAGATAAAGATGTTGAAGACACTAGGGTTATTCCTGATGGTTTAGTTGTAATGGTATATCTTCACACTTGTATAAGTTAGTTCTGTTTAAAAGTTATATAACTCCTTAGAGGAGGTTTTTATGCAAACATGTAAATATTTGATCATTAATGGAAATTGTTTACTATTCAATACTATTTCATAAATATGATCTTAGAATTTATGATTAACGATATGTGACTTTAAGGTCTTTTAGACACTCAAAAGTGTGGGTTGTTACATTTGGTATCAGAGCCCAGATTCATCAACTAATACTTAATAGTTTATAATTTCAAATTATCCTTAGAAATTTTAAGAGAAAAATTCAGTTCCTCATCTCACTTTTTCATCTACTTCTCATCTCTTTGCTTAAAAAGTCTTGAAAAGAAATTGTTAATTAGAGAAGTAAAATGTGAAAAGATGTAACCTCTTATGTAGGTTCCTTTAGAGAGGGTAACAACTAGGAAGATACAAGTTAGAAATATACATGTATGGGTGAGTCCTTCCATAGAGGAATGACTTGGTTTGAGATAACCCATTAGAGTATAAAAACTTTAGTAAGTCAAGGGGTATGGAAACTCTGAGAGGTAGAGTATAGTCCCTAACCCTAACCCTAAAACCTTAATATGAAATAATGAAAATGGTGTGGTGGTATGGGACACCATCCATGTGAAACTTGAAATCAGGAATAAGAAAGATAAAGGGATGAGTTTAGGTAACCCAGTCTCCCATGCATGTGTGCATGTGGAGCATAAAACTCATGTAAGAGGTCTTAAGAAACATATGAACCCAATAGTGATATATATATATATATGTGAAAATAAAAGTTTAAATATAACTTGATCAAACCCCTAGTATTGTCTCTAGACGTTTGGTGAGGGTGGCCAAGCTCCTGGAGGGGAAGGCCGAGGTAGCACCAAGCCCCTGGAGGGGAAGGTGACCCAAGTTCATTGAATGGACAAAGACCATGAATGGGGTATTCCAGAGGTTGAGCCAGCATGGGTTTATATGTTATAATGATAAAAGTTATGCTTAATGAAAAAAAGGTATCTATGAAACCTTTAGGGTTAGTGCGCCAACCTGGGTGGGTCAACCCAAAGAGTGGGAAGATGACCTATGAGGGAAGCAAAACCTGGATCTTGGGATCAAGTTGTGGCTACAGAGCCTAACCCCATCCTATGAGCCAAGAAGGCACCCTAGGCTAGGACTTTCCCTTAAAAGGTGAGTGAATAAATGTATTTAAGTATTAAGATAACCTTAATCCTCACCTAGAGGAGTGAAGAGTTAAAGATATTAAAAAAAAATAAAGTACTTAAATTCTTTGAACCCAAGGATGCCAACTCTGAGTGACACAACTGGTCAAGCCCAGGAGGGAAGACTAGTAAGGCACCAAGCCCAGGAGGGAAGGTGGCCTAAGTGGATGACCAAGCCTAGGAGGGAAGGTCATGAAATGGTCAAGCCCAGGAGGGAAGACCAGGCAGGCACCAAGCCCAGGAGGGAATGTGGCCTAAGTCCACAATGCAGTTGTTTAGGATCAAGCCCCTGGAGGGAAAGATCACAGAGGTCAAGCCCAGGAGGGAAGACCGACATGGCACCAAGCCATGGAGGGAAGGTGGCCTGAGCCAAATGATGGGACAACACTGCATTGTGTGTACTCGAAAGAGAGAGATGAAGGCAATCTGGGTTAAAGAATTAAATAAGAGAATAATGTGCTTAACAGATGTAACATCTCAAAAGAAACCCTTAGGGAGGGTAGAGTCCTAATGCAATCCTAGGGTCAAGTAGGGTGTATTAGAGGTACCTAGGACCTATGGGTTGGGAGTTGATATGCCCTGAATGCACATGACCATGTGGTCGGGAGGTTACAACTAGGTTTACCCAAGGTACATGACTCAGGAGATTAGCTACCTCCATGAGGATCATGTAGCCTAATGGGTTAATATGAAAGGAACTCTCTTGATGCATAAGGATGAGACATTCTAAAGGTACCTATACCCCTAGTGACCTCAAGGAAATGGCTAAGGCTTATAAAACATGAGGTGTAAATATAAAAGATATAATGAAGTCATAAAAACTTGAGAGAAGTTGTACCCTAACTTAAGAGTAAGAAAAGGGACACTTGACCTCATGGAATATAAGAATGCTATGAAATTAAGAACAAGTAAGTTTAGAGTCATATTGAGTATGATTCAACTTAATATGTGAATTGAAAGGTAATGTGTGAATGGACTATCTCCGCTCTTGGAATGAAATGAATTTTGTGTTTGGGTTGCATCCAAATGCTTATTTCATCTCACTATGAGGGAGAGAGATTGGATAGACACACGTTATGCTTAAAATTGAGAACAAATATATTAAGATGAATGTGTAATGACATGAAGTAGGGTTAGAGGTGTTATCTCACCCTTGTGTTAAAAGTAATGAATAATAGGTTGGAAACCTAGGTGAAAAGAGAAATCACCAAGTAATAATGAAATCATCAAGTGATGATAATATGCATATACTTGAGATATGGATATACTTGGATTTCAATTCAAGTGTCAATCTTAGTAATAAAACAAAAATTTCTATGCTAATGAAAAATGGTTAAGCCATCTAAGTAGCGTGCTAACCCTAAGTTGTGAAAATAAGATGAGTTATCATTCACCTAGGCTTGGTAGGTCTGAATTTTGAGGACAAAATTCATTTTTAAGGAGGGGTGAATGTAATATCCTCAATTTTGATAAAAATTGAATTATATAAATGAATTGATTTATAAATTCCCTAATCGTATTATTGATAGAATAATAGTGTTAATTGCCTTTGTGGCATGGGTGCTTGTGGCACAAGTTAAATAAAAGAAAAGAATTCATAATGAATTGGTATTAATGGCTTTTGATATGGTGAATGAAATACAAGAGGATATGCAAGTTACCAAAAGAATTACATGGTGTTGTAGATAATTATAGGAGTAACTATCTAGCCATTATTGTCAACACAATGTTTAAGGCATCAAATATTGATATTTTAATATGACTTTTCATATACTTGAAAATAATAAAGAAAAAGAGAGAATTATATTATTTGGGAAAGGTTTTAATGAGTTGCCATGGAAGAGGGTAATTGGCTTAAAGGACATACCAAAGAAAGAGATAAAAGAATAATCTAGAATCTCAAGTCAAAAGAGTTTCCTAATAGCATAATTATCTAATTAACCAATATGTGACTTATATTTATATACTTTCCTTGGTGGCTCTTGGTTTACCAATCAAGCATTATCTTTTTACAACAGGTTTTATCAAGCCTGAGAATCTATGTTGGGAAGGGAGTAATTAGTTTTGGAAGAACATTACCATAAATGGATTATACAACCAAATCAATTGATCGAGTCACTTCCTTTATCCAACACCCTCAATGCTCCCAAAAAGGAAAGAGTGACCTGATCTCCATAACTCCGTCACTTCTCTCTCTATATGTTACTCCTTCCTCGTAACCCTAGATGTTCTGCATGCCCTCTATATAAGGAAGGGTCATGAAAGTACCACCCTTCACCAAATAGTAGTCGGGATCTGTCCCTCCTCCATATTGGTAGCCAAGGGTTCTATTGTCAGGCGGATCGCTGGGAGGTTGTCCTCTATAGGCGGGAATGGCGGTGCCACTCTAGCATGGTCACACACCGCACGCCGACGTACAAAGAGGACATGCACCCTACAAGCAGCTTTAGAGGTCACCAGGGTAGGGTCAAGCTAATGCAGCTTTGATGGACCTACACGACATGAGGGAGTCTAGGAGTTCAGCCCGTGGACCCGTCACCAGAGGATGTTGCGGTGGCAGTGCTGCCCCAGTAGAGCTAGTGTTGTAGGTCGCTAGCTGCTAAGCCTTACTACTGCTGCGAGACCGAGAAGGAAGGAGACTAGAAACCTGGGATCCTGAGGCAGTGGGTGTATCACGAAAGTAGCAGGAGCCGAGGTGATGAAGGTATTCAAGGGGGATCTGGTGGCAACCGTCGGCGGTGCAGTCTGCATGCGGGAGAACGGCTGGAGTCAGACATGGGGGGGTCAGCATCCTTGGCCGCTGAAGGTTTGGTGCTGTGAGGGCATTGACTGCACCGAAGACGGTGCGTCTAACTGCACCAGAGATGCAACGGTGATGCGTTGGTCATACTGTCAGGCAGCAGATCAGGGAGAAGGGAGGTTTTATCACTGGTGAAGGCCAAAGAGACAAAGAGGTCATGAGCCTAGAAGCCGATGGGTTATCTGGGCGGCAGCTGTAGTGCTCAGAGTTGGGGCCGTGGTAGCAGTTGAAGCCCGACCTCCGTCCGGCTGCCTACGTCGTACGCACCCAGGAATCCGTTCGCGAGAGGAAGAAGAAAAGGAAGGGGTCGAATGACCCATATGCCTAGGGCGGATGCTTCAAGTGCGAAGGGTAGGCATGTCTTTTCCACCCTAAATTCCAGCTGACAGTCAACTAGGATAACACAAGTAAGTTGCTTATGTGTCAACTTATGATTGGCCCAATAATATTAATCTTACAATAATTGTAGTAATTACAAGGATGACCTAATGAAAACAAGTTATATATGAAACTTGCTCAGAAAAATGAGAGGAATCCAAATAAAATATTGTCAGAACCTGATTATGCTTCCTATTCCAAAAGTAGGTGTAATACATGAGTTTATGTGGTTAATGTAAAGGAAAATCTAGATTAGACTTAATATGATGCGTAATTGATTAGATTTGGTTATGTTAAGCTAATACCTGATCTTGATATGTATAATGAGGAAATCCATGATAATGATGTATAATGGACGAGTCCAGATTAGTAATCTTATATATGCTGATTTTGGGTTGTGAAGCCAGTATAAATATCTTTCTATAATCATAATGACGAGTAATTAGATTTAGGTGTCACGGGTAATCCAATGTGCTTAAAGTTGATGATTAGGGTTTCACCTAATATGTATAACTGAAATTGTAATCTTGGAAACCATGATATGATAGAATTAAGGTTTGTAACCCTAACTTATAGTCCAAACATGAGATAGTCCTAAACCCTGGTTTAGGAGCGCATCTAGATCTGAATAATATAATATGAATACATGGTGACACATATGTAGTATGCTTTGTTTAAGATACTTGTTGATTACATGCTTTGTTGCTTGGATGTCTGGAAACATTCTTAAAGTATATGATGTTCTGCATGGTTTATGCGATGGCATAAGGTACGTGGTTATGCTTATGAATACATGTATCAAATTCTGATATTGCCAATGTTTCTCGATGAGATTGAATGAAAAATAAACTACTTGCTTGTTTATTTAATTCTTGCAAATTAAAAAGTTCCTATGAGTATCATGTAAAGTAAATAACAATATTCTGAACTCTGGGTCAGACTGATCTTAAGGGTAATGCACACGACCCCAGAGGGACAGTGATTACACCTGAGATAGTTGACCAGATATGGGTTAGAATATGAAATAAGTTTATGTTCTTATATGCAAGATAAAGATGTTTGCTTATATGTGTACTTGTGATTATTGTTTGAACCCACGTACCAGTATAGAAATATACTAATCACATATTTGTTTGTCGCCATTTTAGGTACCAGATATACTTGATAGCATGGACATGAGGGTACAGATAAAGATGTTGAAGACACTAGGGTTATTCATGATGGTTTATTTGTAATGGTATATCTTTACACTTGTATAAGTTAGCTCTATTTAAAAGTTATGTAACTCCTTAGAGGAGGTTTTTATGCAAACATGTAAATATTTGATCATTAATGGAAATTGTTTACTATTCTGTATTATTTCATGAATCTGATCCTAGAATTTATGATTAACGATCTGCAACTTTAAGGTCTTTTAGACAATCAAAAGTGTGGTTCGTTACACATCCCTTGATTAACAACACAAAAATTTCCATTGAGAGTGGGGTAAAACCCACAATTGACTGTTCATTTAAAACAGGCCATCCATTGTCAACAAGTAAGCTCCTTAAGTTGATCATATAAAGGAAACCATCTAAATCACATTATTAGTACCAACATATTACATTAGCCATAATTCCACTTTATTGGAGGAATACACATTAGATCTTGACCATTGGGTCAAGTTCATATGTTAAAACCATCAATTACAGTATAGGTCTGACCATTGCATCAAGTGACCCAAGAAACCATTGGTCTAAGGCTTAATTGATGCTACAACTACATGATTAACTCACCATAGGTTGTGGAGACATGATCCACTATCATTAGTGGCCATTAATTCACCATAGGTTGTTAGATCAACACTATATTCATTAATCAACGTCAAATATTATGCTAATGTCATCATTGATTGACAACATTAGTAGGGTACTGGTGCGTCCCCGCTAGTGGTGCTTTTACACCCCACGAGTTTGGAGTGCATGTGATATGGGATGTTCGTTTTCGAAAATTGTATGGTCCCAAATCGAGTCGATCACTGAAACTAAAACAGTTCGCCCGCAAGTGTACAGGGTACTATCGTAGTATAGGCGAAAGGCAAGATGCGGGGTCGAACCACAGAGATAGAGGGGGCACTAGAGTTAGAAGGCGTGAGCTATGTTCCTTTTGTGGAGCTAGGGTTTTAGGGTTTTAAGGTTGTTTGATGGTTTGATTATACTAAAGAATGAGTATGAAAGACACAATTGAAACTAAGTTATCAAAAACCGAACAAGCAATCTAGGCGACAAACTAGCTAAACTAAGGCAGGGGCAAGATGGACTAGACTAAGCAAGCAATTAGCAACTAAGGAACTGAATTAACCACTAACTAGATCACAAACCTAGATTAACACTAGCTAGCAAAACTAGGCAATTAACTAAGTTAACCAAAGCAAATGAACTACACTAGCATTAATAAGCAAACAGAGCAATTAAGGTTATAAGCAAGAGTGATTAAGGTGGGTGGGCCGTTTGGGAAATTTCGCTTTGATTTTAGTTGGGGGAAATCATTAAACATGCATGGTGGTCAAATCATATCTAGATTACCAAACCAAACAACAAGGTCAATGCCATTAGAACATACCCTATACTACTAGTAGAAGACTAGGGTTAGGTGTAATTCTAATGGGATTGGCCAAATCTAGGTTTCTAGGGTAAGTGATAGTGGACAATTGAGGGTTGAGGGTAGAGATGGGAGTGGAGATGAGGGGATTTATCCTCATGCCACTAGACACTCTAGCCTTTAGAAGGCCCTAGGCAATTGCATCACTCTCACTTACACTAGCCACTTAAATCTCACACTCACTTGTAGGAGGAGGGATGTGTATGTAGGAATAAAGAGGGCTAGCTAGGGATCCACTAATTGGACCTAGGATCCAATCCTAAGATTGCCACATACACTCCAATTCCTCCTAGAAGCTAAGTGTCATCAAACATCTCAAAGCAAGCAATCCATGTTATAAGCACAAACCACATGCAATAAAATAGGAAATGAGATAGAAGCAAGAAGCAATCATCATAGATATGAATTAAGTTCATTACAAGCAACTTTCCCCCAACATGGTATCAAAGTCACATTTTAACCCCAAACAGCCCACCACTAGGGGCTTAGCTAGACATGATCAAGAAAACAAGAAAAGAAAGGGGTAGAAGAAGTAGGGACTCCATGAAGCTTGATGTAGAAGCCTCCTTCTTCACCTCCAAGCTTGCTGTAGACGTCCTCTCTCCTCCAAGGGTGCAGGGGTGCATGGAATGGTAGGGGATTATGGATGAAAATATAGGGAACTAGGTTTACATGGTGGAAAGTAGGTGGAAATGGTGAATTGAGAGCCAAAATGCAAGGAATTTGCACAAGGAACTCAGGAATGGAGGGTGGAGTAGTGTAGTAGCTGTGGGGGGCGTCTAACCTAGTGCTATGGCTGCCACCCAGGTATATATAGGTGGTGGTGGAAGCACTAGGGTAAGTAGGGGTAGTTTAGGAAAAGCAGTGCAAAGTTGTGTGGGTCGGTGATCACCACTGTCGTGGTGGGTGTGCCATGGCCGTGGTGAGGGTAGTGGGGAACGGCCGTGGGGGGTGAATATAGTCGTGGTGTGTAAGGGAGTGGTGAAAAAGCAAAGTATGGTGGTGGCCACGGTCATGGCGGAGTGCCACAGTCGTGGTGGGTAAGGGGCACCACGGCTGTGTTGGGTAACACAACTGTTTTGGAGGAGGAGGAGGTGACCGTGGGAGGGGCCACGGTCGTCTTGATCATCTTCGGCCACAGTCGTGGTGGCTTGGAGGAAATACCTATTGGCAATTGAACTTCTGGCAATTAATTCCCACGACCGTGGCAGGGTGCCACGACCGTGTTCTCTTCTGCTGACCACGACCGTGCTGATGGCCACGGTCGTGGTGTCTTCAATGGCTACGGTCGTGGCAGGTGGCCATGGCCGTGGGATTCTGTGGAATTTCCCTGTTGAACTTGGCACTTCATTGCTAAAAAAAGGCACGATCGTGGCATGGTGCCCACGGCCGTGGTGAGGTTGGCCTCACTCAATTACACTTCAATCTTTGTCATTTTTGGATGTCTTTGCTTGGGGATGATTCTTGACCATTAGAGGTAGGTAGAGGGAGACTTTGGGGCCTTCTTTGGGTCCCTCCATGAGTGGGGGAACCCTAGAACTCCTTCTTTCTCTCTCTTCCATCTAAGCATGGTTCAAGTACTTGAAAAACAGTGCAAAGAACATCCATAAGCATATTTGCAATGATAAGCATATTAGGGGTAAAAAGCTTGTAATCTACATGTTTGGATGTGACTTAAGTACAAAATGGCACAGGATGGAGCCCTAGAATAGGGCTACATCACCACCCCAAACTTAAAACATACTTGTCCTCAAGTATGCTCTAACTCAATCTCTCTACAAATTTTCCACGAACAAGAAATGACAAATGCAAAGTAAAAGATGATTATTGCTGAATGGTATCAAAGATGACTAATTACATGCATTTCACCTCTCTCCTCTCCTACTTTCACAAACTAATCATGAAAAGAGCACAAAGCACATGAACTTCAAATATAGTGCGTAGAAAGCACAAGTTATCCATACTTCTTCCATAAAGTTCCGGGTAAACCGTTTCATGATAGTGTTAATCGAGGATGACTAGGAGTGTCGTTTCACATTCATGCATTCAGTCTTATATTTCAAATCATACCAAATGACCCGCGTGGCTGTGGAAAAGGGCAAAATGAGCTAGGTTTGATGTTTCCTAGCTCAATAGGTATGAAAGTGGAAGAAAGGGTTGCGGTAAGATTCTTGGAGTGTTTTTACACACTCATCTTTTCTTTATTTGAACACTCTTAAACAAGAGCATCCTTTTATTTTATTTTTGCTTTTCTTTTTCTTTTCTTTTCTTTCTTTCCCTTGGTGTAGATAGGGCAAAAGGTGGATAGAGTGAAGCGGGGAGATCAAGATATGGCCACCCCAAACTTTTGGAGGTGGCCAAGGCTGATTATGTGCACTGAGGCATCTTTTTATGAGGCGGAGGGGTATGAAGATGGTGGAAGAATAGTCGGGTCAAAGAGGGGTCATTGGTATGATTTTCCACATAAGACATCCTGCATGAGAATTAATCCAACACTTCATCCAAGATATCACACCACATGAATGAACAAAATGAAATTTGATATATCAAACAAGTGATTCCACAAACACTAAGCGTCCAAAGCTTGCTCAATTTCACAATTCAACCAATTCAATCACAATCACAAGAGAGGTGATGCACATGTAAAAAATCAAACATTGATACCACTTAGCAATAAAGCATGACCTTTCACTTGCACGAGTCAAAAGTTGTCATTTTTACTCAAAACAGTAGAGATTGGGTCAAAACATGCTTTTTAGACAAGAAGTCTCAAATTTGGGCAAAATTGGCCAAAATGGTGCCAATTTGCACTAAATCACATGTAAACCTACTTTAGGGAATTTAATGACATAAAGCAGCAAATCCTACTTAACATGCACAAGAAACTACAAAAACTACATGAAAATGCAATGCATGGTATGAAAAAGCAAAAATTTTGAAAAAATACACAAAAATGCAGAAATCAACTACATGCCATGCAAAGATGCAATGAAAAGAACAAAAACAATAAAACTAAACTAGATGGCAGGGGTGATATCAAAATGACAAAATGAGAGATAGAGTGGTGCATACCGCCCTACCCACCCCAAACTTTAGAATCATGATGTCCTCAGCATGAAACTATAGCTTAGGGGAGATAGGGGAAGTGTCATGGCTGTGGTGGCTGGTCTGGCATCTACGGAGGATCTGGAGGAGGAGCTAAGGCTGGAGCTGAGCTTGATGGAGGATGCTGGTAGTAGTGCCCCCAGTAGTCATCCTGGGGTGGAGGGTAAGTCTGTGGATACCCAGCTAAACCACCCCAAAAATCTGCACCCCATTCGGGGTTTCTTGCTGCCTGTGCGTGGTGATATTGATACAAGTGGTTGATCTGATAGTGCATCTACTGCTGATCATACCACATGTCCTGCTGGGCAAGCTGCATGTCACTTTGGGTCTTCTGAATATTCTCAAGGTGTGCCGAATTGTGGCCATGTCATAGGCATTCCCTGAGGGTGGCTGCAGCTGGGATGTCCCCTCATCCCTCCTTCTGGTTCTTCGGGGTTGCCTTTATTCTGCATCTTCTTGCTCCTGCCCTTGCACATTAGATTTAGCGATGTCTTCATGTATGGCAGTGGATCCCCTTGTATACGTCTCTCTTGGGTGTTCTTGCTGCCATTTTAAAAGTTTTTCTTTCAATTTGAAAAGAACTCCCAACGCAGATAGAAGAGGCGCCGCGTGGTATGACAGCTCAAGCTTGAAGTCCATCACACTAGTAGTAAGATAGATCATCTTCTTTTCCTTCATCTTTATAGTGTGCGAGCGCACCAAGTAGTTGAGGTCAACGAACTCTGCCTCAAGTGCGTCTTGTAACCCTAAGAGATCGTATCCCAGCGCTAGTGCAATCGAAGTCACAAACCCACCCATGACAAAGGGTTTTGTGCTCTTGTAGGGTATGGACTTCATATGATCAATCAATAGAACACCAAGGTCTAGGTGCTTCTTAAGGTGCATCAATATCAAGACAAACATATCTTTTTGTGAAATGGAGCCTTGATTATCATACCTCCCCACAATTTTGTTTGGCAAGACCTTCTGCACATAGCGCATCATTAGGTTGCTTATGGCGGCTGTTTTTTATCTTCTTGCCTCGTACACGCCGCTGCCTGTGATTGTCTCCCAGAAATAGGCATAATCGAGTTCTTTTTCCCTCTCTAACAAGCCGTCATCCAACTTGACGACCTCTTCAGGACTTGCAACAAATATCCCATTCAACTCAGTGGAAGTGAGGGTGTGCATGTTGCCCATCATGGAAAATTTGAGTGCATCACAACCCCTCACTTTAGTCCTCTCAAGAGTGGAAAAGAACTCCCGAGTCAAAGCTACATAGGTTGGCTGGGGAGTGAAAAGGATGTTCCACAACCCTATTGCCTTCAAGTTTTGTTCTACTGCTGCCTTGATCCCAAGATCTTCAATTACTTTCTCAGACCCGTACTTGGTGGCGACGACTCTCCTTGTCATGCACTCGGGGTAGATAAGATCAACCTTCTTTTGTCTGTGTCCTTTACCATAGGACACCCCTATCGGTGCTTTGCCCAGGGTCTTTTCTCTATCCGCCTCCAGCTGTGCCAGAACATCATCTCCTTCCAGCTCAAGCTCTACCTCTTCCTCCTCATTGTCTTCTTCTTCCTCCATCGTGTAGGAATGCGACCCCGAGCTGGAGTCCAGATTGTACCAGTGGGCCGACTGCTCCTCATCTTGCTGCAGTTGCTGCGTGGGTCGCGACTGCACATCACGCCTCGCCACCGCACTAGACGTCGAGTGGCGGGGTGGTGTGGGCTTTGGAGGCAACCTGGATGATGACGACATTGTCTTTGTTTTTGGATTTTTCTTGGCAGGTGCCAGATGGATTTCATCAATGAGGTCATCCAAGTCGACCCCCATGGACTCCTCCTCTTCTTCGTCCTCTCCCTCGTAGGTGGCATCCGTGATGTGGTGGCTATCGGATGAGCGGGAGTGTGATCCGCTCACCGATTGTGACTGGCAGAGGGAATGGTGGGCGGAGGTGGTAGGTGAAGGTGTGTGGGATGGCATGGATACCTCAGAGGAAGCGTTCTTGGAACGCCGCTTCCCTCCGGTGATGATGTTCGTCCCCTTGGTTATGGCTCTCCCAATCTTTTTCATGGTAGAGATGGAGGTGAAGGTGGTGATTTTCGGATTTTGGTGGAGAAAGTGGTGTGGATGTGGTTTTGTGGGTGGAAAGGAAGGGTAGTGATGTATGGATGGTGGGTATATGATTTGTGGTGGATTTGGGCAAGAAAGGAAGGGTTTTCGTAGAGGTTTTGTGTAGGGGAGCTGTAGGGCGGAGTGGAGATGGAGTAGCGATAGGGCTAGATTGGATGGTGGAAACGGTAGGGGGATGGCTGGGGATTGATTTGGAATGGATTGGGGATCAAACAGAGGTGTTTTTGGGGGTTGGAGGGGGTGAATGGGGGAGCACAGAGTCGTTTTCTCCCGCCACGGTCGTTTTGTGTGAGCTTGAAGACAATAGAATGAAAAGGGGGTCAGGTTTGGATGCTTATGACTTATATATATTTTTTCTGAACCGCACTCGGCCACGGTCGTGGCCAGGGTTGGGTAGCACGGCCGTGGCGGGTGCCACAGTCGTGTTGTCGAAGAAGAGAGCCCCTATTTAACCTCGCCACGATCGTGGCACAGTGCCACAGTCGTGGTCGTTCCTTCTCAGCACGACCGTGGTGATGTACCACGGTCGTGGCCATTCTTGCAAACAACCTGTAACTTTGGCCAATTTGGTGCTTTAATTCGCACGGTCGTGGTGGGAAACCATGGTCGTGGCCTTGTCCTCCAGCCACGGTCGTGGCGGGTTTCCACAGTCATGGTTGATCTTGTAAAAACCCTGTAACTTGGGCCAATAAGATACAATAATTCCCACGGCCGTGGCCATGTGCCACGGTCGTGTTTGTCCAAGCACACCACGGTCGTGGTCTGTCTCCACGGCCGTGTTGGGGTTGTTTCTTCAGTTTTCCAAACTTCAAAACTTGAACTTTCAATTTCATTGGTTCTTTTGACACCAAACTTCTTGAATGACCTTGACTTAACTTCTAAAACCTATATCTCTACTGTCTAACACCTGCACATCATCAAAACTCAAAAGAAAACTATTAAGCACAAGTGTGCGTGTGTGTTTTTTGTGTAAAAGAAAATCGAAGTATTGAAAAGGAAAGGGTTTGAGAATCTCAAACCACATGGGTTGCCTCCCACTAGTGCTAAATTTGCCTTCAACTAGGCTTATTGATTGTTGAACTTCTTCACTTTTTCGGAACCTTCAATAGATCCTTGTAGTAGATTCCTTTCTCATCCTCATTCAAGCATTCTTCTTCATCAGATTCTTCCTCTACAAGCATAACAATATCAAAATCTTGATTGGCCTTGTCTGGTCCGACTTCAACAACAAATTTCAACCTTTGCGCATTGAGGGCAAATTCCTTAGCTCCTTCTTTTGCACATATAACCACAACGCCGGATGGGTAAACCTTTTTTACAAGATATGGTCCTTCCCATCTAGATCGGAGTTTCTCGGGGAAGAACTTCATTCTAGAATTGTAGAGCCATACCCACTTCCTGGGCTCAAACTCCTTCTTCCTGATCATCTTGTCGTGTAGGAACTTGGTTGTCTCTTTGTAGCTCTTTGACATTTCATACGCCTCATGGCGCATTTCTTCTAGCTCGTTAAGTTGGAACTTTCTTTTCATTGTTGCATTCTCTTTGTCAAAGTCCATATTATTCAAAGCCCACAGTGCCTTGTGTTGAATGTCTACCGGCAAGTGGCAACTTTTGCCGTAGATGAGCTTGAAAGGTGTGGTGCCAATCGGGGCTTTGTAAGCAGTCTTGTACGCCCATAAAGCTTCATTGAGGCGGAATGACCAATCCTTACGGTCCGGTCTCACCGTCTTCTCCAAAATGAGCTTTATCTCCCGATTGGCTAGCTCAACTTGGCCACTGGTTTGCAGATGATATGGAGTGGCCACTCTATGGTTCACTCCATGCTTTTTGAGCAGTCCCTCAAAGGTGCGGTGGATGAAATGGCTTCCCCCGTCACTTATCATTGCCCTTGGAATGCCAAACCGACTGAAGATGTTAGATTTTACAAAGTCACAAACCACCTTGTGGTCATTTGTTCGGGTGGCAAAGGCTTCTATCCACTTTGATACGTAGTTCACTATGACCAAAATGTAAACATATCCAAAAGAGGGTGGGAAAGGACCCATGAAGTCAATCCCCCATACATCAAACACCTCTACCACTAGAATGGGTGATAGAGGCATCATGTCTCTCTTTGTGATAGTGCCTACCCTTTGGCACTTCAAGCAACTTTTGCAGAATTCATGCGAGTCTTTAAACAACGACGACCAATAAAAACCACATTGAAGAACCTTGGCGGCAGTGCGCTTTCCCCCAAAGTGTCCTCCACATATTTTGGAATGGCACATGGAGAGGACGTCCTGTTGTTCCACTTCTGGCACGCATCTTCTCACCAGCTGATCGGGGCAATACTTGAAAAGGTGAGGGTCGTCCCATGCATAGTTCTTCACCATAGCAAACAATCTTTTGCTCTCCTCCCCTGTCCACATGCTTGGTATCCTCCCACTAGCCAAGAAATTGGGTATGTGTTGGTACCATGGCCCTTTAGAAGATGACAGGAGGAAGAGTTGTTCGTGCAACATGGTCTCTTTGATCAACCTCGTCTCATCAAAAGGGTGATCAATCTGGGAGAGATGATCAGCTGTGCCGTTCTCCACTCCCTTCTTGTCCACTATCTCGATGTCGAACTCTTGCAGTAAAAGAATCCATCTTATCAACCTCGGCTTCGAATCTTTCTTAGACATTAGGTACTTGAGTGAAGCATGGTCCATATAAATCACCACTTTGTTTTGTAGCAGGTAAGAGCATAATTTATCTAGAGAAAAGATGACGGCGAGCAACTCTTTTTCAGTAGTGGTGTAGTTTCTTTGTGCCTCATCTAGAGTCTTGCTCGCATAGTATATAGCATGAGGAATCTGACCAATCCTTTGACCCAGCACAGCCCCCACTGCCATATTAGATGCATCAGTCATGATCTCAAATGGCAAAGAGAAGTTGGGGGGCTGCATGATCGGAGCAAAAAATAGCTTCTCCTTCAAGTGATTAAAGGCTTCAATGCATTTTTCATCAAAGTGAAACTCGACATATTTTTCAAGCAGGTGGCACAACGGTCTTGAAATTTTGTTGAAGTCTTTAATAAAATGGCGGTAGAAACCAGCATGTCCCAAGAAAGATCAGACATGTCTTATGGTGGAAGGAATGGAAAGGGTAGAGATGAGGCCCACTTTGGCCTTGTCAACTTAAATCCCATCTTTAGAGACTCGGTGGCCTAGAACGATGCCTTCAGACACCATGAAGTGGCTTTTCTCCCAAGATAGAACTAGTCGAACTTTCACGCATCTCTCGAGGACGGCAACCAAGTGTAGCAAGCATTCATCAAAAGTCTTTATGAAAACTGAGAAATCATCCATGAACACTTCCAAAGACGTATCAAGCATATCTACAAAGATTGATGTAACACACCTCTAAAATGTGGACGGGGCATTACACAACCCCAATGGCATTCTCCGATAAGCAAATGTGCCACTCGGGCAGGTGAATGTTGTCTTCTCTTGATCGGCGGGGTGTACGGCGATCTGAAAGTATCCAGAATACCCATCAAGGAAACAATAGAAACTCTGCCCAGCCAGTCTCTCTAGAATTTGATCAAGGAATGGGAGGGGATAGTGGTCTTTCTTCGTCTTCTCATTGAGTTTTCGATAGTCCACACACATCCTCCACTTAGATTGTTCTCTCACTGGCATTAGTTCCCCATCGACATTTTCAGCAACTGTGATTCCACCCTTCTTGGGTACGACTTGGATGGGGCTCACCCAAGTGCTGTCAGAAATAGGGTAGATGATCCCAGCATCAAGAAATTTGACTACCTCCTGAGTCACCACTTATTTCAATTTTGGATTTAGCTGCCTTTGCATTTGGCGGGTTGGCCTCACATCTTCTTCAAGATAGATTCGGTGCACACATATGGAGGGATCAATACCCCTCAAATCAGCAATGGTCCATCCGATAGCTTGGATGTTCTTCTTCAGAACCTTCATCATAGCCTCCTCTTGTTCGGGTGAAAGTATGGACGAAATGATCACCGGGAGGGTGTCATTTGCCCCTAAAAAAGCATACTTCAAACCTTCAGGAAGTGATTTCAACTCAAGTGTGGGGGGCTCTTCAAGAGAGTTTTTCAATGGATCAGAGATGGAAGGGAGGTCTTCACTTGCATCCACCAAGGATAGCTCACACTCTTCATCATCTTCCTCTTCATCCTCAGGAAACTCAACTATCAGATCTAATCCTCTACCTTGAGTGGCAGTTTGAATCCAAGAAGCTAGGCATTCTTCCACGATCTCATCTAGGCACTCAACTAGATAGCGGTCTTCTTCTGTTGCACCTATCACTTCGGCCTTGGCTGAAGATTTAAAAATGTTCAACCGAATCTTCATGTGCATGAATGTCACATACATCATACCAGTCCTCACATGAATGACCGCATCAGCTGTGGCTAGGAAGGGTCTCCCCAAGATGATATGAACCCTCCTCGTGTCTTTCTCCATATCCAAGACAATAAAATCAGTAGGAAAGAAAGCAGATGTCTCGTCATCTAGTCTCACGAGCACATCATCAACACACCCTCTAGGTGTCTTTACCGACCTATCAGCTAACTGTAAGGTGCAATGGACCGGACCCAACTGTCCCATCTGTAATTCATCAAAAACGTCATACGACATGAGTTTCACGCTCGAGCCCAAGTCTAGGAGAGCTTGGTCTATGCAGTGCGCCCCAATGTAGCATGATATGATAGGAGCACCGGGATCCTTCCTCTTTCTTGGAATGGTGTGTTGTAGAATCGAGCTCACTTGCTCGGTAAGCTTTACCTTCTTCGGGGTTCTCCCCGTAGTTTTTCTCTTGAAAGTACAAAGATCCTTCAAAAACTTCACATATGAAGGAATTTGCTTGACTGCATCAAGCAAAGGGATATTGATCCTCACTTGTTTAAAAGTTTCCAGAATGTCCTCGGTATGCTTTTTCCTTCTTTTCTCGGCAGAAGGCTCCTTAAGAGCCTCGGGAAAAGGGGGGAGTTGGGATCCCAAATGGTCCATCTCAGCAGTATCATCGACTGGTATCACGGGAATCATGGTATCATCATTCAGTATCACTAGTACATTTTTGGCCTCTAACGTCGCTTCCGCTAGCGTCACTTATATTAGAAAGACCGACCTAATAAGCTAAAACCGAAGCAACAAGTCATTAGAAAAAAATCCAGGTACTGCTTATAGCTATTGGGTCGGTTATGTTAAAGATAATCGACGCTAGAAAAGACTCGCAAAAATCATAATTTTCACAGCACACATAAACATAGCATCAGTTTTATTAGAAAACCGACCCAACATGCTTCCCGCAAATAAAAATTGGTTTTCTGCCTTCGCGCGCTGAGCTATATGGTCGGTTTTTTAAAATAAGCGACCCTAGTAATTGTAACGAAAAATTCGGGTACCGCTAGACCGAACTTCTCCGGTCGGTTTTTCTTGATAACTGTCAGCATAGCTTCACATTTTTGGGGACTTCTCGGGTCGGTTTTGACAATAACCGTCTCTATAGGTGCGGTTTGGTTCGGGCACCAGTTTTTTCTTGGGTCGCTTGTTTTCTAATAACCGTCCCTATATGGGACATGTTGGGTCGGTTTTCTAATATAACCGACCCTAGAAGTCATATAAAATCAAAAACCTTTCCACCACTCTCCACACAACACTCTCTCCCACAACGCTCACAACCGGCCGTAGCTCTCAGCTCTCAGCTCTCACCTTGCCTCCCGACACTTCCCGGAGCTCTCACCATCGTCACACCTCTCCTCCACTCTCGTGCCGCATTGCCATGATCTACAACCTTTGCCGCCACCGCCAAGGTCTCGCTCCCTCTCTCCAAAGATGCCCCCCCACCGCCAAGGGTCTCGCCGACGCCGCCAAGGTCTCGTTGACGCTCCAAAGCTTTGCCGCTGCCACTTCAAAGTTGCCGCTGCCGCCATCTCAACCGATCTCTCTGAGGATGCCCCCACCGCAACCAAGCTTTGCCGCCGCCACTCCAAGGTCTCCAACTACTCTCTCTGAACGCTTTCACCGCCGCCAAGGCTTTTGATGCCACCACCTCCCCGAACAGATAGGTAAGTTCATTTTCCATTTCAAACTCTCTTCTTTTGACCTAATGTTGGAGTACCATGGTCGTGCTAGATAGCACGGTATTTGTGTCTGTGCTTTGCACGGCCATGCTTGGTGCCACGGCCGTTTTGGCCAAAATTTTTAGTTTTTAAAGGTTACAATTCACCATGGCTGTCGTGAAGGACCACGACCATTTTGAGTATGAAATGGTCAAACTTTTGATTTACTGTTATCTATTATGAAAGAGCATGCATGATGTTTAACTTACTCCCTTCTGTTTATATTTGTCAAGAGCACCGAATTGATTATTCAATTTAGTACATATAATGAATGTTTATCTATGGAAGTACTCTTGATTTGTCAAGAACACGTAATTCATTTTATTTGACTAGTAAACCAACTAATAATAAAAATGTGTAATCTTTTATATCTACATTTTATTATCAATCACATATGTAATCATTGTATACAATCTAGAAATACAAGGGTAGACATTGTGTAGTTTTAGATTGACACTTTAGGGTTTATAGATGAGACCATCGATGCATAAATATGACAATAATACATTTATATATAAAATTAGAAACATGTTCAAAATTTATTCATTAGGAGTAAATTTTGGATAGTCCCTGATATGGGACTGTTTTTGGATATTTAATCTCACTTAGGATGTAACTGTGTAATGTATGTTTAGTTTTGAAGAAAATTTTAGTAGTATTTCCTCATTTGTTCTCTGGGTACACATGTGAGTGGTTATTTGCCATTTACATTGATGTACTTGGAGAACTAAGGGGAAATTCTACTGAAATTTTATTGAAAACTAAACATACATTATACAATTACTAGTGAGGTTAAATATTCAAAAATGGGATAGGCGGTACACTTTAGTATAAAAGTAATGAATTTCCTATCAAAAAAACCTTACAACTTATAGTATCAATATTAAATGCTCAGTTTGATAATTAATTTTAATGTGATCTAGAAAATGGATCGAAGTTGGATGTCTATCAAGAACCGTTGCACTCCAGAGTTTACCAAAGGTGTTGATGAATTTATCAGATTTGCTGAGGAACATAGGAAACTACCTACAGATAGGTTCTATTGTCTATGTAGAAATTGTGGTAACAATTTGAAAGTTGATATTGTTGAGGAAATTAAGAATCATGTCATATGCAATGGGATCATACAAGGTTATAATGAATGGTATTGGCATGGAGAGAAACTTAATTATGGATAAGAAAATGTCGATATTAATAATGGTGACATAGAAGATATAGATAATGATGTTAACAATGATGAACCGATTCAGGATGACCCGATTCAGGATGATATGGTTGATGAGATGCTACGTAGCTGTCAGGACAATGTCATTTTATTATATATCACCACTTGTTCTTTTATTTTCACTTATGTTTTCTTTTATCATGTATATTTGCAGGTTGTTCTAAAATGGCAAGTGAAGATGAACATTCTGATCATGAGCATGAGGATGCTAGTGGTGATGTTAAGAAGAGTAGAGGTCCCACAGTGATGCGTCGGCTACAAGAGCTTAGGGCAAAAGGGGAGAAATTGCCAATCTGGTTTGAAAGGGGAGGAGCACCTATTGGGGAACACGCTAGTACTTTTAAGCATTATGTAGGGGCAACCACACGCAGTAAGGTGCCAATAGATATAGAAAACTGGCATGATGTTCCTATTGGCTTGAAAGACCTCCTTTGGAAAGATATATCTGTGAGTTGAATTTTGATACTATATTATCTTGTTTTTTGTTTATTGATTCCATTTTTTTGTTTTGACATATACTTTTTGAAATAAGATTATTGCTTCATTTGTATATAGGGTACATGTTTTTCATTTAAATGAAAAAGACCATAGGAAAAGAGTGATGCAGCGTTGTGGTGTACGATGGAGGGCATTTAAGACCTATCTCAAAAGGGATTATATAGATAATCCTAATCAAAAGAAGAAAGAAACAGATGTATATATTTTTATAGATCCTGAGGTGTGGGACAGATTTGTTGCACAAAGAAAATCAGAAGAGTTTCAGGTATACAATTAATGTTTTTATATATGTATATGTTTGCCAAGTTGTAAATTACAATACCTCATTTTAAATGATCAGGCTATTCACAAGTTCTATAGCTATTTGAAGACTTCTAGGGTCGCTTATGGAGAAAAACCGACCCAATAGATACTTCTTGGGTCAGTTATATGCAAAAACCGACCCAGTAGGCGCATCCCAAAAAAACTTTTAGGGTCCTAAACCCGACCCAGCAGGTTCCTTGGTCGGTTTTTGTACTTCTATTGGGTCAGTTTTTGTACCTCTCTTGGGTCGGTTTTTTTACCTCTTTTGGGTCAGTTTTTTACCTCTCTTGGGTCAGTTTTTTACCTCTCTTAGGTCGGTTTTTGTTCCCTCTAGGGTCGGTTTTTGTACCTCTCTAGGGTCGGTTTTTCTACCTCTATAGCGTCGCAAATACTGTAGCGACGCCCACCTAGGCATCGCTTAAAAAGTGACGTTGCAGGCTTCAAAAAACCGACACTGCAGAACAATACTGTACTAGTGTATCTCGATATCAACTATCGGAATCACGATATCAACGCTGCCTCTTATCACGGTATCATCAATCTGCACCTCATCATCAACCTGCTCAGCCTCAATATCATCTCTGCCAACAACTGTACCATGGGGGCTCTCCAAAGTCCTACCACTCCTCAATGTAGTCATTGCCTTCACATGCTCATGGGTGGTAGGAGAGGGAACTTGTGGAGGTGGTTGTGGATGTTGGGGTGGTGGAGGCATTTGGAGAGGGGAGTTGGGGTTTTGAAGAATGAATTGGGGTTGCGGTTGTTGTTGTGGTGGGGTGTGGTATTGTGGAGGTGGTTTTTGGTAGGTGTGAGGTGGAGGTGGAGCATATTGATAATTGAGTGGCGCTTGAGGAGGTGGAGGAGCATAGGGGTTTGGTGGGGCTTGGTAAGATGGTGGAACATAAGCACCCGAAGTGTTCCCTAGAAAAGCCCCATCATTGTTTGGATTTGGCATTGGTTGAGATGGAAGTCTACCTTCTTCCCTTCTAGCCAAAGAGAGAGAAATATGATCCAACCTCTGCTCATGATGGTTAATAGACTGCCCGTGTGCATTGACATCCTTTTTTACTTCATCCAGGCTTCTTAGCCTTCCTAGCACTTCCTCCTCAAACTTGGAGCTGTAGCGTGGCTTTTGCTGCCCCTATCCTTGCCCATCATCGTTCTATTGTTTCCAGGAGAAGTTCAGGTGGTTCCTCCACTCAGGAGTGTAGGAGCTGGACATTGGGCCCTGGTTGTTGCAGCCACCAAAGGAATGTAGAGCATTGACTTCCTCATCTACAATATCAACCGCCATGGTGGGTTGGCTAGAAGAGCCACACACTTGATTTTTCATCATCTGCATCATATCGACCATCATCTTCATCATATCAGGGTCGTTGGTATTGCGACTCGGAGCTCCGGAAGAAGGCAGAGGAGCGTAGCTTCGATCACAATGCCCCCTTTTATGGAAGCACGGTTGTGGGAATTTTCTACGAGATGATCAAATAGCGGCCATGATTCCTCGGGCGGCTTTGCCATGAAAGTGCCCCCATAGGAAGAGTCTACATTGTTTTGGCTTTGCTCCTCAAGCCCGGTGTAGAAGGCCTGAACGAGCTGCCATAGAGGAACCTCATGATGAGGGCAATCACAAAGTAGCTTTTGGAACCTCTCCCACGCCTCGTGGAAGGGCTCGTTCTCTTTCTAGGCAAACGTCGTGATGCACCTTCTCATATAAGATAACTTGGCGATGGGGAAGAACTTCTTGAGAAACTCATTCTTCACCTCATTCCACGTGACTAACTCTGGCTTCGTCACATACCACTCCTTGGCTTTCTCCTTGAGGGAGAAAGGAAAGAGCGTCCTCCTGATTGAGTCGTCGGTGGCGGCTGGAGTGCGGAAGGTAGAGAACGTTTTAAGGAACACATCTATGTGGTGGTAGGGATTCTCGTTCTCCATACCGAAGTATGTAGGAAGAAGTCCCAGAAGTGCCGGCGGGATGGAGAATTGTTGACCTATGATAACACCAAATTTTGTGATGTTTTTGGCCCTTATTTTGTTATCAAAACTGCCCTTTTTAACTGTTTTCCTATTCTTTTAGTCATGTTTTTGAATAAACAGGCCACACTATGCTATCAACTCAATATTATCATCTTTTGCAGAGTTTTCCTTGATTTTTAACTCATTTATCAACAAAAAGACCTGTCTCGGCCCACGAACATGTTCCACCTGCATCGGTCTTCCTACCAACCAGCCAACCGATATGCTCACTGCCCGATAGGGCAGCACGATACACTGCCGTGCGACACAAGGGTGCCACACAAAAGGAAGCAGACGAGCAATACGCCATTTACCCGATAGGGAGCCAGACCCGCCACGACTGCTGAAGCATGTTGCGCGATACATGCCACCCACCGGCAGGCACCGCTCGTCACGATGACCGACAGCCCGACATCCTTGTGCCGGGTGACACGCATATCGGGCACCCCTGAAGCCGCAAATAATGGAGCTGAAGGAGGACACGTGGCGTCTGGAGAACCATAACTTCCCCCAACCGCTGCCTATAAATAGCAGCTATAGGAAGATGAAAAGACAGGTCAGAACCCCCCGAAAGCCAACTCAGGAAAGCTTCTACAGCTAGTGTGTCGTGCCTCAGAGGTGTGCCAGGCAATTCTAGGTGAGAACTTCCCCATCCCGAGAGGGAGGGAATGGTTCACTTAGGGTCGGTCTCGGGTACCGTTGCAGGCTGATATCGGCCAATAAGGACGCCCGATAGGAGTACCTGATACTGGAAGCAACACTCTAGCCCGACACGATACCAAGCCCGATACACATCACCTGTCACGGTAAGTTGCCTGACAGGGTGCCGCCCGACATGATCGTATCGAGCAAGGGCGCCCCACACCATACGTCCACCCGTCAGGAGCGTGTCGCCCGAGAGGGTGTGCCACCCGACACGGGTGTATCGGGCAAGACTCCCGCCCGATATTGGGCTGGAGGGTCTGCTGCTGCCTGTCTCCCTTCTAAATCAAGAAGGCGACATTTATCTTTACTTATTTCAGTCATTTACTTTCTTTACTTATGCAATGTAATCAGACCCTTATATGTTAATGGAATTAGAAGAGTTTTAATTATCTGCTGCTTTATGTTTGGTACCTTTGTTGTATGATTACTATGTTTAACATCTGAACTCTAGCTTGTACACTTGGATCACATTTCGATTAGCTACCGAATCGTGTTTTCCCGTTGCAACAGCCTCGAGAGAGGTGTTGTGGCTCTAGTGTTTGGTCCGATGCTGGAGTACGAGAGTGCCCAGGATCGGAGTTTCTTTAGTAACCTTTCCACTCTAACTTAAGTCCAGCAACCTCAAGAGGGGTGTTGATGCTTAGTTAGAGGTACCCGCTACGAGAGGAGGGGTACAAGATGTTTCTACTGCCGCTTGTTTTACCGAAGCTTTCTCCTTCGTTCATTACTATAGCAATAGCATTATCTCTCTGTTTCCGTTGCACAAAAACCCCAAAAAACTGATAAATGCTTAAAACCTTAATTTTCCTCGTAACTCCAGTTAGAGATAGATTTCTTTCTTTTTATCGATCTTATCCTGCTGTCCCCTTGGGGAATTTCATCATCTCCTTATCCCTTACCAGAGTGTAACATGTCGATTCTACATTCTCAACACTACCACCCTTGTCCCTGTGTTCGACCCCGTATATCTACTTCGACCCCGTAAACAAATTTGTGGGGGCCTAGAAGGTTTCAGGTTATAAGTTTAAAAGTCTGACTACTTCAAATCCGCTCCACTTTTCAGACGCACGATTTAGGCCGGTCAACTTTTTGGCGCCGTTGCCTGGGACAAGGCAAAACGGTATTGTTGACAAACCCAAATCCACTAACTACACTCCAGTGCCTCAAGCTTAGAAATGAGCTTGACGACACTCTTTTTTTATTATTAGTACCTGAAATGAGTAATTTGTATTGTTAATAATAGATTTTCTAACTTGATTTTACATGCTATTTAGGTGCTTAGAAAGAAGACCTTCCGCTAACCTGAGCATCGACATAATCAAACATGCCGCCTCGTGTTGAACAACCTCTTGCAGAAGGTGAACGCCAAGGGAGAGCTAGACCTCACTCGCCCCCGCCTGAAGATAACGACCGCTATGACGAAAATGATCAACCTGAAGATCTAGAAACAGAGCAATTTGAGGAAGATCATTGCCGGGATAGACGTCGTCATCACCGAAGGCACAGGAGGAACCAAAATAATCAAGAACAACACCAGGGAGGCAGCGATAGTGACGATTTAGATGAAGAAGAAAAGACTCTAAGGGAGTTAGCTTCCACAAAGGCTAACAATTCCAGATGCCCTGTCATCATTCTGCGATTCAACACCACCAACTTCAAGCTCAAGCCATCAGTCATCTCTATGATTCAGAACAAAAGCTTTAGAGGGAGTTCTAAGAATGATAATCCCTATCACCACTTAGATGCTTTTAAGAACATCTGCGATACCATCAAGACGTGGGGAGTTCCCTAAGAGGTAATCTATTGTAAGGGCTTCATCTTTTCTTTGGAAGATAAGGCTCTATCATGGTACCTAGGGCTGCCCCACCAAGCTCTGAATGGATGGAGTGCACTGGCATATGCCTTTGTGAAAAAGTTCTATCCTACTGAGAAAACCATCCGGAACAGACAGAGGATTACATCCTTCATGCAAAAGCCAAACACGAATCTCCATGATGCCTGGGAGCGATATCAAGAATATCAGAGGGATTGCCCTCATCACAACTATAAGAAAGGTTTCTTGATAACTACCTTCTATAACGGTTTAACCCCCGAGGAAAGGGTTTCACTGAATGTAGCAGCAGGCAGTGACTTTCTGGGAAAGAAGCCGAGCAGGTCCGAGAAGATCATCAAGAACATGGCCGAGCTGCAAGCCGGAACTGACTATGATAGATCTGACAGGGGGCAAGCTAAGAAGGCTAGTGAAGGACCTTCTTTTGAATCCAAGGCCCTGGAGACTATCACCTCTCAGATCCAGAGGATAGCAATTGATGTGAAGTAGCTGAAAGAATCAGGTGGGAAGGGAAAGAAGCAAATCGAGAAGGTCATGAAGTGTGTCACCTGTGGAGAGGGTGGACACAAGGTAGATAATTGTATCTACACCCGACCTGACGCATCGAGTGAAACTGAATCTGAGGCTGAGGAGACTGAGAATGTCTCATTTGTTAATTTCAAAAGGCCGGACCATCTTGGGTTTAGCTATGGCAACAAAGATGTGGTAGAAAACTCGCATCAGCTGCATAACTCCTCCAAGCCACCTCAAGCTTTCGAGAAAAGAGGAGGACAAATTCAATTCACCAAAACCACTACTTTCCAAACGAATAAGGGAAATTTCCAAGGACAAGGAAAGTATCAAGGTCTCCAGGCAACAAACACCAATCAAGGACAAGGTCAAGCCAAAGAATAGGGTCAATACAAGGTTTCAAACCAACTAGACTTGGTTGGACAATTGTTTGATTTTGTAAAGAGACAAAATACCATCAATAACCAGCTAGCTAGCGCAGAGTGCGCTTTCAAATTCGGGAGTTTTGAATTCTATGTAGGTCCAGATGGTAGACATGCAGACACATCAATGCCAAATTGATCAGCAGTTGGCCCAGATGGCCGAATTGATAAAGAATCCCTCAGGCAAGATACCTTCCAATACCGAAACCGCCAAAAAGGCAGGGCTGTGATCAGGAAGGACTGAGATCGAGTTGCAAGATATGGATGCTTCTGGAGGCGAGGAAAGTGAAGAACCTGGAGCCGTCGAGCTGGCGACGCAAACTGCAGTGCTCCTCGGGAGGCAGCCCGAGCTTTTACTTTCCCTAGAATAGGATGTTATTTACTTTCCTGCAAGAAAAACATTACAAACATTTGGATTGTAATAAGGCCCGAGTCAGTGCATGCACCACGTGCGCTGACTCTTCTGTTTTATGGGTCACCGCTCTATTTTATGAAGCATTGAGGGGTAATACTATCTGAGGTCGGGAGCTTAGCCTTAGGCCAATCATGTTTTACTCATCAATCACTTTTTTCCTTCAATTTGTTTTTAAGTTTTTCATCTTGATTTTTGTCCTGAAAGTTTCATATCGGGCAGCAGCTCAGCCGGCGCACAGAACACGCTCGTATTGGGCAAAGGAATATCGGGCACCGCATAAGTCGTGTCAGTCGACAGGCTCGGGCGGCGAGCACCCGTGTCGGGCAACGCGAGCGATTGCCTTTGCTTAGACGGATGGACTACCCGTCTCGGGAATGATTTATCTCAACGGCCGACACGTGCCCCAGATTTTCCCATTTTGCCCCCGATTGGGTTTGCTATATATAGTACGGAGGGTTTACTCTGTTAGGCTACTGCTTTTACTTTTCACCTACTCGTATCGTGTTGTGATTTCCTTTATTTGCTCCCATGTCGCACGACCCTCTTCTGCTCTCGTATCGCGTAGACTGCTTAAGAAAGCGAAAGGTATAGTCTGACAGCCCTATCGTCCTTGCTCGGCCGACACGAGCTTCATATCGCGCACAGCGTATCGGGCCGACAACTTTAGTTGATTCTCCTTGTATCACCCAACACATGTGCTACGCGACACGTTTTTAGCACGCGCTTGCCCGATACTCTCTTTATCGGGCGATAACCTTGTTGCTTGTCCTTGCTGTCGGGAGACACATTTTTCTTTCGGGGAAGTCCCTATCGGGCAGTTTGTTTCACACGACCGTATCGCTCGACACACCAGTGTCAGGCAATGGGTATGACACATAGTTTTCTCTTTATCATCCAGATCTGTATCGCCTATGGTGTTCTCTTTGATGAACGACATTCGAACCTCGTATCGGGGGAGAGCCTATGGTGTTTTCTTGAAAAGCATCGTATCGCCCTTTGTTAAGACCCGATACGGTGGCGTCGAGTAGTTTTTGTATCGGGCCAAATCTTTATCTTGTAATCAATTTTAACATTTAATTGATCAATGAATTTATCTAATGATAACAGAAATGGCTTGTACAAAGCAAACTGTCGTTTGAGTTGACGAACACAGTAGAAGAATTGACACCGAGGCCGCAGCTGAAGCAACAACGGTCGGGCAGAAACGCCCGAATCCTGAAGCGGCTGGGCCATCAACCGTCAAGAAGAGGGCGAGAATAGAAGGAGTAACAACTCCAGCGACAGAACCCATGGATCACACACCAAGAAGGTTCATGCTGAGAGATGAGAAGCATGGACGCCGGTACTCAGAACTGGCGATGAAAATTTACAGGCCGAGCAGATTCTACCACCAATCATCCTTCCATCAATTGGGCATTTTCGAAAGACTGGAGAATGTCCTCGCCGCAGTAGGACTGAGGAAGATCTGCCTCAGCCGCTCCGCCTCCTACACCGAACTCACAAGGGAGTTCATGTCGTCTCTCTGCTGGGTGAAGAATACACCTAAGGACGTTGAAGAATATGGCGGAGCAGACAGACTGCAAGGGTGGCTGTACAACTCGGAGCACGTCATCTCTAAAAGGCTGCTCAATGAGATCTTCTCTTCCAGTGAGGAGGAGAAGAAGCTGCTGAATAACGGTGAAAGGATCACCGAAGGAGACGGGTTCAACCCCGTGGAGCTCTGGAAAAGGCTGACCGGAGAGTCATCTTTTAAGCCGGGAAGCAAGGTGGTGGCGGTGCACTCATGTTTGTGGAGAATAGTGCACAAGCTAGTGGCATGCCTACTCTTCAGCAAAAATGAGTCCATCAATATCTACACCGAAGAACTCCACGTCATGTGACACATGATGGAGGGTAGAGTGATTAACCTGGGGCGTTTTCTGCTAAACAGGCTGCACCCAATAAAGGATGCCACCAAGGAATACTGCATGGGTGGCATCGTCAACCTGATCGCGATTGGGCTTGGGTACCCACGGGAGCCACACAGTCTTTTGAGGATAAGGGGCGACGAGCTGATCGACCTCAAGTACCTAATGAGAGCCAGCATTATAAAGGAGGGGCGAAGCTACTTCTACAAGTTTGTAAGGACAAACACCCTCCTTCCACTCCCTCGCTACGCCGTCTACAACGCAGAAAAGCTGGTCTTCACCACAGCAGAAATTGAAGCTGTGGCGGTAGAATCAGCTTACGCCGCCACCACCTATATCCAAATAAGGGTGACTGCGAGAGGAGAATCAATCCCTCTCGACCCAAGGCAGAACAAAACTTCAACAACCTTCGCCGAGCCAGCCACCACTCCAGAGCCACCAACAACAATAGTTGATAGAGCTGTCATCACTCCTGTTGTACCAGCCATGATCACAACAACACTTGCCATGGCTGAAGAAGAACCGGCGATCGTTGAGGTTGCCGAGACAACCATGGGAGATGCCGCGGAAGAGACGGACGTAGCCCCCGAAACTTCTGTGGTTCCTTTAGAGGCAGACGAAGAAGTACAGCCGGACGCCGATAATGGGGTGTTTGCCGAGATACTCGATATGGAGCTCAGAGCTGCACAGCTAACGCCGACACCGCCACCGGTGTCCCCCATAGCAGCTGATGAAGAGATCTTCAACAATGTAGAGGTGGAGCAGCATCCACCCACACCGCGGCCTTCTCCACCACCACAAGAAGGCGAGGCGGCGACAGCCGCAGGGGTGCCGACGCCTCACCCAACAACATCCACCTCGTGGATGATCGAGATAGGTTCTACCTCGTCGGGTAGACCCTCTTGCGAGAGAAGTATCGCGAGGATGAGAGGAAGGCCTATAGGAGCCCCTCCGTCGCTCGGGAAAATGCTGGGGCACGAACTCGACCACTTGCGGGAGGTAATAGAAAGCCACTCAGCTACATTTACTTCTCTAACCCGCAAGTTTTCATTTTTCCAGCAGAGGCTGAATAGCCAAGAGCGGGAGCTGCTGACTCTAGTTGTCCTTCCTGGAAAACTAGAGGAACTCAACGCCACGCTTCAGCATGCTCTCCAGTGCCTTGACGTGATCGAGGAGAGGATGAACAGGGGAGACAGCCATTCGCGCCCAAGGAAGCCGAGAAGGTCTCCGTCGCCTCCTGGCTTAGGCTCTCAACCTTACTCGTCAGCAGCCTCCTCAAGATCATCATCCTCTTCCTTCTCTAGCAGGCCATCAACAATGCCTGAGGAAGGGACACCGCCAAGGTCAACCAACGGAGCTCCAGCAGGAGAGGCAAGCTCCCACGGTCTGGAAGAAATAACTCACTCAGTCCCCCTGGACGAAGCTGAAGATGACTACAAAGACATCAACGTCGGGGAGGACTCTTCTGATGAATCAGAGGGAGAGGGGGGGACATATGTGCTGCCAATGAAAGACACACCCCCAGAGGAAGACGCTCGAAGATAGACGCTTTCTCTGCACCGTCAGAGCTACCTTCCTTCAAGATGGCTGATTTCGACAGAAGGGTCATCGGCTACCTGACGATCAGGAACAGAAATTGCTGAACCAGGTCCTAAGGTCACAGGCAGATGAAGAAGACGTTGTCTGGAGTGACGACTACTTCTCTGTACGACGGGGAGCACTCAAAAGCATATTCCGCTCGCCATCCGTCATCGGAAAAAGGTTGTTCAAGGTCCTAGAAGGTGCAATAATAGAGAACATTAGCACCGAGACAGGTCAGACAACAGTATACAACGCCGCCCCGACCTTGGCAAGAAGACTGATGATGGGAGTGCCAGACTCCACTGCGGTGGCCAACATGCTGCAACACATAGAAGAGCACAAAACAAACCTTGTGTTGGCCCCGTACAAGCACCGCAATGTATGGTTCCTCTGTGTGGCAGACCTCAGGAACCACAACGTCTAGCTGCTTAGCTACAGCAACAATGAGGTGCCACGCTCCGGGGATATCTTCAGTCGCCCAGAAGACAAACATCTCAGGCTTCTACCATTGCATCTTTTGTGAGCCATCAAGCAAGGAGTCCAACGTCACATCAGTGTTTGGAACTTCTTCTCTATCAGAGACTTCCCCGTCCAAGTAGAAGAGGGAAGCGGAAACAACACCTTCATCGTCTTACGTGCCATGGAGTTGCTCAACATATTCGGATTCATAAGGCATCTCTAGGGACAAAACTTTTACCACCTCAGGAGCATATACGCCCTGCTGCTGATCAAAGACGGGTGCTATTTTTGAGACGCAGGGGTACCAGAGAGGCTGCTGAACAGTGATCAAGAAGATGAATCTTCACAACCCAGCAGCTCTCCAGAGAAAGAAGCTGAGATGGAAACTAACACATACGGGGCAGGCAAGCAGTTAGAGATCCTGCGGGAAGTGCATGGATTTGAAAACCCTACTTTGCCTGATACACCAGAAGGACTGATCAACAATTTCGACCGCTTATCGTGCGCTACACTCGCACAGGAGCAGGTCAATGAAATTCTTCTGAAGTTAGCCGACTCTACCCCGGCTAACGTAATCTATGAGGCAGGCAATGTCAGTCCCGGTTGATGACTTAAGGGACATGGTAAAAGATGGAGGATGTTTGGCGTTATCTGTGGTGGACACCTACATCCAGACACTACAGACAAAGTTTGAACATGCATACATTGCACATCCAATGCTGTTCAATGACATTTGCATCACCGATGAGTCAGGAGCAAAGCAATCTTTTCTGGCAGAATTGCAGTACAGGGTTCCACGGACTATCTTCCTACCCATCATGCATTACAACCACTGGACACTCCTGATGATGTACACTCACCAACGAGCAGGAATCTTCTACAACAACTCAGACAACAACAAAGATCATTCAGTGTAGTGTACATCAACAACGTTGACATCCCTCGAGCGCTTAGTATGAAAATACTACGACGAGATGGCAGTGCTGATACAACCATTCCTGGATACGGCAGCAAGCAAATGGCACGAGCTCCAGTTCTGCCACCGCAGTCCACAAAAAATTCCTCTATCCAACGACTGTGACATCTTCGTCCTGGAATGGATATCAAATGAAGCGATGCCTGACTAGCTCCACCACATCGATTACCACAGCAAACGAGGAGAATATGTGTGGGAGCTTCTATATGGAGCAGGCGCGCTTACCAGCTAACCCTCACTAGATCAATGTTTCCCTACCTTATCGACTTCACAACTCTGGGACAGAGTGTGGAGTAAGTTTGGGGGGGGTACCATGTACCAGTGAGGGAGGTATAAAAATTTTGAAAAAATTTCAGACTCCACCTTTTTGTTCTTTTGTTCTTCTTCTATATCATGTGTACATATGCATGCTCATACACATTTTTTGTTTTGAAAATTTTTGCTTATTTTTCCATACATATGTGCAAAGACACTATATAGTAAAAACCTGATACGACTTCTTGCCAGTTTATTTTCTATGTGCCTAAGGAGATGCAAGTTTTGTTATGTCTGTCTGATAATGCAGCCTCAAACAACAAAAGGCTACGACTTTCCATGCCAAAATTTTCGAAAAATATACTCGCAATAGCTAAGAGATGTGTATGTAGAAGGGAAAAGTTGCCCAAACAACAACAAAAATTCCTCTTGTTTTCCCTTACCCAACAAAAATCCCAAAAAGAGAGAATAGCCTTATGAGAGTGAATAAAAGCATGAGAGTTGTGCCAAATAAAAAAGAAAGAAAAAATATACATACACACTTGTTTTCCAAAAGTACCCATCCTTAGGCATGGTAGATCCGGGGTAGTGGTACGTAGGATGTGAAATCACTGCTCTAAAGCCAACTGGCTTGGACTGCAGGGACCCGTCGCCTTCTAACGGACCCATACCTGGATGGACTGATGGGAAACAAGAAAAACCCAAAAATCCTTAAGCCTACCCAAACACACAACTTTCTGCCCCCAAAACCTATTTGGTGTGGAAGATAACTTCGAAATCATGCACCCAAGTCTCGCCGAAGCTGTGGAGAAAATTTTTGCTGAAATAATAAGGCAGGAAATGCAAAGTCTGTTGTTCATGGTCGGGCAGTATTCTCTGTAATACATCTCAATGCTCGCTCAAACCCATGGTCTGGAAACTATACCGGTCAAGAAGAAGCATCAAAAAACAAAGTTTAAAGATTGATTGAGGACAATCAAAATGCTAAGTTTGGGTGAGTTGATAACACCAAAATTTGTGATGTTTTTGGCCCTTATTTTTTTTATCAAAACTACCCTTTTTAACTATTTTCCTCTTCTTTTAGTCATGTTTTTGAATAAAAAGGCCACGCTACACTATTAACTCAATATTATCATCTTTTACAGAGTTTTCCTTGATTTTTAACTCATTTATCAGCAAAAAGACCTGTCCCGACCCACGAACATGTTCCACCTGCATCAGCTTTCCTACCAACCAGCCGACCGATACGCTCACAGCCCAATAGGGCAGCATGATACACTGCCTGATGGAGCTGGGACTTACACTAAAAGATCACTCTTCCAATGGGAGTCCCAAAGATGGACCAAAAACCCTAGGGAGTTGATGTTCTCTCTAGGTTTACCTAGAACTGGTGCTTAGATAACAACTCCAACCCCATAAGAGTATGGAAGCCTTATCATAGTACAGATTTAGGATCGAACCCAAAAGACAACGGTCTTGTTGCAAGCAACAAGATGAAAAACATATAGAACTTCACTTAGCTACTCACTAGTTGGCACTTATATCGAAAAGTTGGATTTTGATGGTTTTAAACTAAGAACATGGAAAGTAAAGAAGGCAAGTAAATCTAAGAGTTAAACTATGATAAAGATCACTAGGGTGTGATCGGTTTTTCACCGCCACTACACATCGATCAACACATGTAAAGCAAAACTTAACCTGCAAAAAGAGTTCGGTCAGTTAGTATCCTTGTAGACCTAGTCTCCTTTCGGATAACCTAGCTACGAGAAGTGCGGGAATGTTGCAACGCCAGCCATTCCCGATCAAATGGTCACATTACTTTACATCATTCCCCTCGCAAAGTGTGTTCCTCGACTTACCAAGGTTGCACTTCCATACGTCAACTGATTCCATTTCATAGTATGAAAGTGCAACGGATGATAGTGAGTTTACTCCACTTCTTGAGATACACTTCTAGATACCGAAACAGATACATGGTGGATACATGCATCAAGAACCAACATGCAAACGAGTTTCGAATCTAATAGTACAAACGTAGACAATTCATACTAAAAGATAAAAGATAACACAAGTTGGAGATCAAGCAACAAGTATTCATTAATCGTTTGATGTTGAACCGACAAAGATAAGAACTCTACATTACAACCTAAGGATTACATTTTACATGATATGAAAGTATGGGTAGCGGGGCTACTCCCCGCACCCTAGTGAAGAAGACTACTCCCTCATGACTAAGACCAAGAAGGAGGCGAGAAGAGAGAGAGAGCATCATCCCCACAAGGATGGAAGAAGGTCGACCCCTTGGAGAGAGAGAGCAATGATCCACCAGTCTTCGTAGGTTGCACGATGAGGAGGTCTCCCCTTCCCACCTTCTTGACGAAGAAGGAGAAAGCAGCTTCGGGATGGAGTATGGACCTCAGACCGACAGCCCCAGGGCGGAGGATGGAAGTGGCAAGAGCTCTGGAACGATTGGGGCAGCCTTTGGACGTCTGAGATCTTCTCCCCCCTTTTTTGGAGGACCCTTGGGGTCTTATTTATAGGCTTTGAGTGAAGTCCAAACGGTTTGGAGACCGTTTGGACCTCAAGACCGTTTGGACTGTGAGACCGTTTGGCTTCAAACGGTCTTGAGACCGTATGAACTCCATGCGGTCTCGGGACCATTTGGCTTCATGCGGTCTTGAGACCGTTTGACTCCATGCGGTCTCGAGACCGTTTGAACTCCATGCGGTCTCGGGACCGGTTGGCTTCATGCGGTCTTGAGACCGTTTGAACTCCATGCGGTCTCGGGACCGGTTGGTTTCATGCGGTCTTGAGACCGTTTGAACTCCATGCGGTCTCGGGACCGGTTGGCTTCATGCGGTCTTGAGACCGTTTGAACTCCATGCGGTCTCCGGACCGGTTGGCTTCATGCGGTCTTGAGACCGTTTGAACTCCATGCGGTCTCAGGACTGGTTGGCTTCATGCGGTCTTGGGACCATTTGAATCCACTCGGTCTTGAGGCTGGGTTATTCTTTTATGACTTTTTTTGTGCTTTTTCTGCATATATAAAAGGAAAAAGTTAGTCTGATGGTGTATTTACAAAAAGGGGTAAAATTAGGATTATGTATAGTTTAAACTTAAAAAGAGTATGGAAAACTAAGGAAAAATACTAAGATAAACAACTAAAATAGGAGGTTATCACCCCCCCTAACTTAGAGTCTAGCTTGTCCTCAAGTTAGATAGAGCTGAGACATGTAACGGCGAGGCGATTTTATTTAGGATTTCCATACTCTTGCTTCAATTCTTGACCTGAGTTCCCCTGGGGTCATATCAAGTCTTATTGCATGCCTTGATTCTTTCAGATTTCGAGAGTTTCTTGGATCTCAGGTTCTTTCCGTATCTCAAAGTTTGCATTGGGACCACCTTATTTTGTGCATGTTGTTGACTCTAATCAGCTTTATACCCCTCTGAAAAACCTACTGGAAGCTAGAGAGGGTATGAGGGTTGGCTAAAGTCTTTGAAGTGTAGCTCCCCCTTCAAGTGGGGGAGGGGCTGTCTATGCTTTTTAGAATCTCACTACCGGGCACGACACATCTGCCTTTATGAGGGCAGCTGAATGTACCGGCCGGGCGAGTCCTTTATGAGCCTTTCATATACTTGGAAATTTTAGGGTTTCACTACCGGGCATGACACATCTGCCTTTGTGAGGGCAGCGGAATGTGCCGGCCGGGTGAGACCTTCGTCAGTTCTTCGTATAGATCCTTATGCGTGGCATAACTCTCATAATTTTATTCGTCTCTCTGGCTTTTATTCAATAACTCACAGGCTTGGGTTTTGGGATTTTTGAGAATTTATTTTGGGCGGCCAAGCCTCTTTTATTTTGAAGAGAGAAAAGCTGTTCTTAAAGTTTTTCAACGTGCACTTATTTGGTTTGTGGTCCACTTGCAGAACTTTTTGATTTGGAAGTTGCCTGATTTCCCTCTCATCCTCGAGATCTTGGCTTATTTCTGCCTTGATTTTGACCTGTGGAGAGTCGGATGAAAAATTGAAGCAAAAATATGAAATCTCTAGTGGGTGGAAATTGATAAATCGCCATTAAATGTCTAAGTGCTATTTACTTGTAGGGACTAACATGATTCTAGAGTTAATTGAGGTGACTTTATTCAAAAAGGGAAGAAAAAGGGGATACCTTGCCCTTGTCTAATGTACCCCCCCAACTTATCACTCACTCTGTCCTCAGAGTGTCAAAGTGATAAGGTGAGAGGAAATTAGGACAAGGGCTGCGGCTAAACTAAGTCATGGAGTCATGGGTTGCCTCCCAAGTAGCGCCTTGGTTTAATGTCGCTGGCTCGACGAAGCTATAAGGTTGTTATGTTGTTGGCGTAGCATCTCTGATGTCGATGGTTTGTCGATGCATTTTGTCTTCCTGAGTGTAATATCTTTTTAAACGGTGCCCGTTGACCGTTCATTCTCCTCCGTTGTTGTCGATAATAATGGCAGCTCCAGTTGGGTAGATATGTTTTATAGTGAAGGGTCCGTACCATTTTGTTCTAAGTTTTTTGGGGAATAATTTGAGCTTGGAATTGAATAGGAGCACTTTGTCGCCAACGGCGATATCTTTTCTCTTAAGATGTCCATCGTGCCACATTTTTGTTTGCTCTTTATAGATTCTGGCACTGTGATATGCTGTCATTCGGAGTTCTTCTAACTCCTGTAGCTGGAGTTGTCTGTTCTCCCCTGTACTTTTAAGGTCGAAGTTTAGTTGCTTGATGGCCTACCAGGCTTTATGTTCCAGCTCGACTGGAAGATGACATGACTTCCCATACACCAAACGGAACGGAGTTGTCCCAATTGGTGTTTTGTAAGCAGTTCGGTATGCCCAGAGGGCATCAGGAAGTTTGGTGGACCAATCAGTGCGGTTTTTATTCACTGTTTTTTCAAGAATCGCCTTTAACTGTCTATTGGATACTTCTACCTGGCCACTAGTTTGTGGGTGGTAAGGCATGGCGACTTTGTGATGGACTCTGTATTTTCTCAGTAACGCTTCGAAACTTTGTTCCAGGAAATGGGTCCCACCATCCGATATGACCGTTCTTGGAACTCCAAATCTCGGAAAAATAGTATCTTTGAACAATTTGATAACAGGTTTGGAGTCGCTGGATACGATGGGTACAGCTTCGACCCACTTTGAGACGTAATCTACTGCGACCAGAATGTAAGAGAAGCCATATGATGAAGGGAAAGGTCCCATGTAGTCTACCCCCCCATACATCAAACAGCTCAATTTCCTGCCACATAGTGAGGGGCATTTCATCCCTTTTTGATATGTTGCCCGAAAATTGACATTTGTCGCAGGCTTTCACGAAATCATACGAGTCTTTTGATATGGTTGGCCAGAAGAAACCAGATTGTAAAAATTTTATGGCGGTTTTCTTGGCGCTCATATGCCCCCCCCCGTGGGTCCAGAATGGCAGTGTTCTAAGACCGGGGTTATTTCTTCTTCTGGCAAGCACCGACGAAAAAGTCCGTCGGCACAGAGGTGGAATAAGTAGGGTTCGTCCCAATGATAACATTTTATGTTGTGAAGGAACTTCCTTTTATCCTGATATGAAGCAGACGGGTGGATAATCCATGTGGCCAGGTAATTAACGATATCAGCATACCAAGGAAAACTATGAGTGGCCTTCATAAGTTGATCATCAGGGAGAGAATCCCTGATAGGGATTTTATCTTTTTCTTCAACTTCAATCCTACTGAGATGATCAGCCACAACATTCTCCACGCCACTTTTATCTTTGATTTCCAGGTCGAATTCTTGGAGCATCAATACCCAGCGAATAAGCCTGGGTTTGGTGTCCTGTTTCTGGATTAGGTATCAGATAGTAGAATGGTCAGTGTAGACGATGACTTTAGAGCCAATCAGGTAGGAATGGAATTTTTCGAACGCGTAGATGATAGCTAGAAACTCTTTTTCCGTGGTGGTGTAGTTTTTCTGTGCTTCGTCTAGTGTTTTGGATGCGTAGTAGATGACATAGGGTTTCTTATCGATTCGTTGTCCTAAAACATCCCCTATGGCATAATCACTTGCGTCACACATGATTTCGAAGGGTTGCGACCAGTCTGGAGCCCTTAGAATAGGTGCGGAGATTAATGCCTCTTTGAGTGTGGAGAAACTTCGCATACATTCTTGGTCGAAAATGAAATCGACATATTTGGTTAGGAGTTGGGTCATGGGTTTAGCTATTTTCGAGAAGTCTTTGATGAATCTTCTGTAAAACCCTGCATGACCCAGGAAAGCTCGGACTCCCCTTATGTCCTTCGAAGGTGACAACTTTGAGATAACATCGATCTTTGATTTGTCAACCTCGATTCCCCTATCACTTACCCTATGTCCGAGGATGACACCTTCTGTTACCATGAAATGGCATTTTTCCCAGTTCAAATTAAGGTTCGTTTCCTCGCAGCGTTGCAGAACTCATTCAAGATTGTTTAGACAGTTTTCGAAGGAGTCTCCGTAGACAGAGAAATCATCCATAAAGACTTCCATAACAAATTCAGTCAACCCGACGAAGATAGCAGACATGCAGCGTTGGAAAGTGGCAGGAGCGTTACATAGCCCGAATGGCATTCTTCTGAAAGCATATGTCCCAAAGGGACAAGTGAAGGTGGTTTTTTCTTGGTCCTCCGGGTGTATGGGTATTTGGTAAAACCCTGAGTAACCATCGAGATAACAGAAATACTTTTGGTGGGCCAGGCATTCTAGGACTTCATCAAGGAAAGGCAGAGGGTAGTGGTCTTTCCTTGTAGCTTTATTCAACTTCCTATAATCAATGCACATTCGCCACCCCGTTACAGTCCTAGTAGGTACTAGCTCATTTTTATCGTTGATTACTACAGTAGTGCCCCCTTTCTTTGGAACAACCTGAACTGGACTGACCCACTGAGAGTCAGAGATAGGATAGATCATGCCAGCTTTGAGTAGTTTGAGGACTTCCAGACGAACTACCTCTTTCAAGTTTGGGTTTAATTTTCTTTGATGTTCACGAGAGGGTTTAAATTCTTCAACCATAGGGAGCTTGTGCATACACAGAGCCGGGTTTATGCCTGTGAGGTCGGTTATTTTATATCCAATGATCTTTTTATGCTTCCTCAGTTTATCCAAAAGTTTGACTTCTTGGTCTTCGGTAAGGGTGGAGCTGATAATAACCGGGCATAGTTCTTCCTCATCTAGGAAAACATATTTGAGCCATGTGGGTAAAGTCTTCAATTCAGGGGTTTTTGGTGGTTCTGCTGCTTCAATGGTAGTGATGGCTTTAAGCTCTTCAAAAGAAGCCTTTGGCGCTTCTTCTATCTTTTCTAAGTATTGGAGGCATTGCTGGACTAATTCATTTGCAGAAAATTCAACTTCCGGATTGATAAGAGCATTCTCAAGTTTGTCTATTGGCTCGGAGATTTCTAATTGCGACATTTGTTGAATTGCGTCCTGATGCGATGATTTTGAGTCGCATTTAGAGACCTATTTCATATGTGTTTTGTGCCTTAATTACTCATTTTCATGGATATTATTGCATAATTCACTTTATTTGGTCTTTGCCATCATTTTACATCAAATCCCATTTGTTTTACTATTTTGAGCATTATTTATCATCTTATTATAAATTGTGTGGATTTACTTGGTCTTGTTGTGATATTTCAGGAAAAACAAGTATCTGCTTCCGTCGATACCATCGACGGAAGTCGATACCATCGACCAAGCCACAGGTTGTCAGCCGAGAAGAGCAATACAGTGTCGATACCATCGACATCTACGTCGATGGTATCGAGATCCCTTCAAGTTGCTGGCGAGGAAACTGTCGATACCATCGACCCAATTCGATGCCATCGACACAAGGAGAGCTACAGCGTCGCTAAACGACAACAACCGACGCTAAAGGAGTCGATACCATCGACACCTACGTCGATGGTATCGAGATCACCACAGGCGCTCAGAATAAAAGAAAGGAAAGCTGCCGCTAATCCGCCGGGTCGATACCATCGACCCGCGTCGATGGTATCGACGCCGGCAGATATGCGTTGCATTTGTTTTGATCTCGATCGGACGGCTGTTGTTATTTGACGACCTAATTAGGGACTTATACCTAATGACGGCCGCCCAGACGAGAGGATCATCTCATTTTAGATTGCACGAGTGCCGAGGAGGAGATAAAGGAGAACGGAGGCCGAGAAGCTCATCCCGGGTGATTTGGACGTTGCCGAAGACGATTTCCACCACCGACAGGCGGGGGAAGCTCGTGTTCTACGCCAAGGATCCACCGGTTCTTCTTCGTTCAGGGGTTTTCCCATTTATTTCCCGTTTTTCTTATGAATTCCCCAATTTCTACCATGTATTCGTGTGAGATGAACATGAGAGGCTAAAACCCTCAATCTTTAGGACCGGGAGTAGCCCGGGAATGCATTGTATGACAGTTTTATATTAATAATTCATATTTTCTCTCTTAAATCCGTGGTATAGTTTCGTTTTCTCCATATATTGTTATGCTTGATCACCATAATAATAACTTAATGCCCTTAATCACTTCAACAGAAGGATTAACAGTTGAAAAGAGACGAATTCTACATTAATCAATAAAACCCTTGACAAAGGAGTTATAAAATTAATGGTGGGAACTGAGAGACCGTTTATAATGCACTTAGTTTAGGGGAATGATTACTACGACGGTGGAATCAACCTAAATCTAAGTAGTGAATTACACCACGACAGTGGGTAATTCTGTTTTCAGGCCACTACCCGGATAGAGAGAGAAGTGTGAGGAATTATATGAAATTTAATACAATGTTGACCCGCGGTGAAACCGCCATCCTAAAGATATCCCTTTGAATTGATTAAATTAACCTTTAATCGATTGTTTTCTTTGTTTGATTTTTATTTTCTTTTTAATTTGAACACCAAATCCTACTTTGTTAATCGGTCTAGCTGATTGCGATTAGTTAGTAGAAGTCTCCAATAATTCACGTATCCCTGAGTTCGACTCGGTCCTCACAAGGCCTATATTGCTCGACGCGTATACTTGCGTTTAAGCGCGTAGTAAAATACACGTCAAGTTTTTGGCGCCGTTGCCGGGGATACGGCGAATTATTGGCACTTTGAGTGCTAAGAGCGGCCATTCTAGGCCACAATTTTTTAGAACAATTTCAAAAAAAAAAATTCCTTTATTTCTCTATAATTGTGTTTACTCGTTCAAAGCATTGTACTGAACCCCTATTTCCATTTTTCAGGTACTTTGCATGGTGCACACACGTAGTCGAGACTACGTGAATCGCACACCTGAGGTTCCATCTGCAGGACCAGAGGACGAGGACTACTACGAGGAGGAACACCACAGTGATATAAATTCTGAATCTGATCAAGAACAAGAAGAAGTAATGGCTGAAGCACAGACAATATGGGAGAAGATCAAGGCGTCTTCTTCCTCGGCATCAAAGGGGCCGATAAAGAAACAGGGGCTAAACATACCTACATACAAGATCGACCCAGCACTGATTAACTTGGTCAAATCCAACGCATTTCACGGACTGAAAAATGAAGATCCAGTGGCACACATTAGTCAGTTTGTGGAGAACTGCGATATGGTGAAGATAGATCGATTTCCGCAGGATGTGCTCTACCTTAAGTTATTCCCGAGTTCCTTGGCTGGAGTGGCAAGAGAGTGGCTTCATAACCTCGACGACGAGTTCGTTGAATCATGGGATCACATGGTGGAGGTTTTCTTCGAGAGGTTCTTCCCTCCTGAGAAGACCAATGATATGATCCGGAAGATCCACAATTTCACCCAACAGGCGGGTGAAACTTATTCTGAGACTTGGGAGCGATTCCAAGTCATGTTGAGGAGATGTCCACACCATGGACTGGACAAAGAAACCCAAGTGAAGATCTTCTACTTTGCTCTCTCCGAGCATGATAGAAGCAATTTGGATTCGGCTGGCTCCGGATTCTTCTTAAATAACACTGATACAAGATGCTGGGAAATACTGAAGAATATGGCACGAAAGCAATCTTGGGGGGAAAGAGAAAGAGGCCCAGTTGAGCAAGCAAGAGTTGCCAGTGAGTCAAAGGCAATGAGAGAGCTGAACGAGAAGATGGACCTTCTCGCAAAGAAGTTGCTGCAGAAGGAAGACAATGAGTCCGAGGATGAGGCTCAGGTCAAGTACATGAGGCAATAGCAGGGGTACATGAATAATGATTATTCATGGCGGAAGGACAAGAAATTTTCATGGAAGGATCCAAATAACTTTCTGCAGGATCCGGACGCCAAACCTGCACCGGTCACGGAGGACAAGAGCACGGAGTTGCTAAATCAAGTCATAAAGCAAAATCAAGAGTTGATGAACACTTTTGGGCAGCAAATAAAGCAGCAGGGTGAATTTATGAACCAGTTTGGGCAGACTTTGCAGAGCCACGGGGCTCAAATGAGAACTATAGAGACTTCCATGGCGCAGATGGCAGCCGAGATTGCAAGCTTGAAGAAGCCGGCACATCCGGGTTTTCCGGGGAACACCAATGTTCCCGGGGGAAACCAACAGGCCAAGGCCATCTTATTGAGGAGAGGTAAGAAAGTGTTAAATCCAAGGGTGGATGACACAAGCACACTGCAGGACACAGTTGAAGAAGCAACAGTCAAAGAGCAGCCCGCACCTGTCATAGAGCAAACTGAGGACATAGCTGAAGATGGTAAGGAAGAACAAGCCACTGAGGAGGAACCACAGAAATTAACTCCCTATGTGCCACCTCATCAAAGGGCACATACCGTTCCGGTCCCCTATCCCAATAGTGCAAAAGCAAGAAAGGTGGATGCACAGTTTAAGAAATTTCTGGACAGGTTTAGGAAGTTATCAGTGAATATTCCTTTGCTAGAGGCGATTGAACAAATCCCGTCTTATGGGAAGTTTCTCAAAGATGTAATCACCAAGAAGAGAAAGATACCCGACACTGAGGTCATGGTATTGAAGGAGCAAGTGAGTGCTTTTATTATGGGCACTTTGCCGCCAAAGAGACAGGATCCCGGTTGTTTCAATATTTCTTGCTTTATCGGGAAGTTCAAATTTGGCGAAGCACTTTGTGATTCTGGGGCAAGCATCAATCTGATGCCCCTTTCTACGTTCAAGAAACTTGTATTGAAGGAGTCGATACCAAGTAACATGACCATCCAATTGGCCGATAATTCTGTGGTGAAACCGTATGGAATCTGTGAGGATGTTTTGGTAAAGGTAGACCGCTTTGTTTTTCCGGCCGATTTTGTCGTTATGGAAATGCAGGACGAGCACGGCAATGAGTTACTACTTGGTCGCCCATTCCAAGCTACAGCTGATATGATCTTGGAGATGGGGAGAGGTCGCTTGACCTTGGGCATTGCAGATGATCGCTTTGAGATGGTCATGCCCAATGGGAATGCATCTAATAAAGCAAAAGCACATTGCAACATGGTTAAGCATGTGGAACAAAATATCTCACTTTGTCTTGGGAAGCCATTTTTGGATATGGCTCATGTTATGAGCAGGATAGATAATGGGACCCTAGCAGTGGACCTTATGGAGCAAACTAAAGTTGTCTCTTTATGCAAGGTTGTTGGGTTTCCAAATGATGAGAATGAGGACATTCCATCTTCATGGGAGGATGATGTGATTATTACTTCCGTCTTTGATGCATATCCGGAATTGCCTTTGGAGGCGTGTTTGTTAAATGTCACTTATGATTGGATGCGGAGTACTTCACTTAAGGAGTGCGCCAAAATGCTTCAAATGCTTCCATGTTTCTACACGAGGCATTATGAAGATTTGGGTACACTTCCCCCACCGCTACAATCATCTCTTATTTGCCCACCGGATCTGGAATTGAAGCCATTGCCCCCGCATCTGAAGTACGTCTTTCTAGCTGAGGAGGACAAATTACCAGTGATTGTTTCTGCATACTTGAGTGCGGATGAGGAGGAGCAACTACTGATAGTGCTGAAGAATCACCGTGGAGCTTTTGGGTGGTCTGTGGCGGACATCAAGGGGATCTCCCCTACACTTTGCCAACACAAGATTCAGCTCGAGGAGGGAGCCAAGCCAGTCATACAGCCTCAAAGACGTCTAAATCCAAGCATGATGGAGGTTATCAAGAAGGAAGTCATAAAGCTTCTTGCTGCAGGGATTATTTATGCCATATCCGATTCAACGTGGGTGAGTCCCACACAGGTTGTCCCTAAAAAGGGGGGAATCACTGTCACTACTAATCTTTTGAATGAACCTGTCACCACCCGATTGGTAACCGGGTGGCGTGTTTGCATTGACTACCGCCGATTGAATGCCGCAACTCTTAAAGATCATTTTCCATTGCCATTTATCGATCAGATTTTGGAACGTCTAGCTGGTCGGTCGCATTTTTGTTTTCTAGATGGCTATTCGGGGTACAACCAGATTTCTATTGATCCTTTGGATCAAGAGAAGTCTACGGTTACATGTCCCTATGGGACGTTTGCTTACCGCCGTATGCCGTTCGGTTTATGCAATGCGTCGGCGACTTTTCAACGCTGCATGCTCGCCATATTCTCTGACATGGTAGAGCGGTGTCTTGAAGTTTTCATGGACGACTTCTCGGTGTATGGAGCGTCTTTTGATGAATGCCTTTATAACTTAGATAAGGTGTTGCAGTGGTGCGAGGACACACACTTGGTCCTCAATTGGGAGAAATGTCACATGATGGTGACGGAAGGAATTGTGCTAGGACACAAGGTGTCTAGCAAGGGTCTTGAGGTAGACCCCGTAAAAATTGAGGTGATTTCTAAGTTACCCCCACCAAATTCTGTAAAAGGGGTGAGAAGCTTTTTGGGACACGCCGGGTTTTATCGGCGATTTATTAAGGATTTTTCGAAAATCGCAAAGCCATTATCGGAATTGTTGGAAAAAGACGCAGTTTTTGATTTCAATGAGAAATGTCTTCACGCATTCGAGGTTTTGAAGGAGAAGTTGATTTCAGCTCCGGTTGTTCAAACGCCAGATTGGACAAAGCCATTCGAGTTGATGTGTGATGCGTCCGATTATGCTGTGGGAGCTGTTTTGGGGCAAAGGGTAGATAACAAGCCTGTTGTGATTTTCTACGCCTCAAAAACACTTAATGATGCTCAATTGAACTACACAACTACGGAAAAGGAGTTACTGGCCGTCGTGTTCGCCTTTGAAAAATTTCGGCAGTACTTAGTGGGTTCTAAGGTGGTTGTGTGGACTGATCACGCTGCAATAAAGTATTTAATGGAGAAGAAGGATGCGAAGCCTAGATTAATTAGGTGGATTTTGCTCCTACAAGAATTCGATATTGAAATCAAGGACAAGTCGGGAATTGAAAATGTGGTGGCCGACCATTTGTCTAGGTTAGAGAGGGTTGATGAACAAGGTTTGCACATACCCATTACCGAGACCTATCCGATGAGCAACTTTTAAAAATTGATTCTAAAGAACCATGGTTTGCAGAAATTGTGAATTATTTGGCTTGCGGGATCATCCCGGAGGATTGGTCCTATCAAGAGAAAAAGAAATTCTTTCATTCATTGAGATATTATTTTTGGGATGACCCGATTCTCTTGAAGCAGTGCAGGGATGGTATTCTTCACAGGTTCGTGCCGGAGGTGGAGTACGAGAGTGTTCTCCATCACTGTCATGCGTCGTCTACAGGAGGACACCATGCTAGCTCATGGACAGCAGCTAAAGTGTTGGAGAGCGGCCTTTATTGGCCCACTTTGTTCCGGGATGCCTATAATTTTGTTAGGCAATGTGACCCGTGCCAGCGCGCAGGTAACATCTCAAGGAGATAGGAAATGCCCCTGAATGTATTTCAGGAAGTTGAGGTATTTGATTTATGGGGCATTGACTTCATGGGACCCTTTGTGTCCTCAAATTCAAATCTTTATATCTTACTTGCTGTAGATTATGTGTCGAAGTGGGTGGAGGCAATCCCCACAAGGACTAATGATTCAAACGTAGTGTGCAGGTTTGTCAAAGAGAACATTTTCTGCAGGTTCGGGATTCCCCGAATGATCATAAGTGACGGAGGCACACATTTTCGAAATCAGAAATTCGCGACACTTTTAAAGAAATATGGGGTCAAGCACAACATCGGCACCCCATATCATCCCCAGACGCAAGGACAAGTGGAGGTATCAAATAGAGAAATCAAGAAGATTTTAGAAAGGACTGTAGCATCCACAAGGAAGAATTGGAGTGTATTGCTACCGGACGCACTTTGGGATTATCGAACGGCGTACAAAACACCTATAGGCACCACGCCTTTTAGGTTGGCGTACGGCCGGGCTTGCCATCTTCCGGTGGAATTAGAGCACAAGGCCCATTGGGCGCTAAGAAGGCTGAACTTGCGCTATGATGAGGCCGGGAGAAAAAGGCTGTTTGAATTGAATGAATTGGATGAGCTACGCATGACGGCATATGAGAATGCCCGCATCTACAAAGAGCGCACAAAGCTGATACACGATCGCCATATTGAGATGCGCACGTTCAAGAAGGGAGACAACGTTCTATTGTTTAACTCCCGTCTCAAACTGCATCCCGGGAAGCTGAAATCCCGGTGGAGTGGACCCTTCATTGTGGAAGAGGTGAAACCGCACGGAGCGATTCTCGTGCGTGATGGAGATGCCACGTTCTTGGTGAACGGGCAACGTTTGAAGCTGTATTTTGGTGAGAACTACAAGAGGAAAGTGAATGAGGTCAAACTCATTTCACTTGTGCATGAATGAGATGAAGGGAAGACGTCTAGCCTAAGACGCTAAACAAGGACGCTTGTTGGGAGGCAACCCAACCATCGGTACACTAGGATAGTTTAATTTTAGTCATAGATTGCTTTTATTTCGTTTGAATTTTAGTTTAAAAATGATACCTTGATCCGTTTGTTGAATGTGCAGGCACAGGCAGGGTCGATACCATCGACACACCCGTCGATGGTATCGACATGGGTTCAGGTTGACACCAGCAAACCCGTCGATGGTATCGACATGGGTTCAGGTTGACACCAGCAAAAATCACACTGCGTCGATACTATCGACACCCCCGTCGATGGTATCGACATGGTCACAGACAGGTCGCAATAAAAGTTTCGATGGTATCGACACCCCAGTCGATACCATCGAGATCTCTGGAGATATTCAGACGAATTTTGCTCAGTCAACTCGATACCATCGACGGCCTTGTCGATGGTATCGACATCATCACAGGTTGAATGCAACACAACGGTGGTGTCGCAATAAAAGCAAGTCGATACCATCGACATCTGTCGATGGTATCGACGGACATGTCACCGATCCGCACACAGACATCGACGACGATCGCAACAGCCACGTCAGCGATCCGGGTGCTGCGTCGATACCATCGATTTCCGTCGATGGTATCGACCCGTCAGCAATTCGGGTTTCTCGATCCAGCAAACGTCAGCCGTCGATACTCGCGAGGGAGGCAGATACCCGCGAGAAGTATCGATACCATCGACCCGCGTCGATGGTATCGACGGGTCAATAGGGGCGCCGATCAAGCCTATTTAAGGGGACTTGCAACGTCACTTGACGTCACACCTTCAGAGCAAGTATCCTCCTTTGCGCTGAGCACTCCCCCGAGCCCTGCAAGACTGAAGAGAAGCGTCATCGAGCGGAGATCTTCATCGAGCGGAGAATTTCTTCTCCATCTTCACCGAGCTCTTTTCTTCTAATCCCATCTTTTCTCGCAACCATGGTGCACCCCGCCAGAGCGTCGTCCTCAAGCGCTCACCCTATGGAGATCGAGGAGTTTGTTCCTCCCCCACCCGCTTCCATCCCTCGTCCACGCCTCATTCATGCCAACATGGATGTGAGGAAGGTTTACGAGGATAGTATGAAGCGAAAGTTCGAGCCCACCCAGTATGTGGACCGGGGCATGATCCAGGAGCTGGGGTTCGAGGCCAACTTGGCCTATGTGTTGGCCGGGCAAGCGCGGCACACCAATCGCCTTTATGAGATCGACTGTCACGCGGATGGGCAGCCGTTTTTCGGCGAATGGCCCACATACAAGGAACTGGTGGCTGAGTTCATGGCGTCTCTTGATATCTGCGTCGTACCAAATGACGTGGTACCATCGGATCAGACGTGGATCCGGGGAAGGGTGTCCTTCCGACTCTTCAACAACAATTACAACATCACGTTGAAGCAGTTCAATGACATCTTCAACTGGAACCACAGCCGCAACGATCACCGACGCCCCGACGCCCGCACCGACTATGACCAAATCTTTGCCGAGCTAGTTACAGTGCCGGCAGGAAAGTTTGTGAGCTACCATAATGCAGCGGTAGCGGATTTTGAGCACCCGTTCGTCCGGGTCCTGCATAGGATGTTGAGCTTGACTTTCTTTGCTCGAAGCGATCTTGCTTTGAGCAAGTTTCAGGAGAGTGACCTGTTCTTTCTCGACGCACTCCTGAAACGTCAAGAGTGCAACTGGGGGGCGTTCTGGCTACAGCGCGTCCTGGCGGTGAAAAGGAGTACAAGGAGGGCTCCAATTCATTTTGGTGGTCTTGTCACCAAGTTGGCGCTTTACTTGGGGCTGAACCTTCAGTCCATGACTCCGATTTCTACGAGGAGCAAGGTGAACGTGCAACACTTGCACCGTTCAAACCTTATTCTTTTCCGGGACGGGTTGGCGTACGCTCATTGCCACGTCAACCAAGCTTATCAGGAGAGCTCCCTACCGGACGACGTCTTCAACATTGAGGGCAAGCAGCACTTCCGGTGGCCAATCATAGCCATCGAGTCCTCCGAGGAAGACGGCGGTGGTGACGAGCAAGAAGGCGAGGCTGCAGAGGAAGAGGAGGCTTACACACCTCTTCGAGCACGTGTGGCACCACGGAAGCGTCCTAGGATGCATCCGGGTGCATCTTCATCATCTCAGCCCCAGCCGCCATCACCACAGTACGAGCAGCCATCCGTGGATCCCTATTCCATGCAGGGGATGTACACCATGCTGCAGGACATCCAGCAGTCTCAGCAGCAGCACATGGGTATGTATACCAGCATTCATGAGACTACGAGCCGGGTACTTGACAACCAACGGGCTATGTTCGAGAACGAGCGGCTCATCCTCGCCAACCAAGAGCAAATGCACACCCGGTTGCAGCGGATAGAGACGCAACAGGAGCCCTTCTTTGACCATTACTGGAGTCAAGACTACTTTGGAGGCTATCCACAGCCTCCGCCGAGGACCCAATATGATCCAAGCTTCCAGGGGGAGTACCCGTCTTGGGATCCTACGGCACCGCAATACCCACCACCGCCTCCGCAAGATTGATCAGGGTATCACTGTTCCACCCTTAAGTTGGTTTTTGACTATGAGGCCATAGTCGAATTCAAGCTTAGGGGGGTGGCTGGAACAGCTCTATCTTTTATCTTTTCTTTAGTTGTTTTTAGTTTCTGCTTTGTTATTTGTTCTTGCAATTTTAGTGTTTGTTTAGGATCCACATCTATCTAGTGTAATCGTGGATGTCTTAAAAAAATTGTCATCTCACTTTTTCATGGGAAATTTAAGGGAATTTCAAAAATTTCTGGGTCTTTTGGATAGCTTAACTTGGTTGTCCTTGGGAAACTTGTCCTATGAAAATGATTGATTATGTCAACTTTGAAGCAATATGTCACACCCACACCCCCATTGACTCATGAAAAGTGGATAGTAACGGTTGTTTGAGCCTAACCTAATCAAATGGTAATGAGACCTTAATTGGACATATGAGAAAGAACCCTTTGAACTACTACACATGTCAGTAAGGAGGGACACATGATATTTTTCTAAGGTTCAGTAACTTAATCTTGTGATCATTCCACTTCATATTTTTCCATAATCCACCAAAGAATTGGAAGTAAAGTACAGTTTTAATTCCTTCTTGCGTGCATAGCATGTAGATAGGATTTGCATTGTTATTTTCATATTTTTGCATAAAATGAAAAAAAATATATATAGTGATTCATGCACATTACCTTTAGGTGCATGTCATGTAGTTGCACTCATAACTTTCATGATTTTCACGCATAAGTACACCATGTACCTCAGTTTGTCTTAAAAAGGGAGCTAAATTGTTCCATACCCTCGAAATAGTACAAAGATTTCCAATCATGAAGAAAATAGCCTAACACATGTATCTCTAAGCAATTATGGATATGTGGGCTAAGAGAAAAAGAAAAAAAAATCTAAAAATCTGAAAAAAAATTGAGAAAAGAAAAAAAAGAGAGAATTTAGAAGGAAATGGAATAAGAGGGAGAAAGGAACATGATATCACTTGCATAACAAGGAAACTGAGTACATGATGTGGCTTAATTAGATTCTATCTCTTTTTGAGGTGGAAGGTTAGTGCATGCATCATTCCACCCAATTTTAAGCATTAGGGCATTTTCAATGTGCATTTGCATCATTTAGGGCATTTTGTTGTATGCATTTTGAAGCTGTGTAATACTTCCAAATTCTTCCATGAACCACCCATTCCATCCACCCGTTGCTCGGATTGGTAGGCCACCGTGATTTTCTCCTCACTCATGTTTATCAGGAGAACTGCTTCCATGTGAATGGTAGTTAGGGCGAGCAACGTAGTGTAGGCGATCACAAGATGCACCAATGCTCAATCGGCGAATTTTATTATGTTAACTGCCTTATGTGATAGTGTTCATCGGTTTTAAGGATAATTTCTCTTATTGATGATTATTGTCGCCTGTAGGGTAATTATTGTTCTGTGATTAGGAAAGGCCGGTTTGAGAACGTTTAGTGGGAGTCATGTGGAATGTGGGGTGATGTGTTGATTGTTAGTTGACATCTGCAATTCTATTCTAAGGATTAGTTGCTCGAGGGCGAGCAATGTTTAAGCTTAGGGGAGTTTGATGTGATGATTTTGAGTCGCATTTAGAGACCTATTTCATATGTGTTTTGTGCCTTAATTACTCATTTTCATGGATATTATTGCATAATTCACTTTATTTGGTCTTTGCCATCATTTTATATCAAATCCCCTTTGTTTTACTATTTTGAGCATTATTTATCATCTTATTATAAATTGTGTGGATTTACTTGGTCTTGTTGTGATATTTCAGGAAAAACAAGTATCTGCTTCCGTCGATACCATCGACGGAAGTCGATACCATCGACCAAGCCACAGGTTGTCAGCCGAGAAGAGCAATACAATGTCGATACCATCGACATCTACGTCGATGGTATCGAGATCCCTTCAAGTTGCTGGCGAGGAAACTGTCGATACCATCGACCCAAGTCGATGCCATCGACACAAGGAGAGCTACAGCGTCGCTAAACGACAACAACCGATGCTAAAGGATTCGATACCATCGACACCTACGTCGATGGTATCGAGATCACCACATGCGCTCAGAATAAAAGAAAGGAAAGCTGCCGCTAATCCGCCGGGTCGATACCATCGACCCGCGTCGATGGTATCGACGCCGGCAGATATGTGTTGGATTTGTTTTGATCTCGATCGGACGGCTGTTGTTATTTGACGACCTAATTAGGGACTTATACCTAATGACGGCCGCCCAGACGAGAGGATCATCTCATTTTGGATTGCACGAGTGCCGAGGAGGAGAGAAAGGAGAACGGAGGCTGAGAAGCTCATCCCGGGTGATTCGGACGTTGCCGAAGACGATTTCCACCACCGACAGGCGGGGGAAGCTCGTGTTCTATGCCAAGGATCCACCGGTTCTTCTCCGTTCAGGGGTTTTCCCATTTATTTCCCGTTTTTCTTATGAATTCCCCAATTTCTACCATGTATTCGTGTGAGATGAACATGATAGGCTAAAACCCTCAATCTTTAGGACCGGGAGTAGCCCGGGAATGCATTGTATGACAGTTTTATATTAATAATTCATATTTTCTCTCTTAAATCCGTGGTATAGTTTCGTTTTCTCCATATATTGTTATGCTTGATCACCATAATAATAACTTAATGCCCTTAATCACTTCGACAAAAGGATTAACGGTTGAAAAGAGACGAATTCTACATTAATCAATAAAACCCTTGACAAAGGAGTTGTAAAATTAATGGTGGGAACTGAGAGACCGTTTATAATGCACTTAGTTTAGGGGAATGATTACTACGACGGTAGAATCAACCTAAATCTAAGTAGTGAATTACACCACGACAGTGGGTAATTCTGTTTTCAGGCCACTACCCGGATAGAGAGAGAAGTGTGAGGAATTATATGAAATTTAATACAATGTTGACCCGCGGTGAAACTGCCATCCTAAAGATATCCCTTTGAATTGATTAAATTAACCTTTAATCGATTGTTTTCTTTGTTTGATTTTTATTTTCTTTTTAATTTGAACACCAAATCCTACTTTGTTAATCGGTCTAGCTGATTGCGATTAGTTAGTAGAAGTCTCCAATAATTCACGTATCCCTGAGTTCGACTCGGGCCTCACAAGGCCTATATTACTCGACGCGTATACTTGCGTTTAAGCGCGTAGTAAAATACACGTCACGTCCAAAAGGAAAACTTCTTATTGGATGCTGGGGCCTTTCATACTATCAAGGACGCGGAATTGAATTGCTTCTTTTCCGAGCCTAAGAATGATGGTTCCAGCTTCGACGTCGATTAGAGCTCTAGCAGTAGCTAGGAAAGGCCTGCCAAAAATGATCGGATACCTCAAGTCTTATTTAATATCCATGATAACAAAATCACATGGAACGTAGGCATCCCTTCCTATCCTTACTGGGATATCTTCAATGATTCCCAACGGTGCGGTAATGGTGGAGTCGGCTAGTTGAATAGTCATTGATGTAAGCAGCAAGTCAGTGAAACCAAGACGTTGGCACATTGAGTAGGGCATAATGGATATGCTGGCCCCGAGGTCAGCCAATCCTTTCTTTGTAGATGTGTTTCCAATGCAATATTGGATTCTGAAGGAACCTAGGTCCCTCTTCTTTTTGGGTAGTTTGTTCAAGATTATGTCAGAAGTGGTTTGAGCAAGCTTGACAGTCTCTTGCTCTTTGGTGATATACTTTCGTGATAGTAAAGTTTTGAGATATTTTGCCCATGTCGGTACTTCAGTCAGAGCGTCAAGGAGTGGGATGTCAATATACAGTTTCTTCATTGCTTCCTTGAACTTCTGAAACCTGGCATCCATTTTTGTTTCTTGTAGTCTGCCCGGATACGGGATCCTTGGTTTGAATTGCGGGACCTCGGGTTCTGCAGGCACCTGCTCTTTGTTTTTGTCCTTTGTGCCTTCGGGGGATTTCTCAATCCCTTGTTGCGAAATCTCTTTTGTCATAAAAATAGGCACATCATCATCATCCAGGGTGATCTTGGTGGGTTCAGGAAGAATGCGTCCCGACCTTGTGGTGACGGCATTCAGCTGTTCATGTTTGTTTTGCCCATACTTGGAATTTGGTTCAGGCTGCCCAACAAGAGTGCCTGCCGAAGGCTTCAACTGTGCAGCAATCTGAGAAAGCTGGGTTTCAACTGCCTTTTGTTGGGCTTGTTGGTTAGCTAACATGGTTTGCTGAGATTGTAGCATTTGTCTTATCAGAGATAGCTCGTCTTCCGGCCGTGCGGTAATGTTTTTTTGAAGACTTTGTTGTTGAGGCTGCTGAGTATGCAGCTGCGGATGAAGCGGGGGATGAATGTACGGATAATAGGCCGATTGGTTTCTAGGGTAGTTAGCCCTAGGGAAATTGTTCCTTGGGTTCCCTTGATTTTGGTTAAAATTGTTTGAGAACCCAGGCGATAACCTACTATCAGATCCTCCCTGTGTCTGATGTTGTGGATTTGCAGCTCCAGAAGGATTCCCGTACTGGAACCCAGGATGATTCCTTGGTTGACTAGGGCTGTAGTAAACTTGTCCGGGAATAGCGTGGATGGAGTTGACTTGTTCCGGAATCTGATCTTCGACTTGATTAGTGATGGGCTCGTATGGTTGTGGTGGTGGATGCAGATCCATCATTACGTTATACAACATTCTGCAGGAGAGGGTCGGATGGTCTGAAGCATGACAGGCCCCACATGATCCTGTGACGGCCTTAACTTGTTGTACAAAAGGGGCTTTCTTTTTGTCGACCTCTCCAAGAGAAGCTTCGAGGGCTTGTTGTTTATGAACAATAGTTTGCAAGGCTTCAGCTATAGCCTTCATCTCTACGGATTCTTCAGCTTTGAAAACTTTAAAGACACTTTTTCCAGCTGACCGTCCCCAGTTGGACTGGTTTTCAGCTCCTAAAGTAACAATCTTCCAAGCATCCTCATAGTTCTTCCTCATGAAATTTCCTCCAGACGAGGAATCTAGGAATTGTTTAATATCATCGCTTACCCCCCCCCCCCCCCGATAAAAAGTTTCTATCAGTTGATTCTGTGAAATTCCATGATGAGGGCATTTGCGTAGAAGTTCCTTAAATCTTTCCCATGCCTCAGCGAGGGTTTCCCCAGGTAGCTGGGAGAAGTGATTGATTTGCCCTCTGATTTCATAGGTCAGCGAGGGTGGGAAGAACTTCTCTAGGAATCGTTCCTCTAGAGGGGCCCAAGTGGTTATAATAGGTTCTCTGTCCAATGAGTTGTACCAACTCAAGGCCCTTCCAGATAAGGTGAAATGGAACAGGTGGAGCATTATCGCATCGAAAGCGATACCGTCTTGCGGGACCAGGCGGCATAATGCCTTGAACCTTTTCAAATGGTCCATGCAATCGTCTCCTGAACCTCTAGAGAAGGAGATTCCTTGCATAATCTGGATCCACTGGGTCCGGATCTCAAAGTTTGAGATGTTGATGATCGGAGGCCGGACCGGGTGGTTGTCCTCGTAGTTTTTCGGGACTGCATAGTCCCTCAGTTGCTTGTTTCGTAACTTGAGCAGAGCAGCCTCGGTCTCCGCTCTTATGCGGGCTTGCTCTTCTGCTCGTATCTCCGCTTGTATTTGGGCACGGGTGTCTGCGATAAGTTGTGCCCGTTGTGCGGCGATGACAGCATTAACTCTATCCATTATCAAAGCAGCTTGGTGCTATTCGTCAGCCATTTGTCTAGCGCGTTGGCGATTGAGACGGATTCGGCGGTGGAAACTTCTCTCTACCTCGGAGTCGAACTCCGGATCAGGGGAGAATCCGCGACTATGCGGTGATTGCATGCACGTGTTCTACCTGAGTAGAGAAAAGAGAACACCTTTTAGATAATAGTGAAAATATGAAAGTTTCAAGAAGATATAGAGTTATGATTCAAAAAGAAAGTGTAAAATCCTAACCAACTAAAAAGGTACTAAGTGAAATAACAACGTTCCGTTGTCCCCGGCAATGGCGCCATTTTTTGATGGAGCTGCTGGGACTTACACTAAAAGATCACTCTTCCAATGGGAGTCCCAAAGATGCACCAAAGACCCTAGGGAGTTGATGTTCTCTCTAGGTTTACCTAGAACTGGTGCTTAGATAACAACTCCAACCCCATCAGAGTATGGAAGCCTTATCATAGTATAGATTTAGGATCGAACCCAAAAGACAATGGTCTTGTTGCAAGCAACAAGATGAAAAACGTATAGAACTTCACTTAGCTACTCACTACTTGGCACTTATATCGAAAAGTTGGATTTTGATGGTTTTAAACTAAGAACATGGAAAGTAAAGAAGGCAAGTAAATCTAAGAGTTAAACTATGATAAAGATCACTAGGGTGTGATCGGTTTTTCACCGCCACTACACATCGATCAACACATGTAAAGCAAAACTTAACCTGCAAAAAGAGTTCGGTCAGTTAGTATCCTTGTAGACCTAGTCTCATTTCGAATAACCTAGCTACAAGAAGTGCGGGAATGTTGCAACGCCAGCCATTCCCGATCAAATGGTCACATTACTTTACATCATTCCCCTCGCAAAGTGTGTTCCTCGACTTACCAAGGTTGCACTTCCATACGTCAACTGATTCCATTTCATAGTATGAAAGTGCAACGGATGATAGTGAGTTTACTCCACTTCTTGAGATACACTTCTAGATACCGAAACAGATACATGGTGGATACATGCATCAAGAACCAACATGCAAACGAGTTTCGAATCTAATAGTACAAACGTAGACAATTCATACTAAAAGATAAAAGATAACACAAGTTGGAGATCAAGCAACAAGTATTCATTAATCGTTTGATGTTGAACCGAAAAAGATAAGAACTCTACATTACAACCTAAGGATTACATTTTACATGATATGAAAGTATGGGTAGCGGGGCTATTCCCGCACCCTAGTGAAGAATACTACTCCCTCATGACTAAGACCAAGAAGGAGGCGAGAAGAGAGAGAGAGCATCATCCCCACAAGGATGGAAGAAGGTCGACCCCTTGGAGAGAGAGAGCAACGATCCACCAGTCTTCGTAGGTTACACGATGAGGAGGTCTCCCCTTCCCACCTTCTTGACGAAGAAGGAGAAAGCAGCTTCAGGATGGAGTATGGACCTCAGACCGACAGCCCCAGGGCGGAGGATGGAAGTGGCAAGAGCTCTGGAATGATTGGGGCAGCCTTTGGACGTATGAGATATTCTCCCCCCTTTTTTGGAGGACCCTTGGGGTCTTATTTATAGGCTTTGAGTGAAGTCCAAACGGTTTGGAGACCGTTTGGACCTCAAGACCATTTGGGGCCTCAAGACCATTTGGACTGTGAGACCGTTTGGCTTCAAACGGTCTTGAGACCGTATGAACTCCATGCGGTCTCGGGACCGTTTGGCTTCATGCGGTCTTGAGACCGTTTGACTCCATGCGGTCTCGAGACCGTTTGAACTCCATGCGGTCTCGGGACCGGTTGGCTTCATGCGGTCTTGAGACCGTTTGAACTCAATGTGGTCTTGGGACCGGTTGGCTTCATGCGGTCTTGAGACCGTTTGAACTCCATGCGGTCTCGGGACCGGTTGGCTTCATGCGGTCTTGAGACCGTTTGAACTCCATGCGGTCTCGGGACCGGTTGGCTTCATGCGGTCTTGAGACCGTTTGAACTCCATGCGGTCTCAGGACCGGTTGGCTTCATGCGGTCTTGAGACTGTTTGAACTCCATGCGGTCTCAGGACCGGTTGGCTTCATGCGGTCTTGAGACCGTTTGAACTCCATGCGGTCTCGGGACCGGTTGGCTTCATGCGGTCTTGGGACCGTTTGAATCCACTCGGTCTTGAGGTTGGGTTATTCTTTTATGATTTTTTTTGTGCTTTTTCTGCATATATAAAAGGAAAAAGTTAGTCTGATGGTGTATTTACAAAAAGGGGTAAAATTAGGATTATGTATAGTTTAAACTTAAAAAGAGTATGGAAAACTAAGGAAAAAGACTAAGATAAACGACTAAAATAGGAGGTTATCACTGCCGTGCAACACGAGGGTGCCACATAAAAGGAAGCGGACGAGTAATACGCCATTTACCCGACAGGGAGCCAGACCCGCCACGACTGCTGAAGCATGTCACACGATACAGGCCACCCACCGGCAGGCACCGCTCGTCACGATGACCGACAGTCCGACATCCTTGTGCCGGGTGACACGCATATCGGGCACCCCTGAAGCCGCAAATAATGGAGCTGAAGGAGGACACGTGGCGTCCAGAGAACCATAACTTCCCCCAACCGCTGCCTATAAATAGCAGCTACAGGAAGACGAAAAGACAGGTCGGAACCCCCCAAAAGCCAACTCAGGAAAGCTTCTACAACTAGCATGTCGTGCCTCAGAGGTGTGCCAGGCGATTCTAGGTGAGCACTTCCCCATCCCGAGAGGGAGGGAATGGTTCACTTAGGGTCAGTCTCGGGCACTGTTGCAGGCCGATATCGGCCAATAAGGACGCCCGATAGGAGTACCCGATACTGGAAGCAACACTCTAGCCTGACACGATACCAAGCCCGATACACATCACCTGTCACTGCGAGTTGCCCTACAGGGTGCCGCCCAACATGATCGTATCGGGCAAGGGCGCCCCACACGATACGTCCACCCGTCAGGAGCGTGTCGCCCGAGAGGGTGTGCCACCCGACACGGGTGTATCGGGCAAGGCTCCCGCCCGATGTTGGGCTGGAGGGTCTGCTGCTGCCTGTCTCCCTTATAAATCAAGAAGACGACATTTATCTTTACTTATTTCAGTCATTTACTTTCTTTACTTATGCAATGTAATCAGACCCTTATATGTTAATGGAATTAAAAGAGTTTTAATTATCTGCTTCTTTATCTTTGGTACCTTTGTTGGATGATTGCTATGTTTAACATCTGAACTCTAGCTTGTACGCTTGGATCGCGTTTCGATTAGCTACTGAATCATGTTTTCCCATTGCAACAGCCTCGAAAGAGGTGTTGTGGCTCTAGTGTTGGGTCCAATGCTGGAGTACGAGAGTGCCCAGGATCAGAGTTGCTTTAGTAACCTTTCCACTCTAACTTAAGTCCAGCAAACTCAAGAGGGATGTTGATGCTTGGTTAGAGGTACCCGCTTCGAGAGGAGGGGTACATGATGTTTCTGCTGCCGCTTGTTTTACCGAAGCTTTCTCCTTCGTTCCTTACTATAGCAATAGCATTATCTCTCTGTTTCCGTTGCACAAAAACCCCTAAAAATTGATAAATGCTTAAAACCTTAATTTTCCTCGTAACTCCAGTTGGAGATAGATTTCTTTCTTTTTATCGATCTTATCCTGCTGTCCCCTTGGGGAATTTTATCATCTCCTTGCCCCTTATCATAGTGTAACGTGTTGATTCTGCATTCTCAACACTACCACCCTTGTCTCTGTGTTCGACCCCAAAAACAAAGTTGCGGGGGCCTAGAAGGTTTCGGGTTATAAATTTAAAAGTCTGACTACTTCAAATCTGCTCCACTTTTCAGACGCACGATTTAGGCCGGTCAAACTGGCATTTGGTCAACCAGAGTGGTGATGGGGGAGTTGTAGTTCCCCGACATGAAGTACTCGTGAAGCGGGTGATGCGGCGGTGGAGGTGGAGCATCCAGTGGTGGGTTGTTTTCAGCCATCTCGGCCTCTCGGTGTAGGTTGCGGTGAGCTTGACGCCTCCTTCTACCAATCTCAGGGTCGAAAACCACCAAGTCGGTGCAAGTAGAGCGCGTGCTACACATGCACAACTGTCACCTGCGCAAGACACAAACAGACAAAAGAAACCAAGTTAGCAAACCAAGATGCAAGAGTAACGCAAAGAATAAATAATAGCAATGGTGAGGGCAAAAGTAAGGGCTATGCTACACTATCTAACTAGGCCGAGCGCCTCTATCCCCGACAACGGCACCAGAAAGCTTGGTGCGTCCGCGCTAGTGGTGCTTTTACACCCCACGAGGTCGGAGCGCACGTGATATGGGATGTTTGCTTTCGAAAATTGTATGGTCCCAAATCGAGTCGATCACTGAAACTAAAACAGTTCGCCCGCAAGCGTACGTGGTACTATCGTATTATAGTCGAAAGGCAAGATGCGGGGTCAAACCACAGAGATAGAGGGGGCACTAGAGTTAGAAGGTGTGAGCTATGTTCCTTTTGCGGAGCTAGGGTTTTAGGGTTTTAAGGTTGTTTGATGGTTTGATTATACTAAAGAATGAGTATGAAAGACACAATTGAAACTAAGTTATCAAAAACCGAACTAGCAATCCAGGTGACAAACTAGATAAACTAAGGCAGGGGAAAGATGGACTAGACTAAGCAAGCAATTAGCAACTAAGGAACTGAATTAACCACTAACTCGATCACAAACTTAGATTAACACTAGCTAGCAAAACTAGGCAATTAACTAAGTTAACCAAAGCAAATGAACTACACTAGCATTAACAAGCAAACAGAGCAATTAAGGTTTTAAGCAAGAGTGATTAAGGTGGGTGGGCCGTTTGGGAAATGTCGCTTTGATTTTAGTTGGGGGAAATCATTAAACATGCATGGTGCTCAAATCATATCTAGATTACCAAACCAAACAACAAGGTCAATGCCATTAGAACATACCCTATACTACTAGTAGAAGACTAGGGTTAGGTGTAATTCTAATGGGATTGGCCAAATCTAGGTTTCTAGGGTAAGTGATAGTGGACAATTGAGGGTTGAGGGTAGAGATGGGAGTGGAGATGAGGGGATTTATCCTCATGCCACTAGCCACTCTAGCCTTTAGAAGGCCCTAGGCAATTGCATCACTCTCACTTACACTAGCCACTTAAATCTCACACTCACTTGTAGGAGGAGGGATGTGTATGTAGGAACAAAGGGGGCTAGCTAGGGATCCACTAATTGGACCTAGGAGCCAATCCTAAGATTGCCACATACACTCCAATTCCTCCTAGAAGCTAAGTGTCATCAAACATCTCAAAGCAAGCAATCCATGTTATAAGCACAAACCACATGTAATAAAATAGGAAATGAGATAAAAGCAAGAAGCAATCATCATAGATATGAATTAAGTTCATTACAAGCAAATTTCCCCCAACATGGTATCAAAGTCACATTTTAACCCCAAATAGCCCACCACTAGGGGCTTAGCTAGACATGATCAAGAAAACAAGAAACAAAAGGGGTAGAAGAAGTAGGGACTCCATGAAGCTTGATGTAGAAGCCTCCTTCTTCACCTCCAAGCTTGCTGTAGACGTCCTCCCTCCTCCAAGGGTGCAGGGGTGCATGGAATGGTAGGGGATTATGGATGAAAACCTAGGGAACTAGGTTTCCATGGTGGAAAGTAGGTGGAAATGGTGAATTGAGAGCCAAAATGCAAGGAATTTGCACAAGGAACTCAAGAATGGAGGGTGGAGTAGTGTAGCAGCTGTGGGGGGCGTCTAACCTAGTCCTATGGCTGCCACCCAGGTATATATAGGTGGTGGTGGAAGCACTAGGGTAAGTAGGGGTAGTTTAGGAAAAGTAGTGCAAAGTTGTGTAGGGTCGGTGATCACCACGGTCATGGTGGGTGTGCCACGGCCGTGGTGAGGGTAGTAGGGAACGGTTGTGGGGCTGAATACGGTTGTGGTGTGTAAGGGAGTGGTGAAAAAGCGAAGTATGGTGGTGGCCACGGCCGTGGCAGAGTGCCACGGTCGTGGTGGGTAAGGGGAACCACGGTCGTGTTGGGTAACACGGTCATTTTGGAGAAGGAGGAGGTGACTGTGGGAGGGGCCACGGTCGTCTTGATCATCTTCGGCCACAGTCGTGGCGACTTGGCCACGGTCGTGGTGGCTTGGAGGAAATCCCTGTTGGCAACTGAACTTCTGGAAATTAATTCCCACGACTGTGGCAGGGTGCCACGGCCGTGTTCTCTTCTACTGACCACGACCGTGCCGATGGCCATGGCCGTGGCAGGTGGCCACGACCGTGGGATTCTGTGGAATTTCCTTGTTGAACTTGGCACTTCATTGCTAAAAAAAGGCACGACCGTGGCATGGTGCCCACGGCCGTGGTGAGGTTGGCGTCACTCAATTACACTTCAACCTTTGTCATTTTTGGATGTCTTTGCTTGGGGATGATTCTTGACCATTGGAGGTAGGTAGAGGGAGACTTTGGGGCCTTCTTTGGGTCCCTCCATGAGTGGGGGAACCCTAGAACTCCTTTCTCTCTCTCTTCCATCTAAGCATGGTTCAAGTACCTGAAAAATAGTGTAAAGAACATCCATAAGCATATTTGCAATGATAAGCATATTAGGGGTAAAAATCTTGTAATCTACATGTTTAGATGTGACTTAAGTACAAAATGGCACATGATGGAGCCCTAGAATAGGGCTACATCAGGTACTTAATGGTTGATCACTAAACTTCTAATTGATCCAAAACCTGACCTAAGGGGGGTGACCATAGGTTGTAACCATCATCTGACACCTTTTATCATGACCATAAGTTGTCATGAAGACAACACCATAGGGTTGTTGCAATGGTTCCATCATCGGGACATGGGTTTATAAAAGAAATCAGCTTAAAACCCTAAAATTGACCATTAGTTGATAGGTGCTTAGCACCATGGGTTGTCAAAGCAACCTGATCCAAGTCATATTATACCTTAGTAATTACATAAACATGATCATAGGTTCATATATAACTGAAATAAGAACATGGAACATTATAAAAATTGAAATCCAAGTCAAGCATAGCTTTTTAGTGCATGGATCATCATTTTCAAGCAAGAACATGAGCTATAAAGCTTATGGTAAGAAATAAACGTGGAGCAAGTTATAAAAATTGCCTCTAATGAGAAGATGAAACCTCAAACAGAATAAAATTCGAGCAGGTAGGGTATAAAATCCAAGAATAAGCTATGAATTTGTCCATCTAGCCCCTTTCTTCATCAAGTGAGCAAACCCTAAGCATAAGGAGCAAGAAAGGTAGGGTTTTAAAGCTTTAGAGCAATTTATACCATGGAACAGAAAGGTTCCAACCTGGAGAAAGGTAAGAGGAAGGATAAAAAAGAAATAAGTGGAGTAAAGAAGGGGATTCTTACTCTTTTAGGTCAAGATAAAAAAAGAAGCCTTTTCAACCCTAAAATGAAGTCAATTGCAACCGTAGATTTTTTTTTTCCAAGAAGGTCCCCTATTTCTTCTTCCTTGGACAAGAAATTCATAGTAGCATAGAGGGATTATGAGGTTTGTAGAAGGAGGGAAGTGGTGGAGAGAAAATAGCTCGTTTTTGTTCTTAGGGATAAGTATATGAAACTTTAAGATAAAGATAAAGAAAAAGTTGAAGTTCTAGTATCTTTCCAAGTATCCATGGCCTTAAACCATTAAGAATATACAAGAACACACACAATAATCTCCCCCACAATCCATAGAGACATTATTATCCCTTGTTTCTTGAATTTCCAAACAAAACAAATAACTCATTAGTTGATAGCTACTAAAGGTAACTCATCCATGAAGGGGTAAACCCTAAAATACCCTTGGGGAAACACCTTCAAACCAAGATTTAAATAGGTGACCCATGGATCAACAAGCTCAAGAATTATGATATAATATCCAAGGAACATAATACAAGTGATAAATTGCAAAGAAAACCTCTCAACTGGGTAAATTACAGAAAAGTCCAAAATGTGCATAAAATTGCATAACTTACTCAAACAGTGTCCAAATTGGACCAAATTTGAAAATTAAGCTTGTCTTATGATTTCAAAGAATATAACAAGATTATATTAGGGTTATAATTCAATTATGATAATTAAGCATATTCAACTCATTAGGCAAGTTTAGGGGCCTTACAAATATAAACCCCTAACATGGATTTCGCCCCCAAAATCCAAGGTAAACAAAGGTGGGTACTTCCTTTGCACCTCATCCTATTACATTCACATGGTTACTTGCATATCATGGTGATGTCACATCATTCATACATATCTCATCTTGGGTCAGCACAAAAACCCCCACCTAAGAAGACATTCTCAATATGGAATGTAGAAACTTGTTGTGTCATCTGTACAAATCTAGTAGTAATGTTCAACTTTAAATTCTAGCTATCATCCTAAAATTATATATATTGTATCAACACATTACTCAAAAGTCATACTTGCTAGTTTTTTTTTACTAAAAATGTAATGTGTCCCATACCATTCTTTGAAGCATAAAAAAAGAGGCAATGTATCCATCCTTTTTTTTATATATACACTAACACTAGAACTCTTGTCAATTCTTTTTCAGCATCAAAAGAAATGTTGACGCTGGCACCTGTCATTACATACAAGGAAACATCATTCCTAGTCAACCTTGTTAGGGGTGACACAACAACACTATCTTCACCTTACTAGGATTTACACAACCTACTTAGAAGATATATCATGATCCCATAAAGAAATTTAATCAACCCCATCTCACTCTTGTTCAACTTCTCTCATAGCTATTGCTGCTTGGGCAACCCTAAGTTTTTGAAGAAATATTGATCATATTTTTGACCATATTTGAAATACTTTGACATGTCATCATTCAAAGCTTGATATAACTTGTATAACATGACTTGAACACTCTGTTCCTCCTATTCATAAATTCTATTTGTACATTGGTTAGTCTAAAGGACATAACTCTAAACTCATCATGGTCATGTAACTTATGTCATCCATTCTAACTCTTATGTCTAAAGGATATTTTATCTTAAAGAAATACGGTAGCACATGTCTACTGATCAACAAACTATCTATCCTTGATAGTGGTCTTGTCTAACTATCATTGAACCATACACAATATTATAGAATCACTTTTGTTTTTCCTTCCAAACAACATTTAGAGGATCATCATCAACTCTGTCTCTCTCTCTCTCTCTAAGGGAGAGGAACACTTGGAATGTTCATTTAATAAACATCTCCAACCTTCACATATTTCTCATACTGTTGATACATCTCGGATACTAGGATTCGTTACATTGTTATCCACCTCATGTGCTATAAGGAACTCACATCCTTATATCATCTACTTTTACCAACATAACAAATTTCAAAACATATAAGAGGAGTCTTCCTAATTATTGGAAGGCTCAAAAGCAAACTCACATAAATTTTATGATCAATGAACCATATTCCAAGCAACCTTCTTCTATAATAAGCCAACCAACCTCATGTTTACAATGAATCCACACATACCAAGTGGCAATGATCCACTTGAAAGATGTGCCCTAGAAAGGAAAGACACAAAGGGAAACACACTTCCCACATCATAGCAACATTTTCAAGGGTCACCAACAAAAAAGTAACCAAATCTATTTTCATTATGCAGGTTACAACTTCTTATGTATCATTTTACCTTTTTCATTTCGGGTTCCTTGCCATTATCATAGGAATCATCATGATTAACATATCTCATTACTCCTTCCTTGATGACAATTTATCACATTTGGGTATGTTCTCTTATTTTATTATGTTTTTCAACCATTTATCAACAAGTAAATCATCATATTCCACATTTTATTCATTAAACATGGATCATCTGCCTTAGTTTCTTTCAAATTTCATGTTTATTTTACATTAACACTTTCTTACACACATAGGTTGGTCTGAGATTAACTCAGGTTCCACCTTATTCCTTTGTCATTGTTCTCATTTATCTTCTCATTTTACACTTATCATTGGAGTTATCTCCATCTTATGTGGATTTCATACCTTGAATCACTTTATAAGCATACACTTATCTATATTTTACTTTATTATCTTCTTGAATCACATCTTCAAGAACTCCGCTTTTCCTTATTTGAATTCAGATTTAGATTTCATGGTGTTGTATCTTTCTCTTATAGTTACCAAACATTCAAGTTTTGATAGATAATGATGCAATTCTCATCTTCTTTAAGGTAGGATTGAGATATTTACACCATGATTTCTTATCCATTATGCTCTTTAGATTGTCTCAAAATGAATACTTGATCAGAGTAATTAGAAAGATAACAATCTAAGAGTTTCATACTTACCATTTCTTCAATAATTGAATACCTGGACAGGGCACCCAAATACTGAGATTAGGCAGTATGCACCATATTTTTATGTCATATTACTAATTTTGATATCATCCAAGTCCTGAGTCCCAGTGTCCCTGTAGACTTAGTGAACCTAAAGCTCTGATACCAACTTGTGAGAACCCGTTACAGTAAATGAGATTACTCAAAACATAAAGCACAATCGATCACTAATTAATCACATACAAAAAAATATGGGTAAATTAAAACTGATTTCAACGTCAGCACCCGCTCAGAAACATTTTCATAAGAGCCCAACATCTTTCTTTTATCCATACTATTCCAAGAATTTGATACAAATTATTCTATCGCCTTAGCCACAACATATATGCACATGAGAACAATATTCGTATATGCCACACAAACAAGCATTAATATGCTAACAAAAGTTCGATTCATTTGAAACACCATATACAAACTTTTCCTGCTCAGACCTGAGAGTACAGGGACTAGGACACACTAGACATATAATCAACTTTCTCAAAGATTCATTACTATAGTTCCTCTTTGCTGCCACATATTTGTTTTTGTCACTTCCGATTACCTAAAAAATGTGGTGAACCACAAGGATGAGACACATGTCCCATCAAGAGATATAACCTCCAACAACGTTTATTGATTACAACATTTTTAAGTAATTAAACAGTTAGGCAGTTTAATCAGATATAACAAATAAGCTCAACAGTACTGATGAATAACAAAATACATAAAGGAGCAGATAATAACTATCATCATTAACCACACTATCATCCTTTATCTTGTTGACAATATAAGCAATTCAGTAACATATGCATATCTAGCATCATGAGCAAGTCTAAGAACATAGCATAGCTAACAACATGAGCTTGTCTAATTGGTTGGTCATATCAACATCATAACAAGAGATAACAACATAAGCACAACTATCAGGATAAGCATGATTAGCAGTATATTCATCTCTAGTTACAAAGGCATGGCTAGCATGCTAAACATAACTAACAACATGAGATAACTAGCATCATGATTATAATCAGCAGTAGAAGTATATCTATCAACATAATCATGGCTACTGTATGTATGCATCTACAATCTTAAGCATATCCACAACATAAGTATATCTACTATCTCTTAATTGCACTAAGCATCATCTTTATGTAAAGATAACAAACAAGGGTTATCATCCAATGTGAAACATTGTGTATAACCCTAAACAAATATGCTACACGGCTGTATTACATCTTTTATTATGCTCTGGGAAATTTGAATCGTATCATTCAAAGTCTAACCAACCCGTGCAAAGGGCTATTCGGTTCCGTATAAGATCTAGGAGTGTCAGTATCCTAAGATCTCTCCCCCTCGGTCACTACGAGTAAAAAGGTAGTAACATATCAGTCAAAGTTGCCACCACATCGACATACAATCAAGCTGATAACCACTAGTCCGCCCTTGGTACAGGTCACGACACTAGAAACTAGGGTATACAAAACCCTCTAATCTGAGGTACAACCACAGTTGTCCTCAACCACATCATGTTATAATCACAGAGACACGACCACAACCGTTCTCAATCACATCAAATGTATGAGGAATGACCATAGCCAACCTCCACAATATGCATTGTGGATGAAAAGGATATATCCTCAACCTGCCACCCCCACATACTTAATAGTATGCGCTTTGAGTTTCCCTTAGGAATACTCGTTTCACCATCCAGCAAGTTCTGACACTGAAGATGGTTCTACGACAAATGGCACTACATGATTAGAGTTGCACTTGATTAGTCATGCTAATTGGGTGAATTAAGGCTGCATCAAATAAGTGGACATACAAACCCTAATTCACTTCTAGCAAGCATATAAATATCACAACTTTGAAAAGATATAAAATGTGTGAAACATAATTTCTCATCTCATCGTCACATGGTACTATTCACTTGACATTCATGAGACCATATTAGTCATAATACTATCATAAGATATAAATCATTTTCACAATGTCACATGGTATCAACCCTTATCAACATAAGAGGATTACACCTTATTCAGGGCTCAACCCTGCCCAAAGGTCATTAAGACCATCATACTATCACAGGATATAAAATCCTTTTTACAATATCATAGGGTATCAACCCTTATCAACACAAGAGGATTACACCTCATTTAGGGTTCAACCATGCCCAAAGGTCATTAAGACCATCATATTATTCCCCGAAAGATCATCATTATCTTGCATGCCTTATAACAAGACTAAACATCACTTACATATAATACACATGATCAGCACAATATTGCATTAATGAGCTAGGAGATATTCATAAACAATAATAGTAGGGTTATATTAACATTAAGAACATTCCTTTATTACATCAACATGCAAGGAATCTAGATATGATTAACACTCATCATATTCATAATGTGCATGTTTAGCATAAGAAAGTATCAACCATTTGGCTATGATAACCACCAATTAACACATTAAGGTTATGATCATGTTAAGGAGGTTATTCCACCATCATTCCATCATATAAGAATGTTAAACATGAATACTCGTCTCTATTTATTTGCATTAGAGTTAGGTTCAACGTGATAAATTATATCAATGTTACTAATCAACACTTATACCCAAACCCTAACTCATGACATCCCCATTGGATCATGGATGCATAAGGTGAAGCATCACCATCACATTCCATAATATTCTCAAGTATTAAACCCACACATAAATCAAGGTGTACCATCGGGTTATAGCAACTAGGGTTTCAACAACAGGCACAGAGTACTGCATGATTGTATTAGTCATTTAAGGACTATTCATACCCAATTACCATCATTTAGTTATATAAAAGCTAGGTAAAACAAGCTATACCTCATTGAGGTTACATATCCACACAACATGGTTTTCATTCCTTCTATTCATATGATTGAATAGGTGAGACTACCTTGTTAAGGGTAACCCTCTATTTGTTCCATCATCATTCAACCAATATCACCATACCACAATGTCACCCAGAATTATTGGATGTTTAAAAGGTAAGACCATTGGTTGTTTACATAAGTAAGCACCTTGGATAAAACACCTATGAAGTCCTTGATTTGTGCTCTAGAAAGAGTCACCATCTAACCCTAGACATTCCTTGATTAACAACACAAAAAGTTCCATTGAGAGTAGGGTAAAACCCACAATTGACTGTTCATTTAAACCAAGCCATCCATTATCAACAAGTAAGCTCCTTAAGTTGATCATATAAAGGAAACCATCTAAATCACATTATTAGGACCAAAATATAACATTTTCCATCATTCCACTTTATTGGAGGAATACACATTAGATCTTGACCATTGGGTCAAGTTCATATGTTAAAACCATCAATTACAGTATAGGTCCAACCATTGCATCAAGTGACCCAAGAAACCATTGGTCTAAGGCTTAATAGATGCTACAACTATATGATTAACTCACCATAGGTTTTGGAGACCTGATACACCATCATTAATGACCATTAAGTCACCATAGGTTGTTAGATCAACACTATATTCATTAATCAACATCAAATATTAAGCTAATGTCATCATTGATTGATAACATTAGTAGGGTACTTAATGGTTGATCATTAAACTTTCTCAAACACTAGACATCTAATAAACTTTCTCAAACATCTAATCAAATTTCTCAAACATTCATTACTATAGCTCCTCTTGGCTGCCACATGTTTGTTTTCATCACTTCCGATTACCTAAAAAAATGTGGCGAACCACAAGGATGAGACCTATGTCCCAGTAAGAGATATAACCTCCAACAACGTTTATTGATTACAACATTTTTAAGTAATTAAATAGTTAAGAAGTTTAATTAGATATAACAAATAAGCTCAACAGTACTGATGATTAACATAATACATAAAGGAGCAGATAATAACTATCGTCATTAGCCAAACTATCATCCTTTATCTTGTTGACAATATAAGAAATTACGTAGCATATGCATATCTAGCATCATGAGCAAGTCTAATAACATAGCATAGCTAACAACAAGAGCATGTCTAAAGTGTTGAACATATCAACATAATAAGAAGAGATAACAACATAAGTACAACTATCTGGATAAGTATGATTAGCATTATATGCATCTCTAGTTACAAAGGCATGGCTAGCATGCTAAACATAACTAACAACATGAGATAGCTAGCATCATGATTATAATCAGCAGTAGCAGTATAGTTATCAACATAATCATGGCTACTGTATGTACACATCTATAATCTTAAGCATATCCACAACATAAGGATATCGACTATCTCTTAATTGCACTAAGCATCATCTTTATGTAAAGATAACAAACAAGGATTATCATCCAATGTGAAACGTTGTGTATAGCCCTATACAAATATGCTACATGGCTGTATTACATCTTTTATTACGCCCTGGGGAATTTGAATCGTACTATTCAAAGTCCAACCGACCCCTGCGAAGGGCTATTCGGTTCCGTATACGATCTAGGAGTGTCGGTATCCTAAGATCTCTTCCCATCAGTTAGTACGAGTAAAAAGGCAATGACATATCAATCAAAGCTGCCACCAAAATGACATATAGTCAAGCTGATAACCACTAGTCCTCCCTTGGTACAGGTCACGACACTAGAAACCAGGGTATACAAAACCCTCTAATCTGAGGTACACCACAGTTGTCCTCAATCACATCATGTTATAATCATCGAGATACGACCACAGTCATTCTCAATCACATCAGATGTATGAGGCATGACCATATCCAACCTCCACAATCTGCATTGTGGATGACAAGGATATATCCTCAACCTGCCACCCCCACATACTCAACACTATGTGCTCCGAGTTTCCCATTGGAATACTCATTTCACCATCCAGCAAGTTTTGACACTGAAGATGGTTCTACGGCACATGGCACTACATGATTAGAGTTGTACTTGATTAGTTATGCCAATTGGGTGAATTAAGGCTGCATCAAACAAGTAAACATACAACCCCTAATTCACTTCTAGCAAGCATATAAATATCACAACTTTGAAAAGATATAAAATGTGTGAAACATAATTTCTCATCTCATCATCACATGGGACTATTCACTTGCCATTCATGAGACCACACTAGTCATCATACTATCGCAAGATATAAATCCTTTTCACAATATCACATGGTATCAACCCTTATCAACATAAGAGGATTACACCTCATTCAGGGCTCAACCATGCCCAAAGGTCATTAAGACCATCGTACTATCACATGATTTAAAATCCTTTTCACAATATCACAGGGTATCAACCCTTATCAACACAAGAGGATTACACCTCATTTAGGGCTCAACCATGCCCAAAGGCCATTAAGACCATCATACTATTTCCTGCAAGATCATCATTATCTTGCATGCCTTATAATAAGGCTCAACAACATCACTTACATATAATACACATGATCAACACAATATTGCATTAATGAGCTAGGAGATATTCATAAGCAATAATAGCAAGGTTATATTAACATTAAGAGCATTCCTTTATTACATCAACATGCAAGGAATCTAGATATGATTAACACTCATCATATTCATAATGCACATGTTTAGCATAAGAAAGTATCAACCATGTGGCTATGATAACCACCAATTAACATATTAAGGTTATGATCATGTTAAGGAGGTTATTCCACCATCATTCCATCATATAAGAATGTTAAACATGAATACTCATCTTTATCTATTTGCATTAGAGTTAGGTTCAACATGAAAAATTATATCAATGTTACTAATCAATACTTATACCCAAACCCTAACTCACGGCATACCCATTGGATCATGGATGCATAGGGTGAAGCATCACCATCACATTCCATACTATTCTCAAGTATTAACCCACACATAAATCAAGGTGCAACCATTAGGTTATAGCATACTAGGGTTTCAACAACAGTAACAATGTACTCCATGATTGTATTAGTCATTCAAGGACTATTCATACCCAATTACCATCATTTAGTTATATAAAAGCTAGGTATAACAAACTACACTTCATTGGGGTTACATATCCACACAATATGTTTTTCATCCCTTCTATTCATGTGAGTGAATAGATAACACTACCTTGTTGAGGGTAACCCTCCATTTGTTCCATCATCATTCAACCAATATCACCATACCACAATGTCACCCAGAATCATTGGATGTTTAAAAGGTAAGACCATTGGTTGTTTACATAAGTAAACACCTAGGATAAACCACCTATTAAGTCGTTGATTTGTACTCTAGAAAGAGTCACCATCCAACCCTAGACATCGCTTGATTAACAACACAAAAACTTCCATTGAGAGTAGGGTAAAACCCACAATGTACTATTCATTTAAAACGAGCCATCCATTGTCAACAAGTAAGCTACTTAAGTTGATCATATAAAGGGAACCATCTAAATCACATTATTAGGACCAACATATTACATTAGCCATCATTCTACTTTAGTGGAGGAATACGCATTAGATCTTGACCATTGGGTCAAGTTCATATGTTAAAACCATCAATTACAGTAAAGGTCCGACCATTGCATCAAGTGACCCAAGAAACCATTGGTCTAAGGCTTAATTGATGATACAACTATATGATTAACTCACCATAGGTTGTGGAGACCTGATCCACCATCATTAGTTACCATTAAGTCACCATAGGTTATTAGATCAGCACTATATTCATTAATCAACATCAAATATTAAGCTAATGTCATCATTGATTGCTAACATTAGTAGGGTACTTAATGGTTGATCATTAAACTTCTAATTGATCCAAAACCTGACCTAAGGGGGTGACCATAGTTTGTAACCATCACCTGACACCTTTGATCACAACCATCAGTTGTCATGAAGACAACACCATAGGGTTGTTGCAATGGTGCCATCATCGGGTCATTGGTTTATAGAAGAAATCAGCTTAAAACCCTAAAATTGACCATTGGTTGATAGGTGCTTAGCACCATAGGTTGTCAAATCAACATGATCCAAGTCATATTATACCTTAGTAATAACATAAAAATGATCACAGGTCAATATATAACTGAAATAATAACAGGGAACATTATAAAAATCGAAATCCAAGTCAAGCATAGCTTTTTAGTGCATGGATCATCATTTTCAAGCAAGAACATGAGCTATAAAGCTTATGGTAAGCAATAAACGTGGAGAAAGTTATAAAACTTTCCTCTAATGAGAATATTAAACCCCACACAGAAGCAAACTCGAGCAGGTAGGGTAGAGAATCCAAGAATAATCTATGAATTCGTCCATCTAGCACCTTTCTTCATCAAATGAGCAAACCCTAAGCATAAGAAGCAAGAAAGGTAGGGTTTTAGAGATTTAGAGCAATTTATACCATGGAACATCAAGGTTTCGACCTGGATAAAGGTAAGAGGAAAGATAAAAAAATAAATAAATGGAGGAAAGAAGGGGATTCTTACTCTTTTAGGTCAAGATCACTAGAAAGAAGCTTTTTCAACCCTAAAATGAAGTCAATTGCAACCCTAGATTCTTTTTCCAAGAAGGTCCCCTCTTTCTTATTCCTTGGATAGGAAATTCACAGTAGCACAGAGGGAGTATGAGGTTTGTAGAAGGAGGGAAGTGGTGGAGATAATTTGGCTCGTTTTGGTGCTTAGGGATAAATATATGAAACTTTAAGATAAAGAAAAAGAAAAAAGTAGAAGTTCTAGTATCTTTCCAAGTGTCCATGGCCTTAAACCATTAAGAATATACAAGCACACACCCAAGAATCTCACACACCGTCCATAGAGACATTATTCTCCCTCTTTTCTTGAATTTCCAAGCAAAACAAATAACTCATTAGTTGATAGCTACTAAAGGTAGCTCATCCATGAAGGGGTAAACCATAAAATACCCTTGGAGAAAACACCTTCAAACCAAGGTTTAAATAGGTTACCCATGGCTCAAAAAGATCAAGAATGATGATATAATATCCAAGGAACATAATTCAAGTGATAAATTGCAAAGAAAACCTCTCAACTGGGTAAATTGCAGAAAAGTCCAAAATGTGCATAAAATTGCATAACTTGCTTAGACAGTGTCCAAATTGGACCAAATTTGAAACTTAAGATTGTCTTATGATTTCAAAGCATATAAAAAGGTTATATTAGGTTTATAAGAATTCAATTATGATAATTAAGATTATTCAAATCATTAGACAAGTTTAGGGGCCTTACAATACCGGCTTCAACTTCTTAATCTGCTTAACATGTTTACTTACATTGTTTGTTGTAGTTAATAATCACTGTTGAGAGTTTTATATCTCATTGGGACATGAGTATCACCTCGTGGGTCACCACATATTTTAGGTGATCAGTTGTAGCGACAGCTGACCCGTGGCAGTGAGGAGGAGCTATGGCGATGGACCTTAAAGAAGGTTGGCTAGATGTCTAGTATGTCCTAGAGTCATCCCTGTACTCTCAGGTTCGTGCAGGAAAGTTTTTATGCAATGTTTTAATCGAATCGAGTTTTGGTAGCATCTTAATTTTTGTATATGTGGATAACGTTCCCTTGAATGTATATGATGTGGCAGAGACCACAGAGAAGTTGTAAAAGATCCTTGGTATTATATGAAATAAAGAAAGACGTTGGCCCTTTATGTAAAAGTTCTTGGACATGTTTGGAATGTTTAATCAGTTTTAATTTATACTCTTTTTTGGATATGTGGTTAATTAGTGATTGATCATGTCATGTGTTTTAAGTAATCTCATTTAGTGTGGTAGGTTCTCACAAGTTGGTATCAGAGCTCTAAGTTTGCTGAGTCTACAGGGACACTAGGACTTAGGACTAGGATGATGACCAAATAAAGAACATGACATAAAACATGATGCATATTGCCCAGTCTCAGTACTCGGATGCCGTGGACAAGTATTTAATATTGAAGAAAAGGTAAGTGTGGACTCTTATATTGTTATCCTTCTTATTACTCTGATCAAGTGGTTGGTTGGAAACAATCTAAAGAGCATGGTAAAGAAGAAATCATGGTGAAAATATCTTAACCCTACCCTAAACAAAGGTGAAAATCACATTGTAACTCATAAAAAATCTTAATGTATGGTAACTTAAGAAAAAGATACGACACCATGAAACCTAAATCTTAATATAAATAAGCTAAAGAGGAGTTCTTGAAGCTATAATTCTAGAAGTTAATGTAGTAAAAGAGAGATGAATCCTGTGCTAATGGATGATTTAAGGGATAAAATCCACGTAAGAAGAAGAGAAATTGTGAGATATCTGTGATATGAAAAGATGAATAAGAACAACGATAGATGAATAAAGTGGAATTTGAGTAAAACTCAGACCAACCCATGTGTGTAAGAAGTGTTGAAGTGAAAATATCAGGATATGTAAAGGAAAATAATAAGGAAATGTGAAAAATAATGAGCCACCCCTTGATAAGTGATTGAAAAACAATGTAAGATGAAGGAACACACACATAATAATAACAAATCATCAACAAAAAAGAATAATGAAGCATGATGATCGTGATATTTCCTATGTTGATGGCAAGGAACCCAAATGAAAAAGGTAAAATGATATATAAAATGTGTAACTTGCACGATGAAGATAGGATTGATAACCCCCTTGTTAGTAACCCCAAGACAATGTTGATGTGTTGTGGGAAGTATGTCTTCCTTTGTGTTTTTTCTTTTCGAGGCACAAATTTCTAGTCTATCTTATGCCACTTGGTACATGTGGGTTCATTGTAAAGTTGGGGGTGGATACCACATTCTAGCACATGGTTTCTTTGGACTATAGTTCCAAGATCATGATGTTTTGCAATGAGTATGCTTTTTGAGACTTCTGCGAGTTAAGAAGACTCCTCTCATACATTTTGAGTGGGGTATGATGGTGGAGAAGCTAATGAGACTAGGGATGTATGAGTTCCTCTTAGCGCACACATATGAAGTGGATACCAAGGTGATGAGTCCTAACATCCAAGGTGTGCCAGTAGTATGTGAGTTGAATATGTATATCAGATGAGTGTCCTAGTGTTTCTTTTCCTTAGAGAGAGAGGGTTTGATGTGATATTCTCCAAGTGTTGGTGGGAAGGAAGGATAATGATTCCATGGTGCTTTTCATGGGTTTTTGAGGGTTGGATAAGATCACAACAGGGAATGAGTAACCACTGCCAAGGATAGATGGTTTGTTGATCAGTAGATAGGTGCTACTATGCTCCTTCAGATAGATTTGAGGTCGATATATAATCTAGATGAGAGTTAGAGTGGATGACATCAGTTGTTTGGTCACTATGAGATCATGGGTGTTCTGTATTAACTAATAAATGCATCAAAAATAATTATGAAGTTAATGAACAAAGTGCTCAAGTCATGACCATATGCGTTATAGCAAGTCTTGTTGATAGTATGTCAATATACTTCAGATATGGCCAATAGTACAAACAACATCTTCACCAAGTGTTATGACTATTGAAGCAACTATAACTGTGTGTCAAGTTCAGCAAGAGTTCAAGGTTGACTAAAGTATCTTCTTGAGGTTATGATATATCTGCTAAGTATGTTGTGTGAATCCAAGTAAGGTGAAAATAGTGTTGGAGTGAAAATATCCCAAAACACTGATCGAGATCTGGAGTTTCTTAAACCTAGAAGTACACTACAAGAAGCCCATTCTGAATGTCAGCATCATTGCTTTACCCCCAACAAGGTTTATTAGGAAAGGTCTTTCTATTTGTATGGAATGACAAGTGTCAGCGTTAGTGACAATGTTCCTTCCATTATTTGAGAGAGAAGTTGATAAGTGTTCCAATTTTAGTGTTTCTAGAACAAAGGGAAGGGTTCGTCTTTTGTAATGCTTCTAGGAATGGTTTGGGATACATGCTGATATGAGATATGGTCAACCAGGAAGTCATTATTGTCAATGTTTGTAGACAAGACATAGTTATGCTTTTTGATGTATCATAAAACAAAACATATTGATCGGCCTCGAGAGGGTGGGTCGGACTTTAAATTTATAACATGAAATCTTCAAGGACCCCCACAACTTTATTACGGGGTCAAAGTAGATATACAGGGTCGAACACAGGGACGTGGGGACATTTAGGAAACTTAAGACCTTGCTCTTAAGTCAGATAAGCCAATCTGATAGTTGATAAAAGTATGGAACTCGAACTAGTCTAGCAGGTTGTCACGAGATAAAACAAAATAAAGTCCGTAGGATTCTACTAATTAGAGAGAAGGAGTTCTTGGCTATGTAACCACAAGTTGGGAAGTCTATACACCCATTCTCAGGTGTAGACAACCCTCAAACACCCGAGCAATCAATCTACATCCAAACATAGTACGTACAGTGGTATATGTTCATGTGGGGTCATCCCACTTGCTTTCGCATAGTGTGACTAAAACCCATCAATGACATGAAACCTCTCTCGAGGATGACAAATCAACACCCTAGAACATTCTAGATACACTCTCAGGTCTAGAATATTCTGAGATGCTAGGAACACACATGATCTGGGCAGAACCAGGTAGTGGGCCCAACTGTATCGGGATGGGCCCGGCCATGCCCAGGTCTAAGGTTTTGCACAGATCACCTTGAACCATCCTCCTTTCAGCAACTAATCCAAACTACCTTCTCTTATCTATTTCTACAATGAATCTCTCGATATACATAGAAATAGAAGTTTAAGCAAGAAAGAGATCAACCAAACTAGCAATTATAACCAAAAAGAGAAGATAGAATAGAAAATGTACTAGATCTGGAATAAAACTACTTGCTTAAGGTAAAAGTACATAAACATACCCAAAATGGGCTACATAGCTAAGAAGGAGCTCAACTAGCTATGAACAAGTATAGTTGGCATCGAACAAAGATGAAAGAACATCATTTGTATAGGAACAAAGGAGAACAATAGAAGAAAGGAAAGAAGAGATTTAACCCATAGAGGAGAGGTGGCTCTTGGTCCTTAGCCTATGTATAGGATGGATCTCATATTTGGGCCATCCTCCTTGGTCTTCTGGACTCCTTGGCCTCCTTTCTCTTTGATTTCACCTTGAATAGCAGCTTGGTGGGTGTATGGAGGTGGAAGATAGCTGGGAATGGTAGGATATGGGTGTATGGAAGTGGATAATGACAGTGGATGAAATAAAACTGGAGGGATGGACATAGGATGAGCCCTTCAGCCTTTTTAGACCTCAGAACTCTCCCACAAGGCTTTGGGAACCAAGAATGTGCGGAATCACAATGTGGAACCTCTAAAAGTTCAGAACCTAGAACCTTAGAACCTCCCAATCATGGAACCCCTCTCCAGGCCGTGAGGGGTAGATATTTATAGGTGAAGGTGGAGTATATGTAATGAGTGGTTCCGACACCTATCTCGGTCACGACACTTGTCTCGGCACGGTCATGATGGGCTCGACAATTTCGTACCGGGGGTTGCATCTGAACAAATGTCACGGTCGTGGTGGACACCACGATCGAGGCAGATGTCGCAGTCGAGGTAGACGTTGCGGTTGAGGTAGACGTCGTGGTCGAGATAGGTCTCGCAGGCGAGACAGGTGCAGTTGACCCTTTTCCTCAGCATGGCCGTATCAGGCTCGACACGGTCATGTTGGGGGTTACGACCGAACAAATGTCATAGTTGAGGTGGACGTCGTGGTCGAGGTAGACATCATGATTGAGGTAGGTGCAGCTAACCCTTTTTCTCAGCATGGACGTGTCGAGCATCTCCGTCATGACAGACAAGATTCATTCACACTCACGGTAGGTTCCGTGGTCGAGGAGGGTGCCACGGTCGAGACAGGTGTTGTGGTCGAGGCAGACGTTGTGGGCGAGACAGGTGCAACTGACCCTTTTCCTCAGCACAGTTGTGTTGAGCATCTCGATCGCATCAAATGTCACGGTCACTACGGATGGAAGCCTAGATGCTGCAAAAACTATGTGTTGGGGAGGAATCTTAGAGAGTAGATGTCTTTTCGAGTTCGGTGCCTGCAAGTCACAAAATTGGCTAGTTGAGCAAAAAAGATATAAATTACTAAAATATAAGAATCTAGGGTTATTTTGGACATATTAAGGCTATAATGACACAAAACCATAAATAAATGCTTAGCATAGATGCCTGAATTTGGGTGTTATGAACCACCCCAAGCTTAAACCTTTGCTTGTCCTTAAGAAAGACTGTTCTCAAAGAATAAAAAGATAACATCCAAAGTAAGCATGGTATAAATGCTAAAGTTAAGAAAAATAGTTTAAAACATCAATTCACTTGACCTATGCCATTTCAGAGCAACCCCCCACCAATCGAGCACAATCTTGCTAAAGTAAGATCAAAGAGTGTCTAGACAAGATTAAGCAAATTCACTACAACCTGACTATACTCATGAGGGTTTGAATCATAATTATAAAAAATAAAAGAATTGTCACATAGGTGATCACGCGGGTGATGAACAAGGAGCCATCATCATGTATTCATGTAGACCAATCGGGAATAACACACCTCCCACTTATTTAGGTCCTAAGAAGCAACAAAAGTAAAATGACTCTAATGACTTTTGAGGATCCCGATCTGTGTCAGGTTGGTCCATGTAATGAGCAATAGTCCCTGCAGTCTGAGCCAGTTGACCCAAAGCAGTGAGACGAACTCCTCGTACTGTTCTTGAACCAGCCCTACTACTGGGATGATCTCATAGGTCTCCTAGGGGTTCCTAGTGACTCTCTAATGAGCCTTAGGGTGGCAGTACCAGTTACGACATACCCACATTCATGAGCACAGTCATACACTGACTGGGCACCATCCTCAACTCTCCTAAAAGGGAAAACAATGCTCATTTATCCACATTCATGCTTTTATTCTTTGCATTCTATTTTATAGGCTTGGGTGAGAACTATTTTGGTATTTTTGGGATTTTGTGGGTGGCCAAGCCTCTTTTGAAAAAAATTTATTTTCATCTTTTTTGACTCAATCTAAGGTGAGAGGGTACACAGAGCATCAAGGAAAAACACTTCAACTTGATTATAGCTCAAAACTCATCATTATCCATTTGATACATGTGTGAAAAGATAGTAATTATGATTCAAGGATCCTTAGAGTAGAGGCAAGTTCGTGAAAAACACAGCTTGGAGTTTTGGTCAAACTCTAGCTTCTTTCCAACACTCCTATATCCTGGATTTGTTGTTTACAACATAGATCGAGGGAATAAAGTTTTAAGCTATGAAAAAGGCGCATAACCTTAGAATTATCACCAAACTTAAGGAAAGAGTCAATGAGTAAGAGTCAAGCAAAAGATCAAGTAGTTTAAGATGAAAATTTTGCATTTAGGCATAAAGATAAGCATTTAGCTCTAGGATTTGCATCACATAGACTTAATTGCAAAGCTACAAATTACGAAACAAAGTCCTACAAAACAATAAGGCTAAATTTAAATTTACACCTAAATGCAAGAAGTAAACATGCATGCATGAAAAATGAAGAGATAGAAGAGCGACTAGCCCTACCACCCCAAGCTTAAAACTTTGCTCGTCCTCGAGCAAGCCTTAGACTTAGTATAGTAGGGAAGGAATGCATGGATGTATGGGAAATAACTTTATTAATGTCCTAGTATGATGCATGTATGTGAAGATATATTTAAGCAGTTAGAGGAAAAAAACTATCTAATAAAGAAAATGAAAAACAAAATTTATTTTAACCAGAATAGAAAAGAAAGGGGTAAGAGAAGAGGGTGGCTTCCCCACGTTACTGACACTGGGATCCCAAATCCTAAGTTTTAGGACCAGTGTCATCTGTGTCTTACCGACGGGTTCCGCCACAAAATAGGAGTAGAGTAGGCAGAGATGTGATCCCTTCCAAGTATGAAGAAGAGGAATAAAATTCGGTGACTCAGTGAAGTCATCTATGTGTTGTGATTGACTTGAACTGCACTGAAATGAATTCTTCAGTAGAGCATCCTCAAGGTGCCCATCAATGTATGAATCTAAATAGAGAGACCTTGGGATGCCGACACAGTATGAGATGGAGGGGAGAGGTTGAAAGTTTTCTAGAGGACTCCTCTCTTCTCTCTTCACCTCTGAACTTGCAGTTGGATGCTCGGATAAATTTTCATGTACATTCCTAGTCATCCAATCAACTTCTGAACAAGAAGTACCCATAGTTGAATCTATTTGTGGTTCTACCACCCAAGCTTGTCACATTTTATAGGGTCTGGGGTATCTTCATGCTCAACAGCCATGTTGTAGTGGAGTGTCCATCCTGCTTAGTTGATATCCACCAAGCCTTGAAAAGGGGTGGTGGACAATGTCGGCTCATGCTTCTCCACTTTGTCTTCATCAGTATACTCACTCCCCCTAACTGAATAGTCATCGTCATCCTCCTCAAAAAAGTTATTCCAAACCATAGTAGGTGTGTTGGTGGAAGCTAAGTGACAAGTCTCAATCTGAGAGTTATCACCTTGGTCTGGGATAAAGGTTGGTTCAGGCTTCTCAAACTCTCCCTCACATTGTGAGGTTGTTTGTTCACCTTGAGGAGGATAGGAGTAATCATCATCATCATCATATAACCATTCATGTGTATGGCATGAATCTTCCATTGGTTGATTAGCTGAATCATCTGGATAAAATGAAAGCCAAAATTTTAAGCCAAAAAGAACCTGAAAACTAGCGAAAAATCCTTGTGAGACCAGTTGATGCTATGACTTCGATGGTGAGGCATACTCCACTTCAGGCCCAATGGAATGGTCTTGATGATTGTGATCCTCTGGGTTGTGTGATGGCATTTGCAGTTGGATGGTAACCAAATTGATGAGCTCTTGAAGCCTCCTGCCCCGTTCAACATCCTATCATGAAGATGTTGTACTTGAGCAACAATGCTTTCAAGATCTATCAATTCTACCATACACTTATTTTGGGAATCCACTGTATCAAACTGATGCACTTGGATGAATCCTTATTCAACAGTTTGAAGTATACTTCTACTGTGGATTGTGATCTTGGTGGCTACTTGGAGCTGATGATCATGTTTTTCTAGTAATTGTTGGAGCGGATTGACATTTTATTGGAGATGAGGAGCTAAGGTGGGGGTCAATACGGTGACTTTCTCTAGCTAGCTCCACTACTCTAATCAACTCTTGATCCCACGTCAACATGGAAGTCGAGGGCTGATCTGCCCTCTCCTTTGTTGGAATTTTAACGTATGACGTCGGTGGAGGCAAGTATAGCTCGACTAAATGTAGAGCATGACCTTCAATTATTTTCCAGCAGTTGGAACTACAAAAAAAACTCAGGAGGATAGGTGGACAAGATAACTTGTCTTGCTGAAGCAAGGTCCATGGCTATAAAAGATGTATAAGAAAATGAAAAACTATTCAATATGTATGAACAAGTATGTGTAAAACAAAAAGAAAACTATGCATATATATAAAAGCTTATGGATGACAGAACAAAATCTTTTAGGTGTGTAAACGTGAAAAACCACATCCCCAACAACGGCGCCAAAAGTTGATCAGCCTCGAGAGGGTGGGTCAGACTTTAAATTTATAACCTGAAACCTTCAAGGACCCCCGCAACTTTATTATGGGTTTGAAGTAGATATACGGGGTTGAACACATGGGCGTGGGGATGTTTAGGACGCTTAAGACCTCGCTCTTAAGTTAGATAAGCCAATCTGATAGTTGATAAAAGTATGGAGCTAGAACTAGTCTAGCAGGTTGTCACGAGATAAAACAAAACAAAGAAAACAAAACAAAAAAGAGTCTATAGGATTCTACTAATCAGAGAGAAGGAGTTCCTGGCTATGCAACCACAAGTTGGGCAGTCTATGCCCTCGTTCTCGGGTGTAGATAACCCTCAAACATCCGAGAAAGCAACCTACATCCAAACATAGTACACACTATGGTATATGTTCATGTGGGGTCATCCCACTCACTTTCATGCATCGTGACTAAAACCCATGAATGACATGAAACATCTCTCGAGGATGACAAATCAACACCCTAAAATATTCTAGATACCCTCTTAGGTCTAGAATATTCTAAGATGCTAGGAACAGGTGTGATCTGGGTAGAACCAGGTAGTGGGCCCGACCGTGCTGGGATGGGCCCGGCCGTACCCAGGTCTATGGTACTACACAGATCACCTTGAACCGTCCTCCTTTTAGATTTCGATCCAAACTACCTTCTCTTATCTGTTTCTACAATGAATCTCTCGATATAAGTAGATTAAAAGTTCAAGCAAGAAAGAGATCAACCAAACTAGCAATCATAACCATAAAGAGAAGATAAAATAGAAAACGTACTAGATTTGGAATAAAACTACTTGCTTAAGGTAAAAGTACATAAACATGCCCCAAACGGGATACATAGCTAAGAAGGAGCTCAACTAGCCATGGACAAGCATGGTTGGCACTGAACAAAGATGAAAGAACATTGTTTGTACAGGAACAAAGGAGAATAGTAGAAGAAAGGAGAAGAAGATATTTAGTCCATAGAGGAGAGGTGGCTCTCACTCCTTAGCCAACGTATAGGCTAGATATCATCTTTGGGTCATCCTCCTTGGTTTTCTAGACTCCTTGGCCTCCTTTCTCTTCGATTCCACCCTGAACAGTAGCTCAGTGGGTGTATCGAGGTGGAAGATAGCTGGGAATGGTAGGATATGGGTGTATGGAAGTGGATAATGGTGGTGGATGAAAGAAAATTAAAGGGATGGATATGGGATGAACACTTCATCCTTTTTAGACCTTGGAACTCTCCCACGGGGCTCTAGGAACCAGGAATGTGTGGAACCTCCAAAAGTTCAGAACCTGGAACCTCAGAACCTCCCAATCTTGGAACCCCTCTCCAGGTTGTGAGGGGTGGGTATTTATAGGTGAAGGCAGAGTGTATGTAATGAGTGATCGCGACACCTATCCCAGTCATGACACTTGTCTCGGAACGGTCGTGTCGGGCTCGGCACGGTCATACCGGGGGTCATGGCCGAACGAATGTCGTGGTTGAGGTCGATGACGTAGTCGAGGTAGACATCACGGTCGAGGCAGAAGTCACAGCCATGGCAGGTATCACAGGTGAGACAGGTGCATCTGACCCTTTTCCTCAGCACGACCGTGCAGGGGGTCATGGTCGAACGAATGCTGCGATTGAGGTGGACGTCACGGTCAAGGCAGGTGCAGCTAACCCTTTCCTCGACACTGTAACATCCCTGACCTGGGTTATGCCTTAACCCTAGTTATTTTGTTTAAGAATGATAATTATATTTTTGATATTATCTTTTGAAAAGTAATTAAGGTTCAAGAGGAACTTATGTTTCAATTTTAGTCCTTTTTAAACAATGTTGAAATAATGTTTTGTCTATTTTGGACTAAAGTGCAAATTACCCACGTTGAGGGGTTAAATTGCAAATGTAACATGATAAATATGTTCCTCATGTGTTGAAGCATCATGAGAATGAATATGATGCAGAGGTATGGCTTGTGGTAGCCTGAGTACCAAGAAAGAGCTGATAAAGCAATGTTTGTGTATTAAAACCTAGTTTTGGTGTAATGTGCAAATTACCCAAGACCTAGGGTTCAATATGCAAAATACCACTTCAATAGGGTCCCTCATGTTTCTTGGCATCATGTAGAGAAAATAAAATGAGAGTGGCGCCTCATTTGAATCACTTTGGAGGAGAGAGAATCTTGATATTAAAATAATCAAGATTTAAGCATAATTGGAACTTTACTTCAATTTAATACAAAAATAAATATATTAATTGAAGATCCCTTCAACCAAAAGGTGAGGAACGATTTTGCAAAAGAATGGACGACCATGTGCCTTGCAAAGGCACGAAAATATCTAAAGGAAGGGGATAACTCACTCACAATATTAAAAGAAAAAGAATTATCCACTAACTTTAGGATATTATTATTATAAGGGTTAAGGTGCTTAATTTTCTTTTCTTTATTTCATGGATAATTGAGAGGAATAAGAGGCAAAGGAGATAGCATCATAACCAAGTAAGGGAAGGGGGAAAGAGGCAAGGAAATATAGGAGATAATCCCTACTTTCTCTCTCCTAAAATGAATGTTAATAAAAATGCATATAAGCTCATTTATCCATAGCTTGAAAGGGGAATTTCGAATCCACTTTCACATGTTGCTTGCAAAAACGACCAAGGGAGCTTGGAGCAACAAGAGGACGACCCCCAACCTGTTGGTAAGCTTCTTGACATTCTTTCACCTTGATTTCATGGTGGAAATCAAAAATAAATGCTTGATTTCTTCTTTTCTTCCATCAATCTTCAATCCTAGCCAATCCTTTTCACTCAAAAGATTGAGGAACGAACCTTGTGGTTTCATAAAGATTCTTCCACCATTGTTGATGTGAATCTCCAAGATTTGAAGCTCAATTGAAGGCGGGTTATATAACTTGAACCCTTATTCATTGTTATTGAATTCAATTCCTCAATTAGAAATGATCAATTGTTCTTCTTGATATTCCTTTGATTAATTGATAAAACTACCATGGAAATGGTAGTATATTTCGAGGGGTTGAAGCTTGATGATGATGACATCATCATAAGCACACATCTCAACAAGTTTTAGTTGCAAACGATTTCAACACTTTTGGTCCAATCGGTTTCACCAAACCGTTTGGTGAACAAACGGTTTGCAAACCGTTTGGAGATGGAGTTCCAAACCATTTAAACATGGTTTACCGAATGGGATAGTTGAACGTTTGGAGCCTTAAATGGTTTCAAACTGTTTGGACACATTGAGTTGACCGTTTGGGTAAGTAAGTTCAAAACCGATTGGAGTCTTAAATGGTTTCAAACCGTTTGGACAGTTAGGACAAAACCGTTTGGAGCCTTAAATGGTTTCAAACCATTTGGACAAAGTCAAACCAAAACTGTTTGGATGATTAGTGGTTGCAATTGAGGGTTGAAGATCCAAGGATCATGCATTGATGGACTTCAATGATCCAATTGATGAAGGAATTGTTGATGCAAAACCCTAACCGGTTTAGTTGAAGAAGTACCTCTTTTGGATTTTCAGTTTCAAGGGAAGTTTGGACCAAACGGTCTTGAGACCGTTTGAGTCCAAATGGTCTTGAAACCATTTGGGTTCAAACGGTCTTAGGACCGTTTGGTTTCAAATGGTTTCAAACCGTTTGGAGCATCAATGGTCAAGAACGTTTGGATGTTTCAATGTGATTAAGTCAATTGGAAACCTAAGGTGATGAAAGATAATCACTAGGGTTGTACCTTTAAGGTACTAAGTAATTGGTCACCCTAGATGAGTTAATCCATGAATCTTAAGTAAGCAATATTTCAATACACTATGTCAGCCCTAATTGAATGTATTTAATTAAAGGGTCGGTTGACCTAATTTATCCAAGTTTGACATAGTCAACATCCTAGAGAGGATGAGAGAGAGAGGAATCCATACATGTAGGATAATCATGTAATGGATAAGCCTCAAACACCTTCAATATGAATAAACTAAGATTTTAGGGTATGATCTTTGATGAAGAGATCATGAAACCCTAATTAAGAAGATTGATGAACAGTAACCCTAATCTAGGGTAAATATGTAACCCTAATAGAGAGTGATGGCATGAGGAACCCTAATTGAGGGTGATTCTATGAGAAACCCTAGTTGAGGGTGATTCCATGAGGAACCCTAATTGAGGGTGATTCCATGAGAAACCCTAATTGAGGGTGATGCCATGTGAAACCCTGATTGAGGGTGATACCATGTGAAACCCCGATTGAGGGTGATGCCATGTGAAACCCTAATTGAGGGTGATGCCATGTGAAATCCTAATTGAGGGTGATTCCATGTGAAACCCTAATTGAGGGTGATGCAATGTGAAACCCTAATTGAGGGTGATGCCATGTGAAATCCTAATTTTTAGGTGACGCCATGTGAAACCCTATGCAATGGTATGATGAGGAGCCCTAACACAGAGTGAAGGTATGTGAAACTCTAATTTTGAGTTATAATACATGAAGCCCTAATCTTAGACAATATGATGATAAACCATAACCCTAATTACTGGATAATGGTATGCGAGAACCCTAATGATAAAATAGTGGGTAATGCCTTGTAAAGGTGAAATATCTCAAATGGTTGATCATAGGCAATCTTATAGTAAGCAATGCCTTAACCTGAAATGAGTCCATATCATTAAAGATAGTTGGACCATTCTTGTGTGTGACCTATGCACTTCATGGTAAGAGTGATAGGTTAGTGGATGAAAGTATTAAGATGAGAAATACCTTAATCCAAGACAAGTTGATAACTCAAAAAAGTTGGAAGTGATGAGGAAAGTGATACATCAAGATATGATAGATATCACTTTTAGCATTCCAGGGTTGATATACCTTGATGCACCTCAAATCCAATATACTTGGACAAGAAACACATGAAGTGTGTTATGTAAATTTTTACAATGAAATGTAATGAGTTTGATATACTTTGATAAGTATAGGCTAATATACCTTGAGAATGGGGTTAAGCCAAACTAATGAGTATGATGTAATCATACCATGATAAGGATGAGAAATGAACTCATACCTTGTATTGATAATCATTTAATGATAAATGTTAAGAGTAATAAACATGCTTGAATACTCAAGATGTTAATGGATGCTCCTAGAGGTGTGGAGCAATATATTAGGGTTGATTTGATAAATATGAAATCCTAATTAATGTGAGATGGGAAAACCCTAACCCTAAATTGGGTAATGGGACATGAGAAACCCTAATGTAATGTGAATAGTAAGCTCTAACCCTATTGAGGGAATAGTGGTGTTACTATTGTTTTACATGAGGTAATATGTTATTGTTGCCTAGTGAGAGGTGACAAGATGTGTAATGGCCTTGTGAGCCATATGATTAGATGTTGCCTAGTGATAGGTGACAAGATGTTTAATGGCCTTGTGAGCCATATGGTTAGATGTTGCCTAGTGAGAGGTGACAAGATGCTTCATGGGCCTTATGAGCCATGGGAACAATTGTGGCATAGTGAGAGGCACCAAGATGATTATAAAAGTTTATTGTAAGAAATGATAATAATAAACCTAATAAAAGGAACAATTGTATTTAATAAAGAATGTGAACATCTATGAAGGCTAACCTCAGGGTTCAAATCCTAGAGAAGGATGTGATGATTAATGATGAGTTAAAGGAATTTATACCTCATGATTTGTGTAATCAGGTTTGGTTAAAGTCCAATACCTGGCAGAGGTGTAATGCCTATAATCAGGATTGGTTAGAGTCCAATGCCTGGCTGTGTAATCAGGATTGGTTAGAGTCCAATGCCTGGTTGTGTAATCAAGATTGGTTAGAGTCCAATGCCTGGCTGTGTAATCAGGATTGGTTAGAGTCCAATGCCTGGATGTGTAATCAGGATTGGTTAGAGTCCAATGTCTGGCTGTGTAATCAGGATTGGTTAGAGTCCAATGTCTGGCTGTGTAATCATGATTGGTTAAAGTCTAATATCTGGCAGAGGTATAATGCCTGTAATCAGGGTTGGTTAAAGTCCAATGCCTGGTTGTGTAATCAAGATTGGTAGTGTCCAATGTCTGGCGGTGTAATTAGGTTTGGAAGAGTCCAATACCTGGCAGAGGCTTAATGCCTATAATTATGACACATGATTGGTAATAACCCAATGCCTGTAATGATGACATAGGATTGGTAATAACCCAATGCCTGTAATGATGACACATGATAGGTAAATACCCATGCCTGTAATGATGACACAAGATTGGTAATAACCAAATGCCTATACTGATGACACAGGATTGGTAATAACCCAATGCTTGTAATGATGACACAGGATTGGTAGTAACCCAATGCTTGTAATGATGACATGGAATTGATAATAACCCAATGCTTGTATTAATGATATATGAGAACATGATAGATATAATCCCATATCTGTTTAGCAGATTGGCTAAGGCCAACAGATTGAAATAAGAATGTCTCATGGGTGACATATCAAGATAATGAGTGTCACAAGAGAAGTTTGACATGATGGTATAATATGATGGATAAATTATATACATGTTCTTCCTATTCCTTATTAATAGGATAGTTGATCTATTGTTCTATAATAAATAGTTACAATGCTTTAAGATGAGAATGCTTTAAACTGCTTATCCTCTGCCCAATTTTATATTATTAAACTGCAATAATAATGTTTTTGGTGGAGAGTTATATCTCTCACTGGGGCAATTACAATTGTCTCACCCCCGTGGGAGGTGGACAAGCACGAAGGAGACTGGATATATCTTGCAGAGGAAGAACATCAACAGCAGTAGGGACAACAGTGACAGCTCAGGTTGAGTGTACTGTCTGTCGTGTCTTGTAGATAGAAGTCCTATGTGTCGTCTCTGTACTCTCAGGTCCTCAGAGTTAGTAGTTAGTACTTTTAATATATCGATCTGAGATTTTGGCTTGATGCCTTGAGATTATGAGTTGCTTATGTATAATTCTGGCAAAGCAACTGTTGTATGTAATTCTCGAGAAGAGATAGTACATGTGATATGCTTATGAACCAGGATGTAGATGATATACATTGGTTCTTGATAAAAGAGTTTTCCTATGTATGGATTTCTTTGCAAAAGGTTTAAATTTTTAGTGATTTTTAGTAATCTACTGTTAGTGATCACTTCCGCTTAGTTAATGGCGTATGTTTTGAATGCTTCTCCACAATTTAGTGGTATTAGAGCTCTAGGTTCGCTGAGTCTATAGAGATATAGGACTAAGGTATCGAGTCTGTTCTAAGTGTACCTCAGTGTATCTTATAGTGCCTTCTGCTTATGCAGAAGAAGATATATAACCCCAAGATGTCTGGAGAATGCAAGGAACACGTTGTTGAGATCAATGTTGTTGCACCAGTAGAAGGTGCCAGGGATCAGGCAAGAGAAGAAATAGTTCTTGAGAATCCCCTTGTTGATGAGGTCATGATGAGAAACCCAGATTTTTCTACCCCTTTTGGGCAATTCATGACTGCAGTGACACATATAACAGACCGGATGCCGGCACCACCACCCAGGGCACCAACTCCCAATGAGGGATATGGGTCTGGTAATACTTTTGAACGACTACGTCGTGTTGGAGCCATAGAATATGCTGGGACATCTGACCCAGCAGATGCAGATTTATGGCTCGTTGAGTTAGAAAAAGCTTTTAAGATCCTTAGTATCCCAGAGGCTGACAAAGTTAAAAATGTTGTATATCTCTTGAAGGGTAGTGTTGGACATTGGTGGGCTATAGAAGAAATAAAAAGGAATGACGAAGAGATTAATTGGGAGGAATTTCATCGAGAATTCATCAATAAGTATTTTCCAAGGACATACTTAGATGAAAAGATCTCGCAGTTTGAGAAAATTCGACAGGGAGCCATGCCAATAAATGAATATGAGGTCAAGTTTATGGAACTTTTGCGATTTTGTCCTCAAATGGCTGCTACTGAGGAAGAAAAGATTCAACGTTTTGAGAAGGGATTGAATGCTGAAATGTCTATTCCGGCATCTTCCCTAGAAAGTAGAGAGAGGTTTGCCACATTTGTGGAGTCAATTCCAAGGATAGAAGGGTCTATGACAAAGAAACATGAGACATACCTTAAAAGGAAGTCTAAACAGTCACAGGAACAAGGAATTGGTGGTACTAAACAATCAAAGATTTCAGTAGTACCGACTCAACCACAATGTAGTGCACCCAAGCAGCAGTCACCCAAAAGGCTCCGAGCTTGCTATAGATGTGGACAGATAGGACATCTGAGGTGGTAATGTCCAAATAGAAAGTGATGAGGTGAACCAACAGACAAGACACTAGATAACTTGTAAGAGGTAGACATGTCAAGATAAAACTTTCTATTTTGAAATATCCTCTACTCTCTACTATAAGAAAGGTAGTGTTGTTTAGTTCATCTGTATAATCCTTTGAGGATATGAGGAAAAGATAAGTAGAATGAAAATTTGTGTTCATATTAATATTCTTTTATATGATTTGAAATTCTCTTTCTCCATTAAGGAAGGGAAGAGATGAAAAAGGAACTCAGAGAAAATCTGAGATATTAAGTATATAAAATTTAAAGAGATGAAAACATAAAATAAAATAAATGCATACTACCTAATTTCAGTTCTTGAATACCCTGGCCAGGTATTCATTTATTGAAGGCAAGTTAAGTATGACATACCTAGATTGTTATCTTTCTGATTACTCTGATCAAGTAATCATTCTAAAACAGTCCAAAGAAGCCTAATCAAGAAGGAGATGTGGCATGGATATTTCTACCACATTCTAATTGATATACAGAGGAATTTGATTTAATTATAAATCAAATTATAAACATAAAGGAAGATGAGGATGTGAGGTGTTATCAACACATGTGTTAGATTCCAAGGTAAGGGATTCTAGTATCTGAGAAATATCAGGCTATTTTATGATGGTTACCTAGAATGGTTAAATGTGGAATTAGTCCAGTTACCTAATGTAGTATGGACAACATATGTTAGGGGTTTATGCTTTGCATAAACATAACATTGATGATAATGAACTATTTGAAGGAATAATTGTAAAATTATTGCAAGACAATTTTATCAAATTAAATTAACAAATAACCTCTATCTAAATAAGAAAAGAGTTACCTGACACAGAATTAACTCCACAGTCAATAACAAAAGGACAGTGGAGTATGTGCCCTATGTGTTTGATTCTATGAGAATTTTGTGTGAAAGAACTTTGTACTGATCAAAGTTCTATGGTGTCTCCATAACAATTAGATGTTATGTGGAGACTTGATGATATAACGAAAGAATAATATATGTCTCCTTTTATCTGGGATTTTGGGGACGAAATCCTTGTTAGGGGTTTATAATTGTAACATCCCTGACCTGGGTTATGCCTTAACCCTAGGTGTTTTGTTTAAGAAAGATAATTATATCCTTGATATTATCTTTTGAAAAGTAATTAAGGTTCAAGAGGAACTTATGTTTCAATTTTAGTCCTTTTTGAACAATGTTGAAATAATGTTGTCTATTTTGGACTAAAGTGCAAATTACCCAAGTTGTAAATTGCAAATGTTACATGATAAAGATGTTCCTCATGTGTTGAAGCATCATGAGAATGAAGATGATGCAGAGGTATGGCTTGTGGTAGCCTGAGTACCAAGAAAGAGCTAATAAAGCAATGTTTGTGCATTAAAACCTAGTTTTGGTGTAATGTGCAAATTACCCAAGACCTAGGGTTCAATATGCAAAACACCACTTAAAGAGGATCCCTCATGTTTCTTGGCATCATGTAGAGATAAAAAATGAGAGGGGCGCCTCATTTGAAACACTTTGGAGGAGAGAGAATCTTTATATTAAAATAATCAAGATTTAAGCATAATTGGAACTTTACTTCAATTGAATGCAAAAATAAATATATTAATTGAAGAGCCCTTCAACCAAAAGGTGAGGGACGATTTTGCAAAAGAATGGACGACCATGTGCCTTGAAAAGGCACGAAAATATCTAAAGGAAGTGGATAACTCACTCACAATATTAAAAGAAAAAGAATTATCCACTAACTTTAGGATATTATTATTATAAGGGTTAAGGTGCTTAATTTGATTTTCTTTATTTCATGGATAATTGAGAGGAATAAGAGGAAAAGGAGATAGCCTTGTAACCAAGGAAGGGAAGGGGGAAAGAGGCAAGGAAATGGAGGAGATAATCCCTACTTTCTCTCTCCTAAAATGAATTTTAATAAAAATGCATATAAGCTCATTTATCCATAGCTTGAAAGGGGAATTTCGAATCAACTTTCACTTCTTGCTTGCAAAAACGACCAAGGGATCTTGGAGAAACAGGAGGATGACCCCCAACCTGTTGGTAAGCTTCTTGACCTTCTTTCATCTTGATTTCATGGTGGAAATCAAAAATAAATGCTTGATTTCTTCTTTTCTTCCATCAATCTTCAATCCTAGCCAATCATTTTCACTCAAAATCTTGAGGAACGAACCTTTTGGTTTGAGAAAGCTTCTTCCACCATTTTTGACATGAAGCTCCAAGCTTTGAAGCTCATTTAAGGCGGGTTATATAACTTGAACCCTTATTCATTGTTATTGAATTCAATTCCTCAATTAGAAATGTTCAATTGTTCTTCTTGATATTCCTTTGATTAATTGATGAAACTACCATGGAAATGGCAGTATATTTCGTGGGGTTGAAGCTTGATGATTATGACATCATCATAAGCACACATCTCAACAAGTTTTAGTTGCAAATGATTTCAACACTTTTGGTCCAATCGATTTCACCAAACTGTTTGGTGGCCAAATGGTTTGCAAACCGTTTGGAGGTGGAGTTCCAAACCATTTGAACATGGTTGACCAAATGGGATAGTTGATCGTTTAGAGCATTAAATGGTTTCAAACCGTTTGGACGTATTGAGTTGACCATTTGGGTTGAGTTGACCGTTTGGTCAAGTAAGTTCAAAACCGATTGGAGTCTTAAACCGTTTCAAACCGTTTGGACAGTTAGGACAAAACCATTTGGAGCCTTAAACGGTTTCAAACCATTTGTACAAAGTCAAACCAAAATCGTTTGGATGACTAGTGGTTGCAATTGAGGGTTGAAGATCCAAGGATCATACATTGATGGACTTCAATGATCCAATTGATGAAGGAATTCTTGATGCAAAACCCTAATCGGTTTAGTTGAAGAAGTACCTCTTTTGGATTTTCGGTTTCAACGGAAGTTTGGACCAAACGGTCTTGAGACCGTTTGAGTCCAAACGGTCTTGAAACCGTTTCGGGTCAAACGGTCTTAGGACTGTTTGGTTTCAAATGGTTTCAAACCGTTTGGAGCATCAATGGTCAAGAACGTTTGGATGTTTCAATGTGATTAAGTCAATTGGAAGCCTAAGGTGATGAAAGATAATCACTAGGGTTGTACCTTTAAGGTACTAAGTAATGGGTAACCCAAGATGAGTTAATCCCTGAAGCTTAAGTAAGCAATATTTCAATACACTATGTCAGCCCTAATTGAATGTATTTAATTAAAGGGTTGGTTGGCCTAATTTATCCAAGTTTGATATAGTCAACATCCTAGAGAGGATGAGAGAGAGAGGAATCCATACATGTAGGATAATCATGTAATGGGTAAGCCTCAAACACCTTCAATATGAATAAACTAAGATTTTAGGGTATGATCTTTGAAGAAGTGATCATGAAACCCTAATTAAGAAGATTGATGAACAGTAACCATAATCTAGGGTAAGGATGTAACCCTAATAAAGAGTGATGGCATGAGGAACCTTAATTGAGGGTGATTCCATGAGAAACCCTAGTTGAGGGTGATTCCATGAGGAACCCTAATTGAGGGTGATTCCATGAGAAACCCTAATTGAGGGTGATGCCATGTGAAACCCTGATTGAGGGTGATGCCATGTGAAACCCTAATTGAGGGTGATGCCATGTGAAAACCTAATTGAGGGTGATGCCATGTGAAATCCTAATTGAGGGTGATGTCATGTGAAACCCTAATCGAGGGTGATGCCATGTGAAACCCTAATTGAGGGTGATGCCATGTGAAACCCTAATTGAGGGTGATGCCATGTGAAATCCTAATTGAGGGTGATGCCATGTGAAACCCTATGCAATGATATGATGAGGAGCCCTAACACAGGGTGAAGGTATGTGAAACTCTAATTTTGAGTTATAATATATGAAGCCCTAATCTTGTAGAATATGATGATAAACCATAGCCCTAATTACTGGATAATGGTATGAGAGAACCCTAATGATAAAATAGTGGGTAATGCCTTATAAAGGTGAAATATCTCAAATGGTTGATCATAGGCAATCTTATAGTAAGCAATGCCTTAACCTGAAATGAGTCCATATCATTAAAGATAGTTGGACCATTCTTGTGTGTGACCTATGCACTTCATGGTAAGAGTGATAGGTTAGTGGATGAAAGTATTAAGATGAGAAATACCTTAATCCAAGACAAGTTGATAACTCAAGAAAGTTGTAAGTGATGAGGAAAGTGATACATCAAGATATGATATATATCACTTTTAGCATTCCAGTGTTGATATACCTTGATGCACCTCAAATCCAATATACTTGGACAAGAAACACATGAAGTGTGTTATGTAAATTGTTCCAATGAAATGTAATGAGTTTGATATACTTTGATAAGTATAGGCTAATATACCTTGAGAATGGGGTTAAGCCAAACTAATGAGTATGATGTAATCATACCATGATAAGGATGAGAAATGAACTCATACCTTGTATTGATAATCATTTAATGATAAATGTTAAGAGTAATAAACATGATTGAATACTCACGATGTTAATGGATGCTCCTAGAGGTGTGCAACAATATATTAGGGTTGGTTTGATAAATATGAAATCCTAATTAATGTGAGATGGGAAAACCCTAACCCTAAATTGAGTAATGGGACATGAGAACCCCTAATGTAATGTGAATAGTAAGCTCTAACCCTATTGAGGGAATAGTGGTGTTACTATTGATTTACATGAGGTAATATGTTATTTTTTCCTAGTGAGAAGTGACAAGATGTGTAATGGCCTTGTGAGCCATATGATTAGATGTTGCCTAGTGATAGGTGACAAGATGCATGTTTAATGGCCTTGTGAGCCATATGGTTAGATGTTGCCTAGTGAAAGGTGAAAAGATGCTTCATGGGCCTTATGAGCCATGAGAACAATTGTGGCATAGTGAGAGGCACCAAGATGATTATAAAAGTTTACTGTAAGAAATGATAATAATAAACCTAATAAAAGGAACAATTGTATTTAATAAAGAATGTGAACAGCTATGAAGGCTAACCTCAGGGTTCAAAGCCTAGAGAAGGATGTGATGATTAATGATGAGTTAAAGGAATTTATATCCCATGATTTGTATAATCAGGTTTGGTTAAAGTCTAATACCTGGCAGAGGTGTAATGTCTATAATCAGGATTGGTTAGAGTTTAATGCCTGGCTGTGTAATCAGGATTGGTTAGAGTCCAATGCCTGGCTGTGTAATCAGGATTGGTTAGAGTCCAATGCATGGATGTGTAATCAGGATTGGTTAGAGTCCAATGCCTAGATGTGTAATCAAGATTGGTTAGAATCCAATGCCTGGCTGTGTAATTAGGATTGGTTAGAGTCTAATGCCTGGCTGTGTAATCAGGATTGGTTAGAGTCCAATGTCTGGCTGTGTAATCAGGATTGCTTAAATTCCAATACATGGCAGAGGTATAATGCATGTAATCAGGGTTGGTTAAAGTCTAATGCCTGGCTGTGTAATAAGGATTTGTTAAAGACCAATACCTGGTTGTGAAATCAGGATTGATAGTGTCCAATTCCTGGCAGTGTAATCAGGTTTGGAAGAGTCCAATACCTGGCAGAGGCTTAATGCCTGTAATGATGACACATGATTGGTAATAACCCAATGCCTATAATGATGACACATGATTGGTAACAACCCAATGCCTGTAATGATGACACATGATAGGTAATATGCATGTAATGATGACACAGGATTGGTAATAACCCAATGCCTGTAATGATGACACAGGATTGGTAATAACCCAATGCCTGTAATGATGACACAGGATTGGTAGTAACCCAATGCCTATAATGATGACACATGATTGATAATAACCCAATGCCTGTATTAATGATATATGAGTACATGGTAGATATAATCCCATATATGTTTAGCATATTGGCTAAGGCCAACATATTGAAATAAGAATGTCTCATGGGTGACATATCAAGATAATGAGTGTCACAAGAGAAGTTTGACATGATGGTATAATATGATGGATAAATGATATACATGTTCTTCCTATTCCTTATTAAGAGGATAGTTGATCTATTGTTCTATAATAAATAGTTACAATGCTTTAAAATGAGAATGCTTTAAACTGCTTATCCTCTGCCCGGTTTTATATTATTAAACTACAATAATAATGTTTTTGGTGGAGAGTTATATCTCTCGCTGGGGCAATTACAATTATCTCACCCCCGTGGGATCCAACATTTTTAGGTGGACAAGCACGGAGGAGACTGAGAATATCTTGCAGAGGAAGAACATCAACAGCAGCAGGGACATTAGTGACAACTCAGGTTGAGAGTACTGTCTGTCGTGTCTTATAGATAGAAGTCCTATGTGTCGTCTCTATACTCTCATGTCCTCAGAGTTAGTAGTTAGTACTTTTAATATATCGATATGAGATTTTGGCTTGATGCCTTGAGATTCTGAGTTGCTTATGTATTATTCTGGCAAAGCAATTGTTGTATGTAATTCTCGAGAAGAGATAGTACATGGGATATGCTTATGAACCGGGATGTAGATGATATACATTGTTTCTTGATAAAAGAGTTTTCCTGTGTATGGATCTCTTTACAAAAGGTTTAAATTTTTAGTGATTTTCAGTAATCTGTTGTTAGTGATCGCTTACTTGATGATTGCTATATGTTATGTGTTATGTTTATAATGTTCACTATGATTATAGCTTATGATTAATGACTCGTGAAAATCATGTAAATGATCAAGAGGGAGAAATCTCATCATGTTTAAGATATCATGTTAATGGGGAGAAATCCCATCATGTTAAGTTCAAGAATCATGATTATGTTAATGTTAATGGCATGTTAACGATCAAGTTAATTAGAATTGAAATAGTCTTTATATGCTCCTGAATCATGGACCTCAAAGGGTCGTCAAGGGCTTTCCTAGCATCAAGGGCTTTCCTAGCAATCATGTGCTCCTAAGGGGGTGTCATAGAGGGATGCATACATTTTCTCTTCAATTCTTCATGTTAATAATGCTATTCATGAATGCTTATAGTCAGTTCATGTCAAGTTTTCTTACATGTCAAGTATATTTACTTTTCTCTTATTATAAAGTGAAAGTATTGTTTACTTATGTGTTATTTTTCCCCTTCACATGAATGGGGACGTGATGTCCCCAGGAATTGGAGCAAGTAAGGACTCAAGAGTAGCAAGGACTAGAAGACCTTGAAGAACTAACTAGTGGGGTTCCATCCATAATAGGTGATCCAATGTTATAAAGATGTTTAATTTTATGCTTAGAAATGTTTGGACATGTTATAGAGCTCAACCATAATTTTCTATGTATAGAACAATGTATGAATCTCAATGGTGATTTATGTATTTATTTTGCTATGATTTCATAAATGTGACATTCCTCATTCAAGATAAAAGATTCTGCTCAATTATGATACGCTTCGCCACAGACACGACCGTGCCAAGCATCTTGGTCGTAATAGACGAGATTCGTTCATGGTCGCGGTAGGTGCCACGATCAAGGCAGGTGCCTCAGTCGAGGCAGACGTCGCAGGCGAGACAGGTGCAGCTGACCCTTTTCCTCGGCATGGCCATGCCGAGCATCTCGATCATGTCAAATTTCGTGGACACAACGGATGGAAGCCTAGGTGTTGTAAAAACCATGTGTTGGGGAGAAATCTTAGAGAATAGATGTCTTTTCAGGTTTGGTGCTTGCAAGTCCCAAAATTGGCTAGTTGAGCAACTTTATCTATGAAAAGATATAAATTACTAAAAGATAAGAATCTAGGGTTATTAAGGGCATATTAAGGCTATAATGACACAAAATCATAAATAAATGCTTAGCATAGATGCTTGAATTTGGGTGTTATCACATACCAGTATCACTTTAGTAGGAGGATGTACAATTGGAAGTATCTCATTTGGCAAGATCATGGACATAGCTACAAGTCAAATCAACACTGCTACAATAAGACATAGAAGTATAAGTGGATGACACCATGATGCAAGAAATCATATTAGAGTAGCACATCAGAAAGCATGACATCATCAATAGGTCAGGTGATAAGATAGTGTATGATTCTACAACCAGACAAAGGTTCTAGATGTTGAGGGCTTGAGTGGGATAATACATGAGTATATTCATCTTCAACATGTATGATGTATCATAAGATAAGAACATGCAATGACAGCCAGTTATGGAACATGGTATGGCACATATATGGTTAACTGTACAATTGTCAGCCAGTCAATAAGAAATAGCCTGCAAGGATAAGGATACAATGGGAGTTCAACACAACTTTAGGTAGATGGACAGTCATAAAGAACCATGTTGAGGATTGGAGAATCTTTTAAGAATACACGTCATACCGTTCTTGACAATTGAGAGATATTTACCTAATTGATTGAGCAGCTTACTACAACAACCACCAGAGGAGCAAAGACATGGAAACCTTGTGAAGTTGCATAGGGAAATAAATACATGGCATTCCATGATTGGTAAAAGCAAGTAAATACCCCTTTTGACTGATGTGTCAATACAACAAACTACATTGAAGGACATGGTGATTCAGTATCAGGTAGGAATAGTCCAGGAAAGGCAGCTAGAGTTCCAGTCAGAGTTACTACCAGAGTTGCACATGTTATATAATAGTTTCTAGGTTCCATGATGATGAATTGTTACCCTGGTACATGACAAGTGATGTAGATAATGGAGGTGGAATTGGATGAGAATGTTTTCTTAGGTGGAGGTTCCCATGTTAACCCAAGATGACGCACATGTTGGCTAAATTGCACATTAGCATACCCTTTATTTTGATGATGACAAACATTTCATTCTTGTGGATCTATAATGCTACTTGAGTATTTCAAGGTTCAAGGAAATAAGGAGATCATACTAAGTGGATAATTGAAGATCAATACAAATTGAAGATCAATGCACTTAAATGTTTAATATTTTCATGATTGTACTCAATGTAAAAACTTGTACAAGTATATAATGTACATGTACTTAGATATCATGTAAATCAAGTGTTAGATTTTCCCTATCCACCCAAAACCTTATCTTACACTCACATGAAGACTTTAGGGTTGATATGTTTCATATGAGTCATCAATAGGACCTCACATACATCAAAAATCTTGACAAAAAGTCCTTTTCAGTCAACAATATTGTGGATGGAGATATAGCCATTGTAATAGGTTTAAACAAAAGAGAAATAGACATATAGCCAATTGAACCTAGACAGTCATCTAGTCAACAATATTGTGGACCGAGAGTCATCCATTCGACAATATTGTTGACCAAGAAAAGTTCTAGAAACTTTGCATTTAACAAACATTTTAGCCGTTGAAACCCAACTACTTTCTACCTAACGGCTAGTTAAGCACTAATAACACTCTAGAGACTCCCTAAAAATGTCCATAGACACTTGCAAACCATTCTTATAAATAAAAGAGTCATTAGGACACCTAAAATACACAAGCTACACTTCAACATCCATTCTAGAGAGCAACAAAGCTAAGATTCACTTGCTATCTTCTTCCTTATGCTCTAAAGTTGTGTCCTATAGCTACAATCTCCTAGACACCACATATAGCCACTTCCATCTTAAGTGGATAGGAGATCTATACACTTGATATAGGATCAAAGTGATGTACTTCATTGGTTAAGTATTTCTTTCTTCCAATCTATTTATTTTATATTGTACTTTATTCTCCTTGACTACTCCTAGGGTTGGAGGCTGTTGAAAGGGGTTGATTGGTGCTACTTCAACAAAGTGAAGGCTGCTCTAAGGTATTCTTGAGGTTACTTCAAGAAGGCTGCTTCAAAGGAGGTTGGAGCTACTTCTATGTGAAGGCTATCTCAAGGTGGTGGAGCTACTTCAAGGCGGTGAAGGTTGCTCCAAGGTTGCTTGAGGTTACTTTAAGAAGGTTGCTTCAAGGAGGTTGAGGCTACTTCAAGGTGAAGGCTACATTGAGTGGAAGTTGATTGTATTTTGTTATAACATCCTTACGAGGTAATTACAATAAACCAATTTCAAAATCCTAATTGGAAACATTAGGGTAGTGGATTGACAAACCTTTGATTCAAAGGTTGGAACCACTCTACATCGAAGTGTCTTCCTTGTTTCCTCCTCCTTCTTTGGTTTGAGTTTTTAATTAAATTTTAAAGTATCTAAAGCTCTATTCACCCCCCGTCTAGATCTTTCAGTACCGAAGTTGAGGGAGAAGATCATGGCTTCTTAGAAAAGTGTTGTAATATCACCATGGGATGGAAGTGACCATGTGGAGGTTAGTGAATGTGGTGCATAGGAGGTACCCGTCTTTGTTGCTTTGGATTTCAGGGGTAAAATCCCTATTAGGGGTTTATTTCCCTGACCTTGTTTTTTGGTTGAAAAAGCTTGATTACCTTAATTAAGTGCTTAAAACATTAATATAACCTTGTAATGTGCATGTGACAAGCTTAAGTTTCAAGTTTGGTCTAGTTTGGACATTATTTGAGCAAGTTATACAATTTTGTGCACGTTTTGGACTTTTATGCAATTTACCCATATATGAGGTTTCTCTTACAATTTGTCACTTTCTTTATGTTCCACACATGTTCTCATATCATGCTTGAGTTAGTTGTACCATGGGGCACCTAGATGCACCTTTCCAGGGTTGAGTTAGGGTTTCCCTCTCGTGGATGAGCTACCTTGGGTGGTGGAACTCGATGGCTCCCCTTTTTTGTTGGGATCCGATGATTTTGGGATCTTATGGTGGTTCTTTGAAGGTTCTTATAGGTGTGAGGGTATCTGGTTTCCCCTCTTGGAGCTCCTTGGGTCGGTGGTTTGCCAAGTGGAGGTGCAAACTGATGGTAAGTTAGGGATTTCACCCTTGTGACCAAAGGGTCATGATCTGATGGTTATCCTACTGTTGCAGGTCAATGTTTCGCCTGGTATTCAACAAATGATAGCCTATTAGACTCTGACAACCATTGGAGCTTCTGCTTTGCATGCATGGGGTTCTTAAGACTGTGGACACTTGGCAAACATAGCAGGACGCCTAAACCTTCTCTCCACTCTCACCCATAGCATTATATACCTCCATCCTCGCTCCCAAATGAGATCTTTAGTCACCTAGCTATCTCTTTCTAATATTTTCTATTTAGATCTTCTTCCTCCTTGGATTTATGGATAAGAAGGTGCCTAACGTAGAAGAAGGTGGTCGATCTCCTTGCATGTGTTGTTAAGGTTTGGATCTACCCTCTCTTAGAGCTTGTGGAGCTTCCTTTGGTTGTTCTTGACCTAAGAAAGTGATCTATCTCTCTTTCCCTTAGTTTTATTTGTTACCCTACCTCCTTCTTCCTTCTTCTTGGTCGTGTCCATGGTAGGGCATGCTCTAGAACTTAAAGAACACCTCTTTCTTGCTTCCTTGACCTAGGGTTTGCCCTCTTTCTTGGAGAAGGAGTATGCTTGGCCTTGTGGAGTGCTAATTTAGGGCTTATGCATCTTTTTCTCGAGCTACCTTTTCTGGTTGGAGATTTTTCTTATTCCTAGAGGTGAGTTATATAACTTTCTCCACGTTTATTGCTTGCTACTAGCTTGCATGTATATGATCTTTCTCTAAAACGAAGTTCTAAGCATAAATATACTATCTTTGCATAGGGTTTAAGATTAAGTGATGTTTATTGATTAGTTTATCACCATAAAATCTTAAACCTTGTGAACTAACCCTCCTTGGTAGAGGAAGCCCTAGACCTTGCTTGCATATGGACAATTGATGGTTTTTGCTTTTCAAACAATGGTTATACTTACGGCTTTTGAGTTATTTTCCCTTCTTCTTTTGCAACCCGATGGTGGGAATTTTTGGTGACCTTCATATGTTAATCGATGTCCATGTCTTAGCTACTATTTTGGGCTCCCTTTTGTGTGCACAATCAGTGGTCGTGCTCCCCCTCTCAACCTATGGTCAAGTTTCCCCCTCAAATGATGGGTATCCATTAGGGTTTTGAGTTGTTTTCTACCTTGTGCAGAATTTGGTATGGCTTCTTGCTAGAACTGACGGACTTGCTTCTAGTATTGTTTTTCTTGTATTTCTCATGAAAATTGATTTTCCTACCTTAAGTTTTTCTTTGACTCCTTTGGTTCTCAAGAATCAATGGTCTTAGTGCCTAGTAATGGCTTCAACCGATGGTTTCCTTTTCCTTCACCAAACGATGGGTTTTCCTTGTGTTTTGTCATGTTTTCTCACCTATTGCTGACAACTGATGGGAATATTGAGTCTGATCACCAATGGCCCTTATGGTCCATCAACCAATGGATGTTCTGACTCTATGACTCGATGGTCCAGTGACCTATGATCACCAACCGATGGCTTTACTGGTTCAACACTCGATGGTGTCTACCAATTCATGCATAATATTCAAAAATATTATACTGATTACGCCTAAGTGTCTTTTTATATACCTCTCATTACTAAGACTTGACAATAAGATAAAAAAACTAGAACTTGGTAGTAATGAACATATATAACAAAGGCATACTTGAACAAGAATTTTATTAACAAAAGAGAACATGTCTTTTAGGCACATTTTCCATTATATCATCCATGCATTTACTACCCGAGAGTTGAATGCATTAAGGCCTTTATGATCTACTACTAAAGAGTTGGATCATTTCACAATGTGATCTACTACCAAAGAGTGGGATCACTTCCAAGTACTTTACTACCAAAGAGTTGAAGTACTTTACTTTCCAACAATTTACTACCAAACAGTTGAAGTGCTTGGATATAATGGAACAATATATTATGTTTCATGTTTTATAACTATAAGTACTGAAAATCAAGCAAGATATCATACAAGGATAATCATTTCATCCAGTATCATATGCCACATATTTGTACACACATAATACAATCATACTAGGTAGTAGGCGAAGTAAGAGGTAAATGATACCTTCAACTAAGATACTCCTAATCATCATATTCTTGATGTAAACTACCACTCTTTCTCAAACCCCAATTAAGATAAGATCATATATGACATGCATTATATTCTCATTATCTTAACCCTAGTTGTGTCGATTAGGGTATTCTTCATCATTAGGATATTCCCATCATTATTTCTAATCTTACTCTTCTTATTATCTGGGATTGATGTAACTGATGTTGTATTCCTCATTAGAATCAAATGTATGACCATTAGTTTCCATATCATTGTGTGCATGCATTAACCCTAGGTCACATTCATTAAGCGTATTAGCATTTATAACACGTTAGGAGTCATCATCATTGTGTAACATGAGTTGTGTGTATCATCATGATCTTAGAATTGAATATGACGTTCTATATAATGATATGAGCTTACTGTTAATACTCCAACATTAATCGACCATATATGTATTTTCTACATTTTATTTAGGATTATTATCCCTAGATAGCCATGTTGAGAAAATTACATGATTACATGTCATGACAGGATGATATCTGACCTTGTATGGATTAGATATCATATCTCACAGTTAGTGATGTATTCTCATAATTTTGGATCAACGCTTAATATTTATTATCCATGAAATGATTGTAACATATCTTACATGATATCATTATTATTTAAGCATAAAAAGATTGATATGATGGTTACATGTTAGTGTACTCAATTTTCTGAGATTTTTGGTACCTGATTTGCAATTTTCTGATAAGCAAGCTAATTACTGTGAATTTCTAAAATTTTAGTATTTTCTGGGATTTTACCTTTTCGACCAATAACATGCGGCCACATCCTAAGAATACCACAACTAGTGGTGATACCAATTCAGGTTCTAACTCCATGATCCATGGGGATCCTACACACCATAATCGATGGTAGCATTGGACACCACAATTGGTGGCGATACATTGTGCCGCAACCGATGGTGGTTTGCATGCCCAAAAGATATGGTTCTTCTCATATCTTCAATCAATGGTGCTCTTTGAGTTATCAAGCATTGGTTTTCTTAGGTTAAATTGGTGGATCCTTCTAGGTCACAACTTGATGGTTCTCTAGATGGTTTGTTCAAGGTGTTTGCTTGTGTAACAATTGATGGTTTTACCTTCTCACATCCTATGGTTTCGGGATGATTCTCATGACATAATGTTTTGGTTTCAATGATGTAGAATCAATGGTAATTTGCCCTTAATCATGTAGTCTTACCTTTTCCCTCATATGAATGTAAACTCGTGATTACCATAATGAGATGATGTGTAATGTTAATCCAACTTACCTTGATACATGAAAACTGAATACAAGTAAGTGGTGATAATTGATCATACTTAATCTAGTTGTTGAACCTAACCCTAATATAATTCGATAGGGGTGATTCATTATACTTAGATTCCTTGTGTAACATATGTGGTGGTGGAATATCTTCTCAAAGTGGTGGTAACCCTAATGTGTTGTAATGTGAACATCTTAATTCAATGGCATGATAAACATGTGTATCACATGTATGGTTATGGTTGTTGAGCCTTTGGTAAGGCATGGAAAGATAATGATGTTCTTGCATGTGATTATGATGTGATGGTCTTAACAACCCTTGGGTATGGTTGACCCCTATGGGAGGTGTGATTCACTTACTTATGTGACAAGGAACGGTATCATGTGATGATGTGACAAGTGCTATGTTTCATACATTTTATATCTTCTGGATTTGTTATATAATCAATGCTTGCTAGAAATGAATTAATATTTGTTTGTCCACTTGTTTGATGCAGTCTTAATTTACCCAATTGACATAATTGATCAAGTGAAACCCTAATCATGTAGTGCCCTATGTCATACATCCATTCTAGTGTCAAGACTTGTTGGATGGTGAAATGAGTATTCCTCTAATGGAAGCTTAGAGTCATACATTGTTGAGTATATGCATGTTCACATGATGGTTGCGGTCATACCCTGGTAGGAGAATAGTTGAGGTTGTATCTTAAATGATATGATATTTAAATGTGATATGTTATGAGGATGGCTGCGGTCATACTTCAAAAGGAGAACAACTACCATCTTAACTTGATTTCACTAATATCGTGACCTTTATAAGGGTGGAATAGGATGTTCACTAGTGTCGTGGCCTTAATACCAAGTGCAGACTAGGCTGTTTTGCCGCTTGACCTTATGTGTCCCTACGACAGACCCATACTAACTGAGGGTGGATGAGATCTTAGGATTTTGGTACTCCTAGATCTTATATGTAAGTGATTTCAACTTAGAAGTGGTCAATTGAAGTTTGAGTGGTATGCCTCACTCTCCCCATGGCTTAATAAAAGATGTAATCTAGCCGTGTAGTATGTCTGCTAGGGTTATACACAACACTTCATATTGGATGATAACCCTTGTTTGCTTTTTGTACACATAGATGATGTATAATACAATAAGGGGAAGTAACCATGCTTACGTTGTTAGAAATATTGATATTGCTTGTTAATTTTATGCTCAATTAGTTCTCTCTTGTTGTAGGTATGCTTATGTTGTAGCCATGCTTCTGTTGATAATTGTGCTTATGTTGTTAGCTCTACTTATGATGTAGACATGCCTATCATGTTAGACATGCTTATACTGCTAGTCATGATTATGATGATAGCTATACCCATGGAGTTAATTACACCTGGTCTCTGAGAATAGTGTTAATCTTTCAATGTTATTATAAGACTCTGATTAGAACTGTTCTATAGAGGTTTTGTATCTGGTATTTCAATTCTGTTATATGATCTATTGTACCTTCTTCAACTTCTTAATCTGCTTAATATGTTTACTTACATTGTTTGTTGTAATCAATAAGCACCATTAAGAGTTATATCTCTTGTTGGGACACGAGTCTCACCTCGTGGGTCACAACATCTTTTTAGGTGATCAATTGTAGAGGTGGCTGACCTGTGGTAGGGAGGAGGAGCTACAGCGATGGACCTTATAGAAGGTTGGCTAGATGTCTAATGTGTCATAGAATCATCCTTGTACTCTCAGGTCTGGGGGGGAAAGTTCGCATGTAATGTTTCAATCGAATAGAGTTTTGGTAGCATCTTAATTCTTGTATATGTGGATAACGTTCCCTTGAATGTATATGATGTGGCAGAGACCACAAAGCAGTTGTAAAATATTCTTGGCATTATATGAAATCAACAAAGATGATGGGCCTTTATGAAAAAGTTCTTGGACATGTTTGGAATGTTTAATAGGTTTTAATTTACCCTCTATTCTAGATATGTGGTTAATCAGTGATGGATCATGTTTTTTATTTTGAGTAATCTCATGTAGTGTGACATGTTCTCACATCTTTCACCCCACTTTCATGTTCATGAAAACCCTCACAAACCCATTTTCCTCTCTAGTGATTGCAATAGTGTTGCTCTGCACTCCCTAATGGTGACACCTCCTCACCCAACTATGCCCCTCCTCACCCTTAGGTTGCACGTTGTCCCTCATGGCTTGCTTATTCAAGTTACCATCGGCCCTAGCCCTCAATCTAGTTGTCGATGCTCGTCATCCACATTGTCAAATTCCTCCCTTAGTTTCATGCCTCGATGTCGTTTGAGGTTTCCCTTTTTTCTTCTCTTGCATATTGATCTAGAATGGAAAGATACAAGTTTTTTGTTTTCTATAAGGATGAAAACTTTGTTTGCTCATGTGATCTTGTTCTAGAGGCCGAAGCTTTATGGTTGTTTGACCCATAACTATGAGAATCAAGATTCCTACTTCCCTTCTTCTTTCTTGAAAATCTATGATGTAAAGTTGAAACTTCTACTCATAATAATCATGATCTGTTCTCTATCTCAGTGCATACTTCATTTGCAAATTATGATGAGTGCTCTTTTATCAACATCTATGTTGAGCGTCTTACTAATTATTAGTAATGTGAATGTTTTATGGATGCATAATCACACCTAGAACCCACATAGGTGGGGTAGAGACCCTGACCCTAAGATTTTGTATCAGGGTGAAATATAACACCTAGGATCACATTGAAATTTATTTGAGTTAATACATACTAATTGTGATGCTACAATGTGCCACAAATGAGATAACTCAAACCCAAGAGAGGAATTAAAACTAAACATGTGGATTGCCAAAAAAATAGGAAATTAAAACTGATTTAGTAGAAGCACCATAAGCCAAAACTTATTACATATAAGTCCTCAACAAGACACATGCATCATATAACACATATATCATGGTGCTTACATCACTTTGCATCATCGTTTCTGTCATCAACCTATAAAATGAGATACTTGATCCACATATGTACATATACACATGCCAAATCTTATCTACATGGCTCACAAGCCAAAAGCCTCACATCGATAACATAACTACAAAACACACGAGAACACCCCCACAAACTTGAGTGTATAGGGATGACTCTAGGACTCTAACACCAAAAGACTAGCGGCAACCATCCAACCTTATCAGCTACTGCTCTTGTTGTTGTCTTCCTGAGTTGCACAATCTCTACCTCTTCATGCACGACCACCTAAAAGATGTGAAAACCCATAGGGTGAGACCAGACATCCCATCAAGAGATATGACTCTCCTCCAGTGTCTATTAAAGCACATCTAACTAAGTGAGTAATAAAGGTACATAGCAGGTTGAGAAAATTCAACTAAATGATATCTATCTAATAGATAATGTAGATTAAGCAGAACTAGGCAAATATCACTGAATAACAAAACAATTAATATTCAAAAAAGCAATATGAAGAACATGTATAACAATTGACTTTTCTTACCACCTTATGATTCAAGAAATCAATAAAAATATAAGGCAAAGGGCTCAACCTATGTTATTTGTATTTGAACCTAAGCAAGATTTACTACACGATCTTGTTACATCTTTTATTATTGCCCTGAAGGTTTGAGTCATACCACCCAAATCCAACTGACCACTACTAAGTCAAAATTGGTGCCATACAAGGCCAATGGAAGAGCTGGAATCCATGACCTCCTCACACCTATTAGTTAGCACAAGAGAATAAAACACCACAAAGACATATCAGTCAACTGCAACAATAACATATAGTCAAGCTCAGGGATCGGCTTAGGCATGGCCATCCACATATATAATCTCACCTAGCCCACCTTGGTATAGGTGACACTGCTAGAAGAATACGTTGTTGCATGGTCATTCTAAAAAGAAGGATTGGCTCACTCATGAACATCCATATCACAAGGAGATCAACTCACGCATAGCTATCTCACACAACCTATAATTGTGGATGCAAGGAAATACTCGACTTGCACCGTCACATATTAGAAAAATATGCACTCTGAGTTATACTTGCTTCACCAATCCAGCAATTAAAGCTGACACTTGAAAGGATCTATGACACATGGCACCTACATGATTAGGTTTCACTTGATTACTTAAGCCAATTGGGTGACTTTTAGCATCAATCAAGTTACAACATATAAAGACATAACAAACTCTATAGGAATAAGGGTATCGTATAACTCCAAAAGATATAAAATGTATAAGGTATGAACTTATCACACTACCACCAAATAATACTTGTAACACTTCTAGTCACAAGGCTATCACCAATGTCACATCATTGTGGGACATAAATCCCTCATACACATCACTGGAGGTTACCACCTCACAATAGGCATTAATCCATCACCAGGTCATTGGACCAATCACATAAACCTTGCATGTCCATCATCACATTATGCCTCATCAATGTGCATAATCACCAATATATTTCATATAATCATCGCCACATCCTACACAAGCTATGTCACTTATCACTTATAAGGTTAGAGATTTATAAATAGGAGAGAGGAAGTATCACAAAATAGTAACCACTCCAAGTGAGATGAAGCAAACACATTGTAATTCTCAATATTAAGGTTAGGGTTACATGTAGTCGATTAGGGTTTATAAGAGATCACCAAACCCTCGATACCCCTTCTCCCATTTCCTTGGAACATGTTGTCATTAGAATCTCATTAAATAACATGATATGAATATTAGATCAAAGGCAGTAGTTATGTACATTTATACGTGTAACATCTCATTGCTATGCATGTGTTACGAGCATGTGTTACGACTAGCCATCAGCCAGACCTGCATCACACAACTACACACACAACACAAGTGTGTCTCAATAGAGACTCACCACCTTGGTCATGACTGAGACACCATGTGTCTCTACCACCATGCAAGCATGGTGTCGACCATGACAAGATCAAGTTTCGACCACACCATCTAGCTAGGTCGTGACTGCAATGCCCAACACTTGGTCATGACCGCGACACACCACTGTTAGGCATCTTGACCCAGTGTTACGACCAACACCAAATGACATCTCGACCCTCAACAACTCAGCGTCTCAACCATGACATCCCCAACATAGCACAACATCGTGACTGGTAAGAAATAGGCATCACAACCCAAGCAACAATCATCATCTTGCCCGCCCATCACATCAGGTGTTACGACCCAACCAAACATAGTGTTTCAATCAAAACCACAATAGGAGCTAAGAACAACCAAAACAAACAATAAGGGTGATGACCAAAACAAGACCCATGTGTCTTGACCCAAAGATAAAACCAAGGAAAACCAGGCGTCGCCAAAATCATCACTCATGTGCCCATAATCATCAAACCCTAGAATTGCCATATTGAAGATCAATGAGCAAAATCACCTAGGAGAGAGAAAATCAAACCACAACATGTGTGTGAAAACACCCAAGCCCCAATGGAAACATGATGGCAGAACTTAAAACACAACAACAAAACCAAAGCTTGAGATGCATGTAAGATTGTCTTCTCAAAAATCACTTAGAAAACATTTACATAGGAATTAGGGTTTCCGATTCTAAGCAAACCCATCATGTTGATCTCCATCAAACAAGATCTAAAGCATGGTATCATCTACTAGCACATTAGGGGTACATTTTATAGAGAGAAATAAGAACATGCATGTATGAAAGGTGCAATAATAGGAGGGCAAAGTGTTATATAACGCGCCCCTTTAAAGGGAAAACAAGCCCCTAGCTCAAGCTCCAAAAGAGGGAAGGAAGCTCCAACGAGAATTACCACTTTGACCACAATATCACCTCCAAAAAGAAGAACACCTTGGTCAAAATATAGCTCAAGAAAAAGGTCTAGGAAACCCTAGTCTAAACTAAAGAAGAAAGGGTGAAAAGAGAAGAAAACATCCTCCCACTAGTTACCACCATGGATAGTCCATAGTCTAAGGCCTTTGTGAAGAGGAGTTTCTCTCAAGGTGACCACTAGGTTAGCCTAAGGCCAAGGAAGAGGAAGAAGAAGATGGAGATTCCAAAGAAAAACGTGATCATGATGGTAAATCTACTTACCAAGGGAAGAAACCACCATAAGGAGTAAGATCTAGCTTCAAGGCACCACGTGAAAGGTTGAACCACCTTCAAAGCACAAGAACAACACCTTCTTGCTCTAAAAAGCTCCAAGAATGAAAACAAGGGAAGAGAGAAGAAGAATGGCCAAAAAATATCACTTGCATGGAGAGAATAGGGTTTTTATAGCAAAGGAAGAGAGAAGTAGGGTGAGGGATGATGTGTCAACACCTAAGGACACCCAAGGGACACTTGTCCATCGAAGTAGCTAACATGCAACCACTAAAACCTTGCATGCATAGATGGTGATATAAAATATGTTAGGGCTTGGCCACCTTTGGTCCCCAACATATTGTTTCGGTTGAGACACTCCAAGGGAGGTCAAAACAAAGCTCAAGCGCATGCCCCGATCGAGACAAAAGACCACCACACATATAGGTCGAGATACACCTCACAAGAAAACAAACTGTCTCAATCCCAAACCACCACACTCTCTCTCAAGAAATAAAGAGAGATAAGGAGCACTTTAGATGTGAAAAATTGCAAGATAACCCTCACAAATGGGTAAATTTCAATTTGTCCCAAAATAAGCACAAAAAGCACAAACATCATCGAAACAAGCTAAAATTGGAGACTTAAGCTCTCCACAAGCAATAAGATCATCTCAAAGTATATGAGCAAGGTTCTAAGAACATAATCAAGCCAAGCAAACAGGGTTAGCCCAAAACACATGTTAGGGGTCTTACAAGCCATAAACCCCTAACAAGGATTTCACCCCTAAAATCCTAAGCAAACAAAGATGGGTACTTCCTACGCATCTCTTCCTCAAGCTCCCATGTGGATTCCTCAATGCCATGATGATGCCACATAACCTTCACTAGCACTATGTCTTTCTTCTTAAGCTTCTACATTCTTCTATCAAGGATCAACACGGGTCCTTCAACATAGAACATATCATCATCAAGGTCAACCTCCACTGGATGTAAAACCAACTCGGTATCAAGGTGGAACTTCCTCAACATGGACACATGGAATACTGGATGCAACCTGTGCAACTTAGGTGGCAACTCCAACCTATCGACTACCTTCCCAATACGTGCCATCATAGGTTAAGGTCCCATATTCATGGGATCTAACTTACCCTTCTTTCCAAACCTCAAAACACCCTTCTAAGGAGAGACCTTGAGATATACTTTGTCTCCCACCTAGAACTCCAAGGGTCTTCAACGGTTATCTACATATGACTTTTGTATGTCATGTGCTACCTTCAAATGTTGTAGAATCACTTTGATCTTCTTTGTCATCTACTAAACCAACTCAGGACCAAGAAGCTGATATTCACCTGTCTCATACCAACACAGAGGAGATCTACAATGTCTCCCATATAATGCCTCATACGGTGCCATGTCGATGCTCCTCTGATACTTTTTATTATAAGAAAACTCTATCAGGATGAGATGGATGTCCCAACTGCCTAAAAACTACAAGATGCATGCTCTTAATAGATCCTCCAAGGTCTGCATGGTCCATTTAGACTTACCATTTGTTTGTGGGTGGAAGGTAGTGTTGAACCTTAACTGTGTACCCAACACTGTATGCAAGTGCTCCCAAAAGTGGCTCGTAAACTAAGGACCTCTATCTGACATGATAGTAGCTGGAACACCATGCAGACACACTATCTCATCAACATATATCTGAGCAAGCTTCTCTATTGTATGTGTTGTCTTTACAAGAAGGAAATGCACTGACTTGTTCAATTTGTCAACGATCACCCAAATGGAATCATGGCCTTTGGCTATCCTAGGGAGACCAACCAGAAAATCCATCGTGACATGATCCTATTTCCACTACAGTATAAGCAACAGTTGTAACGTCTATGCAGGCTTCTAATATTTCGCTTTAACTTGTTGTCACACAACACACTTGGCAACAAACTCAGCCATGTCACTATTCAAGCCAGGCCACCGATACAAATCTTTAAGGTTATGGTAAATCTTTGTGCTACCTGGGTGCATATCATACATCAAAGAGTGAGCCTCTTCCAAAATCATCTTCCTCAAATTGTCAACATCAGGAACCGCAACTCTATTGTGGTAACACATTGTCCCATCATCTGCCTTGTGGAAGTCATCACAATTCTCACTGTCAAACTCTAATTGTATCTATTGTATCATAGTATTTTCCTGTTGTGCCTCTCTAATCTACTATCTTAGCATAGGATTCACTTGCAAATGTGCCAACAAATGTACTAGTAAGGAAACCTCTAGTTTCATGCTCATCTGACACCAGGAGACCAACATGTCCCTCTTATGGCACACCAAGGAGCACAATTGTGCCTTCTCCATAGATGACGAAAAAGAAGACTTCTTGCTCAAAGCATCTGCCACAACATTCACCTTCCCTATATGGTAATAAATAAAGTAATCATAATCCTTGATTATCTCCATCCATAATTGCTACCTCATGTTCAATTCTTGTTGCAAAAAGATATACTTCAAGTTCTTGTGATCTGTAAAGATCTGACACTTCTCGCCATAAAGGTAGTGTCTTCATGTCTTCAAAGAATGAACTACTATATACAACTCTAGATCATGGGTTGGGTAGTTCTCCTTGTGCTTCTTCAGCTATCGCGATGTAAGAGAGATCACATTCTTGTCCTGCATCAACACACAACCCAAATCATTCCTTGACGCAACACTAAAAACTATGTATCCATTCCTCTGCTCAGACAAAACTAGTACTGGTGCACTTGTCAACTTCTCCTTCAACAAGTAAAAGGCACATTGACATCTGTCATCCCAGACAAAAGGCACATCCTTCCTTGTCAGCTTTGTAACACTACAAAGTTGAAGTTCTTGATGAACCTCATATAGTAGCCTATCAAACCCTAGAAAAGTAAGTACTTCTGTCAGTGTCTTCAGCTGCTCCCACTCCAACATAGATTCAACCTTCTCAGGGTCCACACAAACTCCCTCTATAGATATCACATGTCCCAGGAAAGACACCTCCTTCAACCAAAACTTGCACTTGTTGAACTTGGCATATAGCTGATGTTGTCTTAAGACGGTCAACACATGACAAAGATGTTTTTCATGTTGTTCATTGTCCCTAGAGTATATCAAGATATCATCTATGAAAACCACCATGAAATGATCAAGAAATAGATAGAAAACCCTATTCATTAAGTCTAGGAACATTATTGGTGCATTGGTTAGCCCAAATGACATTACCACAAACCTATAGTGACCATACCTCATCCTAAAAGCTGACTTAGGTATGTCGTCTGCCTTGATCCACAACTGGTGATATCCTGATCTCGAGTCTATATTCGATAACACTATGGCACCACACAACTGGTCAAACAGGTCATCTATCCTCAATAAGGGATACTTGTTCTTTATCGTCACCTTGTTCAACTATATGTAGTCTATACATAGCCTCATGGACCCATCTTTCATCTTCACAAACAACATAGGAGCACCCCATGGAGATGTGCTCAGTCTAATGAAATATTTCTCAAGTAGCTCTTGCAACTATTTCTTCAACTCTGCCATCTTAGCTGAGGCCATCCTGTATGGTATCTGAGCTATCGACAACATGCCAGGAACTAGATTGATCTTAAAGTCAATCTCTTTGACTGGGTAACACCTGGAAACTCATCTGGGAACATGTCCTCGAACTCATGGACAATTGGCACCTCCTAAATACTAGGTCCTCGTGCCTTAGTATCCACCACATGTGCTAAAAACACTTCACAACCTTGCCTCATCCACTTCTCAGCCACCATCGTTGACACCAAACAGGTTAGAAGAATCTTCTTATCTCCTTGGAAGATCCACATCTCACCACCATCTATGAACATCTCCACCTTGGAATTACAGTCCAAGATTACCTGATACTCATCCAAGGTGTCCAAGATCACATAGTATCCATGCATGTCAAGTGGTATGAGATTCACTTGAATGCTATGTCTTGAGAAAGAAAGGACAAAGGAAGGACACACCTCTCGCAACTCGCCAAAACCAACTAACATGGTTTCCAAGTGAAGACTATCCCATCTATGACTAACAGGCAAAGAACAAATATCAATCATCTCTCGAGTGACAAAAGGGTGTGTCGCACCTGGGTCAACCAAAACAGATTTAAAGTAAGAAGAAGACAAATCAAAATGAAATAACTCCATCTGACATGTCACTACTCACGGATTGACCACTCCTTCCGGATGACTCATGGCATAGAATCTAGCCATTGCATGTTGTCATCCTTGTCCTCTACTGGCCTGAGCTGATGAACCAGCATGCGATGCTTGTCCACGTCCTCAGCCCCCACCACTACTAAACTGATATCTCTACAAGCCCTGTTGGCTCTACCTTAGTTGTTGAGTCACCTCATCATATTTCACAGGGAAATACAAATTTGTATGCCCAACCCGGACACACTTGTAGCACATCCTGCTCTCATACCATGGCCTAGATGACCCTATCACTGATACTAAAACTATATTGTGGGATACTACTGGTGGAAGACTATGGACTCTGCCTTTACTTGGTGACCACTACGTCTATGCACTGGACCTCTATTGTCCTGATGGTGATGAAAACCTAGGATTATTAAAGCCTCCAGAAGACTGTCCCTAGTACTATGTTGATATCTTCTTGGCACTCTTCTCATGCTTCTCAACCATAGAGCGTTCGATCCTCCTGACAGACTCCACAAACATAGAGAACTTCTCACGATTCTCTAAAGCAACCACCAGGATAGACAACTCAACATTCAACACCTTCTCAAACGTCAGATCCTCTCCTCATATGTGGCAACCATATGTGGACAGAACCTCAAAAGCTCCACGAACCTCACCTCATACTTGTCGATAGTCATGGATCCTTGCTTGATCTTCTTGAACTGAGAGATCTTCTCAACTAGATAGGTAAGTGGAAAGTACATGTTGACAAATTGTCCTCTGAACTCCTCCCAACTGATAGCATCACCTGGCCTCTTCTCCTCTTTTATGGTCTACCGGTGGCCAACTCTCCCCTTCAAAAGGTAACAACATGCTTTACTTTATATGCCTCAGGGATACTAAGGATCTTGAAGGCCTTCTCTAACTCCTCCAACCAAAGATCTACATCCGTTGGATCTGCCGTACCAACATACTCAACAGCCACAACATGTTTCAGCCTCTCAAAGGTCTTCCCTGATCCCAATGATTCAACATTAGGAATAGTTTCCCTAGGTTGTAGGGTAGGCATTCTGTCTTCCATGTGTGTCATCGTTATCATGAACTGCCAAAACAAAGAGTGAAAGGCAGGGTTTTCCATCATGGTCGGTTCAAACTAGGGGACCTCAGGCACCCAATCTTCTATCGCATGAACCCTTGCACCACCTTTAGGTGCATCAACACTGCTCTCTATACCTAGACCTGTCAAATTGGGTCATAATATGTGGGCACCCATGGGCAACCCATTTAAACTAGGGTTGGGTCATAAATCTGCCACCTGCTAAAATACCCAAACCCGTACCCACCCGTTTATTTGGCGGGTTTCATGGGTGACCCGTGGGTTACCGGCTTAAATGACCTAATTATATTAAATAGATAGTTGAACTAATTTGATTTGACGTAGAGGATGACATGAACATATTTTAATCCAGTGCAACCTTGCCATTATTTGGGGGCACTTGAAAAAAATTGAAAGAGTTATGTAATACTTTTTCAAATTGTCGAAAACAACAAACGGAAACTAGGAAGTGAACTCTATTGTCCTGTGTTGAGTCTGGTGACTTCCAAATTCAATTGAGAATAGTCAAGTGGAGGACTCTGACGTGTGTGTCCCCTAACCTACCGACCATGACAATGAAGCACAAATAGGTTCTTGGGTGAATGCGGTCACGCAGATAGCCTGCACGACGATGATAGTCTACCACATAGCTGCTCATTGCTTCTCACGCTCAGTACCTAATCGCTCTTTTTCATGGGCCAAATGTGTAAACACAATTGTTTTAGTTAAAGAAATTAGACTTCGAATTTATACCCGACTAATAGAGACATCTGCAACTCAATATAAAATCTTTGCATTAGTGTGGGGTCGAACACAGGGACAAGGAGAATAATAGAATAAAAACATGAAATCTTTGCTTAGTCTAGCCTAACTGAAAGCAATCTTGCGGTGTTCCAATTAAGGAACGGATTTAACCTAATTAAGTAGTGAACCTAAATTATGGAAAATGAAGAAGAAAAATAGATGAATCGAGAAATCAAGATAAAAAGCACTTGGATTGGGTTTCATCAATCACGCCAACCTCAACCACATAAAACCTTCACTCCTATTTTATATACATTCTTTATTTGTTTTGCAAACAGTCATAAGAAAATATATATCCCTTCCTTCTCTCGAGATCCGATCCTATCTAACGGGTTCCCTCTCTCAAGTTAATAACTGAAAGATTGGTGGAAGATAATACGACTTTTGTTATAGCAACTCCACACTCTCGTGAATCATTACTACCCTAAACTCCAAATCTTGTTGAACTCATTATCTCAAACAATATCCATATCCAATGTCGAAGAAAGGTGGCTAATCATCAATCGATGCAATTAAAAAAGAGGAAAGGAACAAAACTTTAAAGAATATATGCCATAAAATAGAAAGATGGACAATTACATGGTTGGGAGGGCCTGACGGCTACTCCCAACCCAAGTTAGGGTTTTAGCCACACATGGCCAAAGAAACAAAAAGAATACAACTAAAGTAAGTCATGATGCAAAAAAGAGAAAGAGAAGATCAATACAAGGGTAGATCGAATGATCGATCTAACAACCTCTCAGTTGATATCTTGGCGGTCGATAGACTTTCTCCTTGTTTGTGATCTTTGTTGACTGAAGGTCAATTAGGTCAATGTTGACTCACGTCTAAATTGATTAAACCCGTGTTTTGATGATGACTAACCATTCCACATATTGGTGTCTAATGTCTCTACTTGAGTGATTTTAGATTAGGTATAGACACACTCCAAGTTGCCTATCTTGATTACAACTCTATCTTTCAAATTGCTCTAAATTGGTATATCCATATCCTGCAATTACTTGCTTTGAGTTGTCTTGTAGGTTTTGATGATGATCACTTTGGATCTCTTGGTTGTGTCTAAAATTGCTTCCATTGTGCTCTAACTTGCTACATCTATCTAGGTGTATATCTTGTTTTGATACAACCTTGAGGTTCTTAGTGGTAATCATCTTTTGGTAAGGATGCATATTTGTATGTGAGTTACATCCTTTCATGCTTCTAAAATTGTGTATCTCTTTGTTTGGATATATCTCTACATCTACTCATAACTTGCTTTATCTTGTGTATCTTTTGGTATCTCTTGCTATGATCTAGATCCTACTAGTAGTCCTAACTTGTGATAACATCTACTAGTAGTTCATATACATGTAGTTCTAACCTTGTTTATAATTGGCATCTGTGCTCATCTATATGCTATGTTATATCTTGTCTCAAACATGCTCAAGCTTGTTCCTTGAATTGCATATCTACTATCTTGAGTTGCTTTCATAACATTGTGATGCAGGGTACAAAGCGCTACATTATATGTAGAAATTGGAGTATTTTTGGATTTTACGCAGATTTTGCTCCAGTTTCAGTTTTTGGTGCAAGACTAGTGTTTTTCATGCAGAAACGACCTTCTGAGCAAGGCTCATCGCTTTTCCATGACCCCTGGCACTTTTTGGGCAAATTATGTCATCTTGAGGGTCAAAATTGTGTTTTATTGTTTTTCTGCAGCACCTTATCTTGCATTTTGGGTTGTTCAAGTATATGCTTTAACTTGCTTTTCTTTCTATGCTTGGACAAGCCCCTATATGTGCTCTTCTACTCTCCTTATATATATTTGTGTTATCTCCTTTCTCTTTAACAAGTGATGTTTCTTATTTCTTCATAACCCCACTTTTTGAAATGACAAAGGGGAAGAAAGGTATGTCTTCTTTTAAAAGAGGAAGAAGGCATGTCTTACATGAAGAGGAGAAGTATGTCCATGTAAAGTGGAAAAGGTAAATGTATGAGTAGAAGACATAGTATTCTATAAATGTTATGAAAGCTAACCATGCAGGAGAAATAGCATCAATTGAGGGGGAGTATGAGAACTCCATGTGCATCAATTGAGGGGGAGCATATGAACTCAATTCTATTGAAACCCCTAGGTTTCTCCATAGGTATGACTTTACTTAAATGCTTTCAATACATTTATGGAATGGTTTGTCTTCTTCAAAAAGGGGGAGAATGTTGACTCAAGGTCAATTAGGTCAATGTTGACTCACATCTAAATTGACTAAACCCGTGTTTTGATGATGACTAACCATTCCACATATTGGTGTCTAATGTCTCTATTTAAGTGATTTCAGATTAGGTATAGACACAATCCAAATGCCCTAACTTGCGCATCTCAAATAGGAGAAAATACAAGTCAAAGTCAATATAAGTGCACGTTTTTGTAATATGATGTAAATCTATTAGAATCATGTTGTAAATCACTTGTAATGATTGTATGACTTGTAATTAAGCTTAGAAAAAATCAGGAGCATTTAGATCGAATGTTTAAGCACTCAAAAGCCATTTTCCAAAATTCACATATGGTTGTTCATCGGTCGAGTTCTATGAGTTGCAAACTCAACTGATCCTGATTGGATCTTGAAAATGACTTTTGATCGGTCGAGTTGTGGTTTCACAGAACTCGACCGATGGAGTAACTGACCAATTCGATTTTCATTGGTCGGTCGAGTTTCCCCAGGACAAACTTGACCGATGGCCTGAATATCGGCTTTGTCTTTTACTCTATCGGTCGAGTTACCCTTGTAGAAACTCGATTGATTGCACTATACAGAAAAGTGCAGAAAAGTGCTTCTAGCCATTGTGGAGTTGCAACAAGTGAAAATATATCTGTTGCAAGCCACAAAATGGCTAGTTTTCATTCTCAAGTGTTCCTAAAGGCTAAGAGGCATCCCCAGCTATAAATAGGACCCCTTGGGCTTCATTCCAAGGTTGAGCATTCAATGCAAACTCTATGTGAGGTTCCTATTATATATTTGAGTGCTTCCTATAGCCTCCTCTCTCTCTCTAAGATTAATCACTTGCTACATCCATTAGAGTGAGTAGGAAATTTGTAAGAGAGCTAGTCCTACATGTATATCTTGTGAGGCTCTCACTTCCACCACCTCCCCATCTCTCCTTTCAACCATGAAGATGAAGGTTCTCTCTCTTGGATAAGAGAGGTGAAGAAGAACAAGGGAAGGCATCCTTTGGTGAAGATCAAGGCTGAAGACTTGGAGCAAGATTGGGTAAGCCCTTGGTGAAGGCAGAAGACTCCTTGCTCAAGTGGGTAAGTCCTTGGTGGAAGCTTCTCCGAGTGAAGGTGGAGTCAAAGGCAGAAGATCCAAGAAGAGTGGGTAACTCCTTGAAGGCTGAAGACTTGTGCGAGAGTAGCTCTATTCACCCCCCCTCTAGAACATCTAATCACCCATCTAGGATCCAACAATCTTGACTTGAGGCAAGAAGATCCTTTAGTAGCTTAGTGATAACAAAGGAACTGACCGGGAGTAGGTTGACAAGACTAGATCAAGAGATCCAAGTGGGTCGACATGTCTTGTCCTTCAGCTCTGGAACTTGAGAAAGTTTGGCGATAGCCTCTCGGTGCTCAGACTCCAAAAAATTCAAGATGCCTGAGACAGATGCACTGGGGGCATATTTATAGGGTTAAGGTTGTCAACCTCTTTCCATCAATGTCGATGGTTTCCTATCATTGGGTTTATTGACGACCAAGTCGACAATGGATCTTTTACAATCTTTGTCGATTGACATACATGTCAATCTCTTCTTGTTGTCAATAGAGTACTTGCTTGCAAATAATCTGTCGACCTTACTATCGATAGGTTTGTCAAGGTGACTCCTCAACAGTCATCTCTAGGCATCGATAATGCTATCGACGTAATCTATCGGTGGAATGATTTGACAGGACTATCAAGTGTCCTCTGCTCAATAGGTATGTCAAGCACTGGATCGATAGAATCATACCGAAAAGAGTCTGTCGGTGTCAATGGGTCAGGTTGTCGATGTTGCATCGATAGAGGTGAGTTTTCCCCTTTTTGCTCGACACTCCTTCCCTTAACAGATGACTGTCGAGGTACTTCAATTGTCTGGATGACACTCGATAAGTCTATTGGGCTTGGATCAACAAACTCTTCTCAACCCTTTTGGCCATACCTTCTTGTCGACTGGTTGATCGACAGACTGAAGAGAGGTCTTTTGATCAATTAATTAGATTTTATCGATTTCACTTGATTTGCGTCCAATTCCTTCAAATGTCACCAAAACTGATTCAGAATGAAATATTTAAGTAAACTAGAATGAAATGGGTAAATCTAGACATCTAAATATTATTTATAATGACTTTTATTATGTAAAAGACTATTGAAATTGCCCCAAAACTAATGTTATCAACTCCCCCAAACTTAGATTTTAGCTTGTCCTCAAGCTAATGGAATCTTTATTTATTTAATAAGTCAAACAAAGAAAAATCCAGAAATTACTAAAAGCATGAGTTTATACAATCCTCTTAATTAAGCTAATCTTTATCCAAGATTTCATTATGTCAACAACTTCTCTGCATTTGTTTTTGCCTAATGCTTGTCTCCCATGTATCTGTCACTTTGTCAAAGTAGCTTTCACTCTCTCTTAGGTATTTATGTGGAGAAATTAGATAGGCTTATGGATATTCCTTTCTTCCTTTGGGTCATTCAAGTATAGGTCTGTTTAGATAGGCGAGTGATCCTTGAATTCCAAACCATATGGTTTTAGAGTAGTGATTGCACATCCTAAGTATCACTGCCTCGAATTGCAATACCTTTCAAATGAACTTCAATAGAGAGAGGTATAGGTTATAGAGACTAAATAAAATCGACATATTTGCATTCCTAAGCGCAACACTACACCTTTTCAAATAGCTCTAATTCATGGGATGTCCCTCTAATTCTTTTTCACTCCTTATTCTTTTTGGGACAAAACATTCAAAAGATAGCACGAGGTAGCTCTTTCTTTGTTTTTGTATCAATATACCTTTGACAAGCTCAGACTTTATTAATTATATTCTTTTTATAAGAAACAATTAATGACATCATAAAAGATAAATAACGTTTTGCTAAGAAGAAAATATAAAAGTTGTATCAGTAACCAAAATATTTTTGTTTTGAAATGTCATGTATAAGGGGATAGTTCAGGGACAAGCTAGAATCTTTGTAGAGGGAGTTTTTCCATCAACTGCATCTTCATTTCACAAACATTTTAAAATTGGTAAATGGAAATAAAGAAATTATGAAAAGGAAATAAAGGAAAAGAAAAAGGAAAGGAAGCAAAGTTTGTGATACAATGGATACCTACTCACGGGATTACACCCCCCAAACTTACAACACACACTATCCACAGAGTGTGAAAAAGAAAGGAAAATAAAATGTAAACACGTGAGTTTGTTAGTGAAGGTCCACTGTTTCCCATGAAGACTTGAGTAGCATCAAAGTGTAATTTCCTAGAAGGCAATGATAACTATCATTGTGAGTTTCTTCAACAATAGCATGGAGAACTCCAATGGTGTACATACAGTGTAGAATGTAGAAGACACAATCATTGGACATCATACATTGTTGTGGACAATGATGCCAAAATCTGGTTATCTTCCATCTTCTTGGTTCCTGAGAAGAATAACCATTGTTGAATTCACAGATTAGTGGAATAAGCACCTTAGAACATGCATCAGCAATACTTTCGTGTGTAATACATATTAGCACTGAGTATTTAGGGTCTTTAGGATCAAAAGAAGAATTTGAACTATTGTAGAGCACGACCTCCCTTTCACAAGTAGAGATAGCAAGCAAAGTCCAATGTGCATCATGAAGAATAGGGACAAATATATAATGAGGAATAGATTCATGTAGCTGTCGAAGCAGAAGATGTTTTTCACCTAAATCAGAGTCTCGACAAACATCATTGACAAGATCTGGACCGACCATATAGACATCATCAACATCCTTACGGATAAGGGATTAGTAAGCTACCATGAGGCAATGAGATAAACATCCTCACAGTTGAAGGGTCTCCAGGAGGTCGTCTTTCATGACCAAAAGGTCATCTCTACTAAAAATGACATGATTTCCACCAAGCTTGAAGCGGTGCATCAACATCGTCAGTTGAGGAAGAGAAGGTTCGTAACATGTACTTCGGTCAAAATTCTCAAAACTTGGCTCTATAGTGGTAGGGCCATATACCAAAAATGGTTCAAGCTCATCAAGGAATTTTAGTATATCTGAAGCTTCTCTAACTTTTGTAGTTGTTGTAATAGTAGCAGGAGGTTTAGTGACAATAGGTGATGGTGTGATCTGCCCTTCTTCTGATTCTTCTTTCTACAAGACTTCTCAGAAGGCCGCCTTTGTCGGGTGAGGAATAAGTGGATAAAGATCCCTTAGGTTTTCTGATAATTCAGGATCCTGAAAGAAGTGTGTGTCGTGGATGACTTCCATAGCATGATGTCCATGAAGAGGCGTGAAGCCAATTGGGTCCATGCTAGAAATAGGAGTTTTATAATTGAGGGCTTCCATGACCCGAAGAATGATGAAAGCACTATTATTGTGCTCAGGATTGTGATGGAAGGTGAGTGGTGTAATTACATAGTTAGTCAAGTTAGGTTGATAATATGGGACTTCTCGAACAACTCTTTGAAGTTGAATTGGGATATGAGGCAGCTTTTCAATAGCATGATCTCAAAATCACATATCTGAATGTGCCAACGTTTCAATGCACATGTTGTACAGTGTAATCTGATTTTTGTTCAGGTCAACAACGCACAAGAGACACAAACCTCTGAAATGAAAGGGTAACAAGATCACCCTTGTCTTTTTATATTCAAGCTTTGCCTGTAAGGTCAAAACAACTTGAGTCTTCAAACAATTCTTAAACAAGCAACTTGCAAAAGAATGAGTGTCATTATAATATGTCCAGTCCTTATCACTAGGAATGACGTCTTCTAGAATACTTAATACAAGGATGGGGAACATTTTTCTGTTGACTTTGGCAGGTTTGTGAAAAAGATGTCAAAAATCATCTTGAGAGAGGGTGATGGAACGTTTGTTATAGATAATGTGGCTTCCATCACGTTGATCGTCCAAAATGTCTTACAAGAAAAAGATGTCATGAACCTACATTCCCTTCAAGCAATCTGGATCGAATCCACTCATTTTTGGAGGAAGCTAAGGTGGAAGTGGCAACAAAGGTTCTGGAAAAATGGGTTCCCAAAGACAAGGAGGTGTGACTGACAAAACAATGGAGAGATCACCATTATCGTCATCAGAAGAAACTTCTTTATTGTCAGAAGGACTTATAGCATCATCTTCAAGGTCCATGTGTGTCATATAAACCCCAACATATATGTCTTCCTCTATATGTAGACTAAGTAAAGAGCATATTGGGCTTAGATTGAGCAATGCTTCATCAAGTTTCTATTTCATCTCCCTTTCAAAAATATCTTAGGACAATGGTGGAGATGGAGGAGGAATATTTTCGGATGGTCTATCCTCAGAAGGGATGATAATAGGTTCTGTCTCAAACTGAGGTAGGCCATCCATTGAAGGTCGTGGTGGATGAGATATATGAAGGCCATTCTTTGACAGCGGTTTAGCGGAGCTGAAAAATGATTCAGACACGTGGGAGATGGATTCTCATAATGACCCAGTGGCCCGATCAGGAGAGTGGTGACAAGCATCTTCACTCATAGTATCGATGACATACGAATTACCCTCGGCAAGATAAGAGGCCTAGCATGATATGCTTTGTTGATGGACGTTATGGCTTCATAACACCTTAAGTGGTAGGTGTTGATGGAGACGTGTTGCCCGTCATGGCTTGATGTGTTGCTAGCTTGTTACCTTGGGGGCGTTGTAGCCCAACACACCTATATCTGTCATACCCTTGAGAAGCGTTGTCGATATGTGATGTGTTGTCCAGCATGAGGAGAGCTTGATGTGTTGTTGAAACCCTAAGCAATTTGTTACCTTGTGATACTTGACACGCAAGCGTTGCCCAATACCTTATTACCCATCACCTTGTGATGCTGACACACACATGTGTTGGACGTCACTTGCGGCGCCCATCACACCTTGTGAGGGTGTTGCCCGACAGACTAGGTTGTGCCCCATACCATATCCTTGAGGTGTTTCACCCAATACCCCATAATGATAAACTGATACACCATCCTAGTTGGTAGGCCAACACCGTGGTTGCTCTTTTAGTATATACCCTAAACTGATAACCTACTTGGTGTGGATGCCTGACACATCTAGGTTTAACCTGATACCCTATGTTGTAACCCTAATTGATATCTTGTGATGGTGTTTTTGATATACCATGTTAAAGATAGGGTTAAGTGATATACCATGTTAAAGATAGGGTTAAGTGATAAGATGTGATCCCATATGGAGTGGTCGTATGTATGATAATGAGAATCATGTTTCTGTGTCTCATAACATACCTCCTAACACGTGCCATAATGATGAAAGTGATGATCTAAGAGTGGTTGTTGATCCAAACTTGTAAACCCTAATTGAGTACAGAGAAACCCTAAACCTAAGATATAATGTGATTGGCATGAATTCTATGAAATGGCGGTGTTAATGATGTACTACCTTTTGTTATCAGTTTCTAACCATGCAAGTAATATCAGTTGATATAAATAGCCAGGTATGAGCTATGATGGTTATGATATGTTTGAATAAGCCTTGTGAAGCACATGTAATGTGGTAACACAGAAAAAGGAGGAAATGGTCTTATGATCTGATGATGGCTTGATGCCTTGTATAACGATTTCCTCAGTGATGAGATTAGGGGTTGTCACCCTAAGATATGTAGTCCTTGTAATGGACACATGTTAAAAGATAGGTAGGAAGTGATGATTTGATGTGGTCCTTATACATTTCACTATGTTATAGTGATATGTCATTCCCTTATTTATGTAGAATTTGTTTAGAGATTGTACGTTGTAACTTGACTGATGTTGCAAGATGCTTAAATTGGCCTAATTAATCAAGTGGGATCTAATAGTGTAGTTTGCCTTGTGCCATATATCCATTCAGTCTCAACACTTGTTGAATGGTAAAACAAGTTTAACTTGGAGCGCATATTGTTGAATATGCAAGGTACAAGTTGAGGCATCTCATTGCATCCTGAATGTATACATATGGGATTGGCTACGGTCATACCCCAATAAGAGTAGAGTTGTAGTTGTTGCTCAATTTGAGATATAGGAATGGTTGCGCTCATATCCTAATAAAGAGTACAACTGCGGTCGTAACTCACTAGCGTCGTGACCTGTACCAAGGCGGGCTAGATATGTAAAATTGGACTATAATTCGCTGATAGTAGTCTGACTAATGATGTCACTGCCAATATTCTTGTACTGATCGAGGGAATGAGGTTGTGAATTCTGGCTCTTCTACTAGACCTTCTATGGAACTAATTTTGACTTATCAAGTGGTCGGTTGGATTTGGGTGGAATGACTCAAATCCTTAGGGAATAATAAAATACGTAATCAGCTGTGTAGTATAATTGTATAGGATCAAAATATGAAAACATTGTATGTGGCCTTGCTTTATATTTATACCATGTTGTTAATAGGAAATATACATGTTCTTCATATTCCTTTTAAATTGTTAAAATGTTTCATAAATTCAAACAATATATACTAACTACGTATTTCACATGGTTGTAATTATACTACTGCTTAGTTTATCTTATCTTTGATAATAATAGAGTTGGTGGTGTGTTATATCTCCTGTTGAGATTTGGAATCTCACCTTGTGGGTTTCCCACACCCTTTTTAGGTGGACAAGCATGAAGAGGTAGAGATCGTGCAACGGAGGTTGAGGAACAACAGGAGGACCAGTAGCTGACAAGGTTAGCAGTGTTGTTGGATGTCTTTTTGTTGATAGAGTCATAGAGTCGTCCATGTACATTCAGGTCTTTGGGAATGTTTTGCAAACATGCTTTCTTTATGTGGCTGGCTTGTATACCTATTGTGTACAGATGTGGTGGAATCATGTATATATGTTCTGGAAAAGTTCTTTGGTTATAGGTTGACAACATGCTTTGTATATGCTTTGAGGCATGAACGTACTTATATGTGAATGTTCTTGTTGTTTGGCTATTTTATGAAAAAGGTTTTAATTTATAGTGTTTTTTGATAATACGCTTGGTAATCCCTCTTTCGCGGTTTTGTTTTGAGATATCTCACTTTGTGTGGCACGGGGCGTCATAGGTTTGGAAAGGGCATCCACTTTGATGCTTTTATAATCACATTGTAAATCAAGGAAACCAAGGACTGAATTCAGGTGTTGGGTCAATTTTAGGTGAAAATATGTTTAAATTGAGATCAAACTTGTCAGTTTCTATTAGACATTATTCAACATACATATTAATAACTACGTGAAACCTATCCCATTCTTGAACACCAAATCCCACTAGTAAGCATATAATGCATGTTCAGTTTTTCAAGAAATTTTTAAAAATATTTCCTCTTAGTTCCCTAAGTACACTGATTTTGATGGCTATATACCAACCTAGATATGTACACAAAGAACACACGACAAAACAACTACCAAAAATATCTTTCCAAACACACATTATACACTCACACAATAAATGAGATTATGCGTTTAAGAACAATCACAAACTAGAGACTATCTATGATTACTCCTCATGAGTAAATCTTAGACATGTTACTAGGCAAAAAGAATGTGTTTATAATTATCAGATGCATATATAATTGGGGATAACATACATGTGAGTTTAGTCTAGATCATGTCAGTGTAAGACCCCTGACCTATTTTTGGGTTAACCCTATTTTCTTTGCTTTATTATGGCTTAGAACCTTTCTCTAATCCTTTGATATGATCTAAGAGCTTGTGTAGAGCTTAAGTCTCTAGTTTGAGCTTGTTTGGATGATGTTTGAGCTTTTTGTGCTTGTTTTGGGACAAATTGCAATTTACCCATTTGTGAGGGTTATCTTGAAATTTGTCACATCTAGAGTGTTCCTTCTCTCTCTTGATTTCTTGAGAGAGAGTGTGGTGGTTCGGGGTCAAGACAATTTGTTTTATTGTGAGGTGTGTCTCAACCTAGATGTGTGGTGGTCTTTTGTCTCGACCAAGACATGTGCTTGGGCTTTGTTTTGACCTCCCTTGGAGTGTCTCGACCGAAACCATATGTTGGGGACCAAAGGTGTTCGAGACCCAAAATAGGTTATATCACCAGCTTGAGCATGCAATTTTTAGTGGTTGCATGTTATCTTCTTGGATGGACAAGTGTCCCTTGGGTGTCCTTAGGTGTTTACATGTCATCCCTCACCATACTTCTCTCTTCATTTGATATGTAAACCCTCTTATCTCCATGCAAGTGATCCTTTTCAGCCATTATTCTTATGCCTTCCCTTTTTCTCGTTCTTGGAGCTTGGTGGAGCAAGAAGGTGTTGTTCTTGGTGCTTTGAAGGTGGTTCAATCTTGCATGTGGTGCCTTGAAACTAGATCTTCCTTCTTGTGGTGGATTCTTCCCTTGGTAAGTAGTTTTACCATCATGACCACGTTTTCCTTTGGAATCTCCATTTTCTTATTCCTTTTCCTTGTCCATAGACTAGGGTTCTACCCTATTGGTCACCTTGAGAGAAACTCCTCTTCACAAAGGCCTTAGACTATGGACTTTCTGTGGCGGTAACTAGTGGGATGATGTTTTCTTTTCTTTTCCCCCTTTCTTCTTTGGTTTGGATTAGGGTTTCCTTGCCCTTTTTATTGATCTATCTTTTAACCAAGGTGTGCTTATTTTTGGAAGTGATCTTGTGGACAAAGTGGATATTCTTGTCAGAGCTTCCTTCCCTCTTTTGGAGCTTGCTTTCCCTTCAAATAGGCAGGTTACATAACACATTACTCTCTCTATTATTGCACCTTTCATACATGCATGTTGTTGTTTCTCTCTCTAAAATGTATCCCTAATGTGCTAGTAGATGATACCATGCTTTAGATCTTGTTTGATAGTGATTAACATGCAGTTTGCTTAGAATCCAAAACCCTAATTCCTATGTACATGTTTCTAAGTGATTTTTGAGAAGATGATCTTGCATGCATCTCAAGCTTTGGTTTTGTCGCTATGTTTTAAGGTCAGCCATCATGTTTCCCTTGGGGCTTTGAGTGTTTTCACATACATGTTGTGGTTTGGTTTTCTCTCTCTTAGGTGGTTTTGCTCGTTGATCTTCAAGATGGCACTTCTAGGGTTTGATGATTATGGGCACATGAGAGATGATTTTGGTGATGCATGGTTTTCCTACTGTTTATCTTTGTTTTGGTTGAGCCAGCTTTTGTTTTGGGTCGAGACATACATTCCTTGGTTTTCTCTTTGGGTCGAGACACATGGGCCTTGTTTTGATCTTCATCCTTTTTGTTTGTGTTGGTTGGTCGTAGCTCCTATTGTGGTTTTGATCGAAACACTGCTTTGGTTGGGTTGTAACGCCTGTTGTGGTGGGGGCAAGATGCTATTTGTTGCTTGGGTCATGACATATGTTTCTTACCGGTAAAATGTTGTGCTATGTTGGGGACATCACGGTCGAGATTTTGAGTTGTTGAGGGTCGAGACATCATTTGGTGTTGGTTGTAACGATGGGTCGAGACGCCTAACGGTGGTGTGTCACGATCGTGTCCAAGTGTTGGGTGTTGCGGTCATGACCAAGATAGATGGTGTGGTCGAGACCTGATCTTGACACCATGCTTGCATGGTGGTCGAGACACATGGTGTCTCGATCATGATCAGGGTGATGTGTCTCGGTCGAGACACACTTATGTTGTGTGTATGGTTGTGTGACACATGTATGGATAATGGTTGGTCGTAACACATGCATAACAATGAGATGTTACACGTATACATGTACATAGCTAGTGCCTTTGATCTAATATTCCTATCATGTTACTTAATGAGGTGTTATAGACAACATGTTCTAAGGAAATGGGAGAAGGTGTATCTAGGGTTTGGTGGTCTCTTATAAACCCTAATCAACTACATGTAACCCAAACCTTAATATTGATAAAAAATGATGTGTTTGATATGTCTCACTTGGAGTGGTTACTATTTTGTGATACTTTCTCTCTCCTATTTATAAATATCTAACCTTTCAGCTGATAAGTATGCCATAGCTTGTGTAGGCTATGGTGATGATTATATAAAATAGAGGGGTGATTATGCACATTGATGAGGCAGGATGTGATGATGGACATGGAGGGTTTATGTGATTGGGTCCTATAACTTGGTGATGGCTTAATGCCTATTGTGAGGTGGTAACCTCTAGTGATGTGAATGAGGGATTTATGTCCCATAGTGATGTGACATTAGTAATGGCCTTGTGAATGGCAGTGCTACAAGTATTATGTGGTGATGGTGTGGCAAGTTCATACCTTATAAATTTTATATATTCTAGAGTTGTACTATACCGGCCCCTTATTCCTATAAAGTTTGTTATGGCTTTATACATTGTAATTTTATTGATGCTAAAATTCACCCAATTGGCTTAACTAATCAAGTGAAACCTAATCATGTAGGCGCCATGTGTCATACATCATTTCCAATGTCAGCTTTAATTGTTGGATTGGTGAAACAAGTATAACTTGGAGCACATATTTTTTTAATATGTGGGGGTGCAAGTTGAGTATCTCCTTGCATCTGCAATTATAGGTTGTGTGAGACAGCCATGTGTGAGATGATCTCCTTGTGATATGGATGGCCATGAGTGAGAAAATCCTTCTTTTTCGAACGACTATATGTGAGCCTATTCTTCTAGCATTGTTACATGTACCAAGGTTGGCTAGGTGTGATTATATATGTGGATGTCCATGATTGGGCCAATCCTTGAGCTTGACTATATGTCATTGTTGTAGTTGATTGATATGTATCTGTGGTGTTTTCTCTTGTGCTGACCAAGAGGTGTGGTGAGTTCATGGATTGAGGATCTTCCATTGACCTTGTATGGCACTGATTTTGACTTAGCAGTGGTCGGTTGGATTCGGGTGGTATGACTCAAACCCTTAGGGCAATAATGAAAGATGTAACAAGGTCGTGTAGTATATATTGCTTAGGGTCAAATACAAATAACATTGGTTGAGCCATTTGCCTTACCTATTTACTGATTTCTTGTATCATAAGGTGGTAAGAGAAGTCAATTGTTATACATGTTCTTCATATTCTTTTTTGAATACTAATTGCTCTACTGTTTGGTGATATTTGCCTATTTCTGCCTAATCTGCATTATCTGTTGGATACATATCATTCAGTTTATTCTGCTCAACCTGCTATGTACCTTTATTACTCGCTTAGTTCTCTGTGCTTTAATAGATGTTGGTAGAGAGTTATATCTCTTTCCTAAACTTTTGGTCTCACCCCATGGGTTTCCACATGTTTTAGGTGGTCGTGCATGAAGAGGTAAAGATCGTGCAACTGAGGAAGAGCAATAGTAAGAGCAGTAGCTGATAAGGTTGGATGTGTTGCTAGTCTTTTGATGTTAGAGTCCTAGAGTTGTCCCTATACACTCAGGTCTTTGGGGGTGTTCTCGTGTGTTTTGTGGTTATGTTATCGATGTGAGGCTTTTGTCTTGTAAGCCATGTAGATAAGATTTGGCATGTGTATATGTACATATGTGAAGCAAGTATCTCATTTTACAGGTTGATGATAGGAATGATGATGCAAAGTGATGTAAGCACCATGATATATGTGTTAAATGATGCATGTGTCTTGTTGAGGACTTATATGTAATAAGTTTTAGGCTTATGGTGGTTTTGCTAAATCAATTTGAAATTCCTATGTTTTCCGGTAATCTGCATGTTTAGTTTTAATTATGCTCTTGGGTTTGAGTTATCTCGTTTGTGGTGCGTTGAGGCATCACAGTTAGGGTTGGTATCAAAGCTTTAGGTTCACTGAGTCTACAGGGACCTAGGACTAGGGTTTGTGTCTATTCTAGTGTTCTCTAGTTTGTCTTATAGTGACTTCTGCTTATGCAGAAGAAGAAGAAGAAGAACAAGATTCGAAAAGATGGCTGGAGAACAGGAAGAACATGCTGCAAATAGACCTGTCAAATGGGTGTGTGGTTTGGGTTAGGCTTGGGTCATTGTAGGCATGAATCTCACGGGTGTGGGTCAAAAAGACAAAATTATAAATAGGTGAACCAAAGATAGACCCAAACCCGACCCAACGGGTTTTGGGTCGACCCCCGACTGCCAATATAAAAGAGCAATCATATTTGTACATTGTTGTGAACATATACATTGTAAACTCCATTTATTATTTCCAACAACATATTATATGAAGTGTACACCTAAAAACCTATAAAACTCATCTAATTACAACTGCCTAATGCATTATCATGACATCATTTACCAGAAATCATCATAATGTAGTTTACTTTAATGCTAAAAGAGTGCAACTGGCTTACTGCATAAACAAATAGGATGATACACATCGATTTAGAACAAATTGTTGTTCCTTGCTGCATCTAATTTCCAAACAACACAAACACTCATAACAACAAACAATACATACAAAACTTGGCTGCCGAATATTATTGCAACCAGAAATAAATAGATTATAGAAGAGCCAACTTGATAAGAACGTCTAGGACATTTATGCGGATAAATCTATTTCAATGACAAAGTTTCCAAAGCCAATTTAAATTTCCTAACTCAGGAGCCTACTTTCCAACCACAACAAAGATGAGCGGTAGATAATAGAAAAATTCTTGAGTAGAGGATGGAAATGTAATTACAGGTTCAAATCAATCACAGAAAATTCCAGAAAATGAAGGCCATCTCATGTGTACCTGGCTATGAGCTTTAGAACTAGTTCTTCCTTTGCGGGGGACTTTTCCAACAATAGTTGATGTAGGAACTATGGAGTAGTGCATGAAGAATAAGACAGAGTTAATCATGACTGGATGAGGGGACACGTCAGTGGTGATAATGTTATGACAATGTCAGGGTAAGATAAGCGGAGGCACTAATAACTGATGTGGGTTTTACTACACTAACAAACTCACTTAGGGCTGAAATCCCTAAGTTTTTACCAAAACTTGTGAAATAGTACCACCCACAAGTGGACGGGTCTTATCACAATATAGTTAAGGATCAAATCCCAAGGGACAACTTTTTTAAGAATCTTCCTAGTTGAATCTGGATCGACCAAGACCAATATTTAGAACAAAGAGTTGGTTTGGGTTTACTTAAACTAATTGTAAGGAAAGTAAAATAGTGGTATGAAAATTGAGTTTAGATTAAAGATGGGAATCATTGGGGTGGAATCGGGTTTCACCACCACTACACATGCAAACACATCCAAAACACATCCAGGAAAGATACAACTATCCAAATGGAGTAGCAAACCATCCGTTAGGAAATAGAGTTTGCGTAAGCATCTCCATGGGATCGTCGTCTCGTCACCCACGGGCCATACACTTACTACTCCAGAGATATCCCTTCGGAAGTTCTCGTCCGGGCATCAACCATGTTAATTGTAATTCAAATCCTAAGTATTGAAGTTCTCGCAACAAAGGAATATAATAGATCATGCAAGGAAGGTAATCAATCCACATAGCATGCATTAAATGATTAACAACGAAATGGAAAGTTATATACAAGCTATGGAATGTTATAAGATGAACATGTAAGCACGGGTAGAGGGGCTAGTCCCCACACCCCAGTGAAAAGGACTACTCGCTCCTCATGATAGAAACAAAAAGAATAAGAGAGAGGTAATATTATGCCATGGTCATGGTGAAGAAGATGATCACATCTCGGTGGAGGAACAATCTTCTACATGACGGCGGGGCAGATTTAGATGAAGAGGGGAAGATCACCAAGGCAGATGAGGATGATCTTCTCTCCTTCTTCCTTCTCTTCTCATGCTCTTGCTCATATGAGATGGAGTGGTAGATGGTTGATGGATGAAGGTGCTACAAGTCTGAAATCCCACCACTTTCGGGGCAACGAGATAGATCTTGGTGGAGCAGAGATGGTGGAGTAGCAAGGACACACATAGGTGGTCTTTGGCAGTGGAGATTGTCTTCCTTGGCTGGGCACAGAGCGACAGCCTGTCGGCATCATGGAGCAGAAGAGATTCCGCAAATGAAGGAGGGGTCATGTATTTATAGGTGTAGATCTAGAGTGCACTAACTTAGAAGTCGTGGTCAAAGTGATTACCGCAGTCGAGACACTGGTCGTGATCGCAGTCAAGGTCACAATCGCGGGTTGTGGTCGAGGTCATGGTCTTGGTTGAGGTGACATGCCACAGTCAAGCTAGTGTGGGCCTTGGTCGAGGTGGCATGTCGCGGTCGAGGTGGTGCGCCACAGTCTAGGTGGTGTGCTTGGCCACGGTCGTTGTTGTATGCTTGGCTGCTGTCACATCATCCTTCTTCTTGGCCATGGTTGCAACATCATGGAACAAATCCACCTCTGCGGGGGTGGGGGTGGTATTGATATGGGTCGATGGGCCTGCGTCGATGAATCCTCTGGCAAATGAGGATGCTCTCTGATGAAGGAAATGGCCATCGAAAAAAGGGTCCAAATTATTGAAAGTTTCTTGGGCCCGCTAGTTAGTTAGCGGGACCACTACCTCCTACACTTGTACACATAGTGTGATGCTTAATCCTTCAATGGAGATGAATGGATTGGATCAAAACTCTAAATAATCATATGAAATAGAGGAAATTTGTATATGAGCAGATTTAGGGGTATATGAGAGCTTTCATTGCAAAACAGGGCCAAAAATGGCGACAAGAACTAAGATGAATATGCGTTCATCAATAACATCAGTTTTGGGGCAATTTTAATAGTCTTTTACATAATAAATGTCATTAGAAATAATACTTTGATGTCTAGATTTACCCATTCATTCTAGTTTACTTAAATATTTAGTTCTGAATCTATTTTGGTGACATTTGAAGGAATTGGACATAAATCAAGTGAAATCGATGAAATATGATTAATTGATCAAAAGACCTCTCTTCAAACCGTCGATCAACCGGTTGATAGGAAGCTCTGACCAAAAGGATCAAGAAGAGTCTGTCGATCCAAGCCTGACACACTTATCGAGCATCAACCGGACAAATTGAAGTACGTCGACAACCATCTGTCAAGGGAAGGAGTGTCGAGTAAAAAGGGGAAAACTCACCTTTGTCGATGCAATGTTGACAATCCGACCTATCGACACTGACATACTCTTGTTGGTATGATGCTATCGATCCAGTACTCGATAGACTTGTTCAGTAGAGAACCCTCAATAGTCCCATCAAATCATTCCATGGATAGATTGCGTTGACATCATTATCGAAGCCCAGAGATGACTGTCAAGGAGTCACCTCGATAGACCTATCGACAGTAAGGTCGATATATTATTTGCAAGCAAGAACTTTGTCGACAACGAGAATATATTGACATGTCTGTCGATCGACAAAGATTGTAAAAGATCATTTATCAACCTGGTCGTTGATAGACCCAACGACAGGAAACCATCGACATCAATGGAAAGGGGTCGACAACATTAACCCTATAAATACGCCCCCAGCACATTCACCTCAGGAATCTTGAATTTTTTGGAGTCTAAGCGTCGAGAGGCTTCCGCCAAACTTTCTCAAGTTCCAAAGTTGGAGGACAAGACCTGTCAACCCACTTGGATCTCTTGATCTAGTCTTGTCGACCTGCTCACAGTCAGTTCCTTTGTTATCACCAAGAAACTAAAGGATCTTCTTGCCTCAAGTCAAGATAAAAAATGAGGAGAAAGTATGTCGACCGCCAAGATATCAATCGAGAGGTTGGTAGATCGATCATTCGATCTACCCTTGTATTGATCTTCTCTTTCTCTTTTCTGCATCATGAATTACTTTAGTTGTATTCTTTTTGTTTCTTCGGCCATTTGTGGCTAAAACCCTAACTTGGGTTGGGAGTATCCGCCATGCCCTCTCAACCATATAATTGTTCATCTTTCTATTTTATGGCATATATTCTTTAAAGTTTTGTTCCTTTACTCTTGTTTGATTGTGTCGATTGATGATTAGCTACCTTCCTTCGATGTTTCATATGTATATTGTTCGAGAGAATGAGTTCAATGAGATCTAGAGTATAGGATAGTAATGATTCATAAGAGTGAGGAGTTGCTATAACAAAAGTCATATTATCTTTCGCTGATCTTTTGGTTATTAACTCGAGAGAGGGAACCCTGTTAGATAGACATCTGCTCATATCTCGAGAGAAGGAAGGGACATATATTTTCTTATGACTGTTTGCAAAACAAATAAAGAATGTATATAAAATAGGAGTGAAGGTTTTATGTGGTTGAGGTTGGCATGATTGATGAAACCCAATCCAAGTGCTTTTTATCTAGATTTCTCAATTCATCCATTTTTCTACTTCATTTTTCCATAATTTAAGTTCCCTGCTTAATTAGGTTAAATCTGTTCCTTAATCAAAACACCAAAAGGTTGATTTGGGTTAGGCTAGACTAAGCAAAGATTTCACATTTTTATTCTGTTATTCTCCTTGTCCCTACATTCGACCCTGCACTACTGCAAAGATTTCGTATTGAGTTGTGGATGCCTCTATTAGTCAAGTATAAATTCAAAGTCTGGTTTTTTTAACTAGGACAATTGTGTTTACACATTTGGCCAATGAAAAAGAGTGATCTACTTTTGGTTCCATTGTTGGTGACAAGGCATCAGATAACCACTAAAAACCTGGGGTCTACTTCACACTAGTCATCACTTTTAAATTTTGCAAAACGTTTATTAGCAAACCTCTTCTACTGCCTATTTTCTATAATATTGGTTAGGTTTCCAATCTTAGACTCTAATTCATTTAATATTTCCATCTATAGGTAGTCTCTTCACATCTCTAACCAATCCTGGAGTTCCTCGTTGAATATCTAGAGGCATATATTCTCCTCGTAGATCCAATGGCAGCACAAGGTCCCCCTGACGCAAATGTTCTTGAGGAAAAGCCTTCTCTGTTATCCTTAGTCACATGTCGTGTTAATGATGACCAAGATCCTATAGTTCTCCCTCGCATACCAACGGCAAACTTTGAGTTAAAGCATGGATTCATCAGTATGATCCAAAATCAGATGTTTGGGGGAACTTTATGGAAGAAAATCCTTATCACCATATAGACGCCTTCAAGAACCTCTGCAATACTATTAAGGTGAACAGAGTACCGCAAGATGTTATCTACATGAAAGGTTTTTTATTCTCTCTCAAAAACAAAGCCCTACAATGGTATCTATCTCAAAATGGCATCACATCGTGGTAACAACTATTTGAAGCCTTCGTAAACAAATTTTACCCAGTGGAGAAGATGGTAAGATGCAAGCTAAAGATTACCAATTTTAGAGAAAAGGCTACTGAAATCCTACATGATGCTTTGGAAAGATATCAAGAATACTTAAGAGACTACCCTCATCATGGATATGATGAAAGGTTTATCATCACCACCTTCTATGAAAGCCTTACTTTGTCAATGTCTCTAAGCACTGCAGCTGGCAGTGACTTCATGAAACACGATGCTGACACCTCTAAAGATATAATCAATAACATGACATCTCTCCAAGCGGGTCGAGATTTTGACAGGAGTTCTTCAGCGACCGTGTTCTCCGCCAGCGAATCCTTAGTCTAAGCTATTAGAGAAATTGAACAACAAACTAGACAAAATGGCATCTGACTTCTAGAATCTGAAGGAAATCAATTCCAAACACATTACTGAGGCATCCATAAAGTGTGTACATGTGGATAAGGAGGTCATGATATTGATCACTATATCTACACACATGAAATAGAAGACACACAAACTGAGAATGTGTCTTGTGTGAACTAGAAACAGACTGACCATCCTGGATTCTCTTATGGGAATACCTATACAGTAGAAAACTCATTTCAACTAAATCATTCTTCTCAAGCAACGGGAAGAGGGCAAGCCGTCGGAAGAGGCATGCCACCTGAATTTCAACAAAATAGATCTCAACCACAACATCAGGGAATATTCAATGGGCAAAGGGGGAGCTTTTTCAACAACATCAAAAGTATACCAGTCGTCTGGAGTCTTTAATAGAAAAGATGGGGGAATGTCTCATGAGTAACAAAAACAAACTAGCAAACATGCAGATACAGATGAGCACAGTGAATACCCAAATAAGTGATCACCAAACTCATAATCAGATGATCGATCAACAATTAGCTTCTATTGTTGCGTCGATTGGAAGATCATAGGGACAATTCCCATCTAACACTGAACAAAATCCCAAGAATGAAACAGTGAGAATGGCCACACTCTGCTCTGGGAGTTCTACTTCAGTTGCACAACCTAAAGCAGCAATCATTAAAGGAAGCATCAATAACCCATAAGATGTCTAAGTATGCAAAAAGTCAAAAGGAGCCACAAACTCTATTCTATCATTAAAAGTGATAGAGATTCCCACTAGATCCCATTATCTACATTGCTTCATTAAGGCACAACTCGAAAAGAGGTACACCAAATTCCTTGACACCGTTAAGAAAAGTCATCTTGATATTCCTCTCCTCGATGTCATTGACGAGATGCCTACATATGCCAAGTTTTTTAATGATCTCATCACAAAGAAGAGGAAGAGGGGAGAAGTCAATATGATATGCCTTATAAAAATGACATCCGCCTTTTGCCAATCGAATATGTCGACCAAACAAAAAGATCCTAGTGCATTTACTTTACAATTCCTCATTGGTGATTCATTGACAAGATGTGGTCTCATAGATCTAGGAGCCAACATCAGTCTGATGTTGTACAACTTAGCAGCCAAGTTGAGCCTCATTGATATTATTAAATCAAATATGAGAATTCAATTAGCAGATAATTCTTATACTAAACCAATTGGGGTGGTGGAGGACATATCAACTAGAATAGGGAATCTCTTCATCCGTTATGATGTTGTCATCATAGATGTAGCTGAAGACCCCACATGTCCAATGATATTTGGATGACCTTTTCTTTGGACAACACGAGCATTGATTGATGCAGTTGATGGGTCAATTACAATACGATTTTCACATACTCGATCACATGTGGAGCCCCTCTTCAACAGAAACAAGTTACTTTGTCGATTGTTGTAATCAGTTGTTTGCGGAAATAGCATAGCATAATGCTATCATTGATCCTTTGATGCATGCATTAAACAACCCTACCTCAGAATTTGATGATCCCGATGTCGAAGAAATCATGGCTTACTTGGAAACCACATATGAAGAGGAAGAGTTTTATGGTGCTACTAAAATGGTATGATATGCCTCTCTTCAATGTGAACCAAAAGACATTTCAGTTCCAAAACCACTACCAGAACTCAAGCCACTCCTGGAGGGTCTGAAGTACGTGTTTCTTGATGAAGAAAAGAGAAATATGGTGATCATTACTACATGACTGCCCTTCGATCAGTAGGAGAAACTTTTGTCTGAATTAAAACACCAGAAAAAGGCTCTCGGATACTCTATAGATGATATCATGGGTATCAATCCAGCAGTCTATATGCATAGAATCAACCTCGAAAATGATGCAAAGCCACGAGTCTAAGGTCAAAGGAAGTTGAATGACAAAATGTGAGAGGTCATACGCAAAGAAGTCATCGAGCTTATGGATGCATGATTTATGTATGCTATTAGTGACAGCAAATGGGTCAGTCTAGTTCATGTGGTTCCCAAGAAATGTGGGATGACATTAGTGAATGTAGCAACACGCAAAGATCATTTCCTCCTTCCCTTCATTGATCAAGTTCTGGAGAGGCTGGAATATCATTCACATTTCTGTTATTTAGATGGTTATTCCATATTTTATTAGATTCCCATTCATCCAGAAGATCAGGAAAAGACCATGTTCACTTGTTTGTAGGGGACATATGCTTTTAGGAACATGCCTTTCAAGTTGAACAACACTCTTCCCACCTTTCAAAGGTGCATGCCAACCATATTTTCCGATCTAATAGAAGAGGTCATGGAAGTCTTCATGGACGAATTCTCTGTGTATGGGTCATCTTTCAATGATTGTTTAAAGAACCTATCCCTGGTTCTCAAAAGATGTGAAGAAAAGAAGTTAGTCCTCAACTGGGAGAAGTGCCACTTTATGGTACGAGAAGGAATGGTCCTAGGACACAAGGTGTCTGAAGCCAGTATAGAGATGGATAAAAGTAAGGTAGATGCAATATCTGAGCTTCCACCCCATCTTCAATCTCTTCTGTCCACAATTTTTTAGGACATGCAGGATATTACTGTCAATTTATCAAGGACTTTTCAAAGATTGTGAAGTCCTTGTCCAAACTATTGATAAAAGACACTACTTATCTTCGATGAAGAATTCCAGAAGGCCTTCCACACCCTAAAAGATGCCTTTACCACTACCCCCGTTATATAAGCTCCACATTGGGATCTTCCCTTTGAAATAATGTGTGACACTAGTGATTATGTAGTAGGGGTTGTCCTAGGATAAAAAAAAGACATGAAACATCATGTCATCTACTACGCCAGCAAAACTCTTGATGAGGCTCAAATTAATTGCACCACCATTGAGAAAGAGATGTTGGCCGTCGTCTATGCCTTCAACAAATTCAGATCCTAACTATTAGGTGGGAAGGTGACAATATACATTGATCATGGGGCAATCAAGTATCTCATACACAAAAAAGATAGCAAACTACGTCTCCTCCGGTGGGCTCTTCTCTTATAAGAATTTGATCATGAATTTTTTAACAAAAAGGGGACAAAAAATGTTGTCATTGATCATCTCTCTAGAATAAAGGTGGAAGAAAGCAAACCCCTCCCTATCAACGAATCCTATCAATACAAATCATTACTTCTTATTCATTAACTGGTCAAGTAACCCCATGGTATGCTGATTTCTGCAACTACCTGGCATGCCAACAATTACCTCCGGGAATGACCTACAATCAAAAGAAGAAATTCTTCTCCGATATCAAGGACTATTTTTGGGATGACCCCCTCCTCTTCTGAAAGTGCACAGATAATGTATATCGTCTTTGTGTGGATCACAACGTAGCTCGTTCCATATTGGAAAAATGTCATGCGGCCCCATATGGAGGACATCTTGGTGCGATAAAATAGCTTTAAAAATCTTGAACTGTGGATTTTATTGGCCGATCATACTTAAAGATGTGCGCGCCTTCACTAAATAATACGACACATGCCAACGTACTAGAAATATAAGCAAGCACAACGAGATGCCCCTTGCAGAATGGATCGAAGTAGAAATCTTCGATGTTTGGGGGATAGACTTCATGGGACCCTTTCCACCTTCTTCTGGGAACAAATACATTTTGGTAGCCATTGACTACGTCTCAAAGTGGGTGGAGGTTGTGCCATCATCAGCATGTGACTCTAATACGGTCATGTGCATGTTTACAAAAATTATCTTTCTTAGATATGGAGTTCCGCATACTGTAATCAGTGACGGAGGGTCACACTTCATTGAAAGGCAATTTGAGGCTCTTCTAAAGTGATATGTGGTGAGGCATAAGATAAACACCCCGTATCACCCTCAGAATGCAAGTTAGGTCGAGGTCTCCAACATGCAGATCAAGCAGATTCTCAATAAAACTTTGAGCAAATCAAGAAAAGATTGGTCGTCTAAAGTTGATGATGCTCTTTGGGCATATCGGACTGCTTACAAGACACCCATAGGAATCATTCCCTATCGACTAATCTATGGGAAATCTTGTCACCTCCCGTTGGAGCTGGAACACAAGGCTCTACTGGGCAATCAAGGCCCTAAACATGGATGTTAGACTAGCTAAAGAAAAGTGTTTCTTACAGTTACAGGAGCTAGAAGAACTTCGCCCACACGCATATGAAAATACAAGAATATACAAGGAGCACACTAAGATCTGGCATGATTCTCATATAAGGAGGAAGGATATTTATGGAGATAAAGTTCTACTATTCGATTCTTCTCTACGTCTTTTCCCATGAAAACTCCATTCTTGTTGGTCTGGATCATTCACAATAATCACCATCTATCCCTCTAGAATGATGAACATTCACAGTAAGAAATCAGGAACGTTCTCAGTCAACAGTCATCGATTAAACCAATACTACGAAGACAAAGCCATCACCAGAAAGGTGGATTTGGAGTTGTCAGATTCCCCGAAAGCAGAATGAGATGGATCTCCAAGAAATCAAGCTACATGACTATAAACAAAGCGCTACTTGGGAGGCAACCCAAGCATTTTTCTTTTCTGCCATTTAGATTAGTTTGCAATGACTTTGTTTCATCTCGTAAAAACACTTCTTAAAGATTGTCCATCTCAATCAAGGAGGACAACCGTTTTCTTTTGAAAATGATGATTGGAAGACAGTCATTTTACTTTGACCGGTCAATCTAGAATCTAATCTGCCTTATCACATATTACAAATTTGGTACTTTGTCGATCGTAGTAGATCAACAATGTTGTTGATCCGCTTAGGTCGATAGTCTTGTCGACCGTCTACAATTGATCTTCTATCAAGGTTATGGAAGAGTTTCATCTTTGCAGTCGAGAGGATTGACACGACTCCTGTCGATGGGTTGATCGAAAAGGATTTTGTTGACTTCATGATTGACAGTCCTCATGATACAATCGACATGCCCACATTTAAGACATGTCGACACTCCTGTCGATCGACAACAAGTTGTTGGATCTGGATCATCACCCGTTTACCCAACTTTAGTTTCACCAACCTTAACCTTGGATATAAATACCGAGCCCAGAGTTAAGAAATTTTTACCGTTTTTTAATCATAGTGAAGATCTGCCTCTCCGTCTGCTCTCCTATCGACCTCCAAGCACAACCGCTCAACAAGCCTCTTGTCAACGCCCAATCGACACTCCTACTCTGTGTGTTCCTGTCGACTCCATTCCCATTTTAATCAATAAGTAGATTTATGTGTCAGTCGACACCCATGTTGATCGACACCATAACTTACATGGCGGTGTCGACATCCATATCACCGCTCAATAACCTTATTGACTGTTTATTGTCGACTTGTTTTCCTTATATTCTATCGAACACTGTATCGACTATGTAATCCCTTTTCATTAATGGTTTTTATGCACGTTGTCAATGCTTATCCTCGACAAGGTTAATACACACCTAATCATACCCTTTCCCTCTTTCTTTGCAACAATGCCTCACCATGGAGCCACCATGCCATCAAACAAGGGGGAGAAGCGACCTCTTCCTGAGCAGCCCATAACTGAAGCAGAAAAAAGGGCCATGACTACTGCACTAGCACCAAAGGATCCACAAAGTTCACAATTAGAGCTTCCTTACCAAGTAACCTTCAGGCCTCAGAACAAAGACCATTCAGAGGCGTCCAAGGTAATTAAAAGAGCAGTTTTCAAACCCACACACCATCTCTTCCACCACCCTTGACAAAATAGGCTTCCAGGCACAAGTCGAGGGTATGTTGGACAAATCTAATTTAGCCCACCTCTATTTTGCTACTCCATGAGCCTATGCAGAGGAAAATACAAAGTTCATGTCATCTATCAAGGAGATAGAATCTACTAAGGAAGTGCATTCTAAATAGATACAAGTCTGAATCAACAACGTAGACTACATTCTCACTGATCAAAGTCTGAACAAAATTTTATTGTGGTTCAAAGGAAGAAGCTACCAAAGCCTCCAATGGATTCCTAGAGAAAGAGGATTCCAGTTTTAATGCTTCTAAATATTGTGAGAAATTAACAGGCCAAAAGAAGTATCAATATGGCCACTCCAAAGCATCTGTGGTGCATTCTAGTTTCTAGAGAGTTATGCACAAAATAGTAGCCAACATCCTCTTCACTAAAGTAGAAACGGGGAGCATCTACCTTGAGGAGTTATATGTGTTATCTTTGATAATGGATGGCCGCCCTGTCAATATTGATCATCTTCTTATTCATAAATGGCTACTTATATGCTCTGCTCTATAATGAGAATATTATATGGGGGGTCTCGTCTGACTAATATTTTAAGCACACGACCACCCCCATGTGTTGCTTTTAAGGAAATAATAGGTACCAACTTTATTGCCATAAGTTACATAATGTTAGCTCGTATTTTGGTATGGCACAACAATTCTACCAGCTATAGGTTCACGAGAACCAAGATTTCTATTCCTTTACCTGGTCTGGAAAATTATGACAAAAAGACCAATTACTTTTTTCCGAGGAGGAAATTGTTACCTTATTCAGAACTTTCGGCAGACAAATTGAGAGCAGCCAAGCACATCACACAGTCGGGTACAGCCAAATCCTATCATTACAAAACAACCTAAGTGGTCACTTTCTAAGATATCAGAAGAAAGTGATCAAAGAAGAGTTTTTGGGTATGACCTCGAAGAACTGTGAGTATCCGCCAAGCATGGCCCAAGATCCCTCCCAGTCTCAAAAGAATATCGCCTGCCAGTCACTCCATCTATTGCTACAAGCAAGCAACCCACATCCACTACAATCTGCTCCGCCTCCATCCTAGTTACATTTGTTGCTAGAAAACATGTCTCTCTGCCCAGACATCTGGTGCATGATGTTCTTGAAAGCCCACCACGACATCAACTGCGTTCCTATCAGCCTTTTTTTCTTATCAAGACCCTAGGTTCGATAATCATTCCTCATATTCTTCGAAGGCAGATACTTTGGGTGACACCTTTGGTTGTGAATTTGACACTATACATAGAGTCACTAGCACAATCATGACTGCCTTTCCTAAACTCTGAAAGGCCATAATAAACATTGAACAACGGGTGCTAGCAATGGATGCACAGGTTAGTGAGCTCAGCACCATTCCTATACAAATGGTGGTCCTTCTATGCTAGCTAGATGAAATACTAAAGGTCCAAAACCACCTCCTAGTCAACATGACTTATCAAGAAAAAGCCAAGTAGCATCGAGAAGAACAACGTACCTTGCGACGAGAATAAAGTCAAGCACATCGACACGGTTCTGTTGAAGCATTCCATGTGGATAAGCACACTTTACAAGATAAGGGCCAAACCATCTGGATTTGAGTTTTTCAAGAAAGAGCCTCAACCTAGAATTACAGACTAGGACTTGGTCACCCTCTTGAATGTATTTTCACCTAATGTGGTCATCATGGCACAATTTGGTTCTGTCTTTATAGATCTTGGCATTTTTGTAGGCTATCATCCTAAGTTCCTATAAGTCCTACATTTGGAGGAAACAATTTTCATCAGAAACTGATAAATAAGTTAAGATTTTTAATTTCCCAACTGGCCTTATGCTTCATGTCTACGGGGAGATGACAAGATTTCTTGTAAATCAAACAAAAAGGAGTGGTTCCTAAAGGTGTTTTGTAGGCAGTTCTATACACCCACAAGGCTTCATTAAGATTCAAGGCACAATCCTTTCTAATGTGGTTCATAGTTTTCTCTAGAATATATTTTATTTGACAATTTGAGAGTTCAACTTGGCCACTAGTCTACGGGTGATAAGGGGATTCAACCTTGTGGCGGACACCATATTTTTTTAAATAAAGATTCAAATTTCTTTTTTAAAAAGTATAAGACTCCATTGAAAATCACCATGCGAGGCACCCCAAACCTAGAGAAAATTGTGTCTTTGAAGAGATTGTAATAGATTTATCATCACATGTTTGGTGGGTATGGCCTCTTCCCATTTAAAACATAATCCACAACCACTAAGATATAATAAAAACTACAAGAAGAAGGGAAAGGTCCCATATAATCTACTCCCCAAATGTTGAAGATTTCAAGTTCTTGCCAAGAAGTCATGAGTATTTGGTCACATTTGGATCTATTTCCCACTCTCTGGCATTGGTCACATGCAAGGACAATTCATAGGAATCTTTAAAAATCGTGGGCCAAAAGAAATCACATTAAAGAACTTTCCTAGCAGTTTTTTGTGAACTCATGTGTCTGCATGTGGGACATGAATGACATTGCTTTACAATAGCAAGGGCTTCTGTGTGGGTGACAAACCTATGGAAGATCATCTGCACAAAGTTTGAAACAATAAGTGTAATCCCAATAATAATTCCTAACATCATGCAAGAACTAAGCTTTAGAGTTTCCATTATATTCAGTATGTAAAACACATGCAGTAGGGTAATTGACACAGTCAATGAACCTTGGAAATTGGGATTCAGCCTTAAGAAATTTGTCATCTAGCAAGGAGTCATCTATAGGGATTCTCCTGACACAGACTTAGGCGGCTAAAATGGTCGGCAACAACATTTTCTGACCCTTTTTGTCAAGGATTTCTAAGTCAAATTCCTGAAGTAAAAGGATCCATCGAATGAGTCTAGGTTTAGCATCTTTCTTGGTCATAAGGTAGCGAATAGCAGTGTGGTCGGTATACACAATAACCTTATACCCAACTAGATATGACCAGAACTTGTCAAATGCATAAACAATGGCTAGCATTTCCTTTTTGGTAGTTGTGTAGTTCTGTTGTGCGTCAGTTGGAGTTTTGGATGTGTAATAATTGACATGATGATTTCTATTAAGTTGTTGTCCTAGTATGGCTCCCACCACATAATTGTTGGCGTTGCACATAATCTCAAATGGCAGTGATCAAGTCGGTGCATGGATGATGGGAGTGGAAGTGAGAGCTACTTTTAGACTATTGAAGTTGTTCCTACAAGATTGGCCAAAGTCAAAACAACATCTTTTTAGAGAAGGATGGTGATAGGTTTGGAAATTTTGAAAAATCACAAATAAAGCATTCGTAGAATTCAGTGTACCTAAGAAAGGCACGGATGTCCTTAACATATTTAGGAGGAGGAAGTTTGTGATAACTTCAATCTTGGCTTTGTCAACTTATATTCCCCTATTACTCACTCTATGACTCAAGACGATCCCTTCCTTCACCCATGATATGACATTTTCCCAATTTAAAACTAAGTGTACCTCTTCACACTTTTAAAGAAAAAGGGATGGATGTTGAATACAAGAGTCAAAACTATCTCCATAAATGGAGAAATTATCCATAAATTCTATAACGGTCTCAGTTAGCCCAGCGAAAATAGTTGATATGCACTGCTGAAAAGTAACATGGGCATTACAAGGACCGAAAGGCATTCTCCTGAATATGTAGGTGCCAAAAGGGCAAATGAACATGGTCTTTTCCTAATCCTTGGGATGGATAGGAATCTGGTAAAAAACTAAATAACTATCAAGGTAACAAAAATACTCTTGGTGTGCAAGGCGTTATAGTACTTGATCCACGAATGGAAGGGGGAACTGATCTTTCCTAGAGGCCTTATTCAATTTCCTATAGTCAATGCACATCTTCCATCTTGTAACAGTGTGGTGGGGATGAGCTTGTCATTGTCATTCTTCAAAATAGTAGTGCTCCCTTTATTGGGTACTACTTGGACATGGCTAGCCCAAGGGGAGTTAGAGTATGGGTGAATGATTCCCGTAGTCAAAAGCTTGATAACCTCTATGCAAACAACCTCTTTCATGTTTGGATTTAATTTGCACTAGGTCCCTAGATGTCTTGTATTCTTCTACCATAGGGATTTTATGCATGCAAATGGCTTGACTACCCCCTATCAGTTCAGTCAACTTGTATCCCAAGGTGACTCTCCTTTTTCTCAACTCAGCCATGAGCTTGTATTCTTGCTCGGAATTAAGATCTAAATTTGTTATGACATGGAAAGTTTCTAGCTCATCAAGAAAGACAGACTTAAGTCTTTCCAGGAGAGGTTTCGTTTTTGGGGCCTTGGGAGGTTCATGCTTCTCTTCTAGAAGAGAAATCATTTTGAGGTCCTCAAAATCAGATTGTGGGATTTCTTCAAAAGTGTCAAGATTAGCCCTACATTGGGTGATGTATTCATCATTAAAGCCAGATTCAGTTGGGGAAGTAAGGACTGTGTGGAGGGAATCCTCTGATTGATCCCATTCTTGTCTAAGTTGAGAAACCTTATCAACACAATCCAAAAGATAAACTTTCTCATGAAAGATTGGTCCCTTCATACTCTCAAAGACACAAATTTTTAGGGTTTGCCTACGGAACACTTTTTTCATGGGTCAAAAGTATAAACAAGATCGTCCAGTCCAAGATATCATACTTTAAATTTATACATGACTAGAAGAGATGTCTACAACTTAATACAGAGTCTATTGTAGTAGTGCAAGGTCGAACATAGGTATAAGGGGAATAATAGAATAAGAACGAAATAATCTTAGCTTAGTCTAGTCTAACCAAATAAGTGAAATTGATGCCATCCCGATTAAGGAATGGATTTATCTAATTTGAGCAGTAAATCTAAGTTTAGAGAAAACTAAAGGAATGAAACTAAGATGGGTCATGGAACAACGATAAAGATACTTGGATTGGGTTTCACCTATTAAACCAATTGCAACCATGTAAAACCTTTACTCCTAAATTATATATGTTCTTTACTCATTTTGCAAATAGTCATAAAAACCATTTATTCCTTCCTTCTCTCGAACTCCAGGTAAATTTTTATCTAAGGGATTCTCTCTCTCCAGATAATAACTGAAAGATCAAGTAAAAATTGTATGACTTTCGTTATAGCAACTTCTCACTCTCATATCTCGTTACTATCATGTACTCCATATCTCATTGAAATCATTCTCTCGAACAATATTCATATCAAACATCTCAAGAATGTAGCTAATCAATAAGTGACACAGTAAGACAAGAGTATATAAACAAAACTTTTAAGAACATATGCCATAAAATATAAGAATGAATAATTACATGGTTGGGAGGGCCTGATGGATACTCCCAGCCCAAGTTATGGAGTTTAGCCATGCATGGAACAAGAAATAGCCATATTAATGCTTGAATAAGTCATGATAAGGAAAAGAAGAGAAAGAATTTGATATAAAGGTAGATCAAGTGATTGATCTACCAAACTTTCAGTTGGTCAAGAAAGAAGTCGATGTTTCTTCTACTCCTTTTGATCCTAGCTTTGTGAAAGTAGGTCCATTAGATCCGTCGATGGTAGCGAATTGACCCACCAAGTAAGAGGTCGACAACTAGATGGATCTAGATTGGTCGATAGGTCTCATCCTTGGTCTATGGAACTTGGTGACATCCTTTCGGCTTGGTGATCGAGGATCCAAGATTGTTTGAAAGTGATTCTTTGGGGGCCTATTTGTAGGCTTTTACTTGTACCTTGTCTATCTTGATTGGTCCACATAGCATCGACCTCTAGTCTTCTTCTGTCGACGTTCATGTTCGATGAAGTGATTCTTTGATAGGTATTTGTCGATCGACTGCAGTGTCGATCTTTACGTGTGTCGATAGAATGGCTCCTTGACAGGATCCCATTGGTCTTTGAGGGCGTCGATAGAGATTTTGACATGGTCATCAATATTGGGTTCCTCGATGAAAGCATCGAGGGCTTTACTCATTGTCAAAGTCATCCATGGATTTGTTCAATAGTTAGAAAATAATAGGATTTTGTCAAGGAGACATCAATTAGATGAATCCCTCAAGGCTCCCACGATAAGTGTGTCGATGCTCCTACTTGATAGGTTGGAGCTCGATAAATATATCAGTGATTACTCGAGAGGGCTCTATCGAGTCTTTTGGGGTCGGGTTGATCTGTCGAACCATTCAGTTGATGGTTGGGAGTTTATTAACTTCTGAGTGGTCAATCTAAAGTATTGATGATTGTCCATCAATTCTGCTAGTTTTGCACTAAATTCCTTCAAATATCAATCAAAACTTAATTAAAACCTAACAAAGTAAAATGAACAAAACAAAACATCTAAACACTAGTTCTAATGGTTTTAATTATGAGAAATTCTATGAAAAGTGCATCAAAACTGATGTTATCAACTCCCCCAAACTTAGAATTTAGCTTGTCCTTTTGGATAATAGAATCATTATAATCGATCAAACAAGCAGAATATAGAATTTACTAAAATATAATTTTATATTGACCTCTTACCAAAACCATTCCCTTTTTCATAAAATGATTTAACTTTTCAAGAACATCACTGGCCAAAAGATTATTTCTTTTATTATCTTTTAATTGTTTTGGTTCATAATCCAGTCTCCAACATATATCTCACTTTTCAAAGTAGTTTCACTCTTGTTAAGATATTATGTGGAAGGAATAGGTAGGCAAAACGTCTTATGGTTTTCCCTTACTTCTTTTTGGGTCATTCAAGTATAGGTCTGTTTAAATGGGTGAGTGATCCTTGTGTTCCAAACCAGTTGGCAGTAGAGCAGTGATTGCACATCCTAAGTATTATCGCCCTAGATTACATTACCTTTAATGAACACCATTGGAATTGGGGTTGTATTTTTGGTCTCAGAGACTGACAAAATCAACATATATGTGTTCATGAGCACAACAATACACCATTCCAATGTCTCTTCAACACGGCACATCTCTCTGATTCTTTTCCCCACCTCACTCTTTTTGGGATTTTGCAATAAAATATGGAGGAAACAAGGTAGCTCTTTCTTCTGATGCAAGAATATATGCTTTTGGTGGAGTATGATTTTTATATTATTTGAATATTTATGGCAAGAATCTTTTGGTGGCATCTCGAGGTTATAATCAAGACAGAGGAAGAAGTGAAGTTTTGCTAAGAGAAGAATATAAAAGAAAAATCAATAATAAAAAGATTCTTCATGTGATATCTTGTGATTTGCAAAAAAGTATAGTTTGAATAAAAACTAGATTCATTGTAGAGGGAGTTTTCCATCATCTGCATCTTCATGGATTTATATATAAAAAGTTGTCAACAATTGTGATGGAAATAAAAAATTATGAAAAATTGCTAAAAGGAAGAAAATATAGTTTGATGTGATACTATGAATACCTATCTCATGGGACTACACTACCCCCCCCCCAAACTTACAACACACATTATCCTCGAAGTGTAATAAAAATGTAACACGTGAGATATTTAGTGGAGGTCAGCGGTTTCCCATGGAGACTCAAGCAACAACATAGCATAATTTCCTCATAGGCAATGATAGTCATCATTGTGAACTTCTTCTACTGTGGTGTGGATCACTCCAATGGTGTACATCCAATGTAACACATAGAAACCACAATCATTAGATAGATGACATTATTGAGGGCAGTGATGATACAATCATGAAACCTTCCATTTCTTACGTTCTTGAAAAGTATATCCACTAACATATTGTCTAGTTAGTGGAATGAGTGCCTGGGAAAAGACATCATAAATGTGTTCATGATCGCTACAAATCAGAACATAATAGCTAGGACCTTCAATATCAAAATAAGTGGCATAACTGTTATAAAGTACAACTTCCCTTTCACGAGTGAAGGTGATAAGTAAGGTTCAATGAGAATCATGGAGTATGGGTAAGAAAATATATTGAGGAATGGAGTCCTACAAATGAAAAATGAGTAAGTCATGTTCACCAGAATTTGTGCCTTTGCATATATCATCTTTAAGATCAGGACCTACCATATAGACATCATCAATGTTTTGGCTAATAAAAATATAATAGGCCATTATGAGGCCATGAGATAAACATCCCCTGGGTTGGAGAAAGGTCATTTTCATAACCAAACAATCTCCTTTACTAAAAACAACAAAAAGTTTTCCCTCTTAAAATTGCTTCATTGGCATCATAAGATGAGTATATGAGAGTTTGCAATAGGAACTGTGATCAAACTTGTCAAAATTGGGCTCAATAGTTGTTATCGGGCCATATACTGGGAATGGTTCAGGTTCATCTAAGTTGAGTATGTCAAGCCTTAGTAGTAGTAGTAACAGCACCAGGAGGATTGGTGATCATTGGTGATAGAGTTCTGTAGCCTTCCTCTAACTCCTTCCTCCACAGAACATTGCAGAAAGGTTCCTTGGTAGGTTGGGGAATCAATGGGTAAAGATCCCGTAAATTCTTAGGAAGCTTTGGATCCTGAAAGAACTGTCTCTCATGGATGAATTCCATTGTGTATCCTCCATGAAGAGAGGTGAACCCATTGGGATCCAATTTAGCGATTAAGAGCCTGCATTACACGGAGGACTATGAAACCATTGTCGTCTTTGTCTTGATTTTTATGATGGATGAGTGTCTCAATCACATAACCTGTCCAATTAGGATGGTAGTAGGAGACTTTGTGTATGACTCTTTGAAGCCAGATAGGAATGTGAGAAGTTTTTCTACAGCACTGTCATGGAAATTCATATCAAAACTTTTAAGCTCTACTACACATGGATTGAATAGAGTAACTTGGCATTTTTCCATATCAGCGACACACAATATCCATAGGCCATAGAAGTGAAAAGGCAAAAGGAACTTTGTTTTTTAGCTCAAGTTTATCATTAAGTGTCAAGATAGCTAGAGTGTCCAAACTCTTCTTGAATAGACAATTGGTGTGGGAGGGTGTTGCATTATAATATGGCCACTCCTTATCATTGGGCATGACATCCTCCAGGATAGTTGACACCATAATAGTTAGCATTCATTTGGTAACTTTAGTTGGGCTGCAAAAAATATCTTGAAAAACTTCACGAGAAAGAGAAATATAACTGTTATTATAGTTAATATGGTTCCCATCACAGTTGTCATCTAGACTATCTTGTAGGACAAAGGATAATCCTTTTAAACAATAAGAATCAAGTTCACTCATCTTGGAAGGGAACTGCGGTGGGAGCGGTAATAGTAGCTCAGGAAATACTAGATCAGACATTCGCAGAGGTGCCACTGAAAAAATGGTGGAAAGATCACCATCATCTTCATTGGAAGAGGCATGTTCATTATCAGAAGGACTGTCAGTAACAGCTTCGAGATCTAAGTAGGTGGTATACACTCCCTTATAGATATCTTCTTCTGAGGTGTGGTGACTGCGAAGAGACTGAATAAGGCTCAGGTTAAGAAGTGCCTCATCTAATTTCCTCATCAAGTCAGTTTCAAAAGAATCACGAGGTGATCTTGGAGTTAGAGGTGGAATGTTCTCTAGATGGGTGAGCATGGATATCTCCAAAAGGACTCACGTAAGGTTGTGTGATGGGAAAAGAGTAGCCTCTTGGTTGAATCTACAAAATAGAAGTATTGTTGTCCGTTGGAAGAGTTTTGGTTGAACCAAAATTTGATTTATAAATGTGGGAGATAGACTTCCTAAATGATCATGTTGCATGCTCAGGGGAGCGGCGACGAGCGTCTTCACTTGCAGTATTTGGAACATATGAGTTTCCATGTGAAGAATGAGATGATGGGGAAGAAGTTGCTTGAACAGAATGAGTGTTCAACTCACTAAGACTTTGCCATTGAAGTGTGTGGGCTCCTTTTTTTGGTGTTGTTTATCTGTTTGCATATTGATATGAAGCAAAATATGATGTTGAACAGTTAGTATTTCTTCCATCTTTCTTTCGAGAGTCACAATATTCCTATGGATATTTCTCAGCTCATCAACATTTTGCTGCAAGGAAAGAACTTGCTGAGGTACGTCCTTCACAAATTTCTAGACTTCAGGAATAGCATACATCATTGCAGCAGTAACTTTACAGATTGTGTCAAAGTCACGACCAAAAATGTCCCCCAAAGTATAAAGATATTCTGGATCATGAGATGATTAAGAATGGCACTCAAATTGGGGTGGCACGTAAGAAGTAGAAGGTCAGTCGGCATGATGAAAACGTCATGGCAGACTATTAGGAACATCATGTACCTCCTATTGTGATGGAGAAGGTGGTCTTCTTGAAGCAACAACTTGAAATGGGATGGAGGTAAGGATCTTAGAGGTGGAAGGAGGATCTCTATGTTTCGACGATGATGGAGCAATAGTCTTTGGTAAATCTATTGGAATCACTATAGTAGTTGGAACTTTCTTTGGTGATGACTGTAGTACTTCAAAGTCATCATCAACTATTCTCTTGTTCCCTTTCCTCTGATATCTTGGATAGAGGTTTTTTGGAGGTTTTTGTCACAATAGGCTTTGGGCAGACTCTGTAGGATGATGTGCCTTGTTGTTGTGGTGTCATAGAAGTTGTCTTGCAGAAGTTGTTCATGAGTGTTATGATTTATTCCTTACGGAAATTGTGATGAAAATGTCCCCTTACATTTCCCTAAAACCTTTAGAAGGTGGGTGTACATAAGCTTGATAGATAAGTCTGATTAGACCATCCATACAACACTCCTTTTGTTGAGCGTAAGAAGAGAGGACCAACCACATGTCAATTAATAAGCGACCAATATTGATAGGCTAGTTTTCTATAATAAAAGAAAATACGTAGAGCTCCTCAAGCTAAATGATGCTCATTTCTGACTTTGTGAAGAGAACATTTGCAACAATCTTTTGAATGATCCTCCATAGACCAGAGTGAACTATAGATGCTTTGGATTGCAAACGCTGACCTGTCAACTTAGCCCAGTACTTAGAAGCAAAGTTAGAATCCTCCTTGTTGAGTAGCCCAGAGTAAGCCTCAATGGCCTCTTCATCCGATTCACAGAAGATCTTATTTAGGATCAGTTCAGAGAGGACATGATCGATATTATGAATGTGAACCTTTAACTATCTATGTCCACTTGTGGGATTGTCAGCATGTTTGGTCGAGACTTATTGGATAGAGGACATGAACTCCATGGTCTCCTCTACATAGGATTTTGGTTTGGCATAGCAGAGATGGGCCAGGTTCGATTTGGTCAACAATTCTTTCACTCTTTCCTTGATCCCAATCACTTCAAGAGTAGTCATAGAGATGGAGTGGGTGGGTTTGAAAGTTTTGCTTCTCGTTCCCTTCTATGCCTCGAGATGGTCATTGTTGTGAGGCCTAAATGTCCCGCGGTAAGGGAGGTCTGACTGAGAACCTTGAGGCACATCAGTTTTGGGCTCATTGATACGTGCTCTCTTGTTAGTTTTAGTGGAGGGGATTGTAAGGTGGGGCATCTTCTCTACTCTCTTGGATGTGCCACCAGCAATCAAGGTGGAACTATTTTGGTGAGCCATCACTGTGAATAAAGGAAAATGAGAGCAATATTAATATGATATAAGACACAATCCTATCAAAGCATTGTGTAGATGGGATATCGACAGTCGACGGAATTTAAGAAGAAAGTTGACATATACAATTGTTGATAACTAAAGAAAACACACCTATTGAGGCATTGTATCGATAGAAAAATACATTGAGTAATAGAATTGGAGTAAGTGGTTGATAGTTTTGTCGACTAAAAAGATCGACAAGGGAGATACCTAGGGTGAAGTTTAAAGTAAGGTCAACAAAAAGAGGAAAGGTTGTCAGTTGCAGGCCATGATCGATAGTTGCATCGATGGTCAAAGGTCACAGCGACAACACTTTGCTTTGATTACGATGTGGTAAGAATTTCTATTGGGGGTCTTATATTTATATGCGAGGGTTAAGGGTGGTGAATCATAATTGGGTATATGGATATCGGATCAGGAACTATCAAGCAATCTATTGATGAGACAAATTGATAACCTTGAAAGCAGGGTCGACTGGTTTGTCAGCTTTGTGAGTCGATAGACTTACAAAACTGGTTATGTCAGTCAAAACATTGATGATTTCATCTATAGCTAATTATATCGACGAGTGAGGTTGACATGCCCAACTTTCTTATTGTCGATCAAAATCACAAAGTGAGTCAACATTCTACTAAACATTGGAAGGTGTCAACAATATGTCGACAATGTTGTAAATGCTCATGTCGACAAGTAAAAGAATGCCTTAAGTAGAGTTGATAAAAAATGGATCAGAAATTAGGGTGATGGATCACGGTAAAGTGATCATCATCCAATCATCATTTGGAAAAAAGGCAGTGGTCCATCTTGATTTTTGATGGAACACATTTATAAGGACAATGTTTTTGCAAATGAAAACAAAAGCAGTAAAGAAATTAAAACAATTGCAAAAAAAATAATGGGTTTCCTCACAAGTACTGCTTGTTTATAGTCATGTAGCTTGACTCTCAGACATCTTGTTCAGCATCTGAGGCATTGGGTAGTTCCATTTCTGCCATTTCGATGATAACTTCGTCATCATAATATCTCTTCAAATGGTGACCGTTGACTAAAAATGTCATTGACTTCTTGTTGTGAATATCCGCCATTCCAAAAGGATAAACAGTTATGTGGCAACACATCCCACTATCACACAGACAGCGAGGTGTTATGCGAAAATGTGCGGAAATCACCATAACCACATATTATCAAAAACACGGGTTAATTAAAACCGATTGCGGAAAGTTGATAAACTGAGAAACTATTACATTCAAGTCCACATCCTGCAAAGAAACAGGTTATATAAACATATACAAGCCTAGATACGTGTCCACAACATAGAGCAACAGCTGTCTTGTCATCACATGAGTTCATCACCTGTTTATACATACATAAGGGCCCACATCCGGCCAACAGCAGGATATACAAAAGATTGACAACTATACATTGTTAAACAACGTCAAAACACCTCCAAGGACCTGAGAGTATAGGGATGACTCTAAGACTTTACTGCAAAACATCCAAAACAGCAGCATATCCATCGCTTGCCTTCTACTGCTCTTCTTGCTGCTCGGCCGCAACTCCACGACCACCACCACGTCTAGCTTGAACACCTAAAAAGGGAGTAAACCAGCGGGGTGAGACACATAGTCCCAGCGAGAAACAGAACTCCCCGCCGAAACTACAAAACCTCAGATATATAAAGCAGCTAACTGATAAGAAGTATTTAATAAGGGCAGTTATAAAATAAAGTTTTTCATAGTTAACAAGCTTACCAGATGTACTCAAGTATTTCTGTATGGAACATGATTAACAAGATAAGATTTATAAGGTATTACCACATAACATGAGAGACACATAAGCAACTGCAAGATATAATGAAACTAACTACACAAGTAAGGCCTCAACCAATGTTTTGTGTTTATCTTAAGCAGCAAATACTAAACGGCTGGATTACGTATTATTATGCCCTGAGGAAGTGAGCCGTACCGCTCAGATCCAACCGACGACTGCGAAACCCGGAGCCAGTGCCATACAAGGTTGATGGAAGAGTCGGACTCCATGACCTCCCACCTCGTGGTCAGTGCGTGAGTACAACACAAGTAGGACCGCAGTCTCATGCTGAAGTGGCCTCAGCCACAGGGTCAGGCTACCCTCTGCCTAGCCCGCCTCGGTACAGGTCTCGGTGCTAGTGAAACTGAGACACGGGCCTGTTCACCGTGCTCTGAGCCATGAACGCATTCATGCTCCTCATATCACATATCCTGAGCCATGGGCCTATTCACCATGCTCTTATCACACTTGGGCTACGGGCCTGAATCCGCACCCTGGAGTCTACAACCAAAGTTGCACTCTTATCTCCTGATAAAACCAAATTTTGTGATGTTTCAGACTGTTTTTCTGTTATCAAAACTACCCTTTTTAACTGTTTTCCTCTCTTTTATATGTACTTTCGCAATAATTGGCCAAACGATGCTCTTAATCCAATATTTCCATCTTTTGTAGAGTTTTTCCTCATTTTAGTACATTTTGTCATCAATAAGGTCGTCCCGGCCCACAAATAAGCTCCACCTACATCGGCCTTCCAGATGTCCGATATGATCGCTGCCCGACAGGGTAGCACGACACAACGACACGTGACATGGGGACGCCGCGCAAGAAGAAACTGATGGGCAACATGTCTTTTACCCGACAGGGAGCCGAGCTCGTCACGACAACTCAAGCTTGTCACGCGACACAGGACACCCACTGGCATGCACCACCCATCACGTGACCGACAGCCGACACCCTATGTCGGGTGATATCAGTATCGGTCGTCCACTGACCCGCGAATAGGGAGGACATGTGGCGCTTCGAGCACCATAACTTCCCCCAATCGCTGCCTATAAATAGCAGCTACATGAAGCCGAAAAGACACGTCGGAACCCTGAGCACATCTTTGAAGGAAGCTGCGAGAGCAGAAGTATCACGCCTGAGTGTTCGTGCCGGGCAACTCTAGGTGAGCTCTTCCCCGTCCCCAGAGGGAGGGGATGGTTCACTTAGGACCATCTCGGGCGACACTACAAGCCGATATCGGCCAACGTGGATGAGCGACACAAGTGCCCGACATTAGAGGCATCACTCCTAGCCTGACACGATATCGAACCCGATACGCTTCGCCCGTTACGGCATGCCGCCCGAGAGGGTGCCTCCTGACTTGAGCGTATTAGCCAGGGTCCTTGAACGATACAATCAGCCGTCATGGTGTGCTGCCCGAGAGGGTGTGCTGCTCGACATTGTTGTATCAGGCTAGGCTCCTGACTGGTATCGGGCTGGAGAGCCGCTGTAGCCCGTCGTCCTTCTACATCAAGAAGGTGACCTCTATTTTTATTTCTGTTATGCACTGTAATTAAGACATTTATTGTTTATGGAAATGCAAAAGCTTAATTACTGGTTGCTTTATGTTTGGTGCAAATGTTGGATGACTGCTATGTTTAATATCTGAACTCTAGCTTACATGTTTGGATCACGTTTCGCTTAGCTACCGAATCATATTTTCCCATCGCAACAACTTCAAGAGATGTGTTGTGGCTCTAGTGTTTGGGCTGATTCTGGAGTATGAGAGTGCCCAGAATCAGAATTGCTTCAGTAACATTTCACTCTAACTTAAAGTCCAGCAACCTCGAGAGGGGTGTTGATGCTTGGTTAGAGGTATCCGCTCTGAGAGGAGGGGTACAGGATGTTCATGTTGTTGCTTGTTTTACCAAAGTTTATCCTTCACACCTTGCTTTAGCTCTAGTTTTATCTTTCTATTTATGTTGCATGAAAACCCCTAAAAACTGCTAAATGACTAAAACCTTAAATCCTTCTTATAACTCCAGTTGGAGATAGTTTTCTTGTTTTGTTTGTGACATCTTGTTGTTTCCCCTTGGGGAATTTACTATCTCTTTGTACCTGCCGGAGTGTAGCGTGTCGATTCAGAGTTCTCAACACTACCACCCTTATCCCTGTGTTCGACCCCGTATATCTACTTCAACCCCGTAAGTAAAGTTGTGGGGGCCTAGAAGAGTTCGGGTTATAAATGTAAAAGTCCGACTAACTTCAATCTGCCTCCATTATTTTTGGATGTGTGATTTAGGCAGGGTCAACTTTTTGGCGTCGTTGCCAGGGATAAGGAAAACTGGCACTGTTGACGAATCTGAATCCACTAGCTATACTCCCATGCCTCAAGCTTAGAAATGAGCTTGACAACACTCTTTTCTTTTATTATTTTATTATAATTATTCTTTGCACAAAATAAATAATTCTATTTTCTAAACTAGATTTCTCATGCCATTTCAGGAACCCTGAAGAACAGTGACCTATCCTGTTGGATAAATTGGATATTATGATAAAATCCCTTTGTTTCGATGATGAAAAACATGTCATTCTTATTAATCTAACGAGCTACTTGAGTGTGCAGGACTAAGATGGATGGCAAAGCAACTAGGGAAAAATCCAAGAGCTTACTCAATTTTATTCTCATGCAATGTAATCAATGTTGTAAAACTTGTACACATATATAATGTACAAGTACTTAGATTTGCATGTAAATCAAGCGTTAGATTTTTCCTAGCCAAACACCATAGTTAGACATGTCATCCCATTTGAATAGAATCACCTTTGCACACTCACACATATAATTAGTGCTTAAATTGAAACCTTGAAACAGGATCATTCTCGGTCGACGAACTCCTCGACCGAGACACTCTCGGTCGACCATCTTCTCGACCGAGAAAGATCCAAAATAGCCGTTAGACACAACAGACAAAGTAGTTGGCAGTTGCAAATGAACGTTGATCCAGAGAGCCTGTCGGTCGACAAAACTTCGACCGAGTAGGTGTCTCGGTCGACCATTTGTCGACCGAGACGGTCTCTGACAGCAACTGCAGAATAAATTAATTAGCCGTTGTTAAAGCAACAACTTTGTACCTAACGGCTAGTTAAGCACTTAGAAACCCCTAGAAGTTGTCTAGAATGTCCTTAAGCATACTTAGGCCATTCCTATAAATAGGACAAGCCATAGGACACTAGAATTCACTTGTTACACTTGAGAATACACTTGAGCATACTTGAGCAATCTTTTGCAAGCAATTTGAGCACTGTGATCATTGGCCTACATTCTCCTTAGCTCAATCTTGTGTCCTATAGGCTAGATTCTCCTACCCACAGCAATCACAAGTTCATATACTTGGCTAGGAGATCTTACGCTTGATCTAGGCATATCAAGCCTCGGGCTTAAAGGATAAGTTGTAATTTTCGTTTTCCTTTCTTGTTCCTGTTTATCTTTTGTACTCTCCTTGCTACTCCTAGGGTTGGAGGCTGCGGATTGGAGAGGGTTGACTTCTCAGGTGGAGAAGGGGACTTCAAGCTACTTCAAGAAGGCTATCGCAAGGAAAGCTACTTCAGAAGGCTGGTGCAACGGGAGTTGGTGCATCTACTTCAAGGGAAGGCTGCTTCAAGGTTGGCGATTACTTCTAGGTGAAGGCTGCTTGAAGGGTTTAGGAAAAGAGATTGTATTTTATGTAAATTCCTTGAAGAGGTAATAAAATAAATTTCTTTTCAAATCCCGGTTGGGTAAGCAACCGGGTAGTGGACTGACGGCTATAGTATTTGCTATAGTTGGAACCACTCTAAACCTTGTGTCTCCTTGTCCAATATTTTCATTGTGTTTGTTTGAGTTCAATAATTATTAAATTATATATAAAACTCTATTCACCCCCCTCTAGTAGTTTTCAATTGGTATCAGAGCAGGCTTAAAAGAACCCTAACCAGGTCTTGAAGAATGGAGGGAAATGGTGAAAAGTGCTTGAACGAAACCACTACATGCTGCAATTGGTGTTTAGGAACAAACCACAAAACAACCGGATGCCCATGGAGATCAAAGGAAGAGGATAAGCACAAAGAATGCTTTATTGCTACAACTAGTGAAGAAGAAGAAGAAGAAGAGGTAAGTCTTTTTTATTTATCTAAAGAAGAACTAGTTGCTATTATTGAAGAAACACATAATAAATATGTTGAGTGCAAAAGGAAATTAAAGAAATCAAATAAAGAAAATGATGATCTAAATGCTAAACTTCTTGCTCTTGCATCTGAAAATGAGAAACTTAAAGAGGGAAATAAATTTTCTGATCTTAAGTTAAAATCTATGGAAGCCGATTGCAAGCTCCTTTCTGTTGAAAATTCAAATTTACAGACTCAAGTAAACGATCTTCAGAAACAACCATTATTGTGCAACCATATAGATTATGACACTATTGTTAAAGAAAGAAATTTATTGTCATCAAATCTAGACCAAGCAAAAATAGACATTAAGAAAAGAATGGATGAGATTGCCAAGCTACAACAACAAGTTCGTAGTTTGAATAACCATGGCATTCTTGATCAAATTCTAGATAATCCCTATCAACAAATTGGGAGAAGGGGACTAGGTTACAAGCCTAAAGGAAAATCTCATCAACAAAGAAAGTCACAAACCCAATCTATATATGTACCTAAAAGGACATCCTCACCAAATGACAACATAGGACACAACCATAGAAAAAGATATGAAGTTGACTCAATATGTTGTCATTACTGTTTGCGCCTTGGTCACTATTCATTTTCATGTCCTTATAAGAGAAAAGATGTAGAGTTAGTTTGGATTCCAAAACCTCCAAACTAAATGAACAAAATCAAGTTGAGATATGACCAAAGACATTAGCTGCATATTTCTATGTCTATCTCAACTCTATATAATTACAAATATAAATGAAATTAATATTAGTTTGTTCCCTAGATGATTTAAAGTCAAAGTCAAATAAAAAAAAAGAAAATTACTATTTTTCATATGATTCTTCGTAAAAGTATTTTCTGGTCTATACATATACTAATTATAAAATGGAATTATCATTGTATGCTTTATACCATGCTTTCATCATTGGGTGAGCATAGAAAATTGTTTGCAAGTCAGCAAAATAATTTATTTGTTATATGTTATTGCTTGCAACAAAATCTCTAACTCAGTATTTTTGAAATAATTATGTCTCCAATTAAGTAGTATGCTTCAACTTAATATTTAAATTTTATGCAGATATTAGACTCAATATATTCAATCTGAAAAATCTGCAAAATCTGCCTCTTGGTCAAAATAAAACTTGACTAAGGGGCGCCATGGTCGTAGTCAAAGGCGACCTAAAATAAGCTTCGACAAAAATTGCTTATTTTGGAAATTCTCTCTTTGGACCTAATCTTAATATAAATTTTCTTGAAAATTAAATCATTTGTTATCATTTAAGCCTTAAATTATCCCAATATTACTCCCTTAGAATATCCATATAAATGCTCTACAAAAATGATCTACCATTTGCATCTAAAAATCAACTTTAAAAGTTGGGCTCAGTAAGTCTGTCGGTCGACGAATTCGTCGACCGAGAACCTCTCGGTCAGCCCATCTCTCTCGACCGACAAATACTAAACAGACTCAATATCGGATGAACTGTCAGTCGACAGATGCTCGACCGAGACAACGTCGGTCGACAAGTGCTCGACCGAGAAATAGTCGTTGGATATGACCGTTGTAAACTGACTGTTATGACCTTTTCTTGACCGTTGGGGAACCAAGTGGCGCGTCTGCAACTCGACCGTTGCGGACGCTCGGTCGACGAGTCGTCGACTGACCAGGTCGCTGGAATGCTATAAATAGGAGGAAAAACGAGTCACTTACTCACACTTACATTTCCTTGCCTCCATAGTCCATCTCTAGTGCATTTTTGTGCAACTCTTCAGCATTCTTATCCTCCAATCTTCCTTGTTTCTTCTCCACACTCAAGAAACACAAATGGCCTCATCCTCAGCTGTCCGTGGGAAGAAGAAAGTCGCCGGAAGAAAAAGAAGAGAAGATCGGGAAGCCACTCTGCCACTGACGATCATCAATGACATCGCCTTCGTCGACGGAGATGCTGGAGATCGATACCTACGGCTTTCCTCTAAAGCTCCTCTTCCCCGACGCCCGGTCGAAGCTATGGACTTCATCAACATAGTCGATCTGGAGAATCTCTTTGGAGTGCAGAAGCTGAAGGACTTCATCTATCCTTCTTTTCCTTCCTATTCCACTAAGGTAGTCAACGAATTCTATGCCAATCTCTTATCCCACACCGAAAATGAAACCACATTCTTCTACACCATGGTCAATGGGCGTAGTTTTAAATTTTCTGAAGGGGATATTCTTGATATGCTAGAAATTGATATAGATGAATACCAAGATTTCCTTGACCTTACTACCGGCAATCCACTAAATTTATTATCCCATGATGACCACTCCACTAACCTTAGTGATATAAAAAGAACCATATTTCAAACCAATACCACTTGTCATGAAGATAGGGGAACTTATTATGCAATAAACCTGAAACCTGCATGTAGGATAGTAAACCTCATTGTCTCCACCAACATACATCCTAGAGCCAATAAATCTGAGGTCCCTATTTTCCGCATGTGTCTAATTTATGCTATCATAAAAGAAATTCCTACAAACTTCATTCGCATAATACTTAAAAACATGCTTGAGTTTTCTGGCAATCCACCGTATGCCGATTTTGTATGCCAGATCACTCAACATTGTCTTAAGTTACAAATTGAAGATATGGGGTATACATGGGAGCGTAGACCACCAAAGATAAGTAAGAATACCGTAGAGAAGATGGGGATTGACTTTGGTCATAAAAGGGCAAGAGTAGAAGGAGAATCATCACATCAAGATATACCACCACCCCCTCCTCCTACTAATCTTTCTGTTGATCCCATTCAAAATACTCTCACTTATCTTGTCAGCTCCCAATATCATCTCAGTAACCAACTCAACTATACCCATCATGCCATGACATACTTAAATCAAAGAATGCAAAATCTTTCTCCGAGCCAAACCGATGAGTATCCGCATTCCTTAAATCCCGGCATGCTCAACCCATTTAACCCTTCATACAACTACTATCAACCTCCACCTCCACCATCAATGGATCTTGCACATACTCAATTTTCCTCCATACAATTGCAAGATATAGCTGCTCACTTCCGATTTGACCGAGTTCCCACATTTCTGGAAGCATATGCGTTAACTACGACAGGTGCTTTAGATTGGAAAACTCTGGTCAAATATTATGGAGCCGAGCCATTCCTTGGGAAAGATCCGGACATCGATGTAATTCTTAAATCTTTCCAGTGAAGTGTTGAAGTTGTACTAGTTGTAATGACAATGGTTGTAATAAATTGGTCATTTCTATATGATTGTAATATTTTCCATGCTATTTAATGAAGTTTGTCATCTTTGCTTGATTCAAATGGTTATTTTTTTTTTGCATATGAGATATCTTCAAAAATATGGATTATAAGTTCATTATTGTAGAGCATAACAAATAACGGGAGTAATACTTAAAACAGGCAACTATTAAATTATGGCTAAATTGACAAATGACAAAACAGTTCTCCAGAAATACCCTCGGTCGAGCAACTAGTCGACCGAGAACACTGTCGGTCGAGCAGTTGTCGACCGACCGGGTTTCTGTTTTCCAGACTGACATAAATTGCATACATCTTTGTTAAAACTTGGAGATCATCTACAACATTTTATATATTTGCTTAGTATTCAAACTTTCATTTAAGATATCTATCTAAGGGGGAGCAAAGCATAAGACTAAGGGGGAGATCATAAAAACTTTGACCATTTGATTGAAGAAGCTTACAAAAACATTGTAATCACCATGTGTAGCTGAAAATTTTCAAGAAATTTATGAATTCATTTGGTATCTTGTACTTGAAGGAACTCTCTACCCAAAACAGGGCTTAACATCCCTTGCATTTGGATGGAGACATTTTTATGTACTCTAAGCTTAGAGGATTCTCATTTAATTTAGGGCTTACCATCCTTTGATAAATGAGAAATAAATATACATTCATCATACGCTTAAGGGAATCTCATATCATTTCAAGGCTTAACATCCTTTGCAAATGATTGAGAAACAAATTGTGGATAAATTAGACAAACATTCATGTTTCTAATAGGATATCTATTTGAGGGGGAGCATAATATTAAGGGGGAGAAGAAAAATCAACATAGATATCTTTTTGAAATGACAAAGGGGGAGAAACAATATAAAAATCAAAAATATAAATGAGTTTCATAACATCTTGGCCAACACTCACTTGCAAAACATAGATGGCTACAAAAGCTAATTTTCAGATATGAAACTCACATGCTTTATATTTACTCATTTCATATTTAGGAAATGTTTGTCATCTTCAAAAAGGGGGAGATTGTTGGATAAATTGGATATTATGATAAAATCCCTTTGTTTCGATGATGACAAACATTTCATTCTTATTAATCTAACGAGCTACTTGAGTGTGCAGGACTAAGATGGATGGCAAAGCAACTAGGGAAAAATCCAAGAGCTTACTCAATTTTATTCTCATGCAATGTAATCAATGTTGTAAAACTTGTACACATATATAATGTACAAGTACTTAGATTTGCATGTAAATAAAGCGTTAGATTTTTCCTAGCCAAACACCATAGTTAGACATGTCATCCCATTTGAATAGAATCACCTTTGCACACTCACACATATAATTAGTGCTTAAATTGAAACCTTGAAACAGGGTCATTCTCGGTCGACGAACTCCTCGACCGAGACACTCTCGGTCGACCATCTTCTCGACCGAGAAAGATCCAAAGTAGCCGTTAGACACAACAGACAAAGTAGTTGGCAGTTGCAAATGAACGTTGATCCAGAGAGCCTGTCGGTCGACAAAACTTCGACCGAGTAGGTGTCTCGGTCGACCATTTGTCGACCGAGACGGTCTCTGACAGCAACTGCTGAATAAATTAATTAGCCGTTGTTAAAGCAACAACTTTGTACCTAACGGCTAGTTAAGCACTTAGAAACCCCTAGAAGTTGTCTAGAACGTCCTTAAGCATACTTAGGCCATTCCTATAAATAGGACAAGCCATAGGACACTAGAATTCACTTGTTACACTTGAGAATACACTTGAGCATACTTGAGCAATCTTTTGCAAGCAATTTGAGCACTGTGATCATTGGCCTACATTCTCCTTAGCTCAATCTCGTGACCTATAGGCTAGATTCTCCTACCCACAGCAATCACAAGTTCATATACTTGGCTAGGAGATCTTACGCTTGATCTAGGCATATCAAGCCTCGGGCTTAAAGGATAAGTTGTAATTTCCGTTTTCCTTTCTTGTTCCTGTTTATCTTTTGTACTCTCCTTGCTACTCCTAGGGTTGGAGGCTGCGGATTGGAGAGGGTTGACTTCTCAGGTGGAGAAGGGGACTTCAAGCTACTTCAAGAAGGCTATCGCAAGGGAAGCTACTTCAGAAGGCTGGTGCAATGGGAGTTGGTGCATCTACTTCAAGGGAAGGCTGCTTCAAGGTTGGCGATTACTTCTAGGTGAAGGCTGCTTGAAGGGTTTAGGAAAAGAGATTGTATTTTATGTAAATTCCTTGAAGAGGTAATAAAATAAATTTCTTTTCAAATCCCGGTTGGGTAAGCAACCGGGTAGTGGACTGACGGCTATAGTATTTGCTATAGTTGGAACCACTCTAAACCTTGTGTCTCCTTGTCCAATATTTTCATTGTGTTTGTTTGAGTTCAATAATTATTAAATTATCTATAAAACTCTATTCACCCCCCCTCTAGTAGTTTTCATATCCTACCGACCACTGACACCATGCCACCCCGCGTCGAGCCACCCCAGTCTGAAGGAGAATGCCCAGGGCAAGCTCGGCCTCATTCGCCTCCACCATAAGTCAACGATCGCTATGGCGGAGATGATAACCTCGAAGATCTAGAAATGGAGCATTTTGAGGAAGGCCATCACCGCGATAGACGTCATCACCACCGGAGACACAGAAGGAATCACGACAATCAAGAATGATGACATGACGCCAACGACAGTGACGACTCGGAGGAAGAAGAGAAAACACTGAGGGAGTTAGCGTCCATGAAGGCCAACAACTCCCGATGCCCCGTCATTGTCCCCCATTTCAACGCGGCAAATTTTGAGCTCAAGCCATCTGTTATATCAATGATCCAGAATAAAAGCTTCAGGGGAAGTTCTAAGAATGACAACTCGTACCACCATCTGGACGCTTTCAAAAATATATGCGATACCATAAAGATGAGGGGGGTTCCCCAAGAGGTCATATACTGCAAGGGCTTTATTTTCTCCCTGGAGGACAAAGCTCTGTCATGGTATCTTGGGTTACCTCACCAATCTCTAAACGGATGGGGAGCATTGGCTGACGCATTCATGAACAAATTCTACCCCACTGAAAGAACTGTCAGAAACAGGCAGAAAATAACCTCTTTTATGCAAAAGCCGAATGAAAGCCTCCATGACGCCTGGGAGCGATTCCAGGAATACCAGAGGGATTGCCCACATCATAATTATAAGAAAGGCTTCCTTGTCACCACCTTTTATAATGGCCTGACTCCCGATGAAAGGGTGTCACTAAATGCGGCAGCAGGCAGTGACTTCCTTGGGAAGAAACCAAGCAAGTCCGAAAGGATCATCAAGAATATAGCCGAGCTGGTGGTCGGCGTTGATTTTGATCGATCCGACAGAGGACAGATCAAGAAGGTCGGTGAAGGGTCCGATCTTGAGTCCAAGGCACTGGAGTCCATCACCTCATAGATACAGAGAATCGTCACTGATGTTAAGCAACTGTGAGAAGCTGGGGGGAAAGGCAAGAAGCCTATCGAGAAGGTGATGAAATGTGTTACGTGCGGTGGAGGACATGGGGCAGAAAACTGTGTCTACACTCGACCGGACACGCATAGTGATTCTGACTCTAAAGATGAAGGGACTAAAAATGTCTCTTTCGTGAGTTTCAAGAGGCCAGATCACCCCGGCTTTAACTACGACAACAAAGATGCAGCTGAAAACTCTCATCAGCTGCATAACTCGTCCAAGCCGACATAAGCTTTTGAGAAGAGAGGGGGGCCTGGTCAATACACCAAGAACAACCAGTTCCAGTCAGCGAAAGGAAACTTCCAAGTGCAGGGAAAGTATCAAGGGTCGAACCGAGAACAATACAAGGGCACGGGTCAAGCAGACGTGATTGGCCAGTTGTTTGATTTTGTCAAGAAGTAGGATACGATCAATAATCAACTGGTGCAAAGTGCGCTATCAAATTCTGGTGTTTTGAACTCGTTGTAGGTACAACTGGTGGACATGCAGACGCATAAATGCCAGATTGACCAACAGCTAGCTCAACTGGCCGAAATTGTGAAGAACCCATCAGGAAAGATTCCGTCGAATACCGAACCAGTGAAGAGAACATGACAATGACCACACAAGGAGAGAATGAAGATGCAGAAAGAAGCTGAAGACGAAGATGAAGCGCTTCTCGGGAGGCATCTTGAGCTGCCTTTTTTAAATTCATAGATTAGGATGTTTTTACTTTTCTACATGAAAAACACTACAAACATTATGGACTGTAATAAGGCTCGAGTCGGTGTGTGTGCCACATGCGCTGACTCTTTTATTTTATGGGTCACCGCCTTAGTTTTATTGACCGGGATGGGTAATACCATCTGAGGCCAGGATCTTAGTCTTAGGCCAATGATGTTTTACTCACCGTCCACTTTTAAACTGCTATGTTTTCAAGTTGTATCGGGCAGCAGCTCAACCGACGCTTTAAACGCACCCATATCGGGCAGTGGAATCTCGGGGATCTCAAGGGTCATGTCGGTTAGCATGCCTGTGTGGCGTACACTCGTATCGAGCAGTTGGAACGAGTTACCCCCAACGGCCGACGCGTGCTCCGGATTTACCAAGTTTCACACCCAGTTGAGATTGCTATATAAAGGGCAGAGTTTTTACCGTATCGGGCTACTTGCCTTACTGTTTTTACTCTCCCGTGTCATGCTAAGACCTTGTGCATTTGCTCCCGCATCACGCGGAAGTTGAGAACACAACAAGGTATAGCCCGACAGACCTTATCGCCCGAGAGACCGTGTCGCCCGACACGATTTTTCCTTTTAAACGAGTAACTTATCGGTCTTGCGGTTCCTGAGTTGAGCAGCCTTGTATCGCCCGAAACGAATGTCACGCAACATACCTTTTATTCACGATTGCCCGATACACCATGTCGGGTGATAGCTATGTCGCCCATCTCTGCACCGCCTCGCCTGTTTTGTTGTCGGGCGATAGACCAGACACATATTTATCACCTTATCGCCTTTTTCTTACTGCGTGCTTTATTTTCCGACGTGCTGGATGATGCCCATATCTCGTGTCGGGCTCGAGCTGAAAACCTCGTATCGCCCAATACGGGGTGTGGATCATTTCTGTATCAAGACATACCTTATCGAGCATTCAGTTTAACTTCTTCCAAACATCGACACATCTAATTGACCAGGTATTTTTTTTGTTAATTAACAGAATGGCCCGCATCAAGCAAACCGTTGTCCGTGTCGACGAGCAAGGCAGGAGGATCTACCCTGAGACAGCGGCTGAAGCACCCACTGCCGGGTAGAAACGCCCGAATATAGAAGCAGTTGGGGCATCGACAGCAGAGAAGAGGACTAGGGTTGGAGAAGTGGCGGCTCCAACTCCAACTCCAACACCAACAGTAGCGGCAGAATCCCTGGAATACTCGCCTGGGAGATTTGTGCCAAGGGACGATGAGCACGCTCGCCGCTATGATGAGATAGCAACCAAGGTGTACATGTCGAGCAGGTTCTGCCATGAAGCTTTGTTTGCTGAGCTGGGAATCCTTGAGAGGCTGAAAGGTGTCCTTGCTACGGCAGGGCTGAGAAACGTCTGCTTTAGCTGATCTTCCTCTTATACAGGACTCACGAAGGAGTTCATGTCTTCTCTCGGTCAGGTGAAGAACTCTGTTGTAGAAAGAAAAGAATATGGCAGAGCGGATAGACTCTGGGCCCAACTTTACAACTCGGAGCACGCCATCTCCAAGAAGCTACTGAACAAGATCTTCTCTTCCAGCAAGGAGGAGAAGAATTTAATGGATAACGGTGAGAGAATCACCGAGGGAGACGAGTTCAATCCCATGGAGCTCTGGAACAAGCTAACCGGCGAATCATCATTCAAGCTGGGAAGAAAGGTGGTAGCAGTGCACTCCTGTTTTTGGAGAATAGTGCACAAATTAGTGGCGTGCTTGCTGTTCAGCAAGAATGAGTCTAGCAACATCTATACAGAAGAACTCCATGTCATGTGGCATATGATGGAGGGTCGAGTAATCAACCTTGGGCAGTTCTTACTGAACAGACTGCACCCGATGAAGGAAGCCACCAAAGAGTACTGTATGGGTGGCATCGTCAACTTAATTGCGGCAGGGCTCAGATACCCTAAGGAGCCACATAGCTTTTCAAGGACGCAAGGCGATGAGCTGATCGACACCAAGTACCTGATGAGGACTAGCATCGTAAGGAAGGAGGGAAGGGACTACTTCTACAAATTTTCAAGAACGAACATACTACTCCCGCTCCCTCGATGCGCCACCTACGACGCAGAAAAGCTGGTCTTCACTACCGCAGAGATTGAAGCTTTGGCGGTAGACGCAGCCTATGCCGCCACAACCAGAATTCAGGAAAGGGAAGCCATGAGAGGAGAACTGATTCCTCTTGACCCAAGGCGGGGAAAAGCTTCGACGACCCGCGCCGAACGAACCACCATTCCAGAGTTCCTGACGACAGCTGCTAATAGAGCTGTCGTCGCTCCTACTATACCAGCCACTACCACAACAATAACTGTGATGGCTGAACAAGAGCCGGCGGCTGTGGAAGTCACCTATACAATGGGAGTTGTCGTGGGAGAGACAACTGTAGCCCCCGAAATTCCTATATTTCCTGAAGAGCAGAGGAAGGGCCGCAGTGGGATGCCAGTAATGAGGTATTCGCCGCGATCCTTCAGATGGAGCTCGAAGATGGACGGCTGACGCCCTCGCCGCCACCGGAGTCTCCTTTTGTAGCCGGAGATGAGGGGATCTCCGACGGTGTAGAGGTGTAGCAGTGTCTGCCCACACCACGGCCTTCCCCACCACAACGAGAAGGCAAGGCGGTGACGGCTGAAAGAGCGCCCTCACCTCGCATGGCGGCATCTGCATCACAAACGATCGAGATAGACTCTACCTCGTCTAGTAGGCCATCAAGCGAGTAAGGTGTCGCGACGACGGGAGGAAGACCCACCGGAACTCCACCGTCACTCGGAAAGATGCTCGGGCACGAGCTCGATGACTTGCGGGGGGTAACGGACATCAACTCAGCTACTTGTATTTCCCTAACCTGCAAACTTGCATCTTTCCAAGACAGGCTGAATAGCCAAGAACGAGAGTTGTTGACTCTAGTTCGCCTTCCCGACGGACTAGAGGCCTTGAATGCGACGCTTCAGCAAGTTCTCCTACGCCTCGACAAGATCGAGGAAAGTCTGGACAAGAGTGACGACCATCCGCACTGAAGGCAGTCGAGAAGGTCCCCGTCACCCCCTAGTCGTGGCTCTCCTCCTTCTTCATCAACTTCCCCCTCGGGAACAACACCCTCCTCCTCCTCCAGTGGGCGATCCTCAACGCCTGAGGAAGGGACGCAACAAAGGTCAGTCGAAGGGGCTTCAACAGGACAGGAGAGCTCCCTAGGTTTAGAAGAAGAAAACCCCTATGTCTCCCTAGATGAAGTTGAGGATGACAACAGAGATATCAGCATCGGGGGAGACTCTTCTGATGAATCTGAGGGAGAGAAGGGGGACGTCTATGCAGTCAATAAAAGACACCTCCCCCGAGGAAGACGATCGATGGCATATAGATTTCGTAGGCATCTGAGATACCGTCCTTTGAGATGGCAGACTTCGACAGAAGGGCCATCGGATCCCTGACGATCAGAGACCAGAAGTTGTTGAACAAGGTCTTAAGATCACAGGCAGATGAAGAAGACGTCGTCTGGAGCGACGGGTACCTCTCCATACGACAGGGAGTTATTCGAAGTATTTTCTGCACGCCGGTTGTTGTCGACAAAATACTGTTCAGGGTCCTGGAGAATGCGATAATAGAAAATATCGACAGTAGGACAGATCAGAAGACACTATACACCGCCACCCCGACCTTAGCAAGAAGGCTGATTAAAGGAGATCCAGACTCCAGTGCGGTGGCTGACATGTTGTAATACATCTAAAAGCATAGATCAGACTTCGTGTTGGCACCGTATAAGCACCACAACGTGTGGTTTCTCTGCGTAGCAGACCTCAGAAACCACGACGTCCAGCTACTGTGCTGCAGTAATGACGAAGTGTCGCGCTCCGGGGGTGTTTTCTGCTGCCCGGAGGACAAGAAACTGAGACTCCTGCCGCTGCGTCTGCTATGAGCTATCAAGAACGGAAGCCAACGTCACAAAGGCACTTGGAACTTCTTTACTCTCCGAGACCTCCCCGTCCAGGCAGAAGAGGGGAGTGGAAACAGCGCTTTCTCCGTCTTGGGTGCCATTGAGGTGCTTAATACTTTTGGAAACTTGGGAGCCCTTAAGGGCACATCCTTCTATCACCGCAGGGGCGTTTATGCCATGTTACTGATCAAGGACAAGTGTTATTTCCAAGACGCAGGGGTACCAGAGCAGCTGCTGGACAGTGACCTAGAAGAAGACTCTTCACAATCCAGCAGCCCCTTAGAGAAAGAAGCGGAGATGGCAACCGACACATACGGGGCAGGCAAGCAGTTGGAAATCTTAAGGAATGTGCACGGGATGGAAAATACTGCTTCGCCTGAGGCTACAGAAGAGCTGGTCAAAAATTTTGACCGCTTTTCATGTGCAACTCTCACGCAAGAGCAGGCCAACGAAATCCATCTGAAGTTAGTTGATTCTACCCCATCACTTGTCGCCTTCCAGGCAGGCGATATCGTAGTCTCAGTCGATGATTTAAGGGACATGGTAAAAGAAGGAGGATGCTTGGCTGTATCTGTGGCAGCCGCTTACATCCAATTTATACAGCCAAGGCTAGAACATGCTTACATAGCTCATCCTATGTTGTTCAATGACATTTGCCTCGCCGACGAAACAGGAGCAAAGCAAGCATTTCTTCAAGAATTGGAGAGCGAGGTTCCACGCGTGATCTTCCTCCCCGTCCTACACTATAGCCACTGGATGCTTCTGACAATGTACACTCGGCAGTGAGCGAGAATCTTCTACAACAACTCGGACAGTAACAAAAAACATCCAGTGTCGTGTACTTCTGAACCGTTGACATCCGTCGAATGCTTAGTTCGAAAATACTATGACGAGATGTCCAAGATAATCCAACCATTCCTAGACACACAAGCAAGCAAATGGCACGAACTTCAGTTCTACCACCGCAGTCCGCAGCAGCTTCCCCTATCTAACGACTGCAACATCTACGTCCCGGAATGGATAGCAAATGAAGAAACGCCTGACCAGCTCCACCACATCGATTATCATAGCAAAAGAGGAGAATATGTGTGGGAGATTCTATCTAACGCAGACACACTTGCAAGTTAACCTCACTGGAATAACATTACCTCACCTTATCTACTTCATAACTCTGGGACAGAGTGTGGAGTAAGTTTGGGGGGTACCATGTACCAGTGAGGGAGGTATAAATTTTCTGACTCAATTTCTTCATTCTTTTGTCTCAAATTCTTTATTCTTTTATTCTTTTATACATATGCATATGTTCATACCAAAATCTTGCACAATTTTGCTTATGTTCCCATGCATATGTACAAAGTCGCTATATTAGTAAAAACATGATGTGATTTCTTGCCAAGTTTGTTTTCTATGTGCTTAACGAGATGCAAGCTTTGTTATATCTTTCTGATAATGCTGCCTCAAATGAACAAAAGATTACGTTTTTCCGTGCCAAAAATTTCGAAAAAATAATAATAATCTTGCAAACAGCTAAGAGACGAGTATGGAGAAGGAAAAAGCTGCCCAAACAGAAAAAATCCTCTTGTTTCCCCTTACCCAACAAAAATCCCAAAAAGAGAAAGCAGCCTTATGAGGGTGAATAAAAGCATGAGAGTTATGCCCAATAAAAGAAAAGAAAATATATATATATACACTCGTCTTCCAAAAGTACCCATCTTTAGGCATGGTAGATCCAGGGCAGTGGTATGTAGGATGTGAAATCACTGCTCTACAGCCAACTGGCTTGGACTGCAGAGACCACTTGCCCGTTAATGAACCCTTATCTGGATGGACTGATGGGAGACAAGAAAAACCCCAAAAAGCCTTAGCCTACCCTATACACAACTTTCTGACCCAAAAATAAAGTTGTTTGGTGTGTAAGCTAACTTCGGAATCATGCACCAAAGTCTCGTTGAAGCTGTAGAGAAAATTTTTACTGAAATAATAAGGCAGGAAATGCAAGGTCTTTTGTTAGTAGTGAGGCAACATTATCTCTAAAGACATTACGATACTTGTTTTACCTCTTGGCCTGAAAGCTACGCCGATCAAGAAGAAGCATCACTAAATAAAGTTTAAATATTGATTGAGGACAATCAAAACGCTAAGTTTGGGGGAGTTGATAACACCAAATTTTGTGATGTTTCAGACTATTTTTCTGTTATCAAAATTGCCCTTTTTAACTATTTTCCTCTCTTTTATATGTACTTTCGCAATAATTGGCCAAACGATGCTCTTAATCCAATATTTCCATCTTTTGCAGAGTTTTTCCTCATTTTAGTACATTTTGTCATCAATAAGGCCGTCCCGGCCCACAAATAAGCTCCACCTGCATCGGCCTTCCAGATGCCTGATATGATCGCTGCCTGATAGGGTAGCGCGACACAACGACGTGCGACATGGGGACGCCGCGCAAGAAGAAACTGACGGGCGACACGTCTTTTACCCGACAGGGAGCTGAGCTCACCACGACAACTCAAGCTTGTCGCGCGACACAGGCCACCCACCGGCAGGCACCGCCTGTCACGTGACCGACAGCCGACACCCTATGCCGGGTGATACCAGTATCGGTCGTCCACTGACCCACGAATAGGGAGGATACGTGGCGCTTCGAGCACCATAACTTCCCCCAACCGCTGCCTATAAATAGCAGCTACAGGAAGCCGAAAAGACAGGTCAGAACCCTGAGCAAATCTTCGGAGGAAGCTGCGAGAGCAGAAGTATCGTGCCTGAGTGTTCGTGTTGGGCAACTCTAGGTGAGCTCTTCCCCGTCCCGAGAGGGAGGGGATGGTTCACTTAGGACCGTCCCGGGCGACACTGCAGGCCGATATCGGCCAACGTGGATGAGCGACACAAGTGCCCGGCATTAGAGGCGTCACTCCTAGCCCGACACGATATTGAACCCGATACGCTTCGCCCGTTACAGCGTGCCGCCCGAGAGGGTGCCACCCGACTTGAGCATATTGGCCAGGGTCCTCGAACGATACAATCGGCCATCACGGTGTGCTGTCCGAGAGGGTGTGCTGCCCGACACTGTTGTATCGGGCTAGGCTCCTGACCGATATCGGGCTGGAGAGTCGCTGTAGCCCGTCATCCTTCTACATCAAGAAGGTGACCTCTATCTTTATTTCTGTTATGCACTGTAATTAAGACCTTTATTGTTTATGGAAATGGAAAAGCTTAATTACTTGTTGCTTTATGTTTGGTGCAAATGTTGGATGACTGCTATGTTTAATATCTGAACTCTAGCTTGCATGTTTGGATCGCGTTTCGCTTAGCTACCGAATCGTGTTTTCCCGTCGCAACAACTTTGAGAGATGTGTTGTGGCTCTAGTGTTTGGGCTGATTTTGGAGTATGAGAGTGCCTGAAATCAGAATTGCTTCAGTAACATTTCACTCTAACTTAAAGTCCATCAACCTCGAGAGGGGTGTTGATGCTTGGTTAGAGGTATCCGCTCTGAGAGGAGGGGTACAGGATGTTCCTGCTACTACTTGTTTTACCAAAGTTTATCCTCCGCACCTTGCTTTAGCTCTAGTTTTATCTTTCTATTTCTGTTGCATGAAAACCCCTAAAAACGGCTAAATGACTAAAACCTTAAATCCTTCTTGTAACTCCAGTTGGAGATAGTTTTATTGTTTTGTTTGTGACATCTTGTTGTTTCTCCTTGGGGAATTTACTATCTCTTTGTACCTGCCGGAGTGTAGAGTGTCGATTTAGAGTTCTCAACACTACCACCCTTGTCCCAGTGTTCGACCCCGTATATCTACTTCGACCCCGTAAGCAAAGTTGCGGGGGCCTAGAAGAGTTCGGGTTATAAATGTAAAAGTCCGACTAACTTCAATCCGCCTCCATTTTTTTTTGGATGTGTGATTTAGGTAGGGTCACCTCCTCACTTTAGGCTAGGAGAAACCTCGCATATTCAACAATATGTGCTCTGGGTTAACCCATAGGAGAACCCGTTTCACCATCACCAGCTCCTGACGATGATGGATCTATGGCCATGGCAACTACATGATATATTCCACTGTGATTAATTAGTATTTTTTATATGGATTGCAAGATTCAACCAAGGTATATAACATGTAAGCCATAACAAAATAAACAGCATAAAAGTCAATAGTATGCTTTTATTGTAATCACATCATCCTAATCCATCACAAGGATCCAACAGTACTTGTTATCACTTGGCCTCTTGCCAATCATCCAGATCCATCTCAAGGATCACCACATACCATGGGATTTCAATCCTTCATCACATAGTGCCACTGCCTCTCAAGGCTTACATCATCATCATGGGGTAGCAATCCCCCGTGCTGTAATCATGTACATTATACATATTATTTCAACATCCAGAGTAACGATCACAGCAGAGTTACTCAGCATATACATATACCTCATAGCCCTTTTTAATTGGCTATGCATCACCTGCATGGTTAGTAATAACAATCATAGAATGACCATGCTATCAATATAGAGTGACATTAATGAATATATATACTTTATCAATCATGCTTCAACTTATGATTATGAGCATAAGGCACATCATTAAGCAAACCATATTACATGCTTATTATTTTTCTTAGCATTTTATAGAAGATTCAAGATGATTATGAGCAAATGTCAAGTCATGATAAGTTACATGGACAAGCTTACCATAACCATTATCATTAAGCATAGCAAGGATCACCATCATGATAAACGTGATACAAGATCAGCACCTCGGTTTCTATGAGTGACGGAACCCTCACTAAAAGTACCCTCTACCCTAGGGCACCCATCCAACACACAACGCTCATCACAAAACGGCCGACACATGCAACGCTGCATCATGTACAAAGAAAACGGCCAAGGGCCTGCCGTGCAGCCAAGTCTGTCGGGTGATAGGGTGTCGTGCAACACCCATCAGAGCTGTCGGTCGACACACCCATAGAACCATGGTGACGCCCGTCACAGAGCTAACCAGCAGCATCCACCTCAAAGCACCACGACACTAACCACATCTAAATCAGGTGTGTGTGTGCAAGGTACTCCATAAGAAGGCAACATCCAAGGGTGCAGCTCAACCGACCAACAGGGAACCTATCATCCATCCAACCAACTCAGGGCCTATCGGTCGTCACAAGGCATAGTGGAGGTGTGACGCCCGTCACAGGGTGTCGTCCACCACCATCACGACAGGTGTCGTTCAGGGTGTAAGGTCGAGAGGGCTGTCGGACAACACCTCCCCAAGTGCATAACGACCAATGTGTAACTCACAAGATCGTCACCAACCTCAAGCACAAGGTTACCAAAACCCTAAAGGATCAAGGAGTTGGCTCACCTCAATCAACTAAGAGAAAGAGGGGTCTTGCACACCACCTATCACCTATCGGGCAACACAAGGCACAACTCTAGCAAGGTTCACAACTATCACCAAGCTCACCCTTCTAGTCCATGGTGAGAGGAGGGTGTTGCTCAAGCAACTAGAACACAAGCTCACCTCAATCAACTAAGAGAGAGGGGTGTTGCTCATGATACTAGGAGCTCAAGCTCACTCCTCTAAACCAAGGAGAGAAAGGAGTATTGCTCACCAAGAAACCCTAGATCATAGGTTCGTCCAACAAGGAGATACTAAACAAGAAACTAAACTACTAACATGCATAGCCGATCGTGGTCATAGCAACATATAAGAACATGGAAAGAGAGTAGTGTAGTTAGGGTTAGGAGTTATGTAACCCGCCTTAAGCAAGATCCAAGCTCCTAGCTCCAAGCACCACCAAGCAAGGAAGAAGGAGACTCCAAGGATATCAGCCACCAAGCAAGCTCCACCAAGGGTATCAACCACCAACTTGCAAGAAAGGGAGTGTGTCGTGCACCAAGGTAGAGAGGAAACTAAAGAGATAAAGGGATCCTTTGCAAAGAAAGGGAAACACATATATAGAAGGGGATGGAGGAGAAAATAAGGTAGATCCAAACAAGGTGTCGCCCACCTAAGGACACTTGTCCTAGTGCACGAGCCACCACTCTAACAAGCCCTAAACACATGTCCAAGGTCATTGCCACATGCAAGAATCAAGCACCAAGTGTCCACTAGTGGTGACACAAAGTTTGGTCAAAGGTCATGGGAAACACACATGGGTGACACAGCCCCTGGGCGACACAGCCCCTGGGCAACACAGCCCTGGGCGACACAGCCACCCCTTGCCCAACACAAGGCTCAAAGAAGGAAAAGCAACACTCAACAAGGCCCAACAAGCTCAACCAAGCCTAAAGGAGATCAAGCAGCGAGCCCAACTCTTCCTCTCAACACTAGAGGAAGCAAGGAGAGGGAGGAACACCACACAAGGTGACAAACTTGCCCACAAACCCTAAACTTGGGTTAATTGCAAGTAACACCTCCAACTCTCAACAAAGCACAACTAAACCCTAATCACCACTAAAGGTGATTAGCAAGCAACAAGCACCAGGGTTAAGCAAAGAAAACAGGGTAAACCCTAAACGAAGGTCAGGGTCCTTACAAACTAACCCCCTTTGGAAGGGATTTCGTCCCCAAAATCTGAATAGAAAAGCGAGGGATACTTTCTCCTCATCTCTTCCTCAAGCTCCCATGTGGCTCCCTCAACGCCACGATGATGCCAAAGAACCTTCATAAGAACCAGGTCCTTCCTCTTCAGCTTCTTAACCCTTCTGTCAAGGATTGCCACAGGACCTTCCTCGTAGGTCACATCTTCATCAAGCTCCACTTCAACTGGCTGTATCACTGTTCTAAAATCTGGATGACTTTTCTTCAGCATATTGACATGGAACACTGGATTAACCTGTGCAACTCTGGCGGCATCTCTAACTCGTAAGCTACCTTGCCAACACATGTTATGACTGGGTAAGGCCCCATATATCTGGGTGCCAACTTACCCTTCCGACCAAACCTTAGCACACCTTTCCACAGAGAGACTTTGAGATACACTTTGTCTCCTACCTGGAACTCCAAAGGTCATCGACGATTGTTTGCATAAGACTTTTGCCTGTCCTATTCCGCTTTCAACTGTTGTTGTATCACTTTGATCTTTTCTATTGTCTGCTGCACTAACTCAAGACCCAAAAGCTGATACTCACCATACTCATACCAACACAAAGGAGATCTGCACTTCCTTCCATAAAAAGCCTCATAAGGAGCCATGTCAATGCTCCGCTGATAACTGTTGTTGTTGGTGAACTCTATCAAACTGAGATGCATGTCCCAACTGCCTAGGAACTGCAAAACACAAGCTCGAAGGAGATCCTCTAGAATTTGAATAGTCCTCTCGGACTGTCCATCTATTTGTGGGTGGAAGGCGGTATTGAACCTCAACTGTGTGCCCAAAGCTCTGTGCAACTTTTCCCAAAAATGACTCGTGAACTGAGGACCTCTGTCAGAAACTATCATCGTTAGCACACCGTGCAAATGCACTATCTCATCTACATACACTCGGGCGAGCTTTTCTGCTGTATACGTCGTCTTCACGGGTATGAAATGGACAGACTTCGTCAATCTGTCCACCATTACCCAAATGGAATCATGATTCCTAGTTGTCCTGGGTAGACCAACTATGAAATCCATGGTTATATGATCCCATTTCCACTGCGGTATTGGCAAGGGTTGCAACATACCTGCTGGCTTCTGATGTTCAGCCTTGACTTGCTGACAAACCGCACATCTAGCCACGAACTCAGCTACATCTTTCTTCAAGCTGAGCCACCAATACAAGTCCTTCAGACTATGATACATCTTGGTGACTCCTGGATGCATAGCATACATCGACGTGTGTGCTTCCTCGAGCACTAACTTCCTCAGCTCATCAACATCTGGAACCACCATCCTATCATGGTAGCAAACTAGCCCATCCTCGGACTCATGGAACCCATCACATTTTTCACTACTGAACTCTGATCTGATCAACTATACCGCATCATCTGTCTGTTGTGCATCTTTGATCTGTTGTCTCAGCATAGGCCTGACTTGCATCTGTGCCAAAAGTCCAGCTAACATGGAAACTTCCATCTGCACATTCATCTATCGCAAGGAAATAAACATATCCCGCCTATGGCATACCAGGGAACTCAATTGTGCCTTCTTTGAAGAAAGAGACGAAGACTTTCGGCTAAGCGCATCAGCTACCACATTTGCCTTACCAGGATGATACGTGATAGTGCAGTCGTAATCATTGATCAACTCCATCCATCGACGATGTCGCATGTTCAACTCATGCTGCGAAAAGATGTACTTCAGATTCTTATGATCCGTAAAGATTTGACACACCTCCCCATACAGATAGTGTCTCTAAATCTTTAACGCATGAACCATTGCTGCCAACTCCAAGTCATGAGTCGGATAGTTCTCCTCGTGTTTCTTAAGCTGTCGCGAAGCGAAAGAAACCACATGATCTTCCTGCATCAGCACACAACCTAAACCTTTCTTAGAAGCATCACAGAAAACAACATAGCCCTTCCCAGGCTCTGGCAGGATTAACACTGGAGCACTGGTCAGCTTCTCCTTCAAACTCTGGAAAGATTGCTGACAACGATCATCCCAGACAAAAGGTACATCCTTTCTTGTCAACTTCATCATCGGCAACACAATCGTACTGAAATCCTTGATAAACCTCTGGTAGTATCCTTCTAAACCCAGAAAACTACGAACTTCTGTCGGCGTCTTCGGTTTCTCCCAATCTGCAATGGACTCCACCTTCTTCGGATCTACTTTGACTCCTTCTGCAGATATCACATGACCCAATAAAGTCACTTCTTCCAACCAGAACTCACACTTACTGAACTTGGCATACAACTGATGTTGGCGAAGAAGAGTCAACGCTCATCGAAGATGTTACTCATGATCTTACATGTCCCGACTGTAGATCAAGATGTCATCTATAAAGACTACAACAAACTGATCTAGGAACGGATGGAACACTTTGTTCATCAAGTCCATGAAAGCAGCAGGTGCATTGGTCAGCCCAAATGGCCTAACCACAAACTCGAAGTGACCATACCTCGTCCAAAAAGCTGACTTTGGTATGTCATCTGCTTTTATCCTTGACTGATGATAACCAGATCATAGATCGATCTTTGAAAACACTATAGCACCACACAACTGATCAAACAGATCGTCTATCCTCAGTAACGGGTACCTGTTCTTGATCATGACCTTGTTCAACTACCGGTAATCTATACACAACTGCATCGAACCATCCTTCTTCTTTACGAACAACACTGGAGCACCCCAAGGCGACATGCTCGGTCAGATGAAACCCTTCTCCAACAACTCTTACAACTGCTTCTTAAGCTCTGCCATCTCTACTAGAGCCATCCTATACGGTGTCTGTGCAACTGGTTGTGTTCCTGGAACCAGATTGATCTCGAAATCAATCTCTTGGAGCGGTGGAACACCAGGGAACTCTTCAGGAAATACATCTGCAAACTCTCGGACAACTGACACCTCCTCGAGACTAGGACCTTTCACCTTGGTAGTCACAACGGTATCTACAACGTGAGCTAATAACACTTCACATCCCTATTGTAGCAACTTCTCTGCCACCATAGCTGATACCAGACATGTCAGAAGAATCTTCCGATCTCCTTGGAAGATCCACTTCTCTCCAGCATCATCAAACACAGCCTGTTTGGAACCACAATCCAAAACCACCTTATACTTCTCTAAGGTATCCATCCCAAGGATAACATCAAAACCATGCATATCAAGTGGTATAAGATCCACTCAGATGTTGTGTCTCGAGAAAGACAAGACACAAGAGGGACACTCTTCTCGAAGCATCGAGGAACCAGCAAGAGGGGTTTCTAACAACAAACTATCTTTCTTACAGCTAACCGGTAAACGACAGTTTTCAAGCATACTATAGGTGATAAAAGAGTGTGTAGCACCTGGGTCAACCAGAATAGATATAAAGCAAGAAGAAGACATATCAGAATGAAATAACTCCATCTGACATGCCACCACTCGCGGGTTGACTATCGCCTCCGACTGACCCATAGCGTAGAATCGAGTCGTTGCTTGCTATCCACGTCCCTTGCTCCCTTGAGAAGACAATCCAGCTTGTGACGCTTGACCACGTCCTCGCCCTCTGCTACCACTGGGCTACTTGTCTATCTGACCCCTGAAGATTCTGCCTCGGCTGCTGCGTCACTTCAACATCTCTATTCAGGCAATTGATCCTGAAATGCCCGATCTGTCCACAAAGATGGCATGACCTGTCCTAAAACCGTGGCCTAGCTGGCCCTGTCACTGCCACAGAAGTTGTATTGTATGCCTTCGATGGTGAAGAAACATAACCTCTTCCCTTACTCGGAGACCACTGAGATGGCACACTGGAACCTCTCATCACTGACGGTGCTGCAAACCTTGACTTCTTAAAGCCACCAAACCTCTGTCCCTGAAACTGAGTAGGTCTCTTCTTATCCATAGACTCTCTCTTCTCCTTTACTGGTCATTCGATCCTCCAGATGGATTCCACAAATGTAGCAAACCACTCTCGGTTCTCCAATGCAGACACAGGTGTTATCAGCTCAGAACTCAGACCTTTCTCGAAACGTCTGATTCACTCTTCATCTGTCACCACCATGTGAGGACAAAACCTCAATAGATCTATGAACTTGGCCTCGTACTCAGTGATGTTCATCGTTCCTTTTCGCAGACTCTCAAACTGACTGATCTTCTCATCCAGATATGTCTTCGGGAAGTATCTGCTGACGAACTCGTGCCAGAAAACCTCCCAACATATCACCTCATCAGGTCGCTTCTCTTCCTCGATTGTCCACCAGTGACCAACACTACCTTTCATAAGGTAGACAACATGCTTTACTTTGTCCGCTTCGGGGATGTCAAGGATCCGGAAAGCCTTCTCAAGACTTGTCAGCCACAGATCTGCATCTGTTGGATCAGCCGTTCTAGCATACTTTGAAGCTCCGACTCGGCGAAGCCGCTCGAAGGTCTTCCCAATACCCGATGCTTCTCCATGGGGAGCATGTGCTCTAGGAGGAGGCACTGGCAATCGCTCAACCATGAGATTCATCGTAGCCATCATCTGCCCCATAAGCTGTTGATATGCAGGATGTTCAAGAATGGTTGGGTTAGGTTGGGGGACCTCAGGCACCCTATCTTCATGTGCCTGTCCTAAAGCTCCATCAACAGATGCAGCATCGTTGTGCTCAGCAGCATGTTCTTCATGGTTTCTAGACATCTTGCCTTTTCTTCCGCTGACGGCAAAAGATGATTGTAAGAAAATCTAGAAAACTAACAAGAACAGACACAACCTAGTCCTAAATCCCTGTAGATTCCGCGAACCTAGGGCTCTGATACCAAAACTTGTGGCAACACATCCCACTATCACACAGACAGCGAGGTGTTATGCGAAAACGTGCGGAAATCACCATAACCACAGATTATCAAAAACACTAGTTAATTAAAACCGATTGCGGAAAGCTGATAAACTGAGAAACTATTACATTCAAGTCCACATCCTGCAAATAAACAGGTTATATAAACATATACAAGCCTAGATACATGTCCACAGCGTAGCGCAACAGTTGTCTTGTCATCACATGAGTTCATCACCTGTTTACACATACATAAGGGCCCACATCCAGCCAGCAGTAGGATATACAAAAGATCGACAACTATACATTGTGAAACAACGTCAAAACACCTCCAAGGACCTGAGAGTACAGGGATGACTCTAAGACTTTACTGCAAAACATCCAAAATAGCAGCATATCCATCGCTTGCCTTCTACTGCTCTTCTTGCTGCTCGGCCGCAACTCTGTGACCACCACCACGTCTAGCTTTATTTTATAACTGCCCTTGTTATAACATGAGAGACATATATGCAACTGCAAGATATAACAAAACTAACTACACAAGCAAGGCCTCAACCAATGTTTCGTGTTTGTCTTAAGCAGCAAATACTAAATGGCTGGATTACATATTATTATGCCCTAAGGAAGTGAGCCGTACCGCTCAGATCCAATCGACGGCTGTGAAACCCAGAGTCGGTGCCATATAAGGTCGAGGGAAGAGATGGACTCCACGACCTCCCACCTCATGGTCAGTGCACGAGTACAACACAAGCAGGACCGCAGTCTCATGCTGAAGTGGCCCCAGCCACAAGGTCAGGCTACCCTCTGCCTAGCCCGCCTCGATACAGGTCTCGGCGCTAGTGAAACTAAGCCACGGGCATGTTCACCGTGCTCTGAGCCATGAACACATTCATGCTCCTCATATCACATATCCTGAGCCATGGGCCTGTTCACCATGCTCTTATCACACTTGGGCTATGGGCCTGAATCCGCACCCTAGAGTCTACAACCGAAGTTGCACTCTTACCTCCTCACTTTAGGCTAGGAGAAACCTCGCAAATTCAACAATATGCGTTCCGGGTTAACCCATAGGAGAACCCATTTCACCATCACCAGCTCCTGACGATGATGGATCTATGGCCAGGGCAACTACATGATATATTCCACTGTGATTAATTAGTATTTTTTATATGGATTGCAAGATTCAACCAAGGTATATAACATGTAAGCTATAATAAAATAAACAACATAAAAGTAAACATTATGCTTTTATTATAATCACATCATCCTGATCCATCACAAGGATCCAACAGTACTTGTTATCATTTGGCCTCTTGCCAATCATCCAGATCCATCTCAAGGATCACCACATACCATGGGATTTCAATCCTTCATCACATAGTGCCACTGCCTCTCAAGGCTTACATCATCATCATGGGGTAGCAATCCCACGTGTTGTAATCATGTACATTATACAGATTATTTCAACATCCAGAGTAACGATCACATCAGAGTTACTCAGCATATACATATACCTCATAGCCCTTTTTAATTGGCTATGCATCACCTGCATGGTTAGTAACAACAATCATAGAATGACCATGCTATCAATATAGAATGACATTAATGAATATATATATACTTTATCAATCATGCTTCAACTTATGATTATGAGCATAAGGCACATCATTAAGCAAACCATATTACATGCTTATTATTTCTCTTAGCATTTTATAGAAGATTCAAGATGATTATGAGAAGATGTCAAGTCATGATAAGTTACATGGACAAGCTTACCATAACCATTATCATTAAGCATAGCAAGGATCACCATCATGATAAACGTGATACAAGATCAACACCTCGGTTTCTATGAGTGACAGAACCCTCACTAAAAGTACCTTCTACCCTCACCACAAGTGGCATCGGGCAGGGCACCCTCACCTATCGTCCAACACACAACTCTCATAAAAAACGGACGACACATGCAACACTGTGTCATGTACAAATAAAATGGCCAAGGGCCTGCCGTGCAGCCAGGTCTGTCGGGTGACATGGTGTCGCACAACACCCATCAGGGCTGTCGGCGGACACACCCATAGAACCATGGTGACGCCCGTCACAGAGCCAACCAGCAGCATCCACCTCAAAGCACCACGACACTAACCACATCTAAATTAGGTGTGCATGTGTGCAAGGTACTCCACAAGAAGGCAACGTCCAAGGGTGCAGCTCAACCAACCAACAGGGAACCTATCGTCCAACCAACCAACTCAGGGCCTATCGGCCGTCACAAGGCAGAGTGGAGGTGTGATTCCCGTCACAAGGTGTCATCCACCACCATCACAACAGGTGTCGTTCAGGGTGTAAGGTCGAGAGGGCTGTCGGGCAGCACCTCCCCAAGCGCATAACAACCAAGGTGTAACTCACAAGATCGTCACCAACCTCAAGCACAAGGTTACCAAAACCCTAAAGGATCAAGGAGCTGGCTCACCTCAATCAACTAAGAGAAAGAGGGGTCTTGCACACCACCTATCACCTATCGAGCAACACAAGGCACAACTCTAGCAAGGTTCACAACTATCACCAAGCTCACCCTTCTGGTCCATGGTGAGAGGAGGGTGTTGCTCAAGCAACTAGAACACAAGCTCACCTCAATCAACTAAGAGAGAGGGGTGTTGCTCATGATACTAGGACCTCAAGCTCACTCCTCTAAACCAAGGAGAGAAAGGAGTATTGCTCGCCAAGAAACCCTAGATCATAGGTTCGGCCAACAAGGAGATACTAAACAAGAAACTAAACTACTAACATGCATAGCCGATCGTGGTCATAGCAACATATAAGAACATGGAAAGAGAGTAGTGTAGTTAGGGTTAGGAGTTATGTAACCCGCCTTAAACAAGCTCCTAGCTCCTAGCTCCAAGCACCACCAAGCAAGGAAGAAGGAGACTCCAAGGATATCGGCCACCAAGCAAGCTCCACCAAGGGTATCAGCCACCAACTTGCAAGAAAGGGAGTGTGTCGTGCACCAAGGTAGAGAGGAAACTAAAGAGCTAAAGGGATCCTTTGCAAAGAAAGGGAAACACATATATAGAAGGGGATGGAGGAGAAAACAAGGTAGATCCAAGCAAGGTGTTGCCCACCTAAGGACACTTGTCCTAGTGCACGAGCCACCACTCTAGAAAGCCCTAAACACATGTCCAAGGTCATTGCCACATGCAAGCATCAAGCACCAAGTGTCCACTAGTGGTGACACAAACGAGGTCAAAGCTTGGTCAAAGGTCATGGGCGACACACATGGGCGACACAGCCACCCCTTGCCCGACACAAGGGTCAAAGAAGGAAAAGCAACACTCAACAAGGCCCAACAAGCTCAACCAAGCCCAAAGGAGCTCAAGCAACGAGCCCAATTCTTCCTCTCAACACTAGAGGAAGCAAGGAGAGGGAGGAACACCACACAAGGTGACAAACTTGCCCACAAACCCTAAACTTGGGTTAATTGCAAGTAGCACCTCCAGCTCTCAACAAAGCACAACCAAACCCTAATCACCACTAAAGGTGATTAGCAAGCAACAAAGCACCAGGGTCAAGCAAAGCAAACAGGGTAAACCCTAAACGGAGGTCAGGGTCTTTACAAGTTACCACTATAAATGGGCTTGACCAATGAGAACATAGTTAACCTATAAAAAGGCAAAGTGCAGAAGTGAACAAAAGAATTTTGTCGCCTTCAGAAATGTCCTTTTGCTTTATGCGAGAATCATGTCAAATCTTAGTGTGTTCTTTATAGATCTTGGTATTCTCATAAGCATGTAAGCGGAGTTCTTCTAGATCTTGTAGTTGCAGATAATGCTTTTCTTTTGTGTCGTCGGCATCCATGTTCACAGTCTTAATTTTCCCAATAAGCTTTACGCTCCAACTCCAGAGGAAGATGGAAAATTTGCCATAAATAAGACGATGGGAATTTTGTAAGCATTTTGATATGCCCAAAGAGTGTCATAAAGTTTAGATGAGCAGTCTTTCTTGGATCTTCCCACTATTTTATCCAAGATTCACTTGATCTTCCTGTTAGACACTTATACTTGGCCTACATTCTGAGGATGGTATGGGGTAGAGATCTCATGTTTTACTCCATACCACTTCAAAAGAGCTTCAAACTATTTCTTTATAAAATGTGAACCTCCATCGGTGATGATAGTTCTAGGAACCCCAAAACCTTGGGAACTTAAGTATTGTAAAGAGGAACATTATTGTCTTGGAGTCACAATTGGGTGATGGTATAGCTTCCACCCATTTGGAAACATCATCAACAACTACTAAAATGTATTTCATTCCAGAAGATGGTGGAAATTGCCCCCACAAAGTCGATCCTTCAAACATTAAAGATCTCTACTTCAATCCATTAGGCTAAAGACATCTCGTTCCTTTTTCTTATGTTCCTAGTGAGTTGGCATGCATCACACTGTTTGGCATAGGCGTTCAAATCCTAAAAGATAGTTGGCCAATAGAAACCAGAGTATAGAATTTTTAGTGTTGTCTTTTCGACACCCTAATGTCCTCCATAGGGAACTAAATAACATTTTTCTAGAATAGAATGGGCTTCGTAATGATCTACAAAGTGGCGATATACATTATCAGCACATTTCCTAAATAGAAGCAGGTCATCCCAATAGTAGTTCTTTAAATCTGAAAAGAACTTCTTCTGGTTATACGTCATCCCAGGAGGCAACTATTGGCACGCAAGGTAATTCCATAAATTGGCATACCATGCCGCCACATGGCCGAGAGAGTGAATGAGCAGTATTGATTTATCTTGATAAGATGCATTGGTAGGGAACAAATTGTCCTCTTCAACCATTATGCAAGAAAGGTGATCTGCAACTACATTCTCAAATCCCTTTTTGTCATGATTTCATGATCAAACTCCTGCAATAAGAGGGCCCACCTGAGGAGGCATGGCTTAATATCTTTCTTCTGCATGAGATGCCTTATTACTCCATGATCTATATAGATTGTGACCTTTCCTCCTAACATATAAGATTTGAATTTTTCAAAAGCATAGATGATGGGTAACATTTCCTACTTTGTTGTTGTGTAGTTGACTTGAGCTTCATCGAGTCTTTTTTTGGTGTAATATATGAGTGGTTCTTTTTGTTGTTCTTTTGCCCTAGGACATCTCCAAATGTGTAATCACTAGTATCACACATTAGCTCAAAGGGAAGGTCCCAATCTGGAGCTTTCATAATGGGTGTGGTAGTTAGAGCATTCTTGAGAGTGTGAAAAGAATTGAGATAGTCTTCATCAAATACAAACAATGTGTCTTTTACAAGGAGTCTAGACAGTAGTTTTGCAATTTCATATTTTTTTTAAATAAAATGTGGTCATATCTTGCATGGCCTGATAAAATATAGACATAAGAGACTGAAAAAAGGAGGAGGGAGATTGTAGATAGCTTCCATATTGATCTTATCAACTTCTACATGTCTTTAATACCTTGTGCCCAAGGACAATCTCTTCTCATACCATAAAGTGACACTTTTTTCGATTGAGAACTAGCTGCTTTTCTTTACATCATCGGAGAATGAGAGATAGATTCTTCAAACAGTATTCAAAGGATGACCCATAGACCGAAAATTCATACATGAAGACCTCCATAATATCCTCTATCAGATAAGAAAATATAACCGACATACACCTTTCAAAGGTGGCTGGGGCATTACACAGACCAAAGGAAATACAACGGAATGCATATGTCCCATAAAGACAAGTAAATGTGGTCTTTTCCTGATCATCTGAGTGCATATATACCTGATAGAATCCTGAGTAGCCATCTAGGTAGAAGAAGTGTGAATGATGTGCCAATCTTTCTAGAACTTGGTCAATAAATGGGAGAGGAAAGTGATCTTTGCGTGTTGCTGCATTCAATAGCATGTAATTGATGCACATATGCCAACCACTCACTATACAAGTGGCCAGTTCCTTACCATCACTATCTTTTACCACCGCCATCCCTCCTTTCTTGGGGACCACATGTATTGGACTTATCCAGTTGTTGTCGCTAATGACGTAGATGATATCGACATCTATTAGCTTAATGACTTCCTTGTGCACCACCTCGCACATTTTGTCATTAAGTTCCCTTTGACCTTGCACACATGGTTTTTCACCTTCTTCAAGGTTGATTCGATGCATGCAGATAGTTGGGACGAGACCCTTTATATCATCTATACAATATCCAAGGGCTTTCCTTCGATTATTGAGTTCAGATAGAAGTTGTTGTTGTTGGTCAAAAGATAGTTGTGCATTGATTATCACCAGATATTTCTTTTCATCATAATCAAATTCATACTTCAAACCTTTAGGAAGTGGTTTGAGCTTTGGTAGAGGCATCGAAGTAGATGTGTCTTTTGGTTCTTGCTCAAGAAAAATGTACTTGGTTGTTTTAGTGGATCCTTGACATTTTTCTTGTTCAGAAGCTTCCAAGTAAGCTAAAATTTCTTCAACTTCAGGATCATTAATCCCTGAACTAGGATTAATAGGAGACTACATCAAAGGATCTACAATTGCATTGTGCTCCTAAATTTCTGCACTCAACTAGCTACAACAGTCAACAAAGTAACTTGTCTCCATTGGTGAAGGACCCTTCATATGATCAAGCACATTGAAGTCAATTAATTTGTTGCCAACTCTTACAATGTTTAGCCCGTCTGCAACATCTATTAATGCATGAGTGATGGGAATAAAAGGTCACCCGAAGATCATCGGACATGTAGGGTCTTCAACCGCATTGATTATGACACTATCATAGGGGATGAAGAAATTTTGTATCTTAATTGGGACATCTTCCACTCCTCCAATCGGCTTGGTAAAGGAATTATTGGCCAACTAAATTCTCATGTTGGAGTTAACAATATTTGTGAAGCCCAATCTATTGGTCAGACTGTATGGCATGAGACTTATGTTGGCTCCCAAATCCGCAAGACTATATCTTGTTGAAGTTCCTCCAATGAGAAAGGGGATGGTGAAAGCTCCAAGATCTTTCTGCCTAGTAGGCATGGCAGATTGATAGAAAGTGGATGCCATTCTTGCAAGGCATATTGTCTCCATCTCACCTCTCTTTCTCTTCTTAGTAATGAAATCTTTTAAGAACTTAGCATATGTAGGCATCTCATCTATGACATCTGGAAGAGGAATGACTAAATGGATTTTCTAGTTTGTATCTAAGAATATGGTGTACCTTTTCTCCAACTATGCCTTGATAAAGTGATGAGGAAAAGGTGCTCCAAAAGGAATTTTGGGTGCTCTAAGGTATGGAATATGATTGGTTTCCCCTAGTGATTTCTTTGTCACTGATACTTCTCCTTTATTGGTGTTTTCTTCTTCAACAGTCATCACTTATGGTTGTGGCTTAGAAGAGGTATTCCCATAATGGAGTGTAGCCATCCTAGTAGTTTTGTTCTTTGGGTTATGTTCAGTACTCAAAGGAAATTGTCCGATTGGCCGTCTGATAGAAGAGGATATGGAGGTCGGTTGTTGATCAATCATCCGATTATGGTGTTGCAGATCACTTATCTGAGTGTTAACATTGTCCATCTATGTTTGCATGTTTTCCATTAGATTATTGTTGCTCAACAAGCACTCTCCTTATTTTTTTAGTCAAGGAATGCAGTTCAGTTATAGATCTCTGATGTTGTTGAAATAAACTCCCTCTTTGTCATCCATTGAAGTTTCCTTGTTGTTTTGGAGGTTGAGATCTATTCAGCTAGAATCTGAGCAAAGTTCCTCTAACAATAGCTTGTCCCTTTCCTATGGCTTAAGATATATGACTTAGTTGAAAGGAATTCTCTACTATAAAGGGATTCCCATAGGAAAATCCAAGATGATCTAGTCGCTTATAATTCACATAAGATACATTTTCCACTTGAAATGTATGAGTGTCTTCTACTTCATGAGTGTAGATACAATGATCTATCCCATGACCCCCTTCTCCACATGTGATAAGTTTTACCGTGGCTTCACTAAAATCTTGAATTGGCTTCCTTCAGGTTCTAGACGTCAGTTGTCCTCCTATCCAGGTTGATATTAAAGATTTCGAATAACTTTTAATCTAAAGAACTATTGACGGTAGATGTAGTTGTTGTAGAACTTCTATCATAATCTCATCATGTTTGAAGCGTGGCCATGTTATTGATGATTTCCTTGGTGGTTTTGGCATCATGCTTCATAAAGTCTCTACCATTTGTAACTCTTAGAGATGTCCTTTCTGTGGAGGTGAGGCCTTCATAGAAAGTGGTGATGATAAATCCTTCATCATAGATGTGATGTGGATAGTCTCGCATATACTCCTGATATCTCTCCCATGCATCTTACAAACTCTCAGAGGGTTTCTGCTTAAAACCGGTAGTCTTGTGATTGCACCTGACGGTCTTCTCAATAGGATAAAAAAATTTCATGAGTGCTTCATACAATTGTCTCCAAGATGTGATCCCTTTTAGGGAAAGATACCACTATAGAGCTTTGTCTTTTAGAGAGAAACAAAACCCCTACAAATAGATGACTTTCCGAGGGACCTTGTTCATATTGAGGGCATCACAGATATTTTTGAAAGTATCAATATGATAATATGGGTTTTCATTGACATAATTTCCTCCAAAGTTTGGTGTTGAATCATACTGACAAAAGAGGCTTTAACTCGAAGTTCGTCGCTAGTATGCGAGGAAGGACTATAGGTTCCTTGTTGTCATTGACACATCCAGTGACCAATGATTAGACTGAGGGCCTATTTTCTGGAGCATTGTCAATAGATGGCGGTTGTGCTGCCATTGGATCGTCGAGGAGAATATCTACCTCTAGAAATTCAGCAAGGAACTCTAGCGTTGAAAATAAATGATATTTAACTACCTATAAACAAAATATTGAATGGATCAGAGTTAGACTGGAAATGTAAACAATACTTCAATAAATAGATAATTTGAAAAAAAATACTAATAAAATTTTTGCAAAATTTAAAAGAAATGACTAGTGTTAAGCAGACCACAAGTTCTTAGAGATTACTCGTCGTCTTATATCCAACAACAACATCAAAAGTTAATCACTCTTTTTCATGGACCAAAAGTGTAAACATGATTCTCCAGTTAAAGATATCAGACTTTAAATTTATACCTAACTAGAAGAGACATCTGCAACTCAATATGAAGTCTATTGCAGTAGTGTGGGGTCAAACACAGGGATAAGGGGAATAATAGAATAAGAACAAAATAATCTTAGCTTAGTCTATAACTAAAATTGACTAAAATTGATGGCATCTTGGTTAAGGAACAAATTTATATAATTTGAGCAATAAATATAAATTTAGAGAAAACAAAAGGAAAGAAATAAAGATGAATTGTGGAACAAGGATAAAAGAGACTTCGGTTGGGTTTCACCTATCAAACCAACAACATCCATGTAAAACCTTCACTCCTGAATTGTATATGTTCTTTACTTGTTTTGCAAATAGTCATGAAAGACATATGTTCCTTCCTTCACTCGAGATCTGGGCAGATTTTATCTAAAGGGATCTCTCTCTCGAGATAATAACCAAAAGATCAAGGGAAAGTGTATGAATTTTGTTATAGAGACTTCACACTCTCATATCTCATTACTGTCCTGTACTCTAGATCTTGTTGAAATCATTCTCTCAAACAATATGGATATTAAACGTCTTAAGAAGGTAGCTAATCGACAAGCGACACAGTAAAACAAGAGTATGGATATAAAACTTTTAAGAACATATGTCATAAAATAGAAGAATGAACAATTACATAGTTGAGAGGGTCTGATGGCTACTCCCAACCCAAGTTATGGATTTTAGCCATGCATGGCACAAGAAAAGGACATATTAATGCTTGAATAAGTCATGATAAGGAAATGAAGAGAAAGAAGTTGATACAAAGGTAGATCGAGTGATTGATCTACCAACCTTTCGATTGATCAAGCAAGAAGTCGATGGCTAGCGGTCGATAGCCAGCAGTCAATGGCTCTTCTCCTCCTTTTGATCCTATATTTGCATAAGTAGGTCTGTAGGATCTGTTGATGGCAATGGATTGAGCCACCAAGGAAGAGGTCGACAACCAAATGGATCTAGACTGGTCGATAGGTCTCGTCCTTAGGCTCTGGAACTTGGAAGAAGCCTTTTGACTTGGTGACTCTGAGAATCCAAGATTGTTTGAAGTGACGCTTTGGGGGAATGTTTGTAGGCTTTGACTTGTACATTGTCGATCTTGATTGGTCCATGTGGTATCAACCTCCAATCTTGTTTTGTCGATGTTCATGGTCAATGAAGTGATTCTTCGACAAGTATTTGTTGATTGACAGTAGTGTCGATCTTTACGTATGTTGATAGAATGGTTCATTGACATGAGCCCATTGGTCTATAAGGGCGTCGGCAGAGTTGTTGACATGGTCATCAATATTTGGTTCCTTGATGAAAACATCGAGGGCTTTACTCATCGAGAGATTCATCGATGAATTTGTTCGATAGCTGGAAAATGAAAAGATTCTATCGGGACAGGCGTTGATGAGATGAATATATCAAGGCTCCCACGATAAGTGAGTCGATGCTCCTACTCGACAGGTTGGAGCTTGATAAATGTATCAATGATCACTCGAGAGGGATTTGTCGAGTCTCTTGGGGTCGGTTTGATTTGTTAATCTATTCGGTCGATGGTTGGGAGTCTATTGACTTCTGAGTGTTTGATCTAAAGTATCGACTATTGTCCATCAATTTTTCTAGCTTTTCACTAAATTCCTTCATATATCAATCAAAACTTTATTAAAACCTAACATTTGGTAAACTAAAGGTAAAATGAACAAAACCAAACATCTAAATGCTAGTTCTAATGTTTTTTATTATGAAAAAGGCTATGGAAAGTGCATCAAAACTGATGTTATCACCTACCCATATGAAGAAGAATGGTACATGCTTCTACATCAATCAGAGTTCATGCGGTGCCTAAAAGGGTGACCAAAAATGAGAGGGTAACTGATATTCTCTTTTATATCCATGATAACAAAGTCGCATGGAACATAAGCTTCTTTTCCCACCCTTAGTGGTACACCTTCTATGATTCCCCTAGGTTTTTTCATAGACGAGTCTGCTAACTAGATGGTCATCGTTGTGGGAAGCATGTCTACAAAACCTAATCTTTTACAAAGACTATAGGGCATGATGGAGATACTAGCACCTAAGTCTGCTAGACCCTCCATGCATGTGTCATTGCCTAGGTAACACCCAATTCCAAAGGAACCATGATCTTTTTGTTTTTAGGCATTTTATTGAGAATGATGTCACAAGTGGTTCTGGCAAGCTTTATAGTTTTGTATTCCTCTATAGTATACTTCCTAGTCAACAAGGTTTTGAAATATTTGAACAAATTGGGCATTTTAGAAAAGGCATCAAGTAAGGGAATGTCAACATGAAGTTTTTTTGTGGCTTCCTTGAATCTCACAAACCTAGAATCTAACTTTGTTTGTCCGATATGAGCTTGGTATGGTGGGTGTGGTTTGTAAACTGGAATGTTGGGTGTATTGATCTCGTCTTGAGGGGGTTTAGGAATGGGAGTCGCTTCGGTATTGGGGTCAATGGCATCTTGTGTTGGTTCCTTTTCAACAACTATGGCATCATCATCTTCAAAACTTAAGGGTACAACATAGGCTTCTCTGGGGGGAGGGGGAGAAGCATACACACTTCTACAACGGGTGGAGACAACCTTAAGTTGCTCAAGATGCTTGGGATTATTTTTTGGTTGACCAAAAAAGGTGTCGGTAAGAGGATTTTGGCTGGATAAGAGTTGGGCCAACTGAACATCAGTTGCCTTCTGGTGGGCCTATTATGAAATGATGATTTGCACTAGAGCAGTTATTCTATTGTTAGAAGAAGGAATTGGAGCATTTTGTTGCATTTTTGGTGGTGGTTGGTTCAAATTATTGATGCCCTTGGTAAACACCATGATTTTGGATATTAACCTGGTAGTTTCCTTAGTTCTCAAAATTCATTTCATTATTATTGTATTGGAAGCCTGGGGTGGATGGTTTGAACTATTGACTTGAGGAGGTTTTTGTTGGCTAGCATTTTCAGCACCATCCAGATATCCATATTGGGACCTAGGGTGGTTCCTTGCTTGATTGGGATTGAATTAGGCTTGATTGGGCATGTTGTGAATGGAGTTGAGGTTGCATGGGGGTATTATTGAGGAGTTGAAATTGTTAGGTAGAATGACCATAGCCTTGGAAAATGCCACAAAGAGAGTCAGCATTGTGGTTGCCCTCTTCTTTCATAGGCATTGAAGGAGGATTCTAAAAAAACCATGTTTGAGGATAAGGAGCTTAAGCCTCTTAGCAATAGCCTTTATATGGGAGTTGTCGTTAGCCTTTATAGCTTCACGGCCATGTAAATTCTTATTGTTCTTATGCCTCAAAATTGTGTTCTACAACTTCCCATGCACTATCAAAATTTTGGAACATAAAATTGTTGGTATGTATGCCTAGAGAACCAACCTTATGATGATTGTAATGGCATATCTTGTAAATAATTTGATTAATAATAAAGGCAACCTTCCAACTTATTATATTTTAATCAGTTATGAGATAATGATGAGAGATAATAAATGTCTAAAGAATGATATTACTCAATGATGTATGTCTTCGGGTTGAGAACCTGAAAGATTAGATCATAAAGATGTCAAGAGTATATCCATTCTTGTTATGTCCCTAGTCAGATGTTATTGTGGAAGGCTAATAGACAACAATAGCACTTAAGACTAGAGTGTGTGTTGATTGATGATATAATTTCATTAGTCGTGATATTTAATATCAAACCAAGCATATAGATACTTGTTAGAGAATCATGTACCGGATAGACCCACCTTGAGAGTGACACATGGAAACCATGATTGGTAGTCATAGTCATCTCTCAGGTGGTGGTTGGATTCTTAGACCTGAAATCACTACACTCATCACATGTCATTCGGTTTACTTTGACATCATCCATCGTGATCATGAACAAGGCTTGCCATAAAGGTGGTGCTCGGGTGCATTGTGACACATGGGGATGACTATGAGTGATGTAGATGGGATTTTTCCCTCCTACATGAGTTTGATATATGGCCACTTGATAAGTGAGATTGAGAAATGCATGGCCATGCTGGTGTGAGTCAATATGTGATGTTGAGCTTACACATATCTTAGATAGTCTTCTCTAAGTCAAGGAACATAGATTGAATGTTGAAGAGGATGACCATGTCTCAAGTTCAATCTAGATATCAGAGACAAAGGAAATATAGATTCATTGTAACATCGACTGTAGATTGTAGGTTAAGTTGTTCTCCAACTTTTCTAATTACTTGGGTAGCCATTAAGTCTTTCTAGATAGCAATCATTTCTTATGAAATCATAATATGATTATGAATATCATTGTCAATGTAATTTGGAGCCTACCGGGTCACATACATAGGATATATTGGAATAGGATTATAATTGTGGATATAATTGGAAATTTTCTGGATCAAAACTGACTACTAAAACATTTAGGTATTCTATTAGAATAATATTGGCATATAATGTGAGTTAATTGGTTAAAGCGTTTAAGCCAATTAATTAGATTCCTTTGTTAAGTCAGTTGGTTGATCCAGAGCAACGGACTAGAGCCTAATGACAAAAGTTAGTTAATCAATCAATGTGATTAATTGATTGATTAATCGATTTAGAAATATTCTTTTGATAGTCCACGAGTGGCTCGTTTTAAATAAATTCACAACCTTTTGTTTCCCAAGGGTTTTTGGGAAACCCTATTTCCTTTCCTCTGCTATTTATAGAGGCATGATGGTTGGCTTTTGTGATACGCCAAGACATGCTCTTGTATGTGAACCCTAGCCATCATTGTTCCCAAGCGAGAGAGAAGGAGAGCAACCGACACTAGCACGTCCTCAAGTAGAAGGATATTCATTCCCACCGGCTTACAAAGCGTGATGTGAAGTTTCAGTCCATCTCGATGGATGAAGTAGATACATAGATATTGAGTTTCCTACGTTCAGAGGACAGTTGAGAATCATCTATGTAGTGAGGAGCGATGCAAATCACTGTGCCAAGGGACATCACCGGACTTGCTCTGGGATGAGGTATATTTGTGCTCCCTACTTCTGAATATGTTGTTGTCAAAGAGATCCTCTAGTAGGGTTTGTGTGGAGAAATATTTTGTTGCTTCCCTTGCGCATGTCACCTCTACGAAACCCCACAAAAAATTCCCTCCAAGTGAGGAATCGAGAAAAACTTTGGTGTTTTCATCAACACTGTGATAAAATATTTCAATTAATTGAACTTCTTTTTCTTCGATTAATTGAACTGGGGAGATGTCATGGTGTGGAAAATGACAAAGAAGGTCTTGAAACTCTCCCAAGACTCTCCTAAGGTCCACCTGGGAGCATGCGGAACTGAGTGATTTCACCCCTAATTTGATAGGTGGGGGATGAGGGGTAACATGATCCACTTCTATGGCAATGTACCAGCTACTCGCCTGAGCAAAAAGGGAAATTTAAACAATCTTAATTTTTTTTGTCTTTAGAATGCCAGGGATCGTATGCAAGGTGCATAGATCAAAAAATCTCTAGAGGTGGTCTTAGCACCTATCACCTATGCTATCAGAGAAAGGGATGGCTTGAATCATGGTGGTCCACTGAGAGCGGATCTCAAATTGGGAAGCAGTGATATCAAGTGGCACAATGGGGTGTTGTGCATAGGTAGTCTCAGGGACTGAGAAGTCCTTAAATTGTTTTCTCTATTTGGCCTCGTGTAGCGTAGCCTTTCTAGCTTCTTATCCAGTCAATAAGGTTGTGCGTAAGGTGGCTTCTTGAGCTGCTCACTCGACCAACATGGCTTCTCTTTGAGAAGCAATGGATCGCTTGACCTGACGGCTTACTTCTTGTTCATCCATCCTATTTTGATTATTTGATTCAGACAATGAAAATTCCAATCTATTTCCAGATAAAAAATGGGCGGTGTGAAACCCGCATTTTGCGATCGTGGCATGCATCGTTTTAACCTTGAAAAGGTTAGAATTTTTTTAATAAAAGAAGCTTTTGATCTAACAAGATAATAATGATTACAGAACATATGTACTACCAGAATAGAAACTCGAAAGAAGGAGAGTAGCACTACCAGAGTGGGACTCGATGGGCAAAGAGAAAAAAAAATTGTTCAAAGTAAATGGGATTAAAAAAACATTGTGTTGTCCACAACAACGACGCCAAAATTGATATGCGTTGGTTAACACACCAATTCACTAGGGGTTTGATTCCTAGAGTTTAACCTTTATTAATGGAAAACTACCAACTAACGTTAGTTTATTAGTATAGAAAGGGTTGACCCCACATGACAATGTAATTGAGATTGAGTTTTGAACCAACTTTCTTTGAATAATTATTTGAACATGAAAATTAAAGTTAGTTGGTTGAAGGTTGATTATGCTAGAAAAAGCAAAGGAAGATTACACTAAGAATAAGGTAAAAAAAGTTACACTAAAACTAATAATAAAGAGTTACACTAAGAACAAAGTAGTAAATGATTACACTAAGAACAAGTGAGGAAAGATTAATTATGGATAGAATCAAGTAGAAAAAATAAGAGCAATTCCAAAATTTAATTTGAATTGACAATAAATGATATTGGGGTTATGGGTTTCACACCTATAGCTTGCATAAAACCAGATTGATAGAATTTTTAAATAGAAAAATAGGTTAAATGAGGGCATGCAAAACATTATCAACGCATTTATAAAAGTACAAACTTCCTGCAAACCCATTGATCATGGTGTTTGTAGATCCTTACTCGATCATCCCAATAGAGCTCCTCTCGAGATCCTATCTTGAGCTCTATGTGTTTGTTTGAGTGTTTTGAGCCTTGGGGTATGAGATCTCATATTACAAGACTAACATTCAACAAAAATAAGAGACCAAATCATTTAAGTTGTACAATAATTCAAACAAACACTATCTAACAAATTATATCATGTAAATAGATCGATCTAATCTACTATGGTTATGGGGATATGCCCCATGCCCGATATGAAGAACTACTAATGATCCATGGAACACGATGAAGGGATGAAGGAAGGAAGAAGGGGATCCATAGACTAGTAAAGAAGAAAATAACCTAAGAGGACTCTGGCCTAGTGACAATGAAATGCAACCCTTCTTAATTCCTTGTCCAAAAGCACAAGAAGACCAAGAATGAGATTGAAAACTAGAAACTTTATTATAGAAAGAAGAGTATCGATGCAAGAATTCTAGATGTAAGGAATGTAACAAGAACTAAAAGCATAAACAAGATATAAAAGATTGGATCCCTTTCTTTGTGGAGTCCCCCCTCCTTTCATAGGGAGAAGGAAGGGTGGAATCCCAAAGGACCATCTTAAATCTGACAAGTGGTTGTTGTGATATGTGTCCCACAGACCGCCATTCAATCGATTGGGACTTTGATTTGCCCGACTCAGGTTTACGAATGCGCAGAACCAGGTAAGCAAGTTGAAACCCTAATAATGGGTGGCACTATGGAGTTTGTTTAGGGCCAGTGCGCTTGTGGATAGGTTTTGTTCTCCCTGGGAATTGAATCGGCCAACTGGAACTTTGACTCTCCCAGTTTGGACGTTGAGTCGGCCGGTTCACGCAATGGGTGGAGCGATTGAATAGAGGGTTGTGTCATCTTGAGATATCGACAGTTAGGCTGGTGAGACAACCGGATGGAGTTCTAGAGTGGAGCTTTTTGAGTGCATGAGTCGATCGACTCATGGGATGAATCGACCGACTGAAATGTTGAAATGCCTGGAAATATGAGATTAGAGCCCTTGATCAATTGAACTCCAAGTAGTGGAACAAGCTTTTGTCTTCTAGAGTTGAGATAATGTGATTAGTGTAGAACCTGCAAAATATGAGCAAAAATGATAAGAATTATGATTAATGGGTTAGAAGCAAGTAAATTGCAGTTATTTCCTAAAATTATGCAAAAGTAAAATAAAATCCTAAACAAAGACCTAAAAGATGTAATAAAAAAGAGGATGAATATGCATTCATCAGCTCACCTCTTCTATTCATGCGGCCCTACATCCCAGCCGCCACAAGAATGATCTTTAGTGACCCCGACCTCAGTGTAGAGGACACAAGAAATTAGGTCAAAACTAATCAGATAAACACTCCAAACCTACCTTTTAAGTAAAAATTGGATTATTGCTAATATAATCACCTAGGCCACTAGGTAAATCAAAATTCTCTAAAAAAATTCCCACAATCTTGTATTCCAATTATCCATGTACCAAAATATTTTGAATATTTATTATGAGAATGAAATACTCAAGTTCCAAATTATACTCCAAGGGCCCATGTGTAAACCTAGCTGGCGCAATTGGGGTTGAATAGGATTCTAGGGCCAATGGCCCATTCCTTGGTCTTCTAAAGGGTCCATAATCTTAAACAAACTTTTGATTATGAACCTAAAGCTTGAAACAGAATAATGTTTGAACCAATATTCCTTATAATACATTTGTTCAATATTATTTTACTTACTCAAAATGAACACCTAAACTAGGTCAAGGGATCAAATACATTAACTGGACTCGTCACATTTCTTTCATTATTCTACTTTGGTTATCACCTCATACCATCAAAGCAAATATGAAATTCCTAAACTTAGAGGATCTTACAAAACCAGAACAAATTTCACAAAAGACCCTTTTCTACGTGCCTTTTCCCTTATACCCAAATTTCATGAAAATTGGATGGAACCTTATTGTAACCATAAATTAATACTATATTGATTTCACAAATAAATTACTCAGCTACTTACTAGGTTCTAAAAATTAGGGTTTGACACACAATAGCCTCCACCGCCTCCTCCACCTGTGCACAAGCCGCTACATGATTATTTCATGCCCAGAAACTAAAACTCTCCAATTGCTACTCAAATTGATCAGATGTCAGGGGACCAATTATCCATCCCTCCTAGTCTTCTTGGGCTTCCCCCCATCATCTACAAGGATGATAAGAGAACCCCTACAAGAGTGTGGACTCCTTCCTTGAGACATGCTTCACTTTTAGGACATCTAGAACCATTGCTGACTCCATCCAACTTATGTTGTTCCCTTTCTCTCTCAAGCACAAGGCCAAGGAGTGGCACTCATTCAAGACTACAATCATGATTTCAGGGGACATGAATAGTGATCAAAAGAAAAATATTGATCCAATTTCCAAGTTGACTCATATGAAAAGGTACATCACTTACTTCAGTGAAAAAGAGAATTGGCAGGGCAGTTTCATGAGACATGGGAGAGATTTCAAAAGTTGTTCCAGGATTGCCCCTTCATGAGCTGCCTATTTGGAAACTAGTTTGACCCTTCTACTCCAGGATTTTAGAGATGGGTCAAATAATTGTAGACTCGTTATGTGGTGGTGCATTTATGGTTAAACCTCCTGAAGAATCTTGGCTAATTTTTGATAATTTGGCAGAAAACTTAAGAGATAAAGCTTCAAGTGTGGATGTGCATTATTATAGGAACCAGAAAGCTTCACCCCTTGCACTAAATACGACTTCAACCTCTGAATGAGGAAAATCTTGGTGGACATGATGAATTTTATGAAGAGTCGTGTGGTGGCCCTTCTACCCAATCTTCCCGTTCTTTAAAGATTCTTTGTGAGGAGGTGCAAGCCCTAGAATCTTATTGCAATCAGAAAAACAAGGCCCAGTGTCCAATTCTTATACTCTGAGATGGAGGAATCATCCCAAGTTCTCCTCAAATCAAGGAGAGAGAGGATAAGGGAATCCTAGTAAACATCAGGGATCAAAGTACAACTCAGAATTTGAAGAGGAAGTTCTTGGGAGATTGAGAAGCCTTGATGATGTGAAGAAGGATGTGTCTGCTAAAAAACAAAACATTAGTTGTCTAGAACAAAGAATTGACCAGATTTCTCTATCACTTGACCATCGTGAAGAGGGAAGGATTCTCCCCTCAAACCTTGGTGAATCCTAATAGTGTTGGTTTTGGGTTTTAGGGGAGGCAGAGAAGGCAGCGGAAACAAAAAAATTTCCCCCAAACCCAGCACGAGGAAACGCGTCAACGTCTATATAATAGGAAAGGATGGTTTGTGGAATCATACCTTGTCCCGAGGCTTGCTCGGAGACAATACCTCGCGCTATGTGCGGTCTTCAACTCCGGTCTTGGACGGCGTCTCTGCAGCTCCTGGTCACACCGGGACTGACTCCTCCTCCTCCTACCGGACTGTCAGATGACAGTTGTCCTCCTGAGCGGCAGTGACCTCCCGCCTCTGTAGTAGTCCACACGGACCACCTAGAACTCCACACTCCTTTTCTCACAAGGAAGTGGAAGGAGTCGCACCCTCCTGTTGATGTACTAGTCGCCAACACACTCTCATGCTGCCAGTTGCAAGTGCAGTTGTCCTTCCCTTGTTGCACCTCCCTTTGCGGGAAGCACTTGCTCGGGCTCTCTCTCGGTTACCAAAACCAGAGAGAATGACAACTTTGCAGAGCAACTGATTGCACTGAGTTGTACTTTGAGAAGCCCCCAATACCCCTATATATATAGGAGGGTCATGGGACAGGGTTCTCCATCCCGGGAAATACAGGACTAAAAGCAGGAGTAGAAGGGTTCGAGATTTTCCACAAAAAGCAACCAACTCGCAACCTGAACCGATCGGTTCACAAGTGAACCGGTCGGTTGGGGACCTGAACTGGTCGGTTGACACCTCAACTGATCGGTTGGGACCCTTGAACCGATCGGTTCACTCATGAACCGGTCGATTGGGGTTCCAGGTTGGTTCCCGATTGACTTTCCTTCTTTTGTTTCTAATTGGTATCGAATACCAATCCTATACCCAATCAAATTGGGCAATTGAAACGAACGGAAAATTCTCACCGACCTGACTTTCCCAAGTTGCTCGGTTGCACCAGTTGAACCGATCGTTTCAACACTTGAAGCAATCAGTTCCCCTGGGCTTGAGTCGATCGGTTCAACATTTGAACCGACCGGTTCAGCAACCTCAGCCGACCGATTCAACCCTTGAACCGATCGGTTGGGAGTGCAGGTTGTGCAGAATTAGTCAATTGCGATTTCAATCAATCTGATACTCCAATCAACATGTCCAACACCTTGAACATTATGATATTGAGCTATCAATTGATTGAGTTTTTAATTGAACTACTAAACTCCTTTAGTAATCAATCTAAACATTGCTTGTAGACAAAACTCCTCTTCCAGGTTAAATCCTATGTGTGTGACCCTGCAGGTCCATTTCACGTTGGCAGTGAAAGTCCATAACACTTATGACTTCACAAGCAAAGAGCGGTGCCTAGTCACACATCAGTGCTACCCAAGTGAAAGTAGAAAGTTAGAGAACAACTTTCATCCTACAATCAGTGAATGGTGTTACAGTGAATGTATAATTCCTTTGTCACTGATATCCCAAATGAACTCGAGGCATGGAACAATCATCCTGTCAACGTTCATTCAGTTTCTTGATCTCAGAGTAGATTGGAAGAGATATGTATGACATCAATATCACATATTGATTCACACATGCGTGCACGCCTTTCTCAATCCTACTCATCAAGTGGTCATGGATATCAAACTCCCTCAGGAGGGACAAATCCCATATCTATCACTCACCCCTCAAAAGCCCCATGTGTCAAAGCCACCCAATCATCACCTTTATAACAACCCATGTTTCAGGACTGCATTTGATGATGTCAAAGTGTGTCCAACGACATGTGTTGAGTGTAGTGATTTCAGGTCAAAGAATCACACTCACCACCATCACTGTGAGTATTGACTGTGACTACCATGTCATGGTTCCATGTGTCAAACTCACGGTGGGTCTGTCCGGTACACGTGTTCTCTAACAAGTACCTATGTGTTTGGTTTGATATCTCTATATCATGACTAATGAGATTCTGTCATCAACCAACACCACAATCTAGTCTTGTGTGTCATTGATGTCTATCTGCCTTCCACAATGACATCCGACTAGGGACAAAACAAGAATGTACAAACTCTTAGCATCTGTATGATCTCATCGTTCAGGTCCTCAACCTGAAGGCATACGTCATTGAGTATTGTCATTCTCTAGACATTCAATCTATTCTATCACTATCTCATATGAATGAACCAGAAAGAATTGGAAGCTTGCCTTTGTTGTTTATCAAATCAATCATAATGCATCCCACCAATCATCCCATGATTGGCTCTGAGGGCATACATTCCAACAGTTGGCAGATCCATGGATGTTCCTTAGGACACCTATTTCCCACAACAAGGCAAGTTCCCACCTTGTAGTAGTACCAAGAGTCTCCTAACCCCTATTCTCCTCCACCACCACAACACACATGCAAATTCCAATATACTTCACAATCACCACATCAATACCCACCACCACCACAATATCAATCACTTCCACAATATATCTACAACAACCAAAATACATTATCCAATCCCAATCCCCCACACCGTAGGCCACCACCTCAAGGATCACAACATACATACCAAGCCTCCTCCTCTTCTTCTCATGAGCAAGTGAAGGTTGTGACTATGTAGGGATGGGATGACTTTGGAGTAGCAAAAGAGACAATTAGTTTGTGGTTTTTGAGTGAAGAAATATATGATATTGTGATAAATGGCAGTGATACCGTGTTGCAAGGTAGTTGTCAGGACCCCGCTTTTGATCAACTATAATGTCGACCATTAGACAGAAACCCTAAAGCAAAACAAGGATTGTAAGACCCTTAACCTAGATTTACGGTTAAACATGCTTGATTATCTTAATTGGGTGCTTAATTCCTTAATCAAATCCTAAGTTATGATTTGATATCATGTGACTAAGCTATGTTTCAAGTTTGGTCCAGTCTGGACATTGTTTCATTAACTTTTGCAATTTATGTGCTTATATGGGCCTTTATGAAATTTTCCCATATCTAGGGTTTTATCTATAGTTTTTACATGTATGATGTGCTCCCATAAGTGTTCATAGAATATTTGATATGGTTGTACCTTTGAATGCCTAGATGCACCATTGGATGTGTTGTTTGTCTTTCCCTCTAGGGTTAAGAATCTAGGGTTTCTCACCTAAATATATAAATTGATGGTTTCACCAAGTAGTATTGTAGGATTTGATGGTTCCACTATAAGAGTATGGGATCTGATGGTCTTCCCTTATTGCATGGTATTTGATTATTTTCTCTAGAGGCACCACTAATGATGTTTTTCCTTGTATTGTGCATCAACCAATGGTTGATCAGGGTTACACATGTGGCTAACTATGGGTTGATCTGACGACACTTATGATGACCTAACTCGATAATTTATCTAGGTTGCCAACCATTGGATCTCCTAGGTTGACAACTGATGGCAAGTCTATTTTGCATGGATGGGAGTTTTTGACCTTTTGACACATGACAAGCATGTGTTCAACCCTCAATCACCTTGCTCTTTCATCCTAGCCTTATATGCTCATCTCCTCTCTCCCAAATGAGATGTTTGCACCCCTTCATCTCCTTCTTGTTGCTCTTGAGGACCAAACCTCTTGCTTAGTGGAAGATGAAGAGCTCTTGAGGACCAAGCTGGGTTGCATGTTGCTCTAGGGTTTGGATGTACTCTCTCTAGAATTGTGTGGAACTTCCTAACCTAGTTTCTTGCCCTAAACAAGTAAGATCATCTTCCTTATCTTTATTTTTCTTACTATCCTCCTTCTTCTCTCTTCTTGTTTGGGTGAATCCATGGTGTTCTTGGTGGAAGTTCGAGCATGTGGTTGAAGAACATCTTCTCTCCTCTCTTTTACCCTAGATACACCTTGTTCTTGAAGGAAGGATCCATCTTGGAATGTTTGGAGTGCTAAAGCTAGGGTTTCTCTTCTCTCTTTCAAGCTACCTTGTTGTTTGTACGTTCATCATCCTTCTTGAGGAGAGTTATATAACTTTCATCTTATTTCTTGCTTACCTTTAACTTGCTACATGTAGATCTTGTCCTAAAACCATAGTAATATGTAGAAAGATGATCCTTTGAGTAGGGTTTGAGCATAAGTAGTAGTATTGTGAAGGTAAACTACCCTATATCTTGTACATGGTATTCTTTTGAAGTAAGCTACCTAAACCTTGCAAGTTTATGAATTGATGGTTAACTTGGGTACATAAGCGAAGGCTTTCTCCTTGAGCATAATGAATTGATTTCTCACTTGAACTATCAAATGATGGTTTCACTAGCATGACAAACGATGGTCTAACTAGCTTGACAAATGATGGTCAACCTAGCACTTGAAACGATGGTTTTTTGTTTAGTATGGAAGAATTGATTTCACCTAGTATTGACAACTAATGATTTACCTCTTGATTGCAACTAATGGTTTACCTAGTGCTCACAATCGATGGCTTGCCTATTGTTTAGAACTTATGGCTCTATTAGTTCATGAAATGCTTAACCAACTATACTAAGAAATGATAGATCCACTAGGTACCTGATCTGATGGTTTTGTTTAGCACATAATGGAAGGTTTTTTCTAAAGTCCTTGAATCAATCGATGGTTATGCCTTGTGTAATATATGAGTCTATATTTATGCTAAATATGTGAACTATGGTCTTTCTAGTGGCCATGATTTGATGGTTTTGATTCTGGCTAAGTCTATAAATGAGCTGATAGATTATTTAGTGAATGAGATGGTGTTTTGTCCAACACATAATTCAATGGTTTTGCTATCCTTGCACCAATGGACTCCTTTTGTGTGGATTTAAATGAATTTATGGTTATGTTTTGTTTAAGTAATGCTAAAGAATCAACGGTTTTGTTTTGGTTGAGTTTATCAGTGATCTGATGGTCATTTTTTTGGCTAAATGCTTCAATCATCTGATGGTTTTGATTATCTAAGTACATCAATAATATGATCGAGATTCCAGGAATAAGAATCCATGTTTTTTATTAAGTATAAGAATGAGCTATCTATAAGAACAAAAATGATGGTTTCCCTAATGTTTACTTAAGTGTCCCAAATAAATGTTGATTTATCCATGTGTTTGCCTAATGTGATAAAGAATCGATGTTTTATCTATGAATGTTGATTTGTATCCAAACTACAATGTTGAATAATTTTTATAATGATTAAATGGTGAGAGTTTAATACCTTTATCTTTCTATAGTGTTGAAATGATGAATAGGCACAAATCATATTTTTGAAAGTAACTCTGTTATATTACTCTTGGAAATATCACAACTATTTCTTATGAATTGATGAACCCTGATGATGGGTCTGAAGGTAATAAGTGTGATGGTGATATGTTGAGCCCTATACAAGGTATGGAAGGATAATGATATACTTGAGAAAGTAATGTTGTTTTGGCACAATTGATTTTTGGGTATGTTTTAAGGCCTGATGGAAAATAGTCTCTTCATGTATGGCAATGAACCGGTACCCTATGATGTTGTGATAAGGAATATATCTCATACGTTTTATATCTTATGGAGTTGTTATATACCTACATTTTTGTAGAAATCTTTTAGGTTGTATGTAACTTGATTGATGCAGTGTAAAATCACCCAACTAGCATAACTAATCAAGTGAAACCCTAATCATGTAGTGCTTTGTGTTGTAGAACTATTCCAGTGTCAGAACTTGCTAGATGGGGACATGAGTATTCCAGAAGGGAAACTTGTATTTGTATATTGTTGAGTATATGCGGGTGTAGGGAGGGTATCCTTGTCATCCTGATCCCAAGGCTGTAGAGAATGGTTGAAGTCGTATCTTGGATGAATATGAATATGTATATGTGATGTGATTGAGGAAAGCTATGGTTGTACCTCGGATGATAGGGTTGAATTTTTTTGATTTCCAGTGTCATGGCCTGTGTACCAAGGGCATATTAGGCTTATTGCATCTATATTGATATGTCACTACAACAGACTCATACTGACCGAGGGGAAGAGATCTAAGGATTCTAACTCTCCTAGATCTTGTACAAAACTGATTGCGACTTCACAGTGGTCAGTTGGAAGTTTGAGTGGTATGCCTCAAACTCCCCCAGGCTTAGCAAAAGATGTAATATAACCGTATAGAACTGTTAGGGTTATTCAATAATTCAGATTGGATAATAACCCTTGCTTTTCTTCTTTTAATATATAGATGTTGTATAATGTGGTGAGAGAACTCAATTGTGCTTATGATGTTAGTTATGCTTGCACTTTTGTTAATAATGTTAACATCAGGTCTTCCTTGATTTGGAATCCTTCTCTGACATGAGATATTTAAGACATGCATGGTTGGTGTAAATAATCACCTTGTTTTGTAGGACTTAGGAATAGAATTTATCAAATGCAAAAATCATGACAAGCAATTCCTCCTCAATAGTGGTGTATTTCCTTTGAGCTCCATCCAACATATTACTTGCATAATAGATAGCATGAGGTATCCAGTGAATCCCTTGGCCCAACATAACCCCCACTGTCCGTCAGATGCACCATTCATGTTTTCAAATGGAAAAGACAAGTCCAAGGGTTGCATTATAGGAGCAGAAATCAACTTTTGCTTCAAGTGATTGAAGTCTTTAATGAGTTTGTCATAAAAATCAAACTCAATGTCTTTCTCAAGTAAATGGCACAATGGTCTAGATATCTTGCTATGATCTTTGTTGAAACAATAATAGAAACCCACATGTCCCAAGAAAGAAAGAACATGGCTTGCGGTGGAAGGAATCTTTAAGGTAGAGATGAGGCCAACTTTGGCCCTATTGAATTCAATCTTGGCTTTGGATACTCAATAACTAAGAGCAATTTCTTTGGGGACCACGAAGCAATTGTACCCCCATGATAGAACCAAACCGACTTCTAGATATCTTTTAAGAATGCATGTGAGGTGAGACATGTATTCATCAAAAGACTTCCCAAACACTGAAATAAGATCATCCATGAAGAACTCAAGATATGAATCAAGCACATTGACAAAAATGGATGTAACACATCTTTGAAAAGTAGAGGGATCATTGTAAAGCCCAAACAACATTCTCATGTAAGAAAAGGTACCACCTGGACAAATGAAAGTAGTCTTTTCTTGGTTTGTGGGGTGCACTCCCACTTAAAAGTTTTAGAGTAGCCATCAAGAAAGTAATAGAAGCTTTTCCCTATCAATCTCTAGAATCTGGTCAATGAAAGGCAAAGGAAAGTGGTCCTTCTTTGTTTTGGAATTAAGTTTCCTATAGTCCATGCACATTCTCCATTTGGATTGAACCCTTACACCCATCATTGGACAGTCATCATTTTGTGCCACAATGATCCCACCCTTCTCGGGCATGACATGTATGGGACTCACCCAAAGGCTATCAGAAAGGATAGATGATCTTGACATCAAGTACATTTATCATATCCTAAGTAACAACCTCTTTCAACTTGGAATTCAATATGCTTTGCATTTTATGATGTGGCATTTCATTATTTCCAAGATAGATTCTATGAACATACATGGAGGGGTCAACACCCCTCAATTCGACAATAGACCACCTGATGGCTTGAATATTTTTCCTTAGAGCAAAAATGAGGGCATCTTCTTGTCTAGAGAAAGAATAGAAGAAATGATCACCGTGAGGGTGTCATTGGGACCAAGAAATGCATATTTTAAACCTTCAGAAAGTGTGTTTAACTCAAGAATGGGAGGGTCCTCGATATAACTCTTTAAAAGCTTTATAGAATTAGAGGGTAAAATCTTCAACAACAACTACTAATACAAGCTCATACTTTTCTTCAACATCCTCATCTGCCGCTCAACAATGAGCTCTAGACCCCTACCCTATATGGCAGTCTCAATCCATGAAGGTAGGCATTCTTCAACAATTTTCTCTAGATATTCAACAATATAACAATCTTCTTCGGTGGCACTGATCACCTTGACTTTTGTAGGTGCTTTGAAGATGTTCAGTCGGATATTCATGTGCATGAAGGTTACATACATGGTTCTAGTCATCACATGTATCACCACATCGATTGTCTCTAAAATTGGTCTTCCCAAGATGACAATCACTTTTCTCGTATCCTTTTCCATATCAATCATAATGAAATCAGCAAGAAAGAAAGTACATGTGTCATCATCAAGTCTTACCAACACATCATCAATGTTGCCTCGAGGTGTTTTCACAAAATAGTCAGTCAATTATAAGGTGCAATTAGCTGGCTCTAAGTGCCCCACTTCCAACTCAACATACATAGGATAAGGCATTAAGTTCACACTTCAACCCAAGTCAAGAAGAGCTTGGTCATGTGGTGTGTAACTTTACAACAAGGAATAATAGGGGCACCTGGGTCCTTTCTCTTTTGTGGAGTGATGTGATGCAAGACGGAGCTCACTTGCCCAGTAAGCTTGACTTTTTGTGGCATTGTCCAGTCAATTTCCTACCAAAAGTGCACATGTCCTTTAGAAATTTTTCAAAAGAGGGAAACTTCTTTATGTCATGCAAAAAAGAATATCAATCTGCACTTTCTTGAAGGTTTCTGTAAGGCCCCTAAACTTTCTTAATGAGTTGAATGAGATTAATTATAATAATTAAATTATTGTAAACCTAATATAACCTTGTGATATGCTTTGAAATCATAATACAAGATTAAGTTTCAAATTTGGTCCAATTTGGACACTGTTTGAGCAAGCTATGCAATTCTATGCACATTTGGACTTTTCTACAATTTACCCAATTGAGAGGTTTTATTTGCAATTTATCATTTGCATTATGTTCCTTGGATATTATCTCATCATTCTTGAGCTTTTTGAGCCATGGGGCACCTATTTAAACCTTTTTTTGAAGGTTTTTTCTCCAAGGGTATTTTAGGGCTTACCCCTTCACGGATGAGCTACCTTTAGTAACTGTCAACTCATGAATTATTTGATTGGCTGGGAAATTCGACAAAGGAAAGCCAAGTAGGTCTATACAAATAGTGGGAGAGATTCTTTTGTGTGTGCTTGTATATTCTTAATAATTTATAGCCATGGACACTTGGATAGATACTAGAACTTCAACTTTTTCTTTTTCTTTATCTTAAAGTATCATATACTTATCTCCAAGCACCAAAATGAGCCATTTTCTCTCCACAACTTCCCTCCTTATCCCAAAATAATTATCCCTCTATTCAGCTGCGAATTTTTCTGCCCAAGGAAGAAGAAAGTGGGGATCTTCGTGGAAAAAAATTCTAGGGTTGCAATTGATTTCCTTTTTGGGTCTAAAAAGCTTCTTCCTAGTGATCTTGACCTAAAAGTGTAAGATTCGTGTTATTTACTTCGTTTATTTCTTTTTTATCCTTCCTCTTAGCTTTCTCTAGGTCGGAACCTTGCTTTTCCATGGTAGAATTTTCTCTAAAGCTCTAAAACCCTACCTTTCTTGCTCCTTATGCTTAGGGTTTGCTCATTTGATGAAGAAAGGTGCTAGATGGACGAATTCATAGCTTACTCTTGGATTTTCTACCTTACCTACTCGAGATTTCTTCTGTGTGGGGTTTTATCTTCTCATTATAGGCAAGTTTTATAACTTGCTCCACGTTTATTCCTTACCATAAGCTTACTAGCTCATGTTCTTGCTTGAAAATGATGATTTATGCACTAAAAAGCTATGCTTGACTTGGATTTCAATTTTTATAATGTTCCTTGTTCTGACTTCAGTTCTAGATGAACCTGTGATCATGTGCACGTTATTCCTAAGGTATAATATGACTTGGATCGGGTTGTTTTTACAACCTATGGTGCTAAGCACCTATCAAACAATGGTCAATTTAGGGTTTAAAGTTGATTTCTTCTATAAACCATGACCTAATGACGGTACCATTGCAACAACCCTATGGTGTTGTCTTCATAACAACTGATGGTCATGATCAAGGGTGTCAAATGATGGTGACAACCTATGGTCACCCCCTTGGGTCAGGTTTTGGATCAATTAGAAGTTTAATGATCAACTATTAAGTACCATACTGATATTATCAATCAATGACGACATTAGCATAATATTTGATGTTGATTAATGAATATAGTGTTGATCTAACAACCTATGGTGATTTAATGGTCACTAATGATGGTGTATCAGGTCTCTAAAACCTATGTTGAGTCCAACATTGTAGTTGTATCATCAATTAAGCCTTAGACCAATGGTTTCTTGGGTCATTTGATGCAATGGTCGGACCTATACTGTAATTGATGGTTTTAATATATGAACTTGACCCAATGGTCAAGATCTACTGTTTATTCCTCCAATAAAGTGGAATGATGGCCAATGTAATATGTTGGTCCTAATAATGTGATTTAGATGGTTTCCTTTATATGATCAACTTAAGGAGCTTACTTGTTGACAATGGATGGCTAATTGTGGGTTTTACCCTACTCTCAGTAGAACTTTTTGTGTTATTAATCAAGGGATGTCTAGGGTTAGATGGTGAATCTTTACAGAGCACAAATCAAGGACTTCATAGGTGGTTTATCCAAGGTGTTTACTTATGTAAACAACCAATGGTCTTACCTTTTAAACATCCAATGGTTCAGGGTGATATTGTGGTATGGCGATATGGGTTGAATGATGATGGAACAAATGGAGGATTACCCTTAATAAGGTATTCTTACCTATTCACGCATATGAATAGAATGGATGATAACCATATTGTGTTGATATGTAAACCTAATGAGGTATAACTTGTTATACCTAGCTTTAATATAACTAAATGATGGTAATTGGGTATGAATAGTCCTTGAATGACTAATACAATCATGGAGTACTCTATTACTGTTGTTGAAACCCTAGTATGCTATAACCCAATGGTTATACCTTGATTTATGTGTGGTTTCATACTTGAGAATAGTATGGAATGTGATGGTGATGCTTCACCTTATGCATCCATAATCCAATGGGGATGTCATGAGTTAGGGTTTGGGTATGAGTACTAATTAGTAACATTGATATGATTTATCATGTTGAACCTAACTCTAATGCAAATAGATAAATATGAGTATTCATGTTTAACATTCTTATCTGATGGAATGATGGTAGAATAACCTCCTTAACATGATCATCACCTTAATGTGTTCATTGGTGGTTATCATAGCCACATGGTTGATACTTTCTTATGCTAAACATGTACATTATGAATATGATGAGTGTTAATCATATATAGATTCCTTGCATGTTGATGTAATAAAGGAATGTTCTTAATGTTAATATAGCCATGCTATGATTGTTTATGAATACCTCCTAGCTCATTAATGCAATATTGTGTTGATCTGGTGTATTATATGTAAGTGATGTTGTTGAGCCTTGTTATAAGGCATGGAAAGATAATGATGATCTTGTAGGGAATAGTATGATGGTCTTAATGACCTTTGGGCATGGTTGAGTCCATAATGAGGTGTAATCCTCTTGTGTTGATAAGGATTGATACCCTGTGATATAGTGCAAAGGATTTATATCTTGTGATAGTATGATGACTAGTTTGGTCTCATGAATGGCAAGTGAATAGTACCATGTGAAGATGAGATGATAAATTATGTTTCACACATTTTATATCTTTTGAAGTTGTAATATTTATATGCTTGTTAGAAGTGAATTAGGGTTTGTATGTCCACTTGTTTGATGCAGCCTTAATTCACCCAATTGGCATGACTAATCAAGTGAAACTCTAATCATGTAGTGCCCTGTGCCATAGATCCATCTGAGTGTCAGAACTTGCCAGATGGTGAAACGAGTATTCCTAAGGGAAACTCGGAGCACATACTGATGAGTATGCGGGGTGTTTGTCATCCTGAATTCAAGTGTTTAGGGAGGATGACTGCGGTCATACTTATCCCTCAGTTTGAGAATGATTGCGGTCGTGTCTCGCTGATTATATATGTGATGATATTAGAGGACAATTGTGGTTGTACCTCGGATGGTAGGGTATGTGTACCCACCTCCTTTCACTAGTTCCATGACCTGTACCAAGGACGGACTAGGTTGTTAGCAGCTTGACCTTATGTGTCGCTGTGGAAAACCTGTACTGACCGGGGGCAGAGAAGATCTTAGGAGTCCGGCTCTTCATACATCTTGTATGGCACTAATTTCGACTTAGCAATGGTCAGTTGTATTTTGGGTGGTATCATCAAATTCCTCATGGCATAATAAAAGATGTAATACAACCATGTAGCATATTTGTTTAGGGTTATACACAACATTTCACATTGGATGATAATCCTTGTTTGTTATCTTTACATAAAGATGATGCTCAGTGCAGCTAAGAGATAGTAGATATACTTATGTTGTGGATATGCTTAAGATTGTATATGCGTACATATAGTAGTCATGCTTATGTTGATAACTATACTGCTACTGCTGATTACAATCATGATGATATCTATCTCATGTTGTTAGTTCTGTTTAGCATGCTAGCCATGCCTTTGTAACTAGAGATGCATATATTGTTGATCATGCTTATCCAAATACTTGTATTTATGTTGTTAGCTCTTCTTATAATGTTGATATGTTCAACCAATTAGACATGCTCATGTTGTTAGCTATGCTATGTTATAGATTTGCTAATGATGCTAGATATGCATATGCTACTGAATTGCTTATATTGCCAACAAGATAAAAGGATGATAGTCTAACTAATGATGATAGTATCTGCTCCTTTATGTAGTTTGTTAATCATCAGTGTTGTTGAGCTTATTCATTATATCTAATTAAACTACTTAACTGTTTAATTACTTAAAAATGTTGTAATCAATAAACGTTGTTGGATGTTATATCTCTTGTTGGGACATGGGTCTCACCCTTGTGGTTCGCCACATTTTTTTGGTAATCAGAAGTGACGAAAACAAATATGTGGAAGCAAAGAGAAGCTATAGTAATGAATCTTTGAGAAAGTTGATTAGATGTCTAGTGTGTCCTAGAGTCGTCCTTGTACTCTCAGGTCCCGGCATGACAAGTTTGTATATGGTGTTTCAAATGAATCAGAATTTTGTCAGCATGTTAATGCTTATTTGTGTGGCATATACGAATATTGTTATCCTCTGTATATATGTTGTGGCTAAGGTGATAGATCAATTTGTATCAAATTCTTGACATAGTATGGATACAAGAAAGATGTTGGGCTCTTATGCAATTGATTTTGAGCGGGTGTTGATGTTGAAATCAGTTCTAATTAACCCATGTTTTAGGGTATGTGATTAATTAGTGATTGATTGTGTTTTATGTTTTGAGTAATCTCATTTAGTATAACGGGTTCTCACAGTTTCCATGATGTAATCAATGTTCTTTTTCTTCCTTTTGGAGGCGGAAAGCTTCTCAAATGCATAGGGAAATGGAGGTAGTTGTGCATGTGCCTTGTTAACAGCCATATAATCATCAAGTAGTATCATAGGAATCACAATATCATCATTCACTATCACAATATCACCTTGACTTCCAATCACAATATCATTACTGTAACGACCCATTTTCAACTTAGCCATATAATTTGGATTTACTTCAATGGTTACATACTTAAGTAGACCGATCATTATTTAAGCTTGATTAATTATGGTAGTATAATTATGATGTTTTAAACTAACGATAAATTTTAAGCGTGCTTTTATTTTGAATAATTAGCCAACATTAGGGTTTCGATAGCATATAAATACAAATTTTTTCAAATAAAGTGGTGTAAACCCTAGTTAGCCAACATTAGGGTTTTGGTACCATATAAATACAAATTTTGATTAATAATGTGGTGTAGTAGATGATTTTTAGATTTTATTTATAACATTGATTTGGTTTAAATTTAGATATAGTTTGGATAAATCAAACATATATGTTCTTGAAAATTATCATAATTTTTTAATGTTTGCTAATCTATTGGTTGGTCAAGTTTTCCCAAGACAAACTCAGGACAACCATGCATTTAGGCTGAAATATAATAGTCCAATATCTAATTTTTATCTTTTTACTAATACATCCAAATGCATTGAAATTTTAGATGTAGATTGATACCTCAAATTAAAATAGTAGGTCAAATTTAATAACTTTTGGATGAAGTTGCAAAAATCCAAAGTGTTGTGTCATATGAGTTTCTTTTTGGTAACAAATCGACCAACCAACCAGTCTGAATAAATAAAAAAGAAGATTAACAATTAATTATGGACTTGTTTGCAATTGTTTTAAGCACCTCAAATGGTTTATTTCATCAATCTAACACCCTAGTATCTCCCGTAATATGTGGTTCCAATTCAAGATTAAAAAATTGAGAGAGACACGGATTAGAGTTTTGAAGGAGAAAATTATTGCGAGTGTTGATTTAGCATTTTGTCTTCCTATAGATTGCAAATTTATGTAATTTCATTAAATCTAGATATGATTTCATGGTGAATATTATGTGTTATGTTCAAGATCTCGTCCTCTCTCTATTTTAAACTAAAAATGTATCAAATCACCATCTTTTCTCTTTCTTTCTCTTTTATTCTCTTTTTCTAGGGTTTCCGAGTTGGAAAGAGGAAGAACATGAGTCGATGGCTAGAACCTTGATGTATTTCTAGAGATTCAAATTATATGGGACATTTTGAAGGTTCTTGGAACCTTAGGTGATATTTATATCCCTCTTAAGGTAGGTCATCATGTTGGAAGCTTAATTCTATCCAGTTAAATTAATCAAAATCCTTGTTTGCATTCATATGCAGGTGGATAATCAATTGGGAAGATTTTTGTAAATCAATTGCTACTGATTTTTTTTCTTTCACATTGATTTATATTTGTTTAGTTCTTGATCTATTGATTTAATTTCTATGAGAAATACTATGGATATATAAACTATGTTGTTTGATAGGAATATTATTTGAAATTATTATAATGAATGATATGCTTTGAAATAAACTTGACAAGCATAGATACATGTTTGAACTTAATAAGAATGAGTTACTCAACTGTATTTTGGGATCTTTGCTTGAATTTCACATGGAAAGTACACATATCAGTTTAGTGTTTAAAATGGAAATACTCCCTTTCTAGATTTAATGTTGAGGGATTGACTCAAATGAGCCAATTAATCGATGCATACTTCTAGTTGATGGATGAGTTGTGAGGAAATGGAAGCTAGGGTTTCCATATATGTGTGTAAGAGCCCTAATGAACCCCTATACACCCTAATGATATTATTGAGTAATAGGGTTCTTTTTATGTACTAAACTAAGTCGGCTTCCTAAAAACCCTAAAATATTAGTATTAAGATGGGTATGAGAGATAAAGCCTGAACTTGTATATAATCTCATAAATGTGATGAAAAGATCAACTCTAGCTATTATTACTTCAAGTGAAGATAACAAGTCTTACTAAGTTGATCCAAACAATGCATCTATTATAGTATATGGAATAATGAGTAAACCCCACATGAATGCAAGACTTTTATTCAAGTCACATAATAATGAACTGAGAAGTTGACTAAAGATTATGAGGTAAGAAGAAGTAACCCTAATCTGTGTTACTTTCCAAATTGAGAGTTTTATAAGGAATAGAATGACTACCAAAACGTCACTATAAGTCAAATGAGATGGTGCATTGATCTAGATGCATGGATAAGGGTGAATGAATTGTGATGGTAAGAATGAGTGATACATTAATAAATTAAGTATGAGGAAGTTTTTTATCTATTCAGTTTAGATATATCTGGATTGACTAAAGTGACTGAAATACACTAAAATCAAACTATAAAGGATTCCAATAAGAGAGAAACTTTATGCATTAAGTAAATTTAGAATGATCTATTCTAAGAGTAATAGTGAACATGAAATGAAAAGGTTGAGACTAATGAATATGAAATGAAGGGAAAATGATGACAATTAGTAGATGGATCTAAGAATATAACTCTAACCCTAAAATAATGAGCTATGTTATGCTAATGAATAATGATATTAAATGAGAGATTAAGGAATGCAATAAGTATGGTTTAATTAAATTACAAGAAGAGGTTTAAGGATGTGAATTAATCTATGAGAATGTGTTCTTAAACTATAATTATATCTTAGAATACACCCATTCTGAAAATGGTCTGCTTTGATGGATATTAAACAAAATCAAATATATGTCTAATAGTAACCCTAACTGAAGAATGGTAGATAGTAAAAGAGGATTGATAAATGTGTTATGCATATTGGTGCATCGAGATGTATTCATAACTGTTGAAATAATATAATAAGTATATGTTCTATGATAAACTTGCATTGAGATTGATGAATGATACAAGATGTTTATATGCTTATATTGTTCCTATTTCTAATTTCTCTATTGATATTTGATGAAAATTGTGATATAGAATGTACCGATAAAAAACACAATGATCATATTTGAGAAACTATGTTTACAGTAAATTTTGGATAATGAGATGATGTCTTGGGTTGATTTCCCACTTATATGGTCTTACATGAATGATGTGGAAAGGAAAAGAATCATTTATGTTGCAAACTACATATTGTTGTGCTACATGTTTCATTAGTCGCTATTCTTGATAAGACTACTTTGATTCATGTCATTCTAGTTGCATAAGAATATAAAAATATGATGAATGTTGTTTTCAATTTCATTAAGATGAGTGAAAATGGTTAATAACAAGTGCAGTGATGACACGTCTAGTTAGGTTCCCTGAACATCGTGAGATTCCCCCGAGGTCCATACTGGGAAATGAAATAGATCTCCTTGTAGTAATAAGAGTATTATGAGAAGGATTTCTAGAGTGTGAATTGAGACCTTGAAGGTTAGACCACCAGGATTTAGGAGTGAGTCACACGATGCGATTTTGGCCCTAAATCATCTAATGTGAAAGCTTGTCTATGAGGAATAAACTAATGAAATGAAAACTATAAAATATGTGAAATATGATAATATGTGATATTCTATTATGACTGGTCCTATCTCATGTACTAGAGATGAGGACATGAACCTCTTTAGGAAACCCTACAATGGACTAGGGTATGTTGTTGATGTCTTACGGTGGTCAGCTAAACCCTAAGACAGTGACAACGAGTCATTGACATGGGAATTAGGTTTAGTGAGTTAAACTTGGTGAGGTACAAGCCAAGTAGTTTTAGGTCAGATGAATAAAAAGTGACAAGTGATATAGAATATAAATTGAATCCTTGTTACATGCCTTTTACTGCTAGTTGAAGCATGTTTCTTATTGTGGAAATCAATCATTCTTTTATAGAGATAATATGTTTCCATATTATCATTTGTTTGATTTGGAGTTTGATTTTAACTGTTGACATGTGGTTAATGCTGGAATTTAATATCCACTCTAAATATGATTTGGATTTACCTATGATTTGAATAGTAATGTTTGATTAACATGTCTTATGTGTACTTCAGCTTCAGGACTGTAAGATATGTGCCTAGTATGAATGGTGGGGTGTCATAAACATGATGTCATTGTAATTTCTTGATTCTAATTATTTCTAACTTGATTTGTTACTTCTATAATCAGATTGTCATTCTAAAGTAATTATTTATATCTGATTCGTTAATAGACGTGCTCTTATGGATGTTTTAAACTTGGAATTGTCCTAAGTGAATACCTTATCTAATTAATTAGATCATTGTCTTAAATTTGAATTGACTAAATGTTATAACTTTTGTTGTAATTTTCAATATATGCATGTTTCATTGAAGTTAAATATACTTCATATGATGTCGATGCATGTACTCAGTTTGAGTGGGAGGTATCAACTCACAGGGGATCCATATGAGTCTCATGAGGTTGCTTCAAATGTTTATGATGTCCAATGGAGAGGTTGTGACAAAGAAGATGTAAATAGAATAATTTAGATTAGAATGTCCATGTACTCTCTCTCTCTTTTCTAGGATGAGTAGTATATTGAGTTTGTTCTTTCATGTACATTTATTTGATGTAAATTGTGTTGCATACAAGTAATAAGATTTGATTCTAGTTTTAATGGAATTGAAAAGATTTGTGACAATTGAATATGATGTCCTTGATGTGATAGTGGTTTATGAGATTTTACAAAGAAAATGAAACATTCGCATGTGTTTTTCATATATTATGTTAATCTTGTTTGTCATGGTTCAAATGTTTGGGTATCTTAGCTTGGTTTTAGGTTTAAGGGTTCCTATGTAATGGTTGGCATTATTTCTCATCAAAAGAAAGGTCCATACAATGTGGTATCAAAGCTTAGGTTAGACGAGTCTGCATGGACAATATGATCTAGGGTTAAGTGATAGTATAGGTTTGTACATAATTGAATGATATGCATACCAACTAAACTCAGTATCTACATACTCTACTTAAGTATTTGGTATTGAGATAAGGCAATATGGAACTGCCAACTGTACTTATTCTGCTTGCCCTGACCAACCATGTAGTGGAGGACAGATTGGAAGTACAATAAGATGCACAAAGGTAAAAAATGAAATTAATGATAGTTTGGAGAAAAAGAAAGTATTATATAACTAAGTATGGAACCTAAGACAAGATTTAAATTTCATGTGAGAAAGATGAATGAATATAGTAGATTATGAGGATAATTCCAGAAAAATTAAATCTGAGCATAAATCAATTGCAAGAAAAAGCTAAGAGCTGGGAATGATGCCCACTAAGTGATCTTCTTTATGAAAAGAACTAATGGATGTAGATAACAATACAAAATAAATCATAATCTTGATCCATGAGATACATAATCAAATTTTATAAGAATATGAATGATGATGAGAATAATGTCTTCAAAGTGATTTCTTACCACAATTTGTGAAATAAGTGTTTGTAATACTCAGACATGGATATGATGATGATAGGGGATGAAACATCCATCTAATGCCAAAAATTTCAATTCCAACGTAAAAGTCAGTGATATGAAAGAATGACAAAATTGGACATCATTCTAGATGATGTTGAGAGATATGAATGACTAGATGACATGATATTCTTAGATTTCAGAATGAAATCCTAAGGAGGGGAGAGTTTGTGACGACCCATTTTCAACTTAGCCATATAATTAGTGTTAACTTGGATGATTACATGCTTAACTAGATCGATTATTATATATGATTGATTAATGACAGTAGTCAAATTATGACATCTTGATTAATGATGGTAGTCTAATTATGACGTTTTAAAGCTAATGATAAACTCTAAGCATCTTTTTATTTTGAATAATTAGGTTTAAAAAGTGTAAACCCTAATCAAATAACATTAGGGTTTGGTGGCATATGAATACATAGTTTGATAGATATAGTGGTGCAGTAAGTTATTGTTGTTATTATATTTATAATTCGATTTGGTTTAAATTTGGATATAATTTGTATAACTAAAATATAAGCATTATTTAGGGAAAACTCGGTCAACCATGCATTCAGGCTGAAATATAATATTTTGGTATTTAATTTTTTTGTATTTTCATTGGTACATCCGAATGAGATGAAATTTCAGTGTAGCTTAATAATTCAAATTCAGACATTACATTTCATAATATTTGGATGATTTTTGAGTGATATGAACTATGGTGTCAACCAAGTTTCTTATTAGTAACAACTCGGCCGACCAACCAGTCTGAATAAATGAAAAAGAAGACTGAAAATATATTCTAGACTTGTTTGCAATTGTTCTAAGAACCTCAATTGGTCTTTATCGTCAACCTAACACCCCACTAGTTCCCACAATATGTGTTTCCTTTCCAAGATACAAAATTTGAGAGAGAGAGATATATTAGGATTTTAAAGGAGAAAATTTCCAGAAATGTTGATTTAGAACTTTGGCTTCTTATAGCTTGCATATTCATGTAAGTTCATCAACTCTACATATGATTTCATAATGAATCTTCTCTCTTATGTCTAGATTTAGTCATCCCTCTATGAACTAAAAATATAGCAAATCACCATGTTTTCTCTTTCTTCCTCTGTTGTTCTCCTTTTTTTAGGGTTTCCAAGTTGGAGAGAGGAAGAAGAGTAGTCGATGGCTAGAACCTTGATGGATTTCTAGATATTCATATTATATGGGACTTTTTTAAGGTTCTTGGAATCTTAGATGAGTGTTTATATCATAGTTTAGCTTTGTAATCACGTTGAAATCCTAATTATATACAACTAAATGAATCAAGATCCCTCATTGCATTCATATGCAACCGGCTAATCAATTGGGAAGACTTTTGGAAATCAAATGTTACTGAATGTGATATTTCCTCATTGATTTGTATGTATTTAGTTCATTATCTACTGATTCAATTTCTATGAGAAATACTATGGTAGATAAACTATGTTGTTTCATTGGGATATTGTCTGAAATTAGTCTAATAATTGATATGCTTGAAAATTAATTTGGCAAGCATTTAATCATGGTTGAATGTAACAAGAATGAGTTACTCAAAGTATTTTTGGATCTTTGCTTGAATTTCACATGGCATGAGTGTTTGAAATGGAACTATTCCCTTTACAGGTTTAGTGCAAGGGATTGAATCAAATGAGCCAATGAACAGATGCATACTTATAATTGGTGGATGAACAGTGTGGAAGTGGAAACTAGGGTTTCCATGTGTGTGAATGGACCTAATGAACCCCTATACACCCTGATGATAATAGTGTGCAATAGCTTTTTTTATGTATTAAACTAAATCAACTTTCTGAATACCCTAGAAATTAAGTATCAAGATGACTATGAGAGATAAAGCTTGAACTTGCATATAATCTCATAAATGTGCTGAAATGCTCAACTCTAGGTATTATTACTTCAAGTGAAGATAACAAGTCATATTAAGATGGTATAAATCTAATGCATTTATTCTAGTATAATATATGGAATAATGAGTAAACCCCACATGAATGCAATACTTTGATTCAAGTCACATAATCTATGGTACTTAATAAATTCAAAGTTTTATAAGGAATAGAATGATTTCTTTAATCTACCAAAATGCCATTATAAGTCAAATGGCATGGTACATGTATCTAGATGCATGGACAAGGGTGAACTGAATTCTAATGATAAGTAATAATGATATGAGGAAGTCTTTTATCTATTTACTTTGAATATATCTGGGTTGACATAAACTGGTTGAAATACACCAAAATCAGACTACAAAGGATTCAAATGAGAGAAAAACTTTATGCATTAAGTAAATTTAGAAAGATTTGTTCCAGGAGTTTTAGTGAACTAGAAATGATAGAAGTTGAGACTAATGAAATGAAGGGCAAATGCTGAAAATTAGTAGATGGATCTAAGAACCTAACTCCATCCCTAAAATGATGAGCAATGTGATGCTAATCAATAATGATCTCAAATGAGAGATTAAGGAATGCAACAAGCATAGCTTAATTTAATTACAAAATGAGGTTCAAAGATGTGAATTGATTTATGAGATTGTGTTCTTGGATTGTAATTGTATGTTAGAATACTCATATTTTGAGAATGGTATGCGCTAATGGATTTCAAATGGAATTAAATATATGTCGAATAATAACCCTATATGAAGAATAGTAGATAGTAAAAGAGGACTAATAAATGTGTTGTGCATTCTAATGCATCGAGATTTATTTATAACTATTGAAATTGTATATAATAAGTATATATTGTATTATAAAACTACTTTGAGCGTGATGAATGATGCAAGATGTCCATATGCTATATTGTTGTTATTTTAATGTCTCTATGAATATTTGATGAAAAATGTGAATGAATTGACAAGCAATATGTTGGTATTGAATTCATATGCAATGATCATATTTGAGAAACCCTTTTTAGGGTAAATGTTGGACAATGAGATGATGTCTTGGGTTGATATCCCACTGATGATGTCTTATATGAATGATGTGGAAATAGAAAGAATCATTTATGTTGTAGATTACAAATTGTTGTTCTTCTTGTTTTAATCATTACCATTCTTGACAAGCCTAACTTGATTCACTACATTCTAGTTGTGCGAGAATATAAACATATGATAAATGAGTTTAAATTTCTCAAAGATGTGTGAAAAGGATTAATAACAAGTGAAATGACAATACATCTAGTTAAGTGCCATAAACTTTGTGAGTTTCCCCAAGGTCCATACTTAGAAAATGAAACAGATCTCCTCGAACCAATCAAGGTATTATGAGAAGGATTTATAGAGTGTGGATCCAAACCTTGAAGGTTTGACTACCAGGACTTAGGAGTGAGTCACAAAGTGTGATTCTATCCCTAAATCCTCTAATGTGAAAGTCTATATCCATGAGGAATAGATTTGCTGAAATGAAAACCATGAAACATGTGACATGTGATGATATGTGATATCCAATGATGATTTGTGATATTACATTATGTCGGTTCCTATCTCGTGTACCTAAGATGAGTATCTGAGGCTCTTTAGGAAACCCTACAGTGGACCAAGGTCTAATTTTGATGTCTAATGGTGGGTGACTAAACCCTAAGATAGTGACGGTGAGTCGTTGATACGAGAATTAAGCATGATGACTTGTACTTGTTGAGGTACAAGTCAAGTAGTTTCAGGGCAAATGAATAAAATATGACAAGCCATATAGAATATGAGTTGAATTTTTATTACATGCCTTTTACTATTAGTCTATAGCCTGATGTTGTTGTACATATTTCTTATTTTATTGGTTAATCATTCTTTTATAGAGATAATATGTTTCCATATTCTTATTTTTCTAGTTTGGAATTTGATTTTAATGTTGACATGTGGCTGATGCTGATATTTAATATACACTCTAACTATAATTTAGATCTACTTGTCATTCAAATAATCATGTTTTGTGGACATGCATTATGTGTACTTTAGCTTCACGATTGTTGGATGTGTTCTTGGTCTGGCTAGTGGGGTGTCACAAAGATGAAGTTGTTGTTACATCTTGATTCTAATTATTTATATCTTGATTTGGTACTCCTATAATTGGATTTTTATTCTAAAGTAATTAACATCTATTGATCTATTCATAGACACGATCTTATGGATGTTTTAAGTTTGGAATTGGCCTAAGTGAATACCTTAATTGGTTGATTAGATTATTTTCATATATTGTAATTGAATAAATGCTAGAACTATTTGTTGGAGTTTTCAATATCTCATGTTTCATTTAAATTCAATATACTTAATCTAATGCTAATGTATGTACTCAGTTTGAGTGGTAGGTATCCGCTCACTGAGGCTCAATATGAGTCTCGTGATGTTGTTAATATTTTAGGTATAATGATGTCTATTGGAGAGGTCATGATAAAGAATATGTATACATAATAATTTGGATTAGAATGTGTATGTACTCTCTCTTTCCCGAAATGGGTAGTATACTGAGTTTGTCATTCATATACATTTATATGATGTAAATTTAATCAGACAGGAGTAATAATATTTGATTCTGGTTTTAATATAGTTGAAAAGATTTGTGATAACTGAATATGTTGTTCTTGTTGTGACATTAGTTTCTCAGGTTTTTCAAAGAAAAATAATTATGTTGTGTTAATCGTGTTTGTTGTGATTCAAGTGTTTTGTGTCTTAATCCTTGTGGCAACCCACCATGTTAAATGAGATTACTCAAAACCAACGCATAATCGATCATGAATTAATCACATAACTCAAAAGGGGCATAATTAAAACTGATTTAAAACTTCTTTCACATATCCAAGAACATTTACATAAAGGCCCAAAATCTTGATCAAATTCAGACCATGTATCTTTATAGTTGCTCATGTGGCCTCAACCACAACATATATTCAGAAGGTGTTATCCACATATACATCATGTACTAACATCATAATGCTTATGAAGAACTCGAATCGGTAAAACATCATACACAAAACTTTCCTACTCAGACGTGAGAGTATAGGGACGACTCTAGGCCACTCTAGACCACTAATCAACCTTCTTATATGACTCCCCAAAATAGCTCCTCCTCACTACCATAAGTCTGTCGATGTTGTTGATGATCACCTAAAAAGATGTGGTGACCCATGTCCCAATGAGATATATAACTCTCAACAATGTTTAATGCTTGCAACAAATTATGGGATTAAATAGATATAACAGATAATACAACATGATTGAAATGCCAGTTATAAAAGATTCGTTGAGAACAATCAAACATCAAAGTCTTCATTGCAGATTATTTTTCTCTGAGTGATTAATATTGAAATTGTTGATACGAAAGAGGTTCAAAATTATGCAACCGATCATCTCTTTCACATCGAGGCTCCTTAAGATGAGTTCAACAAGATTTGGGAAACCATGCCAAATGAGAAATTCTTGCTATTTGATGCAACCTGAAGACCACGGTACAAACACATCACAATTTTTTTGCAAAGTGGGAGTGTAACCAAGAATTTGGCAAGTGTAGAAAGAAAGATATTGTATGCAACCACAAAGAATTATGTGTGGGATGATCCTTATATATTCAAATATTTGTCCAATCAGTTGACTAAGAGATGTGTTCAGGATGATGAACAGTTGAAGTGTTAACCATGTGCCACTCTGGTGCATGTCGAGGTTGTTTGGGGAAAAGAAGACAGTTGTAAAGTACCTCAATATTGTTTCCATTGGCCACTCTCTTCAAAGATGCTCATGCGTTTTACAAATGTTGTACATAATTCCAAAGGGTTGACACTATATCAAATAAAAACATGACACAGTATCACCAATATTGGCAATATAGGTGTTTTATGTGGGGGCATTGATTTCATGGGTCATTTTTTCCCTTTCCTTTGGGTTTGTGTACATCCTAGTGGCTATTTGTGACGTCTCTAAATGGATTGAAGTTGTGGCTAAAAGAACACATGATCACAAGGTGGTTTGCAAATTCATCAAGTCAAACATTTTCAACTGGTTTGGGTACCAAGAATAATCATAAGTGACAGGGATAGTCCTTTATCATACAACTTTTGAATGGTTGGTGAAAGGACATGGTGTGAATCACTGTGTAGAAACCCCTCATCACCTTCAAAATAAGTGGACAAGTTGGGTTAGATAATCAAGAGATAAATCTTATTTTTTAGAAACAGTGAGGCGTCACCTCAAGGATTGGTCTCTACATCTCAGTGAAGCTTTTTGGGCATATATTATTGCATTTAAAGTCGCGGGTTGAACTACTCCTTTCAAACTCACATATGGAAACTGCTGTCACTTACATGTGGAGTTACAAATATAAGTGTAACATCCTAGGATTTCAGGCCTCAGATAGAATGATCTTATAAAGAATGATTGGACCACCCATATCACCAAGGTGCACCTCCTTTTCTAGGAGCCCATCCTAAAGAACTCAATAGTTAAGCGTGCTCAATTTGTAGTAGTACTAGGATGTGTGACCAGTCAGGAAGTTGATCCTAGCTTGTGTTTCAGTGAGGACAAAACGCAGTTAAGGCTAGTGGTGGTTTGTGGGGCCACTCGTCATTCCTAAAACTCTGCTAGAGACTTGGGCAGTGGGCCTAGGCATTACAATAAGGTACTATGGGATTTGAAGGTCATGGATATCAACATTGAAACCACCAAGGTAAGAATAAAACTACAACTCAATGAATTAGAAGAAACGAGGCATGAAGCCTATGAGTTGTCTAAAAGCTACAAGGAGAGAGTGAAATTTTACATGACAAGTTGATCGAGAAGAAGTCTTTTGAGCTGTGTCAATGGTTCTGGTTGTATGATTATAGGATGACTTTTTTTATGAGAAGATACAATCAATATGGGAGGGGCCCTACCAAGTCAAGCATGTTTGTCCATACAGAGCAATTCTAATACAGGAGAAGGAAGGTACTAAGGATCATAGTGAATGGTTGAATTTTTGAAAACAGTTGTTGATGTTGGGCACGCCAAGGCCAATCAATGTTTTGATATTGTGATGTTAATTGAGGAAATTCATTTTGATGAAGAGATGTGCTTAAATACAAATGAGAAAGCAATATACTATGGTGATGATGTTTTGAGGTTTTGAAGAGGAAGAGTAACTCAAGAAATAAGAAGCCTGACTAAAGCCATAAAACTTAGTGCTCATAGGAGGCGACCCACCTAGGTTTGGGAACTTTTGCACCCAACCTTCACTTTTTGATACTTATTAATTGTTTTATACATTTTCCAAGAAAAGTAGACACATGCATGTGTTGATCAAGAAGAAGTCTTTTGAGCCGTGTCAATGGTTATGGTTGTATGATTATAGGATGACTTTTATCTGAGAAGATACAGTCAAGATGGGAAGGGCCCTACCAAGTCAAGCATGTTTGTCCATACAGAGCAATTCTAATACATGAGAAGGAAGGTACTAAGGATCATAGTGAATGGTTGAATTTTTTAAAACAGTTGTTGATGTTGGGCACGACAAGGCCAATCAATGTTTTGATATTGTGATGTTAATTAAGGAAATTCATTTTGATGAAGAGATGTGCTTAAATACAAATGAGAAAACAATATACTATGGTGATGATGTTTTGAGGTTTTCGAGAGGAAGAGTAACTCAAGAAATAAGAAGCATGACTGAAGCCATAAAACTTAGTGCTCATAGGAGGCGAACCACCTAGGTTTGGGAACTTTTGCACCCAACCTTCACTTTTTGATACTTATTAATTGTTTTATACATTTTCTAAGAAAAGTAGACACATGCATGTGTTTAATGTTTTTTTTTATTTTGAAGTGTGATAGAAAATTATGTGAGAAATCGAGAAAGAGGGCTTGAATTAGTGGCCAAGAGTACATAATACTTTTCTGGATCAAGGAAATTGATTGGGATATGTTTGATTCAAAAAATTGTGAAGAAGTGAATAATTTTACAATAAGTGTGGCCAACACAACCATGCTACCATGGAACGGTCGTGTTGACCTCATCAAAATTGTAGTGGAATTGTCCAGTTTTTAAGCCAGCCGACTCGATAGTGCTGATCAGAATGACTGTGTTGGAATCTCACCAAAACGACCATGGTGGGCCAGGCCAACATCACTTAAGTTATCAAACTTGGGAGAGAACCATGATCATTTTCATTTCAACTAGACCCATAACGCCCATTTGTGAACCAGGAAAACTAGGGCATGACCCAACTCCCTAAATCCTCCAAATCTTCCCCTCCAAGCTCCATTGAAGGTTCCTTGAGCTCCTAAGAGTCTTCTCCTACCTCCAGCTCTCATTCTCCATCCATTTCCACCTAAATCTCCATCTCCAGTTCCATTTTGTCCCCAACTCTCCTGAAGAATGAAAACCTAGCTCAACCCTCAAAATCCACCAAAAATCCATGGCGAAGAAGATTACCAAGACAGTGAAGAAGGGGTTCTAAAGTGGAGTCCAAGATATCATTGGAACTAGATCCCGCACTAAGAGAGCCTCCAACATCACCGCACCATCTCACAACGCTACTCCATCACCATCCAACTCCAGTTCAAGCTCTTAGGTCTTGGTGAGTGGCTCTTGTCTCTAGTTCTCTTCTAGCTTACACACCACATATTTGTCTTACAATCAACATGAAGAAGAGGAAGCTCCAATAGATCATTAGATGTACAATGTTGTAGATTCTATTGATTTAGAAGGTCCAACAATGGAAAGGAGAAGTAAGAAGACTATTGTCACTTTGACTTCACACCCACCTTCATGTCCTGTCACAGCAAGGCTCTCCACTTTTGTGGTACAACTGCCTGCTACACAATAACCTACAAGAAGGAGGTTGTTAATTGAAGAAGAGGAAGACAATAAGCTAATTGAAATGGTGCTTCTCAACTTGGACATGGGTTCAAGGTCACATGATTACTGAGAAGAAGAAGGAGAGGGCATAAAAAGTGAGGAGATGTAGGATGAATCAATGGACATGCTATCAAGTTGGAAGCGGAGAGGATGAAGATTTTGGGAAAACATCTGAAGGAGCTACATTCGGCAAAATAGCAAAATAATTTTTGTGTGAAGAATCTCCACCTAGAATGCACTACAAGGAGGGTGATCCACACAAGATATGCTTGTAGATATGTTATGCAAGGCTTAGGGATCAACTACCACTTCAAGGACTACATGACTACATTTGGGTTGTATAATTTCTAACCGAGGTTTGAGAGACCTACATTGAGGCAACCCATGAGTTATTTGGGTGATTGGATAAGGTGCAATACTGAGGTGAGGATGCCATTTAGTTCACGCTTAATGACTCTACCCATGTGTTGACATCCTCCCAGCTCAACAAGGTTATTACTTCGACACCTAAAATGGCAAATAAATTTGATGATGGAAAGTTCAATAAGTATGGAAAGCACGACTATTCACCAACTTGGAAGAGATTCACTAGCCAAGAAACTTTTACCATGGGAAATTCTAAGACAGAAAAATTGCACAATCCATTAATAATGTACTTTCAAAAAGTCTTAGCCAATATTGTTTTTGGCTAATACAACAATCAAGGTTGCTACTCTAAAAAGAGTCTATTTTTTATGTCCATAATGGTCGGTGGTGGTCATGTCAATGTAGGAGCAATGATAATTGACCATATGAAGACAAACCCATCTAAGAGCAAAAATCCTTTCATAATGATCTAGTACATTTTTGGCCTCTAACGTCGCTTCCGTTAGCGTCACTTATATGAGAAAGACCGACCTAATAAGCTAAAACTGAAGCAACAAGTCATTAGAAAAAATCTGGGTACCGCTTATAGCTATTGGGTCGGTTATGTTAAAAAATCGACGCTAGAAAAGACCCGCGAAAATCATAATTTTCGCAGCACACATAAACATAGCATCGGTTTTATTAGAAAACCGACCCAACATGCTTCCCGTGGAGAAAAATTGGTTTTCTGCCTTCGCGCGCTGAGCTATATGGTCGGTTATTATAATAAGCGATCCTAGTAATTGTCACAAAAAATTCAGGTACCGCTAGACCGAACTTCTCCGGTCGGTTTTTCTTGATAACCGTCTGCATATCTTCATATTTTTGGGGACTTCTCGGGTCGGTTTTAGCAATAACCGTCCCTATAGGTGCGGTTTGGTTCAGGCATCAGTTTTTTCTTGGGTCGGTTATTTTCTAATAACCATCCCTATATGGGACATGTTGGGTCAGTTGTCTAATATAACCGACCCTAGAAGTCAGAGTAAAATTAAAACCCTTCCACGCAACACTCTTTCCCACAACGCTCACAATCGGCCGCAGCTCGCAGCTCTCAGCTCTCACCTCACCGCCCGACTTCCCAGAGCTCTCACCTCGCCGCCCGACACTTCCCAGAGTCCTCACTCTCGTCGCACCTCTCCTCCACTCTCGTGCCGCGCTACCACGATCTCTAACCTTTGTCACCGCCGCCAAGGTCTCGTGCGCCCCCGCCGCCACCAAGGGTCTCACCGATGCCGCCAAGGTCTCGCCGACGCTACAAAGCTTTGTCGCTGCCACATCAAAGTTGTCGCTGCCGCCATCTCAACAGATCTCTCCGAGGACGCCCCCGCCACAGCCAAGCTTTGCCGCCGCCACTCCAAGGTCTCCAACTACTCTCTCTGAATGCTTTCGCCGCCGCCAAGGCTTTCGACGTCACCACCTCCCTGAACAGATAGGTAAGTTCATTTTCTATTTCAAACTCTCTTCTTTTGACCTAATGTTGGAGTACCATGGTCGTGCTAGATAGCACGGTATTCGTGGCTGTGCTTTGTACGACCATGCTTGGTGCCACGGCCTGTGCTTTGCACGGCCATGCTTGGTGCCACGGCCTGTGTGCTTTGCACGACCATACTTGGTGCCATGGCTTGTGCTTTGCACGGCCATGCTTGGTGCCACGGCCATTTTGGCCAAAAAAAATTGTTTTTAAAGGTTACAGTTCACCACGGCTGTCGTGAAGGACCATGACCATTTTGAGTATGAAATGGTCAAACTTTTGATTTACTGTTATCTATTATGAAAGAGCATGCATGATGTTTAACTTACTCCCTTCTGTTTATATTTGTCAAGAGCACCTAATTGATTATTCAATTTAGTACATATAATGAATGTTTATCTATGGAAGTACTCTTAATTTGTCAAGAACACGTAATTCATTTTATTTGACTAGTAAACCAACCAATAATAAAAACATGTAATCTTTTATATCTACATTTTATTATCAATCACATATGTAATCATTGTATACAATCTAGAAATACGAGGGTAGACATTGTGTAGTTTCAGATTGACACTTTAGGGTTTATAGATGAGACCACCAATGCATAAATATGACAATAATATACATTTATATATAAAATTAGAAACTCGTTCAAAATTTATTCATTAGGAGTAAATTTTGGATAGTCCCTGATATAGGACTGTTTTTGGATATTTAATCTCACTTAGGATGTAACTGTGTAATGTATATTTAGTTTTGAAGAAAATTTTAGTAGTATTTCCTCATTTGTTCTCTGGGTACATATGTGAGTGGTTATTTGCCATTTACATTGATGTACTTGGAGAACTAAGGGGAAATGTTGCTGAAATTTTATTGAAAACTAAACATACATTATACAATTACTAGTGAAGTTAAATATTCAAAAATGGGATAGGTGGTACACTTTAGTATAAAAGTAATGAATTTCCTATCAAAAAAACCTTACAACTTATAATATCAATATTAAATGCTCAGTTTGATAATTAATTTTAATGTGATCTAGAAAATGGATCGAAGTTGGATGTCTATCAAGAACCGTTGCAGTCCAGAGTTTACCAAAGGTGTTGATGAATTTATCAGATTTGCTGAGGAACATAGGAAACTACCTACAGATAGGTTCTATTGTCCATGTAGAAATTGTGGTAACAATTTGAAAGTTGATACTGTTGAGGAAATTAAGAATCATGTCATATACAATGGGATCATACAAGGTTATAATGAATGGTATTGGCATGGAGAGAAACTTAATTATGGATCAGAAAATGTCGATATTAATAGTGATGACATAGAAGATATAGATAATGATGTTAATGTCAATGATGAACCGATTCAGGATGACCCGATTCAGGATGGTATGGTTGATGAGATGCTATGTAGCTGTCAGGACAATGTCATTGATCCACTTTCTTTATTTGCAAACATTGTCCATGATGCTGAAAAACCATTATATAAGGGTTGCACTAAGTTCACGAGGTTGAGTGATGTGATGCGATTATATACTCTTAAAGCTCAAAATCGGTGGAGCGATAAGAGTTTCACTTCATTGTTGTCTTTGTTAAAGGAAATTCTTCCTGAAGGCAACGAGCTTCCAATTTCTACATATCAAGCAAAGAAAATAATGTGCCCAGTGGGAATGGAGGCTAAGAAGATTCATGCATGTCCAAATGATTGTGTGTTATTTTAAAAGGACTATAGTGATTTGATAAATTGTCCAAAATGTGGTGCGTCAAGGTACAAGACTACAAATTCATCTAAGGCTAAAAATGGCTCTCCTGCCAAGGTGATGTGGTATCTACCAATAATACCACGATTTCAACGCTTATTTGCTAATACAGAAGATGCGCAAAATTTGTCTTGGCATGGGGAGTTAAAGGTCAATGATGATGGCATCCTACGACATGCATCTGATTCACCATAATGGAAGAAAATTGATTTATTATACCCTCAATTTGGTAAAGAAACAAGGAACTTAAGACTTGGACTCTGTACAGATGGAATGAATCCATATGGTACATTAAGAAGCCAACATAGCACGTGGCCTGTTATGATTGTTATATACAATCTTCCTCCTTGGTTGTGTATGAAAAATAAGTATGTCATGTTGTCAATATTGATATCAGGGCCCAAGCAACCTGGAAATGATATTGATGTTTACCTTTAACCTCTAATTGATGACCTAATGAAATTATGGGAAGAAGGTGTTATGACATATGATGCTTCACGTAAAGAGATCTTTACTTTGCGTGCTATGTTGTTTTGCACGATTAATGACTTCCCAGCTTATGGAAATTTGTCTGGATATAGCATAAAAGGATACAAAGCATGTCCTGTTTGTGAGGAAAATATTGATTCAATTCGACTGAAACATGGTGGTAAAATCGTATATCTTGGTCATCAGAGGTTTCTCCCACCAGTGCATCCTTATCAAAGGCAACGCAAAACCTTTAATGGGTCAACTGAGGAACGAAGTGCTCCTAAACCTATACCAGGAAATGTTGTATATGATAGGGTGAAACATATTGTTAATGAATTTGGAAAGAGTTCAAGTAGTCGTACGCTCGCATGTGACAAATCTCTATATAAGAAGATGTCAATATTATGGGATCTTCCTTATTGGAGATTTTTGACAATTAGACATTGCATTGATGTCATGGATGTTGAAAAAAATGTTTGTGATAGCATCATTGGTACGTTATTGAACATACCAGGAAAGACTAAAGACGGCATCAACTCTAGAAAAGATTTAGAATTAATGGGTATAAGAAAAGAATTATCAGTTGAGATCAGGGATCGCCGCACATTTTTACCACCAGCTTGTTACACTTTGTCCAAGAAGGAGAAAAAGACTTTCTGTGAGTGCTTGTATAATATTAGGGTTCCACAAAGATACTATTCTAATATTCGTAGATTGGTATCAAAGAAGGATCTGAAGTTGATAGGTCTCAAATCTCATGATTGTCACACCTTAATGCAACAAATTTTACCTGTGTCTATTCGATCTATATTGTCGAAGCATGTAAGGTTTGCAATCACAAGACTCTGTTTCTTCTTCAATGAAATATGCAACAAAGTGATACATCTTGATACTCTCGATAAATTACAAAATGATGTAATTGTTACCATGTGTCAGCTTGAAATGTACTTTCCTCCTTCATTTTTTGATGTCATGGTTCATCTTGTAGTACATATTACAAGGGAGGTGAAGATGTTGGGTCCAATTTTTTTACATTGGATGTATCCATTTGAACGCTACATGAGTTTTTTTAAAGGTGATGTCCGGAATCGTTATCGTCCTGAAGGGAGTATTATTGAGGGTTATGTGGCTAGGGAAGTGATGGACTTTTGCAACGATTTTTTGAATTCCAATGAAACTTCTAGTGATCTAAAAAATGATCTTATTACTCAGTCTTATTGTGGCAACGGAACTCTGGGAGCACGAGTGAAAGGAATTAGTTGTGAGTTGTGGGAACAAGCACATGTGTATATTTTACACAACATCGATGAAGTTAGTAGCTACATCACAAAACACAATGATCTTATCAAGAAAAATCATCCGCGATCCAGTTCAATGTGGCTTGCAAGAGAGCATAATCGAACATTTATTAGGTGGTTTGAAGAGAAAGTCTTTAAGCAGCTATCTGAATCACCAAATAATGTTGCTGAGAACATAAAATGGATCTCCTTTAAGCCAAAAATGGATGTCATGTCATATGAAGGTTATGACATAAACGGATTTTTATATTACACTAAACATCAAGATGAAAGTAGTGTAGTCTAAAATAGTGGGGTCACTATTAAAGCTTGTTCATTGTATTTTGCTAGTGCCAAAGATAAAAGACCATGCGAAGCTGAGATGTCGTATTTCAGCATCATTGAGGACATATGGGAAATGGACTTTACAAATTTCAGAGTTCCTACCTTTAGATGTAATTGGGTTGATAACAACAAATGTGTTTTAGTAGATGAGTTGGGTTTCACATTGGTGAATTTTGAAAAAATTGGAGAGAAAGATGAACCATTCATCATGGCAGACCAAGCAAAACAAGTATTCTATATTGATGACCCAACAAATAAAAATTGGTCTGTCGTTCTTCATGGAAAAATACAGTTTACTGTGGATCCTATAAATGAAGAAGAATACTACGAAAAGTATGATGATTCCAGCCCATTTTCAGTTGGTTTGCCAAGTGTCAATGTTGAAGTTAACACCGATGACTTATATACACGTCAAGACCATGCTGAAGGAATTTTACTTGACTAACAACTCAACCAAAACTAGAGGCATGTATTATCATTCAAGCACACATTTTCTTTTATCATGTATACATTTTATTATATATCACCACTTGTTCTTTTATTATCACTTATGTTTTATTTTATCATGTATATTTGCAGGTTGTTCTAAAATGGCAAGTGAAGATGAACATTCTGATCATGAGCATGAGGATGCTAGTGGTGATGTTAAGAAGAGTAGAGGTCCCACAATGATGCGTCGGCTGCAAGAGCTTATGGCAAAAGGGGAGAAATTGCCAATCCAGTTTGAAAGGGGAGGAGCACCTATTGGGGAACACGCTAGTACTTTTAAGCATTATGTAGGGGCAACCACACGCAGTAAGGTGCCAATAGATATAGAAAACTGGCATGATGTTCCTATTGGCTTGAAAGACCTCCTTTGGAAAGATAAATCTGTGAGTTGAATTTTGATACTATATTATCTTGTTTTTTGTTTATTGATTCCAGTTTTTTGTTTTGACATATACTTTTTTAAATAAGATTATTGCTTCATTTGTATATAGGGTGTTTTTCATTTAAATGAAAAAGACCACAGGAAAAGAGTGCTGCAGCGTTGTGGTGTACGATGGAGGGCATTTAAGACCTATCTCAAAAGGGATTATATAGATAATCCTAATCAAAAGAAGAAAGCAACAGACATATATATTTTTATAGATCCTGAGGTGTGGGACAGATTTGTTGCACAAAGGAATTCAGAAGAGTTTCACGTATACAATTAATGTTTTTATATATGTATATGTTTGCCAAGTTGTAAATTGCAATACCTCATTTTAAATGATCAGGCTATTCACGAGGCCCAAAAGGAAAGACGGGCCAAAAATGTGCATAACCATCACATGGGATCTCTTAGTTATGCCCAGCGCCGAGAACAACTGGAGAAGCAAATCTCTTCTAGAGAAGGGTCTAGCACAACTCAAGTTGAGTGTCCACCCTGTTATAAAATTTGGCTTGATGCTAGAAAAAATAAAGCAGGTGAAATTACCAACCCTGCAACTAAGGAGGTGGCACAAAAGATGGTAAGTCCATCACAATTAAGTAATTAAAGAGTAGGATTTAATAATATCTAATTGTTTGTGATTTAATATTTTCATTAAATATGAATAGGATGATCTCTAATTGTTTGTGATTTAATATTTTCATTAAATATGAATAGGATGATTTCTAATTGTTTATGATTTAATATTTTCATTAAATATGAATAGGATGATCTCTATGAGCAAAGAAAACAAGGAAAGTTTATACCAATTGGACGCATGGATGAACTATTAGTTGCTCTTGGTACGAAAGAGCATCCTGGCCGTGTTAGGGGATTAGGAGCTGGCATAGGATTCAAGACTTATTATGGGCCTTTAGAATCTAGAAGAGGTCGTACAATTACACATGACGAGGTTGAAGCATTAGTATCACAGAAAGTGCAACAAATATTGTCTTCATTTCAGCCTATTCAACCTTCTCAACCTCCTCAAACTGTGCGTCTCTCAGATGATGAGGTACAAGCTCGTACTCCAATTATAGAAGGTCATGGGAGCACTCCCAATGAACCACCACAACAATTTGCAGTAAGTTTGTTCTATATATGTTAATATGATATATATAATATAGTAGGTATCTAGTTTACAGCTTTGTATATAACTTATATTATTTCAACTAGGTTGGTATGAACTGTAAACTTGCAGTGGAGGTTCCAGAGTACAATGTTGTGGCAGCGGGTAAGGTATACAACATCGGTGGTACATTGCATTGTCAATCAGTTTCTGATGACATTTGTCGTGTGTCCATCCATCTTGTGTATGACGGAATGGGGGACAAACCACTACCCATACCTTCTTCTGAATATGGTACAGTTGATGAAGCAGAGGGTGTTATGGTGGGATGGCCTAGACACTTGGTTATCATTGACAAGGTATATCTACATGTTTTTCATATTTGACTAGCTACATATATGAACTCGTTTAATATAAGTATGTATTTAATTAACAGGTTTGTAAACCAAAAAGTAAAAATCCTAGTAGTCGTCCTCCTATGCCCAAGCCTTCTTTCATTCCAAAAGCCACATTCGATGAATTGGGAAATAAAAGTAAATGTTTGGCTCGATACTTAGCCAACCAAAGCCCAGGATCACATATGGTGGTCAATTTAACAGAAGATGCAGTTGGGAGGGACTTTGAGAATTTTATTTTTCTTGATGATATTATAGAGTTGTTCCAGTATGATTGGCTAAATACTTCGATATTAGAAGTATGGATAAGGTAAAAATTAATCAATATAGATTACTCGAATATATATTTTTAGCTTATTTGTAACATATCAAATTTTCACAAATGTTTTACAGCCATTTATATACTGAGATGACAAACTTTGATATAAAGAATGTTGGATTCTTAGTTCTTTCAGTCACTAGTCAAGTGTAGACACAAATGGATGATGTGAATGAGTACTTCAGTACTGCATTCAAATATTTTGGTAGTGTGGGAAAGGAAATTATTCTAATTCCTTTTAACGTCCAGTAAGTATTATAATTTAATAAAATTCTAATATTGACTAAATTATAATTCTAATTTTTGTTTTCAATATAAATTTACTCAGATCTAGACATTGGGAACTAGTGGTGGTTGTCCTAAAATTGATGACTTTCTATTATCTTGACCCAATGGGAAAAACAACAAGGGGTCACAAACTGAGATTGCCAGCTATAGAGTAAGCATAAATTTAGTTTCTATAACATCAGTTGTTATGCTTCAACATGATATTTATACTTAGAATTTCTATTTTGACAACTATCGTAATCAAATTGATTGATAGGGGTATAAAGGCATATCGTGAATGTGGAGGAATAATACCCACAAAATTAAAGACACTGCCTTTGAAAAATGTCAAGGTAACTACTTTGACTGCTTAGTCGTATATGTACAACTCTTACAGTAATGTATTAATGTCAAATTTTATATGTTAACTCTCTTATAGTCTTATTTCTTTATTTGTACAACTCTGTTTATAGCAGTTTACTAATATTAAGTTATAATTCTTTATTTGTAGTGTCATATATAAAATAATGATTGGGCTTGTGGCTACTACGTAATGAAGTATATGCAAACTATTTTGAAAGAAGCATCACTAGACATTCAGAGTATAGATAAGGTAATTAATAAAGAATAACATCATAAATTTACAAGTGAGATTTGCATCATTTTATAAAATATATATGAGCATGTGCTTTTTTTTGCAGATCTTTACAACTCATCCTTACACACTTGATGGGTTAAATGAATTCCGAGAAGAATGGTCAGATGTTTTTCTTAATGAAGTTACTATAGCATTGGATTGAATTCATAACTTCATTTGTGTATGTAGATTTGAAACTCTATCAAATTTTACTTTTTGTAGTATGACATTAAATTTAATATCACTTTTAAACTTGCAATATGTCATTGTAGTTAGTATGTGCTATGTGTATGAATGTTAGTATGTGCTATATGTCTCGTTTGAATGAATCTATCTTAGACTTGCAAGAATGTTAGTAAGTGTTGTGTATGAAGATGTCTCAACTCAATATATGTGAATAATTGTTGTTATGAATGTGTGGTTTGGAGATTTACATCAATTCAAAAAGGATTGGACATAAAAGTTTGCAAATGGCTTTGGAATGCATTTTTGGCTTGCATCATTGCATTTGCAAGTCTATTTCTATTGTAGGTTTTGAATTGCGTAAAGCAATTCTATTTTGCAAGTTGCTGTACTGAAGATTTCTGGTTCTTCAGAAATTTTCTTTAAAAAAAAATGTAACTTCTCGGGTCGGTTATTTAAGAAAACCGTCCCTATAGACTTCTTGGGTCGGTTATACACAAAACCGACCCAGTAGGTTCATCCCAAAATTCTACAGCTATTTGAAGACTTCTAGGGTCGCTTATGGAGAAAAACCGACCCAATAGACACTTCTTGGGTCGGTTATACACAAAACCGACCCAGTAGGTTCATTCTACAACTATTTGAAGACTTCTAAGGTCGCTTATGGAGGAAAATCGACCCAAGACACATCTTGGGTTGGTTATACACAAAAACTGACCCAGTAGGTTCATCTACAGCTATTTGAAGACTTCTAGGGTCGCTTATGGAGAAAAACCGACCCAATAGATACTTCTTGGGTCGGTTATACACAAAAACCGACCCAGTAGGTTCATCCCAAAATTCTAGAGCTATTTGAAGACTTCTAGGGTCGGTTTTTGTACCTCTTTTGGGTCGGTTTTTTACCTCTTTTGGGTCGGTTTTTTACCTCTCTTGGGTCGGTTTTTTTACCTCTCTTGGGTCAGTTTTTTTTCCCTCTAGGGTCGGTTTTTGTACCTCTCTAGGGTCGGCTTTTCTACCTCTATAGCGTCGCAAGTACTGTAGCGACGCCCACCTAGGCGTCGCTTAAAAAGTGACGCTGCAGGCTTCAAAAAACTGACCCAAGAGACCAATACTGTACTAGTGATAGCATTGACCCTAATTGTGATTTAGAATGTCTCACAAATGTTTAAAGGAGCAAATATGTTGATTTAAGCTACCTTACAAGGTCCCTGATGATCTTCGTACGTAATGAAAAGATCTTTTACAACATGAACCCTGGGGTATTCCGATGTCACTTTAGAGTTGCCCTATCATTCTATTATTCTTCTTAATGGTATAAGGCCACAGATGATTTCACTGACATCACCCCAGGGAGGACTATAGGACACCACTAGTTGATATATCGGATGGGAAGGGGTGACTCATGTCCAAGAGTAGCAACACATTCTTGATTAACCTTGCCACACTAGACACAGAGGTGATGATTCTGATGTGTAGTAGCCCACAATGAATGCTATGACATGTCTACCACACAGGCGCATCTGGAGGGTATTAAGAATACATGAAAGGCCATGTGGTTGGATCAACAATATTTGCATCACCAGATCAACCATGTGTACTGCTTTCAACATGTACATGTTTAGAGGAACCCCCAGTGGAGGAGGATTTGTAGTGTGTCCTGTCAGGTTACCATGAGATATACCCGACTCCATAGGCAGATTATTGGGACAATTACTACCAATATACTCCACCATATGGGGGAACGCCATGTGATCCACCACGATAACGAATTCTACCCTATCACTCCTATACTTCAATTTCATGCTTAGGACATCATGATTCAAAAGTTTGGGGTGGTAGGGTGGTATGTGCCCTTCTTCTAAATTTTATTTTGATATGCCTCTTTTACATGTTCCACCATGTTCTATTTGGGGTGGTAGGGAGGTATACATCCTTCTTCTTAGTTTCATTTTAATATGCCTATTTTACAAGTTCCACCATGTTCTCTATTGATTATTGATACACTTTCTATCTAGATTATATTTTGGTTGCTTTGCATACATGCATGCATATAGTTCATGTTCTTAGATTTTTGCACAATTTTTCAAAATTCATGTTGTCTTGTTGTCATTCCATGCCATGCATTGCAATTCATGCATGTTTTGTAATTTCTTTTGTGTTCTAGTTAAAATTTTCTCAATTGCAACTTATTACTTTCCAATATAGGTATTTTGTCTTGGGCTATCTTTAGTGTCGTGATAGAAATGTGGTTTTTGTATTTGCTCATTAATGTGGTGTGCATTAATTGATAAAGTATGTTGGAGTAATATTCATACATGAGATCTCATGTTGAAACTCACACTTGTGACTCCTCTTTTGACTTTTTTTTATTTCACCACTTCTTACCTCCCCTCATGGAAGGATGCTAAAGAACATACATTAACCTTGGGCACCCTCCTAAAGTTATAGGTGACCATATCTATATCCCCTCTACTTCACTCTTACCATCATATGTTGTAACTACACCAAAGTCAAAGACAAAGAAAAAAAAATACAACAAGAAAATAAAAGATTCTCCTATGTAATAACATATAAATAAAGAAAATAAGAGTGCTCCTATGTAACAACACTCCAATATCTTACCGCAGCCCCCTTCTTTTGTTTGGATGCCCATTGAAATAGGAAACATCAAACCTAGCTCATTTCACCCTATACATAGACATGTGGGTCACCTAGAGTGGTTTGATATGTGAGATTGAATTCATGAAGGTAAAACAACACTACTAGTCATTTTTTATCACCACTAACATGAAATGATTTACTTAAAATTATATGATTATCATATGGATTGATTGTGTATTTTATGCCATATATTTGAACCTTATAGGATCAGTGCTTTGATCACAATTGGCTTGTGAAAGAGGAGAGGAAAGAGGTGGAATATATGTATTTCAGTCATCATTGAGCTCATCTAGTCAATATACATCTATTGTAATAGAACTGTCATTCCTTGCTTGTTGAAAAGTTGAAGAGAGATTGAGTTGGAGCATACTTAAGGATGAGTATGTTTTAAGTTTAGGGTGATGATGCAACCCTCATTTAGGGTGTCATTTTACTCTTTAATCATATCAAAACATGTTAGGATGAATATTATTTCTCTCAATAAGCATATCATTACCGAATACACTTTTAGAGGTTCTTTATATGTTTTTCAAGTACCCTGACCACACTTTGGATGGACGTGGTAGTAGGAGGATGATCCTAGGGTTTCTTCACCCTTAGATGAGACTAAATAGATCCCAAGAGCTTCCCCAGCCCAGCCCTTGTAGCCAAGAGTCGAGCTAAACTAAAGAACTCCATGGATGGTGAATATGAAGATCAAAATGCAAGGAGGAAACCTCAGCACGATTGTGGTACCATGGAAGGGTCACGATACAAATGATAAAAATCACAGAGATAAGTGAAGAAGTAGCTCAAGACAAGTCCATCGGCATGGTCGTGCTAGCCAGCACATTGGTGCTAAGAAGACCCCAACACAGTCATGCCAACCAAAATGGTCATACTGCCAAGAAGTAAGAAGGCCATGCCAAGGAGACTACCCCCAACCCTGCCACCATGGCTATCCTACCCAGCGGAGTCGTGCTACCATCCTTCAAAACATCAAATTTACATTATTTTGTCCTTCACCACTATGTTTGTTCCCTCCTACCACAACCATTCCACCACTCCACCACCACGATTGTTCTGCCCAAAATGATCGTGCTTCCACATGTCACGCAATTGAGAAGGAGTCACCCACAATTAAGAAGGAGCAACCACATGTCAACCCACCCACAAGAGACATTCCAGATGTTGTCATAGGAGGTGATATTGATGAAAGCTTAGGGGAGGAGATCCCTAATGTTCCATACATTCCTCCCCACAAATGTGCAAAGAGCCACACGTGTCATTCCCAGATATTCTAAAGCCAAGAAAGGTGGAAAAGCAATTCAAGAAATTCCTAGTATCTTCCAAAATCTCTACATCAACATCCCACTCGTGGAGGCAATAGAACAAATTCCTACATATGGGAGATTCTTGAAGAATATCATCAACAAGAAAATACAGATAAAAGATACAAATGGCTTATATGTTGATGAAGTGGTGAGCGTGATGATCTAGACAAGACTGTCGATGAAGAGAAAAGACCCATGATGTTTTTATATCCCTTTCTCCGTAGGTAGTAAAAATTTTGAGCAAGCATAGTATGACACTGGGGTGAGCATAAATCCCATGCCTCTCTCTACCTTTTGAAAGGTAGGATTGAAGTAACCAATGAAGACATCCATGACGTTCCAGTTGATGGAAGATTAATCGTGAGGCCATATGGGATATGCGAGGTTGTGTTAGTCAAAGTCGATAAGCTCATCTATCTTGTTGGTTTTGTGGTTATTGATATGCACAAGATGTGATGATATGAGATGTTGTTAGGAAGGTCGTTCCAAGCTACAAACAATGTGATCAGTGCCATGGGTAGATGCTACTTGATGCTTGAGATAGATGATGAAAAAGTGGAGTTTAAACTACCAGATGAGTCTTCACAATCATCTCGTGACAACTCAGATTGAAGAAAATCACCTTGTCGAGCCTAGGACATGAACAAGGGCACTTGTGGGAGGCAACCCAATTTTTATTTCTATTATATACTTTTTGTTTAGGTCTTTTCATTAGTTATATTTCATATTTGTCTTATTAGATTACAAATTCATGAATAAAAGGTACCTTGATGTTGTTGTTTGGTGTGTAGGTAGAGTCAGTGCCGGTACTATCAACACTATTGTTAGTACCATCGACCTGCTAAAATGTTCAATGGGGATTTCACAAAATTTTGGTACCACTGACACATAAGATGGTGGTATCAAATCCATGATAGATGAAAGTCTGCAAAAAGTCAATACCATTGACATTTTTTAGAAAAATCACAGAGCTACATGAAAAGATTGTCGATACCACTGACACACGTGCCGGTGGCACCAACTGATACAATTCAAAGAAGGATAAAAGACGTCATATATTGGTACCACCAACGCACAAGTCAGTGGCACCAACAAGAGGGACAAACGCCAGCATAATTTGATCCACAGATGTCATCATGAACGCTTTTGCCACCACCACCACCCTTCTGAGAATATGGTACCCCAATTCCACCTCTTTGTTTGGATTCTGACTACGAGGATATAGTCAAATTCAAGCTTAGGGGGTGCTGGAACGACTTTATATATTTTATTTTCTAGATTGTTATAGTTTTTTTTCTCATTTACAAGTATAGGAATCACAATCTATCTAGTGTAATCATAAATCTTAGTTATCATGATTTTATTTATCATCAAAAGAAATGTTTCTCGTATCCTTGCAATGAAAATTAATAATTTAGAATAATCACATGTTTTAAAGCTTATTTTGCAAAGTCTAAGGCAACACCAACTAGAGGAAATGTTTGGATAGTCAGCTTGAGGACACTTAATATGAATGAAAATCTTGATTTATCCAAGATTGGTGTGTGACAATGGGGTTTGATTCGAAACCAACCAAACAAGTAACGATACCTTAAATGGGATTTTTTAGAAGAAAAAAACCCAAAGGTTACCCTGTACACAGGTTGATAGGAGAAGGACATATCATCGTTATACATGTGTTGTTTCTTAATCATGTGGTTCCACCCACCTTTCATTATTTTTCATCCACCAACTTAAGATGATTAAGTAATTCAAATGGTTTCCTCTTGACTGCATTGCCTTGCACAATAGATAACATGATATCTAGTTTCTTTATAATGCATTAGTTAGAAAAAGAAAAAGAAAAAGAAAAAACATAGAGATGTGCAAAACAATTAGTTGCATAAGAAATTTCATATAGATTGCATTATATTTTTGCATCAATCTTTGAATCATGTATCTATGTAGCTTTCTCCTCAGATATAAAGTGAAAGGTTGCACATCCACATTCCCCCCAATGAAAAAGAAAAGTAATTATATATATGTTGAAGAAAGCACAAGCAAAATCATAAACTATGCTAAAAAGAAGTGGGTGGAAAAAAAGGAGAGAAATATCAAATAAAGAGTGAGAAAAGGATGTCTTGCACTCAATAAGAAGTTTCTTTATGGAGAAGGTGAAAATAGTACATGTATGCATTTTTTCCCACACTCATCAATCTGATGAGACTTTAGTGCATTTGTCATTCCACCACAATAGTAGGCATTAGGATTTATGCATTATTCATTTCCTTCATCCTATAGGTTCATCATATTTTGTTTTTACATAAATGATTTGGATGTTACTTGTGATTCTTATTCAAAACCACTTGTTTTATTCCATTCATTGCTCTTTATGGTAGACCACATGAATGATTGATCCCCTCATTCTTTGTTATATGGGAAACTACTTCCAACATAGTTTGGTAGGTAGACAAGAGCAACGTAGATAGGGAATCACATGGTACATCAAGCATATGCCCTATTGACTACAATGTTAACTGCTCTATTAATATTGTTTCATTGATATAATGGTAGGCATCTCTAATGAACATTCTTCATCACTAAAGAGTAGTTATTTCTTCAATGGTTAGTAAGGGCTGGAAGGAGCATCTGGTGGGGGTATTTTACAGATACAAAGGTAATGTTGCTCGAGAGTGAGAAACATTCAAGCTTAGGAGATTTTTATGCACTAAGTTTTAGTTTCTCTTCATATGCTATTTTTCCATGTATTCATTGTATAATTGCTCATTGATATATTTATGCATTGTTTATCATCACTAACATGTGAAACAATATTGCATCGATTAATAAGTATTTTTACCAAATTCTTTTATATTTTACATTTTTATTTGGACTTATGTTCATTTTTTCTTATTTCAGGCCATTTGAGTACTTTTCAGCACAACTCGATGCTACCGATGTAAAAGTCGGTGGTACTTACATTAGGCTAAATACATGGAATTTTTAGAAATCTTAGTGCTACCGAGATAACTCTCGATGCTACCATGATCACGTTCAATGTTATCGAAAAGTGGAGTTGGTGCTGCCAATTTATTGCCCAAAAAATGTTAGTAGAAAATTTTATGGCTTCGGTGCCACCGGCAAGCGAGTTGGTGGTACCAACTTTTGCATCCAGAGTAAGTCAGAACTCAAAAAATTTAACTCAGTGCTACCAACATACTTGTCGGTAGTACCAAAACTTATCAATGATTTTGAGTTAATCGACAACTCGGTGCCACCGACTTCTAGTTGATGGTATCAATTTTGCATGATCAATGCAGATTAAAGATAAAGAAAAATTTGACGGGTGGAATTGAATGATGGCCCAAGTCCAACTTATGACCTAAGGGGATTTTAGCCGAAACAAAAAATCACATTCTATCTCATTGCAACAAAGCATGAAGCTGGGAGAGGACACAAAGAAGATAGCCATGTTGTAAATTGAGGTGTCTACCAGAGGGAATCGTGAAGACCACTTCTGCGAGGGTTTTCATTAGTTCTTCTAATGTTTAGCTCATTTTCTCTCTATTCCTCTCTGTATTTGATGGTAGAAATCATGCATAGCTAATCTCCTTGTTCTCTGGGACCTGAAAGTAGCCAAGCTTTGTGTTATATTTGACTTTTATGATTTAATATTTTTTTTTCTTTAATTCTATACATAAATCTACAACTTATTGATGAATTGTTTGTGCCTGATCACCACAATCAATGTTTTAGTCCGTTAATTGCTTATGGAGAGGGATTGAGGGTTGGGCAAGTCCTATATTTACACAACCATTATTGTGCCTTGAGAGAGAGCTAACAACTATGAATGGAATAACCTAGAGGTATCATTAATGTACCTATTTAATTCTTAAATCAATATAAAAGTGGGGTTTGTTTTAGCATAGGTAGGATATTACACAGCGTGAGTGTGTAATACTTGCTACAAATCCATAGTCCAGGGTTAAGGGAAAATGATTAATAATAAAATGGAGTTAAATGCAATGTATATCGTAGTGAAACTCTAATCCTAAGGAATTCATCAGTTTCTGATCATATTCCAGTTAATTTAGACTTCAATTTTTTCATTTAGTTCTAAACAAACAACTAATCATTTATTTTCTAGGCCTAGTTTATTAGGTTATAGTTAGTAGTAGTCTCTGGAGTACATTTCTCTGAGCTCGACATTTGGGCCTCAGAGGCCTATACTACGCTTCCATGGCTATCCACTCATATACTCTTTCTTCTTTCTCCATTTTTGTTCTAAGAGTAGATAAGCCCCCTAGGCGGGTTATTTGGAGTCAAAATGTGACTTTAATACCATGTTGGGTGAAAGTAATTTCTAAATTTTACAAATTCATTTGCTAATATTGTTTTTTACTACTATCTCATTATTCGTGGGTTACATTGTGGTTTATGCTTGAAAATATGTAGGTTTTAGGAGAAATGGCCTACATGTAGCTATTTTGGGATTTGATCCTAGGTCTAACTAGTGGATCCCTAGCTAGCACCCCATCTTCCTACATAGCTATCCTTTCTCCTACTCCTATGTGTGAGATCTAAGTATTTAGTCTAGAAGCACTTAGTGCAATTGTCTTGAAGCTATCTAGAGGCTAGATGGTAGGTGATGTGAGGTGAAATACCCTCATTCAACGCTCCATTTCTGCCCCTGACCCATAATTGACCTAAGAACTTCCATCCTAGAAACCTAGACTTTCTAGATCCTAGTTGAATTCCCCTTAAACCCTAATCCCAATGAGCCTCGTAAGGTTGGATAGGGGTGCCAGGGAGTATTTCCCCTATACACACCCCATTCCATCCATAGAAATTAGTGGTTTAGGGCAATTCTCTAGCACTCTAACTTGTTGTTTGGTATGATAATATAAATGAATCAATATTTCTTGTATGTTATGACCCTAACCTAGGTGAGGTGAGAGTTGCATTACCCCAAACAGCCCCCACTTTCATTTGTTGATCTAAACCCTAATTCCTTCATTGCTTAGCTAGTGTTTGCTCAATTAGTGTTTTCACTTGCTTAATTAATCTCTTGTTTGTACATGGTATCTAGGCCTTGCTAGTGTAGTTAGTGTTACTTTGTGATTTCTTATGCCATTCCTTGCTAGTTAATTGCTAATCTAGACTACTTGTTGCCTTTTTGTCTCACTTGTAAGTTTAGTGCCTTTTTTGCCTAATCTAGTAGTTTCCATCTCTAGGTTGATAATTAGGATTGCTTTGTCAATGTAGTGCTAGTGATAGCTCTTGCTTTTTTGTCTTAGCCTAATTACCTCTTTTCTTATTTAGGTTACTTTCTTTGTTAATTAGACCGAAATTGTCTAGAGTTAAAGTAGGTTTATCTCTTGATTTCCTTAAAATTCTTGTTTGATCATTTAGTGTAAACACAAAACCCTAACTTAAACCTTAAAATATAGATTCCATTTTAGGAACATATATAAAACGAACTAAGATCTAGTGCCCCCTCTCTCCCCCGAGTTCGACCTAGACTTGCCATTCTCTATACTACTCTTGAGCCATACATTTTTTATTTGTTTAAGAGTGTGTCCAAACTAGGTCTATAAATATTTAGAAGACTTTGCCATGTGCCTAAGGCACTTCTAGTCTAGTCAATTGATTGGTGTCCTATGTACGCACCACCAAGAAGTGTGCTTACTGTGATTGGTACATTCAATATTTTGATCTCCATTAGCACAACATTTTGATAAGTATTTTTTGTTATATTCATATAAGTAAGCGTCATTCACCGACTAGTTTCCAAATGCTATTCAGTTTGTTTCTTTCAACCAATGTAGTCAATATTGCTTCTCTTTTGCCTTGAACATGTCAACAAGTTAACTAGGTTGACTATCATTTTTAATCAATTTTTATTTCTCGAGCATCTTGCTTCCGTTTTTATTTTTCATTCCATCTTCTATTTGAGCAACATGTTTCTTAAGAGTTGTGGTTATCTCTTTTATTTGGTCTTTCTTTATACCAATAAATATGTTGTAATATGGGATTTGCATGAATCTCATATGTACACCTATGTCGTAAGGTAATGAAAAAAACAATTACCGCTGCTATTGTAGTTTTCTTCTGTTAATTTCTACTTATCATATGATATTCAAGTGCAAAATAAGAAAAGTGGTGGTTAATGTTGTTTAAGAAACATACTTCAATTGATTTTTTAATAAACACGATGATTGGACTTGGTGTTGAGAACTACTTAAACATATTAGTTCTTGCTTCTATGATTTTTTTAATTATTTTGATTGACCTCTACCTAAACAACTTGCTTTCACTTATTGTTTTAGATATGCAAAAGTGTGATTCAAATAGTTTGCTTTGTCTTGTTGAGCCCAATGTTGGCGATGCTTATCTATATACCTATTTGAGCAATGTTCTCTTAATCTTTATTTAAAAAATATAAAGTTAATAATTGTTGCTATTCAAACAGTTTGCTTCATCTTAGTGGTTAATATAACCCGACAAAAAAGAAAGATTGCACATCCGTTTTACAAGCATTTTTCTTTTGTGATTTTTAATTCTTTTTACATAAGACATCCCAACAACTATTTGAGAAACTGACAATGGCATATTACTCTCTTCCTAGTGAAATAAATTTTAACCAGACATGTGGCAGCATGTCACCCCACGTTTCTTCTCTAAAACAAGTTACAGATACTATTTCATTGTAGCTAATGCATAACAATTTTATAAAGTTATGAGAAATCCAACTATAGGTATAAAATATCAATGAAACACTAACATACAATACCATAAGAACACAAACCGAACTCTGTGAAAATAATGGTTAAATGTATATTATATTGACATTCTACTTCATGAGTTGTATCAATAGGAATTTGTGTGCTTAACACATGCACTCTACAAGTAATATAAAATAGATAAGAATACTCAATAAACTAGCTTAACTTTTGTATCCAATAAACAATGAAGTTGTTTTATCTTGTTTAGTTGTACCTTCCAATATAACCCTAGAGAAGGGAAATACCCCTAATCATACCCACATAGTAAATCTTTACCCTTTTACAATCTTGATTGACACATATTTTTATAATTATTGTTACTAGGGACATAAGAGAGAGGTCCAACCTTGTCACGACAATGTGAGAAAGAGATTCTAAATGTTGCTATAAATAAGGGCAGAGCCAGCCAGATTCTGATGAAGGGGCAAAAAAGATAACATTAGTCATTTACTAAAATTTACAAAAAAACTCAATAGCACTAGTATTTGTCAATTAATGTCTAAATCATACTCAGATTAATAATATCTCATTACCAAACAATTTAATAAAGAAAAACATAATCTCATTTGACATAATTTAAAATTGTCTTAGATTTTTTGTTCTATGGAACCACTTCACTTTTTCTTTATTACTAATGGCGTCAAATATTTCCTTTTTAGTATAGACAACTACTATGTCATTGAGTTGCTTATCTTTCATACACTAGAGCCTACAAACTTTTAATGACAATAATGACAAAGAATGATCTTTCCACTATCCTTGTTATCACAAACAATGTCAATGCTAAATTTATTCACTTATATTCATCTTCAAAGACTTTGTGCTTTCTAATAAAAAAGGTGAATAAAAAATTATTAACAATTCATATTAACTATGATAAGATTTATACTTAGTGATATCTAAAAATTGACACAAATAACAAATATATGGTTGTACATCCAATACATTAATCACCACTATGTTTTGTTTATGATAGTTGTTACATCAATAATAGTATAGTGATTCCAGTACTAAAAAATGAATCAACTAAAATAATATACAAGCATATACCTACTGCTTCTTGAATTGATTGAAACCTCAAAAGTGTTTGTAAATCGTTAACTGCCAGTTAATAAGAAACAATAAGGATTGACTGAAATACTAATGCTTGTTCGTCTCTGGTACCAATGCCACAAGATCAGGATGCAAAAACATTGTATGTGTCTGGCTCCAGGACTATAAGGATGTATATGTTATGTCATTGAAACAAAATAAACTCCAAACTCGGATTATCGTTGAAAAATATGGTATGATAAGTGTTGAAACAATTACAAGATAATAGTTACTTTCAGTTTGTGTTTAATTATATATCTAATTTCGAAACATATTATTAAACATTTTCTTATGAAAATCCTAATTATATTTGGGACCCACTATGTTTATCACAAATCACACTACACAATTTTTTTTACTTGCTCTCTAGTATATCATAATGTTGAAATAATTACAAGATAATAGTTGCTTTCACTTTATGTTTAACTATATATCTAAATTCGAAACATATTATTATACATTTTCTAATGAAAATCCTAATTATATTTGGGACCCACTCTATTTATCACAAATCACACCACACAAATTTTTTTACGCTAATCTAGTATATCATATTTCCAAAATAATTATGTTATGCACTTTTCGTGTACGTATTATGGAGAAAACATACTCTGATGAACTTCTTCAACATGTTTTCAAAAAACTAAATAGCCGCGAGTAGTCAAGTAAATACAATTTAATTCTTTAAATTGTATATCGACAAAGTAAATTTTGGATTACCTTTTTTGACTCAATTTTCTAAAATTACCTTGAAAAAAATATGCATTGAAAGACTTTGTCCTGTACATTTTGTGGAAATTGAACAACTATATGTATTATAGTTAATACAATTAATTTTTTAGAATTAATGCATGTTGAATGGTGTAGTTTTTGGAATTATCTTTATTGAGTCAATTATTTAGAGTATTTTCTGGTCAATATCTATTATTACTATTAAAATACTTTTTTATAGAGTTGAGATGAGACATTTACTACTACTATTTTAAAATAATTCTGGAATTGAGGGTGGAAACTTGCCCCTTTGCGCCCCCTCCCTCCGCTAATGTCTATAAGCCTCCCACTATTATTCATCTACTCCAATTGGGTATTGAACCCAAAACGTGTGGCTTATAAATAAACCATGCTTACCACTTGAACCAATTAACAAGAGTTTTTGTACCTAGATCTACATAGTGTTTTTTAAACATACAATTCCATCAGTGACACCCCTATCTTAGCTATCCATGCACCAAGTATATTTTGAGCATTGTATGGGTTTGAGAATATTGTATTACTTAACCACAATTTTGCATCAGCTTTTCTAGCTAAAGAAAATAAGAGAAAAATGAAATTAATAGGCAATTATGTCGTGATTAAAATATACTATAAAGTCAAGACATGTGCTGAAAGTTGTTTCAACTGATTTTGTATCACACATGATATCAAGGAAGAGTAAAAGGATCACTTAAAAGGAGAAGCAAGGGAAGAAGTAATGATAACCACTTTTTAGTATCATCAATGTTAATGTTTAGATTCTTCACCGCGTCACATCAGTTGAACACATCATCCACCTCATTTGACATTTGTTGCAACACACCCCCAATCATAACTACTACAAATAGAGAGAGCGAGAGCAAATACACAAGAGTCAACTCCCACTACAATGAGATATACAACCTTGATAGAAAACACAACGACTGATTTACATCCAAAATAGTAAAGGTAAAAAAATAAATATAGCTGTTGCCACTTGACCTGTCAAAATTTGTCATTGACCCACGGATACCCACATGTCGACCCATTCCATACAGGTTTGGGTAGGTGTTTTGACCACCCATTTAATAATGGATCAAACCTGACCTAACTCGTTTACTAGGCGGGTCTCTTGGGTTGACCCGTGGGTGATCCATTTAAAAAGGGCATTATTCAAAAATTAAATTTTATAGATGAGTACTTATGAGAATTGCTAGATATAATTATATACCTTGTGAGCATTTGAATATATTGTGTTTTGTACTTACATGTAATTTACATTTTACATACTTGAACTTACATGTATATATATTTATAAATATTTTTATTTGCATTTGTCTTGACAATATTTGTGTATTTGCAATAACAAATATTTCTACTATATACTGACTAAATGCATCGACAAATTGTTCCTTTTTATCTTTGACATCAAACACAAAAATTGAGTATTTTTTAGCGTTTCAAACACTAATTTATAACATAAAATGTACTTTCTATTATGGTTGACAAGAAATATAATAAAGTAAATATTGTTATTTGTGTTACACATATACACAGAGCCGTATGAAGAAAATAATATAAAAAGTTATATTTATATTATTGTTAAAAACATCTTTGAATTTTACTACAAGTTATATGGGTACTCGTGGGTCGGCCCATAACCCGCCAGGTGGGGTTTGGGTAGATTTCTGTATGACCCATATAGAAGTGGGTCTTTTTTGACCCGCACCCGTTGTGATCCAAACCAAACCCAATCTGACCCACCCGTTTGACAAGTCTACTTGCCACGACCTTTCATATGTACCAAGATAATACTAATATGTAATTAAAAAAATTACATCTGACCCCTACTAGAAGGTTGCATATAGCCTTGTTAGAGTACACAAGAACTAATTTACAATTTACAACATTAAATAGACAAAATACATACATACCCACTAGCTCTCGCATAACTGTCTTATTCAAGTAAAAGACTAATATATATATATATATATATATATATATATATATATATATATATATATATATATATATATATATATATATATATATATAGAGTACAATAAATCTCAGAGGCATACATTATAAGATAATGACCATTTGTAATTAAAAAGTAGAAGAAAAAAATACTAAGGATCACTCTACTATTTTGATTACCTATACTATCGAATACTATATAAGAAAGCCCATACATGGTTTTCAATACAATTTCTACTTATTTTTTAGATCACAAAGTAGTCATATTCTAAGCTATATTTTATATGAAAGCACATGCAAAGCATTGTATGCATTTTTATATTTTTTATTACAATTTTTTTCTAATGGGACGATCGTATGGTAGCATAGAATAGTTTGAATAAAAATTATTTTAAGTGTTAAAATTACAAACTACCCATGACCTATTATAATAAGGCTATATGGAAGATCATAGAAGAAGTTGATTTTTTTTAATTTACATATTAACCCTTGACTTTTATATTACTATTGATGAAATTGTAGGAAGGGTTGCATATTGAAAATTGACTCCTACCATTTATACATCACATAATGCTGTCTTTTCACACTGGAGAATTAAAGTCCAACACAACCAAGATCAAAAGAGGTGGATTTGGTCACTCCAACATGAATTTCTTCCGTGCCATTCTTAATACTAGAAAAATATAGTCATTTTTTAAAATCCTTTACATCTCTTATTAATAGTATTCTTCCTTAACTTCGTGTCTCACATAACTTGAGTAAAATAATTTCCAAGATATATATTTTGCTCCAACCTACTTTATCCACAATACAATATATATTACTTTAATCTTATATTTTGATAATATTATCAAAGCCGTAAAAATAACAAGATATACCTAGTAATATAAAAGACCGTTGAGGGTTTCTTTTGTAATTTTCTCTTTTATTTTTCTAAGTTACAAGATAGTTATTGTGTTCTAATTTATACTATATAGAAAAAAGTGTGGGATGCTGTATGCAATTTTTTATGTATATTTTTTCACAAAATACTTTTTTTTATTCTAAGATAACAACATTAAGAGCGTAGTAGTCATTTGGATGCAATTTTTTTAAGACTTAAATCTACAAATTAGTCATTTTGTATTCCAATATGTTTGTTTGAAAAGTGTAAAAAAAGTTGATCATAATTTTTTTATTATTTTTTAAAATTACATACCAACCATACTTATTAAATATAAAATGTCGTGGAAGAATTGTGATTTCTATCATTAGTTTTTTTTGAACTATTTGTTTGGCCTTGTGTATTCCGATGAAGTTGTATATACATCGGCAATGGCGGTTGAATCCTAGCAGTTTTCACACATGCATCACAAAGAGTGGTTGTTAGGGTTGTGAGTGCGACATTATGAAGATCAAAGGAAGTAGAAGACATAATCGTAACAACATATTAAATCCACACGTTAATATGCCGATGTCGAAAACGGTCATTGTTATATTTATACTCTTGTTTCTCTTTTTAGTGTTTTTTTTTCTTTTTGTGCCCTATTTTAAATAAATAACTTTTCCCTCCAATCTATATCACTCTAGTTTTATATTTTTGTTTAGTTAGACAAAACAATTTTAAGATAAATCATTATTAAATTGCAATGTATGGGATACGTGGCATTTTGTATATAATATAATATGAAATCTGCTGCTCTAAAAAAATATATAACATGAAATCTGCCCAAGCGCCGTCACGAACATTTATTTAATTTTGATTTTGATTTTGATTCTGATCAAACGCACAAAAGGGTTCTCGCTCGTTAATGTTGGCTCGGCTAGCGTGCGCTGTTCGTCTGCACCGCAATGTTATTTGATTCGTTTCCTCCGCTCCGCAGATTCCTCCTCGATCCAGCGATTCCCTAAGCCCTCCCGCACCGCTCGCCCATTACCTCTCCTCCGAGCTCTGACACGTCTTCTGCTTCTTGCTTTCTCCCCACATTCCATGGACAGCTCAGAGAAAAACCCTAACGGCAGTAGCCTTCCTCCGCCGGTAGAAGACAAAGAGGAAGAAGTAAGGTCTATAGATGGAGAAGAAGAAGCATCTGAAGCGGAAGTTGCATCGGAATCGCCATCGCGTCCTTCAAGAAGGCCCTTTACCAGCCTTAGCCAAATCGATGCCGACCTGGCACTCGCACGGACGCTACAAGAGCAGGTTTGGGGATTCTTTTCATCTTATTCATGTTTCAGCAATTGATGGTCTTCTTTTTATACAAAAGAAGTAAGCATCTATATCCGAACTGGGTGCAGGAGAGGGCGTATATGATGCTTAGCATGGGCGGCGCTGAAGCTATTGATTATTCAGACGAAGGGAGCGACTACGAACTCGAATACGAGGATGAGGATGAGGTCGTGGTTAACGATGACAATCCAGAGGGGGAGCTCGGATGTGTGGAAGAGAGTGATTACGAAGAAGGAGATGAGGGAGAAGAGGATATTGAAGACCTGGACGCATTTGATGCGCAGGAGGTTGATGTAGAGATTGATCCATCAGCTTATGCCGACGATGAGGCATATGCAAGGGCGTTGCAAGAGGCAGAAGAGCGTGAAGTTGCTATTCGCTTGATGGCCCTGGCCGGAATAAATGACTGTACGGCTATATACTTATATTTGATTTTGGTTTATATCATATGTTCACGTCTGATTTCTTTTCGGTTGTCAAATGAAGATGCTATAGAAGAAAGGGAGGACCACAGGAGCACTTCCCAGGTAATTTTCCAGAATTGTGCATTTTCACATTGGTCTCATTTCGCAAAATTGGAACCGACTGGTATTTATTTTGTTTCCTTCTGCTAAAATAAGTATATGACAAATGTAGCGAAGTATATAGCAAGTGGAGAGAAGTAGATGCCCTTTTGAACTTACTCTGAAATTCTATTAGGAAATCAGACACAGTTATGAGTGAGCAATCATGAATATCATGCTTCTTCAATCGCCTTACGATCCACCTAATCTGCACTCTGCAAAAGCAATACGAAATCTTTATCTGACTAAGTTGTATGCAGACAAACATGTTTGTATGGGCTTATGCACATCTATGCTGTACATATACTCATTAACGAATCACAAATTGCGCATTCTCTAAAGTTATATATATACGCATACCAACATTGAAATGAAGTAGTCACGAACATATAGGCACTTGCGTTATGGATGGCATTTTTTTGGTAACCATTACCATTACGGCATTAAGAACCAAATGCTCTGCTTTTAGCCCTAACATAGTCGTCCATTTCACTCACACAAATGGTTGTTGGACACTGAAAAATCTCAGCAGCATTTATTTAGGAAAGATGTATATTTTGGTGGGTAGTGGAAACTTGAATCAAGCTTAGAAAAAAAACCAATGTTTTAAAAAATGTTAAGTGGTAAGCGGGCGGACAGCGGACGGCACCTTGTAACTGGTTAAGTGGTAAGCGAGTTGTTAACGAGAGAGAAGGGAGACGAACAATGTTGGCGGCTGCTAGGTGCAACTGTTGTGTGTGAGGGCAATAGCCGTCTCACTCCTTTTTATATATTAGGGCAAGATACAAGGTGGTACAAAGGAGAAAGTCCAAGAAAAACTATAAAACAAATGATATAATAAAAATGGAGACAAGAGGCAGATTGCCAGATTCCGCCGCTGACCTTCTGTCGATACCATCGACAGGTCTGTCGATGGTATCGACAGACTGTTGTCCGATTGTTGTGAAAATCTCGATACCATCGACCACCTGTCGATGGCATCGATCGGGAAGCAGGTTGTTTCACACTCCCCCTCAAGCTCGAGAGTACACATCGTGTATGCCCAGCTTGCCACATAATCTCTGAAAAGCTGCCGGACCCAAAGGCTTTGTCAAGATATCCGCTAGTTGATCTTCAGACTTGACGTATGGCGTCACAATAGTGCCATCTTTGATTTGATCACGAATAAAATGGCAATCAACTTCTGTATGCTTTGTACGCTCATGAAAGATATGATTCCTGGCAATGTGTATAGCAGACTGGTTGTCACACTTGAGCTCCATAGAAGACATAATAGTGATTTTTAACTCAGAAAGAACAAATTTGACCCATTGTAGTTCACAACATGCATGGGCCATAACACGGTTGTCGATGTGTAGCACCTTCCCTACACCCACAACGATGGTGCCCGTTGCCCTCCTCGTCCAAGAACGCCCTATAGAATGGAGGGTAATCCATGTCGGGACCGAGGAGAACAACTCCTTCATCTCGTCGCTGTAGGAGTAGTCTTTCACAATGATCAATTGAGCATCGAAGAACCTCAACCCCATGTTCAGTATGCTCTTCTTATCAGCCGTCGTCGCAAGCCTGACAAGGAAGATACCGTCCTCCTTCGAGATCACCTCAAACGTCCCCTTGGGTCTCCATGTCCGGCGGATCCACGCCACCAGATGGGGGTAGTATGGCCGCTTGCCCAGTGAGTATAGGAGGATCGTGTGTTCCCAAATATTTTTCATCCTATCGAACTCCTCGATCTTTAGGTCCATGTGAACCGAGCCGTTGATGATCTGTGGCCTAGCAAACTCCAAGTCCTCTTCAGTCGCCGACGATGGTTGCTTCAGAACCAGGAACCACGACGTCTTCGTTCTCCGCTCGACGGCGGCACTGCAGTCGCCTTGACCTCTGGTCTCCGCACCACTCGCAGGTGGTGCCTGCTGCCCTATCATAGCCGAGGGAGGGGAGGGGAGTGAGCGATGGTGGTGGTGGCGTGTGCGGGAGAGTGGACACCGCTGATCGGGGTGATCGGCGACGTTGGCGACGCGATCGCTTGGGTCGCACGGATCGCCCGAACCCTAGGAGACGATGCGGCGCGATTGTTTTTTAGGGTTGTTTATTTATATCCATATATGTTTATGTATGTATGTATGTATGTATGTATATATATATATATATGTCCGAAAGAATTGTGTACCTGACTACACATCTTATATGTCCGCATCTTAATTTAACTGTTTGCAATGCCTAACAAAATAATTGAACCTAATATATTTGATGTACACTCTCCAGATGAATGTATAAAAATTAAAAATCATCTCAATCCATCATTTCATCAACATCATCATCATCATTATCATCATCCAAGCCTCAATGCCAACCATGTTGGGTTGGCTATGGATCCTTCTTTTTCAATCAGCTATGTTATGGGTCATACTCTGATCAAGATGTAAAGATTCGGTATCTTAATTCATCATTTATGAATAAAATTTATTCATTAATATGTCATGTTACGAATGAGATATGATTGTGAATATTACACATCTGATCTAGACAGACTGCGGTTTTTAACACATGGTTCGATTTAGTTAGATGAATTGTGCGCGTGTCATTTTAATGTCCGGTACACGTAAGTTACGCGCACTGGCTGGTGAAAGAAAATTACGTGCACTGGCTGATGCACCCTCCTTGACCCCCGCCCCTCTATACATGTGTGTACAGTAGACACACGCCGCACAAACTATTCTTCAATGACTTTTTGAGAATGAAAAATGCTTTATGAATTTGAAAAACACATACACACATATACGTTCGCTTGTACACGAGGAATACATGAGGCGTCAAAGGAATGTGGGGCAGATGCAATCCATACCAAAGTATGGGAGAATATTGAAGACAAGGACTGTATGATGTTATTCTTAAACGAGTTATCCAGAAAAGGGAAATGCTTTATGAATTGGAAAAACTTTGTCTCTTATCTAGAAAATAAAAGAGACATCTAGGATTGCATGACCTACAAAGGTATACGTTAACAAACCAAATCATTAAAAACAGCTCATGAAAAACGCTATGCAGTTTTGCTAAAGGATTATCGAGTACATCTTAATATTCAAATGTTAATCAGACAATCATTCCATTTTCATGATGGGTAGATCAACTATGAGGCATTTTTAATGGTCAATAGGATTATGAATAATGTCTGGAAAGTAAAAGGAATTTTCGTATTGTTTTTATTGAAGCTCTTTCGTGGCTTAGAAGACAAAAGTGTTCAATTGATGGGACCATATGATCGAAATATTGATACTATCTTATAACATTTCATGTACACCTATTGTTGATGCATAATATTTGCTGATGACATTATGCTAATTAATGATTATGAATAAGTTCAGGAAAGTAAAAGGAATTTTCATATTTGTATTATTATTGAAGCTCTTTGGTGGGCACTGAAGGAAAAAGGGTTCAATTGATAGGGGACCGTATGACAGAAAATATTGTTATTTTCTTATAACAGTTTGTATACACCTATTGTTGATGCATAATATTTGTTGATGTCAGTATGCTAAATTATTGAATATTAAGATAAAATTGAATCGTACATAATAACAATGAAGAATTGCAAGCAAAATAGAGTATAAGCATTGCGATCATTGACTCTACATGTTTAGGATATTTTGAAGGTGGAGAAGTTGGTGGAGCGGATGTCACAAAATGTAATAAGCTCTGTTACCCTGGTTTTTCTTTTTTAAGTGAAAGTGAATGACATGGGGATACTCTTAGAGGGTCACAAAAAAGTGGAGGAATTGAGAAGTGCAATTGGAATTAAGATTGTCAAATCAAACTGGTGAGAGGATAAGTCAAGCTACTAGGTGTTGATAACTGTCCAACTAGTGCTTTGACAAGTTCAAATGGTAATGCCAACAATTGCATCATAATACTTATAGTTTTGGAAACATGGATGAAGTATACTGCCTCATAACGTCAAATATCAACGTTAACACTCTTAAAAGCTACAGACATGTCTAATCTTTGTTGGCTTGAAAGAGATGTTTTCTCAATCAAATATTTCTACGCAATGATTACATGACATGAATTAAAACCCCTTATATACAACAAAATGCAAATAACTGTGTTGAAAGGTGTGTGAGGGAAGACCCACTTGTGCTGTTATATTAGATAGCACATCCTGTCCTATATATAGGGGAAAGGGTGGGGACTTACAAACTTGGGACTCAAGGCAAGCTACATGGCTCTGGACACTTAACACTCCCCCTCAAGTTGGAGCATGGATGAAACTCATGATCTAACTTGGACTTACAGGTTTGGATTAAACGATAAAGATAAAATTGTCACTCCCATACAAAGAATGCCACTCTCCCTTAAACAACACTTCACACTAAAAACATATGATCACGCCTCTTTTGAGTTGAGTTCTACGGGTTTGAGTGGAATAAGAGCACAATCAACACATTCCACGTAAATAACGAGGCAATAATGCGGAGACACAATGTTGATGTAGCAATAACAGTGTTTTCACATCGTCTAAGAAGTGTAGCCAATTGGAATTAGCACAGAAGACTGGAGACGTGCATAACATGGCACGAACATGAGCTGGACGAGGTGTTGATGGCTGACATATTGGTTCCATAAGTTCGGCGTATGAATCTTGGGGGCTTGATAGGAATGAAGGCACCATCAAGAAGCCCAAGAAGATCAACAAAAGATGCAACTCGGACAAGACATAACGGAAGTAGCTCGTTGAAGATAAATCTGGGTGAATCCTTGTAGATACATAATGCGCATGCTAGAAGATGACGAGCTTCGTAAAAATTTGATGAAGAAGCAACCAATTGTCTCATGTGAACGCAGCAAGAATGATCAATTGAAACGACATTAACACAAAGGAACAAGAGGCTGGAATTAGGTGCAACAACTCTTGTCCTGACGTACATAATGTGGTATGAACGCGAAGGCCTTGGTGTTAATGCTGTAACTGTGAGATCCTTCAACGCCATTTGAAAGCGGTGGCCAATATGGAATTAGCGCAAATAGCCAATCCACATGTAAAGTGATGTTGAGTGGGAATGACGCGCCACAAAGACATTAAAAGAGCAGATGTGTTGAAGAATATGAAGCTTTATGAAGATCGCCTGTAATATATCACTGTCATCTCTCTGTCTCTCTCCTCATATGTTCTCTCAGGTCCTCATACTCTCCTCTCTCTCTCCTCTCTATCCCCACACAACAACTGCAAAAAGAATTAGTAGTTGGTGTGGAAAAGAGACGCATGCCCCTCCGCACGTAGAAGATGCAAACATGATGCATGGGAAGGGGGGAAGAGAAATGTAAAATGATAGTAGTATCGGAAATGTAGCACGATACAAAGAATAAAACATAAATCTACCAAAATGGAAATTCGGTAGAAAAAGTAGAAGCACTACTAGAATGGAACTCGGTAGAAACAAGAGTGACACTAACTGAATGAAACGCGGTAGGAAAAATTAAATGTATATTTTCTTGCCCTGAGACCAGGTTAAAAAATAATAGTAGGATCCAATTATCATGAGGTATTGGAGAGAAAACCTTTGAAGGACGTCATGACTTGAACTGGAAGTAAACATACTGCTTCTGACACGCGTGTGAAGATGCTACCACGCCATGCAGCTTTGTAGGTCGACGATGACATGCTCCCAACAACACGCCGTGTGATGATGCGACACGCTGCGTAAGAATGTTAGAGGCGTGAAATTTATTTTTGCCAACACGCCGTGTTGGAAATTTGACATCCCGTGCAGGCGTGAAACAAGCTTCCATTAACACGTCGTGTAAGTTGCGATTTGCATTGTCAGTAAGATTTTTGTAGTGCAACATTGCCGTGTCGGGTGAACATCACGCAGTGTAGGTTGCGGTCTGAGCGGGACTCTGTTCCATTCAAGGTGATTTCTAGGAAGCAACACAGTGTTGGTTAGGCAACATGCCGTGTTGGCAGCGGCTGATGCACGATTTTGACGGAAATTGGCGCCGTCAAAGAGAACACAACCCCGAGAATCAATACCAAGGGGTGACAAGAATTAGCATCGTCACTTGTGACCATGGATCATGCAGATCTGAGTTAGCAACAACCCTTTGCTAGACGAAGGACAAATCTAGACGGGAATTCACACTGTTCATGAAAGGCGTCCATGGAACTAGTGGAGGCTTCGAGGATGACAATAGCCTCAGGGGGATGGCAACAACTCCACGAACAAAACTAGACATGAATTAGCGCCGTCCAGGGCTCAAGGATCGGGGAAGACAACGACTCCTATGCTGCTATGTCTTTCTTTGCTACTGCGATAGTGGAGAAGTTTGATAGGCTGAGGACAGCCGTGGTCGGCGATGCTTGATCACAGTTGTGATGAACACTGCATGAAGATGATCGGGAGAACAACCTTGGGGAAGGGACAATGAATATATCTGGATGGGAATTAGCGCCGTCCAGAGACTTGGACTGGGAAAGCATAGATTGGGAGTGATGGCGTCGTCGCATAGATTAAGATCTATGTGAAAGAGGAAGGAGTAGCAACCATGGAGGTCAGGAAGGGCCTGGCTGGCGACCGACTGAAGCCATTGAGAAATTGTGGCCGCTCACAGGCGAGCTTCTCTTTGTTGCTCTCTCTAGGAGGGAGAGGCGGCGGCTACGATGGTGGCGAACGCAAAGGGGAGAGGGAAGCGGAGATAATGGCTAGGGTTAGGTTCTCAAGACACACTCTGATACCATGTTGAAAGGTGTGGGGAAAACCACTTGTGTTATTGTTAAATTAGATGGCACACCTCGTACTATATATAGGAGAAAGGGTGGAAACTTACAGACTTGGGACTCAAGGCAGGCTACTACATGGGCCTGGACACTTAAGTCCACTAACTAATTAACCTATTAACTAAATAAGCTAATAATATATTCTGACAAACTGCATAACGATAAAGTTGAGATTTTTTTGGGGTTGAGAAAGCAAATCAACTTTCGTGAAAAGCATGATTAACTTCTAGTAAATCTAACCGATTCTAATACCCAATTCACTGGTACTGCCTAGTTCCCAGAGATAAACAAGCTTAGAGGGCGATTCAGACTGGTCTCCCCTTTGGTTTTTGGTTCAGTTGGTCGGATTGGCCAACTGGGTCTAGCTTCGTCAACTGTGATTGGAATATTGTCCAATCACACCTACTATTTTAAAAAGCGGCCCAGGCCGCCTGAGCGGATCAAACCCCCATCCGCTTGGTTGGGCCTTCAGGCGGCAGTTAGGCAGATTGGACATAAGTGTCGCTTCAAACCCGCTTAGCCCGCTCGAGCGCTCCCCCTGAACACTGGTTTTAGGCGCCCGCCTAAGGCCGCTTAATGAAGAACATGCTTCAGTCCCACTTCTCAGGCCCATATTGAACATGAAATGTGTGTCTTAGCATTTAATATTATAATGTTATTGAATATGCTTAGTGAATTAGTTGAGATGGATATGTGGGAAGATAACAAAAGATCGCTTGAGAAATGACTATATCAAGAATAAAGTGGGGGTGGCGAGCATTGGGGACAAGTTGCGCGAGGGCCGACTCAGATGGTATGGACTTGTGCAATGCAGACCGACTAATGCGTCTATATGAAGCAATACTATTGAGGCAAGCACAATTAATAGAAGAAGAGGAAGGCTTGGATTAATATGGGAAGAGCTTACAAAGAGAGATTTTGAATCTCTACATCTCAACCAGAATATGACCCATGATAAAGTTGGATGGAAAAGAAGGATCCATGTAGCTGACCCCAACATAGTTGGGATTGAGGCTTAGTTGATGATGATGATGATGATGATGAATATACTCAGTGAATTAAAAAACGGCCCAGGCGGCCGCTTAAGCGTTCACAGGTCCTGGCCGTTGTAATTCTGCCTTAGGCGTCCGCTTGGCGCTTGGGCCATTAAGCCCCCGCTTTAGGCCGCTCAGCCAGCCTAATTAGCCGCTTCAACACCTGTTTTAGGCGGCCGCTTTGACCCGCTTAAGTAAAAATCGGCTCCTAGAGCCATGATACTGGAATTTCTTTGCTGATTAAATACTTGAATGAATATTAGTCTATTATTCTTCTAGTGAATGATTAGTTTTATTGATTTCGTTACTGCTTTCACTGATTACTGATTGGTATTACTGATGAGTATTACTTTTTTGGCACAATAGTGGTTATTTGATTAATATTACAGATTAGTAGTAAAGTTCTTAATAATTAATTCATAGTTGGTCATTTACGATTACTAATTTGCTTGTTGATTATTAGAAATAATGTTTGGTGGTAAGTATTGATAAGTATTGATAAATGCTTAATTAAATGCTGATTTACTGATATGCTTGTTTATTTTACGTATTAGTATTATTGATTAGTCGTTTAGAGTTTAATAATAAATTCATAGTTGGTTATTTACAATTATTGTTTTGTTTGCTGATTTTGGTGATGGAAATATTGATTAGTAAAGTATTATTAAATACTTAGTTTTAATTACTGATTTTCTGATTAGATATGTACAAAAGTTCCATAGAAATATAACTTTATATACAAATATGTGTAATTTTGTATAAAAATATATAAGAATATAGGAACCCGCTTTTTCAAAAAACGCCCCGTTAATCGCCCGGCGGGCGATCAATCGCCTACAAGGTGTTGTCCGCACGCCTCCCGCTTCGCGCTTTTTGAAACATTGAATATACTACTATAATACTTTTGTATATACGACCAAAGTATGTTCATATATATGCTACACTGATGTTGCTGCTACTATATAAAACTAATTATTATATACGACTTAGTCTACCGGAATAACTAGTATTGTGTACATGTAATATATTACTATGTAACTCTATTATAAATCAGTAATATTGTATTGCTTTGAAGTACTTATTAGTAAGTATGGATCATCAATCTACTAAATAGCAGTAAATTGGTACATGAACTGTGATATAATGTAACTGTAACACTGTCCTCTGAAGTAGTATTGTATGACGATAAATTACTAACAAGTATGTTGTATGATTGCATGATAGTAGCATACTACTGTATGTAGTGTGTACCACTATATAATAAACTCCTAATAATATGATACTAGTATGCTATTGTAAGCAGTGTTCTCAGATGCGGTATGCGGTATGCGTTCGGTTAGGGTACCACATAGAGTATATGCGGAATGCGAGAGCATAAGCGGGGCATATGCGTTTTTGGATTTTTTTTTATAAATTCGAAATTTATACATATATTTTGATTAGAAAATATAATTATATTTATAAATTTTATAGATTCTAGTTGCACAAACTAATACCCAAGATATACCAATTACCAACAAATCATCATATCATGGAAGAAGAAACACAGTTTTCCTGTCACTAAGTGAAAAATAAACAAAATAATAATAGTGACAGTGGACACAAAATATTACGTGCCTAAAACATAGCAAGAGTAGCATCTAAATAGCTAATAGTCTCAAAATACATCACTACATCCTTATGATATGAAATGAGTCTAATCATAATAGTCTTCATCATCTAGAAGAAAAGTAGGCTCCCCATCATCACTAGACCCATCATCCGGAAGCTCATCTTCATTGATTGCATGCAATGATGTAGAAGGGCCAGTCCCTGCGGCACGTGATTGTGCACGAGTAACTCGAGGCTGCAATATATCATCCACTCCTGTTGCCTCTGCTACATTGCCCCATGTGAGATCATCTCCAGGAAAGACCTCATCATTTGCAGCGCTACTGTCACCTGCTATAAACTCCATAGCATGTTGGCCATCAACTGTGAGAAGGGGATCCTTATTCTTCCTTGCCCGTTGTGCTTGCAACTTGGCATTGAACCTAACATATACCAAGTCGTTTAGCTTCTTCACCTCAAGCTTGTTTCTCTTCTTGGTGTGAATTTGCCATTTCAAAATAGATATGTTTTAATAGAAATCCTACTGTCCTACATGTACATTAATCAAGCAAATTGTGTCATATTTTACCCCTTCAAAAGTACTCCAATTCCTCTCACAGCCAGATGCGGAAGAAGTCAAATTAAGGATTTTCATTGCCATTTCCTGCAAGTGTGGTGCATCTCCTCCATGTACACGCCACCAATTGGCTGCAAGCAATTAATTACATTTAGTACTTAACTATGTGAAAAGTAATTTGTGTTAAAAAATGAGAGTTTCATTTCTATAATACCTGGTCTATATTCATCATTATTGATCACGCATCGCCTCAATGCCAATGCTGTACCAAATGAGCCAGTCTTCATTATGTAGGCAACCAACTCTTTCCTTGTAATTAGGTCTTGAATCTCAATGTCAGGAAAGAAAACCTCAATGCATTTGATCAACCCAGTCATCAATAGAGGATTCCTTTCAATTTCAGCTTGATCCTTGTATAAATAATAAGGATTGAGGTAGTAGGCAACCACATGAAGAAAGCTATTCAATCTATCTTTGGATTTCAAGTTAATGGCATTGATGAATGGCCTATAAAGGACTTCAACCCCTCTGAAGATTGCCATGATATCTTTTTTGGCAGCTTCTAGCTCACCATACACAAAGCCTAGAGAAGGCTTTTTGTCACCATCAACAATCCTCAATAGATGGACCAAAGGAGAGCAAAATTTCACAGCTAAAGAAACTTGGTTCCAAAAAGTTGGAGCTAACATTGTGGGTTGAGCTGTGTCACCTGGTTTTGTCTTTGACCACCTGCTCTGGCTCCATTCATCAGAAGAAAACATCAACCTCAACTTGTCCTTCTTATCAAGAAGGCTAGAAAGTGTGAGGTAAGCAGTAGCAAACCTGGTCACACCAGGTCTCAAAATCTCCTCCTTATTAGTAAATTTGCGCATTAAGCTCAATGTCTTGGTGTGGGAATAGATGAATGTGACTAGTTGCCTTCCCTTCTGGATAGCATTCTTGATTCTCTGCTCTTTCCCAAACTCCTCAAGAATAAGATCAATCACATGAGCAGCACAAGAAGACCAAATAATGTGAGGATATTTGGCCCCTAATAATCTCCCAGCCAATACATTTTCAGAGGCATTGTCAGTAACAGTTTGGAGGACATTCTCTGCTCCAACCTCTTGAATGCACCCATCAAGAAAGTTCATAATATACTCTCCTGTGTGTGAATCAGCTGAGGCATCTATAACTTTGAGAAAACATGAGCCTGACTCACAATTCAACAAAACTTCATCAAGCTCCTTCTATCACTCCAGGCATCTGTCATGATAGTGCACCCATATCTCTTCCACATGTCTCTATGTGGTTGTAGATCTGTCGTAGTTTGATCAACCTCTATCTTCAACAAAGTCTCACTCACCTCATGATATGTGGGAGGCTTGTAATTCTTGCCATATTGCCCAACAGCTTGGCACATAGCAAGGAAGTCATTGTTGCATATTACATTAAAGGCTATGCCAGAGCGATAGACCCATCTAGCAACATATTGGTTCACCCTTTCTCTCTGCTTTTTGTCCATTGCCTCCTTTATTCCCACCTGGCGCATCAACAAGTCTGAAGCATGAGAAGAGGAGCGGTCAAGTGCGGAGGAGTTGTCAAGTTCTTCTTCAATAGCAGGTTCTTTGCCCATGGTGACATTGACTTCATCACGGATGGATGACACCCCTTTTGCCTTTTCAGCCTTTTTCTTTCTTATCTCTTCTAAATTCTGCCTGATCTCTTGTTTTATATCATTATCAACAAGACGGCATGGGGCCACATTGCCCTTGACTTGTGCTAGGTGTTGCTTCAATCGATTCACTCCCCCTTTGATGTCTTTCTCACACAAGCCACAAATAACCCAATTAGTGTTGAATTTGTCTTTCTGAAACCCGTACTTCCATGCCGGATCAGTGGAACCGATTGGAACGTAACGAGATTGAGGGGTTTCTTCAGACTGGGTATTTGTAAGGCCTGCAGTTGAACCACCACTCTCCATCTACCCTAAATAAAATTAAACAAAGCAAGATCTAACACTAAGACACTAGAAGAAACTGGACGCCATAACAATACAACGCACAACAGTAAAACAACACATTACTACACGCAGCTCATAGTAGAATTAAAACTGAAGAGTAAATCTACATTTATCCAATTAAGATTCCAGCAGGGGCAATCACCACAAGAAAACACATTATCATAAATAGCCAAACACACTATCTTAGCAGTAAAATCAAACTCAAACGTGAACATTAACACTTTGCAGTAAAATCAAGCATGAAGAGGACATGGATTGCCGTCCATTTTAGGGATTAGTAGAGAGGGGAATAAGTAAGGGAGAATGGAAAAGAAGAAGAATTGGGCTATAGGGATAGAATGGATATGGGAGATTGCCGTCCATTTTAGGGGAGGAACAAATTCAGTAGCCATACTGGGAATTGGCGTCAAAGGATAATGGGGCGAGAAGAAAAATCAAAAAGTGAGGAGGATCAGAAGCAGTAGTGGGTTAGGTAAGGTACTTGTTGCTCTCCGTAGGCCGGCCTCATGAAGGGGGGGGAGGAGGATGACTAGCGGTCGTATCCCTCACACCACTCTACAGCAGTTGTCGTCACCGACGAAGCGCGTAGTCGCGTCGAGGGAGAACGCGACAACCGTCGGGGTAGCTGTGACAGGAGCACGAGGTGGTGTCGCTGGCGTTGCTGCCGTCAGGAGGACGAAGAGGTGTTGCCGAAGTTGCTGCCGTCGTGAGATGGAGGTAGGCAGGAGGCAGGAGGTGTCGGAGGTGGTTGCATTGCTGCAATCGTCCGCCGGGGAGGTTGTGGGAGCCGCAGCCCTAGCCTCGCGCGAGAGTGAGAGACAGGGTCGGGTAGTCGCGCGACTCGCGAGAGTGAGTGGGGGTCGGAGGGGGTCAGGGTGTCGAGTGACTCAGGTCTCATCAGTTGACTGTTGTTTTTTTAAATTTGTGACACAATATGAAACGCGGAGCATAGTCGGCCGCATATATGGGCCGCATGACGCATATTCAGTGCAAGCCCAAAATGAGCACCGCCTACCTATATGCGCAGCGGATGAGGGACCGATCCGCATATGCAGCCGCATGAGCCGCATTTCAGAACACTGATTGTAAGTAATACATGTATATCAATGTCTCATATGTTACTACCTAATTTAGATTATTTCTTCATGTCTTAAATCCTTATGATGGCTTTCTTTTGGCTCATTGTTTTCTATTTAAGTTATAAACACTTTACATTGTGGTGTAGGATGAATTTTACACTGCTACATGGGTTTATATATGCATAAAAGTTTCTAGAAAATTGTTGTTTATATACAAACACATATAATTTTGCATAAATTTATATAGGGAATTAAGCATTCGCTTTCCAAAAAGCGGTCGCTTGAGCGCTCGCGTGGTGCTCAAGCGGCCACAAGGTGCTGTCTGCACACGGCTCCCACTTCCCGCGTTTCAAAACATTGATCACATCGAAAGATAAGTTGTGGAGTAGGTATACAGGATACCATGTCATATGATATGCGTTTTTGATTGTAATGAGAGGTGCCTACAAGGCGAGTGTGAAAGAAGTGAAATGCAAAGATGGATTTGTGGGAATAAAAAGGCTGAACATATCAGAAATGGCTGCATAAGAAATTAAGTGGGAGTGACAAAAATTGAGGACAAAATATATCTTTGTAAAAGGTTCAGCATGTAAATATTGTTCAATGAGTGCATCTATCAGGAACAATGTAATTTGGTTGGATAAAGTTAGGAGGAAGAGAGGCATACACCTAAAATAAAATGGGATGAACTAACAAGGAGAGACTTATCTTCATTACATCTCAGTGAAATATCTACATAAATTTATATGAATGGAAATGAGAGATCATATACATGGCACATATATGATTTAGGTAAGGCTTAGATGATGATTGTGATGCGAGGACATGAGATTTTTTTTTACAAGACACGCTTGATCCAAAGAATATTACTAATTAATTACAGAACTGATGTGAATGGAAAAGAACGACCATGCCATGATTGGAATGAGACTTAGATAATGGTGGTGTTGATGCTGAGAGTTTTGTGATGCTTGATTCGTTTTGTAACATCTAGACTTGTATGTATGGATTGGAATGCTTGACAAAAATGCATACCTTTAAAATGATAGAAGAGGGAATGATTAAATACGAAATGCTTACTACAGTGAGAGAATGCATTCTACTTCACTTATGCTTTCTTTCTTGAAAAATTCCAGGACACTTGGCAGGATGTAGATCCAGATGAATTTTCATATGAGGTAACAAGTCTCATGTGATGTAGTCAACTACTTTTGTTTCAATTCACACCTGATTTCTCTGCATGTAATATTAGGAGCTGGTTGCCTTGGGTGAGGCTGTTGGAACTGAAAGCAGAGGTCTCTCTGCCAATGTGATTGCTTCATTGCCTTCAGTTAGTTATAAAATGAAAGCTGGACAAGACGAGAATCATGATCAGTATGACATATCTGAATGAGATTTCCTAATGTTTAAGTCAGAAAATGTCTGTATTAATTTCTTCACATGGTACAGGTGTGTTATCTGCCGGTTAGACTACGAAGATGGGGATACTCTTAGCGTCCTCCCCTGCAAGCATATGTATCACAATGAATGCATTGACAAATGGCTGCAAATTAACAAGGTATCTATTCTTTTGTGGAACGTTTTTGCTACCAGTTCCTGCAAAAGGTATTCGTAAACTCATTGCTTATAAAGTTGCACATTTCACAGAATAGCCCAAGTTAACCTGACACCGAGATATGTTCTTGAACTTATTTTCTGAAATATGTTATTGCTGACTATAAAGTTGTATAAAATATAAATGCACATATATAGATTTGCTAATCAAACTTGAAATTGCCACCAATCAGCTTATCTGTTTATACACGATGTAACGATTTGAGGTCATCCATCTCAAAACTGACTTCTTGAATGGTGAGTGCGCCCATACCATTGATTGTCCTCTTCTTTAATCTGACCTCAGGCTCAAACACTCTGTTGCCTTCCCTTATTGAATATGTGCTGATAATTCCATGGTATTGTCAAATATGACCAAAATGTATGCTATGATCAACCTTTCATTTGGAAAGATGCCACCCCTTCCCCCAATCACCACCACCACCACACAATTCTAGACAGCTAGCTTTACTACGATGTACGCATATAGCTACATACATTTCACATCAATACTTTGAGATATGTATTATTTTGTGGTTAATCCCTAAAATAAGCCCTAGATGTGGTATCAACATTATCCAACTACATTCCATTGATAATTAATGTGGGTATTTGATCATCCTGTGCTATGCAAAAGGGCCTCCAATATTGGTACTATAATCTTTCAAGTAATTCTCTAATTAAGAATTAAGAACAACATAGCATGGGCAGCCATTCCCACCTTGATGTTTGAGGGTGTTGTCTTCTAAAGACTACATAGCATATTTATGGGTACTTTAGGTTGATATGACTAGTATAAGGGATCTAATTTAAGTACAATGATCATTTACATTGCAACAAAATACCTAGTGAGAGTTGAAAAATTCTCAACTTAGAAATGGGTTTCGAAGTGCTATTCATCATAATGATAATTGTAATATATGCAATGACGTGGACAAAATAATTTGAAAATCAAGAACTTGTGGAAAACACTCATACCCACATATAGGCTCAGGGACACCAAAACACCCAATGTGGAATGCGGGTCAAGGTACACCGTACACCTGCTTGGCATGTGCTTGAACAAGTACTCCCGCCCACACCACCTCCCCCTACCCACCTCAGCACTTGCACACAAATCCTATAGAAACAATTATTTTGAATTTGATTGCACTTGTGCAACTAGGTGGCAATGGTGTGCTATTCCTTTGGAGTTTTGCAGAGCTGGGTAGGTGTTGGATTGAGGTGCAACTGAACACGTGATTGAAAATACCATGGGTTTAAAGGACATGAGCTTCAAAATGTTGTAAATAGGAAGACTGATGTTCTTCTATGCTTGAGTCTTTTATTTTTATCTGTCCTACACCAAGTATGCTAGTAATTTGCTGATCCTGGATTTTGCGCACCACTAAAAATGCAGCGTGTTATATTATCACCTTTTTTTATGTCCACCACTAAGACTTAAACCATAATTAACTTCTTGAATATGTGAAAACATGTAAAATGTAGGTCTATGATCCATGCATATAAATATCTATTTCATACATCCACAATAAATTACTGATTCGTCTAAACAAGCCAATAATACTAGTGAATCGTCAATACTTTTTTAAAAGAACTCATGCATTACATGCATGTTTTCTCTGGAAATTGGGAACACAATGATTTTTTCCTAGACCATAGGATATTGCTAGACTGTTGGTAGCTTTTTACACGTGGTACTAGGCTGGTTTAGCTGTTGAGCCTAAATGGGTCGACTAGGTGCAACATATGCTATTATATGCTTATGGTGTATTGTACCCATGTCCATAGAGTCAAATGTCTGATTTCGATGCTGTATTTGATGGCTCAAAAATAGAAACTTGTTGAAATTTTGATATTTATGGCCCAAAAGATTTCGACGACCAAAAATAATTAAATCATGAAAATTTACCAGGGCGGTCTAAACGCCAAGATCTAGTCAAATATGCAATAATATTTCATATTGGATTTTGTGGGGGGGATCTCCCACATTTGTAAGTGAAGGAAGCTGAACAATTTTGTCAGAATTTTAATGGCGATTTTGATGGCAAAATGAAGGAATTAGGTTATGAAATTTTACAAAAACAATTTTAGATATATACACACTAGGTTATATACTAAATTTATATGTTTAGATGGTAAGGGTGGGATCCATGTCTTGACGAGTGAAATGAACAGAAATGTCAAGTCTGCTAGATAGTTAGACTGTGAAAAACTTCAAGTTACAACTTAGAATTTAAAACTCACATTTACAAGTTATAAAATTACGAACTACAACTTGTATAAGTTTAGTGTTATCATATAACTAGGCTACATGGGACATTTATACATAAATCCAAGAAAGAACTTTTTATTTTCGAAGTATTTCTCTAGATCTCTATAGAAGATATAGAAATTGAAGAAGGTAATGTATAGATGGTCTAGAGAAACATACCTTAAAATTAATAGAAATAGCCTCTACAAGCAAGAGGTTTAAAAAAATTGCCATAATACCCAAGATTTACTAATTACAACCCCTAGGAACAAATTTCTTAAAATAAGTTGTACTTTTGTGTCGTTTCACCAAAATCACTGCTCAAACTGGGCTTCTACTGTGAAGTTTCTCCATATTTTGTGGATTTCACACCAGGGTTGAAATTTTCGCGAAACTACGTCCCATTCACTGCATTTGTGTGTTTCAATGTTCGATCGCACGTTTCGGTTTCTGATTGAAAAAAAAAACAAAATTTCGTGTGAAATTTTGCAATTTTGATTGAAATTTATTCCATGCCCAGATATGCTCTTATAAAGAAACCTCAATGTACCCTTTTTAGGGTTAATGAAATAAGCCTGTCTACATTTTATTAGAGTAGTACAGGGTTAACCCTCTAACCATATTGCTCTCTTCCCTCCCTTCTCCCACAACCAGGGAAGCACGGACACTTTCCGGGAGGAGCCGTGGCCGTCCTCAACACGTGTCGGACACGGACACGCCGTGGACACGCGGTGGACACGGCCCGACAGTGTCCAATTTTTTTTTTTTTTTTTTTAACACTTGGACACGACTGGGACACGGCCAGACACGCCAGTCGGCCCACTATGGCACTCAGCACGCACGCTGCACACCCCCTTCCCGACTAACCCTACTAACCCGACTCCCCGATACCCCGTTTCTCTCAACCCCCCCTCCTGCCCTAAACCCCAGTGCTCCCCCACTTCCAGCGATTCCCGCTCCCCCGTTCCCGACGATTGCCGCTGCAAGCAGCAGCAACCTTGGCCGCCGCAAGCAGCAGCCGCATGGCCCGCATGGATGTCCCCAAGGAGCAGCGCAGCCGCACCCAAGGAGCGGAGCAGTGCAGCAGCTCACAAGGAGCACTACAGCCACCCGCTTGGAGCAGCACAGCCGCTCCCTTGAAGCAGCACCGGCTAGCTTGAAGCAGCAACAGGTCGCCGCTTGAAGGAGCCAGCAAGGCCGCGACTTAGAGCAAGCAGCTACCACCTCCGGTGAAGCAACAACCTCCGGTGAAAGGTACCTCCTTCACCTCTTCCTTTTCTCTCTTTTGAACGGTGGTTGTTCTCCCTTCTTCCTCCTCCTCGTATTCTCCTCCTCTTCCCTTTTCTCTTCCTCTTCCACCTGGCATTCTACTCTTCTTTCAACAACAACGTCCTCCCTTGTTCTCCCTGTTTCTTGTCCCCTTCCTTCTCTACGTTTTCTCCCCCTCTTCCACCTTGCCTTCCTTCTGTTCCTTTCTTCTTCAACTTGCTTTCACTGTAGTTCCGTCACCCTCCTCTCCCTGTCTTTTCCTTCACTTCTTCCCCTCCACGTATCTCCTCCCCTTTCCCTTTTTCTTCATCTTCAACATTGTTTTCTGTTTCTTCTCCTTTGTTCTTCGACCACCATGTATTCTCTTCTTCTCCCTCTTTTTCACTCCTCCAGCAGCAACGACCTCCACAATAACCTGCTAGCTGCTGTCCTCTTCCTCCCTATACACTCAATTCTGTCTCCTTCTCAACGTATACTACTGGTTGCTATCCTCTTGTATTTTTCTCCTCAAAAAAATGTTCACAAACTAGTTCTATTATGTATTTGTCTAAAGATTAGTTAACAATGCTGCTTAATATATTTCATATTTGAGTTTATTTACTGATTTTGCTATAGAAAGAGTGAAAGACATCAACTTGTCTATAAAATTGGTTGTTATATGTATTATTTACTAATGTTGCTCTAGAAAAAGTTAATATTTATTGTTTTAGAAACAGTTAATCTTTTTTACTGATTTAATGTCTTGCTATAGAAAGAGTTAACTAGTTGTTGATGTTGCTATATGGATTGGTGGCAATTTTGATATTGTTGATCTTGTTCATTTATTCTAGTTCCATGATTTTTGCATATAGAAATTAATTTGAATTGAATACATATATATATATATATATATATATATATATATATATATATATATATATATATATATATATATATATGTATATTGCCGTGTCCGTGTCCTACATTTTTGAAAATCTCCGTGTCCCGTGTCCGTGTCCGTGTCTGTATCCGTGTCCGTGTCCGTGCTTCCTAGCCCACAACCATTGAAATCAATAGAGAGGCCACTACCATTGCTGTAGCTGTCGGCATGCCTAAGGAAGGCCGCCGCTATTGCCGCAACACCAAGCAGGGGCCGCCCCCCTTGCTATCAATCAGAGGCCTTTATTGCAGCAACACCACCTAGGAGGGACCCCCAATTGCAGCATGTTGCAAATTGCAACAATTTGATACTCCACCCATTGACGTTTCCTTAACTGATGCAATTTTGATACTTACCGACTTGGTGATGTAGGATTCTTAGAGTTTGACCACGATTGACTCGGGTTCTAGATCCTGAGGTCTAATTTATTTCGCAGCTGACAATCAAAGACAAACATGTTTGACATGCTCACCGCTCTCTAATTACAATAGATATTTGTACATCCTTCTGTAGATAAACTTTTTAATTGTGTCGATCAAAACTCCTTTTTTGTATATTTTTTTTAAGTGGAATACTACAAGTTAAACTATATGAGGGGCTTGGGGAAAGAAATGAAGATTGAGATATAGATTTCAATATCTATCTATATGTACATGAATGTCTATTAAAAGAAGCAAAAAATGGCAAAATGAAGCGCACGTGCCTAGCATCAAGGCACTAGACGAGGATGGACAATTACGCAAATTGAAACTCCAATTCTCCATACAAAATACCATAGAAATCGGACTTAACAATCCCCCGAACAAGTACAGGTGACCTTCCTCTATCCTCGTGCACTCTGAGATTCCATCGACTAAGTAATATAGAAGATGCCTATACAGAAAATTCTGGAATTTAAGCTCTGAATATAATAATATCTTTCAGAGACTTGGGATATAAGGAAATAACAATATCTCGTTTAGCAGAATCCCAAATAGTAGCAATGTAGGAACATTCAAACATGATATGATGATGAGCTGGACAACGTTTCGGAGAGCGCTATGCGAACCATGGTATCTTGCCGGGGAGGGCGAGGCGGTTACAGCCTTCACGCCGACTACCATGGCAGGGGAGGAAGGGGGTTCTTGGATGATAGTGTGGTCACCAAAGATACTGAAGATGAGGTTCTTTGCGCAGAAGATGTCATGGATACTGGAAGTCTGGAACTCCGAACGCATTGGAGAGGATAAACCAATCTGACGGTGACCACATAGTCGATGTTTCGAATGATGAACGTTTTGAATCACTGCAGCGATTAGGTCTAAACTTAGTCTATAAAGGCATGCGAGGTGCAACAACCCCCTCGTCGAGTTCGTTGCCAGATTCCTCACTGCCAATCGAAGAGAATTACAACACACTGGTTCTGCAAAATCTGGCAATACGGATGAAACGACGTCGGTGACAGTTATGACAACACAACCGTTCATTTTGTGATGTAACAACAGGAATTGCGAGCACTTCCTCAGAGAACTCAACATGCAACGAAGATCAATAAGATCAATTGGATACATGACTATGTGTGATCGCCTACGATTACTTTGGAGGCCTACTGCAAATTGGAGGGTGTACAGAATCAGTTTTAACCATTTTGTGGTTCAGTTAACAAACGAACAAGATTATCTAAAGGTACTAACAGGTGGACCTTGGACTCCCACCGAGACTTGTCTCCTGGGTACGTATTCTTGACCTCCCATTACACCTATACAACAATGTCATTTTTGAGAAGGTAGGGGAGACACTTTGGGAAATTATTACGACCAGATGAGTATACACAGAACTGTACAAGGAGCAAATTTTGCATGTCTTACAGTGGAAATAGATACGTCTGTTCCAGTACATCATGCGATCATTATAAACGACATTGCATATAACATTGTCTACGAGACACTTCCGGAAGTCTGTACTGGATGTGGCTCTTTAAGTTATACAGTCAAGGACTGCAAGAAAACTAGTCAACTAGAGGCTAATGTTGACAAAACTGACAACCCTACTACTGTTGGAGCAAAGTGGATACATGAACAAAATCGATGGCAAATGTTCTATGGTAAGAATATCCACACTCGGAGGACGCAACATAAGCCACCTTCTCCTGTCATGAAGGCTGGTAGGAAACACTCGTCAAATAACAAGTTTGCTTCACTAGCAGATGAAGATGACAATAATATTGCAGAAAGTACAAACACACCAGACCAGTCTCCTACACAGTATCCAGAGGAAGTTTACTATAGAAGAGACATCTAAAGTATGGACAAGCAAAAGAAAGCAGGTCCATTCCGAACATGATCAAATCAGTGATGACATATTGGAAACGGCAGATCAAATTCTACCAGATGATCACTATACAGAAGCACATATAGTGGTAGATCCGAGTGAAGATGAAATTATATTTCATGCCATGACTGAAGATGCGACAACCTTTATAACTCAGACTCTATGTAGTACTACCGAAGCACATACAATGAATATATCGAGAGAAAATGAGGTTGTGTACATAATTTGACAAAAAAGTTCTCAACAGAAAGAGACATTATTTGTATCTGAGGATCAGTAGATAATTCTCCTACAAAGGCAGTCAACACCCTCACCGGAGCCACCTCCCATTCTCGACCACTCTACACCAAATTTGAAAACATTACTACGTCGAAAAATGGGAAGGGAAATCAGAAAGATACATATGGCAAGATGAAAGTGGCCCCATATCATACACGCAGCCAAGCGAGGAAGATAATTGAAGACCTTACTAGCTTGGAGGATGATACGAATGCTTGAGAAGTGTTGTCGCTCTTATCTTATGTTGGAACATTTCATATGCTTTGCAATTGATGACGACTTTGCATTTTGTTCCGGTGTAGATTGTTGTTTTGTGTATTCCACATTACATTGATTCTATGATGTAACTTGTAAACTCTTGCTCTCTACTCGGGTTGAGTAGATTCTTAATAAAAGGGTACACATTTTCCAAAAAAAACATGATATGATGAGTACTCTCATAGCCTTCTTTGCACAAGAAACACATAGAAGCTATCTCAGATTTTGTAAACAAATTGGAATGAACATTGAAGGGTTTTGCACAGACACTACACAAAACATGAATCGACACTTGTTAATATCACCAATGCTCTTATACTTCATGCACATTATTCTGAAACCCTTTTAAATGAGGTTGCCCGTCTTCCCATGTCTATTCGAAGAAAACAAATTTTAATCTTCCTCTCAAGGTCTTTGGTTTTAACTTTTGTGCACAGCTTTGTTCCAAAGACTGACAAACTCGATCTATGAGTAGTTAAAACCATCTTCTAAGGCAATTCAATCATATAAAATGTTACAAATCTTATTGCCTTGAAAATAAACGTATGTATGTTTTAGCAGAGGTCATATTTCATGGGTCTTATGTGTACGTCTTTAGCCTGAGTCCTCAAATCAATGCTATACAATTGTAGAAATGGACTTCTAAACCTATTGAGTTCACTATGCTTACTTCTTCTCTGTAAAACTATCCAATTAGAGATCGTTGCGCCTAATTAATCTCGAAAAAAATCCAACTTATCACTCGTACTAGCAAAAAAGTAATCTTAATCAATGACTCCACCGTTGGTGTTACGCTCTCAATAATCCTACTTATTGATAACACTTTGGAAAGTCAGTTGCTGTTGTAGCATTAGACATCCCATTTCTCATACTTATTGCCTTTGTTAACTTACCAAATGTGCTAAAGTTATAGCCATTGCATTAGACAATATCCATGTTTCTCAAACCCATGGAGAAGCTCCTAAACACCTTAGTTAGGAACTATGATGTTGGAGGAATTGTTTGTGCTAAAAGATAATGCCACATGGGCCCTTGTTCTAGCTCCACATTGTCAAAGTGTTGCTGGATGTTGATGGCTTTTCTTTGTGAAGTATAAAATTGATGGCTTTGTGGATAGACCCTAAGCACCCTCGATAGCTAAGAGTTTTATTTAGGATTTTGAGGTTTGACTTCTTTGAGACATTCTCCCCAACCACTCGCATTGTGTCAGTTCGAACTTCCATTGTTCCAGTTGGAAATCAAAGGGCTTTACTCCATGGGATCTGCTTGAAGAAGTTTACATGCAACAATCTTCAAGGTTTGTTGTTGAGGGGGGGTCCTCGACTAAGGTCTGCAAATTGCAAGTGGGCTATCCTGGTATGGAATAGTCACCACGTGTGTGGAAGCACAATTCTTGAACCTTTGGGTTTTTGACGTTTGTTTAGGGATCACAACCTATTCCCTTTAATACTGCATCTGAGATCATCATCTTGTCAGTCAATGTAGATGATACTACCACAAGTGAAGAAAGGTGCATAATTTCAGCTAATTGTTTGAAAACCACCAAGGTGATTACCCATATAATTGTGGGTAGGTTTGTGACGCCCCAATCTCCTTGAATTTCACACCAAGCTTTATGAGGGTGAGCTAAAGTTTGACTAAGCTGGAAGGAAGGTTTGAGGTTAGAGCCGATTGAGATAGGACACATTGAGTTGTGGCTGAGCTATAGGAGGTGAGGCACAAGTCAGACTAAGCAGAGTTACAGCCAAAGTTGTGAACAAGCTCACAAATAGTTGGGAAAGCTATCAACACTAAGGTTGCACATAGCTAGTTAGTAAGTCTAAAGGCCTTGTAAGCCAGACTAAGCAGTTACACGCCAAAGAAGTTGTGAACAAACTCACAAATGGTTGGGGGAAAGCTATTGTGAAAAATAAGATTCTATTGAATGGAATGGGATGAATACAAGACTGGATGCCCTTTCCTTTATATGAGAGAGGGGAGACGCCCTAAGACTTAGGACGCAAGTAATCTAAACAGGCCGAAATACAAGAGCCCACTAACTAATGAACCTATTAACTAAATAGGCTAATATAGACTCTCTAACACTCTCCCTCTAGCTGGAGCATGGGTGAAACACGTCCAAAGCTTGGAGGTTACAAGACTCGATAAAACGATAAAAGAAATGATAGACGAAAGATAAAAAATAGATATCACCCCCCATACAAAAATTGATACCCCCCTTAAACAATACTCCCCCTGAATCATACGATGGCGCCTCTTTTCTTTGAAATTGTATTCTACAGGCTGGAGATCCTCGAGCTTTGATGGTCTTTTGGAGTGCATCTGGAATGAAGAACATCTGAAATGTAACCTGAATACTGCAATAGTAATTTGTCACTTGAGCAGACGATCATCAATACCACGACTACGACAACTTCACTGGAATACGTACTTAACGCGACACGAATGCGGATACACAGTGTCGATGTAGCAGTAGCGGAATCTTCAAATTGTCTGGGAAGACGTGCATAACATGGCACGAACACGAACGAACGATATGCTGGTGATACGATGCAGGTACCATAACTTTGTCGCATGAACCTTGGGGGCTTGACAGGAAAGAAGATATCATCCATCAAGGAAAGTCCCAAGTAGATCAACGGAAGGCGATGTTAATACAACAGATGCGGCTCGGAGAAGACGTGATAAAGCAGCTCGGTGAAGATAAACTGGATGAACTATCAACCTTGCAGATGTAGACTTGGCAGGTTGAGCTTCTGAAATCTGAAGAAGCACCCATCTGTCTCATATAAATGCAGCTGAAGAAGTACACCATCATCACCTGACGTACATAACGCGGTTCAAACGCGGATAGCTCGGTGTTGATGCTGAATGAAGATCCTTCAATGCTGTCTGGAAGTAGAGAACGGATGTGCTGAACAATGCGAAGCTCCATGAAGATAATAGCCTGGAACATATATATCCTGAATACATATATCATCTCTTCTCATACTCTCTTTCTCATACATATTCTCTTACACACTCTCTCTCTTTCTTCTGTTCCTCTCATCTCTATCCCCCGTACTGTGGAAAGGGATACACACATGATATGGGTGGGTGGGGTAAGGAATTGGTGGATTTGAGAGAATTTTGTGTATATGGAGATGTGTAATATGTGGAGAATGAAACCGATAACCGGAGAGAATATGCTAAATGAGTCAATGTAAGATCCAGATAGAAAAATAAATGGATCTATAAAGATCCGAATATCAATAGGCATCTGGTATATGGGGGCAGTAATAGGGCTGTTTGGTAGCGGTGGAGAGTGATGGGTGACCGTGCTTCGACCAAGGATATGCGAAAATGTTGGGGGAGCAACGACGAGATGGAGAGCAGTAGTGCAGTAGCGACCAGGGGCATGGATGACGGCGGCGGCTGAATGGTGTGATCGGCAGTTGGGGATATGGTTGCTGGATGATAGGGCAACAACACAACAGCAGGACAGATGACGATGATTGTGTTGCTCGGCTGATGTAGCACTTGGCCGCAACGAAAGAGATGATACAGGTCTCCTGCACGGCTCCGGAGATATTGCATGCCATGAGGCTGCATGCAGAGTCAAGTGCGGAGCCTCTCCTTATGAGACGAGGAAGGCTGGAGCTGAGGACATCAGGGCGATGCAGCGGTAGATGGTTGCTGAATAATGCGAGTGTGATGGTGTCGACGGATGCAGATGGTGGCTGCTTTTTACAGGTCGCTTTGAATGATGGCTGGGTGATCGCTGGTGGCGGTGTTAGTACGAGAAGGATGATGATGGCGCCGGGAAGGTGATGGTGCCGACGCACGGAAAGAAAACTAGATCGTTTGAGAAAGAGAAAGATATGCCATGGAGGCTGGGAGATGCCTAGCGGGCAGTCGACCTAAGCCATGGCAATGGCGGCAGCCGCCCGCAGGCGGGAGTTCTTCCCCTCGGTTGCTCTCTGGAAAAGACGAGCGACGGCGGCTGGAACTGCGTGCGCGTCGGAAAGGAGAGGGAGGAGGGGCGACGGTTAGGTTTTCCTCAGGAGCGAACACGCTCTGTTCACGCAGAAATTACTCTTCACGTCGTGTACTGTTCACCGCCGAAGTTATTGTTCACCGTTCTGATACCATGTGAAAAATAAGATTCTATTGAATGAAATGGGATGAATACAAGACTGGACACCCTTTCCTTTATATAGGAGGGGAGACGCCCTAAGACTTAGGACGCAAGTAATCTAAACGGGCCGAGACACTAAAGGCCCACTAACTAATGAACCTATTAACTAAATAGGCTAATATAGACTCTCTAACAACTATCATCACTTAGGTTGCGAATAGCTAAGTCCAAAGGTCTTGATATTGGTATGACGTTCGTGGAGTCGACTGATATTACAGTATCAAGGTCATTCCTCCGAGAGGAACAAACGGTGTGTGGTTGGTAACCGTTTGGATCATAAAGATTATGGCCGTATCGGGAGGACATAGGCATGCAACGAGAGAGAACATGGATGAGAAGCTATGCTCGATAGCTAGAGTTGCGCATGGCAATCACTGTATAGGCGGTTGAATATGTGATCAATGACCATGAGCCAATATCAGTTGCAAGTTATTTAGACCATGTCGATGGATATTATATGTGAGTGGGAAGGTAATGGGCATGGATTGCTCTAATGTTTCTAACGTGGCTGGTTGGTTGTTATAGCGGCTTGCATGTCGAACATGTGTCTAAGGTAAACTAGCCGTATGCCTAGGTATGAAGCGGAAGTGCGGAAGGGATATGTCAAGGGTGTTCAAGTAGACAAGTTGGATTCAACTCATTGTTTTTGAGGCTGCTTGGTGGTTACCTGCTTTGGCTGGAGTGCCCAGGTTACCCAGGCGGTCACCTAGGCGATGACTTTTTTATTTAAAAATTATTAGTTTATTATATACAATTATATATATATGTTAGGACTAAAATTGTATAATATTAATCCAAATCCCTGAAATAAGTTGAAATAGATGTAGTTTGATGTGATAAAAATTACACAAGAGGGAACAAATAGACGAGAATGCAAAGTTACTATAATATTTACCTCGTAACTCCAATAGTCCTTGAATTTCTCTAATTGAATTACTAATTTAAGAAAAAAGTAAGTACAACATACAAATAATAATATTTGTACATATACATTCCCAATATGAATGATAAGAAAATACATAACATATCATGAGAATGTATATCATTCCATATTTCCACTTCTATATATTTAAACCCACAAAAGTCATACTTTATAGTTGTATACCCAAATTTCCAACCATAGACAACAACTGCAAATAGCCAAAATGGTTTATTATTTCTCCACAAGTTCAAAATATATGAGGTGGGACAATATTTGGACCCTTTATTGGGCCTGCCCAACAAAATAGCGGGTGCCCAATTTGTTTAACACTGGTTAGGCGGGCTTAGCAGTCTCCTAGCCACCCATTCGCCCTGGGCGACCGCTTATTTGGGCCAAGAATTTGGGTGTCCTGCCAGTCGACCCCCTTAAATGCCCGACTAACTAGGCGACACTTTGGCGGACTCCTCAACAACTATGATTGCACTCGACCTCGATGCTTGGCATCATAGTCACAAATTTGGTATTTGGGATAAGTTCGACGTAGCAGAAAAAATTGGAATTAGGGAATTATGCTTGAAATTCGGATAAAATGGTCATCATAAGGTAAAAATACATCAATTATTCGGGAAAAAAATTGGGGATATACACAAAAATATGTGTGTATGTATAAATATGTACATAATAATAGCATACATATATTGCACATAGATATCCCGCGCACACACCGCTATATTCAATAGGTCAGAATATAATGATATTATATATCAAAATGATCGGGAAAACGAGAGGAATAAAAATAAAATATAATTGAGATATAGTTATGCTTTTGTTCCAGAAGTAATAGCAATATGTGCTTAACCGATGATTAGTACATAAAACCCTAGATTTGGGTATTAACATGCCAAAATAGTAAAAACCTCTCTTTTATGCTCGTCTGATATTTTCGAACAAGATGAGAAATCAAGATGATCATGATAGTAAATATGAGTAGTTAGGGTTTCTTATGTGAATAATCATACACATGGACAATTTAGAGTTAAAGGTCACACCTTGCAATGTTAATAATGAACTTAATTGGAACACACACACACACACACAAAGTTAAGAGTCTTATCCAGTACAAAATAGGAAAATAGCAAAAAACATATAAAACGGGAAGAAAATGCAAAACATGAATAAATCATGAATAATACGTGAATAAAACACAATTTTCGGAAATTGGGAGCTATTTATACGATTGGGGACAATTCATGTTTTAAACTGTGACTTTTTCCAAAAGTCGGGAGTATATTGTGACAATGCTTGGCATGGCAAAGTGTGGCTTGGACTCTTGGGATGCCATTTCAACTGGAACAATAAAGTAGTGTATGTTTGGCGAGCTGCCCTGATTCCTTGCCTTGTCCCTTTTTTCTGAGCTTTGAATCGGATGAACTGTGCAACGCTCAATGTTGGGCTGGTACTTGAGTGCTTTGCACTTCATTTACAATTCTATGGAGATCGATAGGGAATAGTGTTGTTGAAATACATGATGTTTTTTATTTGAGAGAATTAACTGAAGGGCCTGTTTGATACGCGGTGAATGGAGCGCAGGGGAAGGGATGGGAAGAGACTTGTGTTGTTTGGTTGGCCAAAGTGACGGGATGGGGAGGGAAATGGAGGGGAACAAACTAAGTGTGTTTTCAGTCACTTCTCTTCCATTCTCTTCCCACCTAATCGGAGTGGAGACAAGGGGAAGGGGGAAAATTTGGCAGAAAATATATTAGGAAGGTCAGAGCAACGAATTAAAAAGCGGCCGCTTATGCATCCAGACCAATCTGCCGCTCCAAAACGAGCTGAGGCGGTAATTTTGCATTTTATTCTGTAGCGGGTCGCGGGCCGCTTTTCGTGTCCCCACTTTAGCGGCTACAGCGGACGCTCTCCGAACTGCTTCCAAATCCCTCACTCCCATATCATTTTCCCAGTCAGAAACAAGCGGAACTATAGCCGCTAACTCTTTCCTAATCGGAAACCTGCTGTGATATCAGTTCCCTCAACTCCCGATGTCCTACTCTGGCACCAAAATGCAAATAAAAGGACCCTCTCCGCAAGTTTATCTCCAAACCAAAGGAGCACAACGTCGGACGACGGCAACAACGACATCCCCTTAAGGCGGCAAGGAGAATGGAGGTGGTAGGAGAGCGGCTTCTTCCCGTCATCCTGCCTTCCTGGAGATCGCACAGGTCAGCGGTGCCTAGGTGAACCAACAAAGGAGACAACAAGTAAGTATTCTACCTGTTCTTTGCACAGTCTTCTCTCTACCTTCTTCCTGGTTCTGTTTTCCCTTTTTCCGTTTTTTATTACAGCCGCAGTCCTGTTGCGCTTACTCAATCCTCTCTCCCCTACCCCCTGTTCTCTGTTCTTTTCTCTATTCTTCGACGTTTACTGCTGAACAATATTCCAATATTGCTGCTTGCTCAATTGGCAAACATTGATATGTATGTGTGCACTTGGTAAGTGCGCATATTAATTACCATCTGTGATCCTTCTACTCCCCTTCCATAGTCATGGCTGTAGCCGCATATTCAAGTGGCACGGACATAACCATCTGATCATAACAGTTTGGGTTTTAGCACATACATGTGTATAGGTCCTCGAACATGGTACTTGCACAAAATTCCGTTGGTACATCATTATTTCTGGAGATTTATGTTAGCCAACTAAGATAAAAATACAGTTGTATCAATGTCAAGACTTCAGCCGTCAGTAATATGATGGCTCAGAATTAACAAGATCAAAGTGCCACTCTCGTTTGATGAAGTTCATGCAATTGATTGCCCAAACAATTTTTGGGACTCCTGCTCAGAATTAAATATTTGCAGGAGTACAGCAGTAATATGATAACTATATCAGTGCTATTTGATAATTATACGACTACTCTAAGAGTAGTACAACTTGTATGCAAATTTCCCACGGCATCAATGTACTTTCAAAAAAATTTCATGGTGTGACTGTACACAAATCATATCAGTAAGATGTTATACTCTTAATTATATGTATGATAGAGAAATATCCAAAATACTTTTGAAATAGATTTGATGTAGTGAAATATTATTCAAACTACTTGATTGTTGAGTAATATATGTTCTTGTTGGTATTGAGACAATCACTATTTTTTTTTCTTCATTGTTTTCAAAACAATGTGAACCGCTTTTTCAAAAAGCGCCCGCTTTAAAACCCGCTTACCGCTTCCCGCTTCAATGGAAACAATCCGCACGCTTTACGCTTTCTAAAACCTAGCAAAAATATAAAATTGAGAGTTGTGTTGTACAGGCGGCGCCTGGGCGTCCGGGCGTCCACCCGACCTTCCAAAGTCAGGTGCCCAACACATTTGGGCGGTCTAGGCGATCTGGGCGGCCCGCCTGGGCGCTTAATGGGCCTGAATTGAATCAATTCATCTACTGATCAAAGAATTAATCATTCATCTACTGATTTATATTAGTTTATCAACTGATTTGTATTTATTCATCTTCTATTTGTATTTATTTATGTACTGATTTAGGAGTTAATTAATCATCTACTGATTTATAATAGCTTATCAAGTGTGTTTTCAATCACTTCTCTTCCCACCTAATCGGAGTGGAGACAAGGGGAAGGGGAAAAACTTGGCAGAAAATATATTAGAAAGGTCAGAGAAAAATATAAAATTGAGAGCTGTGTTGTACAGGCGGCGCCTGGGCGTCCACCCAACCTTCCAAAGTTAGGCGCAACACATTTGGGCGGTCTAGGCGGTCTGGGCGGCCCGCCTGGGCGCTTAATGGGCCTGAATTGAATCAATTCATCTACCGATTTATAGTAGTTTATCAACTGATTTGTATTTATTCATCTTCTATTTGTATTTATTTATGTACTGATTTAGGAGTTAATTAATCATCTACTGATTTATAATAGCGTATCAAGTGATTTGTATTTATTCGTCTACTTATTTGTATCTATTCATCTACTGAATTTATCTGTCTACTGTTTTTTTTTTGATAACTCTAATCTCTACTGTTTTTATTTAGTTATCTACTCATTTGCATTTATTTATGTACTGCTTTTGAAATTATATAATCATGTACTGATGTAACTTTATTTATCAATTGATTTGTATTTATCAATCCACTTAATTGTATTTATTCATCTATTTATTTGTATTTATTTATCTACTGTTATTTATTTAGTTATCTACTGATTTGTGTTTGTTTATGTACTAATTTCGATATTATTTAATCTACTGATTAAACTTCATTTATCAAAAAATTTACATGTATCCATTAAATTATTATATATTCATCTACTTATTTATATCTATTCATCTACTGAATTTATCTGTCTATTCTTTTTTATTTAGTTGTCTATTCATTTGCATTTATTTATGTACTGCTTTTGGAATTATATAATCATGTACTGATGTAACTTTATTTGTCAATTAATTTGTATTTATCTATCCACTTAATTGTATTTATTCTTCTACTTATTTGTATTTATTTATCTACTATTTTTTATTTAGTTATCTACTGATTTGTGTTTATTTATGTACTGATTTTGATATTTTTTAATCATCTACTGATTTAACTTCATTTATCATAAATTTTACATGTATCCATTAAATTATTATTATTATATATATATATATATATATATATATATATATATATATATATATATATATATATATATATATATATATATATATATATATATATATATATATATGAGTCAGGCTAGAATACACTCGAGTGTATCCGAAGCGGAATACACTCAAGTAGTTTTTCATGATGCAATATTTTTTTGAAAATCTAATCCGTTGATCTTATTAAACATCTTGTGAACAACTCATACGCAAAATTTGATCACATTTGGATATGTTTAGCTCATGTTATGAAGACCGCAAAAATTATGCATTTCAAATTAGTTTCGCGCGTCGATTTTGTTGCCCTTGGATGAGTGACTTACACTCATCCAAATGGGCTCAAAATTTGTATGTAGCCTAGTTATAGTATGACGGTGAAGATCAACGGTTTACATTTTGCAAAAAATAGTCTTGATATGCAAACACACTTGAGTGTATTCGTGCGATCCGTACACTAGAGTGTATTCTAGCCTGACTCATATATATATATATATATATATATATATATATATATATATATATACATACATACATACACATACATATACATATACATACATATATATATACATATATACATACACATACATACATACACATACATACATACATATATATATATATATATATATATACATACATACATACATATATACATACATACGTCGGCAAGGGAATAGCCCGGTTGGCGAATTCTGCTGGTCCCTAATGAAGGGACCCGGGTTCGAAACCACACGGAGAAGCATCTCTTGATTTATCACCCTCCCGGGCGTCCGGCCTCCGCCACGGGTTATGGGAGAGGGGGGGGAATCTTTCTCTCTTAATCCCATATATACATACATACATATATATATACATATATATATACATATATATACATATATATATATATATAAATATATATATATATATATATATATAAATATATATATATATATATATATAAGCACACACACACACACACACTCAAAATAACGCTACATCTTAATTTTTTTTTAGATCTATAGACTTTGCCATTCAGAAATGATTGACAACCTTAATTTGTTATCCGCGCCTCTGTGAATATATTTTTATAAAATTAGATATGTCAATAAATATATATAACTAATATATATAAAAGTATTACTATATCACCAACATTTTACGTCACTTTTTACTATATCCCCATGCTTACCAAACACACTAACAGAAGTGTCCCCTCCCCTCCCCTCCCCCCTCTAATCACCACGTACCAAACATAGCGTGCGAGCGACTCCTTTGAGTTATTAAAAAAACCGCTACCAGAAACTAAGTAGTTTGAGGAACTGATCCTGGGCTCTGGGCCATACTATCAAAAATACAACAGGGTGGAAGTCTACCGTACTACTGTGTTTGAAACATACTTGTCTAGGCGGCTAGGTGGTCCTTCCCACCCAAGGGAAGCCCAGGGGGTCTAGGCGGGAGGAGCCTAGGCGTTCTTCATATTTGTTTATATTTTACATATATACAAATGATTATTCCATATACATTTAGCTATATTCAAATATATACATCATTGTGTACATTTGTATTGGTTATCCCTATAAGCTTAATCAATCATAATTTCACTTACATTATATCTGTCATGACCTAGGCTAGACCTATTTGACCTTAATTTGACCTAACATGATCTAAATTGGACCTAATTTAACTTAGCCTGCCCAATTGTGGCCTAAGTCAGACCTATTTTCACATAATATGACTTAATCAGACGTAACTTCTCCTAGTTTGTCCTACATTGGCATAAAAGAGCCCTAATTTGGCGGAACCGGATTTAATTCTCAAATTAAGACATGTTTTCCCCAAATCAGATCTATTTCCCCCCAATTCAGACCTGAGTTAGATCTGATTCGGCTTAAATCAGATCTATTTCTTCCATAAAATAACTAGATTGAATCAAATTTGACCAAATTCAGACCTAATACATGCTAATTTGGTCTTGATCTTAATTTGGGTCTAAAAGGCCTTAGACATCCACTTCAGTCATTTGAAAGTCTAGGCGCCCAGTTTAAGGCGGCCCGCCTAGAGCCTAGGGGGGAGCCAGGATAACTATGGTTTGAAATATATGTTGCTTGTGGTTCTTGGGAGATCTGATTTTGGGTAACTACGACTTCTTAAAAAGAAAAGTTCTTGTTTGATTTGAGGCAATTACATAAATGAATGCTGTAACGGCCAAGTGTATTTTTTTTTAAAAAATGCTTATTGTTGGGAAGTCAATTCCAGGAAAATGGACATTCGTAAGAATGACAATATTTTACATTATAGTGATGTATGCATATTCTACTGCGGAGTTGGTGATTTTACTTTTCTATATAACTAGTATATACACACTATGCCATGCACCTGTAGTCATATTAACGTATTGGATCATAGAAGAGAAAAAATGGGAAAGATGTGACAAAAGGATGTAGTTGTAGAAAATAAAGAGAGCTTGGTACAAAAATAAAGATGATTTTGAGGAGAGGGAGAGTGGTTATTATCCAGTCGAGAAGAACGAGAAGGATGTTTCTGTGGGAGCATATTTAGGGAGAATATGCAAATAAGATTAAATAGAAAAAAGTTGACAATGTGGGACGAGAAAGTAGAATGGAATAGTTTCAAATTCCTACAATCTTGCTAGTAGACGTTATTACGGAAATTGAAAATAGTATGGTCCAATTTAAAAAGAAAAGGACACTTGCCTTTTGGAGCAGTATAGAGTACTCGTCAAATTGAGACTGTACATTATATGCCGTGCAATCAAGCTATTCTGGGGAGTTCTCAATATCTAGCAATACCTGATTTTGGCTCTGAAAGTTAATCAATTTCTATTTTCAAATTTGGATACTATAGAATTTGGTGGAAAGTCTGGAAATCCGTTAAAACTAATCTTAGATTACTTAATCACGAGTGCAATTTTCAAGATTTTTTTTACAACCTTTTGTATATGTGGGAAGTGTCATGATAAAGTGACATGTTTATCCCTTTGTTTTTGTAGTGGCAAATTCACCATCATTTTGGTGTAACGTCCCTATTCTTGACCAAAGAACTTTGGTTTGAATATTTTCAATCTGTTATTATTTAATGCAGTATCCTTGACCAGATTGAGATCTCAGTGCTGTTGTGGGTCTTACGCAGGTGTGTCCTGTCTGCAGTGTTGAGGTTCCTGGTCCATCGGCAAGTAAAGGTTGACGATTTGAGTCCCACGAACGATAAGGAATCGATTGACAGTTGTTTCCAATCGACCCACCTCTTGCCGACTCTGGTGCTTTGGATGACGTTCGTAATTATAATATTGTAATCTTTATGATGAGCACATTCTGTATTTGTTAATCTCATTGAGCTACATGCATTCATTCATCTCGCCTCCTGTCCTGGTATATGTCATTATGTTATCCATTGCACGCCCATTTGATTCTTTAGCTAACAGTATAAATTTGGGTATCCTGTTGGCCACGAAGATGAAGGCAACACGGCAGCTCTTTAAATAGTGTGGGTCTCGTTCAGGATGCTTATCGTCTGCTTAAGGTCCAAATGTGTCTTTGGGTCGTTTCGCACTGAAGTACTATAATAATGAATATGGAATTCATGATGATAAATTTATGAAAGCTGTATCCCACCCATGCAAGTATCAATGACTGTGAATTGGGAAGGAAATTGACGATTGATGAGGTCCATTCGTATTGTCAACGGCTTATTAAGCATGTGCTTCTGCGAGTTGTATTCCCTTTTTGTACGTGCGTCCAGAAAATCAGCAGAGGCTTTCTTTATATAGGGATGAGCATCCTAATGAATGGACTCGTGAAATTGCTGGGCTTTTAAATTCATATCAGACATGCATGCGATTATTGGCATTTCCAAAAGCTACCCATGTAGACCAGTTACGTTTGTGTTTCTATGGTCCTTGAGATATTGAGATGACATTTGGAAATCTTAAAATGCCCAATCATTAAAATCTACACACAAAAGTGAGAAATGTCATTGTCCCTAACTCCGCCGCCCCGTTGTTAATTGCCCCATGCTTCACCCTCTATCCCCAACCCAGCCCAAAAACAAATCATGCACCCCTTAATCGTGGCACTTGAAAAATGTGATAGGGTTATTTTTCTGCTTATGCACCCCTTAATCGTGGCACTTGAAAAATGTGATAGGGTTATTTTTCTGCTTATGCACCCGCTTTTTCTCTCGCATAAATACATAATTTGTTCGTTGAACTGCTTAATACATTACAAAATTGTTTGTTGTAGAGAGCGGTTGGTTGTGGCACTTCAGCAAAATCTAGGATGGATGTCTAGCCCAATTTCAAATGGCCGATTTATACCTTGGCGAGTAAGGCTATCCAAAAAGGTATTTACTCATTGATTTAGAAACAATTTTCTAATTTCTGGCAAGTCAGGCTATCCAAAAAGGTATTCATTCATTGATCTAGAAACAATTTTCTAATTTTGCTAAAAACAAAAAACACTGGAGATCATGGGCTAGACTGAAGTGGTTTGGGTCTCTCTTGTTTGGGTTGTCCTTGTCTAGATGTCGCACCTTGCTCTTTTTAATATGTCACGAGCAATAGAATGATTCTCATAGAGATTATCTTCAAGTAGATAGATGAAACATTCAAAATAGTAGTCTTTGATAGGCGAGTCACATGTTCTTTATAGCCTAACTTTTTTGGTTCTTGAATGGTACATTATGTTAGCATGTTTTGTTGTCTATGTTGTAATTTGTCAACCTTATTGGCTTGAGTAGTACACTTAACATGTCGCATTGGGTTCCCTTGTCATATCCAATCATGTTAAATAAGAACAGCCCACACATTCAAAGCCCCCTTTTCCCATTAGCAAGAACTTGTTGTCGAAGGAGCTTTAATTTTTTTTCTTAGATCAGTATATCATTGATATATTGTACGAGTTCCTAGATTAAAGAATTTTTTAAATTCAGAGCTTTTCAGAGGGCTCATATAGACGCTAGGCATTGATTGAAGGAAGACTAAATGAGAAGCAACGGACATGATGATTTTCTTCATAATTAAAGGATTAGACGTCGCCCTTCGTGTTTTGCGCACACACGCATGCACACACTGACGCCACAAATTGAGACTGGCCGTATTTTTATATTTTATATCTAGACAAGTAAATAATGTCCGACCATGATGATTTCTCGTGTGAAGCTAAAGGCAATGATGCTCTTCACACTCATATCGCTGGATTTACAAATTATCTTTTGAATTTGAAGCTATTGAAAAGGCTCTCATAGAGAGAGATTCGTGGGGTTTGCTAAATGTATATATATCATACACATAACTATATCAATCACAGGTAGATGCAAGCATATTTTATATATGTGAAGAATTCCTCTTCTAAGGTACATTCAAAAGTGAGTTCTTTGATACATAGATGCCATACATTGATAAGTCGCAAGAATCGATTCTACATGCCATCCCTATACTCTTTGTATGAAAGCCCCACACATTAAAATGGATTCCAATTTGTTTGTAGGCCATTTTTGTGCCATTTATGAGGTAGAATATTGATAATATGATCATGTTATGTAATAGTGAGAAACTGGAATTGTCCTCGTTTGACTCTCCTCTTACATGACCAAGCAACCTAGAGTTGATCGAAGCAAAGCACAACAAAATCAACAGTTATCTATGTTACATTATTGAAGTAAAATCTAAATTATATATTGATCTTCTATATATGAATATTTTATTAATTAATCACCAGACCGTTTAAGTGGATTCAGGTCATTCATCCATCGTGTCTAAAACTTGGTTTTTATTAATTTATGTTGATGATTCTGATGTTTATAGTAGTCAAGATAGCTCATTTTAAAAAAATGTAGATGCCACACGATTGTAGATCAACAATATCCATTTGGTTCAGACAAAATATGTATTTCATTAACTAGATCCATTCTAGTCTAATTTTTGTTTGTCATTGGTACACACGTATGCAACAACAAACAACTAGTTACATGCCCATTTGATTTTGTTGGTCATCAATCTAATATGTACACACAATTACCTTTTGACGAATTTTATGTCAAGGATCTAGTGATGCTATTTATATGTGAATAATTCATTTTTAATGTGACTGATGTTATTGACACCACATTTTTACTTCCTTGCCAAAATCCTGATTAGACCAGCCTCTCAATGCGCTATAGAAATTTCCTCCATTTTCATGATTTTCATATTTTATCTATCGATTTTCAACCTTTCTTCCCATCAGAGGTCCAAATAGAAAAAGTGCTACTACAATACAATTTTGCATAATTTGGAATTCGTGAGCTTTTTATAAGTTTCTTTCTAATAAAATTACATTGGATCCATCTGATTAAAATAATCTTAATCACACAGAAAACTTTGTTTATAAATGATATTTTTCTACAATCCCTTTTCATTGTAAGAAAGGAGGAACTAGGAAAATGAGAGGAACACATGTACCTTGAATTTCCATCCCTTTTATGTTTCCTCTTCTTGTTTTATCAATCATCCTTAAATTCAATTCAAATCAAAAGTTTCAATTTCAGATTTGAAATGAAAATCTATAACTTTTCGACTTTGCATCTTAAAATAACAGAAAACCACAAAAGTTAATAGTTGAACTTATTAATTGGAACACATGCCCACGTGAGTAAGTAATCTGATCATTGGCCAATGGTTGAACAACATATGTATCTAGTGGTTCCCGTAGAACACCCTATTTGACCATGACACTACAAACATAGATCCCTACTCAACCAAGAAATGAGGCAGTGATCACTCTACCCAAAACCCTAACATTTTCTTTACCTGTGGACATATCGAGACCTATAATTACACTCCTATATCACACATAATAGCTTGTGTCTTTACCCTATTATGAAATTCGTAAGAGTAGAACTACACATAATAGCTTGCCTCTTTGTCCTATTATGAAATTCGTAGGAGTAGAACTACTTTTAACTTTGAATCTCCTTCACATGTTAAATATACTTCTTCTTGAACAATAATTCCAACACATTGAGAGGTTGCAGAACACATGAGGAGGCACATATGGATTGGTAAATCTAGTGAAAATCTATCTTTTAGCTCTATATTGTTATTATCATTATATTAAAACTTCTCTCAACTATTAAGATTATATATGCTGTGCTCTAGCATTAATAATTATAGTTTTATTTTCTTGTAGATGACATCTATTTACTAGCAAATTGAGAATGAAAGTTCATCATGTACCAATATAATGTAATCCTCTTTTCATTGTCTCCTTGACTTTTACCACGAGTTGATTTCAAACTTCTTTTCAAACTTCTCTCGCTAAAATCCACACAACTTCCTCCCAATCGCTAGGGTTGGACCTCAACAATGGGAGGTCATGAGATGAATGAGATTTAACATAACATAGGACGTAGTAGACCAAAAAAAATGTGGACATCCCAAGGCCAACATGAAAAATAAACAATACAGAGTGTTATGTTGCTTTGGTTTTTAACACAAACCAAAATCAAAATGAGATAATTGTTTCTAAACCGAATAAGCATGTACAATAATAACAATTACTGGTGAAACATGGGTATCTAATACCTTTCCTAGTTGTAAAAAAATCACCTTACCCGATATTCTACCATACTTACCTTGATTATCTTGAGTAGGCGATATCATTTTTATTTTATCTCCTTTCATTATCCTACTTTGGCTTCCCAGTTTGTTTAAGAAAAATATAGATAAATAAAACAACAATAAAAGGAATGGAAAAGTGAAAGGAAAGAAGAAATAAAGGGGAAGTAGGCAACATGTATGAACCCGATCCTTACTTAACCCTAATCTTGTTTTGTTAATGTTAACTTCTTTCTTATAACATAATCTAATTGATGGCCTATTATGAGATAACCCTTATAGAATGATAAAAGCATATATCATAGCTTAATCTTGTGTTACAAGTATGACATTTAAGTTTTTCATTGTAAGTACATGAATATTTGTTTATCTTCAACACATGTCTCCTTGAACCAAGGTTTCCAGCCTTGATTTGTGCTACATGATAGGGTGTTGGTGGGCCTTGAACCAACCCAAATTCACATGTATCCTAGCTGAGTTTGCTGGGCCTTAGGTATGATATTGTCAGAGCTTAGATGCACCCAAGCCTATTTCATGGTTGATTTTTTTTGCCTATAGTGTGAGCCAGGTTCATGTGAACCCCAGTCATATTCATGAGATTTGACCCTAGTTGGATTAGCAGAGAGTGATTTTTGGAAGGTTGGATTATGAAATTGGGGAGTTTCACAAGGAGTTTGTTTTTGTCTTGGTTTTGGAGAGAGGTAGGGATTTTTAAATGCGTTGGTGCTGATCTTGACTGAGTTAGTGAATTCGGTCGAGTTGATTGGTTGTGGTTTTTGGGTTGATGATGGTCAACCCAGGATAGGTTCCCTAAACACGATCGAGTTTCCTGCATCGGGAAGCCTTAGATAGAGACCGATGTGTGGGCTGTTTGAATGCAATTTTAATCAAGACTTGAACCTCTATCCATTAATAGAGGACTGCTGATCTACCTACAACCCATTTGTCTCTAGAGAGGGGTGAAGTGCTATTAGAGTGAGAGGAGATCCTCTCTAGAGTATAACTCAAGTTGGTTCTTATATGTGGATGTTCTACATTGGATCTTGGAGATCTGTTTAAGGAGCTTCTTCCCCGAGCTTACTTATCTGTTTTCAAGTAAGACACCGTGTTTCTCACCTTTTTCTTTGCTATTGTTTTTCTTCACAACTTCATTGGCTGTGATATTTGGAAAACCATGGTGGTAACACGTTCTCCTCCTTAAGATATCTTTCTACCTTCTTTCTATTAGTTCATGCTAGTTCTTGATAGGGGAAACATCAAAAGGATTGTTCATGCGACGTCTAGGACATTTGGATGGATTTTGACCTTGGTTCAAGCTTCTTTCTTACTTGAGCTCGTGATCTTCATGGAGGCGAGTGATATGATGAACACCTTATGTTTTTTTCTTGCAAAACTAGGTTTTAATATGTAGTGAAGATAAAAACAGTGCTTGCCTATCTTAAAAATGTAGCCTTTATGGGACGTTATGGTTTTATGATGAGGAAATCAGAGTTTTCCTACATTCCTTTCTCATGCATATCAATATAAAGTGAAAATTTTATCTTTCTTACTTCTATAAGGCTAAATATTTTGTATGTGGTGATCTTATTCTAAAATGGTACTTTAAAGATTTTTCACCCACAAGTATTAAGATAATACAAGATTCCTACCCCCATCTTATCTCATGAGGATCTAGGAAGTAAATATTGAACCTTTCTAGCTGTGAAGATTTGAAATCTTATGTAGTGTATGTGCTTGCTCTAAAAATGACATTTTGTTACCTTCTTCTACATTTTAGCTACATCTTTCTCATGCTATATATATATATATATATATATATATCTTACAGACAAGTTTTTGAATAATTTTGTTACTTAAATGAGAAGATATGTGCACCTTTTCATTGTTACTGTGGAACTTTAGTGACTTGGTCTATTTTTAACTGATCTATCAAAGAAAGTTATTTCTCTATGACCCTAAATAATCCATCCAATTTTAGCGAGATGGATTTATGGGGTTGCCAACTTGGATCGGGTTTCCCACTATGTGGTCCTTTTGAATATGGTCTATCATTTCTAATGCTTGATTTAATATACTAGTATGCTGCTATGTTTTGTTTAAATGCCTAGCCATATATGAAAGATGAGAAAAATGATATATAGATCAATGGAAACCTAACTATGTAGTGTTTTGAGAATGTAGAAGTATCCCAAATTTTAGAACTCAATATAACGTGTTAGATTTTTGGATATGCCAGACTTTAATTTTGATGATACAAATCTTTCCAACTTACATCACTAATGTATACATTAAGGATTTTAGGTGATCAATGAACTTAGACAAGATTAAACATCAAAGTATATTCTTACATGTAAGTGTTTACGTGCTTGTAAATCAAGTTGTACCTAGAACTATAACTCATAGGTGTAAATGTACAAATTGATAAAAATTATGCACAAGTGATTAAAAATCCAAAACAACCTAAACTAAGTTTTATACTTGTATACACCTGTTAAGATAGATGATATTTCCAAAATTACTTAACTTATTTTTTAGAATTTAGAATTCTGGAACAAACTTCTTGCAGACTAAACTCTAGTTTTGACCAAAATGCATGTGGGTCAAACTTCAGGGTGACCGAGACATAGCCGTTAGACCAATGGAGGGCTAGATTGTGTTGTGGTCAAAGTATAGTTCAACTAAGATGCAACTTGGTTGAATTACAATTTGACCAACTACAGTTCTACAAAATTTTTAATTAATGTGCCATTAGCCCTTCCCCCACTAAACTAGTCCTAAATACTGCCAACAACTATCTTAGCTATTTATAAATATTTCCAATATATAAGAGTGCCCAATGAGCACCAAAATACGCTTGAGCAATCTAACTACATGCTACCGACTTAAGCTTAGAACATCACCTTGCTATCTACAACTTGCTCCAAGCTAGCCTAAGCTTTTTTCTAGTGCTAATGTCCTACTCCACCATATTAGCATTACCAAAAACCATGTGAAGTTTCTCGTCACTTGTTTGTTAGTGTTTCAATTGTGTATTTTGTGAGATTTTGTACTTTCCTTCTTCCTATTTGTTCTCTAGTTGGTTCTTTGATTTGGAGATACTTATCTTTACAAGGATATGATGAGGTTCTTTGGAGAAACATCTCATGATAACACTACATCCAAAGGTAGTGGAGGTAGATTGAGATATTATCGAAAGAGGGCGGCCTTAATACATCCTAGAAAGAAGCAACAACTACCCTTAAGCTAAAAAGGAGGTTGGTTTTGATCTATAAAAGACAACAATATAATTTTATATCTATTTATAATAGGTGTATAAAAGTACATGTTAAGAAACCATGGTTGGTAGTAACTAGATAGTGGATCTATGGAATTTCAAGCCATAACCATTATGCATCTTGCTTTTTTGTGTTTGCTTAACTTTTTAAATACTTACTCTACTTTTTGTTGTATATATGTTTTAAGAAAGATATAATTAACCTTCATTACATTTTAAGTTTCATCAAGTCATTTTTTTATCTATTCACCCCCTCTATAGATTTCAATTGGTGGATTCAAATAGATTTAAAAAGTCTTAAAGATTTGGGAAAATATATAGGACCACATCAAACTTTAAGGAGCACACATCTATTGTCCAACTCTGTTTCACATATCTAACTACAAGTATTGGAAGATGCATATGCAATTATTCTTTCAAGATGTTAGCTTTGACCTTTGGAAGATGATCATTCAACCATAAATCCCTCCAATGACAAAGCTTGAGAAACATGATGTGGCTATGGTGAGAAGTGATACATTGAATGCACAACTGTAATGATTTTATATTCCTATCTCCTAGAGAGTTCAATAGAAATGTGTCTTGCAAAACATTTTGATATTTGAGGAAACTATCTATTACTGATGAAGGAACCAAGAAAGTTACATATACTAAAATCAATATACTTTCTCATGAACTAAATTATTTCACAGGAACTATTTTTGAAATTTACTCTAGATTTACTTCAATTATAAATGCCTTGAAATATCTTGCAAAGAATATTGATGATACATATTTTGTTACAAAGAGTTAACCTTCTCTAATGTCTAAGTATGAAAAGAAAATTATTGCCATATAATTTTTTTTGGATCCTTCTAATTTGAATCTTGAAGAACTTACAGTAATATCGATATTTATAAGGTCAAGATTCAAGAATATGAAATGGAAGATGAGGGAGAAAATCATGCTAAGAGAAAGAGGACAACCCCTAATTAAGGGTTTGTCTTCTTCATCTAGACTATCATCTGTAGAGGAAGAAAAGAACTCTAAATGTAAGAAGTCAAATTCTTATTCTAATAAAAATTGTAGATCCTTCTATACTAGATGTTGAGCTAGCTGGGAAAAAGGACATTAAAAGACGAATTCCTAGAACTCAATAAGAAAAGAATAAATTCAAGGATAACAATAAGGCATATCATGCTTCTTGGGACTCTTCTTCAAGTCTGGGGTCAAATGCTGAGGATTAAACTTGCCATCATTTGGTTGAATGCCTCAATCGTTGAGTATGATGAAAATGATGAACAAGAAGAAGGTGCACGAAATGATGATAGTGAGGTGCATTTTTCAACTTCTTCCAAAAATAAACTTATTAAACTTGCTGAACTTACTACATAAAAACTAAGAAAATATAAGAAAAAGAGAAAGAAATGGGCTAATACTATTGATTCTTTAAATGATGAACTTAGTGAGATAAATTATTCTTAATCTAGTAAAAGAAAAGAATATGTGATCTTTTCTTAAAATACTTTTTTGCAAACCCAAGTTTCTACTCTTTTATATATGTTGAGTAATATGGAGAAAGAACCTATTATTATATGCTCTTATTATGATTATGACATGATTATTCAAGTTAATGCCTATTTACATAAAGTTTATAAGCTTAAAAGATGACGTTGCTACTATTTGAAAATTATCGATATTTACTAATAAAGATTATTTGATAATTTTTTATGGAAATAAAAAACTCATGAGTTTTTAAGATATTATTTCTTATAGTCGAAATATGCAAAACAATACCTTTCATTATCCAAATGGTCATGTAAGTACAAAGATATTGGTTTTGTTCTAAGAAATGAGATCATATGAAGAAGAATGGACTTAACTTTGTAAAACCTTATACTAGTTTTTCTTTCTCAATAAACCATGTTACTTGCTTGGCTTGTTAGATATTCAATCACTATGCTTTTCCTGGACCATTTAAGAGGAAAAGTGATGGAAACATGGTTCAGGTAATTAGGCCTTCTCTCTGTATATGAGGTCGTTTATGATCGTGATATTCACTAAATGTCCATTTAATTCTTATATTTCATTCTTATCTTTCTATTTATCTGTTCACTTCTATTTTATCAAGTTATATATATATATGTGTGTGTGAGAGAGAGAGAGAGAGGATGTGTGTGATTTTTTTTATTGCATGTTTCATTTAAATCAATTTTTTCCTAAAGTTATCCTCTGGGTCAAATGTAGTTTGATCAAGGGATAGTTTAGATGAACTAAAGTTCAAACCAAATGTTGACTATCAAGTTTTCTTTGAATATCTTTCTCTTGGTGATTATGCTTATTTTGGTACATGTTTATTTGATCTTTTAGGTATGGAATGATTTACATAACATTTTTAATGTGTTTTTTAGCATTTATTGGCTTCATTTTTGCTGAGATATGTTTCTTACTCTCAACCTCAATTATCTCGTGCACATTATTTAGAGGGAGCTCAACCTATGTCATATATTTCCATCTTTTTTAGCTTCTAATTTAATTATTCGTCTATATCGGTTGTGGGATTAATGTCCCTTAATAGTGGTATAGATATTCTTTTCTATTTTCTCTTTTGTTGTTATGCAATCTTTCTATCATGGAGGACTTAACATTCCTTACATTGGCATTGGGATATTCTAAATAAAGTTTGTGTTTTTGAATTTCGTGGCTCTCTATGAGAATGATATTTTCTCAACATTCCTTGTGATTGACCCAGAGTACCATTCTTGATCTTATTATGTGCTCAATGAGATCTCATTGTCATGAAGGACTCACAATCCTTTCCTTGTTAATGGGACATCTTTCACAAACTGTTTGTTGATCTTTTTCTGGCTTTCTATACATCATGCCCTATCATTCCTATTGTATCTTTCAATTGGTATATTCTTGTCGCTTGGTTTTTTTGGTTCCCCCTTCATACGATCATCTATTTGAGGGGTAGTTTGGTAAGCATACCTAACTTTTGAATTCGACAAGGGGAGGCGAATCCATGAGATGCATTTTCTTTATATAAAAAATATAATGTGCGACACTCTTACTATGTCTATATTAATTTTACCTTTTATAAACATTTGTCATCATTAGAATGGGGGGAGATTGTAGGCTTTTTGGATATGCCACACTAGAATTTGAATGCTACAAATATTTGATTTATGTTACTAATATGTGCATTAAGTGATTTAGGCGATCAAGGAGCTTAGACAAGATCCAACGTCGATGAATATGCTCCTGTATGCGTGTTTTGATGCTTACAAATCAAGTAATACCTAGAAGTATAACTTGTACACATGCAAATGTACAAATTGATAGGACTGGTGTAAGACTAAGTAATTCATGGCCCATAACCATCCTAAACCAATTTTTATACTTGTATACACCCATTAAGATAGTTATATTTCCTTTCTAAAATTACTTGAAATGTTCTCTAAAATGTAGGACTATTTGAAGTGACTATTTTGGTCGAATTCTGATTCAACAAAAACATATGTTGGCTGAAATTTAGTTTGAATAAGGCATAGACTATATACCAGTGGAAGCTCAGTATGTATAGCCCAATCAAGTTACAATTTGATTGATTGTAGTTGTGCAAAACTTTCAATTAGTGCACCATTAGCCATTTTATTCCTACTAGCATCCAATAGAGACTAGTTACCCACTAAAATTGTCCTAAACACACATCTATAAAATATATTCCTAAGCATTTCCAATATATAAGAGTACCATCTGGACATCCAAAATACACTTAAGACATCTAACTACACGCTATAAATTTGAGCTTCAAACATCAACTTGCTATCTCCAACTTACACCAAGATAGCCTAAACTTCAGTATAGATATATTTTCTCGTACTCCACCACATATAGCCTTACTTAATCCCATGTGTACTTTCTCTTGACTTGTTTATTAATGATACAATTGTATATTTGGTGATACCGTGTTGTAATTTCCTTCTTCCTTCTTGTTCCTATTTGGTTATTTTCTGCAGAGCTACTTTGTTCTAGAAGGCTATGATGAGGTTTTTCAGAGCTACTTCTTGCAAGAAGGCTTCATCCAAAAGTGGTAGGGGTATATTGTGATCTTCTTCAAAGAAGGCGGTTTTCCAACATCTATGAAAGAAAGAAAAAAATATCCTTAAGATAAAAAGGAGGTTGGTCTTGATTCATGAAATACTTTTGACATTTTTAATTTGTAATGATATATAAAAGGTTAATAAAAGTACATGTTAAGAAACCTAGTTGGAAACAACTAGGTAGTGGAGCTACAACATTGGATCAGAACAACTATACATCTATCTTTTTTGGTTTCTTCACTTGGAGATTACTTACTTTGCTTTCCATTGCATATATTCTTTATGCAAATTATAAATAACCTTACAATTTTCTCTATTCACACCCCACTAAATATTTCATAGTGAAGCAAGTGGCCTTGTAGCAATATTGTATTGTGATCATGTACCTAGAGTCATCTACTATTGACAATAGATAGGTAAGTAAGGGTTCATATTAGGTACAGTTTCCATTGGTACATATTAGGAGGCGTCCATAATAAGTACCCATGGCATACTTGATTATTTATGTAGGTTTATGGCTGATGAGCCCCTACTTTGCACTGAACATGCATGTCATGATCTTATGGAGATTAGTTATCCTAAGAACCTATACAGAGAGATAGGGGACTTTGCAGTCACTATCTAGTAGTTTGAGTGGCACACATCAAATTCCATTGCTTTATTAATGAGCATGTAATCAAGATGTGTAGTATTGTCTACATAGTATTTAGTTGATTCACATTGTGATTGTTTTATGCTTTATATGCCTAGAAAATATTGTCTGCCTTATATTTACACCATATCTACATGTGATCAATTATTGTTGAAGTTACTTCTTAATTTTCAATATGTATAAATACTACTTATAATAATAGACTTAACTAATTATTATGTTATATATCTTGTTCGGACATGGGCGTAACTATAATGGTTCTCAAATATTTTTCGTATTCTCAACACCGTTCTCAATTTTTTAGCAGTGATGAGGCTCCTTTAGTTGATCAACATTGCATGAAGGTTGACATTTATCTTTTTGCCATGGTCCAAAATCGTCCTTTTAAATTGGGGTTTGAGAAGTTTTTTTTTAATATTGCAATGTATCTATGATTGTTCTTGGCTTGCAAGACATAGACACATACTTATATTATATACTTTGGCAGATGTATATTTTGCATAAGTAGTTTGTGATGATGGTAAAAAATGATAGACAATGTACACTTACAAGTTAGTAATGTATATGATGACCCTTTTATGTGCATATATGTGGACATTAGGCTAAAATTTTAGTTTGTGACTTTCCTTTTGTTCTTAGTGTATTAAGTTAATTAGGACCTTTCTACCTTTTTTTTGAGTAATCTCTCTTTGTACATCATATTTGGGTTGATGTGTCCACGTGGTATTAGAGTCTAGTTCCCTAGAATTACAAGGACATACAACGTCGTGTCTTTTTGTACACATTCTTCATGTCTGATCAACATTATTGTAGTGTAGATATGAGAAAACTATTGGTATGTATGCTCACAGAGCCAATAATATGATGATTGTATTGGCATATCTTGTAAACTATTTGATTAATAATAAAGATAATCTTCCAATTTATTCTATTTTATTCAGTTATGAGATAATGATGTTTAGGGACCTATCCTTCGATCAACATAACTAACAAACATTAAAGAGAAACCCTAAACTTAATCCCATTATGAAACAAAAAGAATTTCTAAACAACGACGATTAAAACTGTATAAGAAAAGAATAGGTAATTTTTTCCTGTATCTTTCTTCACAATTTTCACAAACTGATGTCACATCAAAGATATCACATTAAGATATCACAAATCATATTCAACTCTATCAAAACTAGAATCAAATCTTACTGCTCACATGTGGTTCAATTTACGACATATACAAGTACATTAATGAATAATTTGATACACTACCCATACCGGGAAAGAGAGAGTATAGGGACATTCTAATCTATCTAGATTATTCTATTTATGTCTTCTTTGTCATGATCTCTCCATTAGATAGCATTATACCTAAAAAAATTTGAAACAACCTCATGAGACTCATATAGAGCCCCAGTGAGTGGATACCTCCCAATCATGCTAGATACAACATCATCATTAGATTAAGTATAACAAACTCAAAAGAAATGTGTAGATATTGAAATGTCTAGCACATAGTTCTATCATAAGCCAAATCTAGTTTACAATGGTAATCTAATCAAACATATAATGTAATCATTGAACAACATATAACTTTAAAACATCTTTTAGAGCATGTCCATGAACAAATCAATAGATACTTCTTAGTTCATATTAACAATCCTTTTGCATTAGTAATAAGTTAAGATCTAGGTATTTTGAATCAATACATAACAATAACATCATCCTTGTGACACTCCACCAGCCGGACTAGGAACACATCTTGCACTCCTGAAGATGAAGTACACATAAGACATGTCTACCAAACATTACTATCAAACATCAAGCAATCCAACTCATATTGAAAGCGGATATAAATCCCAAAATTTACAACATGTAAAAAAGACAGATCAAAATATGAAACAAATAATCTCTATAGCAACATGCTTAGTTTTCACAATAAGAAACATAATCAATAATAGCAAACATCAACTGGAAGTACAAGGAATGTAACAAACATTCAAATCATTTTTTACAAGGCTTGTCATCTTTTATTCATTTGCCCTGAAATTACTTGGCTTGTACCTCGCCAAGTAGAAGTCATCACACTTGATTCTCATGTCAATGACTCACCATCACTATCTTTGGGTTTAGCTAGACACCCTAAGATATCAACAACAGATGCTGGCTACCTTAGGGTTGCTTAAAAAGGCTCACGTCTTCATCTCAGGTACATGATATAGGAACCGCCAAAGTAATATATCACATATCGCAACATATTTCCATATTTTCATGTTCACATATTTCACTTCATCAAAGTCAATACCTCATGGACATGGAATTTCACAACAAGGATTTAGGAAAAGAGCCACTCTAGATGTCTCACTCCTAAATCTTGGTGGTCTAACCTTGAAGGTCTCGATCCACACTCTGGAAATCCTTCTCATAATTTATTGATTACTACAAGGAGTTTCGTTTTGTTTCCCCATTGTGGACCATGAAGGAAACTCACAATTTTCAGGGCACCTAACTAGATGTGTCATCATTTCACTTGTTATTATTCTCTTTACTCATCTTAAAATAATTCAAAACATCATGTATCATATGTGTGTGTTATCACGTAACTAGAATATCATAAAACATATTAAGCTTATAAAAAGACAATGATTAAAGCAACAAACACAACAAATATATAGTTTTCAACACATGATTATTTCCATTTTCTACTTCATCTCAAACATTCATCATCAGTGGGCTTTCAACCTGAGACATAATCTCATTGTCTGGCATTTATCCCATCAGGGTTTTATCATCATCAGTGGGCTTTCAGCGTGAGACATAATCTCATTTTCTAGCATTTACCATCATTAGGGTTTTCAAATGTAATCAATGCATGTTAAATTCAAACTCAACATTAACCATTCATTTCATATCAAAATTCTCATCAAGTATTAATAGAAACAATATAACTAAAAAAAATAAGCATCTAGACATCTCATGTCATTCATCTTAATTAGAATGGGTTCATCATGCAACATATACTTATTCCATTTGATTTCTATACATATAAATAAATCTCTATGCATAACGACGCGTAACACACTTAATAATCCTCTCTTATAATTTACCACTCTTCAATTAGGGCTACCATTCAATGCATAAATGATCTAATTAGAAATTTATTAGGGAAGGCTATTCTCAGAATACAAGTATCATATCATACAATTACAATCCAAGAGCATATTCTTATAAACCAATTCATATCCTTGAATATTCATCATGTAATTAAACTATACTCATATACATTCCTTAACCCCTTATTTGAGTTCAGTACTCATTAGCATTACATAGGTCATCATTTTAGAGTTAGAGTTAGATTCTTAGATCCATCTACTAGTTTTCATTATTTTTATTTCATTTCATATTCCTTAGTCTCAACTTGTTTCATTTCATTTTCACTATTACTCTTAACGCATAACATTCTAAAATTACTAAATGCATAAGGTTTATCTCTCACGGATATTCTTTTATAGTATGATTTTAGTATACTCTATTCATTTTAGGGCAACCTAGATATACATAAAGGAAAAAGATAAAGACTTCATGATATATGTTTTTATTAATATTTTATTCATTACATATCATCACAATTCATATTACCCTTGTCCACTCCTTATTTTGCATCTAGATATATGTACCATGTTATTTGACTCATAATGGCATTTTGGTAAGTAAAGGCAATCCTTCCATTCCTTACTGAACTCTCAAATTAGAAGGCACCACACATTAGGGATTCTTCTTCTTACTCTTTAGTCTTTATTCATATCTTGATTCATCATTAAGCGACTTGTATAAAAGTTTAGCATTCACTCATATTCTATACATTATACTAGAATACATGCATTAATATTATATCATCTTAATAAGGTCTATCACCTTCAAATGATGTAAAATGCCTACAAATCGATAATTTCATCACATTTATAAGATAATATACAACATTTATCTTTATCTCCCATGATTCAATACTAGATTTTTAGTGTTTAAGAAGTCATCTTAGTTGAACACACCATAAGAATCATATCAGTCATTAATTTCATCATGGTTCACATGGATTCATTAGGGATATTCACACACATGGAAACTCGAATTCCCATTTTCACACATTTCATTAATCAATCACAAGTATAATTAATTCAATGACTCATTTGATTCAATTCTTCAACACAAAACCTAAACAGGGAATATCACCACCTCGTACTGATCAATATGTATATATCATATTCAATTTTAGTAAGATTCAACAATACACTTATATAATTCATTCTAATACAATTCAAATATGATTCTAGACATGTCAATTCAATTCCCAAGCATATCACACATTGGGCTGATTTTTAGAAAATATTCTCATGAAATAGCATAGTCATCTATCCATAGAATTTTCCATGGAACATCAATCAATATATCATGAACTTATCAAGTTCTATTTAATGAGGAATAATCAAAATTAGTATAATTTAATTCCCTAATATCTTTCCAAATCAATACCTAGTCACATATAAATACAAACAAGATTTCTAATTATTTTAGCCTGATAGAGTTATGCTTTCAACATGAATACATAGCTTAATAGAGAGATAAACACTTATCTTAGGTGACAAGCACTTTAAAAACGTAGGTCAAACTTTGAATTTCTAGAAATCCAATCAAACTCTAGCAAGTGAATCCATTTATTCCTCCTCTCAACTTGAAAACCCTAGAAATGGATATTAGGAGAGAAAGAGTGAGAAAGGGGAAGATTTGATATCATTTTGAATCAAATTAGAGGAGGGAAGAAATCTTGATATGTGAGAGAAGATTCACCATGAAAGACTATGCAAAGAAGCTAAACTTACTTGATTTCATCATATCTCAAGTAGTGAAACCCTAGGTCAACATCTCCACCAATTTCTCCTCTCAAAACCCTAACTCTCCTCTCTATCTAGGGGTTTGTTTCTCTGGAATAAATCATGAAATATGAGAGATCCTTGGATGATAGGTTTCTCATATAGATCAACTAAGGTGCTACGTGCTAGGGTCAATTTTTAATCAATATTTTTTTCTATCATAAGATATGTTATTGAAAATCATTTACTTAATAAGTCAAAATTATGAAAATTTAGAATGTTGTGGGAGAAAGCATTTTAGATTTCCAATTAAAATTTCAAATCAATAGGAGTTACCAATAAAATATAAAAAATCAAATACTAAATGCTAATTTTAAGCCAAAATGCATGGTCGGCTGAGTTTGTCCAGGGGAAACTCCACTGACACCACACTCTTTAGAATTCAAACATCATCCAAAATTATCAAAATTTAACAAAATGTCTAAAATAGAGTTCCTGAGATACAATTAAAATTTTAGATCGATTGGATGTCAATAAAAAGATAAGATTCAAATGCCACACTGCTATATTTCAATCTGAATACATGGTCATTCAAGTTTGTCCTGGGGAAATTCGGCAAAAAGAGGTTAGAAAATTCTTAAAAAATCTTACATTATACAATAAAATTAATAATTGAGTACTCCAAACCATATCCTGATTGCAACTAAATTTGAGTTATACATGAAATACTAAAAATCATTTAGTACACTACTATACTTCTCAAATTTTGTATTCATATGTCACCAAAGCCCTAGTTTGTCCAATTATGGTTTTCAATTCTTGAACCCTAATTATTCAAAGTAAAAGCATGATCAGAGTATCTCATTAGGTTTAAGGAATCATAATTAGACTACCATCATTAACTCAAGCTTAACAATGATCAATATAGTTAATCATGCAACAATCCACGTAAACCCTAGTTAGATGGTTAATATGAAAATGGGTTGTTATAGATGTAACAATATATATTTCTAAAGACTGATATTACTTAATGATGTATGCTTTTAGGTAGATGAATTGAACAATGAGATCATACAGATGTTAAGATTATATGCATTCTTGTTATATCCCCAGACAAATGTTATTGGGGAAGGCTAATAGACAACAATAACACTTAAGACTAGAGTGTGTGTTGGTTGATGATAGTATCTCACTAGTCATGATATGTGATACCAAGCCAAACACATAGATACTTGTTAGAGAATAGTGTATCGGATAGACCCACCTTGAGAGTGATACATGGAACTATTGAATGGCAGTTAGAATCAACTCTCACAGTGATGGTGGTGATTGTGGTTATTAGACCTAAAGTCAATTACTCATCACATGTCGTCCAATGTACTTTGGCATCATCCACCATGACCTTAAATAAGAGTTGCTATAAAGGTGGTGCTGGGGTGCATTGTGATATATGGGGATGACTATGAGTGATGTAGATGGAATTTTTCCCTCATATAGGAATATGATATCTTGGCCACTTGATAAGCGATATTGAGAAATGCATGGCCATGCTCATGTGAGTCAATATGTGATATTGAGCTTACATATATCTCAATTGTTTGCTCTAGCTCAAGGAACATGGACTGAACATTGAAGAGGATGACATTTCCATGCCTCAAGTTCAATCTAGATACCAGAGACAAAAGAACTATGCAATCACTATAACACCAATCACAAATTGTAGGTTGAAGTTGTTCTACAACTTTCCAATTACTTGGGTAGCAATGATGTCTTTCTATATACCATTTATTGCTTGTAATGTCATAAATTAGTTGTGGACATTCATTTCCAAAGTAACTTGGATCTATAGGGTCACAAACATGTGATACACTTTGAATAGGAGTTTATTCATGAATGTAGTTTAAACTTGATAACTAAAGAATTAGGTATTCAATATAAACTACAATGGCTGAAAATTGACTGACTTGACAATGAACTGATCGGTTCAAGTGTTAAACCGATAGATTCAAGTGTCAGGTCAATTGAACCAATTTCGGCAATCAGAATCATGAGACAACTGGTTCAACAATTGAATCGATCAGCTCAAGTCTATGAACTGACCGGTTCAGATTGTGAACCGATCGATTGGTTGATCATTTTGATTAGATCAAGGATTAATGCTGGCATCATGTTATGCATTAATAAAATATTAATTTCCAATACAATTGTGATTGGGAATATTATTTAAATTACCAGTTCAATTGTTGAACCGATTGACTCACATGCCAACCGATCAATTCACATTTGAACCGACTGTTTTGTCATTTGCAGGTTTTGAAAAATTCATGACACTCTATCTCTTCAACTCCCACTCAAACTGGAATCTCTAACCCTAGACCTCCTATAAATAGAGGGGGATTGGGGTTCTATAGATAAAATAATGAGCTCTAAGAATTGGTGTCTTCTCTGGTTGTGGTAACCGAGAGAACCCGAGAAAGTCCCACCCATCAAAGGGAGGGATAGCAAGGGACAAACAATTGGGAGAGAAAGTTGACGCTAGCACGCTGACTAGAAGGAACAAATCCTTCCTGTTTGTTCAACTAGAATGACAGGAGTTCCCAGTAGTCCATGTGGACTACTATAGAGGCAAGGAGGATGTTGCCTTCCGCTAGGAGGATAAAATAACTATTGTCTATGGTGATCAACCAGGAAGCTGCTGCCGATGCTGTCCAGGTGCAACTTGAAGAAAGTGACACACAATTGTAAGGATTGTCGCTAGACTTGCTCCATGACCAGGTATAAACCTTGCAACCCTCCTTCTTATTACATAGTTGTTGATGCGATCTAGTGTTCTAGGGGAATATGGCTAGTAATTTTTTTGTTTTCGCTGCCTTATCTGATGCCATATTTCCCTATAGTGGTATTAGATTGACGTCAATTTACTATGCTTTGGGATTTAATCATTGTGATCATATTTCTATTTCATTATTTATTTATTGCATATGATGTAAATACTTAAAATGATTAATGTGCATATTTGATTGAATACCACATATGATCCTAAATAATATATATATGATATGATATATATGCAATTTACATATGTCACCCTAAAATTGATTTTGATGGTGGATGTTTAGCATGATTATGGCTAATAAACCCCTATAGATCTTTTGTATGGTTCGATGGTCGTTGTTCCTATTTATATATTGGTTTTCATACCGAGCCTATATATTCTCTTCCATATGTAAAAGTATCATTCTCTCATTCCTATGCTCCTCTTGAATGTAACTCAAGGTTTCCCTATTACCATGTAATATGTTTAACAACATTAGGATAGTTTAAATCTGGTTATGATGAAGAAGACATTCAACACCAGACGAACTGCCCATTTCAAAAGACTAGTTGATCGACTGGAGGACCGAGGAGGATATACGATAGGAGGAGCCGAACCGACCGATTGGTGGACCAACCAAGCAACTGAAGGTGTCCATACATCTGTTGGATAGGAGGCCAGGTGATTGATTTGATAGACCAACCGATTAACCAGGGGGTGAGCCGATCGGTTTAAGAGTTGCACCGATCAACTCAAATTGGTCTGAGCATAAATCTTCATCAAAAATAGATGTTTCATGTGATGTAGACCTGAGGTGGTAGTAATTACTTGTGTCTCCAAGGAGTTCCAATAGTATGTCCATAACCATCACTTGTTTTATAGTTACATATTTTCATTTGTGGGATATAATATGTATATGATACGTACTATAAGTATGTGGTGATTAGATATGTATTTCTATATATAAATATAAGATCTCTCAATAAATATTAAGTTTAAGAGGCTTTCCATAAGCAGAGGGTGGGCACTCCTTAGCGTGGTGTGTCGTCTATCTCATGGAAGTGCGGTGGTAGATATGTGGGTCTGTCCTAGCAGGGTGCATATTCTATCGTGTTGGCTTATGGGTCAGGCTTAACTAGGTGACCTTAATAAGATTAAATTCTTATAAGCATAGAGATGGGCTATGACAAGGAGTTGTGTATACCACCTATCTAAAAATTGCATGAGATGTAATTGGAAAATGTTTCCTACATTAATAATTGGTCACGAGGGCCATCATTGGTCGGGTATTGACTTAATAGTTTTGGATATTGGATCACTAGAAGATTGTATGCCACAATCTTACAAATTGGTAGTGAGGGATATCAATTTAAAGAAAATTGTAGGAATGATAATTAATTAAATCCCTAATTAAACATCATCAAACTATGTATTAATAAAATCAAATAAAAAGTATTTTGACAAGTTGCAAAATTTTCTTGTAGAATCAAATGGAATACACACAACCATTGTGATTAGTCTTTATGAAGGACAATCTAAATGAGATTTACTTCCATAATTGGTTCAAGACTTTGAGAAGCATTCTCTATGTTCCTAAAATACCAGAGCTAGTGGAATCTTCTTCATATGTTCCTAAGGATGAAATGGATGCTTACTTGAAGCATAGAGATGATGCTATAGACATCAATAACCTTATGCTAGGCTGTATGAACTATGAGTTGCATAAACATCATGATAATCAAGAAAGGTATAATGTCTCTATGACTCTATTTGAGTGCAAACTGACAAAGAGAGATCTAGTGGAGCCCCATGTTCTCAATATGATTGGACATGTGAAGCATCTAGAGAGACTGGGATTTCCTTTAGGTCAAGAGTTGGCCATAGATATGATTTTGCAATCATTGCCTAAACCACATAGCTAATTTATCAAGCATTATCACTTGAGTGACATGGCTAAAGTGCTATCTGAGTTGTTTGACATGCTAATAAATGTCGAAGCACAAATGAAGAAGGACAACCCAGTGATGGTGATCAACAGAATAAAGTCCAAGGACATAGGCAAGGCCAAGAAGTGTTCTGAGGCTAAGCTAAAGTCCAAGTCTTTTGCACTCAAAATATATAAAAGGTTAAGGAAACCAAGGAAGATGAAGCAAGGGATAAAGATATATACTTCTGGTATATGCATAATCGAGATTAACTTCTCTACATATTCATATTGGGTACTTAATATCAGATGTGGATCACACATTTGCTCAAATGTGAAGGATATGAAAAGATGTAGACCTTTAAAGAAAGGTGAGTTTGAACTACATGTTGCAAGTGGAGCAAGAATTGCCAGTGTAGTTGGAACCTATGAGCTATCTCTTCCAAGTGGGCTTATAACAGAGTTGGAGAACTACTATTATTACCTACCATTAATAGGAACATCATATCTATATCTTGCTAGGACAAGAACAAATTCAAATTTATCATAAAGAATGGTCAATATTTTATTAGTAAAGATGGGATCTTTTATGGTAGTGTTGCAATGTCTTATGGTTTATACTTGATACATCTAGAGACAAGTGTGTATAACATAAGTACCAAAAGACAAAAACTCAATAACTCAAACCAAACATACTTTGGCATTTTGTCTAGGTCACATCAATGAGAAACACATTCCTAGACTCTATAAAGATGGATATCTGAACTCTTTTGATTTTGAATCAATGGAGACATGCGAATATTTTTTTTTGGGCTAGATGACAAAGACTCCCTTCAATAGAAATAGTGAGAGGGCGAGTAATCTATTAGGACTCATACATACTGATGTACATGTTGGGAAATCGGGATGACAAATAAGGCAGTAGAAATAAAAATTTAATCTCAATTCCCTAACTAGATGATCACGTCAACAACAATGTATCTAGGAAAGAGGGCAGCAAGAGATATACCTAGTCCTGGAGCAAGTCCAACGACAACTCTTGCTATAGTAGTGTGCACCTTTCTTCAAGTCGCACCTAGAAAAATGTCATTGTCGACCTCCTATTGGACACATAGATAGCGGTTGACAATGTCCTCCTAGCGGGGAAAGTGCCTTTCGCCTCTAGAGTATTCCACGCAAACCACTGGAAACTCCATGTTGTGCTACCAGAGCCAATGAGAAGGAGTTGTACCTTCTAACATCAGTGTGCTAGTGCTGATTTTCTCTCCCATTTGTCTCTCCCTTCCTATCCCTCCCTTTGACGGTAGGACTTCCTCGAGGCTCTCTAGTTACCACAACCAGAGAGGACAACAATTGCCAAAGATTATTGTTGTGTTTTGGAAGCCCCCATTACCCCTCTATTTATAGAGAGGCTAGGGTCATGATTTCCCATTGGTCTGGGAGTCGAAGAGACAGATTTCATGAATTTTCTAAATACTAGGAACAGTGAACCGATCGGTTCAATGTCCAACATGTCAGCTTAGAGGTGAATTGGTCGGTTCATGTACTTTCTTGTTTTGAATCAAATTGGCATTCACTATTTGATTAATGCACAATCATGACATCAACATTAATCCTTGATCCAATCAAATTGATCATTGATTTAGACAACCCAGATGATGAACCAATCATTTCACTCTTCAAATCGGTCATTTCATATCATGAAAGGGTTGTTTCATTTCATGAAACAATCGTTTCATAAGTGAAATGGCCGTTTCATACATGAAATGGTCATTTCCTATGTCCAGTTCAATCAAACATTCACCCAATTGTTGTCTGTATTGACAAACACTCCAACCGATTGGTTCAACACTTGAACTGGTCAGTTCACAGTCCAGTCATTCAACTTACAACCTTAGTTGTTTGAATTGAATACCGAAACACTTTGGTAATCAATTTAAATATCATTCATGAATAAACTCCTATTCTAAGTGCATCCTATGCGTGTGACCCTATAGGACCCAAATTACATTGGCAGTGAATGTCCATAACCAACTTATGAAATCACAAGCAATGAGCAATATCTAGAAACACACCATTGCTACCCAAGTAACTTGGAAAGTTGGAGAACAATTTCAACCTACAATCGGCGTTTAGTGTTAACTTGATCGTAGAGTTCCTTTATATCTAATATCCGAATTGAACTCGAGGTATGGAATCATCCTCTTCATTGTTCAATTCATGTTCCTTGAACTAGAGCAGACAGTATGAGATGCATGCGAGCTCACATATCCCATATTTAGTCACATGAGTATGGCCATACATTTCTCAGTCTCCTTGATCAAGTGGCCTGGATATCAATCTCCTATAGGAGGGACAATTCCCATGTACATCACTCACACTTAATCCCCATGTGTTACAATGTACTCGAGCATCACCTTTATGGAAACCCTTATTTAATGTCATGTTGGATGATATCTAAATACATTGAACAACATGCGATGAGTGTAGTGACTTCAAATCTAAAAACCACAATCACCACTATTACTATGAGAGATGATTCTGACTACCATTTCATGGTATCCATGTATCACTCTCTAGGTGCGTCTGTCTGACACACTATTCTCTAACATGTACCTGCGTGTTTGACTTGATATCATATATCATGACTAATGCGACTTTGTCATCAGTCAACACACTCTAGTCTAATGTATTACTATTGTATTTTTTTGCTTCCATAGTAATATCCAACTAGGTACATAACAAGAATGTATGTAATCTTATCATACATATGATCTCATTGTTTAGGTCCTCAACCTGAAGACATATGTCATTGAGTAACATCATTCTTTAGACATCTACTATGTCTATTTCATCATCTCATGATTGAGATAAACATAATAGATAGAATTACCTTTATCACTATCAAACTAGGTATCTAATGCCCCATGTCAATCATCCTATGATTGTCTCTATGGGCATACATACCTACAGACTCCCACTTGCACTTAGCCAATCACCCAAAAATCTTATTCCAAGTGAGCTTAACATGTACCACCATGTTTCTAGTGCACAAGTGCTTTTATAGTGGGTTAGCAACGTTTTCTTATAGTTGGTATATTACAAGTTTCACATCTCCTTGATGTACGAAGTCTCATATGAGATGGAAGTGCTGTAGTATGCTATCTGGGATTCCTTGCCTAACCAGTAGCTACATTGTTGTCACAATATCTCTACTGTGTCATTAATGGTTGAAACCTCCCATAAGTTCATCTATACAAACTTCTTGATCCACACAATATCCTCTGTTGTTCTGAAAACAACAAGGTGCTTGACTTCTATTATAGAATTAAACAACTGTCTCTTGCTCAAAAATCTTCCAACTTATAGTTTTTGTTTTAAGGTCAAACACAAATTTAGATTGTGGTCATTACTTTTATTTGTCATTTAGGAAGCTTGCATCGGTGTAACCCTTTACATCCAACTCTTTCTTATTACCATAACCAAGGAACTACTTCTTTTAGTGCTTCTTAAGTACTTAAGGATGTTCTTTATGGTAGTCCAGTGACTTTCATTGGGCACTGATAGATATCCACTCGTCATGTCCAATACATACGAGAAAACTGGATGAGTACATATCCTCTCGTCATGTCTAATACATACGAGATAACAATATGAGTACATAACATTGCATACATGATAGATCCAATTGTGAATGCATATGGAATATCACTCATGTTTTCCCATTCTGTAAACGAACTGAGATACTATGCTCCTGATATATTGATTCCATGGAACATGGACAAATCTTCTCTCATTGAGTCTTGTATGTTGAACCCCTTCAACATTTTACCAATGTATGTTCTCTTTCTCAGGTCAAGAAGCTTTCCAGATCTATCTATGTAGATCTCAATTCCTATCATATAGAATGCTTTGTCTAAACCCTTCATAAAGAATGTACTTTCATTGCTAGTTTTTAATATATGTAGAATAAGTACATTATTCCTCATCATTATGTGGAACATAAATATTCTCCCACTAAATATTTTATAATCACATATTTCATCTTCATTTCAATTGAAGTCAAACTCTTTGACTATCTTGTCAAATAGAAGATTCTAGCACTGAGATTCTTGCTTCAATCCATAGATTGACCTTTGTAGCTTATAGACTTTATTTGCAATATTGGATTTATATAACCTTTTAGGTTGTGTAACATACACATCCTCTACATTATTCCTAATAAGGAATGCAATTTTGACATCCAATTTTCCAAATCTCATAGTCATATTAAGCCACAACAACAAGCATGATCCTGATGTACTTAACCATGGCAACTGGTAAAATGATTTCATCATGTTCAACAATTCGAACTTGTTTGAAATTCGTTCCAATAAATCCACCCTTATAGGTTTGTACATTACCACCCATGTTGGTCTTTTCTTAAGATCTTAATGCACCCTATAGGTCTTATCCCTTCAGGTGGATCCACCAAGGTTATACCTTGTTGGTTTACATGGACTCCATCTTGGATCTCATGGACTTAAGCCATTTTCTTAGAGTCTAGTTCCTGAATAATTTCTAGGTAGGTTGTTGACTCATCATCTAAGACCAACTCACTATCTTCTTGAGTTATAAGATATCATAATATTTCAAACTCAAGGCATGCTCTTCTAGATTTGTGAGGTTTTCTGTTACATAAGGAACTTGAGATTCATCAATTTGTGATTCTCATTATTCTTATTGTAAATCTTTAGGTTCAATGCTTTCTTGTTTGTCTCAAACTTTTCAAGTTCTACTTTTCTCCCACTAATTCCTTTGGAATTAAATTCCCTGTAGGAATACAACATGTTGATAACAAAACACTTTTGTTTTCAGATTGGGATTTAAAAGTAGTATTCAACTAAATAACATTTATGTGATTAATGGACAAAGCTTTTCAAGAAAATATTTTCTTATATAAGCATTCATCCCTAATCACTATAAAAGATATATTGGGACACTTCTCATACCATATCTCATATGGTTCCTTTTGAACCATTTTAGACGATACATTATTTTAATGTAAAGCATGTACCCAAAAAAGAATTGAAGATCAGCTAGATTCATTGATAATCACACCATGATTAATAGGGTGAGATTCCTTCTTTCTGAGTACATCATTATGTTTTAGGTGAAGTTCATATTGATACAATATCACAGTATCTCCAGAAGGTCCTCAAAATATTTCAACATCGATTGTATCAAAGTGTCTTAATACTTTTACCAAGTTAGTTACATACTTCATTCATGATCTCCTTGAATACTTCAAGAGATTCATACTTGTATTTCTTCAGATACAAATTTCCATATCTACTTATAAAATCAATAAATATAATGAGGTACTGGAAACTACCTTAAACATCTATTCTAAAAGGTCTATATACATCAGTATGTATGAGCCCTAATAGAATAATTGCTCTCCCACTACATCTAGTGAAGATGTTTTTGTCATATTAGCCAAAATAAGACTTTCATGCTTCTATTGGTTCAATAACCAAAAGAGTCTAGATAACCATCATTATGGATTCTAGGTATGCATTTCTCATCTATGTGCTCAGATGACAATGATATATGTATTCATAATTTGAGACATCAAGTCATTGAATATATGCGTTATAAATATTTGTCTGATAACTATCAATTATAGGTTTTGAGACATTGGGCATTGTTGTATAAGATCTTATCTTTCAAAATAAAACATCAATTTATTCATAATATTCTTGTCCATGCAAGATACATGATGTTTTCATTAATGGAAGGTACAAAATAGCAATTCACTAATTATACTACATGCCCATTAGATGAATGAAAAATTCCAACTATAGTGGTAACAACTCTTGCTCCACACATTTTTAGCTTACTTCTTCTTAGGTCTTGAAGTGTGAAGGACAGATTCCTTTTGCACTCACCTTTTCCTTATCTTGAGTGCATAAGACTTGACCTTGAGCTTAGCCCTAGAACTCTTCTTGTCCTTGCCTTTTTTGTTGGACTTTACTCTGCTGATCATTATCACATGTTTGTCCTTCTTCATTCTTGCTTCAACATTTATCAGCATGCTGAGTAATTCTAACTACAGTTTAGCCAAGTTACTCAAGTAATAACACTCGATAAACTGGCTATATGATTTTGGCAACAATTGTAGAATCATATATGTGGCCAAATCTTGGCTCAAAGGTAATCCCATTCTCTCTATATGTTCCACATGCCCAATCATATTGAGCACATGGGGCTCTATCGGATATCCTTATGTCATTTTGCACTCAAATAGTGCTTTTGAGACATTGTACCTTTCTTGCTTTGCATGATTCCAATTCATATTCTTAAGATGTGTGGCCATCTCAAGAATCCCCATGTCTTCATGCTGCTCATACAACTCACAATTCATAAAATAGCATAAGGTTCTTAATGTCTAAGGTATCATTGACATGCTTCAAATAAGCATCCACCTCAGCCACAGGTGCATCAAGAGTAGGTTCCTCTGGCACTGGCGTATCCAGGACATAGAGCTTATGCTCATCATTGAGAACCCTTCTCAATGTCTAAAACCAGTCATGGAAGTTTGTCTAATTTATTTTGTTCTTCTTAAGAACTAATTGCAACAGTGATTTGTTTGACATTTATTTCTACAAAAGAAATTTGCCATTTATCAAAACATTTTTGATTAATTAGATTTGATAATGTAAATGGTATTAATTAGGCCTCTAATTAATTATCACTCCCACTATTTTTCTCAAATTGACAACCCTCCCTACCAATTCAGAAGATTGCAGCGTACAACCTTCTAGTGAGACAAAATCCATATTTCATCAAATCATGAGTCAACTTCAATTGATCACCAACAACTTGACTATTTAGGAAGATAACATTTGTCAATTGCATCTCATGCAAATATTGGATAGATGGTGCACACAACGCTTTGTCAGAATCCATCTATATTCTTCTAGGTACTTAATATCATTAAGATCACCTACTTAAGCCTGACTCAAAAGCCAACATGATAGAATAGGCACCCTGCTTTGGCAGATCTACATATCTACCATTACACTTCTATGAGATGGACAACACACCATGCTTGGGCGTAATCTAATCTTAGTCGATCAAGTTTTTCATATGTGTTGCTTATGGAAAGAATTTAAGACTTAATATTATTGAGAGATTTTATATATAAATACATATACATATCCAATCACCACATACTTATAGTACGTGTCATATACATGCTATAACCACAACAAAAACATGCAATTAAAATAATAGCAATGGTTATGGCCATACTATTGTAATTCCTTGGAGCCACAAGTAATTACTACCATCTAAGGTCCACATCATATGTAGCAACTTATTGTTAATGAAGATCTTTGCTGGAACCAGTCCATGTTGATTGGTTCAACTCTTGAGTCGATCGGTTGGCCTCCTGGTCGGTCGGTTGGTTTCTTGAAACAATCATCTGGTTCTCAGATTCAAGCGACGTCTAGACTCCTCTAGCCGATTGGTTGGGCCACTAGTTAATAGGTTTCTCCTATCGTCTATCCTCCTCATTCCTCCAGTTGATTGTCTTGACATCTGGGCCGATCGGTTCGTCTGGTGCAGAATGTCTTCTCACAATGAGGCATACATTAGAACTATCTTATCTTGTATTATATTATTAAAGGGAAAGCCTCAAGTTAAACTCAAGGGGAAATAGGAAGAAGAGAATTAATTTATATTTGGAAAGGGGGAGAGAGTCTCAATATACAAACTGAGTAATAACATGAAATAAACCAATCAAGCATGCACACCAGGTCTAGGGGTATAGGCCATAGACACACTTCCAATCACCATCAAAATGATTTTAAGGTGACTTGACTCTTAAATCTTTTGCTTCTTGGGGAAAACAATGCTTCTTGCATTGCGGGAGATGCCCTCCTGTGCCACCTCCTTCCTGCCCAAAAGAGCCGTTTCTTGTATATATATATCATATCATATACATATTGGGATTGTATATGGTATTTAATTGGATGTGCACATTAACCATTTTAATATTCACATCGTATGCAATAAAATAAATCCAATCATATCAATTTAAATCCAGATACACCATAAATTGACGTGGCTCTAATACCACTATTGGGAAATTGGGACAACATATAAGGCAGTGGAAACAAAAAATTTAATGCCCAATTTCCTCACTAACAGATTCGTCAACAACAATGTATCTAGGAAAGAGGATAGCAAGAGATATACCTGATCCTAGAGTAAGTCTAGCGACAACTCATGCTGCAGTAGCGTGCACCTTTCTTTAATTCACACCAGGATGACTGTCATTGTCAGCCTCCTGGTTGGACACTACAAATAATAGTTGATGGCTTCCTCCTAGAAGGGTAAGTGTCTCTCACCTCTAGAGTAGTTCATGTGGACCACTGGGAACTCCATTTTTCCCTACTAGAGCCAACAAGGAGTTGTCCCTTTGAACATCAGTGTGCTAGCACTGATTCACTCTCCCAATTGTCTCTCCCTTGCCATCCCTCCCTTTCATGAGTAGGACTTGCTTGGGTCTCTTTGGTTACTACCACCAGAGAGGACAACAATTGATAGAGCTTATTCTTGTGTCTGGAAATCCCCTAGTACCCCTCTATTTGTAGGAGAGGTTAGGGTCAGGGTTTCTAGTCGGTCTGGGAGTTGAAGAGATGAATTTCACACATTTTTTAGAAACTACAAATGGTGAACCGATCGATTCACTATCCAATCAGTTGGCTAAGATATGAACCATTCAGTTCATCTCTTGAACCAATCAGTTCATTTACTTTCATATTCTGAATCAAATTGGCATTCAATATTCAATTAATGTACAATCATGACATCAATGTCAATCCTTGATCAAATCGAATTTATCATTGAACCAACCAACCCGAATGATGAACGTGTCATTTCACTCTTACATCGGATGTTTCATATCATGAAATGGTTGTTTCACTTTTGAGACAGTTGTTTCATAAGTGAAATGGTCATTTCATACATGAAATGGTTGTGACAAAGTGGATTTTAGCATAATAATGAAGTAATTAATCTTTTGACCTCATTATACTCCCTCATGGCCCCAAATCATTTTTCTTGGTTTCTAGATCAATATTGACACTCAAATACAAAATATGGTGATCGATGCAGTTTTTATACACATTATCACACCTCAAATTGGATTCATTCTTCACTTTGTCCAAAGAAGCAAATTAGTCAATCAAACTTCATCTTTTGATTTACAAAAGTCAACATTATTTGGAACCTATGGTCTAAATTTCATCTCATTGGGACATTCCTACAACTGTCTACAATTTTTTGAATTTTTGCTTTTAAATCCCCTTTTAATTGCCCTTTTATTGGAATTTTCATGTTATCGATCCAAGGCAAGGATCTGGGGGCGATCTCAGCTCTTGGATGCACCCTCTTACGTACCAGGGACCGATCTAATGGCCTGGGAGTTATCTTCAACCTCCCATTGATTTGGGGGAGGAGTAATTGCGATCCTAAAGGTGCAATTAGCCATAAACAACCTCGATTCAAAAATCTACCTGAGAGAGAATGTGCACCTCGTGATTTCACCCTCACCCAACCCTATTTTGACAAGGTTTCTCACATTGTTGCGCTGCCAAAATGACTTCTTTGCTCTCCTCTCTCACTCCGGTGGCTATTGATGCACCTAAACTTAGCCTAGCCCTAAAACCCTAGCCCCAACGCTATAAAAAGGGTCCCTCATGGTCACAATCACCACAACAAACTATGAGCTCCTTTCTCCCTCTCTGTTTTGGCCTTGGGTAGACCAATTTACCTCACCTTCCTCCTACTGCTCTTCAAGCTCTTCTGCACAACCCTTTTGGGCGCTCCTTCTCACCGCCCTTCTCATCAATCCGCCACCACCAACAACTCCGTGGGGTCACGATGAAACCAGGTGGCAACTCGGCAACTGATCCTAGCATCTCCTACTCCTGGACCCCCTTTACGCTGGCGAGGTTCTCCACCCCACTTATGGCCTTACAAGCAGACGCCTGCGCGTGAAGGGAACATGTCCCCGAACCAGTCGGTCCAGAGGAGTCAAACACATGCTGAACCGGCCAAGACCCAAGTCCAAATCAGCCTTAAACCCAACGAACCAAGGACTGAACTAGACTTTTAAGCGAGCTACCTAGCTCATGTGGCTTGATCTAGGCCATTCCTTTTGCATCCAACGATCCCCTATTTTCCCAATTTAAGGTATTTTACATCTCTCTCTGCTCAAAAATCAAATAAATGGATGAATATTGCAAAAATCATATCTCATGCATCCTAGCTCTAAAAATTACAAATAAGTAGTCAATATTGATAAAAAATCCAATTAATCATCTAAAAATACTTTTGAAACCTGATACCAAACTATGCTCACTGATATACCTAAATATTGATCACTTATTTAATTTTTCAAATGACTCCATAAGCATGATTAGATTTTGGAAACCCTAATACTTGACTCTAATGATTATCTTGAGACACTAAAATTAGACTTGACTAGTGTAGACCTAATCTTGTTGGATTAACTACTTTTGAATATGAAACATGTACCTTGAAGATAATCCTGATGATGACATCTGATAATATGATTGATCGAAATCTTGTGGCATATTTTGATCTATTGATCTAATACTTGATCCCTTACTTTACTCATTATACAAATCAAAACTTGATCTAATCTTGAACACCAATGATGCTAAGTATCATGACAATGATCTAGAAATGTGATGATGACTTGGATAATGTTAATAAAACTAGGGTTAACACATATGATCCTAAAACACCTAGGTAGGCCATTCATTCTTAGAACATACTTGAAACTTGAATAATGTTGGACATCTTGGAATATTATTGATTATAAGTGGATGACCTAACCCTAAGGTTGACATAGGAAAGTGCAACCCTAATCTTGAACATTGAAACATGATCTATTAAACATCATGATCTTGACCCTTGATCCAATATTGTGATTTAGGATCTAACTCAAAGGGTTGATCTATTACTATTTGTACTCTAAGTCTTCGGTGAAAGGTATGCTATTATACCTCCTCTTTGGTTGTATTGAAGATACTTTTTATGTCTCTCTTGATTGTATACTTGGCTATATACTTGGGTGAGCTACTGTTCCCTATTGATTAGTCTTCCATTTTTCCTATATTATATTTTGATAAAAACATGAAAACATAAATGATATTTCCCATTATAACTGCCCGTATATTGATGTTGATAATGTTGATATTGAGTGCAAGAAACCTCCTCATGTAGAGGGTGGAACTTGTACATGTTGAATGATATTGAATCTTGTACATGTAGATCGACCTCCTACCTCATATAGAGAGAAGGAGTCTAGTGACCTACCCCATCTGGTTGGGGCAATGCAGTCACAAAATATATAAGCATGCTTCTCAATTACAATATTATGGGAACTCATAATAAAAATCAAATTGTTTGAAATATTCAACTTGTCGAATAACTTTTGGTTTTGGAAATTGCTTGTTATACTTTTGAATATAAGTCTGGCCAAGTATACTCTTTTTCTATAAACCATTTTACTTAATTTTGATAGTGTACCATGCAATTGCATGATTGTGTCTCGATTTAGGCAAAACAAATAGAATATTGACTAGATTGCTTCTGCACTTCATATACTCTGCTGAAAAGGATATCAGAAATATCTCACAATTGGGTTGGTTTGTTCTTTATCTCCAGTTTTTGAGCTATTATTTCTTATTGTATATGCCAGTGCGTGAGATCCTATCGAGGCACTCAGAGACAAACACTTCCATCCTTCTACCACTGTCTAGGCAGTGGGATTGGGATTGGGTTAAGAACGGTTGTGTGATAATGGTCATTTCATATGTCCAATTTAGGAAAATATTTACCCAATTGTTGTTTGTACTGACATAACACTCCAATCGATTAGTTCAACACTTGAACTAGTCGGTTCATAGTCCAATCAGTCAATTTACAACCTTAGTTGTTTATAGTAAATACCTAACACTTAGTTATCAAGTTAAACATCATTCATAAATAAACTCCTATTCCAAGTTCATCCTATATGTGTGACCCTATATGTCCCAAATTATGTTGGCAGTGAATGTCCATAACCAACTTATGACCTCACAAGCAATGAGTGGTATCTAGAAACACATCATTACTATCCAAGTAATTTAGAAAGTTGGAGAACAACTTCAACCTACAATCTATCATTAGTGTTACTGTGATAGTATAGTTCTTTTGTCCCTGATATTCGAATTGAACTCGAGGCCTAGAATCATCATACTCTTCAACTTTCAATCTATGTTCCTTGAACTAGAGCATACTGTCTGATATGCATGTGAGCTCACTTATCACATATTGAGTCACATAAGTATGAACATACATTTCTTAGTCTATCTTATCAAGTGGTTTGGATAGGTAGGAGGGACAAATCTCATCTACATCACTCACACTCAATCCCCATGTGTTACAATGTACCCAAGCATCACCTTTATGGCAAACCTTATTAAAGGTCATGTTGGATGATGTATAAATATATAGAAAAGTATGTGATGAGTGTAGTGACTTCAAGTCCAAGAACCACAATCACCACTATCACTATAAGAGATGATTATGACTACCATTCAATGGTATCTGTAATGCCACATCCCGCTATCACACAGACAACGAGATGCCATGTGAAAACATGCAGAAACACCATAACCACATATTACCAAAAACACGGGTTAATTAAAACCGATTGCGGAAAGCAGATAAAAGAGAACATTACATTCAGATCCTCCTCCTACAAGGAAACATGTTATATAAACATTTACAAGCCTTGATATATGTCCACAACTTATAGGAACAAGCTGTCCTGTAAACACCAGAGTTCATCACCTATTTATGCATACATAACGGGCCACATCAGGCCAACAACAGAATATACAAAGCTACATCAGTCTTACATCGTAAAACATCGTCAAAACACCTCCGAGGACCTGAGAGTACATGGACGACTCTAGGACTCTACTACAAAACAACTAAAACAACAACATATCCATCTCTTGCCTCCTACTGCTCTTCTTGCTGCTCAGCCGTAACCTCACGACCACCACCACGTCTACCACGATCACCTAAAAAGGTTGTAAACCAACAGGGTGAGACACACAGTCCCAACGAGAAACATAACTCCCCACTAAAACTATTAAACTTCAGAAGAAGCAGGTAAAGCCGATAACTGATATCAGTAGATCATAAGAGAAACATCCTGAGCAGAACTTATTTTATTAACAATCTTACCTGGGGTATCCAGGAGGCATATAACCAGATATTATTTATGGAACATGATTGACAAGATGAGCTTTATAAGAACTTATCACAAAACATAAGGAACACACAAATAACTACAAGGTATAACTAGATCAACTATACAAGCAAAGCCTCAATCAATGTTCTGTGTTTTTCCCTAAGCAGTATATACTATTCGACTGGATTACGTATTAACATGCCCTGAGGAAGTGATCCGTACCACTCAAATCCAACCATTGACTGCGAAGCCCAAGCCGGTGCCATACAAGGTAAATGGAAGAGCCAGACTCCACGACCTCACCACCTCATGGTCAGTGCATGAGTGCTTAACGAGCAGGACCACAGTCTCATGCTTAAGTGGCCGCAACCACACAGGGTCAGTCTACCCTCTGCCTAGCCCACCTTGGTACATGTATCGGTGCTAGTGAAACTGAGCCACAAGCCTGTTCACCATGCTCCATAAACATTGAGCCATGGGCTTGTTCACCATGCTCTATCACACATCTTGAGCCATGGGCCTGTTCACCATGCTCTTTCATATTGAGCCACGGGCCTGAAACTGCGCTCTAGAGTCTACAACCGAAGTTGCACTCTAATCCTCCTATTTTTGGCTAGGAGGAACCACACATATTCAACAATATGTGCTTCCGGATTAACCCACAGGAGAACCCGTTTCACCATAACCAGCTACTAACAATGATGGATCTATGGACAAGGCAAACTACATGATGAGTTTCACTATAATTAATTAGTATATTTTAGGTGGACTATTGAGGCAACCAAGTTGTAAAACATAGCAACATTGAGTTACATAAATACTGTCATTATCAAAATATCATGGGATCTCAATCCCTCATCACAAAATGCCATTGCCTCTCAAGGCTTACATCATCACCATGGGATATCAATCCCTTATCTCAACATTAGAGGATAACACCTCAACTAGGCACTCAGCCTTTATCAGGTCAACATACCTTTTCACATCATACGGGCGATGCATGTTATCCCATAAATCAAGGATTATCATTATTCAGTGTTATTCAAAACACATATACCTCATAGCTCTTACCTGGCTATGAATTCATTTGATGCACCTACATGGTTAGTATACATATCAAGAGCGATAACATAAATTACCAGACATAGATCTTTATGATTATCAAGCTATTAGGGTTGAGGATGCACATGTTTGGAACAACATCCATGATTATATGAAACACAATCTATATTACTTACATTATTATTATCAAACCATGAGCATACACTATGCCCTAATATCTCATTGATCATAATCAAGGAGTATATCCCAATCACAGTCTAGCCATATCACTGGTCAACAACCACATTTTATCATGAACAAGATACGGGCTCAAGATGATTGGTTCATTCACTAGGGTTTCCCGGGTTAAGAATAACCCTCACCAAAGACTCCGCCTACCCTCACCAAAGGTGTGACGGGCAACGTTGTCCCTCACTAAAGGGGGTATTGGGTAGGGTTACCTCCCTCACTCAAATCCTATCGGCTAGGGCACTTAGCCACACATATCGTCCCTCATCACATTATCATGTCGTACACACTTGTTCAAGGGTCACGAGTAGACCAGGACCAGTATCGTGCAAAAGGACATACTCACCTATCGGCCATGACCCTATCGGCCACTAGGGTTAGGGTTACCTATCATCCATCCTCATCACCATATCGTCTATGGCCATATCGGCCAAGGCCATGACACCCAAGGTCATGTCGGCTAAGAGCAAACCCTAACACCCAACAAGATCTTCATGATGCCCAAGGGATTCTACTGCCCTCCACCATGTCACCCAAGACACCCTATCATCCAACTAGGGTTTGGGTCCACATATCGGCCAAGACTCAACCCTTCAACTTGTATCGTCCAAAGTATCATCCATGCTCAACACATGTATCGGCCTAGCTCTTAACTCTAGATCTATCCAAGCTATCAAGCACCTATTCATGATGAGTATCTGACCAAAAGGAGACATGTGATGGTCAAGGCAGACCGGTCAAAGGGTAACACACCTCCATATGGGGTATCGGCCAAGAACTTGAGCCTGGTGTTGCCCCAAGCTAGGCACACCTACATACTTCCAACACTCTAGGGTGGATGATATCGGGCAACATGTGGGCATCACATGTTGTTCACCTACCATGGCGCCCAGAGGCCTATCGTCCAACTAAGGTAGGCACAACATATTGGTCAACACTAGGGCATCTATCTAGGGTTCATCACCCAAGCACCATATCGAGCAACAAGGTTAACACAACCCAATTAAGCATATCGTCCAAGAAAAACCCTAGATGAGAGGTATCATGCAAAGCACCAAAAAGGGTATCGTGTAAGGGTACAAGAACCAAATCAGTTTGGTCATCATCAACCTCAAGACCAACATCATCAAACCCTAAAAGATCAAGAGAGTTGGCTCACCTCTCAACAACCAAGTGAGAGGGGTTTTGCACAACCTCCATCACATATCAGGCAACACTCCATCCTCAACTAGATCATCAACAACCAAAGGCTCACCTCTCAAATCCATGGTGAGAGAAGGGTGTTTTCCAAGCAACTAGAGTATAGACTCACCTCTCAACAACCAAGTGAGAGGGGTTTTTCCTACACCACTAGAGCTCGAACTCACTTCTCAAAACCAAAGAGAGAAAGGGGTATTTCCCCAAAGGAAACCCTAATTCATAGGTTTGGACAACAAGGTCCAAGGTCACACAACTATTAACATCATATCAACAACAAGATAACCACTATCTCCCCAAGATTAAAGGTACGTACTAGAGCAAGAAACATATCTCACAAGATGCATGTCCGATCAAGATGAAAAATAGACATGCAACATAAAAGGGAAGTAGTATAGCTAGGGTTAGGAGTTATGTAACCCGCCTCAAGCAAGCTCCTCAAGCTCCAAAGCTCCAAGCACCAAGCTTTAAGCTCTTAGCTCCAAAGCACCCCACCTTTGGCCACTACAAGAAGAGAAGCAAAGCTCATAACCACCATGGATGAAGAACAAGAAAGAAGGAGAAGAAGGTGCTAAGGAGAGAGAGGGGAGATGCTTACCAAGGAAGCAAGACCCTTATAGGGTTCGGCCACCACCTAGAGGAAGAATAAGAAGGAGACTCCACCAAGGAGATCGGCCACCAAGCTCCACCAAAGAGGGGTATCATCCACCAAGGAAAAGGGAAGGCAACTAAGGAGCTAAAAGGGATCCCAAACAAGTGAAAGGAGAGGCATATATACAAGAGGGTGAAGAGGAAACTAAGGCAAGGTGTCTTCCAACCTAGGGACACTTGTCCAAAGCCATGCCACCTTGCTAAACCTCATACACATGTCATGCCACCAACTAACAAAGGATCAGCCACTTGTTCAAGGTATGGTGACACAACCAAGGCAAGGTCAAGGTGGTTACATGGGTGACACACCCCATTGTTCGACACACTCCTCTGGGCGACACAGAGCTTCAAGCTCTCCTATGCATGATACAAACCCTTATCAAGGCAAAACAAAGCAAAGCAAGGCCCATCAAAGCTCATCAAGGCCCAAAACTACTCAAGCAACAAGCCCAACTCATCCTCTCAACCCTAGAGGATGCAAGGAGAGAGAAAACATCTCTCAAGGTGACAAAATTGCACATCAACCCTAAAACTTGGGTTATTTGTAAGTTGCACCTCCAACTCTCAACAAAGCACAAACAAACCCTAATCACCATTTGAGGTGATTAGAAAGTATCTAAACACAAGGTTTAGGCAAAGCAAACATGGTAAGCCCAAAATAAAGGTCAGGGTCCTTACAGTATCCATGTATAACTCTCAAGGTTGGTCTGTCTGATACACTGTTCTCTAACATGTACCTATGTGTTTGACTTAATAACATATATCATGATTAATGAGACTTTGTCATCAGTCAACACACCCTCTAGTCTTATGTATTACTGTTATCTATTTTTCTTCCACACTAATATCTGAGAGGGACATAACAAGAATATATGTACTCTTACCATACATATGATCTCATTGTTCAGGTCCTCAACCTGAAGACATATGTCATTGAGTAGCATCATTATTTAGACATCTACTATGTATGTGTCATCATCTCATGATTGGGACAAACATAATAGACATAATTACCTTTATCATTATCAAATCAGGTATCTAATGCCCATGCCAATCATCCTATGATTGTCTATCTGGGCATACATACCAACAATATGTGGCCCTTATGGAACAAATGATAGAGGTGGTTATCAGTACTTCATTACCTTTATTGATGACTTCACTAGGTATGGTTATGTTTACTTGATGAAACAGAAGTCAAGAAACCCTTGAAAAGTTCAAGGATTTCATGAATGAAGTACAAAACCAACTTGGTAAAAGTATTAAGGCACTTCATTCTAATCGAGGTGGAGAATACTTAAACTAAGAGTTCAAGGACCTTTTGCAAGCCCATGATATCGTATCACAATGGACACCACCTGAAATACCACAACACAATGATGTATTAGAAAGAAGGAATTGTACATTACTAGATATGGTGCGATCAATGATGAGTTTTGCTGATCTTCTGACTTTCTTCTAGGGTTATGCTCTAGAAACCACATCGTTTACACTCAAACCCGTACCATCTAAATCGGTTCAGAAGACACCATATGAAATATGATATAGGAAACATCGCAATGTGTCTTTTATGAACATTTGGGGACGTGAAGCTTATGTTAAGAAAATGTTTCCTAAAAAGCTTGGACCCAAATCAGATAAATGTTATTTTGTTGAATATCCCAAAGAAACAATGGGATACTACTTTTATACTCTACCTGAAAACAAAGTATTTGTTTCCAGCATTAGTGTATTCCTTGAAAGGAATTTATTTCCAAAGGAATCAGTGGGAGAAAAGTAGAACTCGTAGAGGTTCAAGATAAAAAAGAAAGCATTGAACCTATATAGGTATAAGAGGAATAGTGAGACTCACAAATTTTGAAATCCCAAATTCCCATGCAAAATAAGATACTCTTAGATCTAGTAGGACAAGCCTTGATCTTGAAAGATTTGGTTATCTTGTAACTCAAGAAGGTGGTGAGCTGGTCATGGATGATGAGCCAACAACCTACATAGGATCCACTAAGGGACCAAAGTCTGAGAAATGACATAAGGCCATGCGTTCTGAGATGGAAACCATGTATAACAACAAGGTATGCACCTCAGTGGATCATATGAAGGGGTAAAACTAATGCACTAAATAATTGTTGTTTTCACAGGCTGTTTATTCTGTTTTTTTGTGCAATTATTGTTCATTTTCATATTAATTTGTACATTATTTATCATCATTAGCCTGTGACACTTAATTACATCCAATATGTGTATCTTTAATGTTCCTGATAGATTCATTATGATTTTTGAGCTTATATTTATTTTTGTGGAATTTCATGTGAATCTATAAGAAACTACACAACTCAGTACTACCGACCTGCCTATCGGTGGTACCGAAACTTGCTTCGAAAGGAACATGTGAAATTGAGAGAACTCAGTAGTACCAATGAAGGAAGTTAGTTCTATCGACAACCTTACTGGGAGGACTAAAAAAACCTCAATAAATCTCAGTATTACCGACATCAACTTGGTATAACCGACAATCTCACAAGGGCCACAACTTATTGAGGGTGTCAATACTACCAACACCCAGTCGGTAGTACTGACTCTGTGGGATCATGCAAGATTAGAAATCATCGTTAATCCGATAGTTGAAAATTAAGGATGCCCTAAGTCATGTTTATGACTTAGGGGAGTTCGACCAGACCTAATAATCATGACCTATTCAGTTGTATGATAAAGGAGAGTGGAGAAGAGAGAAAGGAGAAGATAAAGCGAAGTTTTGGGTGGTTCGTGCAGTTTCAGTGGCCCAATTTGAAGTCAAAAGATTGAAAATCACCTTATTCGTCAGGAGGAACCATCCGTATCATCTTTCTCTAGAGGTTTTTCCTTGTTCTTGATGTTTTCTTCCTTCTTGTCTTCCTTTTCTATGTGTAGAACAACTGAAATCATGCGAGGCTAATCCCCTTTTTCCTTAGGATCTGGGAGTAGCCCAGTTTTGCATTATAATTGACAATAATCATTTAACATACACGTTTCTCTTAGTTTCTAGACATATTTCTATGAGAGCATCATGAATTATCTATGCTTGATCACCATAGGTAATTGTTTAGGCCATTAATTGCTTCGAGAGAGTGATTAAGTGTTGGAAGAAAACTCATAGATTTACACATTTTATTTCACAACTTGAGAAAGGGATTACGAATGTGAAGGGAATAACCTAGGGATTTTAGTAAAGCACCTAACTAATAACACAATTGCTATGAGAGTGAGATTGGTATTAGGTTAGGCAGTGAATTATGCCACGAGAGTGGGCAATTCTTGCTATAGGTCTCTTTGTCCAGGATTTGGAGAGATTAATATTATGAAATGATGTAAATTGCAATGTGATCCATAGTGAAACCAAAATCCTACGAAATCCATTCCACTTGTGATCACAATCAGTAATCTTAGCTTGAATTCTTGCAAATTAGTTAGTAATTCAACCAAATCACTCTTTTATATCGGCCTAGCTGATTGAGTCACTTTTAATAGTAGTTTCTGGGTACACATTATCCATGTGTTTGATATCTAGGCCTCTTTAGGCCTAGATTACATTGATATGTGCACTTGTGTTTTTGACGTGTAGTTTACGCACATCAAATTTTTGGGCCGTTTCTAGGGAAAACGGTATATCCAACACTACCAGTGCTGTGACCGACCACTCTAGGCCATTTTTTCCCCATCTTTTCTTTATTCAAGAGAATAATTGAAATTTTTTCTGTTGTCAATTTACTAGTATTTTGTGTTCTGACATCGTTGTTAAGTTTCAGGTACTAGGTATGATTCACACTCGAACCATAGATTACATAGAGTCTACTCCATCCATTACAGACCAGGAGGAGATTTTTCTCAGGGCCCGAGAGTTTGGAGCTTCAACTGAGAAGCTCATCCCAACTCCACCACCTATAATAGCACAACCAACAAAAAAAGAAATGGGTGATGCAGATGCAAAAGAACATACCATCTGGGAGAAGATCAAGGTGTCGTCTGTGACAACTCAACTGGGCCTGATAAAAAGGCATGCTACCTATGTGGGCAACTACAAGATAGATCCAGGCTTGGTGGCACTGGTCAAGTCACAAGTGTTCCATGGCCATAACATAGATGATCCAATGACATACATCAACAATTTCATAAAGAGATATGATATGGTGAAGATTGATAGGGTCCCAACAAGTGTGATGACAGACAACGTGAAGTCATGGTTCCTTAACCTCCCTCCTTAGTCAATAGAAACATGGGAGGGGATGATAGATGTGTTCTTTGAGTGTTATTTCCCACCTCAAAAGACAAACAAGTTGGCCAGGAAGATCTATAATTTTGAGCAGCAGGTAGAAGAATCATATTCTTAAGAATGGGAGAGGTTCTAGAACATGCTAAGGAAGGTCCCTCATCATGGGATCAATCTTTATGGCCAAGCAAAGATCTTATATTATGGACTACATCAAGGAAGAGGACCACACTCGACAGTGTAGGAATAGGTTTCTTCCTCAACAACAAGCCATCCAGGCGTCACGAGATTCTAAAGAATATGGCTAAGTATCAGTCATGGGGAGAAGAAACAAAACATCCAACAACTATTAAAAGTGTTGGAGAGTCTAAAGTTAGCACAACATTGAATGAGAAGCTAGACCTCACAGCCAAGAATCTATGTCATAAGAATAAAAATTCCTCTGAAGGAGAGGAAGAGGAATGCGTTTTGTGTGGTAGAAGAATTACAAGGGCAATGATTACTTTTAGAGGAAGGATCTCAATGATTTTCAGCAGGACCCATCCGAAGCACAACAAGCCAAACCACAACAGGTTGGTACACAAAAACAATACCAATATGATAGCGGCCCTAATAAAATAGACCGCATTGAAGACATGTTAGGAAATCTGGTCAGTCATAATGAGGTGATCATTGGACAAACATAGAGGGAGTTGCAAAATCATGGAGCTCAGATTCCCAACATACAGAATCAGATTTCTCAGCACAACAAAGGTGGCTTCCATAAAGAAGCCCATGCAACAGGGAATCACCAAGTAAAGTTTATCTCTGTGGTTGAGGTGCCAGAACATCTTACTGAGGAATCACCAAAGAAGCACACTCTAGAGCCAGATTGGCTGTATGTGTCAAAAGTTCATACCCTAAAACCTATATGGAAAACTAGGGGGATGTAGAATGCTGGTGCACTATGCTCATACAAGCACGTTAGTAAATATAGAGTCAACAACAAGTGGAAAAGAAAGCACATCTACATTGTTGTTGTAAGACAATGAACTTCCAAAGTCCACCAGTGATATTTCACTGCCTACAGTTCCAGAGAAGGTGCTTATGCAACAAGAACATATGAAAGTTCTACTCCGTAGTGGAGCTGTCACAATCAACAAGAAAGTACCCACATCTCAGAAGGAGCAGCCACTAGTCATTCCACCCACAGGAGACGTTCCAAGTTCTATCTTAGAAGGTGGCATTAATGCAAGCTTAGGGGAGGATATCCCCAGTGTGCCATACATTCCACTGCACAAGCATTCAGAGAATCCATATGTTCCATTCTCAGATAGTCTAAAGATGAGGAAGGAGGAAAAACAATTCAAGAGATTCCTTGATATATTTTGAAAGCTCCATATCAACATTCCACTCGTGGAGGTGATAGAGAAATTTTTTGAATATGGAATATTTTTAAAGGATATCATTAATAAGGAAAGACAAATAAAAGATACATATGTCTTATGTGTTGATGATGTGATGACCACAATGATCCAGGGAAGATTGTCGATGAAGAGAAAGGACCCAGGATGTTTCTACATCCCTTGTCCTATAGGTGACCGACAATTCCAACTAGTACAATGTGACTCTGGGGCAAGTATAAATCTCATGCCCCTCACTACCTTTCAAAAGTTGGGATTGAAGAAACTGATTAAGACGTCTATGAAAATCCAATTGGTAGATGGATCTATTGTGAGTATGTATGGGATATGTGAGGATGTTCTGGTCCAAGTCGAAAAATTCATCTTTCCTATTGATTTTGTGGTCATGGAGATGCACAAGATACGAGGATCATAGATGTTGTTAGGAAGGCCATTCCAAGCTACGACTAACGTGATCACTGCCATTGGTAGAGGTTATTTGACACTCGAGATAGATGATGATAGAGTGGAGTTCAGACTTCTAGATGAATATTTAAAACCATCCCATGACAACCCAAGATGACGAAAACTCATCTCATCGAGCCTAAGACGTAAACCCAACCATCTTGTAATGTATTGGTATTTTGTTCTTTACATTCTAGTTGCATTATATTATTTTTATTGTAAAAAAGGTGCCTTGATCATTCACGTTCGGTGTGCATGCTGAGAAAAATTTAGTAGTACCGACATCCATGTTGCTAGTACTGACGGAAGCACATGTACGACATGGTTGATTTTCAAAAAATCTCGATAGTATTGACGACATCACAAGGATGGTCGAGTCAAGTTTCAAAGTTTCTCACTGGTACTGACAATAAATTTGGTAGCACATGCTTTTTGTAGAGAGGGGCCAAGCTAACAGATAAGGACTTGGTACTACCGACATCCAACTCAGTAGTACCGACATCGAGTGAAGCTCCATGTTCAAAATACTAAGATAACACTCAGAATATCGAGAAATTTTAAGAACTCGGTACTACCGACACCCAGTTGATAGTACCAACACCTGAAGACACAAAATCTGTGGGAGCTCCCTCAACGATGAAGATTTTTCACAACTGACAGTAGGTAGTACCGATCCGTCATGCAACTTTTTGAAGTTGGTACTACCGACTTCCGTCGATACTGTTGACGCTAGGCGATCTGCGACAACCGACATCGACCAATGAGGAGCGTCGATATCAATGGATGGTATTGAGTTACATGGATCATGGAGAAGAAGTCGGTACCACTGACGACAAGTCAGTACTATCGACGTGATGGCAACAAACTGGTCGATGGCTATATAAGTAGGGGTGTGAGTATTGTTTCATTCACACCTCCACCACACCTATCTCTAGAAAGTTTGTACACACATTTTTGGGCAATTGGAGTCTGCTCTGAGCTCTTTTCTTCTCCATCCCACTATGATGAGATGATGAAAAGAGAGATCACCTCGACACAATATGGAGATTGTGTGTTCCTTTCACCCGTGGGCTTCACCGACAATCTCCACTGAGTCTGCAAAGATCAGGGGTTGGTGGGTGATCACCCTTTGTTTGGTGATTGACTCACCTTTCCAAACATCATCATTGAGTTCTTAGCCTCATTGGATATTTGCTGCATCCCCTAGCATAGGATGAATATAGGGAAGGGTAAATCAAATTTTATCTCGTCAACACCAGCTATCAAATGATGCTGAGGCAACTCAATGCCATCTATAGGTGGCCGCCGGTGAACTACGCTTCACCACCAATAACTTTGACTACAAGGGTGCATGACAACTTTTAGTAGAGGTTCTAGAGGGCTACCACATCAGCTGGCGCGTCAACTCCATCGTCGACATTGAGTACCCAATTTCTCATATCCTGCATTGCTTCCTCACCAACACCATATTTGCCAAGTCCAGTCAAGGGAAGGGGAAGGTTCAATGGGTTGATCTCTTCTTCCTATATACTTTGCTAAAATTAGGAAGGGATTCGTTGGAATTTGGTTCCTACTTCCTCCAACACATGATGGCGGTGAAGAGACTGGTACAGAGGACGCCTCCCATCCATTATGGAGGGCTTATCACTCCAATAGCTATGCATCTTAATCTTGATCTCTCCACCTCCAAATCTCTAAAGGCTTCTCCTAAGATGGATCTAAAACATTTCAAGAGAGCAAACCTCCTCAACTTGTATAATGGGTAGATGTACACGTGTTGTACATTGGATGACCGGTACCAAGAGAGAGCTCCCTGATCCTATCTTCAACTTGCAAGGAGTGTATTACATGAGGTGGCCTGTAAAGAATGACAAAGAGGAAGATGAAGTAGAAGAAGATGCCATGCAAGAGCAACTACAGGAGCAAAATGAAGAAGAGGAGGAGGAGGACACCATCATAATCACGAGGTGGCAGGTCCCCTGCAAGTTCCATAGAGTACATGGATCCTTTAGTTCTTTTGCTCCACCACATACATAGGAGGATGGTATGTACTCAATGGTAGTTATGTATGGAATGCTACAAGAGATTCAGCAGGGGAAACAACATCAGATGGCTACACTGGTGGGCATCCAGGATGTCCAAGGACGACTTTATCACAACCTCAAGCAATCTTAAAAAACAAGCGACTTCTCTTAGCCAACCAAGAGAACATGCATGCTCATCTGTCGAGGATGGAGACCTATCAACAACCATTCTTTGACAACTATTGGAGTCAATGCTATTTTGGTGGTTATCCACAATGTCCAGAAATGCCACAACAATGGACGATATTTCAGGTGACTTTCTATCCCCATGACCCAACCACACCGTCGTCACCACCACCCCACCCTATTGATCGATACCACTGCTCCACCTCTTAAGTTGGATTTTGACTATGAGGACATAGTCAAGTTCAAGCTTAGGGGGTGTTGGAACAACTCCATGCTTTAATTTTTATTTCTCTTTTAGCCTTTATTTGCTTTTTAGTTTTTATTTTTCCAAGTTGTAGGATCCACAATCTATCTAGCATAAATGGGGAGAAATATAAGCATGATTTCTATCTCTATCACCATAGAGTCTGTTCTTCCATATCTGTGCAATAAAAAAATAAAAATTGATTTTTTCAGCTTAGTTGTAATTTCTTGATTTACATCACCTAGAGGAAGTGTATGGGTTCATCATCTTTTGGACACTTCATATGAATGGAAATATACATTATTCATGTAATGTGGACACAGATGGGGTTTGATATTGAATTGATCAAACAATTAATGGGACCTTAAATTGAAATTTTAGAAAGAAGTCATAAGGTTACCCTATACACATGTTAGTAGTAGAGGGGCATATCATAATTCAAGAAAGGCATTGTCTCTTTATTGCGTGATTCCATTTATTTTCCATCCATTTTGAGCCACCACCTTAAGATGATCAAGTAAAACTTGAATTATTTCCTTTTCATTGCATTGCATGGCATAATAGGTGACATGATAGTTAGTTTTTCTTTTGATGCATTAGTTACCAATGAGAAAAAGTTATGCATAAACATTTTTTGTGCATATCATCTAGTTGCATAACAATTACATATAGATTGCATACATTTTTCATCATTCATTTTACATCATGTGGTTATTGTTTTCCTAGGAAATTAGAGTGCATGGATACAATTCCATACCCTTAGAGAAAATCAAAGAAAAAAAAATGAAATGAATGTGATATGTTAGTGAAGCCCAATCATAACTTTCTACCATGCTAAAATAGTGGGCCAATAAAAAAAAGATTTTTTTTGATGTTATGAAATAAAGAGGGAGAAAGGATGCCCTAAACTTGGGTTGGAATTTTACTTCACAAAGAAATGGAACCATTCACATGATGCATTTTCTCCTTCATTTTTTTTGAAACCAATACCTTGTATTAAAACAGCTAACAGAAAGTCTCCATACAGATTTTTGGGACATCCTCAAAGGATGTACGACCACATTCACCACCTAAGCCCAAACGGGCAAGGTTATGTGCAACAGTATTTGCCTCTCTTCTCACATGACAGAAAGTGAGTGTTACAAAGCAAGACCTCAGGTTTTGGATATTAGTTACGACGCTCATACTCGGCCCTCTCCCTATATGATTGCTGTTAACCACATTTATTACAGCAGATGAGTCTGACTCTAGCGCCACATCAGATAAGCCCAACTCGCGCGCCAGCTCCACCCTCAGCAACAGTGATGTAGCCTCAACAGAGAAAACAAACCATGTAGCTTTGAAGGTCTTGGCGCAAGAAGCAAGCAGTCTTCCCCTGTAGTCCCAGATAACAGCAGCTAGGCTGATTAAATCGCCAGGAAGAAACACAACATCAGTGTTTACTTTATAGCAGCCTGGTGTAGGTGGGGACCAAGCAACTGTCCTTCTTTGGGCTTCTCTATTAGGAGCAGCATTGCCGTTACCAGGGTAAAAACCGTGTTCCTCAGACCAGTGAAATAGTCCATTAACAGAAAGGTATGGGTTAGAAATTTCATTGTCAAATACCAAAGTGTTCCTGCAAATCCAAGAAGCCATGCACAACGTACAGAATATTCGAAAATCATCGTTTGATTCCTTTTCTTTGACTTGTAGAATACTGTCCAGCAGACTCATATTGTTAGCTCCAGCCAAAGCTCTTAGATGGGGGTAGAATTGCCATACTGTGATGGCATTGCTGCAATTGAACAGTGCATGGCGCACACTTTCAGGTTCCTTATGGCAGATGCTGCACTGCTCATCATCAAGGACGTGGCAGCGGGTAAGAGATTCTTTGGTGGGTAAGAGATTTGAGCACGCCCTCCACAGAAAGTGCTTCAGCTTCGGGGGTACATTGATGTTCCAGAAACTTTTCCAAGGGGAAGATACGTCTTGTCGTTTCCCGCACCAAGAGGGGGCAGAACCGTTGATACCCAACCAGTAGGCAGAGCTAACCGTAAAGCAGCCATCAAGGCGAGGATACCAGTATCTCTTAAAAAGGCATTAGGTTGCCAACGACAACATTCTAATAGTTGCGACATCTTCCTCAAGGAAATTTTCCTCGATAATATCCCAACGCCATAAGACAGTCCCCTCGTCGATGATATCCGATACTCTCCAGTCATTCAAATCTCTATGAGATGCTATCCAATTAGGTGTCGAGCAGCAGCCCCTCACATTAGGAAGCCAGTTGTCCAACCATAGATTCACCTTCAGGCTGTTCCCGACAGTCCATCTCAATCCTTCCAGCAGGAGGGATTTGGTACCCCAAAGACTTCTCCAAGTGAAGCTAGGGTCAAAACCCCTATAAGCATTCAGGACCTCTCGTTCTTATAATATTTCTGGTTGAGGATAACACTAACCAAGGCAAGAGGCTTAGTATACAACCGCCATAACTGCTTCGCCAGAAGGGCATTATTGAACAAGCTTGATCTCTGAACCCCAAGCCACCTTCATGTTTGGGTTTGCACATTTTGTCCCACGATCTCCAGTGAATCCTCCTTTGGTTGTTGTTACTATCCCATCAGAAATTGGCCATCATTTTATTGATGTCATCAATAGTACCTTCTGGAAGTTTTAGGATCCCCATCATAAAGGTGGGGATAGGTTGGATAACCGACTTAATGAGCACTTGTTTACCAGCCTGGCTGAGGTACTTCTATTTCCATCCCTTGACTTTGTTCCATAATCTGTCTTTTAGACCCTAGAAGATAGCTTTCTTTGATCTACCCACCACCGTAGGCAGTCCTAGGTATTTGTCATGCTTTTCCACCCTCCTCATATGTAGTTTATGTGTGATAGAGTTACTCATTTCGGTGGTAACATTTTTGCTGAAGACAATCTCTGACTTATCATAGTTAATTTTTTGTCCCGAGGCACTCTCGTAGCAGCTGATAACCTCAGCTATCTTGGTATCCTCCTGCACAGTTGCCCTAGCAAAAATGACACTGTCGTCCTCGAAAAATAAGTGGGACATTGGTATGCCCAACATGCAATTCCTAACTCCATGGATATTGCCATTCTCCACCTCCCTATTAATCATGCTCGAGAACACATCCGCACACAGAATAAAAAGATATGGTGATATAGGGTCTCCTTGCCTGATGCCCCTCTGTGGTTGAAGATAACCATGTTTTCTTCTATTCACAATGAAAGAGAAAGAAGCAGTTCTGATACACTCGCTCACCTTTCTACACCAAATCTCTCCGAAGCCCATATTGGTCATCACCTTTTCAATAAATTTCCACTCGAGCCTGTCGTAGGCTTTGCTCATGTCAAGCTTTATACCCATGACCGCCTTCTTTCCTTTCTTCTTTCTCTTCATGGCTTGGAACATCTCAAAGGATATAAGTGCGTTGTCGTGGATGAGCCTCCCCGGGACGAAGGCACTTTGGTTTGGCGAGATGATTTCCTCCAGGTAAGGTTTGAGTATGTTTGCCATCATCTTGGATGCCACCTTATAGAGAGTGTTGCAAAGACTTATGGGGCGGAAATCCTTCATGCTCATAGGAATGTTACACTTGGGGATCAGCACCAGGTTTGTTTTGTTGATCAGGGTCTGGTCTTTTTCGTCTCTCCACCATTTTTGAACAAAATTTGTGACATCGTCGCCGACCACATCCCAGAAGGTTTGGTAGAAAGCTGCATGAAAGCCATCCAGACCGGGCGCTTTCGTAGGGTGCATGTGTTGAAGGGCCCTCCATATCTCTTCTTTGTCGGGCTCTTTTTGGAGATGGTAGTTCATGACATCACTGATTCTTCTATTGATACCTGTTGTAGCATCATTTCCAAAAATTTTGTTAGAGGAAAACATTTTATCATAATATTTTATTATTACATTAATGATGTCGTCCTCCTCCTCCTTTAGAACGCCTTGTTCATCTTGCAGTTTGGTTATGGCATTCTTTTTCCTTCTTTGTTTCGCCTTTTTGTGGAAATAAGAAGTGTTGCGATCCCCGTCCCACATTTCATTTGCCTTTGCTCTGATGAACCAGTATCTCTCGTACTACTCCTGGAGATCCTCCACCTCCTTGCTGATCGTATTGCAGTAGTTGATGTTCTGGTTGTTCATCGACATCTTTTGTAATCTACAAAGCTCATCTTCTTTTTTCTTCAGTATTTTTTGGATATCACCAAATTTGTTCTTTGCCCAGTAGCTCAGATTTTTGGAGCATTCGTTTAGTTTGTGATTAATGTTCGTTTCACTACTGCTAATCCACGACCTGCTAATAATTTCCCTACAGTCATCATCTTTCAACCAGAAAGCTTCAAGCTTAAAATCCCTCGCTCTCCTGTTGTGATGAGTCTTCGCCTTGGTATCCAACATAAGGGGTGTGTGGTCAGAGTTCAAGAAAGGGAGGTGGAGGACCCATGCATCTGGGAAAACATCCGCCCACTCCTCCGAACCCAGTGCCCTGTCGAGACGCTCTCTAATCATCATTTCCTCAGAGATCCCCTTCCTCCAAGTGAATTGGTGCCCTGTGAAGCCAAGGTCATATAGTAGGCATTTGTCTATTACTTCTCTGAAGTCTTTCGTATGGCGGTAGCTATTCACTGACCCACCTTATTTCCTGCTACTGCACAAAATTTCATTGAAGTCCCCCATGAAGATGATAGGTTGGGAGCTATGATCCTTTCTGATCTTTTCCATGAGGTCCCAAGTTTTCCATTTCAGATTGTTTTCATCCCATCCATGTATTCCCGCAAACAGCCACTGTTTGCCTTCATTTCTGACCTCCACCAGTACACGGTGATGAGAATACGATAAGAGTGAAACATCCGTGTCCTTCCACCATATCCCCATTCCTCCCGATCTCCCCAAATTGCTAAAACACAGGCCGTTGTTGAAACCGCATCTCCTTTGAGTTTTCTCAAGATCTATATGACTTATTTTGGTTTCCATAAGAAACACAAGATCTGGGTGTTCCCTCCAACAATATTTTCGAAGGGTTCTTATTGTGCCAAGGCTGCCCACACCTTGACAATTCCGTGTTAGCATTTTCATTTTCCTTCGCGGTGCTGGACACAGCCAACACCCACTACTTGAGAGTAGGCATCCCATACCATTTTGTATCCCTCCTCCCTTATTTGTTTCTATTCTCTTATCTCCACTAACCCTACTGTTGTTTCCTTGTCCCTTTCTACTACTCTTTTCTTTGATCTATTATCTACTGCATTTGCTTTTCTTTTGCCTTCACTGTTTCCGTGCCATATCCTTCCCAGGTCCTGCTCTTTCCTGTGATTCTTTTTGTATTTCCTTTCTACTTTCCTCGGGGTCTCCTATTCTCCCTCGTAGATGAGAGGTTGTTGTTGTGTCTCGGTGCAACTGCTAGCAAGTCCTTCTATGGGTTGTTCACTGCCACCCTCAGTATCACAGCTGCTAGCAACTATTGGGCCCATGTTTTCCTGTGGGTGCACAGGCTCTGTGGGTGTGGCATTTTCTCAAGAGTCCTCCACCCCTACTACTTTCTTTAAGCTTTGGTTGTTCGCTGGCTCCTGCCCAACCCTTCCTTCTATAGCACATTTGTGTTTTCCTTCTAGGTTCCTCTTTGTCGGTCCATTGGGCATACTGGACCCCTCCTCTGTCTCCTTGTCCGATTCCCCTTTGTAGTTGTTTTTTGGGGCAGCTGCAGTCTCCTCTGCTGTCTTCCTCTCTTCAAAGCTGTCATCAGTTGTTTTGAATAGCTCACGTTTGGACTTTTCGTAGGATATAGGTGTATCTTCCGCTTTGAATGCTCTCCGAGGAGACACCTTAATCCACATTCCCCATTGCTCTGGACATTCCTCATCTTCCTCTGGGCATTCCTTCGTGGTGTGCCCCAGCCGCCTGCATCTAAAGCAAAAGTAAGGGAGTTTCTCATACCTTAAGTCAATTTTTAACTCCACTCCATCTCTGTCTTTCATCTTCTAGACATTCTTCAGCGACTTGTTTATGTTGATCGTGATCTTCGCCCTTCTGGCTCTAGCCCAGTCATTTCTTTCTTTTTCTATCGACTCCACCTTTCCCGCCTTCCCAGCTATCTTCAGAAAAGCGTCGTCCGCTCTGTAGCCCAGGGGAATGTTATAGAAATGGACCCAGACGGCCCATTCCTCTATTTTTATGTCAGAAGGTTGCTCCCCCGATATAATTTCTCTCATGAGTAGGAGCTTGTTGTCGAAGTTCCATGGACAACCCTCCATAACTTTCTCTTTATCCCTCTTTAGTTTGAAACTAATGAGCATTATCTTGTGCTCCACCATTTTTATGGTAACCTTCCTCGCCGTGTTCCACGCTTGGATCATCGTTCTTTGAAAAGCGTAGAAATTAAACTCCCTGTCCGTCAGAAGCCTGGCCGCCAATGTGAGTTCGCCCCATTTTTCGTCGATCTCCACAGAGCCATCAGTGAAGTCCACCGTGTCATCTTCATCTTCGATGTTTAGCACCTTGCATCTAGCCCGCAACTCCTCTGCCATCGGTCAAGGACGAAGCCCCTTTCACAAACCCCACCAGGAGGAGATAAGCACCCACGCTGAAAGCGGGGAGAGATCACCCAGAATCGCCCAAAAAAACGCCAGACCTAGGTCAGTCTCCAGGGGAGCCGGGAGTAACTATTGTTGTTCAACCACTTTCTCCTTCATTTCATTCTCATCCATTTGATGAGATTTTCAATACATGCATCATTCCACCCATAATATTAGGCATTAGGATTCATGTATTTCTCATTACCGTTACCATTAAAGTTCATCCTGTTTTATTTTTGCATACATAATTTGGATGTTACTTGTGATTCTTCATAAGCCATCTATTTCATTCCATCCATTGCTCTTATTGGTAGGCAACAAATATGACCTATCTCCTCATTCATTCTTATAAGGAGAACTACTTCCAAGAGTTGGTAGTTAGGAAAAGAGCAATGTAGATAGGGAATCACATGATGCACCAAGAGAATGCTTGATTGGCTATGATAGTAACTGCTCTATTGATAGTATTTCACTAATCTAAGGGTGGGCATCTTTTATGGATATTTTTGTTCACTGAGAGTAGTTGATTGTTCAGTGGTCAACAAAGGCCGGATTGGGACCGCCAGGTGGGGATAGTTGAGAATGGAAATTCATATTTTGTGTCGTTTTCAGACTTGTCTCAAATAGTTCTGAGGGTGTGCTGCTCGAGGATGAATCAATATTTAAGCTTAGGGGAGTTTGATGCATTGGATAATTGTTGTTTTCACAGGCTGTTTATTCTGGATTTTTTGTGCACTTATTCTTCATTTTTATATTAATTTGTCCATTATTTATCATCATTAGCCCATGACACTTAATGTCATCAAATAGATGTATCTTTGATAGATTCATTATAATTTTGGAGCTTATGTTCATTTTTGTGGAATTTCACGTGAATTTACAAGAAACTACATAGCTCGATACTACCAACCTGCCTATGCGGTGGTACCGAAACTTGCTCAGAAAGGAACATGTGAACTCGAGAGAACTCAGTAGTACTAACGAAGGAAGTTGGTACTATCGACGACCTTATAGGGAGGAATCAGAAAATCTCAAGAAATCTTAGTACTACCAACATCAACTCAGTAGTACCGACAACCTCACAAGAGCACAACTTATTGAGGGCATTGATACTATTGACACCCAGTTAGTAGTACTGACTCTACGGGATCATACAAGATCAGAAATCATTAGTAATCCGATGGTTGACAATTAATGATGCCCTAAGTCTTGTCTATGACTTAGGGAGAGTTTGTCTAGACCTAATAATCACGACCTATTCCGTTAGACATAGAGGAGAGTGGAGAAGAGAGGAAGGAGAGATGAAATCAATGTTTTGGGCGGTTCATGCACTTATAGTGGCCTAATTTGCACTCAAAAGACGGAAAATCACCGTGTTCATCGGGAGGAACCATCGATACCATCTTTCTCTAGGGGTTTTTCCTTGTTCTTGATATTTTCTTCCTTCTCATCTTCCTTTTCTATGTGTAGAGCAACTAAAGTCATGCAAGGCTAATCCCCTTTTCAGCCCAGTTTTACGTTGTAATTGACAATCATGATTTAATATACATGTTTCTCTTAATTTTTGGACATATTTCTATGAGAGCATCATGAATTATCTTTGCTTGATCACCATAGGTGATTGTTTAGACCATTAGTCACTTCGAGAGAGGGATTAAGGGTTGCAAAACTCATAAATTTACACATTTGATATCACACCTTGAGTAAGGGCTTACGAATGTGAAGAGAATAACCCAGAGATTTTGGTAAAAAACCTAACTAATAACACAATTGCTACGAGAGTGGATTGGTATTAGGTTAGGTAGTGAATTACGCCACAAGAGTGGGTAATTCTTGCTACAACTCTCTTTTTCTAGGGTTAGGAGAGATTAATATTCATGAAATGACATTAATTGCAATGTGAGTCGTGGTGAAACCACAATCCTAAGGAATCCATTCCACTTGTGATCACAACCAGTAATCTTAGCTTTAATTGTTAAAAATTAGTTATTAATTCAACCAAATCACTCTTTTATTTCGGCCTAGCTGATCAAGTCATTGTTAGTAGTAGTTTCTGGGTACACATTTTCCCCATGTTCTATATCCGAGCCTCTTTAGGCCTATATTAAATTGATATGTGCACTTGCATTTTTGACGTGTAGTTTACACTCGAACCACAGATTATGAAGAGTCCACTCCATCCATTGCAGACCAGGAGGAGATTTTTCATAGGGCCCAAGAGCGTAGAGCTTCAACTGAGAAGCTCATCCCAACTCCACCACCTACAATAACACAACCAGAACAAGAAGAAATGGGTGACGTAGATGTAGAAGAATAGACTATCTGGGAGAAGATTAGGGCGTCATCTGTGACAGCTCAGTTGGGCTCGATAAAAAGGCAGACTATCAACGTGGGCAGCTATAAGATAGATCTGAGCTTGGTGGCATTGGTCAAGTCACAAGTGACACACATAAGAAATTTTGTTGAGAGCTGCAATATGGTAAAGAATGATAGGGTCCCAACAACTATCATCTATTTGAATCAAAATATTAGGAATCAAGATCTATAGAGATAGATCTAGTACACTTTTTAGACTAAGTTAGAGTATATACATTGTCAAAGTGTTGAAGAGGTTCAACATGGAGAACTCAAAGAGAGGTAACTTACCCATGTCTCATGGTGTTAGTATCACTAGAGGTCAACATCCCAGTTCTTGTGAAGAAAGGGAGCGCATGAGTAAGATTCCATATGCATATGCAATTGGATCTATCATGTATGCAATATTATGTACTTGTCCAGATGTCTCCTATGCCTTGAGTATGATGGGAAAATATTAGTCAGATCACAGTGAGTCACTGGATTACTGTGAAGAACATCCATAAGCACTTGAGAAAAACAAAGGACCAGTATCTAGTCTATGGTGGTGAGGAAGAGTTGGTGGTAAAGGGTTACACTGATGCACGCATCCAAACTGAAAAAGATGATTATCAATCACAATTAGTATTTGTGTTTTGCCTCAATAATGGAGATGTGAGTTGGAAAAGTTCCAAGAAAGAGATAATTGTGGATTCTACAATAGGGGTTGAGTATATTGCTGCATCCAATGCAACAAAGGAAGTTGTTTGGATCAAGAGGTTTATCAGTGAACTTGGGGTGGTTCCAAGCATCTGTGTTGCAATTGAGATATAGTGTGACAACAATGGAGCTATTGCACAAGCTAAGGAACCCATATTGCATCAATGTTCCAAGCATATACAAAGGTGGTTCCATATCATATGAGAAATCATACAATGAGGAGATGTGAATATTTGTAGAGTACCAACCGAAAGTAATGTGGTTGACCTCTTGACAAAAGCACTTTTGTAGCAGAGGCATGAAAGTCATGTTCTATCACTTGGGATTAAGTTCATGGGTGATTGGCTCTAAGTACAATTGGGAGTCTATTGGTATGTATGCCCAGAGAGCCAATCATATGATGATTATAATGGCATATCTTGTAAATGATTTGATTAATAAGAAAGATAATATTCCAATTTATTCTATTTTTTTAAGTAATGAGATAATAATGTAACATGATAAATGTCTAAAGAATGATATTACTCAATGACGTATGTCTTCAGGTTGAGGACCTGAACAATGAGATCATACATATGTTAAGAGTATATGCATTCTTGTTATGTCCCTAGTCGTATGTTATTTTGGAAGGCTAATAGACAACAATAACACTTAATACTAGAGTGTATATTGTTTAATGACAAAATCTCATTAGTTATGATATGTGATATCAAACCAAACAGATAGATACTTGTTAGAGAATGGTGTATAAATAGACCCACCTTGAGAGTGATACATGGAACCATTGAATGGTAGTCAGAATCAACTCTCATAGTGATGGTGGTGATTATGGTTCTTAGACCTGAATTTAGTACACTCATCACATGTTGTTCGATGTACTTTGACATCATCCACCCTGACCTTGAATAAGGGTTTCCATAAAGGTAGTTCTTGGGTGCATTATGACACATGGGGTTGACTGTGAGTGGTGTAGATGGAATTTATCCCTCCTATAGGAGTATGATATCCTGGCCACTTGATAAGCAAGACTGAGAAATGCATAGCCATTCTCATGTGAGTAAATATGTGATATTGAGCTTACATATATCTCAGATAGTCTGCTCTAGTTCAAGGAACATGGATTGAATAATGAAAAGGATGACGATTCCATGACTTGAGTTCAATATGGATATCATAGACAAAGGGACTATACAATCAATGTAACGCTAATCACAGTTTGTAGGTTGAAGTTGTTCTCCAACTTCCCAATTTCTTGGTAGCAATGATATCTTGCTAGATACCACTCATTTCTTGTGATGTCATAAATCATTTATGGACATTCATTACCAACGTAACTTGGAACCTATAGTATCAAACACATGGGATACACTCGGAATAGGAGTTTATGCATGAATGTAGTTTAAACTTGATTACTAAAGTGTTAGGTATTCAATTTAAACTACAATCACTAAAAATTGACTGACTGGACTATGAACTGGCCGATTCAAGTATTGAACCAGTAGATTCAACTGTCAGGTCAATTGGCAGATCTTTTGTGATCTTGTGCACTCTAGTTTCTTGGTAGTTGGGATACTCACCCAAGCTTGATGGAGTAATCTGACAATAATTTTAATAAGAGGAGCATATACATGGTACTGTAGGAGGCTCTATATTATAGGCACTGTAGATCACCGCTTTGATGTATGACATTGGTGAGTATCAACTTTTAGGCCATGAATTGGTGTAGTAAATGACGTAAGAGGAATAGGTTATAAGGAAGTATTTGAAGGAAACACAAATATTATGTAGATAACTACAGAAGGCTAGTATAATTCTAGGCTGGAGACCATTCTCTAATGAAATTCTTACCATGGAAGTGCGCTTTGAGGTTTTGTAACAAGGGTGAGATTTCTTCTAGGTTTATGGGGCTTATCCATTGTGTAATCATGTCAGTAAGGTGGCCTACAAGTTGTATCTAAGAATGAGTTGAGGAAGTTGCATGATGTTATTCATGTTTCAGTGTTAATAAAATGTCATCTTTGGACTAAATGATACAACTAGTTGAAGTATAGATTCTTGAGGACATATCATATGTTGAGGGACTAGTTTTGATCCTATATCATACACTATTTAAGTTGAGGAACACGTATATCATTCTAGTGAAGGTTTTGTGTATCATCATGGCATTTAGGAGGCCAGATGGGAGCAAGAGGAGGTGATGCAGAAGAAGTACCCATATTAATTTTAGGATTGTTGATGGCATAATCATGTTAGGATTTCAGGGGGAATAATCCTTGCTTAACCTATTTTTATAATTTCTATTTGATTTCTTTAATTATAACTTAATATAGTTGATGATAGATTATGATGTTACCCTAACTAGTTTATAAACACACATATGCTATATTTATCTTCAATTTCTTTGAACCATGGATCCTAACCTTTGTTTATACTAGATTTTTTTTGGGGTGGGGGATTGAACTAGGCTAGATTTACCTAAATCTGAGGAGAGTTTATGAGCCTTAAGTATGAACCTAGATGGGTTTAGTTGAATTCCAACCTAGTTAATGGTTGCCTTGTTTTAGAGTGAAAAAGATATTAAAGAAAGTGTTTTGGGCCGAGGTGTCAAGCAGCCGACTCGGTTCATGTGAACTTGGCTCAGATCAATGAGGGCATTGACCCTATTTGGAGTAGAAGAGAAGGTGAGTTTTGTATGGTTGGGTCATGAGCCTGGTCTGGTTCCTCGAAAACTAGGGTTGAGGGGTCCATGTGAACTTGGGGAGTTTTATGAGTATGCTATTTTTGGCTTGGTTTTAGAGAGAGGTAATTTTTTGGCTTGTTTGATACTAAACCTGAATGGAAGAAGGTGAACCCAATCGAGTTCAATGGTTGTGGTTTTTTGGTGATGTTGGTCAACTTGGGATATGTTCCCCATACCCTGTCAGGTTGCCTACATCATGCATCCTTGGACAAAGACCAATGAATTGTCTGTTTGACTCTAGTTTTAGTCCTGACTTGAACCTCCGTTAGTTAATAGAGGAACCCTGATATACCTAACCTCCATTTGCATCTAGAGAGAATAATATAGCTACCAGAGTGAGAGGAAAGCCTCCCTAGATTAGATCTCAAGTTGGTGTTAACATGTGGGCGTTCTAGCTTGAATCTTGGATATCCAACAATGGAGCTTATTCCCCAAGATTTCTAGGACCATTTTTAAGTAAAATCTCCATGTTTATCACCTTTTTCCTTGTTGTTCTTACCATTCTTAAAATTCTTTGGCTATGGTTTTTGGAAAAACATGATGGAAGCAACCTTTTGTACTTAAGATCTTCTTTTTACCTTATTTGTCTTGGTTTAGGCTAATTCTTTCTAAGAGGAACATAGAAAGGACTGTTGGTGGGCTGTTTGGGATGTTTGAAGGAGTTTCAAGCCTAGTTCAATGTTCTTCCTTTCTAGAGGTCATAATATTCATGGAGGTGAGTGATATGATGGATTTCTTGCATTCTTTGCTTACAAATCTTGGTTATAATAGGTAATAAATCTAAGATCATGGCTATATATCTTAAAAGTTTAACCTTTATAGTCTATTATGGTTTTATGATGAAGAAAGATGAGTTTCCCTACTTTTGTTTCTCTTGCATGTCAATCGAAAGTGGAAAGTATTATCTTTCTTGCTTCTATAAGGATGAATATTCATGACACGTGTGATCTTGTTCTAAAAATGATATTTTTATGGTTGTTTTCCCATGCTTGTTTGGAGAATCTAAGATTCATAATCCCCTTATTATTTCATGAGAATCTAGGGTGTAACCTCTCTACTTTTGAAAATTCTAGAATCTTGTGTAGTGTATGCTCTTGCTCTAAAAATGACATTTTATACATTCTTCTATCTTTAATTGTGTCTTTATTAGACTATGTATTATGGACGAGTTTTAACAAAAAACTACTAATGAAATTAGAAGATATGTTCACTCTTTCATGATGAAAGTGGAAATTTTGATGACTAGGCCTGTGTATGGATAATTTGTGAAAAGAAAGTTAGTTTTTCACCTGACAGTAATGAACATGTGTTGACCTGATTAATTTGATCGAGTTCTATGAGCAAGGATTTTTAGGATTGCCAATCAGGTTGGGTTCTCTTCAATACAATGAGGTTCTCCACTGTTTTGTTTTTTTGGACATGTTTTGAGGTTTCTAAAGCATTATTTAAAATACTAGTATGATTCTATGTTTTGTTTCAAATACCTAATTGTATATGAAAGACAAAGTTAAATGATAATTAAATCAAGCAAAACCTAACTCATGTAGTTCCTTAACATTGTGGATCTATTCCAGTGTTCAAGAGTTAGGATAGTGAAATGGGTAACCTTGTAGAAATCTTGAAGAATGAGAAGGTAGCTAGAGATGTATAATATTGAGTATATATGGGTAATTGAGGATCCATATTAGGTATGTTTTCCCTTTGTATCTTTATGATGGATATGAATTTGAGTGTGGTCGAGGCTGTATATTCACTGATACATGACAATGTTAATTTAAACCATATCATATGATAATATATATAGATTTTACGCCCATAAGATAGGTTTCATGGCATGTACCCATTATAGACCTAATTTTTATGGGATTTCTAAATGATGAGCCCATACTTGCTATACTCACACCCAACAAAGCATGGAGGGATCTTGTGGATACTAATTACCCTAAAATTCTAGGGGACTTTACTATCACTACCTAGTGTTTATAGTGGGTCATCTCAAATTACCCATGGCTTTATTAGTAAAGATGTAATCGAGACATGTAGTCTTGTCTTCTATCATTATGAGTCACAGTGTGATGCTTTATTACTTCAAATGCCTAGTAGTATTTTTTGCCTTGTCGTTACACTACATCTAAAGTTGAATATATCATGTTGAAAAAATTACTTAATGCTTAATTTGTCAAAATACTACTAATAATAACACATTTGAATGTTAATAATGCAATATAGTTGTTATATCTCTTGCAAAGACATGTGTCTCACTCTTGTAGTTACCCATATACCTTTAGGTGCTCAACTCTTTGCCAAGATTTTAGAGGCGAGGATCCTCCTTTGAATGGTCAAAAGTAGAAGAAGAGTTACCTTTAGCCTTTTGGAGTTGTCTACAGTCCTCCATGTACACTCATGTCTGTGTAGTATGTTTTATATTATAATATATCTATGACTAATTTTTGGCATGTATGACATGAATATATGCTCATATTATAAAATTGCAGTTATATATTTTGTATAAGTAGGTTGTGATAGTGATAAACAATTACAAAGAATGTACAATGAATCATTAGTAAAGAGTATGATGACCCTTTTATGTACATATATGTGGATATGACGTTAAAGGTCTATCTTACGCCTGTTGGTTATGTATTGGTCATCCAACATTTTTTGTATTTTGCATAATCTAGATTTGTGTGGAAACTCAGGGTTGGGAGATCTAGATAAATAGTCTCCTAATTATTCTTTAATCTTATATATACTCTCTACTTCCTTCTTATCCCCATTCCTTTTCCTCTACTAGTATTCCCATTTTTTTCCCAAAGAAAACAAAATAAAAAATTTCTAATAAAAAGAAGGGAAAATATCAATAAAAGGGGCAAGGAAAGAAAAATGAGGATGGTGGGATCTATATATTTATTATATCTCATTATCTTATTCACTATCATATCATCCCATCTCCGACGTGAAACATGATGTGTTTTCCTTTTTTGATTTCGTTGTTGTTTATAAGAAAGTCAAACAAATACTTTTTTTCTTCCCATAAAAGCAATCATATAAACAAGCTTATCACAATAACATGCTTGTATAGATGTATGAGTGATGATCTTTGGTTTAGGAGGGGATACATTCAATATTTTTCATGCATGGATTTTTGATTGCATTGGTATATAACTAAAACAATAAAAATTCACACAAATTTAGACATCATATAATCCCACATGTCATCAAAATGGGTGCCATCACTAGTGATGGATCTCTGAAAGAGGTGCAAGGGTGTTGGTGAAGGTAGAAACACAATAGAATGTTGGAAAACCAATGGTCTTAATGACACCTCTTGTTCTATAATTAACAACCGACTGTGACCACCATGAATCATGAGGTATATCAAGATAAGTTCCCATAACTAGAAAATCCCTCAGTTACCTTCTAAGAGTCCCATGTATCCCAACCCTAGAGGATTTAAGGACCATACCTACCCATGGAGTATTTAAACTTGAGGAAGTCATCACACAAAAGTGAAAATAGGATAAGGGGGATGCATTATCTATAATGTCTATATGTTTGCTTTAGTGAACTATGTACTTGAATTGACGATCATCATGGACATTTGTGACATGGAGATTATAGATCTAAATCAATTAATGTATAAACCTAAACTATATTGTACAACTTGGATCTCCAAAAAGAGAACAATGTTAGTATAGTACCTTAGGAAAATTTCAATGAGAGAAAGGAGGCTATATTAGACCATTGTCGGAGTACCAAAGAAATTATGAGAATTAGTTATTAAATTAAATACACCAAACTAAAATTTTAACATAAGTAGGAACGAAATCAATAGATAAATAGTTAGGCTTAGGGGTTCACAACAAAAGAACTTTCAATTTCTTGCAAATATCTATCCACAAACCTTAACATTTTTCTATAGAATATCTTATATATATATATATATATATATATTCTAGTTTCCCTTTTAAGTATAGAAAAACCATGTATTGTTGTATATAATTATACACTATCACAAGGTTCAAACTTCCATTTTTCCATCAAGCGTGCAAATCCACACATGATTATCTATTCCACCTCCATATTAGAGTCAATTGGTCATATTCCCACTCTAGATCCAAGCTCATTGTCTTAGGTTATTGTTCATAATACTAAAATAGAATTTATAATGGGAACAAATATTATACATCATTAAGCATAAAGTAAATTTTTTTTATTCAAGCAACACAATGAAGACATTATAAGTTCAACAAAATTGCAAGTTGGTGGAGAGTTTGAAACTATTTGAATTTTCTCATTGTTGTTGCTTGCTTGCCTATAATTATTTATTTCTTCATAGTAATTATACTTCATCTCAATAAGTTGGATACCAATCTATCTTATAAGAGGGAATGCATATGGGTGCTTTGAATGTAAGTTTAGGCTATTTTAAACAAACCATTACATGATTTTCTGCTACGTAATGGTTTAGTCTATCGATTGGAAGACCAATTAATATACTAAGGTATGTAATAAGTGTTTGGATATATGCTAGTTGATAGAGTAAACTTCAAGTTGATCAGATAGACCACTATCCAACTAAATGAAATCAATTGGAATCAACAATTCCTCTTTTCATCATGTCTACATTTATTCTATTCACTTACCATCCAATTAATCAAATGGAGGTTATGTGACTCTACAGAGTGAATTTTATAATCTTTATGACATCCAAAATGGTTGGTGTGATTTCCTAACTTCAAAATACCATTTTAGGAGGTGTGGGTAACCCTAAAGTGGCATCGATGAGGATGGAGTCCCATCTCATTTCTTAACTTCTTCATCATTGAAACCTAAAATCACATGAAAAAAGATGAATGAGTACTAAACATATAAAAACTAAATAAAAACAAGAGCTTTAGAAAAGTAGGCAGATGAGACAAAAGGTAATTGAAAGATAATGGTAAGGAATTTGGTTACATGTCAGGAAGGTGTTATGCACCCCACTACACCCATTTGGTATCACAAAAATCAACTAGGTGTGCTAGATTTGGTTTAACAAAATAGGACTATATGTTTCGTAATTTAAAACAACCTAGAAAAGAAAAACTGATACAAATAATATGATATGGGAGACCGTTAGTACCATGTTATTATATAATCAACCTGATGTAGATCTTGGAAAGGCAAGGATGTAATGATCTACATTGTGTCTAGAGAGATTTATACTTTGCTTGAATGCCATAGGAGGTGGATATGAATCTTTTCTCTATTTTCTATCTTGGTAAACATGAATTCTCTATAGGGTTTTATGGTAGTGGATGAGGTGTTTGGATCTTCAGGCGGATATCCAAGGGGTGTGTATTTGTTCTTGGGATTCACTATCTAGCCTTTGGGCACCGACCTCCTTTCGAGATCTCAATACGACACCCTTGGGGCCTTTTTTTAGGTTACTATCATAAATGGGGAGCTTGGCTCCTTCCTCTATAAATGACATTGAGGAGGATGTTTATATAAGGATAAGGGTTTATCTAAGGTTAGAGTTTAATTTGGGTCTTACTAAAGTCAAGAAATGTTTGGGTGGCGGCGAGGAATGACCAAGTGGGCACTGTACCTTCTAGAGGTTTTTTGGCATGTTTAAATGGTATTTTGTTGATTAGTAGAAGTGGAGTGCATTTCATGGGGTACATCTTGTCATTGAGAGGCTTCCATGTTCATTCAAATGAACACATCATTTACCAATCAAAGCTAAGTTAAGGCACACTCCTCATGCATGTCTTGTCTCTTGGATCCATGTTAGCTCAAATTGGTCAGACAAAAGGCTGAATCACAATGAGGTCTAATTTCCCATAGTGGGTGTGTACGCTAGGTAGGTGCCTTACTCGACCTTATTCGCCACAAGAACTTGGTCATGACGAGTTTGCATGTGATCCTGGATATGACCATGGATAACAAAAAGAATGGTATGCACTACACATGTTTGAGCTAAAGAACTTGTCATGAGTGATGGGGACCAAGTTACAGAACTATATCAGGTCAAGACCTCAGTGACACTATCAAGCAAGGTACTATGTAACATAACATTAATCAGCTAGACAGATGTTCATATCCAAATCCTTTCACTCATGGGAATTTGATGACTGAATTCATAATAATGTGACTTTTAATCATGAAAGATGCATCATTTTTATTAACTCATTTAGTAATCATTAATCAATTTATTGCCAAATCATGTCTTGATAATTGTTCATGGATGTAGCTAGAATTCTCATGGTTGGTTGGATTTGTTGAGTATTGCCTTGAATCATCTTTTCATATTTTTACATCTCTCAGGACATTACTCACGACCTAAGATGTTCATTGTGATGACCTCACTTTTTGGCATCCCCAATCAAGGAAAAACCAAAAAAGTTGAGAGCCATAACCTCAAATTTCCCAAGATCTAGGTTTAACCAAATAACAAATAATAGTTAGTTCATATGGTGTTTATAAACTAATATTCTAAAGAGTTACATGAATTTTTATCATCAAAACTGTACACTTGAGAATAAGTATCTATCTAACCATCCTTACACGTAAGGTTTAATGTCTTCCGGTAATTTCATCTGTCCATCATATCTTGATATCTTCATATTTATCATGTACCTAAAACACCGTGAAACAAAAATGCAGCTCAATATATTGCTATACTGTGTATGTGAGGTGTATGCAAAAGTGTGCAAGTATTATAACAACATATAACGAATCAATTACTTGAAAAAAATAATTGACGTTTTCTTCACATAATTTTTCTTTATGTGATACTCATAGTGGCATTATAATTGAACAGAATGTAAATAAACACACAAAAATTTGTTCAGTCAATCTTTGAAAAAACCTCAGAGAACACCGGAAATCTATATTGAAGGTAGTCATAGCGTGACCGCACACCTCAATGTAAAATCATGCAGATTATTGAATCATACTTTAAGCATATCATTCAATCAAGCAAGCACAAAGCAATCTAATCATTTAAATCTGCATGTTGTAAATCCTAAAGTGCCACCATAACATTATTCAGATTAAATCCTACTCGAGTTCTAATCTAGGGTTTAGGGTGGTCTTGGGTTTGGATAAGGAATAGGGTATCAATCACTGATTCCATCACACCATATTTTATGTTATTAATCCACATTAGACACTAGGTGAAACCCTAATTATCAAGTTTAGCCTTTTAGACCATTCTGTGCAACTATGTCATATTATGCATCCATTACCATAATTATGACTCAGAACCTTAAATCATGTCCATTATTATCCAAAACATATTCAAGATTTTGATTCTCATCAAGTTAAACACAATTAGGATATTATGAACCTTTAATTCATATTATGAGCATTAAGATCATAGAAAATTACATCATTGTGTTAATTACACATGTTGATGATTATGAGTCTATAAATCCTAATTATTCATCTTCCTTATCATCATCATCCTAGATCTCATAATAGTTGACTAAATCAGATTATAACTCAAGACCAAGGTATTTGATGTACACCAAACTTTAACTATACATTTTAGGGTTTTGATGTATAAAGCACTACTCAATTAGGTATCAGTCCTACTTTTGTAATAGGAAGAATAATTAGGACTCAATTATATTTTATCACACATCTTATATTTTTCTGATCAATTTTTATATATTACTTATCATGATCTGAGTTACTAATTCATTATTACATTATTTACAAATTAATTATATCTCATCCAACAGCGAGGACACGTCAACGGACACCACTTTTCCTATTATTGCTCAAGCCAACAAGGTTATTGGAGGAAAGGACTGCCGTGCCCCTACTTCTCACGTATGCATGATAGGGCGGCCCGATCTTTTGACCCTAAGCCCCTGTTTGGAAACGGCCTGGCCCGGGTTTGGGCGGGTTTGGGCGCTGTCGCTTAGCGACACGTAGGCCCAAACCAGTCCGGCTCGGGCTGTGTTTCCGTTTGGCAATGGGACTGGTTCAGACCCCATTTTGGGTTTGGTCAGTCCCATTTTCGAGCTTGACCCAGTACAGCTAGAGGCAGTTTTGGAATCCCAAACCCGGTTTGAGATTACCCCGACTCGCGTATCGCGTCTCACAGCTTCGTCCCTCGCGACATCTTCCCTCCCTCCCTCCCTCCCTCTTCCTGGCGAAGCAGCTGAAGCAGCCGTTTTCCTGGAGAAGCAGCAGCCCGTGGAGTAAATGCGACGCAGCTTCTCCCGACGCAGCTTCTCCCGACGCAGCTACCTTCGGCGTAGCTGTCTCCTGCCAACTGCCACCGCCGAGCTAGGGCGGTCAAAAGCATGGTCTGCCATGCCTGGTCAAGTCGTCTACAGAGGAACGAGTAGGCGGCACAGAAGAGGAACCCGAAACCCTAGCCATTGTTGCGGCTTTAAAGTGGCGGTGTGGTGCTGCGAGGTGCTGGAGTACTACACAACCTTGTTCGTCCAACTGTTGCGAGGTGGTGCTGGACTTCCACGGAACTTCGTTGCTGCTTGCTCGTGGTCTGCCGGCGCTGCCCAGGTCGACGATCATGCCCAGCTTCCGCCGCTGCCGTCGTCACTGCAAGGAGAGATTCTGCTCAGGTTGGTCTCTGTCTAGGGTAGAGGTTTATTTCGGGTTTAGGGCAAAATGTTGAAGAGGGTTATTTCGGTTTTAGGGCACTCTGTCATGGTTCTCGCCCCCTTCTGCTCATGTTTGTCACAAATTAGGGTAGACGGTGCTTTATTTGTGAGGTCGATTAGGGCAGAAGTACAACAATCAGGCATGTATATCGATTAAGTGGCAAATGAGCCGAAAATACCTACAAACAGTCGTTGTGTATGACTGATTTATTCTACTTGTTACTACTACTTTTATCTAGAAATGCATCAATTTACCGCTATTATGTGTGTCTGTGTGCTACGTTATAGTAGTAAAGCAAATAAAAGCCACTACCATGCTTTTTTATTTGAATTGTGATATGTATGTATGCTTGTCTACTTGCTCAAATATTGCCTGATAGTATTCTAATATTGTACTCAATGTTTGTGTTGTTGATTTTATAACTTGAACATATAATAAAAATTTCCATTATACGAATGTTGTGCACTTTCTTGTAGCATTGAGGTCAGGACAGTAGGTTGGGGGTCTTACTTGAGTTGTCAAAATAGGGCATACCATATTGATAAATAGGATTTTTGTCAATGATTTGGTCAATGGAGGTCCCTCATGTAGAAATAGGGTTCTCTGATTTTTGGCATGATTTGGTCAATGGAGGTCCCTCATGTAGAAATAGGGTTCTCTGATTTTTGTCAATGATTTGGTCAATGGAGGTCCCTCATGTAGAAATAGGGTTCTCTGATTTTTGTCAATGATTTGGTCAATGGAGGTCCCTCATGTAGAAATAGGGTTCTCTGATTTTTGGCATGCGGGAGCAGTCATGGTTAGGTTAATGGGGTTTAAAACAACAGGAGATTTAAAACTTGTTTAACTAAATCAGTGTGAGGTCTAGGTTAGGTGAATCCCTGCATCTACACAGTGATGCCTGGAAAAGTTATTTCACTATACAAATGAATATTTTGTTTATTGTGTGGTATTTTACCATGACATATGTGGTTATGTGAAACCCACAACTCATGATGTTTTACTGTCATTTAATTAAACCCACAGGTCTAGGTTAGTCTATGTTTTATATCTTTTTTTTTTAAATTATTTTCGTTCATGTAAACCACCAATTAATCATAAAACAGATCAATCTTAGCAACATTTCACTCCTCATGGAGATGACCTCTATTATGCAAGTGGTTTGAGTTATAACATGTATTCAAAATTCATGCAAATATACTAAATAGTTTTAACATGCAGCTGTGACATTATAGTATGTTTTAATTTACAGAACATAATTTCCCTCCAAGATATGAATCTATCATATGGTAGTGGTTAGGTTAATAGGGGAAACTATAGCAGATTTAAAACTTGTTTAACTAAATCAGTGTGAGGTCTAGGTTAGGTGAATCCCTGCATTTTGATGTTCTGTTATTAGTTCTGTTTTAATGTTCTGAATTTTGATGTTATGTTTTTTGTGATAGTATTATGATATCATAATAGTATCACAAAAGATTTCATAAATCTGGAAATTGTATATATAAATTGGTATTCTGGGAAAGATCATTCATTGATTTCAGCTATGGATTTCAGCTTTCATTTGTTTTACTTTCCTCTCTATGTTGTATTAGAGTAACCATTATTAATCCTCCAATATATACCATGGTTGAACCTAATTTTTGCCTACATTAGCTCACCATTAGCAGGTACTATGTTTGATTTGGCATGCGGGAGCAGTCAGGGTTAGGTTAATAGGGTTTAAAACAACAGCAGATTTAAAACTTGTTTAACTAAATCAGTGTGAGGTCTAGGTTAGGTGAATCCCTGCATTTTGATGTTCTGTTATTAGTTCTGTTTTAATGTTCTGAATTTTGATGTTATGTTTTTTGTGATAGTATTATGATATCATAATAGTATAACAAAAGATTTCATAAATCTGGAAATTGTATATATAAATTGGTATTCTGGGAAAGATCATTCATTGATTTCAGCTATGGATTTCAGCTTTCATTTGTTTTACTTTCCTCTCTATGTTGTATTAGAGTAACCATTATTAATCCTCCAATATATACCATGGTTGAACCTAATTTTTGCCTACATTAGCTCACCATTAGCAGGTACTATGTTTGATTTGGCATGCGGGAGCAGTCAGAGTTAGGTTAATAGGGTTTAAAACAACAGCATATTTAAAACTTGTTTAACTAAATCAGTGTGAGGTCTAGGTTAGGTGAATCCCTGCATTTTGATGTTCTGTTATTAGTTCTGTTTTAATGTTCTGAATTTTGATGTTATGTTTTTTGTGATAGTATTATGTATCATAATAGTATCACAAAAGATTTCATAAATCTGGAAATTGTATATATAAATTGGTATTCTGGGAAAGATCATTCATTGATTTCATCTATGGATTTCAGCTTTCATTTGTTTTACTTTCCTCTCTATGTTGTATTAGAGTAACCATTATTAATCCTCCAATATATACCATGGTTGAACCTAATTTTTGCCTACATTAGCTCACCATTAGCAGGTACTATGTTTGATTTGGCATGCGGGAGCAGTCAGGGTTAGGTTAATAGGGTTTAAAACAACAGCAGATTTCAAACTTGTTTAACTAAATCAGTGTGAGGTCTAGGTTAGGTGAATCCCTGCATTTTGATGTTCTGTTATTAGTTCTATTTTAATGTTCTGAATTTTGATGTTATGTTTTTTGTGATACTATTATGATATCATAATAGTATCACAAAAGATTTCATAAATCTGGAAATTGTATATATAAATTGGTATTCTGGGAAAGATCATTCATTGATTTCAGCTATGGATTTCAGCTTTCATTTGTTTTACTTTCCTCTCTATGTTGTATTAGAGTAACCATTATTAATCCTCCAATATATACCATGGTTGAACCTAATTTTTGCCTACATTAGCTCACCATTAGCAGGTACTATGTTTGATTTGGCATGCGGGAGCAGTCAGGGTTAGGTTAATAGGGTTTAAAACAACAGTAGATTTCAAACTTGTTTAACTAAATCAATGTGAGGTCTAGGTTAGGTGAATCCCTGCATTTTGATGTTCTGTTATTAGTTCTGTTTTAATGTTCTGAATTTTGATGTTATGTTTTTTGTGATACTGTTATGATATCATAATAGTATCACAAAAGATTTCATAAATCTGGAAACTGTATATATAAATTGGTATTCTGGGAAAGATCATTCATTGATTTCAGCTATGGATTTCAACTTTCATTTGTTTTACTTTCCTCTCTATGTTGTATTAGAGTAACCATTATTAATCCTCCAATATATACCATGGTTGAACCTAATTTTTGCCTACATTAGCTCACCATTAGCAGGTACTATGTTTGATTTGGCATGCGGGAGCAGTCAGGGTTAGGTTAATAGGGTTTAAAACAACAGCAGATTTCAAACTTGTTTAACTAAATCAGTGTGAGGTCTAGGTTAGGTGAATCCCTGCATTTTGATGTTCTGTTATTAGTTCTGTTTTAATGTTCTGAATTTTGATGTTATGTTTTTTGTGATACTATTATGATATCATAATAGTATCACAAAAGATTTCATAAATCTGGAAATTGTATATATAAATTGGTATTCTGGGAAAGATCATTCATTGATTTCAGCTATGGATTTCAGCTTTCATTTGTTTTACTTTCCTCTCTATGTTGTATTAGAGTAACCATTATTAATCCTCCAATATATACCATGGTTGAACCTAATTTTTGCCTACATTAGCTCACCATTAGCAGGTACTATGTTTGATTTGGCATGCGGGAGTAGTCAGGGTTAGGTTAATAGGGTTTAAAACAACAGTAGATTTCAAACTTGTTTAACTAAAACTTGGGGCCAATAATAATTTGTAACTTGCCTATATGCTCGTTGGTGTTTCATTATTTGTATTAAATTGTATTAAATGGTATCTGTTGTGACTGAATTGTATTAAACATTTACACTGATTATGTCATCAAATATTGCAGCAACTACACGAGTATGCCTCCCGCCGACCCTAACAACCGTATGGTATGGACCATAGAGTATGATGTCGCTGTGGTGACAGCCTTGCGTAGACAATATAACCTAGGCAGGTGTATTGATGGTAATTTTACTAAGGACTCTTGGAGGGAAATAACTTCTGATGTCAATAATAGGGTTGCCGCCGTGTTTAAGTTAGACCAAATAAGATGTCGCTGGAAGAACCTTAAAAAGGACTACGTCCATTTGAAGGGTTTGACCAACAAGAGTGGCGTTGGATGGGATGAAGAAAGGCACAAGCCCATTGTGCCGGACACCCCTGAGTGGAAAGAGGCCATTGCGGTACGCACACTATACATAACTTTTATCCAAACAAATTGTAACTGTACATGTAAACATGAATATCTTAATACACATTTTTTTTAAAGCGTAGGCAGACAGGGACCTGACTAGGTTGCTTAGGCGCCCGTTTCCCCACTACTACGACATAGAGCTAATGGCGGGGAGGAACATTGCTAGAGGACACCATGCAATGTCTTCGGCGAACACTCAAATTCCCGCAGATGTTGCGTCTGAGGATGATGTCTGTGTCGACCTAGGCGCGCCTGATACCCCCATGTACACACACTCGGCAACAAGCGAGCGTAGCGTACCAGACGAGGGTAGCGTACCCCAAAGTGAGGGTGAAAGCGCGCGGCCTGTGGGAACGGATAACCCTTCAGTTGGGGGCAGGAGTCCTTCTACCCATACGCGCAGGAGACGCCATTCAACGCCGCAAGAGCGATGTAGTCTTTCCAATGAAGTTCTGGCTGAATTCACACAGGTTTACACAAAGGTTCACGAGTTAGGGACATCCATGATGACCAAATCCTATGAAAAGGAAGAGTTGTCAAACATTTTACAACATTTTAATGCCAATTTCCCCGATGCCCCCACCTCTGTTTTTACTACACTTGTGAACGCCATCAAGGACTCTACCAACCGCAACATCTACCTTAGCCTCCAAAACACCCCTGCAAAGATAACCTTGTGGTTAAACGACCTTTGTCAAAGGTCACAATTAGGTTTTGCCACATCTGTACCTCCAATGCCTTCATATTATTTCCCGTCTCCGCAACCATTCCCTTCACATTCACCCAACTTCAGCAGCACGTCGTCTCAGCCACCATTTATGTCGTCTTCCTCTTCACCCAACTTCCCAGGCACATCGTCTCAGCCACCATTTATCCCGCCACCCAACTTCCCAGGCGTGCCACCGATGTGGTTTCCTTCATCTAGTGATGCTGGCCCATCGGGAACATAATTGCAGGGGTTATTTCGTATGCATTTGAAGTTAATTATTTTCCGTCCAAACATTTATATTTCATTGACTGTTGTAATAATTTACTTTCCGCACACACATTACATATCCGTACAATTTCATTTGATTGAGTGTTGTAATAATTTATTTTTCGCACGTTAATTGGATTGTCTTATGTTGTAGCAATTATTATGTAGTTATTTGCATTGTACATGTAGGCATCATGTCTGGCAATGACCAACCGCAAACACAAGACATGCTCAACAACCTTTTATTAGATTCCTTGTTGTGGCCAGTGATTCACGTTGGTGATTTAATTGCCGACTCTATTGCATACTCAATCATGGACGCAGTAGACGTTGATGCCTCCACACCACCTCGTATCCCTAGGTCAGTTAGCATCAGGAGTGGCCACATAAAGGTCTTAGAAATATTGACCGGTCACGAACAAAGGGCTTATGACCTATACCGGATGCGTCCACAAACTATAATGACCTTTGTCGACAAGCTTGAGAGTCGTGGCTTGTTGTGAGGTACTAGAGGCGTCAGCTCAGTTGAGGCCGTATGCTATTTCCTGCAGATGGTTGGCCATGGACACACAAATCGTGCTTTGGCGGAGGACTACATTCACTCCGGTGAGACCATTAGCAGAAAGTTCAACGAAGTGTTGGACGCTGTTTGTGCGTTGACCCATGACTACATTGTCATGCAAACCGCAACTACATGCACATCAACACATACTCACATTTTACATAACGCAAGGTTCTACCCATACTTCAAGGTAATAGTTAACCCCCTAATAAATTAAATTTATTTTCAAACATTGTGTATGTTTACAACATTATTTTGGTTTATAGAATGCCATAGGGGCTATTGACGGAACACACATCCCTGTCTTGGTCAGTAGAGACAAACAAAATCGATACCGTGACAGAAAAGGGAATGTCTCTCTCAATGTCATGGCTGTAGTAGACTTCTCCATGGAGTTTACATATGTCCTCACTGGGTGGGAGGGGTCGGCTGCCGACCAAAGGGTCCTGCAATCGGCAAGGAACCATAGCGGGTTTACAATTCCGCCGGGGAAGTTTTACCTGGTAGATGCAGGGTATGCCAACACTCGTGAATTTGTTGCACCCTATCGCAACACAGCATACCATATTGCTGAGTACCGAGGAAACAGACATGCCTACACCAGCAAGAAAGAGATGTTCAACCACAGACATGCTCAACTACGTAATATTGTAGAAAGAGCATTTGGGGTGCTGAAGAGACGGTTTGCATACCTTAAGAAGGGGCCGACATATCCTATTCATTCACAGTATCGCATCGTACTTGCTTGTTGTATCCTACACAATTACATCCGACGGAAAAATGACGGCGACACCATAATGGATGAACTCCCAGATGAGAATTCATCGTCTTCCATTCCCCCAGGCGTCGTTCCCCCGAGTTCAAGTCAAGGTTCAACTCAGGCCGATTCAAGGGAGGGCGAAGTGTTACGTGAATCCATTGCTAATCTCATTTGGGAAACTCGTTAGTAGAGTATCTGTAATAGATTGATTCCCGAATTGTTTATTTCGAACCTGATCAGAATCAACACATTGTGTCAATATAGGTTGTCTTCAAATGGAGAACGGAATGCCTCATTGTCAATGCGGCCTTCAATCCACTGTACACGTTTATATGGATGCCAAGGATGCACAAAACGGACGTTTTGAAGACAAGAACCCACACATGCCATATTTTACGTGCGGTAGTCTTCAAAATCAAAATAGATGTCATATGAGGTTGCCCGCGCAACGGGTTGTACCCACAATTGCCACACTAACCGCCGTTAGGGCTGCAATGCTTTCACAACTTGCATATGTACGCAGTGAACGTCAACTATGGTCTTCCCAGTGTGCCTTTGTCTGTTCCAGCAGAGCAGACACTGATAGGCTACAAGTAGAAATTACCGATCTACGATCGCGGTCCCAATATCTTCTCCAACGTCTTCACATAACTAGCGACGACAACACTTCCAATGAGGACGGTTACAATACATCATAGATGTATAACATCATTGATGTCTGTCCAACATTCATAACATAAGTTTATCTGTAATAGATTTAACAATTATTATGAGGTCTGTCTTGTATGTTATTGTTTTGATTTTCAATCTAACTCCATTGCCATAAATCGTTTGACTGATTCAAATGCATGGTGTAGATGTCTATTAATACAACTGAAGTTGTGCGGTGTGACTGTGGGTTAGAGGCAGGCTTGCGACTTAACACTGATGATGCAGGGTTGTATGACTTTGGAATTCTCAGTGAAAGACCAGGTGAAATGTATTACATATGTCCTTCTCGCGAGGTGCGCTTGTACACACATATTATGTAGCCACTGTGTACGTTACACATTCATTGTCATTTACGTAAACTTCATAATACATTTTAGGGAAAAGATCGATGCAGTTACTTTCGCTGGGCAATCGATCTCAGTCCTACAATTGATTCTCTGAAAGCTGAGATTGCGTTACTCACGCTCGCGTGCAAGTCATTGTGGGGTCAGACAATGAACTTGAAAGATTTTGTTGAAATTCATCACAAACACCGTGATGTTTACACCAACAAAAAGTATGAGCATGAGTATCTAGAACGCTACGTAGAAGAACTGGAGGACCAATGTAGGCTTCTGTTGGACACTCCTTCACCCCCGACGACGCCGTAACGTCGAATGGCGGCCATACCTTTCATTCACGTCATCGGTTTTCCATTTTAGTGTTGTTGTTTGGAAGTTCCTGTGTTAAGTGTTGTTGATTGTTTTTTAAAAAAGGATATGCCATGCTCTGTTGTTTGGAACTTACATATTAACTAATATGCTTAGTCATTCGACGCCTCCTCATTTTGTGTGTTGTTCGGAGCATGATATGATGGACTGTATACGAAGGTGTGTTGATGGAGTGTATACGACAGAGGCTTGGATGGAGGCAAAATCATAAAATGATAATAAACCTAATACATGATAGTAGTGAACTTAGGTGAACATAAGAGTTATTATTGTTCTTCTTGTTATTTTTGTTGTTCTTATCTTATTTTTAATTTTGTTCTTCTTATCTTCTTGTTATTTTTCTTCTTCTGTTCTTCTTCTTATCTTCTTGTTGTTGTTGTTCTTCTTGTTTAATACAGGCAACATGGGATCTCGTTTCCCTGTAAAGCAGTACGATCTCTCAAACAGGGAGTTCATGAGACGCGTCCCCCTTCCCGTTACCTGGAGGTGCGAGCCATTCAAGATAACTCCTGGCTATGCAATGGTGGAGGTAGGGAGAATCAGTTTTGATGTACAGATCAGGTGGTCTACACCTGAAGAAAGTAAATGGAACAAGAAAAGTAAATATTTAATCATGGATGAAGGTTGGACGGAAATGTTGGACAGCCTCAAAGCCACACCAGACTGGACCGTGACCCTACAACCCAAACCCAAGGATGACAGTCGTCCTACATGCTTTTTGTTGTGGATTTATTTTGAAGGTGACAACTCTGATTTGCTAAGGTTTATTTTCCCGAGACCAGATGGTTACATATCATCTACTTCGGACTCGGCGGATGCCTTGTTTGACAGAGATTGCCACGAAGCACCAATCTTGATCTCGTCTAGGGATGATGAAACTGATGTTGAATCAGTTGGATCAAACAATCATTAGTTTTTTGTTTTCTTTATTATCTTTATGTTGTTTATATACATTACAGGCTTGATATGGGTGCCTGCCCACTAAGACAATTTATATTTAGTCTTCAGTAGTTGAATATGTTTTACTTTAAAAATGATGTTCATGTTTGGCTATTTTTGGAACGTGTTTTTTGGTCTGACGGGGTATTAAACATAGCATGTTAGGCATATTCAACCTCAAGGAAACAATCAAAACACCCACATAAACACCCCACAAAAGGGTAACACGACTGACTCACATCTCAACAACAAAATGAGAGTTCTTAAACCAAAGTGATATTGATAACAATTAAGTTATTATTCAGTTACTTTTTTCAGTTTAAAAACTTCTGTTTAAACGGCGTCACAAGGTCACATTTCTAACAACAGTTCTGCGAGAATAGGACAGATTCAGCTAATCCTGCCTACAGTTGCCAAACAGAATCAGACTAAACCCAGCCTGCACAGCCAAACAGAATCAGCTTGAAACGAGTCTGAAACGAGTCTAGCCCCCCAGAATGAGACTGGTTTGCCAAACAGAATCAGACTGGTTTGCCAAACAGAATGAGACTCCAGCAGGCCTAAACCCGTCCAAGCCACGCAGGCTTGTATAAAGCCAGTCCCGATCCAAACAGGGGCTAAGTTACCCGCTACCTCGCAATGGGGACAGAACTGCGGCCTTAGGTGAGGCAATTGCGGGCTTGTCTCAGCGAATACCCAGGCCAAGAAGCCCCAAAGGAGGCTAGAAGTCCTTGCCTGTCCCCGCCGGTCCCCAGTAGGTTCTACTTGCAAGTGGAGATGGCCGGAGGTAGGAGAAAACTAAGGGTTTTATAGTCGTGTGTTGTAGCACTTTAGAGGATCGAGGACGAGTGTCATGATCCTTACCTTGGTACTCAGTTGTGACGAGTCGGATACGGCAGAACACCCAGACTTCCTCTGCCTTTAGACCACGCTCCAGAGCCAGCCGAGGGCTTGTCCGCACTTGCTTTGTCCTGAAGGTGACGAAGCAGCAACATTGGCGTTCTCCACATATCCCCAGCATTCTGGACCGCGTGGAAGGTTCGGTCTGGTCTAGGTCTCCTTCCAACTGAAGACTCTTCGTACTTATATAGGCTTAAGGAAGGGAAGGGAGATCGTTGAGGATTACGGTTCTCGGTTTGTGTGGGCTGAAGGAAAGAAAAGACTTTCCCAAAGATAACTTTTCTTTTAATATAAAACCTAGATTCAGAAAATAATTATATCTCTCTCCCAACTTTTAGTAAAACCTTCCTATTAATCTTATAGTCAATTAGGCGATATATAGGATCCAAACAATTGCTTTACATTCTCTAAACTTGCCTTATTAGTAAATTTGAAAAATTACATATTTAATTTTTTAGATCACAAGACATCTTGGAATGTTCTGGTTTTTATTTCATAGTTTTAAATTTGGATTATCTTTCATCTAAAAATTACATTGTGTATTTATTATGGCACGAGATACCCCTTTCTCTATTTTGTATCATAGGGACCTATATGTGAACGTTTGATTATAGGAACTTAAATAAATCCTATATCTCTCTCTCCTCTTTACTCCAGTTGCCCCCAAAGTTTAAAGGAAACCTTTTAGTAAGTAAATCTTGTTTCAGGTAAGGTTTGGTGGCACAATATGAAAGTTAAAAGTACTTTTCTTGCCTCTTAAGCAATTTCTTTATTTGAATTATTTAAAGCAACAAATAATCCCTTTTCTTATCCAAACTTGGCAAACCCTTCCTAATTTGCATGATCTTTTTTGGGTGCAAGTTAGGATCAAAATATCCTTATTAGTTATATTTAACATATCCAAACAATTCCTATTTTAATTATCCATTGTCCATTACTTCTATAAATTCCATTATTATTGAATTTCTCGTTCTTTCTTAAGTCAATGGATCATTGAAAACAAAAAATACATAAAATTTCTTTCATGGAGAGTTTACATTCTCAAACCAAAGCTTTCAAACAAGACATAGAAAAGAAATACCAAATTTCCTAATATGCCTTTCAAAATTCATAATCCACATTCAAATATGTGTATAAATACATGCAAAATTTCAGGTTATAACTTCCTTTCCCTCTTATAGGAATTTTGTTCTTAAAATTTGTTTAGTCATCCAAAAGTATGGGATGAGACTTTTCCATGTCCTTTAGCTCTCATGTGGTTTCAACCTCACCGTGGTGCCTCCATATGACCTTAACTATCTCAATCTTTTATCCCAATTGTATCAATATCCTCAAGTATCCCAGAGGTCAAATTGAATTATCTCTATTCAATGCTTTAACACTTGTCTTGCCGTTCATGGTTAGATAATTACTCTATTAACTATCTAAAATACTATAATTCTTATTTTCTTTTTGGAAACTTGCTTATCATTTCATTTTTCTATTTTCCAATAATTCACAAAGCCATTGCTATTTATTTATACACAAAATATTTTATTTCTTTGTCTTTTGCCCCAAGGACATGTTTGCAAAGTAGATAGTCTTATAAACCTTTATTGGGACATGGCTTGCACCCATGCTACTAAGGAGAACATTGTTATTCAATCATTAATACCATTGGGAAAATTCACTTATCAATTCACGTCTTACATTTATATAATTCAGTTTTATCAAAACTTGAGGATATAACATTCTCCCCTCCTTAAAAGGAAATCTTCCCCAAAATGCACAATCTATAAAGTTAAGGTGAATGACAACTCAACTTAATTCACAACTTAGGGCTAGAAACCCTTATTAGATATCATTAACATCTTTTATTAATATGCATATTCCTCACATCATTATTAGGATTGGTACTTGAATTCAATTCAAGGTATATGCACATCCTTAGTATCTACATGACATCATCTTTTGGTGAATACATTTTCATTTTGTGATCTCAATTTCACTTGGTGACTACTTTTCCACCTACATTTCCAACCTATTTGTAACGAACTAAAACTTAGAATCTTACCCTATTCCATGATTAGAGATCAAGTAAGATTGGCTTCTTAGATTTGACCAAACAAGGGTAAAAATTAAAAAATATTTACATAATGACTTAACTATATGCCAACATGTAAATAAAATCATGAAATATGTTACATATACTTTATTTTCTAACATAAAGGCTAAATAAAAATGAATAACATGTTTTAGAGTAACAATTGGTAATTCCATGTCCATAAATATTAATAATGTTCTATTATTTAAATAAATATGGAATTAATAGACTAAATATGATAAATTGGAATTTCATGCAAAAAAATATAAGATAACCCTTTTGGCAACAATGTGAAGATAATAACATTCAATTCAACGAATGTTTAGAATAAAAATATGATATTTTAATAAATATAATGATAATAAGACAAATATCTGAATGTGCCATAACTCATAAAAGAAAATTCTAAAAGTGAAATGTAATATAAAAATTCATGTTCCTTGGGTCCCAATTAGCTTGATTTTGAATTTTTACGTTATTTGAACAACAATATATTCCTTAATTTTATTAAGAAAGGAAAATGTAAGTTGAACTCCAACATATCAAATGATACAATAAGGGTACGTTTGTTTTACCAGATTAAGCAGGATTACGATGAATACTGCATTTACGAAATGCAGAATAATCAACTTCTGGTTTTTGAGAAGTGCGGCAAGCTCAAATTTTAAGTTTGGTGAGCTAGAGAAGTGTGGTACATGATATCTGTTCTATGTGACCGTGAGGCTGAAGTGTCGATGCCGAGCGTGAGGTTGATGTGTGGGCGCTGAGCGGAGAGAAGAGACCCGTCTCGAATGGTAGCCAATACTCACCGCAACTCTGGTAGTTGAGTATTGATGGTGCCTCTGCCATGAACATAGCTGTAGATCCCGCTGATAGGCTGTTGTTGGGCTGATCTGCCCATGAACAGACTGCTCTAGATCCCATGACTGTTGACGGTGGAGAGGTTGTTGGCAATGTCCTGAATGACGTTGTGTAGAAGCACAATGATGGGATTGTCTGTGAGATGATTTGTGGGAGAATAGGTTTGCGGGCCACAGATGTTGGTCCCTGGTTTCCACCGGAAGCTATTGGGGAAGATGAACCTCAGAAGCACAAGGTCTTTCTAGGACAAGGCGTCTTTCGATTTGGCGTCGGATGCCAGCATGAGGTAGATCGGAGGGTGGCGCAGATCGCCGACAATATTGGTTGCCCACGACATGGTTGCTTGGAACTATGTCCGCGGAAAGCCTCTCAGATCACAGTCACAAGCCGGAGCTGGATGGCGGCATACGGCAGTTTTGAGATGGAAAAGCGAATGCGGCACTTTCTGTATAAACCAGATATCCAGGATTTTCTATTTTTTTCCCAATCCTTCAAACAAAACTTAAACTTCTCTTAGCTGGAGTCACAATTACAATCCAATACGTCATAATCCAAGTAAACAAACATGCCCTAAATGACTTCAAAAGTGGAATTAGTGAGGAAAGTAATTTTCTCCTTTTATTGGCCATAGAAGTTGATTTCTTATTGATGAGAAAATTAACTTTTTTTTGGGAAACTTAAGTCATTATTTCTTAGAAGTGAAAAGTAATATAAGAATTATTGTGGTTTGGAGTAACATGTAACAATATAAGTAAACTTAGTCTATACTATATAAGATGTATTTATAAAATTATGCCATGATTCAGTAAAGAAACCCAATAATACTTACAAGGCATGTAGCAATATATATTATGATATACATATATGTGAATTAATGTTAAAGACATGCATAAACCTCTAACTAAATATTAACAAGACAATTTGTCTTGTCTTTGACTAACAAATGTCTTTACAGAAACTAGTGCATTATCTGATGTAAATGTGTTAAATTGTTCATCATAAAAGAATTTTAATAAAATTCTCATTTCTAAATATGGTGATTGTATATGGAATTTAATGGCATTGTCCCATTTAATACAATATATGAATTTCACATTTTCTTTAGTTTGGTATTTCTTTCTTAAATGGCATGTAGGTAGAAGTATAATGGAAGTTGACTCCCATTATGAAGTTTACAATCGATTGAGAATATGTTACAACATAAAAACATTTGATAAATGAATGAATACCAATTGAAAATTGTTACAATATTGTTTGTACACTTCTCTTAATAATAATTTACCACTTCCCTCTATAATTTTTTGAAAATGGAAAATCGTCAATTTGGTAATCTCATCATAACTATCTTGATTTAAGACACATTAAAAAATGTTATATTATAGATACCATGTATATCTTCACATGTTTCTCTTATAATTTAATATTATAATTAAATTCGTGATATGCAAGTCTATAATAGTTTTGGGGAGTTTGGGAATCAAAATTAGAGTCTATCTTTACATTAATTATATAGATACCTTTTCCTGAAAAGGGAATCGTGTTACACATACTTAACAAAAAATTAGCATGACTATGTATCTAAAGAAATATAAAAAGTATATACTTCCCTCGCAAGTAGATAATTTCTAAAAGATCATATACACCAAATATAGAAATAAAATATAAATTATAATAATATTTATTTACAAAAATACCAAAACATTTTTATATATTAAATATTTCACTAAACAATCAAAAAATAAGAAATAATGTCAAACTTGTATTTCTATTATATCAGTTTCTCTATTTATGATATTCCATGCCAATTGGATAATTTTAAGTTGAAATAAATAAATTATAAAATAGATTATCATGATAATGCTAAAAGGACACAAATAAATTAAATGACTTATTAAATAGTTTCAAAATAAGAAACACATGTTAGATTTGTATTATACACATCATAATTCGCTACATGTCAAATTTACCTTGTTTACTTAATTTTTTCCTCAAATAAAATATAAAATAAAGGATTAAAGTGCATGTATATAAGGGGACATTGTTGTTTTAGTTGGGTTCTATTTTCATAAAGATTTCCTATTACATTAAATTTTTATTGTCTGCAAAAAGAAACCAATCAGACAACAACCTTTGACTCTTACTCTTGGTTCTATAAAAGCTCTTGCCTCATTTTTTCTATTTGTGACCCTATTTAGTTGGTGCTATGTAGAAGGTTGCTCATGATTTCCTCTTCTCTTCTCCCTTCCCTATTCTCCCCCTCCACCATGAACACAAAGCAACATCTCCTAACACTATGATGCCCTCTTCCCCAAAGAAGCACGGAACATCATCAAAACATCATGTTTGCATAAATCATGCTTCACTAGCTTTGACGTATGCCCTTGGATCCAAGATTTATACTTTGACAAGTTTACTAACTTCTTGAGGTATGATTGCAGTCCCTATTATTATATAATGATCAATTAACCTAGTTTTGTCATCTCTTCATGTATGTTGCATCCTCCATGAGTCATATTGAGCAATTACTTCCTTTATTTCTCTCTTGGGCCTCATTGAAGTATCTTATTATTGAAATTTGTCTTTTTTGACTTGAAGGCCTATTTGGGTCTAATCTTAATGACTTTGACTCTTGATCTATGTTGTACTCTTACTTATATCTTGTTCATATTAATCCTTGTAGAATCTTTATTTGCAAGTTTCGGATTTTTGTGATCATGTGAAGTATCTTAATTGTAAAAATAATTATATATTTGTTCATGAGTTCTCTAATCCCACATGATAACTGTTGGATGTTCTCGTCCCTCATATTTTAATTTAGACTTACTTACTCTTTTATTATGCATCATGTGGTGACTACTAGTATAATGTGACATGTGTTATTTTATGTGGTTGTGTAAATTCTCACACTTGATAATGCGAACGTGATAATTCCTGCAAGTGATATTATTAGAGAAGATGTGTATTCTAACCTGCTAAGTGAACATGGGTATATATTCCTGCTCACCCCATATTTATGATAGATGTGTTATTTCCTACCAACATGTTTATATTGTTCTAGTACAGTCACATGTAAAATACATGGATGCCTTGCTCTTATTTATCATTTTATTGAATTCATATTCTTTTATTCCTAGTTGGGTAGCCCTTCCCTTTTCGATGAGAAGCCTTGTTTATTTGACATCCTTTATTCCTTATATGGATCAATCACGATTTAGTATGCTCATACTAGCATTTATGTTGATTCATCTAGTTTTCTCCTCTTAATGAGGTACACTTCCAACCCTAGGTGTAGGTCTAGGAGAAGTTTACCAAGTTAGACTAGGACATCATCAAGTGTAGCTGAACCTTTTGGAGATAGTTTCAAGGTAGTTAGATTACCCTATGCTGATCCTTTAGTATCAATAGTTTTTATATGTATCACCCTGCATGGTGAAGTATAGTGATAATATCAAGTTTTTTAATAGTTAGTTGTTTTGTGGCTCGTTTCTACATTTGATATCATGACACATACATTTTGAATAAATTAGTTATCATCCCTTTTGGGAAAAATTTGTAGTGGTGATTGATATATGGGATGTTTCCTATTTATTTGATTTAGTAAGTGAGTGGACCCCTGTCGGGCCCCACTCCTTACAATATGGTATCATAGCAACTAGCGGTCAGTCAATTTGGCTATTTCAATCTCATCTCCCTTAGTATGTTTACCCTAGGAAGATTTGGCATGTACAAAAAAAAGTTTAATGGAACTACCCTCCTTAACCCTCTAATATGTGGACAGTTGTACTAGGTGAATCTTTAGTTTTGATATGTGCACCTTAGGATTACTAGGTTAGAATAATAATGACCAAAAATTCAACCCTAGGTATATACATGTTAGTTGGATGCATTAGAAACAACAACAAAAAGTGTACATGATTAAAAGATGTATAAGTAACCATGATATCTATAATAGTTGTCTTATTAGGTTAAACCTTTTAAGTGATGGAGGAAAATTGGATGATAATATATGGATGTTTAGATTTTGAGGGGGAAATCCTTTTACGGGGTGGAGTGTTGCAACGAACCAAAACTTAGAATCTTACCCTATTCCATGATTAGAAATCTAGTAAGATTGGTTTCTTAGATTTGACCAAACAAGGGTAAAAATTAAAACATATTTACATAATGACTTAATTATGTGCCAACATGTAAATAAAATATGAAATATATTACATATATTTTCTTTACTAACATAATGGCTAAATAAAAAAGTTGATTTCTTACTGATGAGATAATTAACTTTGTTGGCAATCTTAAGTCGTTGTTTCGTAGAAGAATTATAATAAAACTCTAAGTAGACATTTGAATGAAAAGCAATATAATAATTATTGTGGTTTGGAGTAACATGTAACAATATAAGTAAATTTAGTTTCTACTATGTATGGTGCGTTTATACAATTATGTCATGATTAAGTAAACAAACCCAACAATTTTTACAATGCATATAGCAATATATATTATGATATACATATATATATGAATGAATGTTAAAAACATGTATAAATGTCTCATTAAATATTAACAAGACAATTTGTCTTGTTTTTGACTAACAAATGGCTTTATGGAAACTAGTGCATCGTTCGTAGTAAATGTGTGAAATTGTTCATCAAAAAAGAATTCCAATAAAATTCTCATTTCTAAATATGGTGATTGTATGTGAAATTTAATGACATTGTCCCATTTAATACAATATATGAATTTCACAAAAAAAATTAGTTTGGTATCTCTTTCTTATATATAAATGGCATGTAGGTAGAATTATCCTCCATAGCCTACCGTAATGGAAGTTGACTCCCATTATGATATTTAGATTCCATAGAGAATATGTCGCAACATAAAACACATCTAATAAATGAATGAATACCAATTGAAAAATTATAACAATCTTGTTTGTACACTTTTCTTAAGAACAATTTACCACTTCCTTGTGCAATTCTTTGAAAATGGAAAATCATCAATTTGGTAATCTCATTGTAATTATTTTGATTTAAGATAAATTTAAAAAAATGTTATATTAGAGATACCATGAATATATTCACATGTTTCTTTTATTATTTATTGTTATAATCAAATTTGTGATATGCAATTCAATAATAGTTTTGAGGAGATTGGGTATCAAAATTAGAGTCTATCTTTATGTTTTTATATAGATGCCTTTTCCTTAAAAGGAAATCATGTTACACATACTTAATGAAAATTTGCATGACAATATGTATTGAAAGCAATATAAAAAGGATAACTTCCCTTGTGAGTAGATAATTTATAAAAGATCATCTGAACCAAATAAGCAATGAAATATACAATATGATAATATTTACTTACAAAAATACCAATAGTTACATATTATAAATATTCCACTAAATAATCTAAAAACAAAAAATAATGTCAAAACTGGATATCTATTATATTAGTTTCTCTATTTCTGATATTCCACATCAATTGGATAATTCTAAGTTGCCATAAATAAATTATAAAATAAATTATCATGATAATACTAAAAGGACACAAATATATTAAACAACTTATTAAATAGTTTCAAAATAAGAAAGACACGTTAACTTTGTATTATACACAACATAATTAGACTAAATGTCAAATTTACTTTGTAATGTTGTTTCCTCAAATAAAATATAAAACAAAGGATTAAAATACTAGTATATAAGGGGACATTGTTGCTTTAATTGGGTTGCATTTTCCTAAAGTTTCCTATTACACTAAATTTTGTGTCTGCCATAAGAAACTGGTCAAACAACAACCTTTGACTCTTATTCTTGGTTCTATAAAAGTTCTCGCCTCCTTTTTTCTATCCGCAACCCTACTTAAGTTGGTGCTATGTAGAAAGTTCCTCATGATTTACTCTTCTCTTCTCACTTCCCTATTCTTCCCCTCTACCATGAACATGAAGCAACATCTCCTACCACCACGATTCCCTCTTTCCCAAAGAAGCATGGAACATCATCAAAACATCATGTTTACACAAATCATGCTTCGCTAGCTTCGACGCCTACCCTTGGATCTAAATTTTATTTAGGTCTAATCTTAATGACTTTTAACTCTTGATCTATGTTGTACTCCTTACTTATATGTTGTTCATCTTAATCCATGTGGAATCTTCATTTACAAATTATGAATTTTTGTGATCATGTGAAGTATCTTGATTGTGAAAATAATTATATTTGTTCATGGGTTATATGACCCCACATGATAATTGTTGGATGTTCTCATCCATCATATTTTGATTTAGACTGCTTAATATTTTTTTATGCATCACGTGGTGACTACGAGTATAATGTGACATGCGTTATTTTATGTGGATGTGTAAATTCCCACACTTGATAATGCAGACGCGATAATTCCTACAAGTGATATTATTAGAGCAAATATGTATCTTATCCTGCTCAGAGCAGATGTGTATATGTTCCTGATCATCCCATATTTATGGTAGATGTGTTATTTCCTACCAACTTGTTTATATTGTTCTTGTCACATGTAAAACAAATGGATGCCTTTCTCTTTTTTATCATTTTATTGAATTCATATTCTTTTATTCCTAGTTGGGTAGTCCTTTTCTTTTATATGGGAAGCCTTGTTTATTTGACATCCTTTATTCCTTATATTTCTCAATCCTGATTTAATTTTATAATACCAACATTTATGATGATTCATCTACTTTTCTCCTCTTGCTGGGGTACACTTCCAACCCCATGTGTAGTTAGCCAAGTTGGACTAGGAATCATCAAGAGTATCTAATCCTTTTGGATATAGTTTTGAGGTAGTTAGATGATCCTCTATTGATCCTTTACTATAGATAGTTTTCATATGTATCACCCTACATGGTGAAGTATAGTGGTCATATCAAGTTTTTTAATAGTTAGATGTTTTGTGTTTCATTGCTACATTTGGTATCATGATACATACATTTTGAATAAATTAGTTATTATCCCTTTTACAAAAAATTATACTGGTGTTTGATATATGGGATGTTTCCTATTTATTTGATTTAGTAAGAGAGTGGATCCCCTCTCGAGTCCCACCCCTTACACTACTATTCATTTATTTCCACTTAAGGGTGAGGTAACACCTCAGACCCTTCATTATATCATTAAACTCAACTTAGGGTATTCATTTACATATTTCAATTTCCAAGCATAACATGTGTCTACCTCAACCTCTCCCACTCATAACAAGATGAAATAAATATTTGGTTGCAGCCCAAAAACAAAGTTTAACCCATTCAAGAGTAGAGACAAGATATCCACACATTATCTCAAAATTTTTCATTTTAGATTGAATCATTCTCAACATGACCCTAAGCCATACATACTTTTGATTCCACAATATTCTTATATTTCATGAAGTCAATTTTCTTTTTACTCTTAAGTTTGAGCACAACTCCTCATAAGATTTCATTATTACATGATTTCTCATATCTTTTATTTTTACACCTCATGTCTCATTAGACTTAGTCATTTCCTCAAGGTCTCTAGGGGTACATGTACTTTTTGGGCGATCTCATTCTTATGCATCCAGGGAGTGGTTCTCACATTGACCCCTTGGGCCTCACGAACTCATGAAGGTGGTCAATCTCTAGATTCATGAGCCTCAAGCAAACATAGTTGTTATCTCTCAACCATATGGTCTTATGCATTCACGACACAATCACCTCCTAATCTCATCGGTCTTATGTACCTTTAATCATCCCTACTCAACCTTAGGATTAACTTAGGGATCTACCCTACTTAGGGTATTAAGATAGCACCAAAAAAATAATTTTTTAGCCCATTTTCTCATGCAATTCTTTATCCTAGTTTTCCTTCATCTCTCTTAGGGTACACATTTTTCACTTTATTCCCCTACATTGGGCTCATTGAAACCTTCCATTCCTGGGCCTGGTCTTTCATAGCGGTCTTCCTTTCCCAAGTTGACTTATTAGTGACCTTCCTTTCTCAGCTTGGTCACTAATCATTGCAATGTTTTCCTATCATATTGGCCTTTCTATCTCGGCTTGGACTATTAGTGACCTTCCTATCCAAGCTTGATCACTAGTTATTGCAATGACTTCCTCTTGTATTGACTTTCATTTCCTGACTTTGCCTATTGGTGATCTTCCTATCCTGGCTTAATCACTAGGCATGTTAATGACTTTTTTTTATATCACCCTTCCTATCCCGACTTGATCACCAATCATTACACTGACTTTCTTTTTCATATCAGCCTTCCTATCCCAGCTTGGCCTCGATTTTTAGCATCCCCCAATTAAGGAAAGACCCAAAAAGTTGAGAGCCATTACCTAAAATTTCCAAGGATCCATATTCAACCAAATAACAAACAATATAAAATAATTTCCATTAATTTAAATATTATTTACAAAATGCTCCTCTAAGGAGTTACCCGAATGTCTATCGTCATAATTGTACATATGAGAAGAAATAACCATCTAGTCCTACTTACAAGTTAGCTTTAATGTCTTTAGGTAATTTCATATGTCCATCTTATCTTGATATCTTCGAATTTAGCATGTACCTAAGACACCATGAAACAAAAACATGACTCTATATTGCTATGTTGCGTAAGTGGGGTGCAGGAAAAAGTGTGCAAGTACGTAACAACATATATTCAATCAATTACTTGCAAATAAGAACTATCATTATCTTCAGATAATCTTCCTTTTTGTGATACTCATAGTGGCATTATAATTAAATAGAATGTAAATAAAAATCAATAGTTTATTTCAGTAATCCTTGAGAAAACCTTGGGCAAACACTGCAAAACTATATTGCAGGTAGTCATAAGCGTAGCCAAGTTCCTTTCGTAGAACCATGCAGTTTATCATGAAGAATATACTTCAAGTATGTTCAACCAATCCAATCAACAAATCCAATCAATCATAATTTAATCCACATGTATGTAAATCCTAAAGTGTCACCATCACATTAAACAAATTAAACCCTACTCAGGTCCTAATCTAGGGTTTAGGGTTTGGGTAGGGAAAAGGCCCTTGCCCTCTCCATCCACCTTAATGTAACGATCTCACTTTTTTGCATCCCCCAATTAAGGAAAGACCCACAAAGTTGAGATCCATTAGCTAAAATTTCCCAAGAGCCAAATTTAACCAAATAACAAATAGTAGCAAATAAATTCCATTAATTCATATGATGCTTACAAACTACTCTTCTAAAGAGTTACATGGATTTCTATCATCAAAATTGTACATATGAGAAGAATTATCTATCTAACCCTATTTACAAGTTAGCTTTAATGTCTTCAGGTAATTTCATATGTCCATCATATCTTGATATCTTCATATTTAGCATGTGCCTAAAATGTCATGAAACAAAAATGCGGCTCAATACATTGATATACTGTGTATGTGGGGTGCATGAAAAAGTGTGCAAGTATTATAACAACATATAATCAATCAATTACTTGCAAATAAGAACTAGAATTTTCTTCATATAGTCTTTCTTTGTGTGATACTCATAGTGGCATTATAATTGAAAAAAATGTAAATAAGCACACAAAAATGTATTCAGTCAATCTTTGAAAAAACCTTAGAAAACACTGACAAACTATATTGTGGGTAGTCATGAGCGTAACCACATACCTCAATGTAGAATCATGTAGATTATTGAATAATACTTTAAGCAAATCATCCAATCATGCAAGCAAAGAGGAATCCAATCATTTAAATCTGCACGTATGTATATCTTAAAGTGTCATCATCATATTATTCATGGTAAACCCTACTCAAGTTCTAATCTAGGATTTAGGGTGGTCCTACATTTTTGATAAGGAATAATGGTATCAAAACCTAATTCCATCACACCATATTTTAGGTTATTAATCCACATTATACACTAGGTGAAACCCTCATTATCAATTTTGGCCTTTTAGACTCTACCGTGCAACTATGCCTGATTATGTATCCTAATTTCCATATTTGTGACTCAGAACCTTTAATCATGTTCAATATAATCCAAAAAATATTTAAGACTTTGATTCTCATCAAGTTAAACACATTTAGGATATTATTAACCTTTTAATTCAGATTATAGAAAATTACATCATTGGTGTTAATTACACATGATGATGATTATGAGTCTATACATCCTAATTATTCATTTTCCTTATCATTATCATCCTAGATATCATAATAGTTGACTATATCAGATTATAACTCAAGAGCAATGTATTTAATGCACACCACACTTTAACTATAAATTTTAGGGTTTTGATGTGTAAAACACTACTCAATTAGGTATTAGTCCTACATTTGGAATATGAAACATAATTAGGACTCAATTATATTTTATTCACACTCCTCATAGTTTTCAAATAAATTTTCATATATTTCTTGTCTTGATCCTAGTTACCAATTAGTTACATTATTTACAAATTAAGTATATTTCATCCAATCAAAAGAGGACACGTCAACGAAAACCAACTTTTCTATTATTACTCAAGCCAACAAGATTTTTGGAGGAAAGGACTGTCATGCCCCTACATCTCAGGTATGCATGATGGGGCGGCTTGTTCTTTTGACTCTAACTCGCCTCCTACCTCGTGATGAGGGCTGGACTGCCACCCTAGGCGAGGAAAATGTGGGCTTGTCTCCATGGATACCTAGGTCACAAAGCCCTAAAGGGGGCTAGAAGGCCTTGCCTATCCCCGCTGGTCTCCCCGTAGGTTCTTCTTGCGGGTGGAGATGGCAGGAGATAGGAGAAAACCAAGGATTTTGTAGCAATGTGTTGCAACAATTTAGAAGATCGAGGACGAGGGTCATGATCCTTACCTAGGTACCAAGTTGCGACGAGTTAGATACATTGGATCTCCAATACTTCCTCTGCCTTCAGACCATGCTCCAAAGCCAACTGAGGGTTTTCCACACTTGTTTCACTGTGAAGGTAATGAAGCAACACCATTTGTGTTCTCCACATATCCCCAACGTTCTGGACGACGTGGAAGGGTCGACATGGTCTAGGTCTTCTTCCAACTAAGGACTCTTCATACTTATATAGGGTTAAGGTAGGGAGGAGAGATCCGTGAGGATTAGGGTTCTCAGTTTGTGTGGATTGAAGGAAAGAAAGGACTTTCCCAAAGATAAATTTTCTTTTAATATAAACCTCAGATTCAAAAAATAATTATATCTCTCTACCAATAACTGACTTTACTATCAACTTTTAGTTAAACCTTCCTTTTGATCTTATAATCAATAAGGCGAGCTATTGGATCCAACAATTGCTTTATATTCACCAAACTTGCCTTATTAGTAAATTTTAAATAATTACATATTTAATTTCCTAGATCACAAGACATCTTGGAATGTTTTGGTTTTTCTTCCATAGTCTTAAATTTGGATTATGTTTCATCTAAAAATTACATTGGGTAATTATTATGGCGTGGGATACCCCTTTCTCTAATTTTTAGCATAGGGACCTATACGTGAACTTTTGATATAGGAACCTAATAAATCCTATCTCTCTCCTCTTTACTCCAATTGGTCCCAAAGTTTAAAGTAAACCTTTTAGTAACTAAATCTCATTTTGGTCAAGGTTTGGTGGTGCAATATGAAAGTTAAAAGTACTTTTCCTGCCTCTTAAGCAATTGCTTTATTTGAATTATTTACAGCAACAAATAATCCTTTTTCTTATTTAAACTTGGCAAACCGTTCCCAATTTAGCATATTCTTTCTTTGGGTGCAAGTTAGGATAGAAATATCCTTATTAGTTATATTCAACATTTCCAAACAATTCCTTATTTAATTATGCATTGTCCATTATTTTTAAAAATTACATAATTATTAAATTTCCCATTCTTTTTTAAGTCAACGGATTATTGAAAATATGAAATACACAAAATTGCTTTCATAATGGACAATTTACATTTTCAAACCAAAACTTTCAAAAAAGACATAGAAAAGAAATACCAATCTTCCTAATATATTGTTTTCACATTTAAATGTATGTATAAATACATGCAAAATTCTAGATTATAATATTCATATGTTTTCTCATATTCCAATTGACCTTTACATCCTCTCAGATAGATTTTGGGGACCAGGGTACACCCATAGTTTTCTACCAAATCTTTTTGAGCTTCAAATTTGTTCACATATCATGATTTGATTTTTTAATCACTTTAACTGAAATTTTTCTTGATTTACTCATGTCAAGCATATTGGGTGATCTTAAGAATGAATTTGAAAAGCTTTCCCCTTTCAATATGATGTTTTGAAGTATGGTTGGTGTACTCGATCATGATGAGGGATCAACCTTTGAGATTAGCAAACAATCATGTTTAATTGTGGGTGTCAATTGTGACACTAGATGTAGGGTAATGTTTGGGCACAATTATACCCATCAAGGAATAACATTGATGCATGAATCCATATATTGCTCATATTAGAAAAGTTTTGGACTATGTGCTCATCAAAACAAGGTTTGAATTATATTATGCTTTCTTGTTGTAAGGATTTGTTGGTTCCACACAATTTCTAACCTGAGCAAGGCTTGAAGAAAATTACTTATAGAATAAGTCTTTTAAATCAAGATTCTAATCTTAATGGTGCTTGTCAAAGGTGAAAATCAAATCCGAGCGGGGAAAAATGGAGATTTTGGGTGCATATCATGGATTTTTAGGGCCAGATGAACATAAATTATTTTGAACATAGAATGTTGAATAATATGGGTTTTGGGCCCAATAGTCTAGCCCTACTGGGAGTTCGCATTTGGAGCATGTGGCCATCTTATTGATATGACTAGAGATCCGTATATGAGCGGGGCATGCATCTAGCTTGTACCCTCCTATGTGGAACCAATAGGATTTGGGGAAAGAGAGTGGAAAACCACCAAAAACCTCGAGAAATCAACCGTCAAAGGTGATTCCTAACAAGTGCATATTGTACCTAGGTTGTCTTGATAAATGTGCCTTCAGGCGTAGTAGCTGCCTCACATCTCACATGATACCTCAGGTGTTTCCAAAGATACTTGTATATTAAGAAAGAGAATAAGCTTATATGTTTTGATTCGATCTTGGAACTTAATCCAACTTTTAGTCATATATCTCTTTCCTAGTTGATGAGATGGTCTTTACTTCGACATATGGTTTAACCATTCATTTTGGGAGTGACGTCCGACATGTTGTGAAAGTTGGACACCTTCATCATTGTTGATTTGAGGTAGGGGCATGGCTGCACTAGAAGTAGGATATGATGGAGGAGATAGAGGGTGCCAAGCTAGTATCAATGTGCATGGACTATTTGACCTACCCTATGTCTTGGCAGATATTAAGCAATTGAGCACAACAATGTAGCTTGAGGAACTGAGGTCCATGACTTTAGGTTTGGTCAGACCTACCTGACATCAACATTGGTGGAGATGGAATCTAAAAAATGACTGTCATTATACTAATGGTTTTTACAACATGCTTGGGATTCTTGACTACATATCTCAACTTTCTAGTTTGTCTTGAAGAAAGCTATAGTGTTATGGTACACCATGAAAGATATGTGATTCCTTCAAGTCATAGAAGCATCCAACTAGCTATGGAGGCCATCCTCAGATGAGAATGCATCCTCTCCTTGGTCTTGTTAGATTTATTTCAGTGCCTAATGAATGCCAACCATAATCAGAACATGATAGACGAACATGTCTGCATATTCAAATATACTTGGCTATGCATCTCAGTTGTGCATAGTTAACACCACTTTTTGGGAAAAACATGAATGTGGTATATTTATACCACAATTACATTAAGATTATGGGGACTAGACTTACTTAAGATTGATGTTATCTATCGTGGTGGCTAGCAAGTTTTACTAATCAAGCATCCATTGGCATTGAGTGATATTAGGAGGGAATGTTTGGTTCGTTGCATTAGTGATGGAAGGGTATTACAAACTCATTTTGTTTCTTGTGTATATGGCCAATTGCCAATTGTGTTTCTGTGGTTGTTTGGGAGAAACTAGATAGATTACAACATATTGGATTAGCTCACTTTGAGATGGTGAGAAGACATGCCTAGAAATCATGTGATACTAAAGGTGAAAGGCTATATACAAGGTATGACGTCAAGGACAAGTGTGAGATGTGTCGATCAAGGTGGCCATATCTAGAGGTTATTTTACATATGAGGGAAAGTTGAAGGAATGAGTGGACCCATTGTTTTATTTTTACTATCTAGGATTTTGGTTTTATTTTGTTATCTTCTTGTGTTTTCTACTTTTTTTATCATGGAGTTTCATTCAAAATGTAATGAAATAAAATGATATCTTTTGCATTTAGTACACCCCTTGTTTGTGACATGCTTGACTTGCAATCCATAATTCTATTCCATTCATGGGGCTTAGAACTCCAAATTAAGGTACTAATAGACTCTTTACCAATCAAGGAAACCCATAAGTGCACGGTATGGGAGGTTGATGTGGTTGAAGATATTGAATTTGGGTGGATGTATTTTTCTTGTTTTCCTCTACTAAAACAACAACAATGTATTTGTTACATAGTATGGGAGTAGACAAGGGTCACACATCATTTATTCCCCAATATTACCAAAGGATGAGGGTTCACTTATGGGAATAGATAATGGCTTGGTGCCCCGTTGACTCTAGATTTTTTTTGTTACATGTTTAGACCATGTGACAATCTCTTTTTAGGTGACACTGAATCACATGTACTTGTGGTAGTTTTTGTATCAGTACTAGTTGAGGACTTTGACATTGGTACTTATGACCTTAGGAAGGAGTTTGGTTCCTTATTAGTTGTGGTGTTGTATACCTTTTTTTAAATTGTCACCTTCTTGGGTGTGGTTTCACGAGCACATACATGGGAAAAGTTGTTCTTATAGAATTTGTATGGGGCCTAAGTTTTAGCATGCATGATGCAAAGGGATTTCCTAAATCTAAACTTCATGTGGTTGGAACTATGGATTCTGGATACATTCATCTTATCAACACAATTGTGAAGAATATTGGTTGTATTACCCCATATTCCCTTCTCACTTGTTGGGTGGTGGATGAGGTGGTAGGTTGACCTTGCTTAGATGAAGAATATTTTTATCGATAAATATCTCCTCTATGGGAGTCCCCTAAGCAGATGGGGTCATCAACGCCCCTATGAATGGCAGTGAATATATCACATTTATCAGAATGCCCATTGGGGTGAATATTTGTTAAATAGAATAGTTGTATAATCCTATTGGGTAACATGGATTATAAGTAAATTAATTGACGAGATTACTTCTAAACAAATTCTGATTTGTGAAATTATGAGGGTGGGGGTGACTATAATGGGATGTTTGGTATCAACCTCAAAGTTTTGGTTAATTAACCCTCATCTTATATGGTAGTCCATGATCATCATTGTCTTAGTTAAGAAGGGGTTTGATACATTTGTATGTAATACATTCTTGTGTATCTGTTCTCTCATTAGTATCTATATGTTTTGACATTGCTAAATTGGTTGGAATAAAAAAGATGTCACTTTCCTTATCTTGCAATAGGCATGACTTTGTTGATGTGAACTTTGTGTATGATGTACGATGCTTTCCATTTTGGATTGAGCTTAACTTGGTGTCTAGGTTGAGGTACACACATAACATAAGGTCACCTTTTCGAAATTGGTCTGGATGCTCTTTCTTGGTAAGAGATTGAGCCATTTGGGATTGGTAGTATTGCTCATGGTGTAGAGAAGGGAGCCATCATTCTTCCAATATAGTGAGCACGTACATGAAATATTGTACCCAAGATGCATCAGGGATGCCTACTTCTTGAAGTATGGTTAAGTAAGGGACCTAAATTTCTATTGATAAACATGATTTGGTCACCTAATTGTGGGAGTAAAACATTTCATCTTGTTGATATGCAAATAGATTTATGGTATTCCCAAAACCCCATGGATAGTTTTCCATTACAGCCTCGTATGAATTTTATCATGTTATTGAGTATCTTAATGTGACTCGTATTTGCTACTTTGACTTCTCCATTCATCTGAGATCAATAAAGAGAAGTCTTGTGGTGCTTGACACTAAAAGAATCAAGGTATGTTCTACTAGTTTTTTGATGAAAATGGTGCCATTATCAGATATGATGTTTCTAAAAATACCATAATGAGTAATAATATTGTTGTGAAAGAACATGATGACATGTAATGTGGAGGAGATAGAGTACGAGACTGCTTCGACCCTCCTAGTGAAGTAGTCAATGGAAACTAGTACAAAATAAAAGACACCTTGGATGGTATTTTTGATCATGTTAAATTTCCATACCGCAAATGGTTGTGAATGGAAATATTGTATATATGAGTTAAAATATGGATGTGGTGAACATGCAACTAGAAAATTCTGGATTTGTGGATGCAATATGTTCAAACTGATTCTATCATGCTCTAGATATATACAAGGAAATGAATACAATCGACGAGAGTGAAAAAACCCATGTGACTACCACAAATTCCTTCATGGAAGTCTTAGATGATGTTTTTGGCTTCTAGATCATTCAAGAAACACAAGAGTGTCTGAATTGGCAGATTATCAATATATCATACTAACTCCGAAGACTTAGTTGACTACCAAGAATCATACTATTTTTTGACCGTACCTAGAGTTACCTTCGGGGAAGGGGTGCCCTCTAAGGAATCTCTTGATGTCATGGAACCATGATTCCTCATTGAAAAAGTGGCTACCTTTAATTTGCATGTAGTAAGCCAGTCAAGGTAGCATTTTGACTGTGACCATGAAGTTGTTTGTATCCTAAATTTCAATCTAGTAGGATTGAGTTTTCAAGGCATCGACATACATGTTTTTGTCTCTTTTGAGTGGGTGAATTTGATGTCGTAAAATTTCATACACAATTTTGAGAGAAACTTTGGTTACCATACAAGATGACCCCTTTTTATCTTCCACTCACAATTGAATTATGCCACGATGAATAGGGATTCTCTGACGATGTCAAGTTCTCAAGTGCCTATCCTTTTGGTTGTTTGTAGGCCCATGATACAATCTTTGTACTTGGTGACATTGTTGATGATGTTGAACTGTGGTTGTTAAGAGATAGGGATGTATTCTCTTAATGGGTTGACAAGAACCAACTCTACATTGTTGCCATGATAATTTGAGACTCCATCAAAGAACATGGTCCATCTGTCATCAAGACCGAATGCAATGTCTACTAATATGTTGATTATTTTGATGTCAGGATTGGGGAATTAAAATCCTAGTATGCTTGAGTTGCCATGGGATATTCTACAAGTTGATATACAGTTACTAAGATTTGAAATCCTTCATGGGGATATATGTGATGTCAAATTTAGAGAGTAGAACCTACCATTTGGTCAATCTTCCAATCATGGACAGATGAACAAATTGATGACATAGTAGATTATTGTATGTTATCATGAGTATTAGAAGAGATATTAAGTGATGTCACATACTTTTTTGTAGCATGAACCAAAGTGACGTAGTATTTATTGACCATGGTGTATATTCCTTCTATTTTTGTGAACTTCTTGGGTACATAATAGACTGTGTGCTTTCCATTTTTGACTTTCTGCATGAAGACTCCCATCGATTATTTTGTGAATGAATGCCTTAAGATCAATACCTAACCTTGCACCTATGGTCTAAGCATATGTGGGTTGGGTAAGTATTGCTTTAACTAGTCAAACACAAGTTGACATTGATCGTTCCTACTATTATCAAAATTCTTGTAGAATAGCTTAAGGTCAAAAACTAGTGTCATCTTTATGATGAGCTGATTGATGTATTGGATTCTTATGAGAAGGTCTCTCAACTCTTTCTTTGTACATTATCAAATGTGACCTTCAATAAGGATTGCCTTAAAGATGATGTTCAAATGCATTATATCACATGGGGATTGATTCTGAGTGATGTAGATGGGATTTGTCCCTCCTATATGAGTTTGATATCCTGGCCATTTGATAAATGAGACTGAGAAAAGCATGGCCATGCGCATGTGAGTCAATATATGATATTGAGTTTACATATATCTCAGACAGTCTGCTCTAGTTTAAGGAACATGGATTGAACATTGAAGAGGATGATGATCCATGCCTCAAGTCCAATCTAGATATTAGAGATAAAGGAACTATAAAATCACTGTAACACCAATCACAGATTGTAGGTTGAAGTTGTTCTCCAACTTTCCAAATTACTTGGGTAGCAATGATGTCTTGATAGATACCAATCATTGATTGTGATGTCATACATTAGTTATGGACATTCATTGCCAAAGTAACTTGGAAACTATAGGGTCACACACATAGGAGTGCACTTGGAATAGGAGTTTATTCATAAATGATGTTTAACATTAATTAATAAAGCATTAGGTATTCAATTTAAATGAAAATTGGCAATCTGCAACCTCAAATGACCGGTTCATCAAGTGAACTGATCGACTCAGGTTGTGAATCAGACATTTGGTTGATCAATTTGATTGGATCAAGGATTGATTCTGACATCATGTTGTCCATTAATCGAATATTAATTGACAAAACAATTGTGAATAGGAAATGTAGTGAAATGATTTATTCAAGTGTTGAACCAATCGCCTCATGTGTGAAATGGTCGGTTCAACATTTGCAGGTTCTAGAAAGTTCATAAAATCATGTCTCTTCGACTCTCAGTCCAACTAGAAACCCTAACCCTCCTATAAATAGAGGGGTATTGGGTGCTTCCCAAAAACAATAATAAGCTTTGAAAATTGTTGTCTTCTTTGATTGTGGTAACCAAGAGTGCTTGAGCAAGTTCTACTAGTCAAAGGGAGGAATAAAAAGGGAGATACAACTATGGAAGAGCAAGTCAGTGCTAGCACTTTGACTAGAAGGGACAACTCCTTCCTATCTATTCATCTATAAAGACAAGAGTGTTTGGTGCTCCTCGTGGATTACTGATTCAACCCTATTTTAGGGCTTCATCTTGTGGCATTTTGCATTTCAATCACATCTATACCTATTAGATTACATGTTTATTTCCCTTAATATGCATATTTGTGTAAAATGCACTTATGGACATTATTTGCATGTTTTTCAGGTACTTGGACCACACTTGGATGGACGAGAGAGATGGAGGGGCCCAAAGAAGGCCCTAGGGCTCCCCCAACCTACCCCTAGTGGCCAAGAGTCAAGCTTAAGCAAAGAAGTCCATGGATAATGAAGTTGGAAGCTCAAAGTGCAAGTAAAGCCCCCAACACGGTCGTGGTAACACAGAACGGTCGTGCTGCAAAATGAAGAAATCACAGGAAAAATCTCAATTTTGAAGCAGCTGCAGAGCATACTCTACCACGACCGTGCCACGCAGCATGGCCGTGCCACGCAGCATGGCCGTGCTGCGACCACCCACCACGGTCGTGCCACGCAACATGGCCGTGCTACCATCACCCACCACGGTCGTGCCACACAGCACGACCGTGCTACCATCACGCATCACGGCCGTGCCATGCAGCATGGCCGTGCTACCATCTCCCACCATGGCCGTGCTACCAGATCCCACCACGACCGTGCTACGCAGCACGACCATGCTACGCAGCACGGTCGTGCTACCCTCAGCCCACCACGGCCGTGGCCTTTTCAGCCCAAATTTGACCACCAACTTGACATTTATCCATTTTAATTCCCACGGTCGTGCTACCCTCAACCCTACCCACCACGACCGTGGTGACCCACCACGGCCGTGCTACTCACAAAACTCACCTAGTTTTCACTGTTTTGCCCATTTTGCCCCTACTTGACCTAGTGCTTCCTCCCCACACCTATATATACCTAGGTGGTGGATGGGGCACAAGGCTAGCTACCTTCTACCCCTTCCTATCTCCCAAAATCGCCACCCACTCCATTCCACTCCATATCCACCTCAAATCCACTCCATTTCACCATTTCCACAACATAACCCCCCATATCTAAGCCTTCCATCCACTTCCTTTCATCATTCCACATCATTTCATCCTTATAGGAGGGAGGAGGACGTCCTGCACTGGAGAGGAGTATTGCTTCATCTACACCAAGATCCATGGCTTCTTCTACCTCTTTCTTCTCTCTTTTTGTATTTTCCATTTGTATGAGTAGCTAGGCCCCTTGGGTGGGCTATTTGGGGGAAATTATGTTACTTTGATACCATGTTGGAGGAAAATGACATGTAAACATTTTAATTCCATTTGTTAATGATTATATTCTATTTGCATCTCATTATCCATGGATTGCTTGTTGGTTTGTGTGTGGAATCACCTAGGAATTTAGGCAAATTACTTATATGTGTGAATATTGGGATTTGCCCCTAGGTCCAATTCTTGGATCCCTAGGTTGCCTCCAATCTTCCTACATCCTAATCAATCTCCCTAAACCTAAGTGAGAGATCTAAGTATCTAGATTAGGTAATTCTAGTACAATTAGCATGGAGCCTTCTCAAGGCTAGAATGTGGGGGAATTGGGGTCCAAAACCCTAATCTCACCTCCCCATTACTAGCCTCAACCCCTAATTGCCCTAGGAATGCCTAATCTAGAAACCTAAACTTGATTAGACTCTAATTGAATTGTACCTAATCCCTAATCCAATTGAGCCCCGTAAGGGTATTAGGGACTAGTTCCCCTATACACAACCTAGCTTATCCATGGCCAATTACTAGATTAGGTTAATTCATTAGACTCTAACTTGTTGTTTGGTTTGGATAATCTAAATAGAATAATAATGTTCATATGTCACCCCCCAACTTAAGTGATAATTTCATACCCCTAAATGGCCCACACATCTCTTTACTGCTTGAAACCTTAGTTTTGTGCTTGCTTAGCTTAATTAGCTCTTGCCTTACTTAGTTAGCTTCTTGCTTTGTTATTGCCTTGTTCATGCTAGTGTAGCTCTTTAATTGCTCTTTTACTTCTCTCTTGCTTGCCTTAGTGTAGTTTGCCTTTTCATACCAAGCTTAGTCCTTTCTTTCCTGCTTAGTCTAATCTAATCTAGGGTTAACATAGATTTCATTCTCACCTTTAATTCCTCGTTTGTTCATAGTAGTTTAACAATCAAATCACATTTAAACCCTTAACCCAAGTCTCTGCAGTAGGAACCCAGCAAAACTGAACCTAGATCTAGTGCCCCCTCTTTTCCCTGTGGATCAACCCTATACTTTCTACCTTCCCATACTACGACACGACCCCGTGCGCTTGCAGGTGTAGTTGTTTTAGTAGACGTAGGTGTGTTAGTTTAGGTCTTATAAATTTTGAAAGAAAAAACCTCTCACCGTGTGCCTCCGTCCGCGGGGTTGCATCTAGTCGAGTCAAACTGGCTAGTGTGTGTACCTCTAGCGGAATCACACCAAGCTTTCTGGCGCAGTTGCCAGGGACTAGAGGTGCTCGACCTAGCTAGTTAGTTTTGCTTTGACTTTTCCTACTGCCCTCATCATTTCTATTCTTTATTCATTTTTCTTTGCATTCTTTGTGTATATTGGTTTACTAACTTGCTTTCTTTTGTTTGGTTGTGCTTTGTGCATGTGACAAGCCATTCGGGAGGAAACAAGATGGGAGACCAAAATGCACCTCACAAGCCGCTTCAAGACTACTTCATGACTAGCAACTACAAATCACCAATTGCTAGCAGGGTTGATCAAATGCCAGGGGAGCAATTCTCTATTCCTCCAGGTCTTCTTGGGCTCCTTCCCATCTTCTACGGCTCAGAGAGTGAGAACCCCTACAAGCACTTGGACTCCTTTCTTGAAGTATGCTCCACCTTCAGGACGTTGACGGCTAGTGATGATACAATTCAGTTGACCTTGTTCTCTTTCTCCCTCAAAGATAGAGCTAAATATTGGTATGACTCAAGAAGGGACATCATGAGTTGGGAAACAATGAAGAATGCTTTCTTGAAACAATTCTACTCTATAGCACGGTTGACACAAATTCGGCATTCCGTAACAAGTTTTAGCCAAATGGGCAATGAGCAGTTTCATAATGCATGGGAGAGATTTGCACCATGAGATCCCTTTGTGGCATCTAGTTCAATCATTCTACTCTGGTTTGTCTCTAAAGGACCAAGACACAATGGACTCTTCTTGTGGAGGTGTTTTCATGGCTAGGCCACCTGAGGAGATATGACCTTTGTTTGAGCAGTTGGCTAAAGGATCAAGAATTTGATCTTCTAGCATGATGAGTGAAAGAGGGTATGCCTTTGGTGTGACACCCCCTACTCATGATGACTCAAGCCCGCAAGTGATGAAGATTCTTGGTGACATGGTGAGCCTAATGAAGAACTAGGTGACCAATGCTCCTTGCCACCCGGTCAATTCTATTGAGTTCTATGGGGAAGAAAAGAAGACACCTCACTCCTATAGCTACCAGGAACCACAAAGTCCCACATACAGCTCAAGGTTTGAGGAAGAGGTTCTTTCTAGATTGAAAGTGTTTGGTGATGTTCAAAGAGATGTTGCAAGGTTAGAAGAGAGAATAGACCAGATATCTTCCATAATTTTTCTCCAAGAAGAAAAATTGTCTTCAAGACCCATCGTGAGCCACCATGAAGCAAGTGGACCCGTGCCCTCTTCACAAGTTTTCTACAGTCCACCCCCATGCAAGTGCATCCCATTCACTCCTTCCAAGGCTATCCCTAGCCTTACACTCCTCCAACACCTCAATTTTCCCAAAACTTCACTTTCCAACCCCAATTCTCTCCTCCCCCTCAATTCTCTTCTCCACCTCAATTTCAACCCCAAGTGTCACCCCCACCTCCTCCACAGCCACAACATGCTCCCTCTCCCCATCATGAGCAAGGTAGTGCTGTGATAGTTGTAAGGAGTGGGAAAACACTTGAGCGGCCTGCAAGTCAAAGAAAGAGTGACCAAGCAAAGAAGAAGCAGTCAAGTGGTGATGTTGTGATTGAGATTGCCAAAGATGACCATTTGCCACCCCATGTTGATATTGGGGGTCCTAGTGCTCCACCTCATGCTACACCACAGGAAGATCGTGCTGAGTCAAGTGGGCCAATAGCTAGTGAGCCACCATTTCCTGAAGCACTAGATGAGCCCTCAACAGTGAAAAGAAGACAAAAGTACAATATGGACATTCTTGAGGTCTTTCGACAAGTGAAGGTCAACATTCCTCTCTTGGCTAAAATCAAGAAAATTCCATCATATTCCAAGTGTCTCAAAGACCTATGCACTGTGAAAAGAAGGTCAATGGGGAGGATTCCAAAGAAGGTGAGATTGACTGAACAAGTGAGCTCCATCATACAACACTCACTTCCCGTGAAGAGAAAGGACCCAGGAGCCCCACTCATACCTAGTTACATAGGGGGACATCACATAGACATGTCCTTACTTGATTTGGGATCTAGTGTGAATTTGATGCCATATCATGTCTATGTTGAGCTGGGCTTAGGCAAGTTGAAGCCGGCACATTGCACTCTCCAGTTGGCGGATAGATCCATAAAAGTGCCTAGAGGTAGAGTGGATGATGTCTTGGTGATGATAGACAAAGAAAAAGGCACGATGTTCCCGACGAATTTCATTGTACTTGATATGGAGTCGGAGGATAGGAAGATTCCCATCATCTTGGGGAGGCCGTTCTTATCTACAGCTGATGCCGACATTCATGTATGCACTGGCACTATGACAGTCTCATTTATGGACATGGAGATCAACATCAACATGTACAAGACCCCAACTCGGCGAGTCTGAGATAGGGATATTGGACATGATCACTTCACAAGTCCAAATGGGAATTTGAGAGGACACCAAGGTGAAGAAATTGGTGATGATGATTGTGATGAAAGTGATGAGGAACCAAGGTTGAGTGCAAATGAAGAATGCATGTTTTGCAAGAATGGACACTTGAGAATTCCAAACGGCTGAATTTTGAAGAAAGAACAACAAGCCCAGCTGAAGGCATGAAACTTAGCACTTGTGGGAGGCAACCCTCCTAGGTTTGGGATTTTTTCACCCAAACTTCAATTTTTGATACTTTTGCTTTGCTTTTACACTTTCCAAGAAAACACACACACACACACTTTATGCTTGATGGTTTTTTCTGTTTATGTCATTTTAGGACAACTACATTGGAAGGAGAGTGATGCATGGATGATATTGACAAGGAGGAGAACAAAAATGAAGAGAAAATTGCAAATCAATAGAGACGCTACGGAAATGATATCAGCACGGCCGTGCCACACAACACGGCCGTGTTTCATGCATTCCAAAATGGGCGCGGTGCACACCAAGACCATGGAGGCTATCCCCTGCTCAATGGACACATTGGGATCTCTCTCCCCTCTTGGAATTTATCTACCATGACTCCATGTCCTCTACCCTACCATTCTGAGCTACTATTTCATGTTGAGGACGACATGGTTTAAAAGTTTGGGCTGGTAGGGATGTAAGCCCCAGCTTACCCCACTTTCTTCTATGTTCCTTGTTCTAAATGTTTGCTCAAGATGACTGAACAGTATAACCATCTCTCATATTTGTGTATCCATACTTTGTGTGCTTGTTTTGCATACTTGCATGCCATGTAGTTTGCTTCCTTGATATTTTTGCGTAATTTTCAAAAATGTTGCTATTTTTTCCATGCATTGCATATCATGTAGATTTTTGGTAATTTTTTCATCTTTTGGCTAGGATTTGCTTGTTTGCTACTTTAAGTTTAATAATATAGGTTTAGACGTGATTGGAGGCAACTTAGCACCATTTTGGCCAATTTTGCCCAAGTTTGAGATTTCTTGTCTAAAAAGTGTGTTTTGACCCAATCTCTACTGTTTTGAGTAAAAATGATGACCTTTGACTAGTGTAAGTGAAATGTCATGCTTTATTGCTAAGTGGTATCAATGTTTGACTTTTTACATGTGCATCACCTCTCTCATGATTGTGATAGATTTGGCTGAATTGTGAACTTGAGCAAGCTTTGAACACTTAGTGTTTGTGGAATCACTTGTTTGATATATCAATTTCATCTTGTTCATTCATGTGGTGTGTATCTAGGATGAAAAGTATTGGATTAACTTTCATGCATGATGTCTTATGTGGAAAATCATACCAATGACCCCTCTTTGACCTGACTATTCTTCCACCATCTTCATACCCCTCCGCCTCATAAAAAGATGCCCTAGTGCACATAATCAGCCTTGGCCACCTCCAAAAGTTTGGGGTGGCCATATCTTTATCTCCCCGCTTCACTCTATCCACCATATGTCCTATCTACACCAAGGGAAAGAAAGAAAAGAAAAGAAAAGAAAAAGAAAAGCAAAGACAAAATAAAAGGATGCTCCTGTTTAAGAGCATTCAAATAAAGAAAAGATGAGTGTGTAAACACTCCAAAAATCTTACCGCAACCCTTTCTTCCAATTTCATACCCATTGAGCTAGGAAACATCAAACTTAGCTCATTTTTCCCTTTTCAGCAGCCACATGGGTCTTTTGGTGTGATTTGAAATATAAGATTGAATGCATGAATGTGAAACAACACTCCTAGTCATTCTTGATTAACGCCACCATGAAACGGTTTACCTGGAACTTTATGGAAAAAATATGGATAACTGGTATATTTCATGCGCTATATTTGAAGTTCATATGCTTTGTGCTCTTTTCATGATTGGATTGTGAAAGTAGGAGAGGAGTGAGGTGAAATGCATGCACTAAGTCATCTTTGATCCCATTTAGCAATAATCATCTTTTACTTTGCATATGTCATTTATTATTTGTGGAAGATTTGTAGAGAGATTGAGTGGGAGCATACTTGAGGACAAGTATGTCTGAAGTTTGGGGTGGTGATTCAGCCCTATTTTAGGGCTTCATCTTATGGCATTTTGCATTTCAATCACATCTATACCTATTAGATTACATGTTTATTTACCTTAATATGAATATTTGTGTATAATGCACTTATGGACATTATTTGCATGTTTTTCAGGTACTTGGACCACACTTGGATGGACGAGAGAGATGGAGGGGCCCAAAGAAGGCCCCAGAGCTCCCCCAACCCACCCCTAGTGACCAAGAGTCAAGCTTAAGCAAAGAAGTCCATGGATAATGAAGTTTGAAGCTCAAAGTGCAAGTAAAGCCCCCAGCACGACCGTGGTAACATAGAACGGTCGTGCTGCAAATGAAGAAATGACAGGAAAAATCTCAATTTTGAAGCAGCTGCAGAGCATACTCTACCACGGTTGTGCCACACAGCACGGCCGTGCTGTGACCACCCACCACGTCCGTGCCATGCAGCACGGTCGTGCTACCATCACCCACCACGTCCGTGCCATGCAGCACGGCCGTGCTACCATCTCCCACCACGACCGTGCTACTAGATCCCACCACCGTCGTGTTACGTCGCACGGCTGTGCTACCCTCAACCCACCACGGTCATGGTGACCACCACAATCGTGGCCTTTTCAGCCCAAATTTGACCACCAACCTGATATTTAACCATTTTAATTCCCACGACTGTGCCCATACACCATGGCCGTGGCCTACCGTACCCACCACGACCGTGCTACTCACAAAACTCACCTAGTTTTCACTATTTTGCCCATTTTGCCCCTACTTGACCTAGTGCTTCCTCCCCACACCTATATATACCTAGGTGGTGGATAGGGCACAAGGCTAGCTACCTTCTACCCCTTCCTAGCTCCCCAAATCTCCACCCACTCCATTCCACTCCATATCCACCTCAAATCCACTCCATTTCACCATTTCCACCACATAACCCCCCATATCTAAGCCTTCCATCCACTTCCTTTCATCATTCCACATCATTTCATCCTTGGAGGAGGGAGGAGGAAGTCCTACAACTACTAGAGAGTAGGATTGCTTCATCTACACCGAGCTCCATGGCTTCTTCTACCTCTTTCTTCTCTCTTTTTATATTTTCCATTTCTATGAGTAGCTAGACCCCTTGGGTGGGCTGTTTGGGGGAAATTATGTTACTTTGATACCATGTTGGGGGAAAATGACATGTAAACATTGCAATTCCATGTGTTAATGATTATATTCTATTTGCATCTCATTCTCCATGGATTGGTTGTTGGTTTGTGTGTGGAATCACCTAGGAATTTAGGCAAATTGCTTATATGTGTGAATTTTGGGATTTGCCCCTAGGTCCAATTCTTGGATCCCTAGGTTGCCTCCCATCTTCCTACATCATAATCAATCTCCCTAAACCTAATTGAGAGATCTAAGTAGCTAGATTAGGTAATTCTAGTGCAATTAGCATGGAGCCTTCTCAAGGCTAGAATGTGGGGGAATTGGGGTCCAAAAACCTAATCTCACCTCCCCATTATTACCCTCGGCCCCTAATTTCCCTAGGAATGCCTAATCTAGTAACCTAAACTTGATTAGACTCTAATTGAATTGTACCTAATCCCTAACCCAATTGAGCCTTGTAAGGGTAGTAGGGGGTGTTAGGGACTAGTTCCCCTATACACAACCTAGCTTATTCATGGCCAGTTAGTAGCTTAGGTTAATTCATTAGACTCTAACTTGTTGTTTGGTTTGGATAATCTAAATGGAATAATAATGTTCATCTGTCACCCCCCAACTTAAGTGATAAGTTCATACCCCTAAACAGCCCACACATCTCTTTACTGCTTGAAACCTTAGTTTTGTGCTTTCTTAGCTTAATTAGCTCTTTCCTTACTTAGTTAGCTTCTTGCTTTGTTATTTCCTTGTTCATGCTAGTGTAGCTCTTTAATTTCTCTTTTACTTCTCTCTTGATTGCCTTAGTGTAGTTTGCCTTTTCATACCTAGCTTAGTCCTTTCTTTCCTGCTTAGTCTTAATCTAATCTAGGGTTAACATATATTTCATTCTCACCTTTAATTCCTCATTTGTTCATAGTAGTTTAACAATGAAATCACCTTTAAACCCTTAACCGTAGTCTCTGCAGTAGGAACCCAGCAAAACTAAACCTAGATCTAGTGCCCCCTCTTTTCCCTGTGGATTGACCCTATACTTGCCACATTCCTATACTACGACACGACCCCGTGCGCTTGCGGGTGTAGTTGTTTTAGTAGACGTAGGTGTGTCAGTTTAGGTCTTATAAATTTCAAAAGCAAAAACCTCTCACCGTGTGCCTCCGTCCGTGGGGTTGCATCTAGTCGAGTCAAATCGGCTAGTGTGTTGCACCTCTAGCGGAATCACACCAATTACTCTAGTGGCGAGAGGCACTTGCCCCGCTAGGAGGGTGCGTCAACTGCCATCCGTGGTGTCTAACCAGGAGGCCAACAACAACAACTGTCCAGTGTGACTTGAAGGAAGGAGAACGCTACCATAAGGGAATTTTCACTGGACTTGCAATAGGTCCAGATATAACCTTGCAACCCTCTTTCTTAGCTCATAGTTGTTGACACAATCTACTGTTTATGGGGAATATGGTGAGTAATTTTTTTGTTTCCACTTCTATATCTGATGCCATATTTCCCAATAAGATTGGTGATATAGATCAACTGAGGTGCTTTTAAAAATTAAAAAATGTCCTTCATTGCTTTTTTCTATTTCAACATAATGTTTCATCATCCGAGATTGTTCTTGATAAATATCTCAGCCAATGAAGGTTTTTGGTGTGGTAAAAAATTCTTCAAAAATATGAAAAACTATAAATATACCTAAACCAAGTATAAATTTGAAAATAAAATTTAGTCTAATTTAATAAGCCAATAAATTACTAAAAATAAAAAATTAGACTTATATCTTTTAACCATAATGCATGGCTGGTCGAGTTTGTCATGGGTAGAATCTTGAATAAGAAACAAATCCAACCAACGTGTAAGATCCTAAAATTTCCCTAAAATAAGAAAATTTGATTTTTCTAGGCTATATACAAATTTCAAAGAAATTTTATCTATATGTAAAAGACTAAAAATCATTTACTAAACCATTGTATATATAAAACTGTGTATCCATTTTCTATTAAAAACCTTGATTTTGGATGACTAGGATTGACACTTCTCATACTCTATTTAGTCAAAATAAAAGTATGCTTAGAGTTTCTAATTATGCTTAAAACATCATAAGTAGACTATCATCATTTATCAACCTAAAATAATGACCAATCTAGTTAAGCATGTAATCATCCAAGTAAATACCAATGAGATGACTAACATGAAAACCACCAACTACAATAATTGTGCATTAAGTTCATTCAAAAGTCTAAAGTTAGCATATTATAAGGAATCAAAGAACAAGGAAAGGAATTAGGGTTTGGTACCAAGCCCTTTTGTAGGTCTCATTGTGATGATTGATTTGGTATATACTATTGCATATTTTGGATGATGGGGCTACTGGATATTTAATTTACAAAATTGTATAAAAAATGATATAAGAAGAGAGGGAGGGCATTATATTTATTCATGCATCAATCATGGCCAATTGATGCAAAACCAACAACTACATCCACCACCTTCTCAACCACTCACACAGGACACTTGGTTGATGTTTTCACTACAAAGGGGCTGCTACAGGATGTCAATCACCACTCGCCACTACTGCCTACCCCCGGGGCTGCCCAACTTTGCCCACGGGGCTACGGGCCAGTGGTAGGCTGAGGTCAAGCATCCCATTGACAGGACCCACTAGAGAGACTAAGAGAGAGAGAAAAGGGTCACAATGAGTAAATCCCTCAGTGGACCACCAGAAACCCACACAAATCAAATGTAGGATATCATTTCCCCCCTCTAGTACCAACCCACACAAGGTGCCCAACACCCTTGGTGGATGTGTCTAGAAGGCTCGCCAGTGCTCACAGGATAGAGGTATTGAATGCATGTAGGCCCAACCAACTCGAACTCACAAAGCTATTACTTGCATTAGGTACTGCTAGGGTAGCCCCAAGCTCTAAGCTCTAGGGGTGGCTGGTGGCGACACCACCCAACCAAGGAGGAAGAAAATGGACAGTGGGAGGGGATAAAAGGACATGCAAAAGAGTGAAAAGAGAGGGCATCAAGATAGACAAATTAGGCTAGCCAATTTGATCAAAGCACAAGGGATGAACTGATTGGTTGCTAGAAAAAGTGTTGTTATAGTAGCATACACACAGTACAAACCAAGGAAAAAGAAGGGTACATGGTCGTCAATTTGGAGGGGGATGATTCATGGGCCAAGATCCAACGATGGACGTAGATTGCACCCAAATTGAGGGGGGGGGGAAGAGAAACACACCCCTTAATAGGGCCACTCTCCCAAATTGGCGTAAGATCAAAATCAAGTTAATTTAAAAAAATCAAACATCATATTATTCAATCTTCATATGTTCATAATTTTGGCTTTGGATGTCCAATTATGGCGATCTTTGTGATCTTGGGTTCAAAATTGAGTCATCTACATCTTGAACTACATTGGATAGCGTGAAGATCAGACAAAAAAGGTTCAATTTTAATTGCAAAAGCATGATACATTAAAATATGACACTTGATTCAACTCTCAAAATTAAATTAACATATTGTGAATGTAGTTATTATTGTTATCAAATGGGGTATCACAACACCCAAGCTAAGAATTGATACCAATCTGAGTAAGAAGACAATTTGATGAGAGAAAGAGTGTACTAGAGGAGAGAGAAAAGTCAGGTTGTCAAAACACTTATTTTTTGTATATTAACTATGTTGTATTAACCGTCAGTGTACTATTTGTGTTTTCAATGACCACATGTCTAGATTTATGATTTAAGGTTTATATATAGCAAGGATACATGATCATGAGATATTATGTGTTGTGAGCAGTATTATGGTGGAGTGTGTTGTTGACGAAGATAATGTACATGTTTAGTTGCATTATACCATAAATATTTAATAAAATACTATGAGAGACTCGTGTAACTATGTTATACATGTGCATTGTATATTGTTCGGTAGTTTGTATTTGTTCATGTCAATTATGCATGTAAAATAATAATCTTACTCATCTTAAAGAAAATTTGAATCATCACTTATCAAATGTGTGTATTCTTGCGCAACTAGAATGATATGAAGCAAATTAGGGTTAACTATAAAGACAATGTTTATAATAAGAAGCACACAAAAATTGTAATTTGCAATATGTATGTTTCTTTCCATTTACACATCATCTCATATCAGTCATCATCATGGGATATAACATAATATCATTATCTAACACTTACTCTGAATAGGGTTTCTCAAATGTATTGAATTCATGTTAATTTGATCTCAACTTATTTCTTATCATTTCATTCCATATCATCTTTCTCATCAAATATTCTTAAAGACAATATAACTAGATAAAGTATGAGCATATAGACATCTTGTGTCATTCATCAGGCTCAGAATGGGTTTGCCATAAAACATATACTTATTCCATCTAATTCCTATAGATATGAATAAATCTCAAAGCATAAATGTTCATAACACACTTAATACTCCTCTTTTACTATTTACATTCTTCAAAGTAGAGTTAATATTCAACACATATATGATCTCATTTTGAAATCCATCAGATTAGACCATTATCATAATACAATTATTCTACAAACAATTACATCCAAAAATGTACTCTTAAGAAATAGTTCAAATCCTTGAACTCCATCTTGTAATTGAATTAAATTGTACTTATGTATATTCCTTAATCCCTTCTTTCATTTTTTATTCATTATTATCACATATCTCATCATACTAGGGTTTTAGTTAGGTTCTCCAATCTAACTATCCATTTTCTTTGTTTTCCTTCATTTTGTAAGCATTAGTCAAACTTCTTTCATATCATGTTCACTGCTAGTCTCAGAATCAATAATTTGCTATTTACTTAACACATATAATTTCTCTCTCATTGAAATCCTTCATAGTGTGATTTAATTTAGATCAACCCAATATATTTATCTATATAAATATATGAAATACATCCTAGTATTCATTTCACTAATATTTCACTCATTAATTGCCATCAAAATTCAGTTCACCCTTGTTCATTTTTCCTTGTATTTTGATGCATGCACCATGTCCTTTGAATTCAAATGTCATCTTGGTAATCAAAATAAATCCTTCTTTTCCTAATAGAACTTTCAATTTAGGAAGTATAATAGATTAGGGTTTCCTCTTTTTACCTCTTAGTCTCTTGCCATCTTCCAACCCCATTATTATGTGACTTGTATAAAAGCCTTGCATTCATGTGGGGTTTACTCATAATTCCATAAATTATATTATATTATATGCATTAGGATTAGATCATTTAATAGGACATATCACCTTAAATATAAGTAATAATATCTAAAATTTAGCATTACTTCACATATACAAGATTATATACAAGTTCAAGCTGTATCTCTTATACTCGTCTTCATACTAAATTTATAGGGTTTTCAAGAAGTCAACTTTATACAACAGATCATAAGAACTTTAATATTCAATAACCTCATCAGAGTTTATAGAGGTCATTAATGTTATTCACAACACATGGAAATCCCAGTTTCCATTTACATACTATTCATCCATCAATTATAAATATGTATCAGTCCATTGGCTCATTTGAGTCAGTATGGGAAAGATAACCCTAGACATGGAATTCCTCCCTTTCAAACCCTAATACTGATCATTATATACATGCCATATGTAATTTAAACAAATATTAGAAAATACAATTGAGGAACTCATTCTTACTAAGTTCAAGCATGATTCTATACTTTTTTAACTAAATTTTCTAGCATATCCTTCATGAGGCTGATTTTAGACATTAGTCATATAAAACAACATAGTTCTCTATCCATCGTATTTTTCATACAACTTAAATCATTAGATTAAGAACAAAACATATGCAAATCACTAAGTAAGAATCTAAATTAGTAGCATTTAACCCCCTAAAATATCCTCAATCAATTACCCAAACACATACAATTAAAAACAATTATATTTACTATATTATCCGGATAGGATTAGGCTTTCAACATGATTATAGAGATTCACATGGAGATAGGCACTCACCTCAGATGTAAAGAAGCTTTAGAAAGTTGCCTATAATCTGAATTTCTAGAAGTACATCAAGGTACTAGACATTGACTCTTTTCTTTCTCCTTCCAATTCAGAAACCCTAGAAAAGGAGAATAGGAGAGACATAAAGAGAAAAGATGATGATTTGATATTTTTTGGTTCTAATTTGAGGGAGGACTAAATTTACACATAAGAAATAATATTCACCATCATAATATAGCTAAAGAAGGCTGTCTTATTTGATTTTATCAATTCTAAGAAGATAAAATCCTATATGATCATATCTGCCTCTTTCTCCTTCCAAACCTTAACCCTCCCTCTCTCTCAAGAATTATGTGTCTTTGGATCAAATGATGGATTATGTAATATACTAGGGGTGCTCTGTTGGTGATTTAGATCATTAAGGTTCTTCTAAAAATTACAAAAAAGTCTTTCGTTGCTATTTTTCAATTCAATAGAATTTTTCATTGTCTGAGATTGTTCTTGGTAAATAACTCGGCCAATGATGGGTTCTGGTGTGGTAAAAAATGCCATAAAATTATTAAGACTTAAAATTTTACCCGAAATCAAGTATAAAATATGAAATTAAAATTTTAGTTCAATTGAACAAGCCAATAAATTATCAAAAGTCAGATATTGGACTTGTATATCTCAATCAAAATGCATGGATGGTTAAGTTTTTCTTGGGTGGAATCTCGACCAACCAAAAGGTCCAACCAACACTTCAAATATGATGAAATTTCCTAAAACACTCAAATTTGATTTTTCCATACTATATACAAATTTAACAGAAATTTGATTTGTAGGTAAAATACTAAAAGTAATTTACTAAACCATCTATTTATCAAATTAGCTCGTGCCTATGTGAGTTTATCTAAAATTATGTATCCATATGCTATCAAAATCCTAAGTTTGGATGATTGGGATTTACACTTCTCAAATCCTAATTAGTCAAAATAAAAGTGTGATTAGAGTTTGTGATGATGCTTAAAACATCACAAGTGGACTATCATCATTTATCAAGCTCAAATAATGATCAATGTAGTTAAGCATGCAATCATCAAAGTAAACCCCAATTATATGACTAAGATGAAAACCGATAATTACAAAAATAGTTCATTATTTTCATTCACAAGACTAAAGTTAGCATATTATAAGGATTCAAAGAACAAGGAGGAATTAGGGTCTGGTACCAAGCCCATTTGTAGGTCTCATTATGATGACTGATTTGGTATATAACATTGCCTATTTTGTATGAGGGGCTAGGAGATATCTACTTTATAAAATTGAATAAAAAATGATATAAGAAGAGGGGGAGGGTGTTACATTTATTCATGCGCCAATAATGGCCATTTTATGTATAACCAACAGCCACATCCACCACCTTGTCAACCACTGACACCAAGTCACTTGGTTGTTGTTTTCTCCACAAAGGGGCAATTTAGGATGCTGATCACCACTCGATACTATTGCCTACCCCCTGGGCCATGCGTCTGTGCCCATGTGGATTTTGGCCACTGGTGGACTGAGGTCAAGCATCCTATTGACTGGACCCACTAGAGAGATAGATAGAGAGAGAAAAGGGTCACACTCAAGAAAATCCTCAATGGACCACCATAAATCCACACACATCAAACATGGGTTATCATTTCTCCCCTATGATTCCCGCCCACAAAAGGTGCCCATCACCCCCGACAGGTGTGGCTTGCAGAATCACCGATGCTCACATGATAGTGGCATTGAAGGACTACATGCCCAACTGGTTCAAAGTCACAAAACCATTATTGGAATCAAGTACTGTTGGGGTAGCCCCAAACTCGAAGCTCAAGGGTTGGTTGGTAGCAACACCACCCAACTAAGGAGGAAGAAGATGGATGGTGGGAGGGGAGAAAAGGGCATGGAAGAGAGTGAAAAGAGAAGACATCAAGATGGACAAATTAGGCTAGCCAATTTGATCAAAGCACTAAGGATGCAACGGATTGGTTGCTTGCAAAAGTGTTGCTATAGTAGTAGATGAACTGTATGGACCAAGGAAGAAGAAGAATACATAGTCGTCAAATTGAGGTAGATTGCACCCAAGTTGTGGGGGGAGATAAAAAAACCCCTTAAGTGGGACACTCCCCCAAATTGGCCCATCTAAGATCAAAATCAAGTTAGATGGAATAAATCTAACATCATTTGAGTCAATTTTTAAAGTTCATAACTTGGGTTTTGGAGGTCCAATTAAGGTGATCTTTATGATGTTGGGTTCAAATTGAGTCATCTACATCTTGAATTACAATGGAGAGCATGAAGATCATATGTAAAAGGTTCAATTTTAATTTTAAAAGAATGATACATTAAAGTATGACACTTGGTTTACTTGTCAAAATTAAATTAACATATTGTGAAAGTAGTCATTGTTTTTATCAAATGGGTACCACAACACCCAAAATAAGAAACTGACATCAAACTGAGCAGGAATACCATTTTATGAGATAAAACAAATACTATAGGGGAGAGAAAATTTAGGTTGTCATACACACTTATTTTGTTTCATATCAACTATGTTGCATCAACCATCAATGTACTATTCATATTTTCAATGGCCACATGTCTAGATCTATGATTTCAGGTCTATATATACAAGGATACATGATCATGATATATGATGTGTTGTGAGAAGTTGACAGGTGGAATATGTTGTTGATGATGAAGATAATGTACGTGTTTAGCTGCATTCTACCGTAAATATTTGATAAAATATTATGAGACACTTATGTAACTCTCTGATAAATTTGCATGGTATATTGTTTGGTAGTTTGTATTTCTTTATGTCAATTATGCATGTCAAATAATAATCTTACTCATATTAAATAAAATTCAAATCATCACTTATCAGATGTGTGCATTCTCACACAACTAGAATGATATAAAGCATATTAGGGTTAACAATAAAGACAATGATTATAACAAGAAGCACAACAAACTTGTAATTTGCAACATATATGTTTCTTTATATTTCCACATCATCTCACAGAGTCATTATCATGGGCCATAACATAGTATCATTATCTAACACTTACCATAAATAGGGTTTCTCAAATGTACAAAATTCATGTTAATTCGATCTCAACTTATTTCTTATCATTTCATTCCATATCATCTTTCTCATCAAATATTCATAGAGACATTAGAACTAAAAATAGTATAAGAATATAGACATCTTGCATCATTCACTGGGCTTAGATTAGGTTTTCCATAAAACATATACTTATTCCATTCTATTCCTATAGATATCAATAAATCTCAAAGCATTAATGTGCATAACACACTTAATACTCCTCTTTTACTATTTACCATTCTTCAAGTTAGGGTTACTATTCAACACATATGTTATCTCATTTTGAAATCAATAACATGAGATAACTCTCATAATACAATTATTCCATAGAAAATCACATCCAAAAATGTATTCTTATGAATCAATTCAAATCCTTAAACTCCATCTTATAGTTGAATTAAATTATACTTATGTACATTCCTTAATCCCTTGTTTCATATTATTATTCATTATTATCACACATCTCATCATACTAGGGTTGCAGTTAGGTTCTCTAATCTAACTATCCATTTTCATCAGATTCCTTTATTTTGTAATCATTAGTCATAACTTCTTTCATATCATGTTCACTACTAGTTTTGGAATCAATAATTGCCTATTTACTTAATGCATAGAATTCTCTCTCATTTAAATCCTTGATAGTGTGATTAAATTTAGGTCAACCCAAATATAGTATTATAATTAAATATGTGAAATACTTTCTCATACTCATTTCTTTAATATTTCACTCATTAATTATCATGAAAATTAAATTCACCCTTATTTGTTTCTTTTCTTGTATTTTGATGCAGGTAACATGTCCTTTAACTTCAAGTGTCATTTTGGTAATCAAAAGCAATCCTTTCTTTTCTTATAAAACTCTCAATTTAGGAAGTACCATCAATTAGCATTTCCTCTTTTTACTTCTTAGTCTCTTTTCATCTTCTGAACCCATTATTATGCGTCATGTATAAAAGTCATGCATTGATGTGGATTAATTCATTATTCCATAAATTATACTATAATATACACATTAATATTAGATCTTTTCATCGGACATATCACCTTAAATAGATGTAATACTACCTAAAATTTAGCATTACTTCACATATACAAGATTATATACAAGTTCACACTTTATCTTTGATACTCGTCTTAATACTGAATTTCTAGGGTTTTCAAGAAGTCAACTTTATTTAATACATCATAAGAACTTTACTAGACACCGACCTCATTAGAGTATATATGGGTCATTAATGCTATTCACAACACATGGAAACCCTAGTTTCTATTTCCACCAAATTCATCCATCAATTATAAATATGCATCAATTCATTGTCTCATTTAAGTCAATATGGTAAAAATAAACCTAGACATACAATTCCTCTATTTCAAATCCTCATATGGATCCTTATGTACTTTCCATATGTAATTCTAGCATAGATCTAAAAATAAAATTGAGGAACTCATTCTTACTAAGTTCAAGCATGATTCTATACTTGTTAGGTAAATTTTCAAGCATATCCATCATGAGGCTGATCTTAGGCAGTATTCATATAAAACAACATAGTTCTCTATCCATAGGATTTTTCATACAACTTAAATCAATAGATTTAGAACTAAACATATACAAATTAATGAGTAAGAATCTAAATTAGTAGCATCTAATTCCCTAATATCTTCCCAACGAAGTACCCAAACATATACGATTAAAATTAAGGATATTTATTATATTATCCAGATAGGATTAGGATTCAACATGATTATAGAGATTAATTGGGATACAAATTTTCACCTCATCTGCCAAGCAGCTTAAAAGTGTTGCCTATAATCTGAATTTCCATGAATGTTCTACAGATTGACTCCAATTCTTCCTCCATCCAACTTAGAAACCTAGAAAAGGATAATACAAGATATATAAATAGAAAAGATGGTGATTTGATGTATTTTTTGTTCATATTAGAGGGAGGACTAAATCAACACATAAGAGAGAAGATTCACCATGATAAATCTATCTAAAGAATATAGTCCTACTTGATTTCATCAATTCTAGGAAAATAAAATATTGTATCATCATATTTGCTTCTTTCTCCTTCCAAACCTTAACTCTCCCTCTCTCTCAAGAGTTTTGTGTCTTTGGATCAAATGATGGACTATCGAAGCTTCTAGGGTGTTAGATTGGTGATATAGATCAATTAGGTACTTTTAAAAATTACAAATAAGTGCTTCATTGTATCTTTCAATAGATTTTTTCATCATCCAAGATTGTTCCTGGTAAATATCTTAGCCAATGAAGGGTTTTGGTGTGGTATAAAATTCTTCAAAAATTATGAAAATTTAAAACTTTACCTGAAATCATGTCCGATTCAACAAGCCAATGAATTATTAAAAATCAAACGTTAGACTTCTATATTTCAACCAGAATGCATGGCTGGCTGAGTTTGTCTTGGGTGGAATCTTGGCCAACCAACAGATCCAAGCAACATTTAATAATGATCAATATAGTTAAGTATGAAATCATCAATGTAAACCCCAAATATACGACTAATATGAGAACCGATCATTACAATAATAGTGCATTATTTTCATTCACAAGACTAAAGTTAGAATATTTTAAGGAAACAAGAACAAGGAAAGAAATTAGGGTCTAGTACCAAGCCCATTTGTATATCTCATTGTGATGATTAATTTGGTATATAATATTGCCTATTTTGGATGAGGGGGATATGATATATGTATTTTACAAAATTGTATAAAAATGATATAAGAAGAGTGGGAGGGCATTACATTTGTACATGCACCAATCATGGCCATTTGATGCAGATCCAACAGCCACATCCACCACCTTCTCAACCACTAACACCATGGTCACTTGGTTGTTTTCTCTACAAAGGGGCAGCCACAAGATGCCGATCACCACTCGTTGTTGCTGCCTACCCCCTGGGCCGCACATCTATGCCCATGTGTCTTCCGACTACTAGTGGGCAAGGGTCAAGCATCCCATTGAATGGTCCTATGAGAGTGAGTGAGAGAGAGAGAACAAAGGGTCACAACCAAGAAAATCCCTCAATAGACCACCATAAACCCACATAGTTTGAATGTGGGACATCACTTCCCTCCTCTGGTTCTAGCCCACACAAGGTGCCCAACTCCCCCGACGGTTGTGTCTAGCAGACTCACCATTTCTCACAGGAAAACAACATTGAAGGTCGACATGGCCAACTGGATCAAAGTCATGAAGCCATTACTGGCATTAGGTACAATTTGGGTAGCCCCAAGTTCGAAGATCTATGGGTGGTTGGTGGCGGTGCCGCCCAATCAAGGAGGAAGAAGATGGACATCATGAGGGAGCAAGTGCATGGAAGAGAGTGAAAAGAGAGGGCATCATGATAGACAAATTAGGCTAGCTTATTTGATCAAAGCACAAAGGATGGAACTAATTGGTTGCTTGCAAAAGTGTTGCTATAGTAGTTGGCACATTGTACAAAATAAAGAAGAAGAAGAAGGATACATAGCTGTTAGATTGGAGAGGGATGATCAATGGGCTAAGATCCAACAATGGAGGTTGATTTCACCCAAAATTTGGGGGGGTAAGCACATCCCTTAATTGGGCCACTCTCCCAAATTGGCCCATTTAAAATCAAAATCAGTTAATTTGAATAAATGTAATGTCATTTGATTCAATCTTCATAAGTTCATAACTTGGGCTCTAGAGGTCCGATTATGGTGATTTTTGTAATTTTCGGTTTGAAATTGAGTCATTTACATCTTGAATTATTTTGGAGAGCATGAAGATTGATGCGATGATTTTGAGTCACATTTATAGACGTGTTTTACTTGTGTTTTATGTATTTATTGGTCATTTTGGTGGTTAATATTGCATAATTTATTTACTTCCGTCTATGATCTTTCTCAGTGTCAAATCCCCATTATTATGTTGTTTAGAGCATAAATGATTACAATAATATGTTTTATTTCAGCTTATGTGGTTTTGTGTTGCAATTTCAGGAAAAACGCATATCTACTGTTGTCGATACCATCGACAGTGGTCGATACCATCGACACAACTACAGGTTGCCAGCCGCAAGGAGCAGCACATAGTCGATACCATCGACGGCGAAGTCGATGGTAGCGACTTACCTTCAGGTTGCTGGTGAGAAGATAGTCGATACTATCGACCCAGAAGTCGATACTATCGACAAGTGGAGCTACAACGACGGAAAAGGACAAAAACCGACGCCTTAGGGTGTCGATACCATCGACGAGGCCGACGCCTTAGGGTGTTGATACCATCGACCCTCATCGATGGTATCGAGTCAGCATCAGGCGCAACAACAAAGAGAAAGAAGACTTGCCGATATCGCACAAGGTCGATACCATCGACCCGGGTCGATGGTATCGACACCGTCAGATACAAGTTTGTTTCAGATCGATCTAAATCTGATGGCTGTGATATTTTTGCAACCTAACTCGGTGATTATACCTAATGATGGAGGCCAGGAGCAATCTATCACGTCATTAGCCACTGCACACGTCCCGAGAAGGTGTGGAGAGAAGAATAGAGCCCAGAAGCACGCCCCAGCCGTTACGGAAGCCGAAGAAGACATTTTCCACCGCCGAAAGGTTGTAGATCACACATTCCACGCCGAGGAATGCTTAGATCTCCTCCGTTCAGGGGTTTTATTACTTAATCACGTTTTTCTCCATGTTTCCCCTTTTCTCTACCATGTTTTTCTCTAAGATGAACATGCAAGGCTAATCCCCTTTGTCTTTAGGACCGGGAGTACCCCGGGGAAGCATTATATGGCATTTTTATCATAGTAATTCATCATTAATCTCTTAAATCTGTGGTATGAATTCGTTTTCTCAATTATATTGTTATGCTTGATCACCATAATAATAATCTAATGCCTTTAATTACTTTGAAGGAAGAATTAACGGTTGAAAAGAGATGAAATTCATATTAATTAACAAATCCCTTGAACAAGGAAGAATTAACGGTTGAAAAGAGATGAAATTCATATTAATGCACCTAGTTTAGGGTATAGGTTACTACGACGATGGAACCGACCTAGATGTAGGTAGTGAATTGTACCATGACAGTGGGCAATTTTGACTATAGGCCACTACCCAGATTGAGAGATGAACCTGAATTACTATATAGAAATTCATACAATGAAAACCCGCGATGAAACCGCAATCCTAAAGATCTCCACTCAAATTGATTAAATTAAGCCTTTAATCGATTGCTTTGTCTTCTTTTATTTTTATTTTTCTTTTTAAACAATTATCAAACTCTTTGAATTGGTTTAGCTGATAACGACTAGTTAGTAGTAGTCTACCGATAGTTTAGTGTCCCTGAGTTCGACTCGGGCCTCACAAAAGGCATATACTACATTGACGCGTACACTTGCGTTCTACGCACGGAAAAAGCGTGTCAAGTTTTTGGCGCCGTTGCCGGGGACACGATAATTGTCAGCACTACGAGTGCTGCAAGCGGCCATTCTAGGCGACCTTTTATTTTTATTATTTTGAAATCATTTCTAAAATTCATAGTCTATTTTTCACATTTTTGTAATTGTTTAGCACGGTACTGAACCGAAATTATCATTTTGCAGGTATTGTGCATGGTGCGGATGCGTAGCATCGACTACACGCAACAACCACCAGAGGTTCCACTGTTGGAACCTGACGACGAAGAAGACTACAATCAAGACCAACAAGAAGAAATAGATCCCAAATCCGAACAAGAAGAAATGGCAGAGGCACAGACGATATGGGAGAAGATAAAGGCTTCTTATTCATCTGCTTCAAAGGGGCCAATCAAGAAGCAGGCGATCAACATTCTGACTTATAAGATTGACCCTGCATTAATCAACTTAGTCAAGTCAAATGCATTCCATGGGCTAATGAACGAAGACCCAGTGACTCATATAAGCCAATTCGTGGAGAACTGCGATATGGTAAAAATTGACAGGTTCCCGCAGGATGCACTCTACCTAAAACTGTTCCTGAGTTCTCTGGCAAGAAATGCACGAGAATGGTTGCACAATCTTGACAATGAATATGTGCAATCATGGAACCAGATGGTCGAAGTATTTTTTGAAAGGTTCTTTCCGCCAGAGAAGACCAATGACATGATCAGGAAAATCCATAATTTCACCCAGAAGGCAGGAGAGACTTACTCTGAGACCTGGGAAAGGTTTCAGATCATGCTTAGGAGGTGCCCGCATCATGGGCTTGACAAGGAGACACAGGTCAAAATCTTCTATTTTGCTCTCTCCGAGTACGATAGAAGTAACCTAGATTCCACAGGTTCAGGGTTCTTTTTGAACAACACAAACACGAGGTGTTGGGAAATTATGAAAAACATGACCAAGAAGCAATCCTGGGGCGACAGAGATGCCGTAGAGCACGTTCAAGCTGTGGGAGAGTCAAAGGCCATCAAAGAGCTGAATGAGAAGATGGACCTTCTAGCAAAGAAACTGCTTGCAAAAGAAGATACTGAATCCGAGGATGAAGCTAAAGTCAATTTCATGCGCCCGCAACAGGGGTACAGAAAAAACGACTACTCATGGAGGAAGGACAAGAAATTCTCCTGGAAAGATCTGAATAACTTCTTACAGGACCCCGATGCAAAACCCCAGCCGGTGGCGGAGGATAAGAGCACGGAGTTGCTCAACAAAGTGATAAAGCAGAACCAAGAACTAATGAACACTTTTGGCCAGCAGATCAAGCAATAGGGGGAATTCACGAATCAGTTTGGGCAGACATTGCAGAGCCATGGGGCTCAGATGAGGATGATAGAGATATCTATGGCGCAAATGGCAGCTGAGATAGCCAATCTGAAGAAGCCAGCGCAACAAGGCTTCCCGGGCAACACAAACATTCCAGGAGGAAACCAACAGGCAAAGGCAATCTTGCTAAGGAGTGGCAAGAAGATTTTAAACCCCAGGGTTGATGAACCAAGTAAACCCCAATCAGAAACCGAAGGTGAGGCCACTGAGGAAGTGCCAATTTCAGTCACAGAGTCGGTTGAGGAAATAGTAGAGGATGTCACTGCAGACCCCATTGTTGTTGAGGAGGGGACACAGAAAAGGACACCATATGTGCCGCCGCATCAAAGGGCACAGGCTATCCCGGTCCCATACCCCAATAGTGTGAAAACAAAGAAAGTGGATGCCCAGTTCAAGAAGTTTCTGGACAGTTTCAGAAAGCTCTCTGTCAACATTCCATTATTAGAGGCAATAGAGCAAATTCCCTCTTACGGCAAGTTTTTGAAAGACATCATTACTAAGAAGAGGAAGATCCCTGATACTGAGGTTGTAGTTCTCAAGGAGCAGGTGAGTGCCTTCATCATGGGCACATTGCCACCTAAGAGGCAGGATCCGAGCTGCTTCAATATTTCATGTTACATTGGTAAGGTTAAATGTGGCGAAGCACTGTGTGATTTCGGGGCAAGCATAAATTTGATGCCTCTTTCTACGTTCAAGAAATTGGGATTAAAAGAATCAAGGCTGAGAAATATGACAATACAGCTGGTGGATAATTCAGTGGTGAAGCCTTATGGTATTTGTGAAGATGTGTTGGTGAAAGTAGATCGGTTTGTATTTCCAGCAGACTTTGTTGTAATGGAGATGCAAGATGAATAGGGTAATGAGTTACTACTTGGACGACCCTTCCAAGCTACAACTGACATGATCCTTGAGATGGGGAGAGGTCGTTTGACCTTGGGCATCGCTGATGATCGGTTCGAGATGGTCATGCCTTCTAGCACCACATCATCTAAAGCTAAGGAGCAGTGCCGCATGGCGAAGCATTTTGATCAGAATATCTCACTTTGTCTAGGGAAGCCATTTTTAGATATGAATCATGTAATGACTAAGGTGGAGAAAGGGACATTGGTTGTAGACATCATGGAGCAGACCAAGGTTGTATCCCTTAGTAAAGCTGTGGGTTTTCCCAATGATGAAGAGGAGGACATCCCGCCTTCTACTAAAGATGAGGCCATAGCAAGTTCTGTTTTAAATGCATATCCAGAATTACCACTTGAAGCCTGCCTGGTTAATATAACACATGATTGGATGAGAAGTAAGTCACTACAAGAGTGCGCCAAGATGCTTCAGGTGCTTCCATGCTTTTATGCTAGGTACTATGAAGACCTTGGTGAACTCCCACCACCACTTCAGTCATCCTTAATCAGCCTGCCAGATTTGGAATTGAAGCCTTTGCCACCGCATTTGAAATATGCTTTTCTAGCTGAGGATGAGAAGCTTCCTGTGATTATTTCGGCATATCTGAGTGCCGAGGAGGAAGATCAACTACTGATTGTGTTGAAGAACCACCGAGGTGCATTCGGGTGGTCGGTTGCAGACATCAAGGGGATCTCCCCTACATTGTTCCCGCACAAGATTCGGCTCGAGGAGGGAGCCAAGCCGGTGATTCAGCCATAGCGTCGACTAAATCCTAGCATGATGGAGGTCGTAAAGAAGGAGGTGATCAAGCTCCTTTCTGTAGGTATCATCTATGCTATATCCGACTCGACGTGGGTGAGTCCTACACAGGTAGTCCCTAAAAAGGGGAGAATTACTATTACACATAATTTGTTAAATGAACCTGTCACGACCCGCTTGGTAACTAGGTGGTGTGTATGTATAGACTACCTTCGATTGAATGCTGCTAAACTTAAGGATCATTTCCCTCTTCCATTCATTGATCAGATTTTAGACCGTTTAGCAGGCCGATCGCATTTTTGTTTTCTTGATGGTTATTCGGGGTACAATCAGATTTCTATTGACCCTAAGGACCAAGAGAAGTCCACCTTCACTTGTCCTTATGGAACATTTGCATACCGCCGTATGCCTTTTGGTCTGTGTAATGCACCAACAACCTTTTAGCGTTGCATGCTTGCCATTTTTTCCGATATGGTTGAACGTTGTTTGGAGGTTTTTATGGACGATTTCTCCGTCTATGGTGCGTCCTTTGACGAATGTTTATACAATTTGGATAAGGTTTTGCAACATTGTGAGGACACACATTTGGTCCTCAATTGGGAGAAATGCCACATGATGGTCAGTGAAGGGATCGTGCTTGGACATAAAGTGTCTAGCAAAGGGTTGGAGGTAGACCCGGTTAAGATCGAAGTTATTTCCAAATTGCCCCCACCAAATTTGGTTAAAGGGGTTCAGAGTTTTCTAGGTCATGCCAGTTTTTATCTCCGATTTATAAAAGATTTCTCTAAAATAGCCAAACCATTATCTGATTTGTTGGAAAAGGATGCTTTGTTTGATTTTAACGACAAGTGTTTACATGCTTTCAATGTACTTAAAGAAAAATGGATTTCCGCATCGGTTGTGCAAACACCGGACTGGACTAAGCCGTTTGAATTAATGTGTGACGCGTCAGATTTCGCAGTTGGGGCTGTTTTGGGACAACGTGTGGACAATAAACCCTCTGTGATTTTCTATGCATCCAAAACCTTAAATGATGCACAACTGAATTACACGAAAACCGAAAAAGAACTTCTCGCCGTTGTTTTTGGTTTTGAAAAATTTCGGCAATATCTTGTTGGATCAAAAGTCGTAGTATGGACGGACCACGCCGCCATTAAGTACTTGATGGAGAAAAAGGATGCCAAACCTAGATTGATTAGGTGGATTTTACTCTTACAAGAATTTGATATTGAAATCAAAGATAAGGCGGGCATTGAAAATGTGGTCGCGGACCATTTGTCTAGGTTGGAAAGGGTGGATGAGAAGGATTTACATATACCCATTACCGAGACATTTCCTGATGAACAACTTTTATCTGTGAAATCGAAAGATCCTTGGTTTTATTACATTGTCAGTTATCTCGCCTGCGAAATTATCCTGGATGATTGGACATACCAAGAGAAAAAGAAAAATTTCCATTCTTTACGATATTATTTTTGGGATGACCCTATTCTGTTGAAGCAGTGCATGGATGGTGTGTTGCGCAGGTGTGTACCGGAGGTGGAATATGAAAGTGTCCTTCATCATTGCCATACTCTACTGACGAGTGGCCACCCTACTAGTTCTCGAACTGCAGCCAAAGTACTTGAAAGTGACCTGTACTGGCCTACTTTGTTCAGGGATGCCTATGATTATGTGCAACAATGTGATTTCTGCCAACGGGCAGGTAACATTTCAAAAAGACAGGAGATGCCCCTCAATGTATTTCAAGAGTTCGAGGTGTTCGATTTGTGGGGTATTGATTTTATGGGGCCCTTTGTGTCCTCAAATTCTAACTTGTACATTCTTTTAGCTGTTGATTATGTGTCAAAGTGGGTAGAGGCGATACCCACTAGGACTAATGATGCCACTGTAGTGTGCAGGTTTATCAAAGAATACATTTTCTGCAGGTTTGGTGTACCAAGAATGATCATTAGTGATGGAGGTACGCATTTCCAAAATCATAAGTTCGCGACACTGTTGAGAAAGTACGGGGTAAAGCACAACATTGGTACCTTGTACCACCCGCAGACACAGGGGCAAGTGGAGGTCTCCAATCAGGAGATTAAGAAGATCTTAGAGCGCATTGTGGCTTCCACGAGAAAGAACTGGAGCACCCTGCTACAGGACGCTTTGTGGGCGTACATGATGGCGTTTAAGACACCTATAGGCACTACGCCTTTTAGGTTGGCTTATGGTCGGGCCTGCCATTTGCCGGTGGAATTGGAGCATAAAGCACATTGGGCGTTGAGGAAGCTGAATTTGAGCTATGATGAAACGGGAAAGAAAAGGTTGCTTGAGCTTAATGAACTTGACGAGCTGAGGATGAATGCATATGAAAGCTCGCGGATCTACAAGGAGCGAATAAAGCTGATTCATGATCGCCACATTCAGATGCACATCTTCAAGAAAGGAGATCGTGTACTCTTGTTCAACTCCAGGTTGAAGATGCATCCCAGGAAATTGAAATCCCGATGGAGTAGACCGTTCACTGTAGAGGAAGTCAGGCCACATGGCGCAATCATGGTGCGTGATGGTGAGACAACATTCTTGGTTAATGGACAACGATTGAAATTGTATTTCGGTGAAGATTACACAAGGAAAGTGAATGAGGTCAAACTCATTGCGCTTCCAGATGCATGAGGAGCTGAATGTCGTCTAGCCTAAGACGTTAAATAAGGGAGCTTGTTGGGAGGCAACCCAGCCATCAGTAGCTTAGTTTAGTTTCTTTCAAATGTGTACGTTGGTTTGATTTGATTTTGTTTTAGTGTAAAAAAGATACCTTGATCGTTTGCTCAATGTGCACGACTGAGGCAGAGTCGATACCATCGACCCTTGTGTCGATGGTATCGAGATGGGTACAGGTTGGCGGCTGCAAAAATTGCTCTGCGTCGATATTATCGACGGCCTCATCGATGGTATCGACACACCAACAGGTTGATCACAAAATTGAGGTCGATAGTATTGACATGGGCGTCGATACTCGCGAGATCTCTGGAGATTTTCAGACAAAATTTCTCAGTGAAGTCGATACCATCGATGGGCCTATCGATGGTATCGACCCAGTTACAGGCAGTTTGCGGCGGCCTGGCCTCGTGAGGGTGTTTCCCTAAGTAGAAGTCGATACTATCGACTTGCGTTGATAGTATCGACGCGACACATCATCGATCCGCGAGAGGAAATTAACGGCGATCGCTGCATCAGGAGAGTCGATCTATGGGATGGGTCGATACTATCGACACCTGTCGATAGTATCGACACATCATCGATTCGGGCCCCCACATCAGGCTATCGACAACCGTCGATACTAGCGGAAGAAGGATTGTGCTATGCGAGTCGATACCATCGACTCGCGTCGATGGTATCGATGGGCACACAACAGCGCCGACCACAGTTATAAAAGGGATGGTTTGTCATCATATGATGTCACACCTTCTGAGATTTCTTCCTCCACTTGTGCCGTACGTCTTGTTGAGAAATCAGAGCCCAGCTACGAGCATCCAAGGAGCACGTTCTTTACCGAGCCTTCACCGAGCGGAGATTGTCTTCTCCGACCTTCACCAAGCTCCATTTCCTACTCTTTCTTTATCGACGATGGTGCGTACAGCCGGTGCATCCTCTTCACGAGCGGATCCCATGGAGATCCCGGAGTTCATTCCTCCACGTCCTGCCTCTATTCCACGTCCACGGATAGTTCACCCTACTCCGGAGGTCCGGAAGGTCTACGAGGAGATTATGAAGCGCAAGATCGAGCCGACCCGCTATGTCAACCGGGATATGGTTTGCAACCTAGGGTTCAAGGCTAATCTTCAATATGTTCTTCAAGGCCAAGTGCACCAAACCGACCAGACGCCAGATCAAGTCCAATACTATGCTGAGGGCCATCCATTTTTCGGCGAGTGGCTGACCTACAAGGAACTCGTGGCAGAGTTCATGGCATCGCTCGACATCAACGCCGTGCCAAATGACGTCATCGACACAGACAGAGAATGGAAGAAAGGGAGGGTGTCATTCCGGCTCTTCAACAACAACTACACAATCACCCTCGACCAATTCAACTCTATTTTTAACTGGGCTCATCACAATTACCAGCATCGGCGGCCAGATAACAAGACAGATTACAACGCCATCTTTGCCGAGTTGGTGACTGTGCCGCTCGACAAATCTGTGAGCTACCACAATGCGGCGGTGGTGGATTTCAAGCATCCATTCGTGCGGGTTCTTCACCGCATGCTTTGCACCACCTTGTTCTCCCGTGGTGATCTGTCTCTCAGCAAGTTTCAAGAGACAGTCTTGTTCTTCCTTTACAAGTTGCTGAAGTGGGAGGAGTGCAATTGGGGCACATTTTTATTGATGCGCATGGTGGCTGTGAAAAGGAGTACGCGGAAAGCTCCAATCCATTTTGGAGGGCTGATCACACCATTGGCCGTCTATCTTGGGCTGGATATTTCCCAACTTACTCCCCTCTCTACCAGGAGCAAGGTCAACCTCCAGCATCTGCACCGCTCCAACCTCATCCAACTTCGTGATGGTTTACCATACACACATTGCCATGTTAATCACGCTTATCAAGAGTGTGTGCTTCCTGACCCTGTCTTCCACATTGAGGGTGCACAGCATTTCCGATGGCCCATCATAGCCATTGATGACTCTGATGAAGACGGCGGCAACAATGACAACGACAATGATGGCGACGAGCATGAAGAGGAAGAGGAGGCTTTCACTTCTCTTCGCGCACGAGTGGCACCTAGGAAGCATCCCCATATGCATCTGGATGCATCTTCTTCTTCCCAGCCTCTGCCACCACAACCCTCACAGCAAGGCGAGGATGTCTACTCCATGCAAGGGATGTCCACAATGTTGTAGGATATTCATCAGACGCAGCAGTGACACACAACAGAATATGCCGGTATTTAGGAGACGACGAACTAGTTGCTAGATAACCAGAGGGCTATTTTTGAAAATGAGCGCCTCCTCCTCGAAAACCAACAGCACATCCACGACAGGTTGCATAGGATGGAGATGCATCAACAACCCTTCTATGATCATTACTGGAGCCAGAATTACTTTGGGGGGTATCCACAACCTCCGCCCATGCCCCAGTATGATCCAAACTTTCAGGGGCAGTACCCATCCTGGGACCCCACGGCCCCGCAGTACCTGCCTCCTCCGGAAGAATGATCGGTATCACTGTTCTACCTTTTAAGGTTGCTTTTGACTATGAGGCCATAGTCGAATTCAAGCTTAGGGGGGGAGTTAGAACAACTCTATCCTTTAGTTTTCTCAGTTTTTAGTTTTATTATTTTGTCTTTTGTCATTTGTTTTTCTTAGTTCTTAGTTGTTTGTAGGATCCACACTCTATCTAGTGTACTTGTGGATGTCTCAAGTCATGTGTCATCTCGTTTGCTTGTACATGGGAAAAAGGGGCACAATTTAAAATTTTTTAGCGTTTGCAAGATTGTGTTGTTCAACTTTGAGCACATAACTTAATAAAATGATTGGGTTTGTCAACTCTAAAATAGGAAATCACAACTGTACTTTCCTATGATTCATGAAAAGTGGACGGAATTGGTTGTTTGAGCCTAAAACTGACAAAATGATAATGAGACCTTAATTTGAAATAAGAGAGAGAAACCTCTTAATTACCACACAAGTCAATAAGGAGGGACACATAATAATTTACAAAGGTTCAGTCAATTAGTCTTGTGATTTATCCACCCCATTGTTTTCATACTCCACCATAATACTTGGAAGTACATTACGGTTTTAATCTTTTTGATTGCATTCCATGTAGATAGGTCTTGCATTGCAACTATTTTCACATGTTTTGCATGAAAATAAAGAATAGAGTAGTTATACTTGCACATTATCTTTAGGTGCGTGTCATTTAGCTGCATTCACATTTTTATGCATACTGTACATCATGTATCTTATTTCTTCTGAAACATTAAGGGTGATTAACTTGTTTCATACCTTCTGAATGCTTCAAATATTTAAGTTGTGCAAAACTAAGTGAGCCCGACATATAATTCATTGTCAGCTATGAAATAAGGCTATATATATATATATTGAAGAAAAGGAAAAAGTTGGAAATTGAACGAAAAAAAGGAAAAAAAAGAATGGAGGAATAAATAGAATGAGAGGGAGAAAGGAACATAGTCTCACCTGCATTTTAAGATGAGTAAGTACATGATGTAGCTCCTTTAGATATTCTATCTCATCTTGAGACAGGATGTTAGTGCATGCATCATTCCACCCAAATGTAGGCATTAGGGCATTTTCATTTGTATATGCATCATTTAGAGCATGTTTGCTTTATGCATGTTGAAACCGTATAATGCTTCCATTTCTTCCACTAGCCACCCATTCCATCCACCCGTTGCTCGAATTGGTAGGCCACCGTGATTTTCTCCTCACTTGTTAATATCAGGAGAGATGCTTCCATGTAGATGGTAGTTAGGGTGAGCAACGTTGAATAGGAGATCACAAGATGCACCGAGTCTGAACTGGAGAATTTTATTATGTTAACTGCCTTATATGATAGTGTTCATCAATTTTGAGGTAGATATCTTTTATGGATGATTACTGTCGCCTTTAGGGTAATTATCATTCCGTGGTTAGTAAGGGCCAGAATGTGAATGTCTGGTGGGGATCATATGGTGATGTTTGTTGTGATGATCTATTCTTTAGTTGACCCTCAAAATTCTATTCTAAGGTTTTGTTGCTCGAGGGCGAGAAATGTTCAAGCTTAGGGGAGTTTGATGCGATGATTTTGAGTCACATTTATAGACGTGTTTTACTTGTGTTTTATGCATTTATTGGTCATTTTGGTGGTTAATATTGCATAATTCATTTACTTTAGTCTATGATATTTCTCATTATCAAATCCCCCTTATTATGTTGTTTAGAGCATAATGATTACAATAATATGTTTTATTTCGGCTTATGTGGTTTTGTGTTGCAATTTCAGGAAAAATGCATATCTGCTGCTGTCGATACCATCGACAGTGGTCGATACCATCGACACAACCACAGGTTGCCAGCCGCAAGGAGCAACACAGAGTCGATACCATCGACGACGAAGTCGATGGTAGCGACTTACCATCAGGTTGCTGGCAAGAAGATAGTCGATACTATCGACCCAGAAGTTGATACTATCGACAAATGGAGCTACAACGACGGAAAAGGACAAAAACTGACACCTTAGGGTGTCGATACCATCGATCCTCGTCGATGGTATCGAGTCAGCATCAGGCACAACAATGAAGAGAAAGAAGACTTGCCGATATCGTGCAAGGTCGATACCATCGACCCACGTCGATGGTATCGACACCGTCATATACAAGTTTGTTTCAGATCGATCTAAATCCGACGGCTGTGATATTTTTGCAACCTAACTCAGTGATTATACCTAATGACGGCGGCCAGGAGCAATCTATCACGTCATTAGCCGCTGCACAGGTCTCGAGAATGTGTGGAGAGAAGAACGATGCCCAGAAGCATGCCCCAACCGTTCCGAAAGCCGAAGAAGATGTTTTCCACCGCCGAAAGGCTGTAGATCACACATTCCACACCGAGGAACGCTTGGATCTCCTCCGTTCAGGGGTTTTATTACTTAATCACGTTTTCCTCCATGTTTCCCCTTTTCTCTATCATGTTTTTCTCTGAGATGAACATGCAGAGCTAATCCCCTTTGTCTGTAGGACCGGGAGTAGCCCGGGGAAGCATTGTATGCCATTTTTATCATAGTAATTCATCATTAATCTCTTAAATCCATGGTATGAATTTGTTTTCTCAATTATATTGTTATGCTTGATCACCATAATAATAATCTAATGCCTTTAATTACTTTGAAGGAAAAATTAACGGTTGAAAAGAGACAAAATTCACATTAATTAACAAATCCCTTGAACAAGGTGATGTACAGTTAATGGTGGAAACCCAGAGGTCGATATTAATGCACCTAGTTTAGGGTATAGGTTACTACGACGGTGGAACCGACCTAGAGGTAGGTAGTGAATTGTACCACGACAGTGGGCAATTCTGACTACAGGCCACTACCCAGATTGTGAGATGAACCTGAATTACTATATAGAAATTCATACAATGAAAACCCACGGTGAAACCACAATCCTAAAGATCTCCACTCAAATTGATTAAATTAAGACTTTAATCGATGCTTTGTCTTCTTTTATTTTTATTTTTCTTTTTAAACAACTCTCAAACTCTTTTAATCGATTTAGGTGATCGCGACCAGTTAGTAGTAGTCTATTGATAGTTCAGTGTCCCTGAGTTCGACTCGGGCCTCACCGCGGGTTTTCATTGTATAGGCCCGAGTCGAACTCAGGGACACTAAACTATCGGTAGACTACTACTAACTGGTCACGATCAGCTAAACTGATTAAAAGAGTTTGAGAGTTGTTTAAAAATAAAAATAAAAATAAAAGAAGACAAAGCAATCGATTAAAGGCTTAATTTAATCAATTTGAGTGGAGATCTTTAGGATTGCGATTTCACCGCGGGTTTTCATTGTATGAATTTCTATATAGTAATTCAGGTTCATGTCTCAATCCGGGTAGTGGCCTGTAGTCAGAATTGCCCACTGTCACGGTACAATTCACTACCTACGTCTAGGTCGATTCCATCGTCGTAGTAACCTATACCCTAAACTAGGTGCATTAATATCGACCTCTGGGTTTCCACCATTAACCGTACATCACCTTGTTCAAGGGATTTGTTAATTGATGTGAATTTCGTCTCTTTTCAAGCGTTAATTCTTCCTTCAAAGTAATTAAAGGCATTAGATTATTATTATGGTGATCAAGAATAACAATATAATTGAGAAAACAAATTCATACCACGGATTTAAGAGATTAATGATGAATTACTATGATAAAAATGTCATACAATGCTTCCCCGGGCTACTCCCGGTACTAAAGACAAAGGGGATTAGCCTTGCATGTTCATCTCAGAGCAAAACCTGGCAGATAAAAGGGGAAACATGGATAAAAACGTGATTAAGTAATAAAACTCCTGAACGGAGGAGATCCAAGCGTTCCTCGGTGTGGAATGCACGATCTACAGCCTTTCGGTAGTGGAAAATGTCTTCTTCGGCTTCCGGAATGGCTGGGGCGTGCTTCTGGGCTATGTTCTTCTCTCCACACCTTCTCGGGACGTGTGCAGCGGCTAATGACGTGATAGATTACTCCTGGCCACCGTCATTAGGTATAACCATCGAGTTAGGTTGCAAAAATATCACAGGCGTCGGATTTAGATCGATATGAAACAAACTTGTATCTGACGGTGTCGATACCATCGACGCGGGTCGATGGTATCGACCTTGCACGATATTGGCAAGTCTTCTTTCTCTTCATTGTTGCGCCTGATGATGACTCGATACCATCGACGAGGGTCGATGGTATCGACACCCTAAGGCATCAGTTTTTGTCCTTTTCCGTCGTTGTAGCTCCACTTGTCGATAGTATCGACTTCTGGTTCGATAGTATCGACTATCTTCTCGCCAGCAACATGCTGGTAAGTCGCTACCATTGACTTCGTCGTCGATGGTATCGACTCTGTGCTGCTCCTTGCGGCTGGCAACCTGTGGTTGTGTCGATGGTATCGACAACAACAGATATGCGTTTTTCCTGAAATTGCAACACAAAACCACATAAGTCAAAATAAAACATATTATTGTAATCATTTATGCTCTAAACAACAGAATAAGGGGGATTTGACACTAAGAAAGATCATAGACTGAAGTAAATGAATTATGCAATATTAACCACCAAAATGACTAATAAATGCATATAACACAAGTAAAACACATCTATAAATGCGACTCAAAATCATCGCATCAAAGATCAAGTAGAAATGTTTCAATTTTAATTGTAAAAGCATGATACATTAAAGTACAACACTTGGTTCAATTCTCAAAATTAAATTACATATTGCGAAAGTAGTCATTATTATGATCAAATGGGATATCACAACACCCAAACTAAGAATTCACAATAAGTTGAGTAAGAAGACCATTTGATGAGAGAAAGAGTATACTAGAGGAGAGAGAAAAGTTTGTTTGTCACACACTTTTTTTATATTAACTATGTTTTACTAACCATCAATGTACTATTTGTGTTTTCAATGACCACATGTCTAGATTTATGATTTAAGGTTTAGATATGGCTAGGATACATGATCTTGAGATATGATATGTTGTGAAAAGTTCATTGGCTAGGTATGTTGTTGATCATGAAGACAATGTACATGTCTAGTTACAATCTACCATATATATTTAATAAAATATTGTGAGACTCTCATGTAACTATCGTATACATGTGAGTTGTATATTCTTTGGTAGATTGTATCAGTTCATGTCAATTTTTGCATATTTTTCCGTTGTGTATGATGAAATTTTTATATAAATGGATAACACTTTGGGTCATAAAGTATGAGATATTACATATTGGTTCTTGATAAAAGGTGCCTCTACCTTCTCATTTCCATAATCTAAATGAATTCATTACTTCATAACACATTAAAATTTTATTCCTTACACAATAATTCCATGGAGCATTTTATTGAAAATGATGATATTGTACAAATAAGTTGACTTGATCAAAGAAAGTGGATAAAGTAGAAAACTTGAAGGTTTGAAGTAAATATAAAATATACTTATCATATAGATATATAAATGTTGATTAAATAATTTTCAGTGATGATGTTTCTTACATTTCAGATCATATTCTCTTATCTTGATATTTCATGCAAATGAGTTACATGTTTCATCATAAGGCTCTAATAACCAGTACTTGTTCTAAAAATCTTGAATAAGTAAAATACATATGTGCTTCATGTGAAATTCACTCAACCTAGTTTTGATTGAGTCATTGAAGTGTTAGAGTGTTTCAACACCTATCACCTCAAGCCAACTAAGTTAAGAATTTTGTTGCAAAGCCAATATTATGGGCTTCACAAAGAGAATTTATAACCAAAAACCAAAGAACGGTGTTCTTAATGTGTTTTAAGGCTTTCCTAAAGTGTGAAGAACTCAATAATAACCAAAAGTGAGGCTTTTTTTTAAGTGAGGCTTTACATAGTTTTACTTTACAAGTATTCTTCGTTGGGAGGAGTTATTTAGAGTGATAAAATAAGAAAATTTTAGAGTCATCGACTAATAACCTGATATTCATGTGCTTTTTAGATATGCCACGCTATATTTTCAATGATGAAAATTTTTACAATTGTGTTAAAAATAAGGATATTAAGTGTGTCGGGTGATCAATATCATAGGAAAGATCTACTGTCAAAAAATGTGCTACATATTATGTTTTTAGATGTTTGTAAATAAAATTATACTTGGAATTATATATTGTACACGTGCAATTGTAAAATATGGGAGGAATGATGTAAGAAAAAGTGATAGATGGACTAAAAATATGCTTAACCAATTATTAATGTAAGAAAAAGTGATAGATGTAAAAAAATATGCTTAACCAAATATTATACTTGTATAAACCCACTACGACAAATAGATGTTATTCAAAAAGTTACTTGAGCGATTTACCAAAATTTGGGCCATTTTTCAACAATCTATCTTTCAGTCAAAATGTAATTTGGCTCCTAATTGCTCTCTCTATCTCTCTCTCTCTAGAATAGGTCTCTTCCATCTTTAGATTTGTGGGCGATGGCAGTCAGAGGTCGCAATACTACCTCCAAAGCGGCTTCTACTAACAAGGGGCCCCTAAGGCCATTGGAATGGAGTAAAATGGGTGCGGATGTCACGGTGGCTAGAGATTGGGAGAAGATGGTAGATGGTTTACCTCTGTGCATTTGTGGTGTCATGGCGGCAGACTCAAAGAAGCCCTTTTTCTAGGAAGGCAAAGATAGAACCTGGACTAGGTTCAGAGAGAATATGATGGAGAAGATGAATGACTATCATCAATTCTTAGGTCATAGTCCAAGTTGTTGTATAGAAAGTGAATGTCTTCCAGATGCGTGGATGGATGATCTGCACATGGAAGATCTGAGGTGAATTGGAAGTGTTCACTCTTCCAAATGGTCTCATTCTCACTCTCTTTGCAAATGAGAGGGACATTGGGGTTGTGTTGAATGGAAGACAATGGTTCTTTGATGACCAACTCATTCTTATTAGAAGGAGGATGCCAGAGGTGGATATCAGGTGAACAACTCTCAAAGAGGAGCCGGTATGGATGTCTCTCCCTGATGTTAGCAAGCATTGGTCGTCTGGAGCCATCACAGTAATAGCTCGTGCGATCAAAAAACCACAAGCTATTAACCGTCGACTAGATGGTTCTATGCTTGGGTGCGTGCAGTTTTGCATGGACATTGCAGCTAATAAAAGGCCACCACCGGTTATCATGGTGGAACTTTCAAATTGTAATGAATGGAAAGGGAGGTTAATGTTACGACCCGCGTCGAGCTTATCCCGTAAGTATGCTGTTAAGCATGTGATTAGCTGATGTGTTAAGTTATAAGCCTGTGTTTGTTAATAATGTTTAAAATGGATATGATGTGAGCTTAGTGTGTTTTCTAGCTTCTAAAGCATGTAGGACCTTACGCTTGAAGCGTTGCCAGAGAAATCGTTCGAATCCGACCTTCGAGTCAAAAGTTGCATGTTTTTGGGCTTATAGGGACCCGTTTGTAGTTTTTGAACTTTGCGTTTTGGCCCCTAGGTTTTCTTCCTTATCTACTCTTTCTCCCTTATCTCGTTTCATTTCTCAGAAACGAGAGAACGCAGCAGCATCGTTCTTCTTCCTTGCGTGAGAAAGAGAGAGAGATAGAGAGAGAGAGAGAGAGAGAGAGAGAGGGAGCTGAGAAGGGAAGGACGTTTGGAGCTTCGTTTTGCTCCGGCCAGTAGCTGCGGCTCGTCCTCTTCCCTCCGTTGATTGTCTTCTCCAATCAATTCGATCCGGATTCGCAGCTGAAGCTACGGTTGCAGGGAAACAGCTTGAGGATTGGGGCGCAAGGAGCAGCCCTAGCTCGTTTCTCTTCCCCCTTCAGGTCCGTTTTGGTGGTATGCATCGATTGCGAACGTTTTTTGGTGTTTGTTTGCGATTTGCCCGACGATTCGAGAGAAATCGACATCTGCAGCCCGGTTTTGTTTTCTGCCTGTGCGCGGTTCGGCCGAGTTCCTATTCGATCGGCCGAGTTTCTTTTTAGGGCAATCGTACAGAGTTTTTGGTCGGCCGAGTTGGGTTTTGAATCGGCCGAGTTTCTTATTTAGATAAGCGAACAACGTTTTTGTCGGCCGAGTTTGGTCCTGATCGGCCGAGTTTCTTTGTAGGTATATAAAGCAGTGTCTCGATTGGCCGAGTTCCTCATAGGATCGGCCGAGTTTCCTGCTGGTCGGCCGAGGTTGGTCGGCCGAGTTTCAGAACTTGGGAAGTGTTCGGCCGAGTTCCATAGTGATCGGCCGAGTTTCAAGTGGTGAGTGGCAGTTCATTTAGAAATCATTATTTAACTCATTTTAAATGCTTATTTGCTTCGGTATCAGTTGATATGACTCCTAAACAGTGTAACATGTACTTTTTAGTATGATAAGTTCATTGGAACTTGAATTGCGTGATGTAAATGATGAAAAAGAGGAAATTCTATGTCTTACAGTTGCTATATGATATTTCTGTTTAATTGTTTATTTGTTAATTAATTAATAGACCTAAGTGCCCTAACACCGTAGAACCCCTAAAGGAAGGTCTGTTACTTAGGGGTGAAACTCGTGTTGCAACATCATCCGTGCTTGTGTCACGGACAAACGAGGAAAGAGAGGCAGTCTCTAACAACAATCGTGCGTGTGTCACGATGGCACTGGGAAAAAGAAAACTTGGTTATCTAACACCATTCATGCTTGTGTCACGAAGGTAACCCTGTGAGACCCTCCGCCGGTGTACTCAGGTTAAAGGAGGAGTCTGGAGCACACGTGGTTGTGCATTGAGGCCGTAGAGCCTATGTTTCTAGCCGGAGAGCCAGGGGTCCTGTAGCAGAGCAGGGCTGGCGTCAGACTTAGCATTTCCCAGGTGTGTCGCTAAGTCTTGTACGGTGGGATCATAGCATGGACTTGTTACAGATCTTTATATGCAGAGTACACTGCATATGATTAGGGCATAATAATATGATTAAGAAATCATATAGGACACAGTAAATTTACATAACTGTTATTTACCTGAAATACCTGTTGATGCTAGAAGTGTGGTTATTATCTGTATATTTGCTATGCTAATAGAACTGCCCTGCTTGAACTGCATATATGTTTATTTTCAGTTTATAAACCTGACGAGTTGTTTAGTGATATCTAAGTGAAATGTTATTCACTGAGCGAGTAGGCTCATTCCTCTACTCAAACATTTTCAGGTCAGCATCTGCATCAGGAATCGGAAGGATCGTTTCACCCTAACGCTTAGTCGATAGAAGGTTTGTTGTTAGTCTAGTTAGAGGTATCTTAGTCCTTTCCCCTCGATCCTCGGGACAAGGTGTGAGTGAGAGAGAGAATGTGTACAAAGATGTAAATTAACTGTTATGCTTTACTTTATGTTAATCAATGTACTATGCTGTAGACTTTGCTTGTATTTTCTGCCAGTTTAATAGAAAAGTTTCTGCAGTTTGTTTAGCTTCTGGTTACAGCTTAAACTTGGTTATCATTTAAATGTTTTTAATCGTTTTAATAAGTGACGAATGGTTGGTTATGTGTTAATCCCACCTGTCGTGTCCTAATTTCGTGGTTTGTGGTTAATGTGAGATTGGGGCGCGACAATTTTTGGTATCAGAGCTTAGGTTTGAGTACTAAGTTACTCAAGGTCAGGGGACGATAAGAGACCAATAGGATTAAGGTTTAGGTGTCTTTCTTCTATCTGTAGTTTTCTAACAGGAAATGTTCTGTTATATCATTGTAGATGGCAGAAAGAGGCTTTGATCGTGATGATCAGGCTGAGAGCCATGTTGGCCCCGATCCTTTGTACTTGGGTCCAGGTGGTGGTGACCACGTGGATGAAGCATCTCGTATGTATAGGATGTTTCTGGAGACCAGGGAGAAGTACAAGGCTGATAGGCGAGCTTCTACTTCTACCAGCAGTAAGGATCTGATGCGATCATATGAGCTTGTAAAGAAGCTCAATGGTACAAAATTCAGTGGTACTATAGATCCTGCCGAAGGTGATGAGTGGTTTAGATAGATAGAAAAGGTCTTTCGTCTGATGGAACTTCCAGAAGATAAGAAGATCAATCATGCGGTCTACCTTTTAACAGGCGATGCAGAGTTGTGGTGGCGTGGTGTGGAAGAAAAGAGGAGAGGTACAGAGCTTTCCTGGCAGGATTTCTCTGAGGAGTTTCATCTCAAATTCTATCCACCCACTTTTCTTAATCAGAAAATCAGGCAGTTACAGAATATTAAGCAGGGGAACATGACAGTTACTGAGTATGAAGCACTTTTTACACGGTTAGCTAACTTCTGTCCACAGCTTGTTCCCGATAACATAGAAAGATGCAGAAGGTTTCAGGAAGGGTTAAGGCCAGAGATTCGGCATACAGTTTCTGCTACTAGTGGGAGGAACAGAGAGAACTTTGGTGAGTTTGTCGAGGCTGCTAGACAGGTTGAAGAATCTGTGAATGCTGACAAGGTGCCTGAGTCTAAGAAGAGATCTGCAGACTTCAGTAGAGGGCAATCCAGTAGTGGATACAGAGGTGGAGGTAGAGGTTTCTTTTCTAAACTAGGGCGTGGTTTTGGTTGTTTCGGCAGGCAGAGATCTGAGGATGTCACTACTTCTAGAGGCAGAGGAGGATACAACCCAGGAAGATGGGGCAGTACCGATAGTGGACAGTCTTCTGGGTCGTCAATGTCAGTGACAGGTCCTCAGAGGCAAGAGATACCGCCATGTGACAAATGCGGAAGGCCACATACTGGTCAGTGTTGGGGTGCAAATCCTCGAGGTTGTTATATCTGTGGACAAGTAGGACATTTCAAAAAGGAATGTCCTCAGCTTCGACAAGCAACATCGCAAGCTTTCCAGCCTCAATACCATGATGTTCCAAGTTCTTCTGTGGCTTCTGGATCTAGAGGTGGTGGAGTGTCTAGTGGCAGGAGTGGTCAAAGAGGACAGCGTGGCAGAGGGAGAGCTTCAGCACGTTTCTTTTCTTTGACACCTCAGGAAGGTATAATTTCTTCACAAGTTGTTACAGGAGAGATGCTTTTGTTTAATAGTATACCAGTTTCAGTCTTGATAGATCCGGGAGCTACTCACTCTTTTATACGACGTTCTTTAGTTGGTGAACTTAATCTATTAACTCGAGAGTTGATAGATGAGTTAGTGTTGAGGGTTCCACTAGGTGGACCAACAGTTTTATCCGAGTCTTTTCCCGGATGCTTGTTATCTTTTGGAGGTTTCACCTTTGCTGCTAATCTCATACCCTTGGATGTAAATACTTTTCAAGTCATCTTGGGTATGGATTGTCTTGAAATATATCGAGTGCAACTCGATTGTTGGAAGAAGGAAGCTACCTTTCAACTAGGTGAATTTTCTTGTGTCTTTACTGGAGACAGGAAAGTTCTACCTACGTGCATAATATCAGCTGCTGTAGCTGATAAGATGTTACAGAAAGGATGTGAAGCGTTCCTTGCTCATGTGGTTGACACCAGAGCAGAGAAGAGCACCGCCAGTGTTTATGATGTGCCTGTGGTTCGTGAGTTTTCTGATGTTTTTCCAGAAGAGTTACCAGGCTTACCCCCTATCAGAGACATTGATTTTGAGATTCAGATATATCCAGGTAGTCATCCAGTAGCACTGCCAACCTATAGAATGGCACCTGCTGAGTTGAAGGAACTCAAGGTGCAGTTACAGGAGTTGCTAGATAAGGGTTTCATTAAACCCAGTTCTTCACCGTGGGGTGCTCCAGTCCTGTTTGTTAAGAAAAAGGATGGTACCATGCGTCTCTGTATAGATTACAGGCAACTGAACAAGATCACTATTAAGAACAAGTATCCATTGCCGAGAATAGATGATCTGTTTGATCAGTTGCGTGGAGCGACGATCTTCTCTAAAATAGATTTGAGATTTGGATATCATCAGCTTAGGATAAAGGCTTCTGATATTCCCAAAACAGCTTTCAGAACCAGGTATGGGCATTATGAGTTTTTGGTCATGTCGTTTGGACTGACCAATGCCCCAGCAGCCTTTATGGATATGATGAATCGGATTTTCAAACCGTTCCTGGATCAGTTTATTGTAGTCTTCATAGATGATATACTGATCTACTCCAGAGATGTTGTACAGCATGAGCAACACTTGAGAGTAGCGTTGCAGTTGTTGAGGCAACATCAGTTGTTTGCTAAATTTAACAAATGCGAGTTCTGGTTGGCCGAGGTAGCATTTCTTGGACATGTTATCTCGAGAGGTGGAGTTAGTGTTGACCCTAAGAAAGTTGATTCTGTACTTCAATGGGAACAACCTAAGACTCCTACTGAGATCAGAAGTTTCTTGGGTTTAGCAGGCTATTACAGAAGGTTTATACAGAACTTCAGTGTGTTAGCATCACCTTTGACACGCTTGACGAGGAAGGATGTACTGTTTGTTTGGTCTGATAACTGTGAGAGAAGTTTTCAGATTTTGAAGAAAAGGTTGACTTCAGCACCAGTGTTGGTTTTGCCTGAAGTAGAAAAAGGCTATACAGTGTTCTGTGATGCTTCCAGGAGAGGTTTGGGCTGTGTACTGATGCAAGAAGGCAAAGTTGTGGCTTACGCATCTAGACAGCTTAAGAAGAATGAAGAGAATTACCCTATTCATGATTTGGAATTAGTTGCTATAGTTCATGCTCTTAAGACATGGCGTCACTAGTTGTATGGTGAGACATGTCAGGTGTTTACAGACCATAAGAGCCTGAAATATATCTTCACTCAGAAAGACTTGAATTGGAGATAGCGCAGATGGCTTGAGCTGATTAAAGACTATGATGTGACAATCGATTACCATCCGGGTAAGGCAAATGTTGTAGCTGATGCCTTGAGTAGAAAGTCAAGTTCAACAACAAATGCATTTTCTATGGCATGTTTCAAGAGAGACTTGCTTGTAGATATGCGAAGGTTGAACTTAGACTTGGATGTGACTGGACAGAGTGGGTTGATTGCTCAGATGCAAGTTAGACCTACTTTCTATAATCAGATTAAGGAATTGCAGCAGAGTGATGATGAGTTGTGGCAAATCATGCAGGAAATGTCAGAAGGTAAGAGAATAGAGTTTAGGTTTTCTGATGAAGGCATGTTGTATCTTCATGATAGGTTGTGTGTACCTGGGAACAGTGAGTTGAAAGAGCAGATTCTTGAAGAAGCGCATACTTATATGTATGCTATGCATCCAGGTAACACAAAGATGTACAGGAACCTCAAAGAGCTGTACTGGTGGTCTGGTATGAAAAAGGATGTGGCTGAATACGTGGCTAGGTGCGGGGTGTGTCAGCAGGTTAAGGCTGAGCATCAGAAACCTGCTGGTACCTTGCAGTCACTTCCTATACCAGAATGGAAATGGGAACACATCACGATGGACTTTGTGGTAGGATTACCCAGGACGCCTAAGGGTTCGGACTCGATATGGGTGATTGTGGATAGACTAACTAAGTCTGCTCACTTTCTTCCTGTCAAGTCAACCTTTGACGTTTCAAAGTTGGCTAAAGTATATGTGGATGAAGTAGTCAGGTTGCATGGGATTCCAGTTTCCATTATTTCTGACAGAGATCCAAAGTTTACATCTAGATTTTGGAATCAGTTACATCATGCGTTGGGCACAAGGCTGAAGTTCAGTACAGCGTTTCATCCGCAGACAGATGGTCAATCTGAGAGGACCATTCAGACCCTTGAAGACATGCTGAGAGCATGCATGCTACAGTTCAGAGGTAACTGGGAAGAACACTTAAGCCTAATGGATTTTGCATATAATAACAGTTACCATTCTAGTCTTGGAATGGCTCCATATGAAGCTCTTTATGGCAGGAAGTGTAGATCGCCAGTTTGTTGGTACGAGGTGGGTGAGAAGGAAATTCTTGGACCTGAGCTAGTTGATGTAACTACAGAAAAGATATCTGTGATCAGGGATCAGTTAAAAGCTGCTCAGGATAGACAAAAAAGTTATGCAGAAAGACGACGTCGACCTCTTGAGTTTGAGGTTGGTGACGAGGTTTATTTGAAGGTTTCACCGTGGAAGGGAGTACTGAGGTTTGGCAAGAGGGGTAAGTTGACCCCTAGGTATATGGGTCCATATCCTATTGTTGATAGGATTGGACCTGTAGCTTACAGGTTGGATTTGCCGTCTGAGTTGGCAAATCTTCATGATGTCTTCCACGTGTCTATGCTGAAAAAGTGTCATCCCGGTACAGAAAAGATTGTAGATCCAGAACCGGCACAGCTTAGAACAGATGTGTCCTATGTAGAAGGACCAGTGCAGATAGTTGATCACCGGATCAAAAAGCTTAAGAACTGGGAGATACCTTTAGTGAAGGTTTTATGGAGAAACCATAATCTTGAGGAAGCTACGTGGGAACTAGAGTCTGAGATGTGTGGCAAGTTTCCTTTTCTCTTCTAGGAATTTTGGGACAAAATTCTTATAAGGGAGGGAGATTGTTACGACCCGCGTCGAGCTTATCCCGTAAGTATGCTGTTAAGCATGTGATTAGCTGATGTGTTAAGTTATAAGCCTGTGTTTGTTAATAATGTTTAAAATGGATATGATGTGAGCTTAGTGTGTTTTCTAGCTTCTAAAGCGTGTAGGACCTTATGCTTGAAGCGTTGCCAGAGAATCATTTGAATCCGACCTTCGAGTCAAAAGTTGCATGTTTTTGGGCTTATAGGGACCCGTTTGTAGTTTTTGAACTTTGCATTTTGGCCCCTAGGTTTTCTTCCTTATCTACTCTTTCTCCCTTATCTCGTTTCATTTCTCAGAAACGAGAGAACGCAGCAACAGCGTTCTTCTTCCTTGCGTGAGAAAGAGAGAGAGAGAGAGAGAGAGAGAGAGGGAGATGAGAAGGGAAGGACGTTTGGAGCTTCGTTTTGCTCCGGCCAGTAGCTGTGGCTCGTCCTCTTCCCTCCGTTGATCGTCTTCTCCAATCAATTCGATCTGGATTCACAGCTGAAGCTACGGTTGCAGGGAAACGGCTTGAGGATTGGGGCGCAAGGAGCAGCCCTAGCTCGTTTCTCTCCCCCTTCAGGTCCGTTTTGGTGGTATGCATCGATTGCGAACGTTTTGTGGTGTTTGTTTGCGATTTGCCCGATGATTCGAGAGAAATCGACATCTGCAGCCCGGTTTTGTTTTCTGCCTGTACGCGGTTCGGCCGAGTTCCTATTTGGTCGGTCGAGTTTCTTTTTAGGGCAATCGTACAGAGTTTTTGGTCGGCCGAGTTGGGTTTTGAATCAGCCGAGTTTCTTATTTAGATAAGCGAACAACGTTTTTGTCGGCCGAGTTTGGTCCTGATCGGCCGAGTTTCTTTGTAGGTATATAAAGCAGTGTCTCGATCGGCCGAGTTCCTCAGAGGATCGGCCGAGTTTCCTGCTGGTCGGCCGAGGTTGGTCGGCCGAGTTTCAGAACCTGGGAAGTGTTCGGCCGAGTTCCATAGTGATCGGCCGAGTTTCAAGTGGTGAGTGGCAGTTCATTTAGAAATCATTATTTAACTCATTTTAAATGCTTATTTGCTTCGGTATCAGTTGATATGACTCCTAAATAGTGTAACATGTACTTTTTAGTATGATAAGTTCATTGGAACTTGAATTGCGTGATGTAAATGATGAAAAAGAGGAAATTCTATGTCTTACAGTTGCTATATGATATTTCTGTTTAATTGTTTATTTGTTAATTAATTAATAGACCTAAGTGCCCTAACACCGTAGAACCCCTAAAGGAAGGTCCGTTACTTAGGGGTGAAACTCGTGTTGCAACATCATCCGTGCTTGTGTCACGGACAAATGAGGAAAGAGAGGCAGTGTCTAACAACAATCGTGCGTGTGTCACGATGGCACTGGGAAAAAGAAAACTTGGTTATCTAACACCATTCGTGCTTGTGTCACGAAGGTAACCCTGTGAGACCCTCCGCCGGTGTACTCAGGTTAAAGGAGGAGTCTGGAGCACACATGGTTGTGCATTGAGGTCGTAGAGCCTATGTTTCTGGCCGGAGAGCCAGGGGTCCTGTAGCAGAGCAGGGCTGGCGTCAGACTTAGCATTTCCCGGGTGTGTCGCTAAGTCTTGTACGGTGAGATCGTAGCATGGACTTGTTACAGGTCTTTATATGCAGAGTACACTGCATATGATTAGGGCATAATAATATGATTAAGAAATCATATAGGACACAGTAAATTTACATAACTGTTATTTACCTGAAATACCTGTTGATGCTAGAAGTGTGGTTATTATCTGTATATTTGCTATGCTAATAGAACTGCCCTGCTTGAACTGCAAATATGTTTATTTTCAGTTTATAAACCTGACGAGTTGTTTAGTGATAGCTAAGTGAAATGTTATTCACTGAGCGAGTAGGCTCATTCCTCTACTCAAACATTTTCAGGTCAGCATCCACATCAGGAATCGGAAGGATCGTTTCACCCTAACGCTTAGTCGATAGAAGGTTTGTTGTTAGTCTAGTTAGAGGTATCTTAGTCCTTTCCCCTCGATCCTCGGGACAAGGTGTGAGTGAGAGAGAGAATGTGTACAAAGATGTAAATTAACTGTTATGCTTTACTTTATGTTAATCAATGTACTATGCTGTAGACTTTGCTTGTATTTTCTGCCAGTTTAATAGAAAAGTTTCTGCAGTTTGTTTAGCTTCTGGTTACAGCTTAAACTTGGTTATCATTTAAATGTTTTTAATCATTTTAATAAGTGACGAATGGTTGGTTATGTGTTAATCCCACCTTTCGTGTCTTAATTTTGTGGTTTGTGGTTAATGTGAGATTGGGGCGCGGCAATTTTTGGTATCAGAGCTTAGGTTTGAGTACTTAGTTACTCAAGGTCAGGGGACGATAAGAGACCAATATGATTAAGGTTTAGGTGTCTTTCTTCTATCTGTAGTTTTCTAACAGGAAATGTTCTGTTATATCATTGCAGATGGCAGAAAGAGGCTTTGATCATGATGATCAGGCTGAGAGCCATGTTGGCCCCGATCCTTTGTACTTGGGTCCAGGTGGTGGTGACCACGTGGATGAAGCATCTCGTATGTATAGGATGTTTCTGGAGACCAGGGAGAAGTACAAGGCTGATAGGCGAGCTTCTACTTCTACCAGCAGTAAGGATCTGATGCGATCGTATGAGCTTGTAAAGAAGCTCGGTGGTACAGAATTCAGTGGTACTACAGATCCCGCCGAAGCTGATGAGTGGTTTAGACAGATAGAAAAGGTCTTTCGTCTGATGGAACTTCTAGAAGATAAGAAGATCAATCATGCGGTCTACCTTTTAACAAGCGATGCAGAGTTGTGGTGGCGTGGTGTGGAAGAAAAGAGGAGAGGTACAGAGCTTTCCTGGCAGGATTTCTCTGAGGAGTTTCATCTCAAATTCTATCCACCCACTTTTCTTAATGAGAAAATCAGGCAGTTACAGAATATTAAGCAGGGGAACATGACAGTTACTGAGTATGAAGCACTTTTCACACGGTTAGCTAACTTCTGTCCACAGCTTGTTCCCGATAACATAGAAAGATGCAGAAGGTTTCAGGAAGGGTTAAGGCCAGAAATTCGGAATACAGTTTCTGCTACTAGTAGGAGGAACAGAGAGAACTTTGGTGAGTTTGTCGAGGCTGCTAGACAGGTTGAAGAATCTGTGAATGCTGACAAGGTGCCTGAGTCTAAGAAGAGATCTGCAGACTTCAGTAGAGGGCAATCCAGTAGTGGATACAGAGGTGGAGGTAGAGGTTTCTTTTCTAAACTTGGGCATGGTTTTGGTTGTTTCGGCAGGCATAGATCTGAGGATGTCACTACTTCTAGAGGCAGAGGAGGATACAACCCAGGAAGATGGGGCAGTACCGATAGTGGATAGTCTTCTGGGTCGTCAATGTCAGTGACAGGTCCTCAGAGGCAAGAGATACCGCCATGTGACAAATGCGGAAGGCCACATACTGGTCAGTGTTGGGATGCAAATCCTCGAGGTTGTTTTATCTGTGGACAAGTAGGACATTTCAAAAAGGAATGTCCTCAGCTTCGACAAGCAGCATCGCAAGCTTTCCAGCCTCAATACCATGATGTTCCAAGTTCTTCTGTGGCTTCTGGATCTAGAGGTGGTGGAGTGTCTAGTGGCAGGAGTGGTCAGAGAGGACAGCATGGCAGAGGGAGAGCTTCAGCACGTTTCTTTTCTTTGACACCTCAGGAAGGTATAATTTCTTCACAAGTTGTTACAGGAGAGATGCTTTTGTTTAATAGTATACCAGTTTCAGTCTTGATAGATCCGGGAGCTACTCACTCTTTTATACGACGTTCTTTAGTTGGTGAACTTAATCTATTAACTCGAGAGTTGATAGATGAGTTAGTGTTGAGGGTTCCACTAGGTGGACCAACAGTTTTATCCGAGTCTTGTCCTGGATGCTTGTTATCTTTTGGAGGTTTCACCTTTGCTGCTAATCTCATACCCTTGGATGTAAATACTTTTCAAGTCATCTTGGGTATGGATTGTCTTGAAACATATAAAGTGCAACTCGATTGTTGGAAGAAGGAAGCTACCTTTCAACTAGGTGAATTTTCTTGTGTCTTTACTGGAGACAGGAAAGTTCTGCCTACGTGCATAATATCAGCTGCTGTAGCTGATAAGATGTTACAGAAAGGATGTGAAGCGTTCCTTGCTCATGTGGTTGACACCAGAGTAGAGAAGAGCACCGCCAGTGTTTATGATGTGCCTGTGGTTCGTGAGTTTTCTGATGTTTTTCCAGAAGAGTTACCAGGCTTACCCCCTATCAGAGACATTGATTTTGAGATTCAGATATATCCAGGTAGTCATCCAGTAGCGCTGCCAACCTATAGAATGGCACCTGCTGAGTTGAAGGAACTCAAGGTGCAGTTACAGGAGTTGCTAGATAAGGGTTTCATTAAACCCAGTTCTTCACCGTGGGGTGCTCCAGTCCTGTTTGTTAAGAAAAAGGATGGTACCATGCGTCTCTGTATAGATTACAGGCAACTGAACAAGATCACTATTAAGAACAAGTATCCATCGCCGAGAATAGATGATCTGTTTGATCAGTTGCGTGGAGCGACGATCTTCTCTAAAATAGATTTGAGATCTGGATATCATCAGCTTAGGATAAAGGCTTCTGATATTCCCAAAACAGCTTTCAAAACCAGGTATGGGCATTATGCGTTTTTGGTCATGTCGTTTGGACTGACCAATGCCCCAGCAGCCTTTATGGATATGATGAATCAGATTTTCAAACCGTTCCTGGATCAGTTTATTGTAGTCTTCATAGATGATATACTGATCTACTCCAGAGATGTTGTACAGCATGAGCAACACTTGAGAGTAGCGTTGCAGTTGTTGAGGCAACATCAGTTGTTTGCTAAATTTAGCAAATGCGAGTTCTGGTTGGCCGAGGTAGCATTTCTTGGACATGTTATCTCGAGAGGTGGAGTTAGTGTTGACCCTAAGAAAGTTGATTCTGTACTTCAGTGGGAACAGCCTAAGACTCCTACTGAGATCAGAAGTTTCTTGGGTTTAGCAGGCTATTACAGAAGGTTTATACAGAACATCAGTGTGTTAGCATCACCTTTGACACACTTGACGAGGAAGGATGTACCGTTTGTTTGGTCTGATAACTGTGAGAGAAGTTTTCAGATTTTGAAGAAAAGGTTGACTTCAGCACCAGTGTTGGTTTTGCCTGAAGTAGAAAAAGGCTATACAGTGTTCTGTGATGCTTCCAGGAGAGGTTTGGGCTGTGTACTGATGCAAGAAGGCAAAGTTGTGGCTTACGCATCTAGACAGCTTAAGAAGAATGAAGAGAATTACCCTGTTCATGATTTGGAATTAGCTGCTATAGTTCATGCTCTTAAGACATGGCGTCACTACTTGTATGGTGAGACATGTCAGGTGTTTACAGACCATAAGAGCCTGAAATATATCTTCACTCAGAAAGACTTGAATTGGAGACAGCGCAGATGGCTTGAGCTGATTAAAGACTATGATGTGACAATCGATTACCATCCGGGTAAGGCAAATGTTGTAGCTGATGCCTTGAGTAGAAAGTCAAGTTCAACAGCAAATGCATTTCCTATGGCATGTTTCAAGAGAGACTTGCTTGTAGATATGCGAAGGTTGAACTTAGACTTGGATGTGACTGGACAGAGTGGGTTGATTGCTCAGATGCAAGTTAGACCTACTTTCTATAATCAGATTAAGGAATTGCAGCAGAGTGATGATGAGTTGTGGCAAATCATGCAGGAAATGTCAGAAGGTAAGAGAACAGAGTTCAGGTTTTCTGATGAAGGCATGTTGTATCTTCATGATAGGTTGTGTGTACCTGGGAACAGTGAGTTGAAAGAGCAGATTCTTGAAGAAGCGCATACTTCTATGTATGCTATGCATCCAGGTAACACAAAGATGTACAGGAACCTCAAAGAGTTGTACTAGTGGTCTGGTATGAAAAAGGATGTGGCTGAATACGTGGCTAGGTGCGGGGTGTGTCAGCAGGTTAAGGCTGAGCATCAGAAACCTGCTGGTACCTTGCAGTCGCTTCCTATACCAGAATGGAAATGGGAACACATCACGATGGACTTTGTGGTAGGATTACCCAGGACGCCTAAGGGTTCAGACTCGATATGGGTGATTGTGGATAGACTAACTAAGTCTGCTCACTTTCTTTCTGTCAAGTCAACCTTTGACGTTTCAAAGTTGGCTAAAGTTTATGTGGATGAAGTAGTCAGGTTGCATGGGATTCCAGTTTCCATTATTTCTGACAGAGATCCAAAGTTTACATCTAGATTTTGGAATCAGTTACATCATGCGTTGGGCACAAGGCTGAAGTTTAGTACAGCGTTTCATCCGCAGACAGATGGTCAATCTGAGAGGACCATTCAGACCCTTGAAGACATGCTGAGAGCATGCATGCTACAGTTCAGAGGTAACTGGGAAGAACACTTAAGCCTAATGGAGTTTGCATATAATAACAGTTACCATTCTAGTCTTGGAATGGCTCCATATGAAGCTCTTTATGGCAGGAAGTGTAGATCGCCAGTTTGTTGGTACGAGGTGGGTGAGAAGGAAATTCTTGGACCTGAGCTAGTTGATGTAACTACAGAAAAGATATCTGTGATCAGGGATCAGTTAAAAGCTGCTCAGGACAGACAAAAAAGTTATGCAGAAAGACGACGTCGACCTCTTGAGTTTGAGGTTGGTGATGAGGTTTATTTGAAGGTTTCACCGTGGAAGGGAGTGCTGAGGTTTGGCAAGAGGGGTAAGTTGACCCCTAGGTATATGGGTCCATATCCTATTGTTGAGAGGATTGGACCTGTAGCTTACAGGTTGGATTTGCCATCTGAGTTGGCAAATCTTCATGATGTCTTCCACGTGTCTATGCTGAAAAAGTGTCATCCCGGTACAGAAAAGATTGTAGATCCAGAACCGGCACAGCTTAGAACAGATGTGTCCTATGTAGAAGGACCAGTGCAGATAGTTGATCACCGGATCAAAAAGCTTAAGAACCGGGAGATACCTTTAGTGAAGGTTTTATGGAGAAACCATAATCTTGAGGAAGCTACGTGGGAACTAGAGTCTGAGATGCGTGGCAAGTTTCCTTTTCTCTTCTAGGAATTTTGGGACGAAATTCTTATAAGGGAGGGAGATTGTTACGACCCGCGTCGAGCTTATCCCGTAAGTATGCTGTTAAGCATGTGATTAGCTGATGTGTTAAGTTATAAGCCTGTGTTTGTTAATAATGTTTAAAATGGATATGATGTGAGCTTAGTGTGTTTTCTAGATTCTAAAGCGTGTAGGACCTTACGCTTGAAGCGTTGCCAGAGAAATCGTTCGAATCCGACCTTCGAGTCAAAAGTTGCATGTTTTTGGGCTTATAGGGACCCGTTTGTAGTTTTTGAACTTTGCTTTTTGGCCCCTAGGTTTTCTTCCTTATCTAATCTTTCTCCCTTATCTCGTTTCATTTCTCAGAAACGAGAGAATGCAGCAGCAGCGTTCTTCTTCCTTGCGTGAGAAAGAGAGAGAGAGAGAGAGAGAGAGGGAGCTGAGAAGGGAAGGACGTTTGGAGCTTCGTTTTGCTCCGGCCAGTAGCTGCGGCTCGTCCTCTTCCCTCTGTTGATCGTCTTCTCCAATCAATTCGATCCGGATTCGCAGCTGAAGCTACGGTTGCAGGGAAACGGCTTGAGGATTGGGGAGCAAGGAGCAGCCCTAGCTCGTTTCTCTTCCCCCTTCAGGTCCGTTTTGGTGGTATGCATCGATTGCGAACGTTTTGTGGTGTTTGTTTGCGATTTTCCCAACGATTCGAGAGAAATCGACATCTGCAGCCCGGTTTTGTTTTCTGCCTGTGCGCGGTTCGGCCGAGTTTCTTTTTAGGGCAATCGTACAGAGTTTTTGGTCGGCCGAGTTGGGTTTTGAATCGGCCGAGTTTCTTACTTAGATAAGCGAACAACGTTTTTGTCGGCTGAGTTTGGTCCTGATCGGCCGAGTTTCTTTGTAGGTATATAAAGCAGTGTCTTGATCGGCCGAGTTCCTCAGAGGATCGGCCGAGTTTCCTGCTGGTCGGCCGAGGTTGGTCGGCCGAGTTTCAGAACCTGGGAAGTGTTCGGCCGAGTTCCATAGTGATCGGCCGAGTTTCAAGTGGTGAGTGGCAGTTCATTTAGAAATCATTATTTAACTCATTTTAAATGCTTATTTGCTTCGGTATCAGTTGATATGACTCCTAAACAGTGTAACATGTACTTTTTAGTATGATAAGTTCATTGGAACTTGAATTGCGTGATGTAAATGATGAAAAAGAGGAAATTCTATGTCTTACAGTTGCTATATGATATTTATATTTAATTGTTTATTTGTTAATTAATTAATAGACCTAAGTGCCCTAACACCGTAGAACCCCTAAAGGAAGGTCTGTTACTTAGGGGTGAAACTCGTGTTGCAACATCATCCGTGCTTGTGTCACGGACAAATGAGGAAAGAGAGGCAGTGTCTAACAACAATCGTGCATGTGTCACGATGGCACTGGGAAAAAGAAAACTTGGTTATCTAACACCATTCGTGCTTGTGTCACGAAGGTAACCCTGTGAGACCCTCCGCCGGTGTACTCAGGTTAAAGGAGGAGTCTGGAGCACACGTGGTTGTGCATTGAGGCCGTAGAGCCTATGTTTCTGGCCGGAGAGCCATGGGTCCTGTAGCAGAGCAGGGCTGGCGTCAGACTTAGCATTTCCCGGGTGTGTCGCTAAGTCTTGTACGGTGGGATCGTAGCATGGACTTGTTATGGATCTTTATATGCAGAGTACACTGCATATGATTAGGGCATAATAATATGCTTAAGAAATCATATAGGACACAGTAAATTTACATAACTGTTATTTACCTGAAATACCTGTTGATGCTAGAAGTGTGGTTATTATCTGTATATTTGCTATGCTAATAGAACTGCCCTGCTTGAACTGCATATATGTTTATTTTTAGTTTATAAACCTAACGAGTTGTTTAGTGATAGCTAAGTGAAATGTTATTCACTGAGCGAGTAGGCTCATTCCTCTACTCAAACATTTTCAGGTCAGCATCAGCATCAGGAATCGGAAGGATCGTTTCACCCTAACGCTTAGTCGATAGAAGGTTTGTTGTTAGTCTAGTTAGAGGTCTCTTAGTCCTTTCCCCTCGATCCTCGGGACAAGGTGTGAGTGAGAGAGAGAATGTGTACAAAGATGTAAATTAACTGTTATGCTTTACTTTATGTTAATCAATGTACTATGCTGTAGACTTTGCTTGTATTTTCTGCCAGTATAATAGAAAAGTTTCTGCAGTTTGTTTAGCTTCTGGTTACAGCTTAAACTTGGTTATCATTTAAATGTTTTTAATCGTTTTAATAAGTGACGAATGGTTGGTTATGTGTTAATCCCACCTGTCGTGTCCTAATTTCGTGGTTTGTGGTTAATGTGAGATTGGGGCGCGACAGTTAAAGTCAAGGATGAAGCCCTCCCCAGTAGATGAGACTCTTGCAAGGTCTTTGGACACATCAATTGGTGTTTCCCTAGAGCTAGGAGTTGTACTACCTTGTTGTCACCCCCATAGTAGTAGAGGACCCACATCAAGCACCTAAAGGGCGACTGAGATACAAGTCATGACCTCCCCTCAAAAAGATAGTTGATGCCCATCAAGTGGACAATGCTAAATTGATTTAGGAGGAAATAAAAACCATCACTTGGAAGAAGGTGAAATAGATAATGTAGTTGGGGAAGTGTCTGAAAACATACATGTTGAGCACAATGCCAAGGAGGATAAAAGTAAAGAATATGAAGAGGGGGCTAGTCCACTGATGGAGGGGAATGTTAGTGGTGTTGACTCAAGGTCAATTAGGTCAATATTGACTCACGTCTAAATTGACTAAACCCATGTTTTGATGATGACTAACCATTCCACATATTGGTGTCTAATGTCTCTACTTGAGTGATTTCAGATTAGGTATAGACACACTCCAATTGCCCTAACTTGCGCATATCAAATTGGAGAAAAGACAAGTCAAAGTCATACAAGTGCACATTTTTGTAATATGATGTATATCGATTAGAATCATGTTGTAAATCACTTGTAATGATTGTATGACTTGTAATTAAGCTTAGAAAAATATCAGGAACACTTAGATCGAATATTAGAGCACTTTAGATGCATCTTTGAAAATCAATTACAGGCACTTGGTCGGTCGAGTTTCCCCAGCCTGAAACTCAACCGATCCACCTTGGTCGATTTTCTGAAGATTGCATCGGTCGAGTTGTGCACTCACAAAACTCGACCGATTGGGTAGTAGGCCATTTCCAGTTGAAATGGCCGGTCAAGTTTCCTCAGGACAAACTCAACCGATCCTTTGAACATCGGTTTGCCTCCTACTTGATCGGTCGAGTTACACCCATCAGAACTCGACCGATTGCACTGTACGGAAAAGTGTAGAAAAGTGTTTCTAGCCATTGTGGAGTTGCAACAAGTGAAAATAGATCCGTTGCAAGCCACAAAACAGCTAGTTTTCATTCTCAAGTGTTCCCAAAGGCTAAGAGGCATCCCCAACTATAAATAGGGCCCCTTGGGCTTCATTCCAAGGTTGAGCATTCATTGCAAACTCTTTTTGAGGTTCCTATTCTATAGTTGAGTGCTTCCTACAGCCTCCTCTCTCTCTCTAAGCTTAATCACTTGCTACATCCATTAGAGTGAGTAGGAAATCTGTAAGAGAGCTAGTCCTACATGTATATCTTGTGAGGTTCTCACTTCCACCACCTCCACTTCTCTCATTTGCAATCATGAAGATGAAGGTTCTCTCTCTTGTCCAAGAGAGGTGAAGAAGAACAAGGGAAGGCATCCCTTGGTGAAGATAAAGGCTAAAGACTTGGAGCTAGAGTGGGTAAGCCCTTGGAGAAGGTAGAAGACTCAAGCTCAAGTGGGTAAGACCTTGGTGGAAGCTTCTCCGAGTGAAGGTGAAGTCAAAGGCGGAAGATCCAAGAAGAGTGGGTAATTCCTGCAAGGCCGAAGACTTGTGAAAGAGTGGGTAAGTCCTTGGATAAGGCCGAAGACTCTTGCAAAGTGGGTAAGTCCTTGGTAAGGTTGAAGACTCTTTGTATTGGATAGGTAAGTCCTTTGTTGGTCATGTATTGTAAGTCTTATAAGTGAATATAAGAGTGCAATTGTTGGAAGTCCTAGAGGTTGATCTCTCTAGGAAAGTGGACTGACACACTTCTAGTTTGAAGTGTGGAACCACTCTAAATAGCTTGTCTAATTGGTGCATGTTCAATCTCTCTTATCCTTGATATGCATGATTTAGTTGCACTCAAATTGCCTATTTAGCAACCTTATCTTGTCATATATTTTGAAGGTTTAATGAGTTTTGTTTAAGTGCTTTCAGCTCTATTCACCCCCCTCTAGAGCATCTAATCACCCATCTAGGATCCAACAATTAGTATCAGAGCGGGTCTTCTCCAAGCATACTTCAACAAGTAGGAGAAGATGGGTGACTACCTAGGAGGGAAACTCTCGACTAGCCTTCCAATCTTTGATGGGAGCAACTTCCTCTATTGGAGAAGAAGACTTCAATTCTACATCCAAGGATCAAGTCTTGAGATGTGGCAAATGGTGAACAACCCATACATTCTACCAAAGACAAATATTGAAGAATGGGATGAAGCCACCTTGATGAAAGCAACCTTGAATGCTAGAGCCATGCACATTTTATATGCCTCCATGACCCCCACCGAGTTCAACTGAATTTCTTCTTGTGAGACGACCTATGAGGTATGGAGAAAGCTTTGCATCACTTATGAAGGGACAAATCAAGTGAAGGAAAGCAAAGTCTACATGCTCAAAGGGTTGCTTGAGAACTTCAAGATGGGAAAGGAGGAGAGCATAGCCAACATGTACTCAAGGCTCAACACCATCTTGAATGGTCTTGCTGTTCTAGGACATCCTATGTCTAGTGGAGAGATCAACTCAAAGATCCTTAGAACTCTCCCCAAGAGGTGGTAATCCAAGGTGACTTCTAATTAAGAAGCAAGGTCTCTTAGGGATATTCCTATTGAAGAGCTCATTGGAAATCTACAAGCACATGAAGCCACACTTGACAAGAGGGAGGAAGTAGAAAGACAAGAGGAGAAAGAACTCAAGAGAATGAAGAAGGCTGAAATCAAAACTCAAATCAAGGCTATTGTTGGTCAAGCTTCTCCATCCTCTCAAGTTGAAGAAGATGCCATGTACTCCAAGGGTAGACTCTACAAAGGCAAGTCCTCCTCCATCCGGTGCTTCACATGTGGAAACAAGGGCCACTACAAGGAAGATTGCCCACAAGGCAAAAAGACCCATCTTTACAAGAAGGAGAAATGGAACTCAAGCTCAAGTGGCTCCTCCAACTCAAGCTCAAGTGAAGATTCATGTGAAGGATCAAGCTCAAGCTCTAGCGATGAAGGAGAATGCCATTTTGCCCTTATAGCGTCAACAAGTGAAGACTCAAGTGAGGTAAATCTAGACTCTTTAGATAAAGAATCTTTAATTGCTATTATTCATGATATTTGTGCCTCTTATAAGTCTCCTAAAAAGAAAAAGAAAAAGCTTGCTAGAATTGTTGATAATTTGCATATAGAACTAGATGATCTTGAATATGCTAATTCTTACTTGCTTAATGATAAAAATGATTGTCTTAGCCAAGTAGACTCTCTTAAACTTGAAAATGCTAGTTTGCTTGATAAGATAAAATTTCTAGAAGCTCAACCTCTCATGCCTAGTTCTAATGAAGAACATACTTTAATTTTTGATTCTCTCATGCATGACATTGATGTTCTTAAATATGAAAACAAGGACAAAGATTTTGTTTTGCATGAATTAGAAATAGAAAATGCCTCCTTGCTTGCTAAAATCAATGGGCATGAATCTTGTTCTAGTTCTACAAATAGAGAGAATGATGTTGCTGCTCTTCATATTGATAGAGATTCTCTTTCAACTAAATCTCTTTACTTAGAAAATGATCTTTTACATGCTAGAGATAATATTAATCAATTGTCTTCTACTATTTCTTCTCTTAAGCATGATAATGACAGTTTGAGATCTTCTTTGCAAAGATTCTTAGTGGGTAAAAAGAATCTTAATGATATCCTACACTATACTACTAAACAAATTGGTAGACATGGTTTAGGATATGATAGTAGTCAAGGGAACAACAAAGATAAAGGACCTCCAATATTCCATGGAGAATCCTCTAGTTCCAAGACTATGGGCACATGCAACTATTGCAATGAAATTGGTCATTATTCTACTTGTTGTCCTTTTAAGAAAGCACCCAAAAGCAATCGGATTTGGGTTGCTAAACTAATCCCTCCGGACCCAAAAACATGATTGGGGACCATTTCATCTTTCTTCTTGTAGGTACTTGCAAATGGATTGACTTGAGCCACTAATTTGCAAATTGACTTCTCAATCCACATGAAAGAAGAAAGGTGAGATGTGTAGAGGGTGATAACAAGTGGAAAAGGAAATGGTAAGCACAAAGGTAAATGTTTTATTTCTTATAACATATCCTAACTTGTTTTTGTCAAGTTAGTGTGCACTATACATATGGTTTTTGAGTCAAAAGTGGTATTTTGTGTTTCCCTTCACACTCTTTCTCAAAAACTATTTCTAATGCTTCTATAGTGCATTACTAACTTGCTTAGACATGTTTGGATTTGGTTTGTATTTTTAGCATGCCTTTAAATATGTTTTTATGAAATATATGTGCTTTTTGACAGCTGCTTTGTCGGTCAAGTTTGCCCTAGTGAAACTCGATCGATGGGCACCAATAGGTGTTGCCAACAGCTGTCATCGGTCGAGTCGTCCATGCACAGAACTCGACTGATAACACTGTGCACATAATACACAGTTGGCTTATTGAATGAGAATTTCCCTCTCAACTAGATTTTCTCAACCAATAGCCTTATTCTTTGGCACTCTCTTTTGGTATCTTTATATATGCATATTGCCATGTTCTAAATTGCCTATCTTGCATACAACTCTATCTCTCTAATTGCTCTAAATTGGTATATCTATATCTTGCAATTACTTGCTTTGAGTTGTTTTGCAGGTTTTGATGATGATCTCTTTGGATCTCTTGGTTGTGTCTAAAAATTGCTTCCGTTGTACTCTAACTTGCTACATCTATCTAGGTGTATATCTTGTGTTGATACAACCTTGAGGTTATTAGGGGTAATCATCTTACGGTAAGGATGCATATCTAGTGAGTTATATCCTTTCATGCTTCTAAAATTGCATATCTCTTTGTTTGGATATATCTCTACATCTACTCATAGCTTGCTTTATCTTGTGTATCTTTTGGTATCTCTTGCTATGATCTAGATCCTACTAGTAGTCCTAACTTGTGATATCATCTACTAGTAGTTCATATACATGTAGTTCTAACTCTGTTTATAATTGGCATCTTTGATCATCTATATGTTATGTTTGTATCTTATCTCATACATGCTCAAGATTGTTCCTTAAATTGAATATCTACTATCTTGAGTTGCTTGCATAACATTGTGATGCAGGGTACATAGATCTACATGATATGTGAGAATTGGAGTATTTATGGATTTTTATGCAGATTTTGCTCCAGTTTCATTTTTTGGTGCAAGACTAGTGTTTTTCATGCAGAAACGACCTTCTGAGCAAGACTCATCGCTTTGCCATGAGCTCCGATGGTTTTTGGTCAAATTCCATCATCTTGAGGGTCAAAATTGCGATTTATTGTTTTTCTGCAGCACTTTATCTTGCATTTTTGGGTTGTTCAAGTATATGCTTTAACTTGCTTTTCTTTATATACTTGGACAAGCCCCTATCTGTGCTCTTCTACTCTCCTTATATATATTTGTGTTATCTCCTTTCTCTTTAACTAGTGATGTCTCTTATTTCTTCATAACCCCACTTTTTGAAATGACAAAGGGGGAGAAAGGTATGTCTTCTTTTAAAAGAGGAAGAAGGCATGTCTTACATGAAGAAGAGAAATATGTTCATGTAAATGGAGAAGGTAAAGGGGAGAAGACATATATGTGTAGAACATATATGAGTAGAAGACATAGTTTCTATAAATGTTATGCAAGCTAACCATGCAGGAGAAATAGCATCAATTGAGGGGGAGTATGAGAACTCCATGCGCATCAATTGAGGGGGAGCATATGAACTCCATTCTATTGAAACCCCTAGGTTTCTCCGAAGGTATGATTTTACTTGAAAGCTTTCAATACATTTATGGAATGGTTTGTCATCTTCAAAAAGGGGGCGATTGTTGACTCAAGGTCAATTAGGTCAATATTGACTCACGTCTAAATTGACTAAACCCATGTTTTGATGATGACTAACCATTCCACATATTGGTGTCTAATGTCTCTACTTGAGTGATTTCAGATTAGGTATATACAAACTCCAATTGCCCTAACTTGCGCATATCAAATTGGAGAAAAGACAAGTCAAAGTCATACAAGTGCACGCTTTTGTAATATGATGTATATCCATTAGAATCATGTTGTAAATCACTTGTAATGATTGTATGACTTGTAATTAAGCTTAGAAAAATATCAGGAACACTTAGATCGAATATTAGAGCACTTTAGATGCATCTTTGAAAATCAATTACATGCACTTGGTCGGTCGAGTTTCCCCAGCCTGAAACTCGACCGATCCACCTTGGTCGATTTTCTGAAGATTGCATCGGTCGAGTTGTGCACTCACAGAACTCGGCCGATTGGGTAGTAGGCCATTTCCAATTGAAATGGTTGGTCGAGTTTCCTCAGGACAAACTCGACCGATCCTTTGAACATCGGTTTTCCTCCTACTTGATCGGTCGAGTTACACCCATCAGAACTCGACCGATTGCACTGTACGGAAAAGTGCAGAAAAGTGTTTCTAGCTGTTGTGGAGTTGCAACAAGTGAAAATAGATCCGTTGCAAGCCACAAAATGGCTAGTTTTCGTTCTCAAGTGTTCCCAAAGTCTAAGAGGCATCCCCAGCTATAAATAGGGCCCCTTAGGCTTCATTCCAAGGTTGAGCATTCATTGCAAACTCTTTGTGAGGATCCTATTCTATAGTTGAGTGCTTCCTACAACCTCCTCTCTCTCTCTAAGCTTAATCACTTGCTACATCCATTAGAGTGAGTAGGAAATCTGTAAGAGAGCTAGTCCTACATGTATATCTTGTGAGGTTCTCACTTCCACCACCTCGACTTCTCTCATTTGCAATCATGAAGATGAAGGTTCTCTCTCTTGTCCAAGAGAGGTGAAGAAGAACAAGGGAAGACGTCCCTTGGTGAAGATCAAGGCTAAAGACTTGGAGCTAGAGTGGGTAAGCCCTTGGAGAAGGCAGAAGACTCAAGCTCAAGTGGGTAAGACCTTGGTGGAAGCTTCTCCGAGTGAAGGTGAAGTCAAAGGCGGAAGATCCAAGAAGAGTGGGTAATTCCTGCAAGGCCGAAGACTTGTGTAAGAGTGGGTAAGTCCTTGGAGAAGGTCGAAACTCTTGCAAAGTGGTTAAGTCCTTGGTAAGGTTGAAGACTCTTTGTATTGGATAGGTAAGTCCTTTGTTGGTCATGTATTGTAAGTCTTATAAGTGAATATAAGAGTGCAATTGTTGGAAGTCCTAGAGGTTGACCTCTCTAGGCAAGTGGACTGACACACTTCTAGTTTGAAGTGTGGAACCACTCTAAATAGCTTGTCTAATTGGTGCATGTTCAATCTCTCTTATCCTTGCTATGCATGATTTAGTTGCACTCAAATTGCCTATTTAGCAACCTTATCTTGTCATATATTTTAAAGGTTTAATGAGTTTTGTTTAAGTGCTTTCAGCTCTATTCACCCCCCCTAGAGCATCTAACACCCATCTAGAATCCAACAAGTGGAGCGAGCACCTCAATAGAAAAACAATTCTTCGTTCTTGACAATGTGGATGATGAACTCCTGCCAGAGATCAACATAGGTAACATGAGCATGAGTCCCAAGAAGACCCAAAGTGTAGCAGCTAAGGGGAAAAACAAGGCCAAATCCACACGTGGGGGAAGTCACAACCAAGGTGCTTAATCCTATCCTCACATGGAACGTGCAAGGAGTGTCTCTACAAATGATGCAAAGGAAACTCAGGAAGATACTTGAAGACATGAATGCATATTTGATTTTCTATTTTGAAACCAACATCAGAAGGATTAATGGAGACTGAGTTCAATCCTTATTGGGATGAGGTTGTCTTTCAAACCTCAAGCAAGTGGGTGGAGTTAGAATAGTGGTTGGGTGGAACCCAATGACATGGCAGGTTGAGATCATTAATGCTTCTAATTAGGTGGTGACAATGAGCTACTTCAATCAAGATGGGTTCTTAGGCATCATTTATGGGATCTATGAAGAATATCTTAAGAGGGATGGAGATAGAATGTGGAAGACTATAACTGATACGGCTCAAAAGGATGTTTCTTGGCTTGTCTTGGGTGACTTCAACAACACTAGGAAAGATGAGGAGAAGTATGAGGGCTTGAATGTCTCTAAATAGGTGATGGAGAAATTCAGTAACATGATTAAGGAAGCTGGACTCATGGAGCTTAACAACATAGGGGGATATATTTCTTAGAGTAATAAGCATGATCCTTAAAGATGCGTCACTAGTATGCTTGACAGAGCTTGGTGAATGAAGCTTGGATGGATGTGTTCCTTCATGTCATGACCAGGATTGGGAACTGTATCTTTAGTGGCCATGCCTAGATGAGAGCCAACCTTAGTGAAACTACCCAAAAAACTAGACCTCTTAGATTTTTTTAATTTATGTTGTGACTAGATTGGGTTCAAAGAACTTATTTAGAGTAGTTGGGTCAACCCAGTTGAGCGCAATCCTTTATTCATCATCCTTAATAAGATGTAGAGAACTAAAGCAAACCTTAAGAGGTGGGAAAAGAGGAAGAATAATCTTCCCAACATACTCTATGAAGTCAAGGATGAGTACGATAAGGATTCCACCATATTGCGGCTTCAACCTGTTCTTCACATGGTTATTGAGGATGAGTATAAGAAAGAATAGAGACTCAAAGAGTTAGAGAAAGCAGATGAACTCTTCATGTGGTAGAGGAGCCATATGAAGTGGATAATAGATAGAGATAGGAATACAAAAACCTATCACACATCAATAAAAATGAAGGAAATGTGAGACACCATACCTGAGTTGGTGAGTGAATATGGGGAGAGTATTAATGGCCATGAAGAGGTGGCCAACCATGTAGTTAATTTCTTCAACAAACTTTATAACCAAGAGCACAGTGAGGCTAGCAGCAAGGAAATACACATGCTGAGGAAAATTATTGATGCAATGAATGAGAGCCAAAGCAAATAAGTGACTGATGAGAAAATCAAGAAAGTATGTTTGAAATCCATCTGGGAAAGGTGCCTAGACCCAATGGATTCAATAGCAAGTTCTATCAAGTTGTGTGGCCCACAATTAAGAAGGATGTGTGTAGATAAGTTAGATAATTCCTTAATGATGGAAACATGGTAAGTGTTGTCAATCATTGCTTCACCAAATTTTTTTTCTAAATAAAAGAATAGCAGGTCTATAACTAATTTTCACCCAATAGCGTATTTCCCTATTCTATATAAGATCATCTCAAAACTTCTAGCAGCCAGACTGAAACCTATTTTCATGCACATCATGCCTAATGAATCAAATGCCTTTATCCAAGGTAGAAGCGTGGGTGATTGCTCCCTTTTGGAAGAATAATTTCTAAATGACTTCAATGTAGGATGATCCATTGCTAAGGTATGCATGAAAACTGATATTAGCAAGGTGTATGATCATGTTCGCTAGGCTACTCTTTGGGCAACCATGAAGGAATTTGGCTACGACCAAAAATGGATTTATTAGATGGTCCAATGTAAAGAAATAACTTCATTCTCTATCCTTGTTAATGGGTCACTTGTAGGTATGTTTAGAGCATCTAATGGCCTACAGAAAGGCAATCCCCTTTTGCCTATGTTGTTCACCTTGGTCATGGAGAGGCTCACTTTTCTAATCAACAATGTTGAAGTTGTAGGAAAGATTCCTTTCAAGATCCATGGAATTAAAGTTAAGTCACACCTCATTTTCATAGATGATGTCTTAATATTTTTTGTAGGACATGCTAAACGACTAAAGGAATTCAAGACGACAATACTCAACGTTTTGGTGTTATGACCACGTCTGTGTTTGATTGGTAAATTTGGGTTTACCTAAATGATTACATGCTTAATTATATTGATCATTTCTTCAACCTAATTAGGGATGGTAGATCAATTATGACGTGTTAAACCTAATGAGAACTCTAAGTGTGCCTTCATTTTGAATAATTAGGGTTTGAGAAGTATAAACCTTAGTCGGATGAAATTAGGGTTTTTGTCTTACACGCCTATGGTTGGGTGGAAGGTGATCAAATGGACCTTGAAAATGAGTTGGAGGCTTGGGTAGAACAACCCCGGTTGGCATAAAGGTCGTGTAAGGTTGTTGGTGGCACATGCATTCTTGGCCACACGGTTGTTTTGAAGAAATATAAGTGTTGATCATCCTTATACTCAAATCTAATGGATTCTACGCATCACGGATGTGGTAGGCAACATGGCCCTACTGGATCCATCTTATCATGGCCTCAGTACCTTGCATGACCGTTCTGGATGTGTCTAAGTCATTGGGTGTTCTTCAACTGACTATTTTACAGTCTATAGTATAATAGTACACTGTTTGATTTTATGTTATTTATTGGTAGCTCAAAATAATATGAAGTTTTTATCAAAGATCTAAAAATTATTTACAAACAATACAATATTATTTTGTAATTTTGGGATGAGTTTTGACCTATTTAATAAATTATATTCAATAACATTTTGATGACAAAAACGTCTTCTGAAATAGAAGAAAGTTTAAGTAGGGTCAATTTGCAATTGACCCAAGCACCATAATTTCTCTATATGGTCAACCTAACACACTAGGATCTCTCATATTTTGTGATTCATTCCATAGAAATGAAATCCTAGAGAGTGAGCGAGAGTTAGGGTTTGGATGGAGAAAGTGGCGAAGATGGAAATCTATGATTTTCTCTTTCTAGAGTTGACAAAATCAAGTAAGTTTGTCATCTCTATATAGTTTTTCTTGGTGATTTTTCTCTTGTTAATATTTTCCCCCTCCTATGATTTTCTTGAATGGTGTCAAATATCTCCCTTTTCTCACTCTTTCTCAATAATTCTCCATTTCTAGGGCTTCCGAGTTGAAAGGAAGAAGAAAGCGGTGATTTGCTAGGGTTTTTTATATGAATTCATGAATTTCAGATGTGGGTATATGTTTTAAGGTGTTTTCACACCTTCGGTGAGTGGGACATCCTTCAAATAGTAGATTGCACAAAATTTTATTAAATCCACAATAACCTTCAATTCCTTTGTATGTGACTACAAATCTAAATCTGTCCCTCAGTTTAATCTTATGAAAGATGATCTAGAAATGGATTGTTTTCCTATTGTGTTGAATTTTAGATGATAAACTCACATTAATAATGGATTAAAATCATATAAGATAGAATTCCTAAAGTTATTACAGAAGTTATAAGAATATATTGAAATATAGGGTTTTCATCTATGTCTGAAATAGTTGTATAACTGAATGAACAACTTACATATTTGAATCTCCTTGTATATGAACGACTGTTTCATCTGAATGCATAGTACATACATGTTAGATACTATCATGTATTTCATTCGATGTTATCACCGTTTACTTGATATCTTAATAAAGAATGTGAAACCCTAGATGAATGGATGTTGGAATTTTCTGAATAGACATCATGAAATTCAACTGATGTGATTCTTTTATCATTATAAATTCATTTATTCAAGGTTATTATTGAAGCATGATGTTTCAATGAATGGTGTGGAAATACTAGTTCAGTTCATTCCAGGGTTTCGTTTATATGCTTAGTTATATGTGAGCAGTTGAAAGTAGTCTTTATTAAGTAAACGTTTATGATGCATTAAATACTTATGTGAGTCATGTGATATGTGAATGAGGCAAAATAAACCCTAAGGATAGGTTACTCAATGAATCAAGTTTAGTGTTTCTCAATAGAGATGTGGTGATGCTCGATAGTTCAATTTCTGTACATATTATAGATGATCTATGAAATGAATTTTTTAGAAAGCTAAACTAAGAAATGATGATGTGAGGATTGAACCATGAATTTAAAGAGTGAATTAGACATTTAGATGCCCTAAACACTATAGGATCCTTCACAGGAGGCCTTTGTTGTGGGAAAGAAATGTGGTTTCCCACTAGAGGTATTTTGTTCAGATCGAGGTAAGCCGAAGCACACCGGTAGGGTGTGGGGGTCTAGTCCAATGAAGGAAGACTCCTTACAATTGTGTGGTACCCAAAACCAACTGGGGATGTCGTTGGTAACTGTGTTTGTGTTAATCAGTGGACATCTTCTGTAGGTTCAATGATGTACATAAGCTAGAGTGCTTTGAGTCTCTTCATGAGTACCCAAATTTAGAGGAGGAGTCCAGATGTGCGACCACTCCCATTAGCCTTCAAGAACCAAAAGTGGTGACTGCCCACCACAGATGGGGAAAATGAGACTATAAGATTATAAACCCGGACATGCTTCTAAACCTTATGCAATGAGATCGTAGCTTTTTGTGATGCTTTTACATGTCGTGGTACACTTCATGTGGGTTCAAGACATAATTAGATGAATGAGAGATTAATCATGTAACATCCCTGACCTGGGTTATGAGTTAACCCTAGGTGTTTTGCTTAATTATGTAATTAAATGCTTTTGATTAGCTCTTGGTATGTAATTAAAGCTCATGAGGAACATATGTTGCTACTTCTGTCCTTTTTAAACAATGTTGTAGTATTGTTTTGTAATACATGGACCTATGTGCAAATTACCCAATTAGAAGGGTTAACTTGCAAATTACACATGTTAAGATGTTACTTTGGTGTTAAGACATCATAAGTATGAATATGATGAAGTATGATGGATTATCCAAGCTTGGGCACCTAGATGCAGCTTGTGGAGCAATCCTTGTGCCTAAACCCTAATTTTGGTGTAAAGTGCAATTTACCCAAAATGTGGGGTACAACTTGTAAAATACACCTTCTAGAGTATCTTGTGTGACTTTTGAAATCATTTAGAGTAAATATGATGAAGGGGGCACTTCAATTGAATAATCAAACAAGAATAATAATATTTGTAATTAAATCACCAAGTTGTTGGAATTCAAGAAGTAAAATCTATTTATATAATATGAAGTCTAGAAGGTTCTTGAAAGCCTATTCCTTGAAATTACAATAAACTAGTCATTTAAAACATAACTTGAAAAATGAGTTACCAATTTTATTAATTCATTTAAAGAAAACCAATCGAAGCACTATATACACCTTGTGCGGTGATGAAACTATGATAGACATGAGAAATGTAATAGTTAGATATTTACTTCTACTGCTAAAATTTTAGTATTTGATATGGTACAAGTTTGGCATTGAATAGTTTTCTATTATTTCCTCCAAGTTACAATTGGATCCCCTCTTGGGTCCCACTCCTTACACACACCATCTAGATGCAGCTACACACCCTATAACATTATGGTGGTGTAATGAACTAAAATATGGGTATACTCTCAGTTTGGCCCTTTTCCTAAGCTTTTCCTATCTTTTCTATCCTTTTTTTCCTTGATGTTTAATTTGTGGAATTATTAGTGGTTTGGAGTGAATTTTGATCACTATTTATGGCAATATATGGGTTTATGCACAAATACCTCAATGGATGTTTCAATCAGGGTCTAATATGCAAACTTACCACTTATGTGACATATTGATAGAATGAATTCATTCTAGAACATTCATTAGCCTTTTGGATCAAGGAAGAGACAAATGAATGAATAAAAATGCTTTAAACATGTTAATGTGATTTTGAATTATTTAATATGAGAAATAGTGGCAATATAGGATAATGGGCTAAAATTCATAAAAGGAAGACTAATTGGTTAAAGATAACTTGAGATTCGTTTTTCTTGGGTTTGGTTTGGCTTAGAGTCTAAGTTTCATAATTTTAGGACAATAATAACTACATCTATTTGATTTAGAATAGAAAAGGGGAGCTTTCTTCAAAATATAAAATAAAATATTTAATGACTTCAAAAGAGACAACAAATCTTAGATTCGTAATGTACACATTAAAATTGGCCTTTGGGTAATTTTTCATCTATTTTGGATAATATTTAATACACATGTGTAGTTTAGGAGAAAAAATATGTAAAAGCCCAAAATATTAAATTATGTGCAAAATAATCACAATAGATGAAATTAATGGCCAATTCATGTTCCACATGTTTTATTTTACCCGGGGTGAAGTTTCACTTTAGTTGGTAGTTTTTAGATGTATCTAATGTGATAATAAAGAGAAAATGTGAATTACTTTAAAAGAATTAAATAAAAAACTTGAGTCTCCAAAATTGAAAACTAATGCCAAATTCGAATGGTACATGTCCTAAATAGACTAGGTGTCAAATTTCATTTAATTAGGATTTTGTTTGCACCCTCAAATGAAGAGAGAGCGAAAGAAAAATATAATTTAACTACACTTTATTTGAAATCGATTAGGAATATCATTTAATGTCACACGGATATGCTTTGTGCACATGTTTTGGATGATTGGATCCATGATTGGATGACTCCCAGTCGTCTTCTAGCTTGAGCTGAATATGGAAATAGGCCTATACACACACGATTTTCAAACCACAATATCTCCCTCATTTCTTTCTCTTTTCCCATGATTTCTTCGCTAACAGTTTCTAAATTTAATTCCACTTCTTTCGAGCCATTACTCATGTGATTGTATCATGATTTCACGAAACCTTCAATTCTAGTCTCTAACTTCTCTAACCTCCCATCTCCTTTGCTCATTTACGAAACCACACCTATAAATATGGGCACCTAGACCTTCGTCGCCCTCCACTAGATCTTCCTCTTCTCTCAATTTCTCTACACACTAGTTTGGTCATAAACGATCAAGATTTTGACTTTGACCTCGCGACACTCTTCTCTGGACCTCAGCTACATCAACAACTCAATTGACACATCCAATGAGTTCACAAGACCCTCTTCCTTCTTTCTTTGTATTCACTTCAACAATCAACACTCTCCTGCTCAGGCGGCTTTGCAGTCGTGGAGTAGGAGAGAGGTTGGGGATGAATCCCCTTCATGATTTCCCAATTTTACCCTCTACTTTCCTCTTTTCTTTGTTTTTCTACACATGGGCATTTTTGTCATTTGACCTTGTTCTCCTTTGCTTTAGACGGAGATGACTTGGCTGTTGACCACATGACATGGCCACTCTCAATTGGGCCATGTCAGTGGGCCGACCTTCTCCCTCTCTCTCTCTTCCTCACTCGTGAGTTTAATTGCTGATGTGGAATTTCCTTATTGGTCTATTTTGTAAAACTCATATCTTTAAATCTACTAGTCTAAAAATTAAGTAAATATATGTTTTGAAATTGGAAAAATGTGATCTTTCTAATACAAATGTTTCCAGAGTCTGGTTTCCATGTATTTGATGGTTGATTTTTGAAGATCTAATAAATTATGTAAAAATCCCTAAGAATTGTAACTAATTCACTTGAACTCCAAATAAAGCAAATAAATATGTTTTCTTGATCAGAAAAACATAAGGAATCCTTTGGTTTAGGTTTTTTTTAAACTAAAATCTGAGGTTTTCCATATAGGTCTAAAATTAGGGTTTCTTTATACATTATGCATTATAAAGCCCTTATCTATGTGAATAACTTGAATTAGGAAAAGAAGATCTTGGAATCAACTAAGTTGGTGAAAGATAATTAACTAGGACTCTGAGTTGAGGTATGTGTATCTTACCCTTTTAGTTGGGCATAATTGTTATCCAAACCCTAATTTCCCAATGAGGCATGGACTAAAACCTTTATTTCTATTATTTATCTTTTTGGCACAATCTACATTATTTGTTTGGGTTTTGAACCCCACCTACAATATTTCTATTATTTCAGCTTGGCATGATATTTTTTTGAGCATGATGATTTGTTTAACTTATTAGTTGTGTAGTAGTATTTTATACAACCACCCATAGTTTGGGCATGTGTTATTTTGCCCAGGGGAATGTGTAAATTCCCCCCACTTTGATATATATATATTGTAGGTGTTTGGGAATGTGTTTATTCTCCCCTCACCTATTGGTTGGGGTTCGGTAGGTGCATCAACCCTACTTAGTTAATTTAGTCTAACTTAATCATTCATGCAAAATTTCTTATTATTTGACATGGCAAGATTCTTTTGATATGTGTCACATACTCTTGACTTTCTTTGTTCTTGATGAACATATACCCTTTAGTATCCTGTTTTGATATTATCTTGTTCTTATTCCTTATTTGACACATACCTTGTTTCCTCCTCTTGTTGGGTGATCCCAACCACCCCGGCCTAGGACAAGGGGTGTATAAAAAACAATGGGGACCAACTCATGTTTAGGATAAGGAGTACATGGCTTCCAACATGGATCTAACTAATGACGATGTTGCTTGGGGACAAACTTGATATGGTTTGGAATTTTGTCTACTATATCCTTATGAAGTAATATCCATGTAAACCCAATATGGGAGTTGATAATGTACTTTTGTAAAATTGATTATAGCCATGCTTTATAATTCCTCTACTATACTTTGGTCTTTTGTATACCATCATGTAAGATTTGAATATTTTACACCTATTCCAGCATACCTTTTGAGTGTGTTTGGAATGGATGTTTTACTCTTCAAACTTTACTAGGGAGTGGATCCCCTCTGGGTCCCACTCCTTACAGGTAGAGATAAAATTTTCCATGATTGTCATGGAACTCGATGTCACTTGCACTGAATCAAATCTTATGTCTAACTAAGTTCTAGACATCTCATCATTAGGGAACCTAAAATTTGAATCATAGAGAAAAACAAAAAAAAAATAATTCAAGCACAACCTAGCAGTTTAGATGTTAAATCGCTATCAAATCAGATGAAAAATTCTCAAATAAGTTAGAAAAATGTAATCTAAGAAGTGATTATTAGATCCCCTAAAATTAAATATTTGTTCTTCTTTCACAATTAAATCGGATATCTAAATAGAATTCTGGTAGTATGCATAACCATATTCCAATTCCAAAAGACATTTATATTACTACAATTTTCTTTTCTCAATTATTTTTAAAGCTTCTAGAAAGCCTGTCAATTTTTTGAAGACTATGAAATTATTTATTATGACACAATCTAATATGGTTAGGGATATTGAGTAAATGATAATCTCATATAGAATTTAGTTTTGATTTCAAGTTAATAACAAAATATAGTGCAATAACCCCAAATGTAACGTGAATTAGATATCTAAAAACTAGTTTAGTAATACCAATTCATGATACCAAGTCAGACACAGAGTATTTGTTAGAGAATAAGTGTATTGGACAGACTTACCTTGAGAATGATTAATATACCATTATATGTTAGTCATAATTGAATCTCAAATGTGACAGTGGTGTTACAGTCCTTCAACCTGAAGTCACTACAACGGTGATATGACAATCTTCATGATTTGACATTACCTAATGTGAATTTAAGGAAGGTTTCTATGAAGGGAGTAATTTGGTGTGATGAAACCATGGTATGCATAGTGAGTGATTTAGAAGGAATTTGACCCTCCCATATAACGGATGTGATATCCAAGGCCTCTTGATGAGTGACACTAGAAAATGCATGGCATGCTCATGTGAGTCATTATATAACACTGGATTGATATGTATCTTGCTAGTCTACTTGGAGATCGAGTAGCATAGAATGAATGCAATGAGGATGATGTGTCAATGCCTCTAGTTCAATCTGGATTGTGTGAAAAAAAATTATACAACATGGAAACACTGGTTTTGTCGGCTTGGTCTTTTCCAACTAATCCTACTACTTGAGTAGCAATGATGCGTAGATAGACATCGCTCATTTCTTATGGATCATAATATCAAGTAATGAATTCATGCCGACGTAGTATGATTTTTTAAGGTTACAAACCTAGAGACAGCTTGAAAAAAGGCTGAGTTGGACCTTATTATAATTGTTATAATAAGTCTAAGCATCCAAAAGTAAGTTTGAGGACCTAAATAAAATATGCATAGACTTAAATAAGTTTCCATAAGTCGAGGGGTCCAACATCACCGAATAGGGTTTAGAAAACCCTGACTTATTACTCTTCTATATATGTGATATGGGAGGAGGCCTTCAGGGCACACAGTCAGACTTTCTCATTATTGTCTCCAAGGTTTGCGAAACCCTAAGAGAAACATAGAGACAGAAAGAGGGAGAGGTGAGATTAGAAACTTCGTTTGTCTTCCAATGCTTGTGTGGATACCATTGAGGCCACTTTGTGTATCAAATTCGTTATGGATGAAGATCTTCACCAACATGTGAATCGAGGTGATGGAGGAATGATGTTATCCAACGCAGTGTGGATGAAAGAATAATGCAATCTACCAGGAACACAAATTGAGGAGAATGTCTCTCTGAAAGAATGACACAATTTGCCACCTAGTATGTATTTTTCAAGGGAGAAAATCAACATGATTTGCCACACACGTGTACGGTGGATTGGTGTAATATACTAGAGTTGACTTTATGGTCAATTTTGGGATCAATAGAGTCATCTTTGTGGCCTTGGGATTAGTGTAAATCACTAGAAGATTCCCATGATTTGCGACCTATAGTGACCGGTGGATCATCGCGACTAGACAGAAAAAACAATTTTTCGTAGGCATCCCTAGGAAACTCCTAGAATGAAAAAAATCATGTAAAGGAGTTCCAATTAGAGATGTAGTCAAATAAAAGTAACACATATATTGGAGGGTTTAGATCTACACTAAGCATTACAGTTGATTCGTTAAAACCACTTCTACGATAACATATAGACTTGAAAACCCTAATCTAGTTTTATTGCATCAAATGGATCATTTTTGAAGGATTCTCAAGATTTTTTTTATTCCACTGTGTTTCCTACTCTTGAGATTACTACAGTGGTGTTAGAGCGCGTCTAATGCTATTTAGTAGATTTTTCTATTATGAATTGAATTTTATCATTGGATGACATTAGATGACAATAGCACGAATATTTCATATGATGAAATTGACTACTATGTGAATTCGTCTAATAGGAATCCTCTAGTTCATATCGCCATGATTATATATATGGCCAAAAAAGTAACTCTGATGTCAAAAAAGTAACTATGGTGAACAGAAAGTAACTACACGAATAAAAGAGTAACTCTGTACAAAATATACATCAGATATATATAAGGATGGGTTTTTTTTATTTTGGAGGGGCAAATGATATTATTTTTGGCTAAAATTTTTTTGAGAGCTAGACAAAATAGTCCTATACAATTGCGATTTTTTTTTTTTGAAAAAAGTGGTCGGAAGGGTGGGCGGGTAGCTACCCGCACAGGCAATAAAGATGGGCCCATATATATATATATATATATATATATATATATATATATATATATATATATATATATATATATATATATATATATATATATATATATATATATATATATATGCAAATCCAAAGAGAAGACTCAAAATGGTTTTATTTGGTGTGTGATGCATGATTATGGCCAAACCCTAATTGTTATTTCTTTATTACATCTGGTTGATTATTTTTAATTCTTAATACTGATTGCATGTTGCACCTTTTCTTATGATTCCAAATGTATGTCTTCCCACCTTATTCCCCTTGAATGAAACTTGATGTTTGTCTTACATTTTTTGTAATATTTTTATGGTAGTGTAGGATATAGGATATCTAGCATGGTTTACATGAAGGAGGATGGATGCAAAACAATTATCAACAATGACACATTGTCCATGGTGTCTTCTCATGATTGAAGTACCCAAGGACCGAGTTTTATTGTCTTTTATTTATCCATGTAATACAAGACACCTTAGATGACTTCAATCTTCTAATATCTAGGAAATATTGTGCTAGGAGGCCATAACCATTGTATTTAATTTTATTTTTTGTGGTCCTTGTTTATATATGATATGCAATATACAAATATGTGGTTACTGGATAAGTATATGTATAATGAAAAATAACTTATTGTATATTAATTTTAAGATTCCTTCCAACATGTGATACACAACAAGGCCTCAGTCAATTTATGTGGGCTCACCAAATCATTGTGCATTACCTATCTTGGTGAGGTGTGGGGTAAACATGTGGGTCTGCCAAAGTAGGATACATGGTCTTATCAGTATCGACAATTGGCATGACTTAACTAGGTAAGATTAATAGGATTAAGTGCCTAGAGGCATGGGTATGGGTGTTCCATATGATGTAATTTAACAATGGTTGTTCCACATCCATCCATGGGTGCATGAGATGCAACTAGAAAAAATTTCCTTACCTAAATAGTTAAGTTGTAAGCTGTCAACCAAAGTTTACTCATGATTCAATGAAATATAGACCTTGGCCCACTAAAAAAGTATTCTTTGTAACTTTCTAGATTAATAGTGAGGACTACTAATTCAAAGAAATTGGTGAAAGTAAGTGTTTAATTGAAAGACTAATTAAATAAAAAAGTTTTCAAATCAAAGTTTAGATTCAAGTAATATTGTAGAAACAAAATATGAACCACCTACCATTGCGATCAATTCTTATGAATGCATGCTTGATCAGAAAATTTTGTGAACTAGTACATGAATGAGAAGTGTTCTCGGTCTAGAGCTTGAAATCAATGTATTGTAACATATTTCCCTCATGAGCCCTCTCCAATTAAATCCTTATATACTCCAACAAGTTGAGTATATAGAGGACCTGTGAGTATGTGACTACCATTGGCCAAAAGTTGACCATGGAATTGAACAAAAAATGTTGAAAATAACAAATAGCTAAACATTATGAATGATGTGGTTAGAAAATTCTACCATGTATCATTATGTTGTGAACAAATGAGACCAACCTTTACAGTTTATACCCATATTCTATTTTGAATGTCAAAATGAGAAGTTGAGGTATAACTAGAAATGATAGGACTAAGATGGGATCTAAGTCAAATTAATGTCAAATATTGTTGAAAAGAAGGTGAAGGAAATCATGGGCACACAAGAAAACTTAATCAATGTGGGACATTGGATGGTTCCTATCTTACCTAGAGGAATTGAGAGGTACAAGGAGATAGAGATATTCACCTTAGATAGTTACATTATTGAGATAAATTGAGCCTGTCCTTCTTAGCATGTGTTTTGGATACAACATGAGAGTCTTACATTAATGTAAGATATCAAGAGAAGTGCATACTTATGGAAGAAACATGTGTAACTCAAAGTGTCAAGTATGGCAAGAGTTTTTATTGCTACTATAGGGACACACTTTATCTCAACAAATTGGGTATGTAACATAATTAGAGAATTTCTATTACTTGTATGCCATTAAGTTCTTGTTTGGACAATAAAGGGTTCTTCATTAGTTGTAAAGAAAAAATTTTGTTCAATCTACTTGAATGAATTCCTATATGACATTTTTTGATATTTATACAAATTGGGAAATGTAATAGAGTGGTAAAATTGATATTAGTTGTCTGATATTAAGTTCTTGTTTGGTCAAGAAAGAGTACTTAATTCCTTGTAAAGGACAATTCTTTTTTTGTTTACTTGGATGACTTCCTATATGGCATTTTCTGATGTCTTTTGATATTGGATCTTGGGACACATGTATATAATGTACATACTAAATTTCTTAAACTGCATTACTCAAACACGGTTTACCTTTAACATTGCCACTTGGTCGTACATACATGATACACATTTCTAAACCCCATATGGATGGATAATTAGTCTCGTTTGATTTTCAATCTCTTATGACATGCAAATCATGTTTGTTCGAAAAAATGGAAAATGTGACTTTTACCAGAAGTAGTGAGAGGGAAAATAAACTTCTAGAACTATACCATCCCATTGAATGATGGATTTAGTAGATGTGGAATTTTATGAGACACAAATTAAAAACCCTTGAAATGTTGAAGGAATCTAACAATGAAGTCACTACTACAAAAAAGGCATTTGGCGTCGATTGTTTAGAGCCTTTAGTGTTGGCTTCCAAGCGACACCCAAGTGGGCGCTGCTAAAAGTCGACACCTTTAGCGTTGGTTTCTAACCGACGTCATAACCCTTCCCACCATCGAAAATGCACCATCAAGGGAACTATAGGCGTTGGTCCGTAACAAAAACTAACACTATATCATGATCAAAGACATCGGTTATTAAATAAACACTAACGCCATAACCCTTCCCACCACCAAAAACGCACCAGCAAGGGAACTATATAAGCGTCAGTTAGTACAGAAAACCAACATTGTATCATGGTTAAACACATCAGTTATTAAATAATAACCGATGCCATATCCCTGCCAGCACGGCCGTGCCTGGCCACAATAGGCATCAGTTATTACTGATAACCAATGCCAGCCATGGAAGAGACGTTAGTTTTTTGCTAATAACCGATGTCGTTTGTCTTTGGTGTAGGTTTTATACAAATAACTGACGCCAATGTTCTAATTTTTTTTCTTATCAGTTTGCAAGCCTGTTGTATGGCTGGTCAGCAGGATGCACAACCTACAGTTCAGTTCTGAACTGTAGGTTTACATCATCCATTGATATCAGCCTACAACAGGCCACAAACCTACAAAGTCATTCACATTCAGACACATGTATTGATCAGATACATGTAGAAACATGCAAAGTCATTTACATTCACATCTAGTTCCATTCATTTCATCTCTTTTCACATTCAGACATTCATGTATAGATCGGAAAAAGTCATTCACATTCACACATATGACAATTCAAAAAAAGTCATTCACATTCACACAAAAATAATTATGAGAACAAAGTTTAGAACTATCATTCTTTATTCATCATTGTCATCGTTGTCATCATTGTCCCAATTATATTTAAAAATTCCCACTACTTGTAGGGCTTTTTCCCAATCTTCTCTTACAACATCTAATTCCTCCCTCGCATAGGGAGTATGTACATATAATAACTTTCCACCTGTGCTGAAGTTAGTTTTAAACACCTGCAAAGAGAATGACATATATATATAATTAATAATATATAATAATATTGATATATTTCATATTATCTAATGAGACTATATATAATACCTGATGTATAGTATCAATTTCCATTACGACATATTTGATGATTAGGTCCATAAATCGCATCACATAGTAGGCACATGCCCAGCCATTGTCTTGTGTAGCACACTATAAATTGAAACATACAAAATATTCAAAAATACAAATAAGCATAGTTCACATAAATAATATATACATTAGAGTCGGGAAATTACTTTCACATTCTCCCAAAATAGTGGTTGATTCTTTTCCTGGGGACCCTTCCTCCAGCTTTTTTGAACTCTTCTAAAGCCCTACATGTTAATGTAACACATTAAATTGCATAATTAAATAGTAATGTAATAACATATGTTAACAAATATAAAAATATGAAATATTTCTCACGAGAATAATGGCATTTTCATTGCGTGTCCATATAATGTATTCAATTCATTCCCCGCATGATCTAGATAATAGACAGTGAACGTCTTGGGGACAATAACTAGTAACTCCCAATGCCTACCACTACAGGTAAGAAAGTTAAAAATTAATAACTCAAAATCCACAATAAAAATGTAATTTTCTTAAGTCCAAATTATAAACAAAGTAAACTTACTCGACATTGAATGGAGCTATTATCACCGTCTTCTTATTTTTACCAAAATATTCAAAAGCATCACAGTAGTATGAAGTAACTGAAGAAGGGTCTGTATCTGCAAGACTAATCAAAGATGGAACCAAAAATCCCACATGGGAAAATGCAAAAACTATACATATCATGTGTAAGTGGCAGCAAAATATGTATTATGTATGCATTAATATATAAGAAACCAGATCACCATATATAAAATAAGGTATATGGATGTATAAATAAGATCTCACCATATCCACACCTCTATCATAGATGTGTTAAGCCAATCATAACGGAACAACTCCAAAATATCTTATAAAAATAACTTGTTTTCATATGATTGACATGCATTAATACCTATGTATTAATACGTATGCAAAACTTGTATAAATGGATTGTTATCGTATGATTGACCTACAACATCCTCCGGAATTGTAACATTTATAGGGCAATTTCGATCATGTTCTCCGATCCATATTGTCATACCCCTACAATTAGGACCTAACGAGGCGTGTAGGTCCCTTGGAAGCCAACTTGGTAGTTGAGGAGGTGGACGTGGAGGCCGAGATGTAGCGGGTGTCATCTTTTGACATGTAGATATAATTTCATATCAATTGACTCATATATACACACTAACAAACTAATTTAATGTAAATTTACCATACAATATTAGTATAGACGAAATCTGCTTTGGGCCACATTATCACTCCACCTTCTACCTCACCAGGCATTTCAGAATCTGGGTGGGCCTATGGCAGTTGAAGATCCCTCCAATCAAAGAGTATATGTATCGGGCTCACACGAACCGTACTAGTTGGTACCGGAGTCCCATGAAATATCTCCCCTGGAAGGTCTGGGTAAGCTTGTGCCTCTACAACGATATATTCTTTACTTTTTAGATGGCATGGCTTCAACCCCTACAAATTCACGTACAGAATGTTATATACATATATACATAAGCATATCATCTTGAAAAGACTAGCTATTATGTCATAAAAATACTTACAGAGGATGTGCTAGGTGGTGGGTCTACAGGATTACTCCCAACCTCTGCACTAGGAGTAATAGAGGTGTGACACGTCACAGGTACCGTCTGAGTGACCGTCTGAGATGCCTGCCACTTCACCATTGCTTCTTAGAATTTCTTCTCAATTAATTCGTCTACCTATACATGGATAAAAGAAACATAGTCGATTATTGAATTCTCTTTCACAATAACATTCTAAAAAAAGAATAAGTTACCTCAACTTGTGAAATTCCCGCTTTTGGGACAGGTTTGTGTGGGGATGGCCCAAATAACACTGTGATGCCCACACCAACATCAGCACCCCTAACACGTCCAGGATTCTCTGGGTTACCCAAAGCAACTATCAATTCATCCCTCGTGCCCTCAGGGATGAACTTGCCTTCCTTCCTCTGCTCGTGCAGCTCCCGCTAATCACCATCAACAGAAATTGGTAAGTAAACATAACAATAATCAATATCAATTGATTGCTCTAAGAGTTGAATTTTACCATTTTTGCAGCCACATCAGAAGTTGTGGGATTTGTTATATACCCCTTTTTGTTTTTCCTCCCAGCTATCCACATAGCATGGCGAGGCAGAGGTGCGGGACCAATAGTAGAGGACTCCTGAGTAGCAGTAGACTGAGTAGTAGACTCAGCTTGTAGTCTTTGGCGAATGCCTGCATAGCCTCTTGGACCCATTGTGTGGTCATGCACATTCAGTGAACGCCTTGCTCTTTGAGCATCGTTGATAGCCTTGTTAGTAAGCACATTGATTTGGTTAGTAACACTAAAGGTTAATCTTGAATAGGTGAATACATAAGAATGTATATTAATTAAATTGGGAGTGGCACTTAATACCTAGAATTCATTTGTTTTTCTTTGGGTAAAAAACTCCTCCCAGTCTTTGGTGTCCAGGTAGTTCCATTGCTCAGTGGTTGCCTTCTGCCTAAATTTATTTTTTAAAGAGAATACAAACAAAAATTATTAGTGTAGAGTTAGTCAAAAAGTGATCAATGTCTAGAATTGGAAATCAATCAAGAACCTCTTCTCAGCATCGCGTATGTAATCTCGGGTGAGATTTGTCCTATAGTTCCTTAGGACCCTCCCACAACATTGCATCATGCATTTACGATGCAACTTTTCATCCAGATCAAATATACTCTGCAAAATAGAATTGCTATTAACTAGTATCCTAAAAATTAGTAATCTACAAAAATAGAATAGCAAATAATAATAACTCACGCATAGTTCCTTACATACCAAGTCTTTCTTCCCCTTAGGAACTTTATGCCAGGATTCTACGTTAAGACTACAATGGCTGTGAGTAAGAACCCCAAGATATGAAATAAATGAGTTGTGGTTCACTCCAACTGGATTTCCTGCATGATCGAAATCTACAGCCAGTTTGGGTCCATTGCCCCTTTGCTATAGTAACTTGTTCATCATTGCGATGCCCCTCACTTTCTCAATTTTTTTTCTTCTCATCAAGTGCCCCAATTTCTTCAAGGGGTACATCACCAACCTAAAATTTGACAAAAAAACACTTAGAGGATATACCTATAAATGAACATATAGATAGAAACCTCAAGGATATATTTTTAAAACTTACATTGTGAGGCGACGCATTGACGTCCTCACCCTCACGGTAATCATCAGCACAGTCATCAGGAGAATGCTCAGCCATCTGAAAGTTCACATTAACATTGTAAAGTTCACATTGTAAAGTTGTAAAGTTCACATTGTAAAGTTCACATTCACATTTTAAAGTAATTCACATTGTCAAGTTCACATTCACATTGTAAAGTTCACATTCTAAAAAACAAAAACATATAAAAAAAATATAAACATGCATGCCTCTAATATTGTGATGTTTTATCAATTAGCAATCCTTCATTGTGATCTCCGCACACATACAAGTCATCATTAGCTTCAATATTTGGTGGTATTGGCAACCCAACTGAGAATGGATTGGAGTCATCATACTTATCATAGTACTCTTCTTCATCTATAGTATCTTCAATGAACTATCTTTTACCATGAAGAACAACTGACCATTTATCATTTGCAGGATCATCGATATAAAATACTTGTTTTGCCTATGATGCCAATATGAATGGTTCACCCTTCTCGCCAATCTTTTCAAAGTTCACTAATGTGAAACCTAATTCATCAACTATAACTCCTTTGGTGTTATCAACCCAATTACATTTAAAGAGCGGAATTCTGAAATCTACGTAGTCAAACTCCCATATGTCTTCAATGACACCGTAATATGACATTTTAGCTTCACGTGGACTCTTATCCTTCACACTTGCAAAAAATAATGAAGATGATTGAAGGGTGACCCCACTATTTTGTACGACACTCTTATCATATTTACGCATTGTGTAATATGAGAATCCATTTATGTCAAACCCTTCATAAGACAAAACATTCAATTTTGGTTTAAAGGTGAGGCCTTTGATAGTTTCAGTAAGATTATCTGCTATTTGAGATAGTTGATGTAAGACTTTATCTTCAAACCACTTAATAAATGTCTTGTTATGCTCTCTAGCAAGCCACATTGAATTGGCTCGAGGATATTGTCTCTTGATGAAATTGGTATGTTCCTCGATATAAACACTCACTTCATCGATGTTGTGTAAAATATGCAAGTGACCTTGTTCCAACTGCTCATGGCTGATTACTTTCATCTATGATCCCAAAATTCCTTTGCCAAAATGCTCCTCAATAGTCTTGTCATTAACAGGAGCATCATTAGCACTCAAAAAGTCATTGCAAAAATCCATAACCTCTCTCACCACATAACCCTCAATAATACTCCCTTCAGGCCAATAATGGTTTCAAACATCACCTTTAAAAATGCTCATGTATCGTTCAAAGGGATACATCCAACGCAAGAAAACTGGTCCCAACATTTTCACTTCCCTAGTCAAGTGGACAATAAGATGTACAATGATATCAAAGAACGAAGGAGGAAAATACATCTCAAGCTGACATAGGGTAACAACCACTTCTCTTTGCAATTTATCGAGAGTACCAGGGTCAATAACTTTACTGCACAGACTGTTGAAAAAAAAAACAAAGTCTGGTGATTGCAAACCTTACATGCTTCAGCAATATAGATTGAATTGCCACGGGCAATCTTTGTTGCATTAGAGTGTGACAATCATGAGATTTAAGACCTATCAACTTCAAATCTTTCATTGATACCAATGTACGGATGTTGGATGAGTAACCCTGTGGCACCTTAACATTTACCAAGCATTCACAAAAAGCTTTCTTCTCCTTTCTCAACAACGTGTAACAAGTGGGAGGTAAGTATGTTCTCCGATCGCTACTAACTACTTATGTTAATTATGTCCTTATTCCCATTTCATGTAGGTCCATTCTGGATTTTATCCCATCGTTAGTCTTACCTGGTATATTCAACAGAGTACCGATGACATTATCATAGACATTTTTCTCAATGTGCATGACATCGATACAATGCCTGACTGCCAAAGAACTCCAATAAGGAAGATCCCAAAATATTGACTTCTTCTTGAATAAATATTTGTCACTCCGTGTGGCCATCGTACATTGTGATCTCTTACCAAATTCATTGGCAAAGTCTTTTACTCTTTCATAAACATCCTCCCCTGGTATAGGTTTAGGTGCACTCCGTTCCTCATTCCGTCCATTGAATGCTTTGCGCAACCTACAATATAGATGGAATTTTGGAAGAAACCTTCGATGACCAAGATATACAGTCTTTCCGCCGTGTTTTAGTCGTATTGAATCAATGTTCTCTTCACATATAGGACACGCTTTAGATCCTTTGACACTATATCCAGACAAATTCCCATATGCTGGAAAGTCATTCACAGTGCAAAACAACATAGTGTGCAAACAAAATGTCTCTCTTCATGAAGCATCATAGGTCATCACACCTTCACCCCAGAGTTTCTTCAAGTCATCAATCAGAGGTTCAAGATAAACTTCAATATCATTTCCAGGTTGTTTAGGGCCCGATATCAACAACGATAGCAAAACGTACTTATTTTTCATACACAACCAGGGAGGAAGATTGTATATAACAAGCATAACTGGCCAAGTGCTATGTTGGATGCTCAATGTCCTGTACAGATTCATCCCATCTGTACAAAGCCCAAGTCTTAGATTCCTGACTTCTTCACCGAATTCAGGGTAAAATAAATCAATCTTCTTCCATTGTGGGGAATCATACACATGTCGTAGGATCCCATCATTATTTTTCTTAACATCTGTATGCCACCTTAAATTCTTCGCATCTATCGGATTGGCAAACAAGCGTTGAAACCGTGGTATTATAGGTAGATACCACATCACCTTGGCAGGAGAACTAGTTTTAGACTCCCCCGAAGTCGTCAATTTATACCTTGACGCACCACATTTGGGACAATCTTTTAAATCCACATAGTCCTTTTGAAATAATACACAATCATTCGGGCATGTGTGTATCTTCTTGGCGTCCATTCCCATTGGGCACAAAAATTTCTTTAACCGATATGTTGAGATTGGCAGCTCGTTTCCTTCAGGAACAATTTCTTTCAACAAAGACAACAATGACGTGAAGCTTTTGTCACTCCATCTATTGTTAGCTTTCAACTTATACAATCTCAACACAACACTAAGCTTCATCAACTTACAACCTGTGTATAATGGTATCTCAGCAACATGCACAATGTTTCTAAACATGGGAGGAGGATCGGTGTGCTCTACCCCACAACTATCCAGCATCGCATCAACGATGTCTACTGGAACGGGTTCGTTCACATCTACGTCATCGGAGGCAATCTCTTCTTCCACACAAGCACTACTATCGACATCCACTGATTTTAGATTTGAAATCTCTCCATGCCAGTGCCATTCTATATAGCCTTGTACAATCCCATTGCACATGATATGACTTTTGATTTCGTCACCAGTGCTAACTTTCAAGTTGTTACCGCAATGCCTACATGGACAGTAGAACCTATCTCCAGGTTGTTTCCTGTGTTCCTCGACAAATCTAATAAACTGATCAAGACCAAAAATAAACTATGGGGTGCAACAATTTAGAATGGACATCCATGATCTATCCATTCTATGATCAAAGAGAAAACAAGTATATATTAGAACAAGATTTGGGTCTAGGGTTAAAAGATTAGGTTTTATGGTTAAAACTTTAGGGTTTAAGGTCTTATATATAATAAATGTGTACCACTTATCCCATTCTTGAACACCTAATATCACTAGTAAGTGTATAATGTGTATTGGGTTTTCAAGAAAAATTCGGCAGCATTTCCCCATTGTTCTCCTAGTACATATGTACTTAGAGAACAAATGGGGAAATGCTACCGAAATTTTCTTGAAACCCCGATACACATTATACACTTACATCCTAAGTGAGATTAGGTATTCAAGAACAGTCCCAAACCAGGGACTATCCAAGATTTACTCCTAATGAGTAAATCTTGGGCAGGTTTCTAGGCCAACAAATACATGTGTTGTCATTCTTATACCTAAAATCCTAGTTTCACCATTCATGTCCTAGTTCTTCAAGTTAGGGTGATTATTGATGTATTTAGAAGCATGATTGGAAATCTAGGGCAAAGTTCATCATTTATATTCCAAGCATGTCACGTGAGTGCATTAGTATTTCCCTTTTACTAAAACCAAATTGGTGTATTAGTGAGTCTTCAAATAGATAGACACTTGAAGATGACTCAATGAATCTTATGAATAGTCAACTCAACTATAGCTTGTTGGTTCTCATTCATGACTTGCATAATATTTTCTTGATCCTAAATAGAAGAAAAATTTTACATGTCCTATATGACCCTAGAATGTTGACATGCCTAGGTTTAAAGCACTCATCAATCTTGAATAATGTTGGCATGCCCCATAATAGGGAAAAATCAAGAAGAGATCAATAAAAACAAAAATCATAAAAAATGGACTGCATAATGAAATAATTGCTTAGTAATAATATATATTGCAAGATAAACAAAAGATCAACTCATTATTTTACAACCAAACATTTTTTCATGCATCTTTCATTACACATTTATGGCCAATATTCATCTAGTGACTAAGGTTCCAGATTGCCTTTTACTACTTGCTACTTAATGATTATAATGTTTGGTTGTTGTACAAGAATCACCGAATATAAAGTCCATGAGGATAAGCTCGTATTTGGAAATGATAATGTGGCTTCTCTATATTAAATCTAATCTGACTTTCTTTCATCTTCTCTATAAATAATTATTACATAAGTTGTGTGTGAACTTTGTGAGCTTTGAGCTATTTAGGGGCAGTCACACTAAATTACTTTATCATTGTCTGCCCAAGCAATGGGATTGGATCGATGTAATAACACTTCTATGACATTTTGTATCAAAGACTAACACACTATTTTTGGCAAAGCGTTCGTACAAAACATCATTAACTAAGCGGAAGCGATCATTAGCAACAGATTACTGAAAATCACTAAAAATTAAAACCTTTTTCAAAGAGATCCAATTTCAGGAAACTCTTAACAACAAGAACCAAAGTGTTACATGTACATACCATGTACCATCTCTTCTTGAGGATTACATACATGAATTGCACTGTTAAGTATACACATGAGCAACACAAAACCTCGAGGCATTCAAGCCAAAATCTCAGGTTAAGGCATTATTGATATAAGGTTATCCATTATCAACCACTTTAGGTGTTTCACCTACCAATATGTTATTCACTATTCCATTATTAGGAATAGGGTTTCCCCTCTTTATTAATTAGGATTTTACATAACATCACCCTATATTAGGGTTTCACATAACATTACCCTATATTAGGGTTTCACATAGCCTTACCTAAAATTAGGGTTTCTCAACTCATAGCCCAAAGTTAGGGTTATGGTTTATCATCATATTTCCCAAGATTAGGGTTTCATGTTCTATAACCCAAAATTAGGGCTTCACATACCTTTACCCTATATCAGGGATAGGATTTCATATTAGGGTTTCATATAACATTTCATAGCATCACCCTGGAATTAGAGTTCACATCACATCTCTGTATTAGGGTTTCACTTAACATCCCCCTTGATTGGGGTTTCACATGACATCACCCTTAATTAGGGTTTCATTGACGTCACCCTTAATTAGGGTTTCACATGACATCACCCTATATTAGGGTTAGGGTTTTCTAATTTATATCAATCAGGGTTACTCATCCCCTTACACAAATTAGGGCTAGGTTTTCAAATTAGAGTTTCATAATACATAGCATCACCCTGGATTAGGGTTTCATATCACATTACCCTGTATTAGGGTTTCTCATTACATCCTTACCTTGAATTAAGGTTTCTTATAACATTTCCCCAAAAATTAGGGTTCAATGTAGCTTTACCCAAAATTAGGGTTTTTATGAAGCATTCCCTTAAATTAGGGTTAGAGCTCATCAACCTTCTCGATTAGGGTTTCACAATCTCATCATCATGAATCAAACCCTAATTACATATTTTATTCATGTTGAAAGTGTTGAGGATTAATCACCACATGATTATCACTCATGTATAAGTTTCTCTCTGTCATCCTCTCAAGGAGGTTAATTAGATTGAATCAACTTGAATGAAGAGTTGACATAGTGTATTCAGTCTTTGCTTCCATAAGCATCAAAGTTCAACCACTCTAAAGGTAATAATCATCTAAGTACTTTAGAGGTACAACCACTGGATTTAACTTGGATATATGCTATTTAAAAATCAAGGGATTAATTGGTCTTTCATAACTTGGAAACTATTAAATTTCCAAATGGTTTTGTTACTTTTGAACCTTCAAACGGTCTTGAGGTACTTGACCTCCATTCGGTCTTGAGGTGCTTGGCCTCCATTCGGTCTTGAGGTGCTTGACCTCCATTCGGTCAACTCTCCCAAATGGTCAACATGACCAAACGGTTTTGAAGATCAAATTACCCATTCGATCTTGCTCAACTTTACCCATTTGATCTTGATTGATTTTACCCATTCGGTCTTGATCACTTTTACCCATTCAGACGTAATCCATTTTACCCATTCGGTCTTCAAATGGTCTTGAGACCGTTTGGTCCAAAACAACCCAAAAATCAAATTATCAACTAGGGTCTCAACCACTCTACCCGATTAGGGTTTGCAATTGGTGGATTCTTTATCATTGGGACTATTATAAATCATTTAATTAGAACCATTGGATCAACATCCAACTACCTCATCCTTTAACCTTCAAACGGTTTGGGACCACTTGATCCCAAACGGTCTTGAGACCGTTTGGTCTCAATTGGTCTTGAGACCGATTGGACTCAATTATGAAACTATTTGCACAAGATATTATTAAGGTGTGTGCTTAAGATGAGATCATCATCTTCAAGCTTCATACCTTCGAAAATTTCAGGTATTCTTGTGGTGATTTTAACAATCAATCAAAAGGAATTTCAAGAATAAAGAAAGATTCAACATATGTAAGAGAAAGGAAATCAATAATAACATTTAAGGGTTCTAGTTATATAACCCGCCTTCAAAATTGAATCCAAGATTCAAGATTCATGCCTTCAATGGTGAATGAAGCTTTTTCAACATCCCAAGGCTCACCCTCAAGTCTTTGAGTGAAATGAATGGCTAAGGTTGAAGATTGAATGGAGAAAAGAAGAATTTAAGCATTGAATTTCGATTTCCACCATGGAATCAAGGTTGAAGATGACTATGGAGCTTACATACAGTTTGGGGCATGTCCTCCTGTTGATCCTAAGCTCCCTTGAGCACGGCCAAAGCAAGGAAAGAAAGAAGGGTCGAAAAATCCTTTCATTTAGGTTGGAAATGAGATGTTTATAAGGAAATTTCAATGAGAGAGAAAGTGTTATAATAATCTTTTAACTCCCAAAATTGGTGCCACATACTCCCCTCCATCCCTTGGATACGAATCCATCTCCCCCATATTGTAATTCCTCTTCATTATCCATGAATTAAAAGAAAGCAAATTAAGCACCTTAACCATTATAATAATAATATCCAAAAATTGAGTGGATATTACTTTTTAGTTAACTAATGTGAGTGGGCTCTCCACTCACTTTAGATATTTCCTGGCCTTTGCAAGGAACAAGGACGTTCACACTTATACAAACTCAACCATCTCATTTTTTGTTTGAAGGGCACTTCAATTAATATATTTATTTTTGCATTAAATTGAATTAGGGTTTCAATTATGCTTAAATCTTGATTATTTTAATATCAAGATTCTCTCTCCTCCAAAGTGATTCAAATGAGACACCCCTCTCATTTTATTTTATCTACATGATGCCAAGAAACATGAGGATTTCTCTAGAGGTGGTATTTTGCATATTGAACCCTAGGTTTTGGGTAAATTGCACATTACACCAAAACTAGGTTTTAATGCACAAACATTGCTTAATAAGCTCTTTCTTGGTGCTCAGGCTACCACAAGCCATACCTCTGCATCATTCTCATTCTTATGATGCTTCAACACTTGAGGAACATTTATAATGCAACATTTGCAAGTTAACCCCTCAACTTGGGTAATTTGCACTGTAGTCCAAAACAAGTAAAACATTGTTTCATCATTATTCAAAAAGGACTAAAATTGAAACATAAGTTCCTCTTGAGCCTTAATTACTTTTCAAAAGATAAATACAAGAATATAAATGACTTACTTAAGAAAAACCTCTAGGGTTAAGTCTTAACCCAGGTCAGGGATGTTACAATTATAAACCCCTAACAAGGATTTTGTCCCCAAAATCCCAGGTAAAGGAAAACAGATATTATTTATTCATCATATCATCAAGCCTACAACTATAATATTAATGTCATGGAGAGGCCATAGAACTTTGATCATCACAAAGTCCTTCCATACAGGGTTATCATAGAATCTGTCACACAGGACACATATTCCACTATTCTTCTCATTATTAACTATAGAGTTAATTCTGTGTCAGGTAATACTACCTTGTTTAACTCAGGTGTCAAACCTCACTAATTTTTCACCCACTTGGTACTACAAATCTCATCATACTTTTTAGCTTTAATAAGCTTTTCCCACAATGATTCTACAATTGATCCTTCAATTAGTACATCCTTATTGATGTTATATTTATGCGGAGCATAAACCCCTAACATATGATGTCCATAGTATTTTGTATAATTAAACTAATTTCACAGTTGGCTATCCCAGGTAATCAACATATATCATATAATTAAAAGTTATGATTTTTCTTTTCCATAGCATCTGATATTTCTTAGATACCAGAATTCATCACTTTGGTATCCATCACATGTGTCAAAAACACATCACATCATCACCATGATTACTAGATCTGGTTATACCAACCCTTAGTTCATCATTGAACATTGTTACCTATAGGTCTAAGGACCAAGGTATACATTATACTAAACATCTTATTTTGTTTATAAGTTGATCTATGATTAACTCAGATCTCTCCATATCAATTAGGATGTGGTACAATTATCCATGCCACATCTCTGACTTCATTATGCTCTTTAGATTGTTTCAAAATGACCATTTGATCAGAGTAATAAGAAAGATAGCAATCTAAGAGTGTCATACTTACCTTACCTTCAATAGATGAATACCTGGCCAGGGTATTTAAGAACTGAAGTTAGGTAGTATGTATTGGTTTTTTATATTATGTTTCATCTTTTTAACATCTTTTTAAATTTACTATTTAATATCTTAGATTTTCTCTGGGTATTTCTTTTACACCTCTTCTACATGAGAAGAGAAATTCCAAAACATATAAGAGAATATTATTCTGAATATAGGTTTGCATCCTTCTTATCTCTTCCTCATGTCCTCATAAGATTAATTAAAGGAAGCTCAACAATAACTACCTTTATTATAATTAGTAGGCAGGGAGTAGATGAAAGAGAGATAATTCAGAATGAAAAGTTCTATCTGTCCACATTTATGGCCAGTCTGGCCTTCACTTGATGACCACTGCATTGATGTACTATATTGTGGTTGAACCGATGTTACCGAAAACTTTGGTTGTTTAGTACCACCAATCCACTATTCCTGTGACTGTGTAGACCTCCTTTTGAGGTTTGCCTCATGTTTCTTCATTACAGACCTTTCTATCCTCCGATTTGACTCCAAAAATGTGGCAAATTTCTCTCTACTTTCTAAAGCAGCTACTGAGATAGACACCTCATCATTCAGCCCTTTCTTGAAATGTTGAATCTTCTCCTGCTCAGTAGCAGCCATTTGAGGACAAAACCATAAAAGTTCCATAAACCTAGCCTCATATTCATTTATGGACATGGTTCCCTGCCGAACTGTTGGCTAAATGGACATCTATAAATCCCTTTGTTTTGATTATGACAAACATTTCATTCTTATTGATCTAATGAGCTACTTGAATGTGCAGGAACAAGGTGGATGACAAAAGCAATTAGGGAAATCCATATGCTTATATGTTTGTATTTTCATGAAATGTAATCGCCTTGTAAAAACTTGTACAAATATATAATGTACAAGTACTTAGATTTCATGTAAATCAAGCGTTAGATTCTCCCTAGCTAAAACACCATATTTAGATAGGTCATCCCCTTCAAATAGGATCACATATGCACACTCATACATATAATTAGTGCCTAAATTGAAACATTGAAACAGGATCAATCTCGGTCGACAAACTCCTCGACCGAGACACTCTCGGTCGACAATCTTCTCGACCGAGAAAGATCCAAAGTAGCCGTTAGACACAACTGACAAGGTAGTTGGCAGTTGGAGATAGACGTTGCAAATCACCTGTTCTAGAGATCCTGTCGGTCGACAAAAGTTCGACCGAGTAGGTGTCTCGGTCGACCATTCCTCGACCGAGATGGTCTCTGAAAGCAACTGCAGAATTAATTAATTAGCCATTGTTAAAGCAACAAACTTGTACCTAACGGCTAGTGAAGCACTTAGAAACCCCTAGAAGTTGTCTAGAACATCCTTAAGCATCCTTAGGCCATTCCTATAAATAGGACAAGCCATAGGACACTAAAATACACTTGCTACACTTGAGAAATCCTTGAGCATACTTTGAGCAATCTGTTTGTGAGCAATTTGAGCATTGTGAAAATTGGCTACTTCCTTCCTTAGCTCAAAATTCGTGTCCTACAGGCTAGTATCTCCTACCCACTGCTATCACAAGTCCATACACTTGGTTAGGAGATCTATACGCTTGATCTAGGCAAATCAAGCCTTGGGCTACAAAGGATAAGTTGTAATTTCCTTTTTCCTTTCTTGTTCTCTATTACCGTTTGTACTCTCCTTGCTACTCCTAGGTTGGAGGCTGCTGATTGGAGAGGGTGGAGATCTTCTTGGTGAAGAAGGTGACTTTGAGCTACTTCAGAAGGCTGGTGCAACGGGAGGTTACTTCTAGAGAGGAAGGCTACTTCAAGGGGGAGCTTGGAGTTACTTCAAGAAGGCTACCTCAAAGTTGGTGCACCTACTTCAAGTGAAGGCTGTTCAAAGGGTGTAAAGGAAAGTATTGTATTTTGTATAAATCCTTGAGAAGGTAATAAAATAAATACTTTCAAAACCCCAGTTGGGTAAGCAACCGAGTAGTGGACTGACAACTTTAGTATTTGCTAAAGTTGGAACCACTCTAAACACCTGTCTCCTTCTTCCAATTTTAATTGTGGTTGTTTGAGTTCAACAATTGTTAAAATTAATTTAAAAACTCTATTCACCCCCCTCTAGTGTGGAAATATAAAGCATGTGTGTTTCATACCTGAAGATTACCTTTTGTAGCCATTCTTGTTTTACAAGTGAGTGCTGGCCATCAAGATGAAACTCATTTTTGATTTTATATTCTTTTCTCCCCCTTTGTCATTTCAAAAAGATATCCAGGTTGAATATGTTATATTTCTTCTCCTCCTTATTAAATTTATACTATGCTCCCCCTTAAATAGATATTCTATTAGGAATATGGATTTAATATCATTTTTGTCTAATTTAGCCACAATTTGTTTCTCAATCATTTGCAAAGGATGTTAAGCCTTGAAATGATATGAGATTCCCTTAAGCTTATGATGAATGTATATTGATTTCTTCATAACCAAGAGTAAAAATATTAAGGTCGTAACAAGCTCCAAATGATGTTTACAATGTTTTTGTAAGCTTCTTAAATAATCAAATTTGTTTGTATGAGCTCCCCCTTAATCTTACCATTTAAAGCAATTTAAAGCTTCTAAGGTCACAGATGATTTTAAATTTTGATTTTGACCTTTATCAAATGTATACTAAGATTAAGTATAATAAAATTATGTCCAAATAAGCATTTTGTCAAAGCTTATTTTAGGTCGTCCTTGACTACGACCATAGCGCCCCTTGGTCAAATTTTATTTTAACCAAGAGGCAAAAATTGCAGATTTCCAATTTAAGCACTCATATGTGAAGTACTTGATTAGATATCAATTTTGAAGCATGTTTAGTGATACTCAATATGAAAACATCTTCTTAAAATGAAAGTACGATTAATATCTCAAGTCTTTTAAAGATGCCAATTGAGAAATTTTTATCGTATGTGTTGTAAGTATTTCTAAGAGACATATCATCATTGAATTATTTTGCTTGCCTATGTATCATCAAGGATCCATGTATACAATTATCATTATCTATTCGTGCTAACACATCATCATCATGATGAAAATGATAATTCCATGATTGTAGTCACATGATTTCTATATGGGTAGACCAGAAAATACTTTAGGAAAAATCATGTGGATAATGATAAAACAGAAATTTCCTTTTTATTAAGCTAAGAATAATTTCATTTTTGACTTAAATAATTTAGAGAATAAACCAAATTAATCTCATATAAGTTTTCAGGGATGATTTCCAAAATATATACAATCATTAATCACAAATAGATAACAATTTGATCAATTACAAAAAGAATTCAGCAATTTTACAGCAGACTGGAAATCAGTGACATGCTCGGTCGACAATTTCTCGACCGAGGTTCACTCGGTCGACAGATTCTCGACCGAAAAAGTTTCTAGAATATTTTCAGAACTGTTAATTTATTCCAAGCAAAATAAGATTATGCAAGTTAGAGCTCGATTGTGTTGAGATATGACATTTGTATATCAAGAATCAGTTTAGGTCAAATCTCAACTAGTTAATTTTAAGCTACTAAGTTTTAGGAATCCAAGCTAAATCATCATTCTTTTTCTTATATGGGCATGAAAATGAATAATGTCCAAGACGCATGCAATAATGACAACTAATAGAGTCAACTTCATTTCTCTTTCTAGGAATTGTGTTCCTAGGTACAAACATAATCTTAGTCTTGGATGCTTTAATTCTTTTGGGTTTATTTCTCCTTGGATCATATCCTAATCCTTTTCTTCCATTATAACTAGAGGAAATTTTCAGAATATTTTCAAGCATGTCATTTCCTCTTAACTCATTTACATTTCTTTGTAACTTAGCAATATCATTCATCTTCTTGTTTATATCTTTCTTTGCTTGATCTAAATCAGATACTAGAGAGTTTCTTTCTTTGACAACCTCATCATAATCTAAATGTGAACATAGAACTGGTTGTTTCTGAAGATCATTCACTTGAGTTTGCAAGTTTAACTTTTCTAAGGAAAGAAGATTGCAATTAGCTTCTACCGATTTTAACTTAAGATCATAATCTTAATTTTCCTTTTTGAGATTTTCATTTTCGGATACAAGAGCAAGAAGTTTAACATTTAAATCATCATTTACTTTATTTGATTTCTTAAGTTTCTTCTTGCACTCAATATATTTCTCATGAGTATCTTGAAGACTAGCAATTAGATCTTCTTTTGGTAGATCATAAAGACTTACCTCTTCTTCGTCTTCATTTGTTGTAGCAATGAGGCATTCTACTTCTTATTTTCCATCATCACTATCATCACTTGAATCATCCCATGCAGCTTTATATGCTCTTTCTTTCTTTTTGTGAGATGATTTCTTCCCTTTCTTGAGTTTTGGACAATCACCTTTCATGTGTCCCTTTTTGCCACATTCAAAGCACCTGGAAGAAGAAACACTAGAAGTTTTATTAGTTTTAAAACTTTTATATTGCTTACCATTTACAATGAGAGTTTCTTCTTCACTATCATCTTCACTTGTGTCATAAGTGTCCTTGGTTGATGCTTTGAATGCAATGTCCTTCTTTTTGCCTTGTTGACGTTCACGTTCTCTTCTTTCTTCCTCTTCTAAAGTTGCCTCATGAGCTTCTAGATTGCCAATGAGTTGCTCCATTTTCAGTTTAGTGAGATCATTAGCTTCTTCAATGGCTGTCACCTTGGGCTTGTATTTGGGAGGAAGTGATCGAAGTACTTTTGATACCTGGTCTTCTTCAAGAACGGTTTTTCCTAAGGCATTCAAACCATTAACAATAGAAGAGAATTTTGCAAACATTTCACTAATGGATTCATTTGGATCCATACGAAAGTGTTCAAACTTCTGTTTAAGCATACTAATCTTATAATTCTTAACTTGAACCGTACCTTCATAGGTTATGGACAATCTATGCCATATTTCATAGGCTATTTCACAATTTGATATTCTATTAAATTCTCCTACTGAAATGGAACAATAAAGAATACTTACAGCCTTTGCATTCATTTGAGCCGATTTTACCGTATTTGCATCCCACTCTGCATATTGCATCTGAGGAAGCTCGTATGGGGTTGAGACCATCCTCCATAAGTCCCAACTTATGCCTTGAAAGTAGAACTGCATCCTTCTCTTCCAATATGTGTAGTTTGTTCCATCAAACACTGGAGGCCTAGCAACCCTTCAAGCAGCCTTCACCTAGAAGTAATCGCACCAACCTTGAAGCAGCCTTCAGCTAGAAGTAATTGCACCAACCTTGAAGCAGCCTTCCTCCTGAAGTAGCTTCCCGTTGCAATAGCCTTCTTGAAGTAGCTTCCCGTTGCGATAGCCTTCTTGAAGTAGCTTGAAGTACACCTTCTCCTCCGAGAAGAACCTTCTCCAATCCGCAGCCTCCAACCCTAGGAGTAGCAAGGAGAATACAAAGAATAAAAGGAACAAGAAGGAAAACAGAAATTACAACTTATCCTTTTAAGCACAAGGCTTGATTTGCCTATATCAAGCGTATTGATCTCCTAACCAATGAGTGTAGAAGTGTAAGTGCTGTGGAAAGGAGATGCTAGCCTATAGGACACGAAATAGGAGCAATGAATAGACAATGTTGGAATTTCTCTATTGCTCAAAACAGATTGCCAATGAGTATTCAATCTTAATTGTAGCACAAGTGTAGCTTAGGTGTCTTTAGGTGTCCTAAGGCATGTCCTATTTATAAGAATGACCTACAAGTGCTTAAGGACGTTCTAGACACTTTCTAGGGGGTTCTAAGTGCTTAACTAGCCGTTAGATATAAGTTAGTTGCTTTAACAACGACTAATTAATTAATTCTGCAGTTGCTGTCAGAGACCATCTCGGTCGACAATTTCTCGACCGAGATACCTACTCGGTCGAAGTTTTGTCGACCGATAGGCTCTCTGGATCAACGTTCATTTCCAACTGCCAACTACTTTGTCAGTTGTGTCTAACGGCTACTTGGGTCATTCTCGGTCGAGAAGTTTGTCGACCGAGAGTGTCTCGGTCGAGGAGTTTGTCGACCGAGATTGACCTTGTTTCAATCTTTCAATTTAAGGCACTAAGTGTGTGTATGAGTGTGCATATGTGACACTATTTAAGGGGATGACCTATCTAAGTGTGGTGTTTAGCTAGGGAAGATCTAACACTTGATTTACATGAAGTCTAAGTACTTGTACATTATATATTTGTATAAGTTTACAATTGATTACATTTCATGACATTTACAATCATTCAAGCATATAGATTCCCTAGAGCTTTGTCATCCACCTTATTCCTGCAACACTCAAGTAGCACGTTATATTAACAAGAATGAAATGTTTGTCATCATCGAAACAATATCTCGGTCGAGAAATTGTCGACCGAGATGGTCTCTGACAGCAACTGCAGAATTAATTAATTAGCCGTTGTTAAAGCAACTAACTTATATCTAACGGCTAGCTAAGCACTTAGAACCCCCTAGAAAGTGTCTAGAACGTCCTTAAGCACTTATAGGTCATTCCTATAAATAGGACATGCCTTAGGACACCTAAAGACACCTAAGCTACACTTGTGCTACAATTAAGATTGAATACTCATTGGCAATCTGTTTTGAGCAATAGAGAAATTCCAACATTGTCTATTCATTCCCATTGCTCCTATTTCGTGTCCTATAGGCTAGCATCTCCTTTCCACAGCACTTACACTTCTACACTCATTGGTTAGGAGATCAATACGCTTGATATAGGCAAATCAAGCCTTGTGCTTAAAAGAAACAACCAGTTCTATGTTCACATTTAGATTATGATGAGGTTGTCAACGAAAGAAACTCTCTAGTATCTGATTTAGATCAAGCAAAGAAAGATATAAACAAGAAGATGAATGATATTGCTAAGTTACAAAGAAATGTAAATGAGTTAAGAGGAAATGACATGCTTGAAAATATTCTGAAAATTTCCTCTAGTTATAATGGAAGAAAAGGATTAGGATATGATCCAAGGAGAAATAAACCCAAAAGAATTAAAGCATCCAAGACTAAGATTATGTTTGTACCTAGGAACACAATTCCTAGAAAGAGAAATGAAGTTGACTCTATTAGTTGTCATTATTGCATGCGTCTTGGACAGTATTCATTTTCATGCCCATATAAGAAAAAGAATGATGATTTAGCTTGGATTCCTAAAACTTAGTAGCTTAAAATTAACTAGTTGAGATTTGACCTAAACTGATTCTTGATATACAAATGTCATATCTCAACACAATCGAGCTCTAACTTGCATAATCTTATTTTGCTTGGAATAAATTAACAGTTATGAAAATATTCCAGAAACTTTGTCGGTCGAGAATCTGTCGACGGAGTGAACCTCAGTCGAGAAATTGTCGACCGAGCATGTCACTGATTTCCAGTCTGCTGTAAAATTGCTGAATTCTTTTTGTAATTGATCAAATTGCTATCTATTTGTGATTAATGATTGTATATATTTTGGAAATCATCCCTGAAAACTTATATGAGATTAATTTGGTTTATTCTCTAAATGATTTAAGTCAAAACTGAAATTATGCTTAGCTTAATAAAAAGGAAATTTCTGTTTTATCATTATCCACATGATTTTTCCTAAAGTATTTTCTGGTCTACCCATATAGAAATCATGTGACTACAATCATGGAATTATCATTTTCATCATGATGATGTTGTGTTAGCACGAATAGATAATGATAATTGTATGCATGGATCCTTGATGATACATAGGCAAGCAAATAATTCAATGATGATATGTCTCTTAGAAATACTTACAACACATACGATAAAAATTTCTCAATTGGCATCTTTAAAAGACTTGAGATATTAATCGTACTTTCATTTTAAGAAGATGTTTTCATATTGAGTATCACTAAACATGCTTCAAAATTGATATCTAATCAAGTACTTCACATATGAGTGCTTAAATTGGAAATCTGCAATTTTTGCCTCTTGGTTAAAATAAAATTTGACCAAGGGGCGCTATGGTCGTAGTCAAGGACAACCTAAAATAAGCTTTGACAAAATGCTTATTTGGACATCATTTTATTATACTTAATCTTAGTATACGTTTGATAAAGGTCAAAATCAAAATTTAAAATCATCTATGACCTTAGAAGCTTTAAATTGCTTTAAATGGTAAGATTAAGGGGGAGCTCATATAAACAAATTTGATTATTTAAGAAGCTTACAAAAACATTGTAAACATCATTTGGAGCTTGTTACGACCTTAATATTTTTACTCTTGGTTATGAAGAAATCAATATACATTCATCATAAGCTTAAGGGAATCTCATATCATTTCAAGGCTTAACATCCTTTGCAAATGATTGAGAAACAAATTGTGGCTAAATTAGACAAAAATGATATTAAACCCATATTCCTAATAGAATATCTATTTAAGGGGGAGCATAGTATAAAATTAAGGAGGAGAAGAAATATAACATATTCAACCTGGATATCTTTTTGAAATGACAAAGGGGGAGAAAAGAATATAAAATCAAACATGAGTTTCATCTTGATGGCCAGCACTCACTTGTAAAACAAGAATGGCTACAAAAGGTAATCTTCAGGTATGAAACTCACATGCTTTATATTTACTTATTTCATATTTAGGAAATGTTTGTCATCTTCAAAAAGGGGGAGATTGTTGGATAAATTGGACATTATGATAAATCCCTTTGTTTCGATGATGACAAACATTTCATTCTTGTTAATCTAACATGCTACTTGAGTGTTGCAGGAATAAGGTGGATGACAAAGCTCTAGGGAATCTATATGCTTGAATGATTGTAAATGTCATGAAATGTAATCAATTGTAAACTTGTACAAATATATAATGTACAAGTACTTAAACTTCATGTAAATCAAGTGTTAGATCTTCCCTAGCTAAACACCACACTTAGATAGGTCATCCCCTTCAATAGTGTCACATATGCACACTCATACACACACTTAGTGCCTTAAATTGAAAGATTGAAACAGGGTCAATCTCGGTCGACAAACTCCTCGACCGAGACACTCTCGGTCGACAAACTTCTCGACCGAGAATGACCCAAGTAGCTGTTAGACACAACTGACAAAGTAGTTGGTAGTTGGAAATGAACGTTGATCCAGAGAGCCTGTCAGTCGACAAAACTTCGACCGAGTAGGTATCTCGGTCGAGAAATTGTCGACCGAGATGGTCTCTGACAGCAACTGTAGAATTAATTAATTAGTCGTTGTTAAAGCAACTAACTTATATCTAACGGCTAGTTAAGCACTTAGAACCCCCTAGAAAGTGTCTAGAACGTCCTTAAGCACTTATAGGTCATTCCTATAAATAGGACATGCCTTAGGACACCTAAAGACACCTAAGCTACACTTGTGCTACAATTAAGATTGAATACTCATTGGCAATCTGTTTTGAGCAATAGAGAAATTCCAACATTGTCTATTCATTCCCATTGCTCCTATTTCGTGTCCTATAGGCTAGCATCTCCTTTCCACAGCACTTACACTTCTACACTCATTGGTTAGGAGATCGATACGCTTGATATAGGCAAATCAAGCCTTGTGCTTAAAAGGATAAGTTGTAATTTCTGTTTTCCTTCTTGTTCCTTTTATTCTTTGTATTCTCCTTGCTACTCCTAGGGTTGGAGGTTGCGGATTGGAGAAGGTTCTTCTCGGAGGAGAAGGTGGACTTCAAGCTACTTCAAGAAGGCTATTGCAACAGGAAGCTACTTCAGGAGGAAGGCTGCTTCAAGGTTGGTGCAATTACTTCTAGGTGAAGGCTGCTTCAAGGTTGGTGCGATTACTTCTAGGTGAAGGCTACTTGAAGGGTTTAGGGAGAGAATTGTAATTTTATGTAAAGTCCTTGCGAGGTAATAAAATTAAATTCTTTCCAAATCCCGGTTGGGTAAGCAACCGGGTAGTGGACTGACAACTTTAGTATTTGCTAAAGTTGGAACCACTGTAAATCCTTGTCCCCTTGTCCAATATTTTGTGGTTGGTTGTTTGAGTTCAAAAATTGTTAAAATTGTTTTAAAACTCTATTCACCCCCCCTCTAGTGTTATTTCACAAACTGTGAGATCTTTTCATCTAAGTATGTTCTTGGAAAGTACTTATTGACGAATTCTTGACAAAACTCCTCCCAACCAACCTCTTCATTATTCCTTTTTACTTCTTCTATGGCCCACCAATGGCCAACACTACCCTTCAAAAGGTATACATCATGTTTGACTTTGTAAACATCTGGGATACTAAGGATCTTAAAAGCCTTTTCTAACTCAGTGATCCATAGATCAGCATCTGCTGGATCAGTTGTCCCAGCATATTCTATAGCTCCTACACGACGTAGTCGTTCAAAAGTCTTACTAGACACATGTCCCTCATTGGGAGTTGGTGCCCTATGTGTTGGTGCTGGCATCCGGTCTGCCATATGCCTCATTGTGGTCAGAAATTCCCTAAATAGAGAATGAAAAATTGGGTTTTCTATCATAGCTTCATCAAAATGGGGATTCTCAGGCACTAATTCCTCTCTTGCCTAATCCCTTGCACCTCCTACTAGTGTAGCAACATTGCTTTCGGCAACTTGATCCTTGTGTTCTCCAGACATCTTTAAGCTATCTTCCTTCTTCTACATAGGCAGAAGTCACTATAAGATATATTGGAGGACACTAGAACAAACTCAACACCTTAGTCCTATGTCTCTGTAGACTCAGCGAACCTAGAGCTCTGATACCACTAAATTGTGGTGAAGCATTCGTACAAAACATCATTAACTAAGCAGAAGAGATCATTAGCAATGGATTACCAAAAATCACTAAAAATTAAAACCTTTTTCAAAGAGATCCAATTCTAGGAAACTCTTAACAACAAGAACCAAAGTGTTACATGTACATACCATGTACCATCTCTTCTCGAGGATTACATACATCAATTGCTCTGTTAAGTCTACACATGAGCAACACAAAACCTCGAGGCATTCAAGCCAAAATCTCAGGTTAAGGCATTATTGATATAAGGTTATCCATTATCAACCACTTTAGGTGTTTCACCTACCAATATGTTATTCACTATTCCATTATTAGGAATAGGGTTTCCCCTCTTTATTAATTAGGATTTTACATAACATCACCCTATATTAGGGTTTCACATAACATTACCCTATATTAGGGTTTCACATAGCCTTACCCGAAATTAGGGTTTCTCAACTCATAGCCCAAAGTTAGGGTTATGGTTTATCATCATATTGCCCAAGATTAGGGTTTCATGTTCTATAACCCAAAATTAGGGCTTCACATACCTTTACCCTATATCAGGGTTAGTATTTCATATTAGGGTTTCATATAACATTTTATAGCATCACCCTAGAATTAGAGTTCACATCACATCTTTGTATTAGGGTTTCACTTAACATCCCCCTTGATTAGGGTTTCACATGACATCACCTATAATTAGGGTTTCACATGACGTCACGCTTAATTATGGTTTCACATGACATCACCCTATATTGGGGTTAGGGTTTTCCAATTTATATCAATTAGGGTTACTCATCCCCTTACATAAATTAGGGCTAGGTTTTCAAATTAGAGTTTCATAATACATAGCATCACCCTGGATTAGGGTTTCATATCATATTACCCTGTATCAGGGTTTCTCATTACATCCTTACCTTGAATTAAGGTTTCTTATAACATTTCCCCAAAAATTAGGGTTTCATGTAGCTTTACTCAAAATTAGGGTTTTTATGAAGCATTCCCTTAAATTAGGGTTTGAGCTCATCAACCTTGTCTATTAGGGTTTCATGATCTCATCATCATGAATCAAACCCTAATTACATATTTTATTCATGTTGAAAGTGTTGAGGATTAATCACTACATGATTATCACTCATGTATAAGTTCCTCTCTATCGTCCTCTCTAGGAGGTTAATTAGATTGAATCAACTTGAATGAAGAGTTGACATAGTGTATTAAGTCTTTGCTTCCATAAGCATCAAAGGTCAACCACTCTAAAGGTACTAATCATCTAAGTACTTTAGAGGTACAACCATTAGATTTAACTTGGATATATGCTATTTAACAATCAAGGGATTAATTGGTCTTTCATAACTTTGAAAATATTAAATTTCCAAACTATAACATACTAAAATCCACTATGTACCTCTTTGTACCCCTTTCTATAAGTTTGTCCTTCATTTTCATTCCATATGTCTTTGGAATTGATTTAGTGAAATTATGATGGTAATTGGATAAATGTTTCCCAGATATTCTTGATAAAGGGTTGTATGCACAAATACCTCAGTTAGATTTTAGATAATGGGTCTAAAGTGCAAATTGTACACTAAGCAATAAAAAGAATAAAATATTTCGTCCTAGAACTTTCTAGCACTTCCTAGGATAAGAGAAATAAGAGAAAATCCGAATTTTATATAAAGGGGAAGATAAATGCAATAATTAGAAGTAAAATGGGATTTAATGGATAAAAGAGGATAATGAGAATGATATTGCACCAAATATTATAATTAGAAACCCATCAGGATAATTTGACACTCAAATTCGTTTTCTTTACCAAAAAGTAACTTAAGGGCCAAGTATCATTTAAAGTGGAACATAAATATAAATATTAATGACATTATCAAAAGAAAATAGGAAATATGCCAATAAAGTGAAATAAAATACTTAATGTTCTCAAATTAGAAAAATAACTCCAAATTTGTATTCTAAACATAAAAATAAGCCTATGAGAAAATTTGCAACTAATTTGGATAATGTTTGAATAATGAATAAAATAGGAGAGAGAAAGTGTGTAGAATCTTCTATTTATTTAATAAATAAATAAATAATCTCAACTTGTAAAGATAATTGCAAAATCGTGTTCTAATCCCTTAGGGAGACTTATGGGTGAAGTTACACAAATTTTAGATAATGTTATCACCTCTTTTGAAGGCAACAGGTCATTGTTTCTGTGATTTTCAAATCGATATATCCGGAGATATACTCGATGGTTCTTGCTAATTTTTGTTTCATTGGATTCTACATTGGATTCTGCACTGGTTTATCCCAAAATTTTTGGGATTTGGTGAGTATTTGAGAAACGCCCAACATGGGCGCAGCCACCCTCTACCTTCCCCTAGTCCAACCCTAACTCGGGGCCCCTTGCCTATATATACCTATGCCCCTAGGACCGTCATCGCCTTAGCAACTCGCCCGTGCTCTCAATTTCGAGTTTTGCAGACGTTTTGAACCCCATCTAGCTTCTGAGGACCACCAGGCTTGTGGCGTCTCTCCTCCTCGCCTTGCTTCGTCTCCGTTCAATTGCAAGGTACCAACAGATTCAACTCTCCTTCCTCTTTCTTTCGAGTACCTAAACATGGAGTTTGGTTGAGAATCACATGTTTGCCCAAATCGAGCCCAAGCAAGCTACTCGTGGCTCATTGCTTTGGCACGGGGAGGAAGACGACTCCCTATTGTTTTACCAAACTGCCCCCGATCGATTGCCTTGCTGTGTTTTTCGTGCGAGGGTATTCACGTCATCTTGCTCGCTTATTTTTTTTTGCTTTAATCGTGTTGACCCCGACCCCTCACCTGCTGTAAGGGGTTCAGAGACACGGGCCCCCTGCTCTCTCTCTCTCCCGCTCGCTCTTCTCTTTGTGTGTGTGTGTTTGCCACATGGCAAGTTATGGTTGGATGATACAAAATAAATCATAGAAAATTATTTCAATGGTTAAAAATTAAAAGTAATTAGTGTTTTGAAATTAGGAAGATGAGATCTATCCATTAAAAATGTTTTTGAGCTTTGGTTTTGATGTTTGCAAAAACGTATTTTTAGAGTTGATTTAATTAACTAAAAATCACCAAAATTAACCCTAAAAGTCCATATCTTCAAAATATACAATATTATATGTTATCTTGATTAGAAAACCCTAAATAAGATGATGGTGAGGTATTTGGAGTCTAATTGGATGGTTTGCACAAAAAGTTAGTAATATAATGGTTTTCAATCTTTAATGAGTATATATAATTCTAATTCATAGATCTAATGATGAATTAGGGAAAGTGGGTTCTGATTTCGTGTGAAGGGTTGGAAAGAGGGTTCTAGAACACCTGAGGCTAAGGTATGTGCAATTCCTATTTATGTATGTGCATCTACCCCCTTCAGTTGGGAAATTTTATACCAATACCCATATTCTCTAATGAGGCTTAATCTGAACTAATTCTTGATTCTTGAAACCTAAATTGTTTATGCCTCAAAATTTAGTTGTAATTTTACCTTGATTGGGTTTTCATACCCTACTGCCATGTTATTTAAATCTTTTGATTAATCTTGCCATAACTCCTTGCTAGCATGTAATTAAATGTTCTATTTAATTATAAGGTAGTGGTACTTATGTACAACCACCCACAGAGGGCATGTATATAATCGCCCTAGGGGAATGTTTATAATTCTCCCCATTATATTAAAGGTGACTGGGAATGTCTTATTCTACCCTCACCTAAGGTTAGAGGTCTGGTAGGTGCCTCAACCCTACTTAGTTAGGTAGACATATTAATTTACATGCAAAACCCTTATTTACTTTGTTATTGGTAAGTTTCATAATATAAAGCCTCATACTCTTTGATGTCTCACTTTTCAATAAATCTCTAGCCTATTTTACTTGTTACAACTTTCTTGTCACTTTTAGAATAAACCTTGTAACACATACTTTTTTCTCTTTTCCTCTTGCTGGGTGTCTTCCCAACCACCCAGGTGTGATGCTGTGCAAGGAGAAGGACAAGCTTGAAGGAAGTTTCGCTCAGGAGTTGATCTTTGGCATTTGGAAAGGATGGCTAGGTTGCTATAGCTAGATCCTATTTATCTTATCTTTTCGTTTAGAGATCATTCATGTAGTAAAAAATAAAAGCCATGTGAAGGCTTGTTATTTCTTTATTTCCGCTGCTATTGACATTTTATTATGTATTTGAAATCATGCTTATTTACTTGGAATATTATGCAATCATCCTCAAAGTTTCTAAATTTTGTTTAAAATTGTGGATGTTTGTATTTCCTTTAAATTTTAGTAAAGAGGCGATCTCGCCTCTTTACAGCATGGTATCAGAGCCTTTAGGCAACTATTAGGGCATGCAGTTGAAGCAGGGGTGTCTAGAAAGGATCAGGGTTTCGGGGGCTGACAAAATTTTCCTCTGCACCACCAGCTTGGTATACGAGGACTCTCGTGCCTATATGATCCGGCCTGGCCTGTGCTGATATGAATTGCCCGAAATAGTATGCTTTTAGGAAATAGCATTCTAGATATCCTTTTCTCATCTCTATTTCTATTCTCTTCTCATCTATGATTCTATACTCCTGAGAACCTAATATGATAACCCTAATTTTTAGGAGAGGTGACTTGTTTGACAATGCGAACCAGGAGTCGACCCCTAACGACCCCAACACTCTTGCGACTCCTGCGGTCAACCAGACTGCTTCTGGTACTCCTACCTTCACACTTGATCAAGAACTGGCGATGCTACGTCAGTTGCTGTCCCCCACCAGATGGGACAACTCAACACCATTCTTGCTGCTGCCAACAAGCCGAGGGAATTCACCCTCACTGACTTCATCAAGATGCAGCCACCCTACTTCAAGGGTGAAAGCGAGCCTAACATGGTGGACAAAGCCGACGATTGGGTGTTGGCCCTAGATCAAACCTTCGAGGGTATGGCGTGCCCTCCTCACTAGAAGGTTCGGTTCGCGATGTACGTGTTGGATGGACCGACATGCATTTGGTGGAACGGTGTTGCCCGCACTCGGGACACCTCTTCTATGGAGTGGGCCCAGTTTCTGAAGTTGTTCAGGGAGAAGTATATATGCCCTGCTTTCCTGAGGAAGAAGGAGGCTGAGTTTTACAGTCTCAAGCAAGGAAGCATGAGCGTGGCCGACTACGTTCAGAAATTTCTATTGCTAGAACGTTACGCCACTGACCTTGGATCTGACAGAAGAGCAACCATGTTCTTGGAAGGCCTGAACTATCATGTGGGTCGAAGCCTCGTTCCACAACTGTCACTCACTTTTCAACAGATGGTGGACAAGGCTCTCGCCATTGAGTCATATCCAGGGTTTCAAGCTTCTAATGGCTTCCATAACAAAAGGAAGAATCAAAACCAGCATGAGAACCTCGTACGTGATTGCTGCAACAGGTGCAAGTGCCATCATCCTCCTTGCAGATGCCCCACCAACAATGCACCTGCTCGTAATGCCAACCATCCTCCATCGACTTGCCATGAGTGTAGCCAAGTCGGGCACATCTGACCCAACTGCCCTCGTTTCCTGCAAGGGCGAAATAATGCCCCACAGCCGCAACAACCAAGACAGAACCCGCCGCCGCAGAACAATAATAATAACAACAACAACAACCAAAACCCGAGGCGTCCGCCAGTGGAGAGGCGGAATGGGAGAGTGTTCGCTCTCAATGCTGAAGAAGAAGGTGAAGGCAATGAAGTGATTGATGGTACATTGCACCTTAATATGCATCCTTTAAAAACACTATTTGATTATGGTTCGTCTAATACCTTCATATCTTGTCAGTTTGCCTCTATGCTAGATATATAATCCGAGTTTATGGATCATGTGTTAGATGTAAAAACCCCTAGTGGTAAAATATGCTCCTCGTACCTCCAAACTCCTACCATGGACCATTGTATATCCGAAATAATGTTTCCCATAGATTTTGTCTTGATTGATATGACCGTCTTTGACATCATCCTGGGTATGGATTGGTTAAAGAAGTATAAAGCAGTTTTTTACTGTGAGGAATCCAAGGTTAGTTTGGTTCATCCTGATGAAGGAAAAGTGTGTGTTAAGGGCAAGAAGCGAGAAGAGCGTCATTTTGTCATCTCTGCCATTAAAGCTAAAAAGCTTGTCTCGCAAGGGTGTAGAGCCTTTCTAGCCTCCATAGTTCTCGATGCTACATCTCCTGCTCTAGATCATGTTGATGTGGTGAAGGACTTCCCATATGTCTTTCTCGAGGAGTTTCCCGGGTTGCCGCCAACTCGCGAGGTGGAATTCTCCATTGAGCTTATACCTGGAACTTCACTGATATCGAAGCCACCCTACCGCTTGGCCCTTGCTAAGCTGGCTGAGTTGAAGAAGCATCTCGAAGAGCTTCTTGACATGGGCTTCATTCACCCTAGTGTTTCCCCTTGGAGAGCCCCTGTACTATTCGTGAAGAAGAAGGATGGATCTTTGCAGATGTGTATGGACTACCGCATGCTTAACTAGGTGACAGTGAAGAACCGTTATCCGTTGTCACGCATCGACGACCTATTCGATCAACTGAAGTCAGCCACCATGTTCTCTAAGATGGACATGTGAAGTGGTTACTACCAGATGCATGTGAAGGATGATGATTTCCCGAAGACAGCGTTCATAACTCGTTTTGGGCACTATGAATTCATGGTCATGCCTTTTGGTTTGACAAATGCCCTTGCTGCGTTCATGGACCTAATGAACCGAGTATTCCGCCCATACCTTGATAAGTTTGTAGTGGTGTTTATTGATGACGTTTTGGTTTATTCCGAGACGTTGGTACAACATCGCGAGCACCTGCGGATTGTACTCAACACATTATGAGAAAATAAACTGTATGCAAAATTCTCAAAATGTGAGTTCTGGATAAAGGAAGTTATGTTTCTTGGTCACGTGATTTCTACCGGTCATATAGCTGTTGATCCTGCGAAGGTAGAAGTTGTGACAAAGTGGAATGCTCCTAAAAACCCATCTGAAATCTGTAGTTTCCTTGGTCTAGCTGGTTACTATCGGAAGTTTATCAAAGGGTTCTCCGAGCTGGCTTTACCTTTGACCAAGCTGACTCAGAAGGAAGTCAAGTTCTCATGGACCTCTGAATGTGAGGATAGTTTTCAGAAGTTGAAGATGAGCCTGACTTCTGCTCCTGTGCTTTCTTTTCCTGTTGAGGGCATACCCTATGTCATCTACACCGACGCATCCCGATAAGGCTTAGGGTGTGTTTTGATGCAAGATGGAAAGCTAGTCGCCTATGCTTCTCGACAGTTAAAACCTAATGAATCTAATTGGCCTACGCATGATTTGGATCTTGCTTCCATAGTTCATGCTTTGAAGATCTGGCGACACTATCTCTATGGTGAAAAGTTTGAAGTCTTTTCTGATCACAAGAGTCTGAGATATCTATTGACTTAGAAGGATCTGAACTTGCGACAACATAGGTGGATGGAATATCTTAAAGATTATGACTTCACCATCACCTATCATCCTGGTAAAGCGAATGTCGTAGCTGATGCTCTAAGTCGCAAGAAGGATGCTGTTTGTGCTGCTCTAAGATGTTCAGTGTGGGAAAACCTTGAACATGTGGCCAGTTGGAGACCTCATCCTATCGATTCAGTGGATGAAGACAAGTTGTGTGTTCATATGGCCAGTTTGACTGTTACACCAACCTGGATCTTAGAAGTCATGACTGCACAGTTAGAGAGTTCCGAGCTTGAAGAGATGAAATCTTTATCTGAGAAACCGCAATCTGACTTCTCTGTCAGAGTGGATGGTGATGTCCGCTTCAGACAAAGGTTGTGGATTCCCAATGTTTGTGATCTGAGATAGAAGGTTCTGAGTGAAGCTCATGGGTCCAAGTACACTATTCACCCTGGCACAACCAAGATGTACAAGGACTTACAACGAAGCTTCTGGTGGAAGAACATGAAGAATGATATAGCTTTGTTCGTGGCAAAGTGCTTGACATGTTAGCAAGTCAAGATTGAACATCAATGACCTGGTGGTCTTCTTCATCCTGTCAAGATTCCAGAATGGAAGTGGGAGAAGATCACAATGGAGTTTGTTACCTGTTTCCCTAAGTCCAAGAAAGGTTATGATGCTGTTTGGGTGGTGATTGATCGACTTACAAAATCTGCTCATTTCTTGCCTTTCAAAACCACGTATAAAGTTGCTGAGATGGATCAATTATATGTGGAGTGGATAGTTCGTCTGCATGGTGTTCCTACTGTGATAGTTTCTGATCGAGACCCAAAATTCACTTCTCGCTTATGGGGTCAGATTCAAGAAGAGATGGGTATTGATATGCATTTCAGTACTGTATACCACCCGCAAACTGATGGTCAGTCCGAGAGAACAGTTTAGATTCTTGAGGACTTGCTATGTGCTTGTGTGATGGATTGGGGTGGTGCCTGGGATCGGTATCTATCGTTAGCAGCGTTCGCTTAGAACAACAGCTACCAAGCTAGTATTGGTATGCTTCCTTTTGAAGCTCTCTATGGTAGACCTTATCGTTCACCTTTGCACTGGGATGATGTTGGTGAACGTTCCCTAGTGAAGACCGATGACATGCAGATGATGCTCGAGAAGGTACAACTGATAAAGAAACGGATGAAAGTTGCTCAAGACCGACAGAAGATGTATGCTGATAAAAAGAGGTCTGATGTAAGCTTCTTAGTGGGAGACTATGCTTTTCTAAAGATCAAGCCTATACATTCTATTGCAAGATCTAAAGTAAAAGGCAAGTTGAGTCCTCGCTATGTTGGACCATTTGAAATATTAGATAAATTCAGAGACTGTGCATATCGCTTAGCCTTACCTCCTGCTTATGATAAGATCCACAATGTGTTCCATGTCTCTGTGTTGAGGAAGTACGTAAAGGATCCGTCTCATGTACTCACTATTGAACCTGTGGAGATTCATGAGAATCTGACTTATGAAGAACTACCTGTGAGGATCCTTGACTCCCGAGTAAAGCAGCTGAAGAATAAGAAGATAGAGTTAGTAAAGGTTTTGTGGAGATATCATGGTTTAGAAGAAACCACTTGGGAGTTGAAAGACGAGATGTTACGTACTCACCCTTCCCTCTTTGTATGAGATTTCAGGGACGAAATCCTTTTTAAGGGGTGGAGTGCTGTAACATACTGAAATCTACTATGTACCTCTTTGTACCCTTTTCTATAAGTTTATCCTTCATTTTGATTCCATATGTCTTTGGACTTGATTTAGTGGAATTATGATGGTAATTGGATAAATTTTTCCCAGATATTCTTGATAAAGGGTTGTATGCACAAATACCTCAGTTAGATTTTAGATAATGGGTCTAAAGTGCAAATTGTACACTAAGCAATAAAAAGAATAAAATATTTCGTCCTAGAACTTTCTAGCACCTCCTAGGATAAGAGAAATAAGAGAAAATCCGAATTTTATATAAAGGGGAAGATAAATGCAATAATTAGAAGTAAAATGGGATTTAATGGATAAAAGAGGATAATGAGAATGATATTGCACCAAATATTATAATTGGAAACCCATTAGGATAATTTGATGCTCAAATTCATTTTCTTGACCAAAAAGTAACTTAAGGGCCAAGTATCATTTAAAGTGGAACATAAATATAAATATTAATGACATTATCAAAAGAAAATAGGAAATATGCCAATAAAGTGAAATAAAATACTTAATGTTCTCAAATCAGAAAAATAACTCCAAATTCATATTCTAAACATAAAAATAAGCCTCTGGGAAAATTTGCAACTAATTTGGATAATGTTTGAATAATGAATAAAATAGGAGAGAGAAAGTCTGTAGAATCTTCTATTTATTTAATAAATAAATAAATAATCTCAACTTGTAAAGATAATTGCAAAATCATGTTCTAATCCCTTAGGGAGACTTATGGGTGAAGTTACACAAATTTTAGATAATGTTATCACCTCTTTTGAAGGAGGAAAGAGAAAATGACATATTAATTATTTAACCTATCAAACTTCTCCGAAAGGCAAAAATAACTCCATATTTGGATTCTAGGCGTCAAAATAAGTCAGAATATAAAATTTGGTAATTTTTGGATGTTGTTTGGGCCTCCAAACGAGGAGAGAGAAAAACCTTTAAAATTTAAATGAATTTTGGTCGAATTTTATTAGGAATCTTTTCCTGATCTCACCCGCGAGATCGGACGGCCCAGAGTCCTTCGTGGACTCGAGTCCACTGATCTGACGACCCATGGTCGTCTTCCTCCTCTAGACATAAAAGGCAACATATCATTATTTCTCTGATTTTCAAATCGATATATCCGGAGATATACTCGATGGTTTTTGATAATTTTTGTTTCGTTGGATTCTATGTTGGATTATGCACTGGTTTATCCCAAAATTTTTGGGATTTGGCAAGTATTTGATAAATGCCCAACATGGGCGCCGCCACCCTCTACCTTCCCCTAGTCCAACCCTAACTCGGGGCCCCTTGCCTATATATAGCTATGCCCCTAGGACCGCCATCGCCTTAGCAACTCGCCCGTGCTCTCAATTTTGAGTTTTGCAGACGTTTTGACCCCCATCTAGCTGCCGAGGACCACCAGGCTTGCGGCGTCTCTCCTTCTCGCCTTGCTTCGTCTCCGTTCAATTGCAAGGTACCAACAGATTCAACTCTCCTTCCTCTTTCTTTCGAGTACCTAAACATGGAGTTTGGTTGAGAATCGTGTGTTTGCCCAAATCAAGCCCAAGCAAGCTGCTCGCGGCTCATTGATTTGGCACGGGGAGGAAGATGACTCCCTGTTGTTATACCAAACTGCCCCCGATCGGTTGCCTTGCTGTGTTTTTTGCGCGAGGGTATTCACATCATCTCGCTCGCTTATTTTTTTTTGCTTTGACCGTGTTGACCCCGACCCCTCACCTGCTGCAAGGGGTTCAGAGACGCGGGCCCCTTGATCTCTCTCTCCCGCTCACTCTTCTCTGTGTGTGTGGGTGAATTTGCCACATGGCAAGTTATGGTTGGATGATACAAAATAAATCATAGAAAATTATTTCAATGGTCAAAAATTAAAAGTAATCAGTGTTTTGAAATCAGGAAGATGAGATTAAAAATGTTTCTGAGTTTTGGTTTTGATGTTTGCGAAAACATATTTTTAGAGTCGATTTAATTAACTAAAAATCACCAAAATTAACCCTAAAAGTCAATATCTTCAAAATATACAATATTATATGTTATCTTGATCAAAAAACCCTAACTAAGATGATTGTGAGGTTTTTGGAGTCTAATTCGATGGTTTGCACAAAAAGTTAGTAATATTATGGTTTTCAATCTTTAATGAGTATATATATAATTCTAATTCATAGATCTAATGATGAATTAGGGAAAGTGGGTTCTGATTTCGTGTGAAGGGTTGGAAAGAGGGTTCAGAACACCCTATATGTGCAATTCCTATTTATGTATGTGCATCTACCCCCTTCAGTTGGGAAATTTTATACCAATACCCATATTCCCTAATGAGGCTTAATCTGAACTAATTCTTGATTCTTGAAACCTAAATTGTTTATGCCTCAAAATTTAGTTGAAATATTACCTTGATTGGGTTTTCATACCCCACTGCCATGTTATTTAAATCTTTTGATTAATCTTGCCATAACTCCTTGCTAGCATGTAATTAAATGTTCTATTTAATTATAAAGTAGTGGTACTTATGTACAACCACCCATAGAGGGCATGTATATAATCGCCCTAGGGGAATGTTTATAATTCTCCCCATTATACTGAAGGTGACTGGGAATGTCTTATTCTCTCCTCACCTAAGGTTAGAGGTCAGGTAGGTGCCTCAACCCTACTTAGTTAATTATACATATTAATTTACATGCAAAACCCTTATTTACTTTGTTATTGGCAAGTTTCATAATGTAAAGCCTCATAATCTTTGATGTCTCACTTTTCAATAAATCTCTAGCCTATTTTACTTGTTACAACTTTCTTGTCACTTTTAGAATAAACCTTGTAACACATACTTTTCTCTCTTTTCCTCTTGCTGGGTGTCTTCCCAACCACCCAGGTGCCGGTGTTGTGCAAGGAGAAGGACAAGCTTGAAGGAAGTTCCCCTTAGGAGTTGATCTTTGGTGTTTGGAAAGGATGGCTAGGTTGCTATAGCTAGATCCTATTTATCTTATCTTTTCTTTTAGAGATCATTCATGTAGTAAACAATAAAAGCCATGTGAAGGCTTGTTATTCTTTATTTCTGCTGCTATTGACATTTTATTATGTATCTGGAATCATGCTTATTTACTTGGAATATTATGCAATCGTCCTCAAAGTCTCTAAATTTTGTTAAAAATTGTGGATGTTTGTATTTCCTTTAAATTTTAGTAAAGAGGTGATCTCGCCTCTTTACACAAACGGTTTTGTTACTTTTGAACCTTCAAATGGTCTTGAGGTACTTGACCTCCATTCGATCTTGAGGTGATTGGCCTCCATTCAGTCTTGAGGTGCTTGACCTCCATTCGGTCAACTCTCCCAAATGGTCAACATGACCAAACAGTTTTGAAGATCAAATTACCCATTCGATCTTGCTCAAACTTTACCCATTCGATCTTGATTGATTTTACCCATTCGGTCTTGATCACTTTTACCCATTCGGTCTTAATCCATTTTACCCATTCGGTCTTCAAATGGTCTTGAGACCGTTTGGTCCAAAACAACCCAAAAATCAAATTATCAACTAGGGTCTCAACCACTCTACCCGATTAGGGTTTGCAATTGGTGGATTCTCCATCATTGGGACTATTATAAATCATTTAATTAGAACCATTGGATCAACATCCAACTACCTTAGCCTTTAACCTTCAAATGGGTTGGGACCACTTCATCCCAAATGGTCTTGAGACCATTTGATCCCAAACGGTCTTGAGACTGTTTGGTCTCAATTGGTTTTAAGACCGATTGGACTCAATTATGAAACCGTTTGCACAAGATATTATTAAGGTGTGTGCTTAAGATGACATCACCATATTCAAGATTCATACTTTCAAAAATTTCATAGATTCTTGTGGTGATTTTTACAATTAATCAAAAGGAATTTTGAGAATAAAGAAAGATTCAACATATGTAAGAGAAAGGAAATCAATAATAACATTAAAGGGTTCAAGTTATATAACCTGCCTTCAAAATTGAATCCAAGCTTCAAGCTTCACGTATTCAATGGTGAATGAAGCTTTTTCAACCTCCCAAGACTTGTCCTCAAGTCTTTGAGTGAAATGAATGGCTAAGGTTGAAGATTGAATGGAGAAAAGAAGAATTTAAGCATTGAATTTCGATTTCCACCATGGAATCAAGGTTGAAGATGACTATGGAGCTTACCTAAAGGTTGGGGCACGTCCTACTGTTGCTCCTAAGCTCCCTTGAGCACAACCAAAGCAAGGAAAGAAAGAAGGGTCCAAAAAGCCTTTCATTTGGGTTGGAAATGAGATGTTTATAAGGAAATTTCAATGAGAGAGAAAGTGTTATAATAATCTTTAAACTCCCAAAATTGGGGCCACATACTCCCCTCCATCCCTTGCATACGAATCCATCTCCCCCATCTTGTAATTACTCTTCATTATCCATGAATTAAAAGAAAACAAACTAAGCACCTTAACCATTATAATAATAATATCCAAAAATTGAGTGGATATTACTTTTTAGTTAACTAATGTGAGTGGGCTCTCCACTCACTTTAGATATTTCGTGGCCTTTGCAAGGAAAAAGGACATTCACACTTATGAAAACTCAACCATCTCATTTTTTTGTTGAAGGGAACTTCAATTAATATATTTATTTTTGCATTAAATTGATTTAGGGTTTTAATTATGCTTAAATCATGATTATTTTAATATCTCTCTCCTCCAAAGTGATTCAAATGAGACGTCCCTCTCATTTTATTTTCTCTACATGATTCCAAGAAACATGAGGTATTCTCTATAGGTGGTATTTTGTATATTGAACCCTAGGTTTTGGGTAAATTGCACATTACACCAAAACTAGGTTTTAATGCACAAACATTGCTTAATAAGCTCTTTCTTGGTGCTCAGGCTACCATAAGCCATACCTCTGCATCATTCTCATTCTTATGATTCTTAAAAACTTGAGGAACATTTATCATGAACATTTGAAAGTTAACCCCTCAACTTGGGTAATTTGCACTTTAGTCTAAAATAAGTAAAACATTATTTCATCATTATTCAAAAAGGACTAAAACTGAAACATAAGTTCCTCTTGAGCCTTAATTACTTTTCAAAAGACAAAGATAAGAATATAAATGACTTACTTAAGCAAAACCTCTAGGGTTAAGTCTTAACCCAGGTCAGGGATGTTACACTATGCATCTATGTAATTGTGAACTTAATTGTGAAAATCCCTCATTTTCCTCTTATTAGGATTTGAACTACTATTTTTTTTTGTAATAGTAATCATCTGGTTCATATACAACAGCCATGTTTGATTATTGTTAGGGTTTGCGTTAACCCACAGAGCTACACAGCTATTCCAAGTGGAGACAGAGCGGAAAAAAAGGGGTTGGAAGTCAGCGGCGGTGGCGAGCTCAGCCGGTGGAGAATACATATCCGGCAACGGTGAGCTCAGCAATTGAGCGGTAGGTGGTGGCGAGCAGTAGGGGCGGTAGGTGGCGGCAAGAAGCAACAGTGGCAGGAAGCAGTCCAACGGTAGGCGACGGTGAGCAGCAGCAGAGAAGGGACGTCGCATGGCGGTGAGTAGGAGAAGGGAGTGGCGAGCATAGCAGCGGTGGCGGAGAGCACAACAGCAGTGATGGCGAGTGGCTGAAGGAATCATGCAAATCACCAGACCTAAGTGGAGGGCAATGAAACAGAGAGAAAGGGGAAGAGTCTACTTCGTGCGGGTGTTATTAAGTTAACAATAGGCGTCGGTTATTAAAAATAACCGATGCTTATAACAATAGGTGTCGGTCACCACAAACAAACTGACACCTATGTTCAATAATAGTCGTCAATTTCAACTAGAAAAACCGACGTCTATCTACATATGATGACAAAACAATGTTCTCGAATTATGACCATATTCGTCGGTTGTTGCAGAAAACCGACGCCAAAGGGGGATGAAAATTTTCACGGGGACAACACGTGAAAACACATCGACGTCAGTTATTGCAAGAACACCGATGATAAAAATTGGCCCAATTTCTATCTCGCGAAAATCCTTTAGTCATCGATTGATTTGTTAACAACCGACGTCGTATGTTAAATTTTGGAGGTGATTTTTTTCACTGGAAAATTTGGATTTGGCGGTCGATTTTATTCGTCGATTTCTTATCGAGGAACTGATGCTAAATAAAAAGTGATACCCGTGTCTGGCCGCTCTTCACATATAGATGTTGGTTTGTGTATTCAACCGACGTTGTAGGATTTAGGCATCAGTTTCTCGTATACAACCGACACCTATAAATATGACATTATAAGCCATTTTTGTAGTAGTGAGTATAGAAACAAGTTGGAAATAATATAAAGGTTCCTCTAGATCAATGTGGTAAATATATATGCCAAGTGTTTGAGGTCCTTTTCAATGAGTGTCATATTGTATGACAATTGGCTCCATCTATAATCCCATAAGAATAATGGTATTTAAGAGAGAAGGAATCACACATTGTTGAACATGGTGTGGTCCATGATGAAGCAAGCCATACTTATAGATTCCTTTTGGGGACATGCTCTAGAAACTTCCATGCTTATAGTTAACTGTGTTCCCTCTAAGTCTGTTCCAAAGACACCATATAAGTGTGGACTATGAAGCATACCAACATGTATTTCACGAAGGTTTGGGGTCATGAAACTTATGTGAATCTTTCATTTTTTGAGAAATTCGGACCCAAATCTGACACATGTTATTTGTGGGTTATTCTAGGAAAACAAAGGAAAATTTTTCTATATTCCTTCCTAGACAAAGTATTTGTTGCTAGAACTAGTACCTTCTTAAAAAAGGAGCTCATATATAGAGATATCAGTGGGAGGAAATATAATTCGAAGAAGTTCAAGATACACAAAATGACAATGAACCTGAAGAGGAACATGAGGAGGAACCACAAGTTGTTGTGGTACCAATGCCCCCATAGGAACCTCATAGATCTAGTAGGATTCACCATGATCCAGAGAGATTTAGATTTCTCGTGAATCAAGATGGTGAGGTGCTGGTCATGGATCAAGATGAGCCAACAACCTATGAGGATTCTATAGAGGGACCAAAATCTAGTAAACGTCTCGAAGCCATGAGGTTTAAAATGAACTCTATGTATACCAACAATGTATGGACCTTGGTGGAACCACCTGAAGGGGTAAAACCCATTGGGTGCAAATGGGTCTTCAAGAATTACTAACATGGATGGAAATGTCCAGTCCTACAATTGGATACTACTAGATAAAGGTTTCAAACAAGTCCAAGGTGTTGGCCATGATGAAACCTTCTCACCTAGTCTCCATGATCAAATCCATTAGGATCATGCTTGTCATTGTAACATACCATGCCTATGAGACCTGGTAGATGGATATCAAAACCACATTCCTTAAGGGAAATCTATTGAGAATGTGTATATGATCACAAACTGAGGTTTTTGAATCTCCAAAGGATACTAGAAAGGTATGTAAGATACAAATATCAATATATGGTTTGAAGCAAGAATCTAGAAGTTAGAATCTTTATATTGATGAATTAGTCAAAGAGTTTGGCTTCATCAAGAATGAAGATGAACATCATGTTTACAAGAAGGTTTGTGGGAGCATTGTCATATTCCTCATATTATCTGTGGATGATCTACTACTCATGGGAAATGATATTCCAACTTCACAAAAGGTGAAGATGTGGTTGCTCCCAGCACACGATCCAAGGGTTGAAGAAGCTCCACTCTCAGCCACAAGATCAACTCAAGAAGGAGAAGACACCAAGGTCAAAGATCATCCAAGAAAAGAGAGCCAAAAATCTCTAGGGTGAGCCAAAAGAGAGGGAGAAAGAGAGAAGAAACCCTCCTCTTACTTGGGTCTACCTTGTCAAAACATGGTCTATGGCCCTTATGATGAGGAGTATCTCTCCCAAAATGACCATCATGGAGGAACCATGGTATAGGACCGAGAAAAGAGAGGAATATGAAAATCGTAGATCAAAAGAAATGCCATCAAGGAAATAAACATTTACCAAGAGTTGAAGATGGTCTATGGTCACTACAAGCATCACATGCAAGAAGAGTTTGGTCACCAAGATCCAAGGATAGATCTCCTTGCTCTACCAATCTCCAAGAACAAGCAAAAGAGAAGGAAGGAGATGGAGGGCCAAAAGGGTTATAAGCATGAATATATAAGAGATCATATAGGTGGAAGACAAGAGAGAAGAGAAAAATATAAGGTTTCAACACTCTAAGGTACCAAAGGGACACGTCCACTCAAAATACCAACATGTACCCACATGCAACCACTTTAACCATGCATGTAAGACATGGTGATACAATCTAGGTTGGGTCTCAACCATCTTGGTCACCCACATGGTCGTTGTAACATCCCTGGCCTGAGTTATACTCTAACCCTAGGTGTTTTGTTTAAGAAAGATAATTATATGCTTGATATTATCCTTTGAAAAGTAATTAAGGCTCAAGAGGAACTTATAGCTCGATTTTAGTCCTTTTTGAGTAATGTTGAAAGTAATGTTTTACTTGTTTTGGACTAAAGTGAAAATTACCCAAGTTGAGGATTTAAATTGCTAATTGTGCAAGATAATATGTTCCTCATGTGTTGAAGCATCATGGGAATGAAGATGATGCAGAGGTATGGCTAGTGAAAGCCTGAGTACCAAGAAAGAGTTGATAAAGCAATGTTCATTAAAACCTAGTTTTGGTGTAATGTGCAATTTACCCAAAACCCAAGGTTTAATATGCAATTTACCACTTCAATAAGGTCCTTAATATTCTTGGAATATTTTAGAGGCAAGAAAATGAGAGGGGCATCTCATTTGAGCTACTTTGAAGGAGAGAGAATCTTGATATTAAAATAATCAAGATTTAAGCATAATTAAAATAATGCAAAAATAATTATATTAAATGGATTGCTCTTCAACCAAAATTGTGTTGGTTGAAATCCACATATATGGACGTCCTTGTGCCTTACAAAGGCAAAGGAAATATCTATGTGAGTGGAGAACCCACTCACATTAAGAAACTAAAAAGAATTATCCACTCACTTATGGATATTACTATTATGAAGGTTAAGGCGCTTAATTCCTTTTCCCTTAATTCATGGATAATGGAAGGGAATTCGGAGGTGATAAAGATACCTTTGCATGCAAGGAAACAAGGGGGAAGAGGTGGCACCAATTTTGGAATTAAAGGATTTGTATGAGGCATTTTCTCTCTCATTGATTTTCTTATAAAACACCCTTTACAACTCAAACCAAAGACTTTTTCAAATCAACTTCTTCTCTTTGCTTGCAAAAACGACCAAGGAAGCTAGGAGAAGCAGGAGGACGACCCCCAACCTGTTGGTAAGCTTCTTGACCTTCGTTCACCTTAATTTCATGGTGGAAATCACAAATCAATGCATGATTTCTTCTTATCAAGATCCCATCTTCAATTCTAACCATTCCTTTTCACTCAAAAGCTTGAGGAACGAACCTTGTGGTGTGAAAAATCTTCTTCCACCATTGTTGACGTGAATCTCCAAGCGTTGAAGCTCAATTGGAGGCGGGTTATATAACTTGAACCCCTATTCATTGTTATTGAATTCAATTTCTCAATCAAATATGTTCAATTGCTCTTCTTACAATTCCTTTGATTAGTTGATGCAACTACCATGATAATGGCAGTAATTTTCAATGGAATAAGGCTTGAGGATGATGACATCATCTTAGGCACACATTCCAACAAATTTCTATTGCAAACGATTTTAATACCTTGGTCCAAACAGTTTCACCAAACCATTTGGAGACCAAATAGTTTGCAAATTGTTTGGAGGTTTGGATCCCAAACCGTTTGGATGGGTTGACCATTTGAGGTCAGGACCCTAGTATATGTTGTATGATGATCTAATGGATCCAATTGATTAATTCAATACATGGGTAATCCTCCAATTGGAAACCCTAATCGGGTTAACTGCTGAAATTTCAATTGGTTGACTAAATGTTTTGGGTTGACTAACCCAAATGGTCTCAAGACCATTTGGAGGTCACCCAAATGGTATCAAGACTGTTTGGAGGTCAACCAAGACCGTTTGGAGGTCTAGGGTTGAGTATGGTTGAGTAATTGAAGATTTAGAGATATCAAATCGAAATGCAATCAATAGCTAATTTGATGATCAATCCAATGATCTAAACCCTATTTGTATTTCACAAATTTTAATGAATGGTGAGGCAAACGTTCTCAAGACCATTTGGTGGTCATCCAAACGACCTCAAGACCATTTGAGGTTAGGTCATATCATAAGTTGATGATGATTCATTGATTTCAATTGAATTAATTCCACAATGTTAACCATTGATGGTTCCTTGATTTCAAAACCCTAATTGAATGTTTCTTGATTATAAATCCTAGTTCAATTGGGTTCAAAACCCTAATTGATGGTCCAATTGAAGGATGATTCAATAGTTCAAATTGATAAATGAATCAAGGAGTCAATTGATAGGCAGTTCATTGATGGAAACCTTGAATTGGTTAAGTGTTGAAACACCTTTTTGGTCCATTCGGTTTTGAGAGGGTTTGGACCAAACGGTCTTAAGACCGTTTGGGTCCAAATAGTCTCAAGACCATTTGGGTCCAAACGGTCCCAAACCGTTTGGAGACCCAAGCCCATTCGGTTTCAACACAATTTTTGCTTAAATGGTTTCAAGGGCAATTTGCCCAAACGGTTTCAAACCGTTTGAACTTGGAGAGACCAAGACCGTTTAGGGTATAAGTAATCAAAACCGTTTGAGGTTCAACATGATTAATCCATTTGGATATCTAATGTAATTGAAGACTCAATTGGTTAATCCACTTGGACACCCAATGTAATTGAAGAATTCAATTGGTCAATTCATTTAGATACCTCATGTAATTGAAGGTTCAATTGATCAAATCTTCGGGACACCTAATGTATTTAGATGGTTGATACCTTTAGTGAGATTAATCATTGATGCATAGGGATGCAATAACTCAATACATCATGCTAACCCTAAATGCATGTTTTTGAATAAAGAGTAGGCTCAATCTAATCAAGAATTGAGTAGTGGACATCCTAGAAGAGGATGAGAGAGAGGGATTTATACATGTAAGATAATCATGTAGCAGTCAAGCCTAACACATTCAAAATAAGTGTGATATACAATTTAGGGTATGATCCATGATAAAGAGATCATGAAATCCTAATTGAGTTAATTGATGAACTCAAATCCTAATTTAGGGCAATTCTGAGTGAAACCCTGATCTAGGAGGACAATGTGATATGAATTTAGGGTAATGACATGAATAACCCTAATTCAGGGTATTTTGATGTAAAACCCTAATTGGGATGAATAGTAAACCCTAATTGTGGGTCATTGAATAAAAACCCTAATCTAGGGTGATGTGATGTGAATAGTAAACCATAATTTAGGGTGATGTGATGTGAATAGTAAACCCTAATTCTAAATAGAGTGAAGGTGTGTGAAACCCTAATTCTGGATTATACTATATAGCATGAAACCCTAATCTTGGATAATGAAATGATGAATCATTGGTCCTAATTGAACAAAGGGGATGAGTAACCATGATTGAAATAAAATGGGAAACCCTAACCCCAGTAAGGGAATAGTGGTGTTACCCTTGAATAGCATGGAACTGAAATATGATTGATATATCTATTATCATGTGTGCTAACCATGCAGGTATCCTGAGATGATGAACATAGCCAGGTATGAGCTATGATGCTTTATTTATTGAAATTATTTATTGGGCCTTTTGTTCCATAATATGCCTTGTTTCTTAGTAAGAGGTAACAAGAGAATTAATGGGCCTCAAGCAGTGGCGAAGCCAGAAATTTTCTCAAGATAGGGCACCATAGAATGTGTCTATGCAATTTTTCTTAAAACTTATAATATTACAACAAAGTTGGATACACATGGAATCATGATTAAATCAATGGTATCTATGCCTAAAATGGATATAGGTGAGTTGTCAATCACAGGTCAATAAAGAAATACAAACTCGATATACATGACATCAACCCAACATTGTAACTTATATTTTTCAATATTGAAATTTACGTGGACAATTTCTGAAAAGGAAATGACTCCAATCAAATACGTCAGTTTCATGTAATTTGTGTTGTAGTTTCTTTTCAAAAAAATCTACGTCGTGATAGGTTAAGTGGTTGCGGCACTATAGGTTTAAACTTGAGTACATAATGTGATATTCTAATTATTATACAAAGTCAATATTTTGTATAGATTATGAATAAACGTTGATCATAGTAGAACATCAAAAAAATAGCACATGTGAAACGTTGCACTTGTGAGAATTTTTCACGTTATGTTTGTATGTATAGTATTCATCATGTTTCCTTTCCTAACAAGGAAATGAAGAAGTCAAAAAATATGATTTCCCAAGAATTGTGAAGTTAATTAGGAACAAAAAGTTGTAGAAAATTTGATTGGTATCATGACCCAGTGTTTGAAGTAATGTAGTCATTGTTAGCAAAATATGTTTGGCATTATCTTTCTTATTTCATTCCTTGTCGGTCAACAGCAAACGAATAGAAGTTTGTTGTTTCTTGCCTAAAATAATAGCAATTTTAGTATAAGATAATGACACTTCATATTGGTCGCATGGCTATTTGACCTCTTATTTAAAGAAATAACGCCAAAGATATTAATGGAGAGAGAGACATTACAAAGAATTATGCATATAACCTTAAGAGGCGTATGATTTGGGCAGATGGTTTGAATCCAATATATAACGAAAACGGTCTGCCTTTAAAAAGACAACTAAAATATTTAGGCAATGAAACGAAGAAAGTAAAGATTATTGCAAAGTAATGAAATGTTTTTGCTGGAAATCGGTGAAGTGATACCTTATTTTCGATCAAGAAGTATGGCAGGAGACATTCTGAAAAATGAGGTAGGGCATGAGACATTTCAACCTTTCAACTAACCTGTGATGAGTAATTGATATATCATTAAATTTGTGTATTTGGCCGGCCACAGGTAGGGCATGTGCCTACTGGTGCCTCTTAGTGGCTCCGCCACTGGCCTCAAGTGTCATAAGAAATGCTTGTATAGCAAGTGTCATGTTTACCTTGGTAAGATGACCTGAAGGTGATGATTACCTAAAAAAGTGGTAATAGTGCTCAGTGATGAGCTAAGGGTTTGAATACCCAGAACCATATGTTTATGGATTTGAGTTTGAAATGAGGGACTGAGATCCCAATGTATTTTAAGGATTGAAAAGTAACTGATAAAAATAGTACATGTTTCTTTATAGCATTTTGTCCTAATAAGTTATGTTTGAAAACTTGACTGATGCTAAAAGAATATGATAATGTACTTAATTAATCAAGTAAAAGCTATTCATGTAGTGCTCTGACCATAGATCCATCATCGTTAGTAGTTGGTGATGGTGAAATAGGTTTTCCTATGGGATCTCCTGGAGTTCGCATATTTTTGAATATGTGGGGGTCAATGGGTGAAAATATCCGTACGTCCTAATGGGGGAATTGATGGAAGGTAAACATTAAACCTCTCAATCCTTCATTATATGTTCCGAGACGGATGTATCACTAATCTCCCAATGTTGTTAATGCTGGATCGATAGAGGTAAATATGAAATCTCTCGATTGCGAAGAGAGTGCAGCTGCCACTGTAACTCTATAGCGAAGATGCCACTATATCCTGGCAATCTATGTAGCAGAGACACTAGATTTCCTGCATGTGATCTCGCACTGACCGAGATGTGGGAAGTCATGGAAGCCGACTCTTCCATTGACTTTGTATGGTACCGATTTTGACTTAGCAATGGTCAGTTGGAGTATGAGCGGTATACCTCATCTCCTTAGAGCTTAAGTATGTTTGTAAAATGTAATCAGACGTGTAGTGTATTTGCATAAGATTGAAATACGGGAACCACCGGTTGATGTTATCCTTCTTAGCATGTCCTTGATACATAAATGTTACTTATGTTCTTTAATTCCTTATTGAATAAGAGACATGCTGCCTTGTCAAGTTATAGCTGAAATACTTGAATAGGAATGTTGCTCTAATCTGCATAGATATTGATTTATCTGCCATTGAAATATATTATCCCACTACTCAGTTTATTTCTATTAAACTGCAATAATAATGTTTTCGGCGGAGAGTTATATCTCTCACTGGGGAAATTTACAAATTGTCTCACCCCCGTGGGATCCAACATTTTTAGGTAGACGCAGACAAAGAGGCAGAAACTCTGTAGTAGGAGAAGAGAAGTAGCAACCACAGGGACAACAGTGATATCCCAGGTGGGGATACTGGTTATCATGTTTTGTACATAAAGTACTATGTGTCGTCTCTGTACTCTCAGGTCCTAGGAGTCGATGGATAGTGTTTTAACAATCGATCTGCGATTTTGGTTTAATACTTTGAGGATTTTGTTACTTGTGCTTTTTAGCAAAGCAATGATGTATATTTATTCCTCGAGGAGAGATGGTACATGAAATGTACAATGTGGACCAGTATGTAAATACAATACTTTGGTTCTTGTTTAAAGAGTTTTCCTAAGAATGGATCTTATAAAATGGTTTTAATTTTTAGTGATTTTCAGTAATCCGCTGCTAACAAAATGCTTCCGCATTAGTTAATCTTGTTTCATTGGTTAATATAGGTTTGTACACCACAGTTGTGGTTGAGATACTCCCATGGTGCATCACCATGGCCGCGACAAACACCATCCATCAACACAAGGTCGAGACAAGAGACCACTTCAAACCCTAGGTCAAGATATCCTATAAGAGGGAAAACTCTCGACCCAAGACCACCTTGGTCATGAACCCACCATATAGAGGGGGTGTCTCAACTGTAACACCCTCCAAACCAACCCTAGGTCACGACCTAGATCAAGACAACACACCATACACACATAGGTCGAGAACACTCATAGGAACCCTAATCACCACTAAGGGTGATACTCCTCAACCAAGACTCAAACAAGGTGCCCACCTCTTTCTCTCTCCTTTAGATGATGTCAATAAAGAGAGGGAACACTCTAGAGGTGAAAAATTGCATATCAACCCCTAGTTTTAGTAAATTGCAATTTGCACCAAAACTAGCACATAAAGCACAAACAACATCCAAACAAGCTCAAACTTGAAACTTAAGCTCTCCAAAAGCCCTAAATAAATTTCAAAAGATTAGAGAAAGGATATAAGAACATGATTAAGCCAAAGAAAATAGGGTTGTCCCAAAACTCAGGTCACAAGTCTTACATTGTGAGTACATGATGATGTTTTTATATTAGACTTCGTTAAGAAAATATTTCAACTAAGGAAGTACAACCCAATTCTTGATGATTTGTTGGAAACAACCATTGTTGATCCTGATATGCTGCCAAGTATACTGATACATAAGTTAAACAATGCCTAATCCACCTCAAGACCTTTGAAGAAGACCCCTATGCTAAGTTTGAAGAATGCAAGTTTGTCTATGTTGTAGGAGAAAGGATTGTAGTTACCAAATCATTATAGTTGAAACCCTTTCCTGAAGGGTTGAAATATGTTTGCTTGATGAGTTACAAGTTTTCCCAGTAATAATCAATGTTTATCTCACCATGGAGTAGGAAGATAATATATTGATTGAGTTGAGGAAAAGGTAAAAGACCTTGGATTACAAGACAGCTGACCTCAAAGAGGTTATTTAGGCTACCTACATATACAAGATAGATGTGGTGGAAGACTTCATGCCTTCTAGAGACGCATAGAGAAAACTATATCCCAATATGAAATAAGTAGTGTACCTTGATGTGATTAAACTGCTTACTACTAGAATTGTCTATCTTATTTTGGACACCCCATGGGTGAGTCCCATACATGTGGTTACAAAGAAGGGGAACCACAGTGATGTTAGACAAAAAGAATAAATTAAACCCTAAATGCACACTTATAGGTTGGAGAATGTGCATATAATACATAAAGTTGAATTGATACACGCACACACCATCCCTCTCCCCGTCGTTGATCAAGTTCTAGAGCAGTTGGCTTACCAGGAGTTTTTCTGCTACCTTGATATTTATTTTGACTTCTGTCATATTCTTATCCATTTATGACCAGGAAAATACCACATTTATTTGTCCCTTTGGCCCCTATGCCTTCAAAAGGATGTCATTTGGGTTGTGCAATGCACCCACCAGCTTTCACCAGTATATGATAAACCTCTTCTCATGATTAACAAAGATACTTGTGGAGTACTTTATGGGTTACTTATCTATTTATGGAGATTCCTTAACCTCCTGCCTTTACCATCTCTCTCTTGTACTAGCCCAATGCAAAGAAAACCATCTATTTCTCAATTGGGAAAGATTCCACATCATGGTGAAGGAGGGAAAAGTACTTGATCATTGAGTAAGTAGCAAAGGCATTGAAGTGAATAGAGAAAAGTTTGATATCATTTCTAGAATTGCACCTCCATCAATAGATAAGGAAGTAAGGAATTTCCTAGGAAATACATGGTTCTACATAGGTCCATTCAAGATTTCTCAAAAATTACAAGTTCTTGACCAATCTTCTCTAAAAGACACATAGTTCCATTTTGATTGAGAATTAATGAAGTGCTTTCAAAATATGAATGTTTCCCTCACATTTACTCCTCTTATTTAGGCACCAGACTTCTCTCAACCCTTAGGGATCATGTGCACTAGTGAATTCACAGTGGAGGTTGTCTTAGGGAAATGCGTAAACAAAAATCACTGTGTGATCTATTTCCAGGACACTAGATGAAGCTCAACAACAATATGCCACAACTATGAAGAAGTTACTTTCCATCGTCTATGCATTTGATAAATTTTGATCTTATCTTGTGGGATTGTAGGTCATTATGTATATGGATCATGTAGTCATTTGTGATTCACTAACCAATAAAGATGGCAAACCAAAGTTGGTAAGATGGATTCTACTTTTCTAGGAGTTTGATCTTGAAATTAAATATAAGAAAAGAAGTGAAACTTTTGTAGTTGATCACCTAAGTTTTTTTCACATCACTGACATCGACTTTGTACCCTAAATGACATGTTACCTAATGAACACTTGATTAATTTGTCTACAACCATCCTTTGGTTTTTTTATATACTAAATTATCTTGTTGCATGTGTCTTACACCCCTAAGTGCATGATAAATGAAACGAAAAAATGCATGCATGACATTAGGCACTACTATTTGGATGAGCCATATCTTTTATGACTAGGTGTAGATGGCATGTAGCACATGTGTATCACAGAGGAAGAAGCTCCTCAAATCCTTGAGCAATGTAACTCGAGTCCTATGGAGGGAACATGAGTAATAAGAAGACCACAAAAAGTTCTTCAATGCAGCTTCTACTGGCCCAGACTATTGAAGGATGCTTACACTTTAGTTTTATCTGTTTGACAAGTGTCAAAAAACAAGGAATATATCAAAGAAAGATGAGATGGCCCTGACCTCTTGGAAAGGAGTCTAAGTTTTTTGTGTGTGGGTGTGACAGTATGCCCTCATTTCATTCTTTTTGCATTTCATCATGCCATTTACTTTTGTTTTTTTTTGCTTCTGTTTGCTTTGCATACTTGCATGCCATGTATTTTGCATTGAATTTCATGTAGATTTTTATACTTTTTGCATGTTTTAGCTAGGATTTTCTTGTTCCTTACTTTATGTTCTATAGTGTAGGCTTAGTTGTGATTGAAGGAAAATTGGCACCATTTTGGCTAATTCTGACCAAATTTAGAACTTTTTGCCAAAAGCATGTTTTGACCCAATCTCTACTTATTGGATTGAAAATGTTGACCTTTGATAGATGCATACTACATTATTGTGATATGTTGCTAAATGGCCTCAGTCTTGACGTTTTACATGTGAATCACCTCTCTCGTGCTCATGAATTATTTGGTTGAATCTTGATTTAATCAAGCTACAAATGCTTAGGGTTTGTAGAATCTAATGATAAGGGTGTGGTTTTCATATTTCTCATTCATGTGGTATTCAATTACTTGATGAAATTGTTGGATTAACCTTCATGCAAGAGATCTCATGTTGAAACCCACACTAGTGACCCCCCTTTAAACTGACATTTGTTCTATCATCTTCTTACCTCTCCACCTCATGAAAGGATGCCAAAATGCACATATTCATCCTTGACCACCTCCAAAAGTTTGGGGTGGCATATCTATACCCCTTTGCTTCATTCTCACCACCATGTTCCCTATCTACACCACGGGAAAAGAAAAAGAAAAAGAAAAAGAAAAAATGCAAAAAAAAGATGCTCCTATGTAATAACATCTAAATAAAGAAAATATGGGTGCTCCTATTTAATAGCCCTCAACCCCTTATCACAACACTTTTTTCCATTTGCATGCCCATTGAACTAAGAAACATCAAACCTATATCATTTTGCCCTTTTACGCAGCCACGTGGGCCACTTATTTTGGATTGACATATGAGATTGAATGCATGAATGTAAAATAGTAACATTAGTCATTTTTGGTCTTCACCACCATGAAATGGTTCACCTAGAGTTTTATGACAACCATAGGAATTTATTGCATTTTTATGCTCTATATGTGAAGTTTGTATGCTCAATGCTTTAATCATGATTGGTTTGTAAAAGAGGAGATGAGAGAGGTGGAATACATCTACTTAGTCATCATTGATCCCATTTAGTCAATATACATATGTTGAAATGCATTTGTCATTTCTTTTTTGTTGAAAAACTATAGAGATTGAGTTGGAGCATACTTGATGAGAAGTATGTTTTAAGTTTGGGGTAGTGATGGAACCATATTTTAGGGTTCCATCTTGTGTCTTTTTACACTTCAATCACATCTAAAGTAGTTAGATTGCATGGTATTCCCCTCAATATACATATTTATGCCAAATGCAGTTATGGATGTTCTTTGCATGTTTTTCAGGTACTTATACCATGCTTGGATGGACGAGAGAGAGAGAGAGAATGATCCTAGGGTTTCTCTACCCTTAGAAGGCCCAAAGTGAAGTCAAAATCTCCCTCAACCTACCCCTAGTGGGAAAGACTCAAATGAAGCAAAGAAGTCCAAAGAAGTACAAAGTACAAGAGAAAAGTGTTGCTGAAGAGACCACCATGGTTGTTGTTCCACAGAACAATCATGTTGGCCCAAGAAAAATCACAGAAAGAGTTGAAGTTCAAGCCACTGAAAATTCAAGTCACCATCACGGCCGTGCATCCCATCATGACCGTGTTGCTAAAAATTAGAATGGCCATGCCACTAAGAACGGCCAGCCAATTCCAGATCCAAAACAAGCATGCAACGCATCACAACCATGTACCATATGACCCACCACGATCGTGGTGACCACCACAACCATGCCATAAGCATGCCAAAATCCATATTTTCACTAAACCAAACTCCATTTTCCACCTCACATGTTCTATCCCACCACAGCCAACCCCTACCCACCATAGTCGTGTTGTCCACCACGATCATCCTACTCACAACTGTACCCGATTTTATGCGTTGTTCCATCCATTTTACCCTTACTTAACCCAATGCTTCCCCACCACACATATATACATAGGTGGCGGCTGGATCTCAAGGTTGGCCTCCCTTAGCTACCTTCTAGCTCACCATTTTTCACCCCTTAGCCATTCCATCACCATTCCACCTCCATTTCACAATTTCCACCAATGAAACCCTAGTTTTTTAGGGTTTTGATCACTTCCCACCATCATTCCATGCCATTCCACCTTGGAGGAAGGAGGAGAATTCCCTTGCAGCTGCTAGATAGGAGGATTGCTTCATATACACCAAGCTTTGTGGCTACTTCTACCTCTTTCTTCTCTCTTTTTGTATTTTCCATTTGCATGAGTAGCTAGGCCCCTTAGGTGGACTGTTTGGGGTCAAAAAAGTTACTTTGATACCATGTTGGGGGAAATGATACGTAAACATTGCAATTTCATGTGCTAATGATTATGTTCTATTTCTATCTCATTTCCCATAAATTTCTTTGTGGTTTTTTTATTGAAATCACTTAAATTCTACGAGATTTTCTTATATGTGGCTCTTTTTGAGAATTTCTCCTAAGTCCAATTAATGGATCCCTAGTTAGCTATTCACATTCCTACATGTTAATCAATTCTCCTATACCTAGATGAGAGATCTAACTAGCTAGTATAGGAGCATTTAGTGTAACTAGCTTGGAGCCTTCCAAAAACTAGAATGTGTGTGATGTGAGGTCTAAACACTAACTTCCACCTTCCATTACTACCCTTCGCCCCTAATTACCCTAAGAGTTCCTATCCTAGAAACTTAGGCTTGATTAGATCCTAATAGAATTACACCTAAACCCTAATCTAAGTCAGCCTTGTAAGGGTGGGTAGGGGGTGTTAGGGACTAGTTCCCCTATACCCACCTACCTTATCCATGGCCAATTAGTAGTTTGGGAAATTCATTAGCATCTTACTTATTGTTTGGTTTGGTAATCTAAATGGAAGAGTAATGTTAACATTTTATCACCCCAACACAATTGACAAGTGCATCCCCCATACAACACACACTCCCCTTTATTGCATTAAAACCCTAATTGCCCTCTTGCTTGGCTAGTGTTAGCTTAATTAACTCTTTACTTCCTTAGTTAGTTTCTTTACTTGTTCTTGCTAGTTTAGGTCTTTAATTTCTCTTGTCTTAGTTTCCTAGCTTAGAATAGTGTTGATTTTTTCTCGCTTGCCTTAGTGTAGGGTGTTCCTTTTTTGCCCTTTCTTTCTTATCTTGTCTTTCCTTGCTCATTAGAATTAATTGTCTAGGGTTAACTTAGGTTTTGATCTTATTTGTTATCCTTTAATTTCTTGTTCACCAATAGTGTAATCAACAAATCAACTATCAAACCTTAAACCCTAGACTACACAGTAGGAACCTAGAGAAAACTAACCTAACTCTAGTGCCCCCTTTTCTCTCTTGGGTTTGACCCCTAACTTTCCACCCTCCTATATTATAACACGACCCTGTGCGCTTGTGGGTAAAGTGTGCTAGTTTATGTGAGCAAGCCTATTAGAGATTTATAAATTCAAAAGATCCCAAGTGTGTCTGATCCCTTGTGGTGTGGGCATCTAGTCAAGATTCAATTGATTTAGGTGTGTACACCTCAAGGTTAGGAAAAACACACCAAGCTTTCAAGCATCGTTGTCAGGGAGAAAGGAGCTCGACATAGCTAGTTAGTTTTGCTTTGATCTTTTTATACTACCCTCATCATTGCTATTATTTATTCTTTATTATTTGTATTCTTTGTGCATATTGGTTTGTTAACTTGTCCTCTTTTGTTTAGTTGTGCCTTGTATATGTGATAGAAACCCGGGGAAGACAAGATCATCATCATCGTCTAAGCCTCAGTCCCAACTATGTTGGGGTCAGATAGATGGATCCTTCATTTCCATTCTGCTCTATCATGGGTCATATTATGGTCAAGATGTAGAGATTAAAAATATTTCTTTACAAGCTCTTCCCATGTTAATTTAGGTCTTCCTCTTCTTCTATTAATTGTGCTTGACTCAATAGCATTACTTTGTATAAGTGCATTAGTCAGTCTGTGTTGTACATGTCCATACATTCTGAGTCGGCCCTCGAGCAACTCGTCCTCAATGCTCGCCACCCCCACTTTATTCCTGATATAGTCATTTTTCAAGCAATCTTTTCTTGTCTCCCCACACATCCATCTCAGCATACACATTTCAGCCGCACTCATCTTGTTGAGACCTTGTTTCTTCATAACCCAACATTCACTCCCATATAGCATGTCTGGCCATATAGTAGTTCTATATAACTTGCTTTTTTAATTTGAGAAGGATCTTCCAATAACATAATACTCCAGTTGCACTCCTTCATTTCAACCATCTTGTAGTGATCCTATGACAAATATCATTTTGGATATCCCCATCCATTCGAATAATAAAACCCAAGTAACAAAATTTACTAGATGGAAGGCCAAAATGCACCTCACAAGCCATTTCAAGAATACTTCATGCCTAGCAACTACAAATTGCCAATTTTTAATACAGTTGATCAAATGTTAGGGGAGCAACTCTCCGTCCCTCTAGGTCTTCTTGAGCTCCTTCCCACCTTCTGCATCTTAGAGAGTGAGAGCCCCTACAAGCGCTTGGACTCCTTTCTTGAAGTATGTTCTACCTTCAGGATGCCGACAAGCAGTTATGATGCAATTAGGTTGACCTTGTTCTCTTTCTCCCTCAAATATGAAGCCAAGGATTGGTGTTATTCAAGAAGGTAGATCATGAGTTGGGAAGAGATGAAGAATGCCTTCGTAAGGAAATGATACTCCATTGCAAGGTTGAAACAAATGGGGTGTGCCATAGTGAGTTTCAATCAAGTGAGTAACGAGCGGTTCCATGATGCTTGGGAGAGATTTCAAAAGATATTAAGAGAATGCCCACACCATGAGATCCCTTTATGGTAGCTAATTCAATCTTTTTACTCTAATCTATCTCAAGTGAGTCAATATATAGTGGATTCTTCTTTTGGAGGAGCTTTTATGTCTAAGACACCTGAGGAGACATGACCCTTGTTTGAGTAGTTAGCAGAAAGTTCAAGGTATGAGCTTCTAGCATGATGAATGATAGTAACTACCCCTTAGGTGTGACATCTCCAGCTCATAGTGATTCAAACCCACAAATGGTGAAGATTCTTGGATAAATGGTGAGCTTTATTAAGAACCAAGTGCGAAGTGTTCCTTGTCACTCAGTTAATTTTGTTGAGTCCTTTGGTGAAGGAGTGAATACACCTCATCATTATATCTACTCGGAACAACAAATTTCAAGATATAACTCTAGGTTTGAGGAGGAAGTTCTCTCTAGGTTGAAAAGCTTTAATCATGTGCAAATAAAAGTGACAAATCTTGAGCAAAAGGTGGAACTGGTCTCTTCAATATTTTCTCTTCAAGCAGAAGCAAAGTTTTCCTCCAAACCCATAATGAATTTGAATGAAGCAAGTGGACCAATGCATTCCTCTCAAGTTTTCTATAGTCCACCTCCAATGCAAGTGCAACCCAATTATCATTTCTAAGGTCATCCCAAGCCTTATACACCTCCTCTTCCTCCATCACCACTACCATCCCACCACTTTACCTACCAACTTTAATTCTCTCCTCCATCTCAGTTTCAATACCAAGTGTCACCTCCACCTCCTCCACAGCCACAACAAGCTCCCCCTCTCCACAATGAGCAAGGAAGTGTTATGACAATTCTAAGGAGTGGAAAATCTTTGAGCAGCCAACAAGTCAAGGAAACATTGATAAAACAATGCAAAGGAAGAACAAGGGTGATATTGTGATTGAGATTGTTGAACATGATATTGTGACACCTCATGTTGAGCATGGGATACCGTGTCCCCCACCTTTTACTCCATTTGTAGGTTCTACAATCCCTAGTGTTTCCCCTCATGTGATTCCTGAAGGAAATTAGGTTGATTCAAGTGTTGCAAGAGCAAGTGAGCCACCATTCCATTATGCATTGGATGAGCCACTGGAAGTAAAAAAGGAGGCAGAAGCACAATGTTGAAATTCTAGAGGTGTTTCCTCAAGTGAGGATGAACTTTTAATTGTTGGATGTTATCAAGTAGATTCCATCTTATGCCAAGTTTCTCAAGAACTTGTGTACTGTGAAGAGGAAGTCAACGAGGAGAATGCCTAAGAAAATCAAGTTGATTGAACATGTGAGCTCTATCATCCAACACTCACTTCCCATGAAGAGGAAAGACCCAGGAGCCCCACTCATACCTAGCTACATAGTGGGACATCACATAGATCGATCCCTACTTGATTTGACTTCTAGTGTGAATTTGATGCCATATAGTTTCTATGTTGAGCTGGGGTTAGGAAAGTTGAAACAGGCTCATTGTACTCTCCAATTAGAAGATCGCTCCATCAAATTGCCAAGAGGAAGAGTGCATGGTGTTTTGGTGATGATAGACAAAGAATGGGAAACATTGTTCCTGACAGATTTCATTGTTGTTGACATGAACCCGGAGGATAGGAAGATTCCCATCATCTTGGGAAGGCCATTCCTGTCTACAGTTGATGTTGAGAAATGTGTGAATAGTGCCACAATGACAGTCTCATTCATGGACATAAAGATAAAGATCAACATGTATAAGACCCCAACCTAGCGAGACCAAGACAAGGGTATTGAACATGGTCACTTGAAGAGTTCGACTGATCATTTGAAAGAAGGAGATTTGGATGGAAGGCTTGATGATAGATTTTGTGGTCAATGGGACACAAGACACATTTTGAAAGAAAATGAGAGGTGTAGATATTGTAGGAGTGGACACACCATGTTCCAGAATGGATGAATGATGCAAGAATTTAAAAAGCCCAACTGAAGGCATGAAACTTAGCTCTAGTAGGAGGAAACCTACCTAGGTTTGGGAATTTTTCACCCAACCTCTCATTTTAAACTTTTTGTTTATTTTTACACTTTTCCAAGAAAGCACACACAAAACTTATGTTTAATAGATTTTTTCAATTTTAAGATGTGCAAGAGAAAATAGTTGTGAACTGAGGAACATTTAATGAAATTTAGAAAAGATTCATGAAAAAATCACTTTTGATCAAAGATTAATGCAAGTTGAAATCACCTTCTACAGTGCCCACCATGTCATAATACCATTGAATGACTATAGTGAGATACTCAAAATCATAGGGAAATCAAAGAAATCAAAGAAATGTTGAACAGACCCAGAATGGGAAGGCTCCTCAACACAATTGTGTGGTATGCTAGCTACAATAGCCATGTGGCACAACACGATCGTGGCCCTAGCAAGACAAAATGGACGTGTGGTGTAGCACGGCCATCCTCGCCTCCGACGCAACAACTTAAGTGTTTGATACTAACACTTTAACTTATTCATTCAGTCCACTAGTGACACCACACCCGTTCTATACATTTGGCAGCTGTAGAGCACTACACAACCTTCTTCCAACCTCCGATTCTCCACCCTTCTAGGTTCGCTAAGTCTACAGAGACATAGGACTACAGTATCGAGTCTGTTCTAAGTGTACTTCAGTGTATCATATAGTGTCTTCTGCTTATGCATAAGAAGATATATAACTTAAAGATGTCTGAAGGACATGAAGAATACGTTGCTGAGAGCAATGTTGCTGCACCGGTGGGAGGTGCAAGGGATCAGGAAAGGGAGGAACCAGTGCCTGAAAATCCTCATGTTGATGAAAACATGAGAGGAAACCCAGATGTTCATAATATTTTTGGGAAACTTATGACTACAATTAGGTATATAGCAGACCGAATGCCAGCATCAACACCTAGGGAAACAGTTCCCAATGAGGGATATGGGTCTGGTAAGACCTTTGAACAACTACGTTGTGTAGGAGCCATAGAATATTATGGAACATCTGATCCAACAGATGCTGATATCTGGCTCACTGAGTTAGAAAAAGCCTTTAAGATCCTTAGTATCCCGGATGCTGACAAAGTTAAACATGTTGTGTACCTTTTGAAAGGTAGTGTTGGACATTGGTGGACTATAGAAGAAATAAAAAGGAATGATGAAGAGGTTGGATGGGAGGAATTCCGTAGAGAATTCGTTAATAAGTATTTTCCAAGGACTTATTTAGATGAAAAGATCTCACAGTTTGAGAAAATTTGACAGGGAGTCATGTCAGTAAGTGAATATGAGGTTAATTTTATGGAACTTTTATGATTTTATCCTCAGATGGATGCTACTGAGGAGGAAAAGATTCAACATTTTGAGAAGGGATTGAATGTTGAGATGTCCATTCTGGCATCTGCCCTAGAAAGTAGAGAGAGATTTTCAACATTTGTGGAATCAATTCAAAGGATAGAAGGGTCTATGATAAAGAAACATGAGATAGACCTTAAAAGGAAGTCTAAACAGTCACAAGAACAAGGAATTAGTGGTACTAAACAATCAAAGATTTCAGTAGTACTGACTCAAGTACAATATAGTGCACCTGAGCAGCAGTCACCTAAAAAGCTTCGAGCTTGTTATAGATGTGGACAGAGAGGACATCTAAGGTGGCAATGTCCAAATAGAAAGCGATGAGGTGACTCAACAGACAAGACACTAGATAACCTGTAATAAGGAAGACTTGTCAAGATAGAACTTTTTATTTTGAGTTACGTTCTGTTTTCTTTTATAAGAAAGGTAGTTGTTGTTTAGTTCATCTGCATAATCCTTTAAGGATATGAGGATGAGATAAGAAGAATGAAAACTTATGTTCAGTTTAATTTTCTCATATATGTTTAAAATTTTCTCTTTAAATGCAGAAAGGGAAAATATATAAAAGAAAACACTCAGGGAAAATATGAGATACTAAGCAGTGAATTTAAAGAGATGTTAAGAATATGGAACATAATATAAAACAACTACATACTACCTAATTTCAGTTCTTGAATACCCTAGCCAGGTATTCATTTATTGAAGACAAGGTAAGTATGACATATCTAGATTGTTATCTCTTTGACTACCCTGATCAAGTAGTCATTCTGAAAACAATCTCCAGAGTTTAAAGAAGTAGGAGATGTGGTATGGATATTTCTACCACATTCTAATTGATATATGAAGGAATTTGATTTACTCATAAATCAACTTATAAAGGAAAATGAAGATGTAATGTGTTACCAACGCATGTGTAAATACCAAGGGAAGGAATTCTGGTATCTGAGATATATCAGGCTATTTTATGATGGTTGTCTGAAAGGGGTAATGGTGAAATCAGTCCAGTTACCTAATGTAGTATGAACATCACATGTTAGGGGTTTATGCTTTGCATAAACATGACGATTGAAGAGATCTTTGAGATAAGTTCTTGGTTGATAAGTAACCCTTCTTTATGGTAAGAGAATGTATAACTAAAGAGATAATTAGTGCAAGTAATAAGGAAAGCTTGTGTTGTGTCATCAGGTAAGATGACACAAGCAAAGTATGAAAAGACTTATACTTTCAAATGAATGATAGATTATAGTTGTGATCTTGAAAAAAAAATGTTGAACTAACTAAGGAACATGGGAGTATATATATCCCATGTGAATCATTCCATGATAAACTTGTATGTAATAAATTTGTATTGATCAAAACTCTATGGTATCTCCATAATAATGAGGTGTTATGTGAGTACATGATGATATGATGCATGAATAATAACTATTTTCCTTTATCTGGGATTTGGGGGACGAAATCCTTATGAGGGGTGGATACTTTGTAACATCCCTGACCTGGGTTATGCTTTAACCCTAGGTGTTTTAATAAAGAAAGATGATTATATGCTTAATCTTATCTTGTGAAAAGTAATTAGGGCTCATGAGGAACTTATGTTTCAATTTTGGTCCTGTTTGAACAATGTTGAAGCAATGTTTGCTTATTTTGGACTAAATTGCAAATTACCCAAGTTGAGGGGTTAAATTGCAAATGTTGCATGATAAGATGTTCATCATGTGTTGAAGCATCATGAGAGTGAAGATGATGTAGAGGTATGGCTTGTGGTATCCTGAGTACCAAGGAAGAGTTGATAAAGCAAGGTTTGTGCATTAAAACCTAGTTTTGGTGTAAAGTGCAATTTACCCAAAACCTAGGGTGCAATATGTAAATTACCACTTTAATAAGGTCCCTAATGTTTCTTGTCACCATTTAGAGCAAATAAAATGAGAGGAGCGCCTCATTTGAATTAAGTTGGAGGAGAGAGAATCTTGATATTAAAATAATCAAGATTTAATCCTAATTGAAACCCTAATTCGATTTAGGGCAAAAATAAATGTATTAATTAAAGGGCCTTCAACCAAAATTAAAATGGTTGAATTCATATGTGCGTGGAAATCCTTGAGCCTTGCAAGGACCACGAAAATATCCAAGGGAATGGATAACTCACTCACAATCTTATAAGAAAAAGAAATATCCACTCACATATGGATATTAGTATAACATGATTTAAGGTGCTTAATTTACTTTTCTTTAAATCATGGATAATTGAGAGGAATAAGAGGAAAACAAGATAGCCTCGTCCCTAATGAAGTTGAGGGGGAAGAGGCGGCCATATTTTTGGGATTAAATGGATTTTTTACAAAGCATATTCTCTCTCATTGAATTTTGTTTATAAAAAGACCTTTTACAAGCCAACTGAAAGGCTTTTTCGACCCCACTTCTTCTCCTTGCTTGGGAAACGACCAAGGGAGATTGGGAGGGTCAGGAATACGACCCCCAACCTGTTGGTAAGTCCTTGACCTTTGTTCTCCTTGATTCCATGGTGGAAATAAAAAATAAATCATTAATTTCTTCTTATTTCGATCTCCTCATCAACCCTAGCCAATCTTTTCAACCAAAAGCTTGAGGACGAGCCTAGGGGGAGTTGCAAGAGCTTCATCCACCATTGTTGCCGTGATCTTGGAGCTTTGGATCTCAATTGGAGGCGGGTTTTATAACTTGAAACCCTAACTTTGTTATTGCATTCAATTCCCCGTCAAATAATGATCATTTCTCTATTTACAATTATTGATTTGGTTGATTGATACAATTTCCATGGAAATCACAGCAGGTTTCATGGGTCTAGAGATTGATGATGATGACATCATCATAACCACACACCTCCCCAAATATCTAGACCAAACAGTTTCAATCAAATGTCCAAACGGTTTCACAAACTGTTTGGGAGCAAACGGTTTCAAACCGTTTGGAATGAAACAGTTTCACTAAACCGCATAGAAGCAAACGGTTTAAGACCGTTTGGTGATGTTGACCAGGGTTGACCGTTTGGGGATTTGTTCATATTGATCTAGGTTAATGAACCATAAATTATTATTTATTAACTCCAATTGGTTCATGAGTTGAAGGTCCAACAATCACCTAAACCCTAATCGGGTTGAGTGTTGATTTCATAAGTGATTGAGTTTGAAACTTGGGTTGATTGACCCAAATGGTTTCAAAACTGTTTGGGAATCACCCAAACGGTCTCAAGACCGTTTGTAGGTCAACCAAGATAGTTTGTAGTTCTAGGGTTGAGTATGGTTAGGTATTTGAAGATTCAAACATATGGTATAAACCCTAATCGGCTAAGTGCTGATTTTGCAATTGAATGAGTTGATGCTTTGGGTTGATTGACCCAAACGGTTTCAAAACCGTTTGGGGATCACCCAAACGGTCTCAAGACCGTTTGGGGGTCACCCAAGACCGTTTGGAGGTCTAGGGTTAAGTTTGGTCAAGTGTTTGAAGGTCCAAAGATACCAAATTGAAATACAATTAAGTGCTGATTTGGTGACCAATCCTAGGATCCAAACCCTAATTGAATGACATGGTTGATGATGATATGATGGGAAAACGGTCTCAAGACCGTTTGGAGGTCATCCAAATGATCCCAAGACCATTTGGGGGTCACCCAAGACCGTTTGGAGATCTAGGGTTGACTATGGTTAGGTGTTTGAAGATCTAAAGGTACTAAGTTGAAGTGCAATCAAATGATGATTTGTTGTTCAATCCAATGATCCAAACTTTGATTGATTGACTTGGATTTTGATGTTAACATGGGAAAACGGTCTCAAGACCATTTGGAGGTCATCCAAACGACCTCAAGACCGTTTGGGGTCAGGTCATGTTCAATTTGGATGATGGACCAATAGTTTTAAAAGTATCTAGTTTCACATTAGTTAATGTTGAAGGACCATCGATTCCAAACCCTAATCCAATTGTTACAAACACTAATTGATGATCAATTGAGGGTCAATTGAGGGTCAAATCAGTTGAAGGTTGACCTATTTAACTCAATTGAAGTATGTTGATAGGTCCAATTGATGATTGGTTACATGAATTCAATGGTTGAAGGAACCAACATTGGAAACCCTAATTCAATTTGATTGGTTGAGACCATATTTGGTCCATGCAGTTTTGAGTCCAAACGGTCTCAAGACCATTTGGGACCTAAAGATCCCAAACCGGTTGAGTCCATGCGGTTTCAAAAAGGTACTTTAGCAAATGATTTCAAGTACTTGTTTTAGCAAACAGTCTCAAGCACCACCTTTACCAAACGGTTTCAAACCGTTTGAACTTTGAAAGACTAAGACCATTTTGGGCTCAAGTAGTCAAGATTTATTGAGGATTCAATTGGTTAATCCACTTGGACACCTATTGTAATTGAAGATCCAATTGGTCAATTCAATTGGATACCTTATGTATTGGAGGTCCAATGTAATTGAATCTCTTGAGAATTAAGATGATGAATGATCCATTGATCCAATGATGATTAGTAATGATAATCAATGAAGGTACAAAGGTTGAAATCCTAATAGTACCTAAGTGATTAGTGCCAATTAAGCGATGAACCCTAATTGCTTACAGGAACAATGAGGTGGTACTCTATGTTAATCATAGTTGTATGTAATTGATTGAAGGGTTGATATGACCTAATCAAGTTGATAAGATGATAGCATGAAATTCATACATGAATATGATTCATGAGGTGATTAAGGGTATGATTCTTAAGCAAAGAGATCATGAAACCCTAATCATGAACATAAACCCTAATTGACAGGGCTATTGAACTCTAACCCAAATTGGGGGCAATTCTAAATGAAATCCTAATCCAGGGTGAGGATGTAACCCTAATCTAGGGTAATGATATATGAAACTCCAATTTAGGGAAATGAGATGTAAAACCCTAATTGGAGATGAATAGTAGACCCAAGCTGTGGGTAACCATAGTGGAAACCCTAATTGAGGTCAATTCCATGAGAAATCCTAAATGAAGGGTGATGCTATATGCCATCCTATCCCTAATAAAGGGAGTTGGTATGTGAAATCCTAACCCTAATGAAGTATGATAGTATGTGAAACCCTAAACCCTAATAAAGGGCAATGGTATGAGAGACCCTAATCCTAATAATGGAATGGTGATTAATACATTGATAAGAGAAATACCTAAAGTGATTAATTATAGATAACCTTATAGCAAGCAATGCCTTAACCTGAAATGGGTCCATATCAGTAAAGATAGTTGGACCATTATTATGTGTGACCTATGCACTTCATGGTAAGAGTGATAGGTTAGTGGATGAAAGGATTAAGAGGGGAAATTCCTTAATCCAAGATAAGTTGATAACTCAAGAAAGTTGGAAGTGATGAGGAAAGTGATACATCAAGATGTGATAGATATCACTTTTAGCATTCCAGGGCTGATATACTCTGATGCACCTCAAAGCCAATATACTTGGATAAGAAACACATGAAGTGTGTTATGTCAATTGTTACAATGAAATGTAATGAGTTTGATATACTTTGATAAGTATAGGCTAATATACCTTAAGAATGGGGTTAAGCCAAACTAATGAGTATGATGTAATCATATCATGATAAGGATGGGAAATGAACTCATACCTTGCATTAATAATCATTCAATGAAAAATGTTAAGAGTAATAAACATGATTGATTACTCAAGATGTTAATGGATGCTCCTAGATGTGTGGAGCAATGTATTAAGGTTGATTTGATAAATATGAAATCCTAATGTGAGATGGGAAAACCCTAACCCTAAATTGGGTATTGGGACATGAAAAACCCTAATGTGATGTGAAAAGTAAGCCCTAACCCTATTTAGGGGATAGTGGTGTTACTATTGTATTATATGAGGGAATATGTTGTTGTTTCCTAGTAAGAGGTGACAAGATGCTTTAAGGGCTTTGTGAGCCATGAGATTAGTTGAGAGGTAACAAGATTATTATAAAATTCTCTTGTAAGAGATAATAATGTTCATAATGAACCAAGGAATGGGAACTTAGTAATATAATAATAATAATAACAAAAGGATACAATTATAAAAATGGAATCTGGATTATACATGTGATGAGAAAAGAGGAATACTTGTAATACATAAAGAATGTATTGAGCATGATTGGCATGGCCAGAGTTTAATGTTAGAAAAAGAATAAGGTGCCCAGTGCTTTGTAAACAGACATGGGATGTAATCAGGATTGGTTAGAATCCAATGTCTGGCTGTGTAATCAGGATTGGTTAGAATCCAATGCCTGGCTATGTAATCAGGATTGGTTGAAGTCCAATGTCTGGCTATGTAATTAGGATTGGTTAAAGTCCAATGCCTCGTTGTGTAATCAGGATTGGTTAAAGTCCAATGATTGGCTGTGTAATCAGGATTGGTTAAAGTCCAATGTCTGGCTGTGAAATCAGGATTGGTTAGAGTCCAATGACTGGCGGTGTAATCAGGTTTGGTCAGAGTACAATACCTGACAGAGGTGTAATGCATGTAATCCGGGTTGGCTAAAGTCCAATGTCTGGCTGTGAAATCAGGATTGGTAGTGTCCAATGCCTGGCGGCGTAATCAGGTTTGGAAGAAGTCCAATACCTGGCAGAGGCTAAATGCATGTACTGATGACACATGATTGGTAATATACCAATGCCTGTAATTGTAACATCCCTGACCTGGGTTATAAACTAACCCTAGGTATTTTGTCTAATTAAGTGATTAGATTCTTGTGTTTATCTTTTGAAATGTAATTAAAGCTTTTGAGGAACTTATATTTCCATTTCAGTCCTTTTTGAATAGTGTTGAAACATTGTTTTGTTAAATAATGGACTAAAGTGAAAATTACCCAAGTTGAGGGGTTTAATTGCAATTTGCACATGTTAAGATGTTCCTCTGATGATGAGACATCATAAGAATGTATATGATGTGGTGGTACAGATTCCACAAGCTCGGGCACCAAGATATAGCTGGTAGAGCAATCCTTGTGCTTTAAAAACTAGTTTTGGTGTAATGTGCAAATTACCCAAAACCTAGGGTCCAACATGTAATATATACCTTCTAAAGTATCTCTCATGTTTCTTGTCATAAACTTGAGTGAAGAAAATGAGAGGGGCACCTCATATGAAGGATCATAGAAGGAAAGATAATCTTGGTATTGAATAATCAAGATTTAAGTAAATAGCTCTTTTATATATACAACTTATTAAGATGTTGGGTTTCTTTTCCTTTAAACCTTGGATAATTGAGAAGTATTGCAAGGTTCAGAAGGTGGCCATGTAGCCAATAAAGTGGAGCAAGTTTTAGTGGATTTAGTTGGAAAATAAAAGAAGATAACTCTCTTTTATCTAATTACCTTAAAGACCCATAAATATATAAGCAACCTTTTTCCAACAACTCAAGGGATCATTTCCCTTAGTTCTTTTCTTCTCAAACTTTCTTTGGCCGACCAAGGAGGATATCTGGAGCAGAGTAAGGAAGACCAAGCTGGTTTGGTAAGTATGGACCATCATCTACCTCGAATTCATGGTGAAACCATAAAACAAGGTTGGTTTATTGGTGTTTTTCACACGATTCTTCTTTCTAGCCATCTTCTCCATCCAAAACTTAAAGCTATGAATCTTGGAGCTCTGGATCAGTCCTAGAGGTGGGTTTTATAACTCTAACCCTTATGCTTTGTTAATGCATCCTCTTTTCTTAGAATTGTTGCTTATACTTCTTCTTTAGACACCTTTGGGTGTTCTTGCTATCATTTCCGTGAAGAACAACCCTTGTTCTTGAGGTACAAGATGATGACGTTAATTCCTATGTTTATCCAAAAATTTACTTTAGAAAACGATCTCCAACCCTTGCTCAAACGGTTTCCCAAACCGTTTGGGAGCAAACGGTTTCAAACTGTTTGAATGCAAACGGTTTCAACCAAATCGTATGAAAGCAAACGGTCCAGGACCGTTTGTATGCGTTGACCAGGCGTTGATTGTTTGGAGGACTGTTGAGAATAATGTGGACTAATTACCTACCAAAAATCATCCATTAATTCCAAGTGGTTCACCAATTGAAGGCCCATTAGTCACCTAAACCCTAATCGGGTCATTAGCTGATTTTAATAATAGTATTATGTTGAAGTTTGGGTTGAGTGGCCCAAATGGTTTCAAAACCGTTTGGGGATCACCCAAATGGTCTCAAGACCATTTGGTGATAACCCAAGACCGTTTGTAGGTCTAGGGTTAAGTAGGGTTAACCAATTGAGGACCCAATGATATCAAGTTGATGAATATTCGATTGTTGATTTGGTTACCAAACCTAGGGTTCAAACCTTAATTGAATGACTTAGTTTTTGATAAAATAATGAGAAAACAGTCTCAAGACCGTTTGGAGGATATCCAAATGATCCCAAGACCGTTTGGGGGTCACCCAAGACCGTTTGGAGGTCTAGGGTTGACTATGGTCAAATGGTTGAAGATTTAAAGGTAACAAGTTGAAGTATAATTGATTACTGACCTAGTGATCAAACCAATGAGCTAAACCTTAATTGGTTGAGTTAGTTTTTTATGTTGACTTGAGAAAACGGTCTCAAGACCATTTGTAGGTTGTCCAAATGATCCCAAGACCATTTGGGTTCAGGTCATGATCAAATTGAATGATGGATCAATGATTTCAATTCATTTAAACTCATATTGAAATATGTTGAAGGGTAATTGATTCCAAACCCTAATTCAATTGATCCAAGCCCTAATTGGTGATCAATTGAGGGTCAATTGAGTGTCAAATCAGATGAGGGTTGACCTAATTAACTCAATTGATGAGTGTCTAATAAGTACATGATCGATTGAGGGGTTCAACATTGGAAACCTTAACTCAATTGAAGTGGTTGAGATACTTTTGGTCCTTGCGGTTTTGAGGTGGTTTGGACCAAACGGTCTCAAGACCGTTTGGGGCCAAACGGTCTCAAGACCGTTTGGGGCCAAACGGTCTCAAGATCGTTTGGGACCAAATGATCCCAAATCGTTTGGTTTTCATGCGGTTTCAAGGTCGGTTATGTCCATGCGGTTTCAAAGTCAAACTTGACCAAACAGTCTTCATGACCAAACGGTCTTCACCCCATCTTGGGGCAAACGGTCTTGAGTGTGTACTTTACCAAACGGTTTCAAAAGTCAACAAGACCAAACGGTCTTCAACACCAAATGGTTTCAAGGTCTGTCCAAGACCATTTGGAGGTTTAGTATGCAAGACCGTTTGAGGTCTATAAAGGTCAAGATCGTTTGATACCTTAGTGGTCAAGATGGTTTAGTAGTTGATTATGTTGGGTTTTAGGGGAGGCAGAGAAGGCAAAATAAACAAAAATTTTCTCCCCCAAACCCGGAACAAGGAAACGTGTCAACGTCTATATAATAGGAAAGGGATGGTTTGTGGAATCATACCTTGTACCGAGGCTTGCTCGGTGACAATACCTCGCGCCTTGCGCGGTCTTCACCTCCGGTCTTGGACGGTGTCTGTGCAGCTCCTGGTCGCACCGGGACTGATGACTCCTTCTCTCACCGGACTGTTGGGGTTGACAGTTGTCCTCCTGAGAGGCAGAAACCTCCCGCCTCTGAAGTAGTCCACACGGACCACCTGGAACTCCACACTCCTTGTCCCACAAGGAAGTGGAAGGAGTCGCACCCTCCTGTTGACGTACTAGTCGCCAACACACTCTCCTGCCTCTAGTTGCAACTGCAGTTGTCTTTCCCTTGTTGCACCTCCCTTTGCGGGTAGCACTTGCTCGGGCTCTCTCTCGGTTACCAAAACCAGAGAGAACGACAACTTTGCAGAGCAACTGGTTGCACTGAGTTGTACTTTGAGAAGCCCCCAATACACCTATATATATAGGAGGGTCATGGGATAGGGTTCTCTATCCCGGGAAATGCGGGACTAAAAGTAGGAGTAGAAGGGTTCGAGATTTTCCACAAAAGCAACCAACTCGCAACCTGAACCAATCATTTCACAACTGAAATGGTCAGTTGGGGACATGAACCGGTCAGTTGACACCTCAACCGATCGATTGGGACCCATGAGCCGGTCAGTTCACTTCTGAATTGGTCGGTTCGTGGTCCTGACTAGTTCCTGATTGACTTTCTAACTTTTGTTTCTAATTTGTATCGAGTACCAATCCTTGTTCCAATCAAATTGGGCAAGTGAAACGCAAGGAAAATTCTCACCAATCCTATTTTCCCAAGTTGCTTGGTTGCACTAGTTGAATCGATCGTTTCAACACTTGAAGCAATCGGTTCACCCTGATCTTGAGTCGATCGGCTCAACACTTGAGCCGACCGGTTCACCAAACTCAGCCGACCGGTTCATCACATGAATCGATCGGTTGGGAGTACAGGTTGTGCAGAATTAGTCAATTGTGATTTCAATCAATCTGATACTCCAATCAATGTGTCCAACACCTTGAACATTATGATATTGAGCTATCAATTGACTGAGTGTTTAATTGAACTTCTAAACTCCTTTAGTAATCAATCTAAACATTGCTTGTGGAAAAAACTCCTCTTCCAGGTTAAATCCTATGTGTGTGACCCTGCAGGTCCATTTCACATTGGTAGTGAAAGTCCATAACACTTATGAATTCACAAGCAAAGAGCGGTGCCTAGTCACACATCAGTGCTACCCAAGTGAAAGTAGAAAGTTGGAGAACAACTTTCAATCCTACAATCCGTGAATGGTGTTATAGTAAATGTATAATTCCTTTGTCACTAATATCCCGAATGAACTCGAGGCATGGAATAGTCTTCCTGTCAACATTCATTCACTTTCTTGATCTCAGATAATATTGAATGAGATATGTATGACATCAATATCACATACTGATTCACACATGCGTGCGTACGCCTATCTCAATCCTACTCATCAAGTGGCCTTGGATATCAAACTCCCTCAGGAGGGACAAATCCCATATCTATCACTCACCCCTCAAAAGCCCCATGTGTCAAAGACACCCAATCATCACCTTTATAACAACCCATGTTTCAGGACTGCGTTTGATGATGTCAAAATGTGCCCAACGACATGTGTTGAGTGTAGTGATTTTAGGTCAAACAATCACACTCACCACCATCACTGTGAGTACTGAATGTGCCTACCATGTCATGGTTCCATGTGTCAAACTCACGGTGGGTCTGTCCGGTACACTTGTTCTCCAACAAGTACCTATGTGTTTGGTTTGATATCTCTATATCATGACTAATGAGATTCTGTCATCAACCAACACCACAATCTAGTCTTGTGTGTCATTGTTGTCTATCTACCTTCCACAATGACATCCGACTAGGGACATAACAAGAATGTACAAACTCTTAGCATCCGTATGATCTCATCGTTTAGGTCCTCAACCTAAAAGCATACGTCATTGAGTACTGTCATTCTCTAGACATTCAATCTGTTCTATCACTATCTCATATGACTGAACCTGAAAGAATTGGAAGGTTGCCTTTGATGTTTATCAAATCAATCTTAATGTATCCCACCAATCATCCCATGATTGGCTCTCAGGTCATACATACCAACAGACTCCCACTTGCACTGCGAGCCAATCACCCTTGAATCATATTCATAGTGATCTTCAAACATGTCCCACATGTTATTGTGCTCTAGTGCCAACATAGTGAGTAATGGCAACACCTTGCCAAAGTCAGTATAAATTGCATGTCTCTCATCTCTTCGCTGTACGTCACACATATGAGATGGAGATGCCGTAATATGTGGTCTAGTATTCCTTTTCTAGCCTTTAGCCACATTGCATGATCAAGGATTCCATACTTGTCATCAATGAGCGGAATATAAGTTCATCTCATGAACTTCCAGATCCATATAGTATCCACTGCTATTTTCTAACACATAGATACTCAGCATTTCCTTTTAAACGGCTTTATTGGAACACTTCCAATTATCAACAAACTTTCACTTTTATATATCATATATATATTTTGCGATTAATTTTCTGTCCTTTCGGAAGTTCGCATCAATGTAACTCTTTACATTGAACTCTTCCTTATCTCCATAGAACCAACACTTCTCAAGTACTTATCAAGTCCTTATGGTATTCCAGTAACCCTTACTGGAAGTAGACAGATATACACTCGTCATGTCATACATACAAGATGATGAATGCATTTTGTTCTTACCATGTCCATACATGCAAGATAATGGGATGATTACATACATGATAGATCCATATCTATTCTTAGTGTTCCCATTCTTCATTAAGAATTGGACACTTGGCCTTGGGATAGTAACTCCATGTAACATGAAAAGTTTTCTCCCACTGAATCTGTTCATAGTGAACCCTTTAGTACATATTGCCAATGTATGCTTTCTCTTATTTTAGGTCAAGAGGTTTTCGAGAACTATCTCTATAGATCTCTATTCCTATCTCATAAGAAACTTCTCTATCTTCCTTAAAGATAATTTCCACTTTTGGATTTCCATTCTAGAACATTTCCATTTCACATCAACATGTGGAATGTGAACACGCTCCCACTAAATCACAGATCCCTTCTTTATCTTTGACATATCAGTCAAACCCTTTGACTATATTATCAAAGTAAAGATCCAATTCTGAGTTGCTTGTACTCAATCAATAACATTGATTAGTCCATTGTAACTTATAGATTTCATTTGCATTAGTGGATTCATAAACCTTATAGGTTGTGTCACGTACACATCCTTGTTTTATTCCTCATAGGAATGCGGTTTTAGTATCCATATGCCAAATGTCTTAGTCATTAAGTTGCAATCAACAAGCATCATCCTCTCAAAATGTTATCCATGTGTCTTAACACTTAAGACTCATTTGCACTTATGGATTTCATCCAATGAGTGCTACCATCAAGGTTATACCTTATGGTTCACATGAATGTCATTTAGGATGAAATGGTCATAAACCATAACTCAAAATTTGGTTCCTCATATTCATCTAGATAGTTGACTCATCACATGAACAACTTATCACATAGATAATTGAGGTGTAAGGATATAAGACTTCACAACACTTGTGATTCTTAAATTAGTGAGGGGTATTCTAACATTAAGAAGAATTCAGTTATTTGATAATCATTCTCTAACTCCTTAGAGTATGATTCCTTCTTGATTTAGACATCACCATGCCTTAATCATGAGTTCACTATGATACACTATCATAATCACTCATAAGGATCTCAAACATTTGGTTCAAGTATTTCATTCATTGATCTCATTAAGAATTAACACTTTACCAAATTTGTACTTCATCTATGATAATCTTGAACATTTCAAGATATTCATATTGGTATTTCTCTAAACACCATTTGAAGTATTAGCATTTGTTCCAATAGGTATGTAAATACATCACATGTATTATACCTAATAGGATAATCATTCTCCCACTACCATTAGTGAAGATTGATTAATCATGTCCAAGATATTCATGTCTCTTGCCGGTTCTCTAACCAAAAGAGTAGATTTATCCATCACATGGAAACTAGAAATGAATTTCTCATGATTGTGCTAATTTGATTGTTTGAGTTATCTATAACTTCTAGGTATCATTTTATCTTATGCATATCAAATACCACAAGATAAGCAAGGCATTGCCACAAAGATCATATCTTTAAAAGATTGAAACATCAACTTTATTGATTGCCACCATTGTCATACAATATGCAAAATAAAGTGTTTCTATCTATTGACAAATATGAAATGGCAATTCATAACTGTATTACATGCCTTGTAGGCTGAAAATAAACTAAAGTACTCCTTTCTATGGCGGAAACACTTGCCCCAATTATGAGTGCTTTACACTTTACATCTTGGTACCATATACCTCAAAAAGTGTTACAAGTTTACTTTCATGACACCTTTAAGTAGAGACGTCAGTCACCTCCTTCTTCTTTTGTTCTTCCAGATAGAGAGGAGAATTCCTTTTCCAATGTCCTGGCTTTTGACAATGGTGGCAATTGCCTTTCTTGGTCACGCCCCCCTTGGCCTTGAGAGCTGGAGTCATCTTGGGCTCCTGGCTAGCATCAGAACCTTTCTTAGCTTTGCCCTTGCCCTTGCGCTTGGACTTGCCTTTCTTGCTCGTGATCACCATCACAGACTTAGGCTTGTACTTCTTCATCTGTGTCTCGGCTATCCTCAACATGCCCAACAACTCTGACAATGGCCTATCAAAGTTGTTCATGTTGTAGTTCATCACAAACTGACTGTAAGATTCTAGCAACGATTGCAGTATCAGGTCAGTAGCCAACTCTTGGCTCAGTGGAAATCCCAGTCTTTGCAGGTTCTCCACATACCCAATCATCTTGAGTGTGTGAGGACCAACTGGATCTCCTTCTGTCATGACACACTTGAACAGTGCCCTTGAGACATCATATCTCTCTTGTCGTGCCTGATCTTCATACATGTTCCTGAGATGCTGAATCATCTCAATGACACCCATATTCTCATGTTGTCTCTGCAACTCATGGTTCATGGAGCACAACATCAAGCACTTTGCATCAATGGCATCATCAGAATGCTTCTTGTAAGCATCCCTTTCTGTCTTTGGTGCATTAGGAGCCGGTTCCGCTGGAATTGGAGTATCCAGGACATAGAGCTTTCGCTCTTGAGTGAGAACAATTCTCAATGTCCTATACCAGTCGTGGAAGTTTGTCCCATGTAGTCTATCCTTTTCAAGGACCGATCGCAAAGAGAAGTGATTGTTGTTTGTTGTCATTTGTACTACAAAAGGAAATATGCAATTTTAGTCCAAAAACTCCTTTTTGACTTATTTGATTGATTTGAAAAGTTGACGATAAAATTAGTCCTTTAATTAATTATCGCTCCAACTATTTTACATCAAATTGATAGCCCTCACCATCAATTCGGAAGATTGCAGCGTACAACCTTCTAGTGGGCATGATCCATATTTCATCAAGTCATGAGTCAGCTTTGGCTGATCGCCCACAATATTGACCATTTAGGTAGGCCATCATGCCAATTGCATCATATGCAACTCTTGATGAGTGAACATGCACAACACCTTGACATGAACATTCCTTGCCTCTGGGCTTAGACGCTCTAAGAATCACCAGTTAATTCTAACCCAAAAGCCGACACGGTAAACATGCACCCTACTTTGGCAGAACCTGCATGTCTACCCTTCACACTTCCACAAGATAGACGGCGCACCATGCTTTGGCGTAACCTACGCTTGGTCGATCGAGTTTTTCATGTGTGCCGCTAATGGAAGACATATAAGAATTAATATTTTAATGAGGGATTTGGTTTTTATATACATATACATATCCAATCACCACAATACATACTACGTATCATATACATGCTATATCCCATAGAAAATATGCACAAACGATAAAAGCGATGATTATGGCCATCCTAATGTGATTCCTCGAGCCAAGAGGAATCACGATCATCTAGGTCTACATCACATGCAACCTGTACAAGATGAACTCTGTGCTTTGCCTTCTGAGTTGATCAACTCATCATATGAATCATCTTCTCTCTCTGGCCAGTCGTCTGGGTGCCACCAGCCGATCGGTTGGCTCCTCCAACCAATCAGTTCGCCTAGTCGTCGTGCATCTCCTTCTGGCCGCCACCCGCTCATCTCGCTCCTCGAACCGGTCATCAACCAATCGGCTCACTCCTTGAACCGGTCGTCTGGAACGTCAACCGATCGGTTCATGCCTTGAACTGATCGTCTCAGCTGTCGTCTCGATGTCCACCGTTCTTCGACATAATAGGAAATAAAATCTATCCTAATGTTACATTGCTTAAAAGGGAAACCCCGAGTTACAGTCGGGGGGAGCAAAGGTAGGAAAGAATCTCAAATTATTTCGAGTTACATCAGGAATAGGAGAGGGAAGATCGGTGCACAGACCGAGATGCAAGCAACCACATACAACCATACACAGATAGGGTTTATTAGCCATAACCACGCTATACATCTACCACAAAACTCGTTTAAGGGCGACGCGTATTGAGTGCATTAATAATACATATCATATATGTAATTGGGATTTGTGGATTTAGGATTGTACATGCATAAATCCAATATTATTCGCATCGTATGCAATAAATAAAGGTGACAAACCAAAATCGATCATATCGATATTCCTAAAATATAGAAAAGTTGGCGTGGCTCTGATACCACTGTTGGGTTTTAGGGGAGGCAAAGAAGGCAGCGGAAACAAAAATTTCTCCCCCAAACCCGGAACAAGGAAACGCGTCAACGTCTATATAATAGGAAAGGGATGGTTTGTGGAATCATACCTTGTCCCGAGGCTTGCTCGGCGACAATACCTCACACCTTGCGCAGTCTTCACCTCCGGTCTTAGACGGTGTCTGTGCAGCTCCTGGTCGCACCGGGACTGATGACTCCTCCTCTCACTGGACTGTCGGGGTTGACAGTTGTCCTCCTGAGCGGCAGAAACCTTTCGCCTCTGAAGTAGTCCACACAGACCACCTGAAACTCCACACTCCTTATCCCATAAGGAAGTGGAAGGAGTTGCACCCTCCTGTTGACGTACTAGTCGCCAACACACTCTCCTACCTCCAGTTGCAACTGCAGTTGTCTTTCCCTTGCTGCACCTCCCTTTGCGGGTAGCACTTGCTCGGGCTCTCTCTCGGTTACCAAAACCAGAGAGAATGACAACTTTGCAGAGCAACTGGTTGCACTGAGTTGTACTTTGAGAAGCCCCCAATACCCCTATATATATAGGAGGGTCATGAGACATGGTTCTCTATCCCGGGCAATGCGGGACTAAAAGCAGGAGTAGAAGGGTTCGAGATTTTCCACAAAAGAAACCAACTTGTAACCTGAACCGATCGTTTCACAACTGAAATGGTCGGTTGGGGACCTGAACCGGTCGGTTGACACCTCAACCGATCGATTGGGACCCATGAGCCGGTCGGTTTACTTCTGAATCGGTCGGTTTGTGGTCCTGACTTGTTCCCGATTGACTTTCTAACTTTTGTTTCTAATTGGTATCGAATACCAATCCTTGTTCCAATCAAATTGGGCAAGTGAAACGCAAGGAAAATTCTCACCAATCATATTTTCCCAAGTTGCTCGGTTGCACCAGTTGAATCAATCGTTTCAACACTTGAAGCAATCAGTTCACCCTGATCTTGAGCCGATCGGCTCAACACTTGAGCCGACCGGTTCACCAAACTCATCCGATCGGTTCATCACATGAACCAATCGGTTGGGAGTACAGGTTGTACAGAATGAGTCAATTGCGATTTCAATCAATCCAATATTCCAATCAATGTGTCCAACATCTTGAACATTATGATATTGAGCTATCAATTGACTGAGTGTTTAATTGAACTACTAAACTCCTTTAGTAATCAATCTAAACATTGCTTGTGGACAAAACTCCTCTTCCAGGTTAAATCCTATGTGTGTGACCCTGCAGGTCCATTTCACGTTGGCAGTGAAAGTCCATAACACTTATGACTTCACAAGCAAAGAGCGGTGCCTAGTCACACATCAGTGCTACCCAAGTGAAAGTAGAAAGTTAGAGAACAACTTTCAATCCTACAATCCATGAATGGTGTTACAGTGAATGTATAATTCCTTTGTCACTGATATCCTGAATGAACTCGAGGCATGGAACAGTCATCCCGTCAACGTTCATTCACTTTCTTGATCTCAGAGCAGATTGAATGAGATATGTATGACATTAATATCACATATTGATTCACACATGCGTGCGCACGCCTATCTCAATCCTACTCATCAAGTGGCCTTGAATATCAAACTCCCTCAGGAGGGACAAATCCCATATCTATCACTCACCCCTCAAAAGCCCCATGTGTCAAAGCCACCCAATCATCACCTTTATAACAACCCATGTTTCAGGACTGCGTTTGATGATGTCAAAGTGTGCCCAACGACATGTGTTGAGTGCAGTGATTTCAGGTCTAAGAATCACACTCACCACCATCACTGTGAGTACTGACTGTGACTACCATGTCATGGTTCCATGTGTCAAACTCACGGTGGGTCTGTCCGGTACACTTGTTCTCTAACAAGTACCTATGTGTTTGGTTTGATATCTCTATATCATGACTAATGAGATTCTATCATCAACCAACACCACAATCTAGTCTTGTGTGTCATTGCTGTCTATCTACCTTCCACAATGACATCCGACTAGGGAAATAATAAGAATGTACAAACTCTTAGCATCTGTATGATCTCATCGTTCAGGTCCTCAACCTGAAGGCATACGTCATTGAGTACTCTCATTCTCTAGACATTCAATCTGTTCTATCACTATCTCATATGACTGAACCAGAAAGAATTGGAAGCTTGCCTTTGATGTTTATCAAATCAATCTTAATGTATCCCACCTATCATCCCATGATTGGCTCTCAGGGTATACATACCAACAGATTAACCTAAACCTCATGGATACCTAATGTGACTAAAGGACCAAGTGATTAGTTGATTAAGACATTATGTAATCAATGATGACTATAACAAAGGTACCCTTGATGGGATAGAGTGATTGATATTCTTTGAATGAGTAAGCCCTAATGATCACAATAGTAATGACATAACCTATGATGTCAGTATTGAGCTGACTTAGCCTAATCAAGGGTGATGCAAACATCAACTTATAGAAAGAGGAAAGAGAAAATTTCTTATATGGATGTTAATCAAGAAATGAACTCTCAACATGAATGAAACACATAATTAGGTTATGATCCATGATAGTGAGATCATGAAACCCTAATTATGACAGCTAATGAATCATAATCCTAATTGAGGGCATTAATAGAAGTAATCCTAATACATGATGATGGTATGATCTTAATTCATTGTAATGTGAATAGTAAACCCTAATCTAGGGTAATGTAATGATATGAATAGTAAACCCTAATTTCTGGGTTATGCTTGTAAGCATGAAACTCTTTAATTGAATTATGAAATGAAGAATCATTATTCCTAATTAAGCTAAAGGGGTTGAATAACCCTGATTGAATTGAATAGGAAACTCTAACCCTAGGAACCAGCCGTGGTGATGTAAAATGGTCGTGGTAATTTCCTGTAGGACGACCGTGCAAGATAGCACGGCCGTGGTGTTCTATACTTGACTTGGAAATAACTTGTATTGTGCTGATACAGATATAATGATCATGATATCAATTGTGTTAGTCATGCATGTTTTTATGAAGAAGTGCGCATAGCCAGGTAAGGGTTATGATGCTATATTCATTGAAAGCACTTTATAAGTTTTGAAAGAAATGATATGCTATGTTTCCTACTGAGAGGTAACATATGAGATTGATAGGTTGTATGAGCCATGAGAAATACCTACATTGCTATTATTCTGTTCACACTGTTAAATGACTTAATAGCAACATGTTACTTTATAACAAGTGTTTGATGATCTAAGGGTTTGAATACCCATATTCCTGAATCATAATGATGAGATGATTAAGGATTGAGATCCCAATGTTAACTAGATGTGAAATGAACTTGATACAAGTAGTACTCTTTCTTTATAGAAATTTTCTTATTGGTCTATGTTAACATGCCTGATGAATAAAAGAATTCTATAATGTCTTATTGGTCTTATATGTTTATGTCGGGATGATGTATCACTAATCTCCCAAAGATATTGTTGATGTCGCATCGATGTGAGATAAACAAGAAATCCCTCGATGGCGAAGAGAGTACAGCATGCCACTGTAACTCTAATAGCAAAGTTACCAGAATACCCTGGAAAGCTATTTAAGCAGAGACACAAGATGTTCTGCATGTTGTACCTCACACTGACTAAGGAAGATGAGGTCATGGAAATCCAACTCTTCTGATGACCTATGTATGGTACCGATTGTGATTTCGTAATGGTTGGTTGGAGTATGAGCGGTATATCTCATCTCCTCAAGACATAAATATGTTTAAAAAATGTAATCAGTTGTATAGCGCAATTGCTTAGGTTGAACTACGAGAAACAATGATTGATGATGCATTGTTTATAGTGTTCTAGTTGAATAACTAATATACATGTTCTTTATATTCTTTATTGATATGATTCTTGTCATTCAATCATGTTATAATTGAAATGATTGCATAGTGAATGCTGCTCTACTTAGTTTCATCAATGAATTGCCTACATTAAATAATTATAGTTCTGTTGCTCATTGTTATTTTAATAATTGCAATAACAATGCTTCTGGCGAAGAGTTATAACTCTCGCTGGGACAATTATTCAATTGTCTCACCCCCCGCGGGATTCAACTTTTTAGGTAGACATCGAGGACGAAGGAACCCTTCAGTGGGTGAGCAGCAACAACAACAGCAGCAGCAATATCCGGGACAACAGTGATCCTCAAGTGGAGACATTGTCTATCAAGCCTTGTAGAGAGAATGTCCTATGTGTCGTTTTTGTACTCTCAGGTCCTAGGAGTCTTTAAATGTTTTGAATAGATATGATATTTTGGCATAATGCCTCGAGATTTTGTATCTTGCCTTGTACAATTAACAGGGCAGTTGATGTTGTGACTCTCGAGATGTGATATTACAGAGATGTGCTGATGTATCAGCTTGTAAATAACTTATCTTGTTCTTTTATGAAAGAGTCTTACAGGTTGTGGACCTTTGTGCAAAAAGTTTTAAAATTTTGTGATTTTCAGTAATTCTACTGCTAACGAAATGCTTCCGCATTAGTTTGAATTAGTTAATCTTGTTTTCACGAGACGGTCGTCATAGTTTAGTGGTATCAGAGCTCTAGGTTCGCTGAGTCTACAGAGACATAGGACTTAGGTTGTTGAGTCTGTTCTAGTGTCTTCTAGTATATCTGATAGTGTCTTCTTCTCATCAGGAGGAGAAGATAAAACTAAATATGTCTGGACCACATGAGGAACACGTTGTTGAGAGTAGTGTTGCTGCACCTAGAGAAGGTGCAAGAAACCAAGAAAGGGAAGAACATGTACCTGAACCACCCCAGTTCAATCCGACTGACATGGGGAACCCAGCCGTCCAAGCCATGTTTGGGCAGTTTATGACTGTCATGACACATATGACTTATAGGATGCCTATACATGTACCTAGGGCACCTACCCATCCTGAAGGACAAGGAGTCGGTAAGACGTTTGAACTACTTCGCCGAGTTGGAGCCACAGAGTATGCTGGAACAGCTGACCCAACAGATGTTGACCTGTGGTTAACTGAACTAGAGAAAGCCTTTAGAATCCTGAACATCCCGGAAGCTGAGAAGGTTAGACATGCTGTATAACTTCTCAAGGGGAGTACCGGTCACTGGTGGACCATGGAAGAACAGAAAAGGCCAGGTGTGGAGATTGCATGGGAAGTTTTTCGACGGGAATTTATCAACAGATACTTCCCTAAAACATTTCTGGATGAGAAAATCTCTCAGTTTGAGAGGTTAAGGCAGGGACCTATGAACATTAGCGAATACGAGGCTAAGTTCATGGAGCTTTTGCGGTTGTTCGCATATGGCAGCTATAGATGAAGAAAGGATTAGACATTTTAAGAAGGGGTTAAACGCTGAATTGACCACCCCTGTGTCTGCTCTAGAAAATAGAGAAAGGTTTGCTACCTTTGTGGAGTTAGTCAGGAGGATAGAGAGGTTTGTGTTAGAGAAGAGACAAACCAAGAACAAGAGGATGTATCCCCAATTCTAAGGATCCTCATCTAAAGATTTTAAGAAACCTAGGTTTTCTGTGCCTACACCACCACCTAGATTCAGTACCCAGACACATTGGACGTCAAATAGGGGTAGAGGACAAAGCTTACCGTTAGAAGGAGCTCGTAGCTCAGCATCTATGTCGGTTACATGACCACCCAGACCACAACAACTGAATAAAAGTTGTTATATATGTGGGAAGATGGGACATCTGATGAAAGATTGCAGAGCCAGAGTAGTGAGTGTAACTCAACCTCAAAGGCAAAGTCAACAAGGATCTCAAAGGAGACAGTTTCTAAGAGGAGCTAGAGGACATGGACAAGCGTCCCAAGCTGGATCATCGACACCAAGTCAGCAAGCACCGAATCAACCACAGGCAACAGCGAGGTTTTATGCGATGAATCCACCTGAGGCAGTGATCAACCCTCGGGTTGTGGTAGGTCAGATGGAATTGTTATATTTTGATATGCCTACATATCACATTGTATCTGTTTTAATTAATCTAGGTGCTACACACTCCTTTATCACTCGAGGAGTGATTCGTGACTGTAACCTAACTATTAGACATAGAACAGATAGTTTGTTGCTAGAAACTTCGTTGACGGGATCTGTTGTGTTGCAGGAGATATGTTCTCCCTGCATTCTCTTCTTTTCTGAACATCACATTCAAGTGGATCTTATACCGCTTGAGATGCATGGATTCGATGTAATCCTAGGGATGGATACCTTAGAAAGGTATAAGGTTGTCTTGGATTGTGAGTCCAAGCAAGCTGTGTTCACTGATGAAAGTGACACATGGATCTTTCAAGGAGAAAGAAAGATTCTGCCAACCTATCTTATGTCATCTATGGTTGCTGAGAAGCTGATGAGGCAAGGATGTTATGCATTCTTGGCCCATGTGGTAGATACTACCATGGAAAGTCCTAACCATGTTGAAGTTCTGATAGTCAGGTAATTCACATATGTATTTCTTGAAGAACTTCTAGGTGTACCACCGCCCCGAGAAATAGATTTTGAAATTAATCTAGTTCCGGACATGCAACCTATAGCACAAACACCATATAGGATGGCGCCTGCTGAGATGGCAGAACTCAAGAAACAACTGCAAGAGTTGCTTGAGAAGGATTTCATCCGACTGAGTACTTCACCCTGGGGTGCTCTGGTCCTCTTTGTTAAAAAGAAAGATGGGTCAATGCAGTTGTGCATTGATTACCGACAGTTAAATAAAGTAACGATAAAGAATAAATATCCTTTGCTAAGGATTGATGATCTTTTTGATCAGTTACGGGGTGCGACTATCTTCTCAAAGATAGATTTGAGGTCAGGATATCACCAACTGCATATTAAGGATGGTGACATACCTAAGTCTGCCTTTAGGACAAGGTATGGTCATTATGAGTTCATGGTTATGTCATTTGGACTAACTAATGCACCAGCTGCATTTATGGAACTCATGAATAGAATCTTCTGACTTTTTCTCGATCAATGTGTTGTTGTCTTTATAGATGACATCCTGATCTATAGTAGAGATGCTCAGCAGCATGAACATCATCTTCGTCAGGCTCTTACTTTGCTAAGAAAGCATAAGCTATACGCTAAGTTTAGCAAGTGTGAGTTCTGGTTACTAGAAGTTTCTTTTCTTGGATACATAATATCTACTTCAGGTATACGTGTTGACCCTAAAAAGGTAGAATCTGTCCTGCAATGGGAACAGCCAAAGACACCGACAGAGATCCGTAGTTTCTTAGGGTTGGCAGGCTATTATCGGAGGTTCATTAAGAACTTCAGTTCTATAGCCTTACCCTTGACTAAGTTGACCAGGAAGGATGTTCCTTTTACCTGGAGTGATAAGTGTCAACAATCTTTTCAGCTGTTAAAGGAGAGGTTGACAAGTGCACCTGTGTTGGTGTTACCTGAGCAAGGAAAAAGATATATAGTTTTCTGTGATGCTTCTAAGAATGGACTAGGATGTGTGTTGATGCAGGATAAACAAGTGATTTCTTTTGCTTCTCGACAGCTTAAGAAACATGAAGAGAATTATCCGACACACGATCTAGAACTAGTTGTTGTAGTTCATGCCTTGAAAATCTGGAGACATTATCTTTATGGAGAGACATTCCAAATTTTCACAGACCATAAGAACCTTAAGTATATCTTTTCTCAGCTCGAGCTTAACATGAGGCAACGCCGCTGGATGGAGTTAATCAAGGACTACGATTGTACAATTGATTACCATCCAGGGAAGGCCAATGTAGTTGTTGATGCTTTGAGTAGGAAATCAGCAACACCAGCCCTAGATAGAGCACAGTTGAATTCTTTGGTATGCTCTAGAAGGGATATTATTATCTCCTTAAGACAAGATAATGTACAATTGAGAGTATCGTTGTTATCAGGGTTGTTAGCTGAGATGCACATAAAACCTACTCTGAGACAGCAGATTAAGGAGGCATATCAAGTTGATGCTGCAGTTCGGCAGATTAGATCGGATTATGGTAGTGAGAAACGAGATGGTTTCCATGATTCAGATGATCAAGTAGCTTGTTATCATGGTAGAATGATAGTACTGGATGTAGATAACTTGAGGAAGTTAGTCCTGGAAGAAGCTCATTCTTCAATGTATGCTATGCATCCAGGAAGCACCAAGATGTATCGAAACTTGAACGATATGTATTGGTGGCCTGGTTTGAAGAAGGACATTGCTGAGTTTGTTTTGAGGTGTCTTGTGTGTCATCAAGTTAAAGATGAACACCAGAAGCCTACAGGAACAATGCAACATTTACCCATACCACAATGGAAGTGGGATCATGTGACCATGGATTTTGTGGTTGGATTACCTAGAATAGCCAAAGGTCATGATTCCATTTGGGTATTAGTTGATAGGTTAACAAAGACAGCACATTTCTTACCTGTCAAAACAACCTATTCTACTGAGAGGCTGGCACAGTTATATGTGGATGAAATAGTACGACTGCATGGAGTCCCAATTACCATTGTTTCTGACAGAGGTCCCTAGTTTACAAGTCATTTTTGGGAGCGAATCCATAAAGCTTTAGGCACACAGTTAAGGTTTAGTACATCCTTTCATCCTCAGACAGATGGACAATCAGAAAGTACTATACAGACCTTGGAGGACTTGCTTAGAGCATGTGTTCTCCAGTTTACAGGAAGTTGGGATCTACATCTAAGCTTGACAGAGTTTGCCTATAACAATAGCTATCAACATAGTATTGATATGGCACCTTATGAAGCTTTGTATGGCAGACGTTGTAGATCTCCCTTATATTGGTATGAAACCGGTGAATATCAACTTTTAGGTCCTAATCTTGTACAGCAGACAACCGAGAAGATTTAGATAATACAACAACAGTTGAAGACTGCACAGGATAGGCAGAAATCTTATGCTGATAAGCATTGTAGACCTTTAGAATTCCAGGTTGGAGACAGAGTGTACCTCAAGGTCTCACCCTGGAAAGGAGTTCTTATATTTGGAAGGAAAGGAAAGTTAGCTCCTAGGTTTATAGGGCCTTATCCAATCATTGAACAGATTGGAAAGGTAGCTTATAAGCTAGAATTACCATCAGAGTTACAAAAGTTACACCCTGTGTTCCACATTTCCATGTTAAGGAAATGTCATCCTGATACAGAATCCGTTCTGCAACCTATGGAAATAGAGTTGAATGATGATGTATCTTATGAAGAAGGACTTGTATCGATCCTTGACAGAAGAATTAAAAAGTTGAAAAAGAAAAACATAAGTCTTATGAAAGTCCTCTGAAATCATCGTGGTGTTGAAGAAGCCACGTGGGAACTAGAGGAAGATATGAGGAGGAAATACCCTGTTCTTTTCTCTTAATATGTTTTGGAATGATTTCGGGGACGAAATCCTTGTAAGGGGTGGATAATTTGTAACATCCCTGACTTGGGTTATAAACTAACCCTAGGTTTTTTGTCTAATTAAGTGATTAGATGCTTGTGTTTATCTTTTGAAATGTAATTAAAGCTTTTGAGGAACTTATATTTTCATTTCAGTCCTTTTTGAATAGTGTTGAAACATTGTTTTGTTAAATAATGGACTAAAGTGCAAATTACCCAAGTTGAGGGGTTTAATTGCAATTTGCACATGTTAAGATGTTCCTATTATGATGAGACATCATAAGAATGTATATGATGTGGTGGTATGGATTCCACAAGCTTGGGCACCAAGATATAGCTGGTAGAGCAATCCTTGTGCTTTAAAAACTAGTTTTGGTGTAATGTGCAAATTACCCAAAACCTAGGGTCCAACATGTAATATACACCTTCTAAATTATCTCTCATGTTTCTTGGAATAAAGTTGAGCAAAGAAAATGAGAGGGGCGCCTCAAATGAAGGATCATAGAAGGAAAGATAATCTTGGTATTGAATAATCAAGATTTAAGTAAATAGCTCTTTTATATATACAACTTATTAAGATGTTGGGTTTCTTTTCCTTTAAACCTTGGATAATTAAGAAGTCTTGCAAGGTTTAGAAGGTGGCCATGTAGCCAAGAAAGTGGAGCAAGTTTTAGTGGATTTAGTTGGAAAATAAAAGAAGATAACTCTCTTTTATCTAATTACCTTAAAGACCCATAAATATATAAGCAACCTTTTTCCAACAACTCAAGGGATCATTTCCCTTAGTTATTTTCTTCTCAAACTTGCTTTGGCCGACCAAGGAGGAGATCTGGAGTAGAGTAAGGACGACCAATCTGGTTTGGTAAGTATGGACCATCATCTACCTCGAATTCATGGTGAAACCATAAAACAAGGTTGGCTTATTGGTGTTTTCACACGATTCTTCTTTCTAGCCATCTTATCCATCCAAAACTTAAAGCTACGAAGCTTGGAGCTCTAGATCAGTCCTATAGGTGGTTTTTATAACTCTAACCCTTATGCTTTGTTAATGCATCCTCTTTTCTTAGAACCGTTGATTATACTTCTTCTTTAGACACCTTTGGGTGTTCTTGCTATCATTTCCGTGAAGAATGGCCCATGTTCTTGAGGTAGAAGATGATGACGTTAATTCCTATGTTTATCCAAAAATTTACTTTAGTAAACGGTTTCCAACCCTTGCTCAAACGGTTTCCCAAACCGTTTGGGAGCAAACGGTTTCAAATTGTTTGAATGCAAACGGTTTCAACCAAATTGCATGAAAGCAAATGGTCCAGGACCATTTGGATGCGTTGACCAGGCATTGACCATTTGGAGGACTGTTGAGAATAATGTGGACTAATTATCTACCAAAAATCATCCATTAATTCCAAGTGGTTCACCAATTGAGGGCCCATTAGTCACCTAAACCCTAATCGGGTCATTTACTGATTTTAATAATAGTATTACGTTGAAGTTTGGGTTGAGTGGCCCAAACGGTTTCAAAACCATTTGGGGATCACCCAAACGGTCTCAAGACCGTTTGGTGATAACCCAAGACCATTTGGAGGTCTAGGGTTAAGTAGGGTTAACCAATTGAGGACCCAATGATATCAAGTTGATGAATATTTGATTGTTGATTTGGTGACCAAACCTAGGGTTCAAACCTTAATTGAATGACTTGGTTTTTGATAAAATAATGAGAAAACAGTCTCAAGACCGTTTGGAGGATATCCAAACGATCCCAAGACCGTTTGGGGGTCACCCAAGACCGTTTGGAGGTCTAGGGTTGACTATGGTCAAGTGGTTGAAGATCTAAAGGTAACAAGTTGAAGTATAATTGATTGTTGACCTAGTGATCAAACCAATGAACTAAACCTTAATTGGTTGAGTTAGTTTTTGATGTTGACTTGAGAAAACGGTCTCAAGACCATTTGGAGGTCGTCCAAACGATCCCAAGACCGTTTGGGGTCAGGTCATGATCAAATTGAATGATGGATCAATTATTTCAATTTATTTAAACTCATGTTGAAATATGTTGAAGGGTAATCGATTCCAAACCCTAATTCAATTGATCCAATCCCTAATTGGTGATCAATTGAGGGTCAATTGAGTGTCAAATCAGTTGAGGGTTGACCTAATTAACTCAATTTATGAGTGTCTAATAAGTACATGATCGATTGAGGGGTTCAACATTGGAAACCTTAACTCAATTGAAGTGGTTGAGATACTTTTGGTCCTTGTGGTTTTGAGGTGGTTTGGACCAAACGGTCTCAAGACCATTTGGGTCCAAACGGTCTCAAGACCATTTGGGACCAAACGATCTCAAGATCGTTTGGGACCAAACGATCCCAAACTGTTTGGTGCTCATGCAGTTTCAAGGTCGGTTATGTCCATGCGGTTTCAAAGTCAAACTTGACCAAACAGTCTTCATGACCAAACGGTCTTCACCCCATCTTGGGGCAAACAGTCTTGAGTGTGTACTTTACCAAACGGTTTCAAAAGTCAACAATACCAAACGGTCTTCAACACCAAATGATTTCAAGGTCTGTCCAAGACCATTTGGAGGTTTAGTATGCAAGACCGTTTGAGGTCTATAAAGGTCAAGATCATTTGATACCTTAGTGGTCAATATGGTTTAGTAGTTGATTAACCTAAACCTCATGGATACCTAATGTGATTAAAGGACCAAGTGATTAGTTGATTAAGACATTATGTAATCAATGATGACTATAACAAAGGTACCCTTGATGGGATAGAGTGATTGATACTCTTTGAATGAGTAAGCCCTAATGATCACAATAGTAATGACATAACCTATGATGTCAGTATTGAGCTGACTTAGCCTAATCAAGGGTGATGCAAATATCAACTTATAGAAAGAGGAAAGAGAAGATTTCTTATATGGATGTTAATCAAGAAATGAACTCCCAACATGAATGAAACACGTAATTAGGGTATGATCCATGATAGTGAGATCATGAAACCCTAATTATGACAGCTAATGAATCATAATCCTAATTGAGGGCATTAATGGAAGTAATCCTAATACATGATGATGGTATGATCTTAATTCATTGTAATGTGAATAGTAAACCCTAATCTAGGGTAATGTAATGATATGAACAGTAAACCCTAATTTATGGGTTATGCTTGTAAGCATGAAACTCTTTAATTGAATTATGAAATGAAGAATCATTATTCCTAATTAAGCTAAAGGGGTTGAATAACCCTGATTGAATTGAATAGGAAACTCTTAACCCTAGGAACCAGCCGTGGTGATGTAAAACGGTCGTGGTAATTTTTTGTAGCACGACCGTGCAAGATAGCACGGCCGTGGTGTTCTATACTTGACTTGGAAATAACTTGTATTGTGCTGATACAGATATAATGAGCATGATATCAATTGTGTTAGTCATGCAGGTTTTTATGAAGAAGTGAGCATAGCCAGGTAAGGGTTATGATGCTATATTCATTGAAAGCACTTAATAAGTTTTGAAAGAAATGATATGCTATGTTGCCTACTGAGAGGTAACATATGAGATTGATAGGCTGTACGAGCCATGAGAAATACCTACATTGCTATTATTCTATTCACACTGTTAAATGATTTTATAGCAACATGTTACTTAATAACAAGTGTTTGATGATCTAAGGGTTTGAATACCCATATTCCTGAATCATAATGATGAGATGATTAAGGATTGAGATCCCAATGTTAACTAGATGTGAAATGAACTTGATACAAGTAGTACTCTTTCTTTAAAGCAATTGTCTTATTGGTCTATGTTTGAAAACATGCTTGTTGAATAAAAGAATGCTATAATGTACTAAAATAATCAAGTATAATGATATCATGTAGAACCCTAACCATAGATCCATCATTGTCAGAAATTAAATGATGGTGAAACAGGTTTTCCTAAGGGAAGTCCTGGAGAGCATACTTTTGAGTATGTGGGGGTTATGGACGGGAATATCCTTACGTCCTAATGAGGGAATTGAAGTGAGATGTATATTTAATCTCTCAATCCTTCATTATATGTTTATGTCGGGATGATGTATCACTAATCTCCCGAAGATGTTTTTGATGCCGCATCGATGTGAGATAAACAAGAAATCCCTCGATGGCCAAGAGAGTACAACATGCCACTGTAACTCTAATAGTGAAGTTGCCCGAATACCCTGGAAAGCTATTTAAGTAGAGACACAAGATGTCCTGCATGTTGTACCTCACACTGACTGAGGAAGATGAGGTCATGGAAATCCGGCTCTTCTGATGACCTATGTATGGTACCGATTGCGATTTCATAATGGTCGGTTGGAGTATGAGCGGTATATCTCATCTCCTCAAGGCATAAATATGTTTGAAAAATGTAATCAGCCATATAGCGTAATTGCTTACGTTAAACTATGAGAAACAATGATTGGTGATGCATTGTTTATAGTGTTCTAGTTGAATAACTAGTATACATGTTCTTTATATTCTTTATTGATATAAGTCTTGTCATTCAATCATGTTATAATTGAAATGATTGCATAGTGAATGCTGCTCTACTTAGTTTAATCAATGAATTGCCTGTTGTTAGTTTTGCTGCTCATTGTTATTTTAATAATTGCAATAACAATGCTTCTGGCGAAGAGTTATAACTCTCGTTGGGACAATTATTCAATTGTCTCACCCCCGTGGGATTCGACTTTTTAGGTAGACGCCGAGGACGAAGGAACCCTTCAGTGGGTGACCAGCAACAACAGCAATATCCGGGACAGCAGTGATCCTCAGGTGGAGACACTGTCTATCAAGCCTTGTAGAGAGAATGTCCTATGTGTCGTCTTTGTACTCTCAGGTCCTAGGAGTCTTTAAATGTTTTAAATAGATCTGAGATTTTGGCGTAATGCCTTGAGATTTTTGTATCTTGCCTTGTACAGTTAACAGGGCAGTTGATGTTGTGACTCTCGAGATGTGACATTACAGAGATGTGTTGATGTATCAACTTGTAAATAACTTATCTTGTTCTTTTATGAAAGAGTCTTATAGGTTGTGGACATTTGTGTAAAATTTTTTAAAATTTTGTGATTTTTAGTAATTCCGCTGCAAATGAAACGCTTCCGCATTAGTTTAAATTAGTTAATCTTGTTTTCGTGAGAAGGTCATCATAGTAATAGTAACACAAGATAGGTATCAACCCAGTGCATGTATTGTTGATATATGAGTACATGGTAGATATATCTCCTTATCTGTTAAACAGGTTGGCTAAGGCCAACATAATGGAATAAGAGTGTTTCATGGGTGACATAACAAGATGATGAGTGTCACAAGAAAAGTTTGATATGATGGCATAATATGATGTATAAATGATATACATGTCATTCCTATTCCTTATTAAAAGAATAGATGATATATTGCTCTATCATAAATAGCTGCAATGCTTTCAAAGTTGAGAATGCTTTAAAATGCTTATCATCTGCCCAGTTTCATATCTTTAAACTACAATAACAATATTTTGGCGGAGAGTTATATCCCCCGCTGGGGCAATTTACAATTGTCTCACCCCCGTGGGATCCAACATTTTTAGGTGGACGTAGACAAAGAAGCAGATACTCTTTTGTAGGAAAAAGGAAAGAAATAGCCTGGACAGCAGTGAGATCTCAGGTGGAGACCCTGACTGTCAAGTCATATAGTTAGAAAGTCGTATGTGTCATCTCTGTACTCTCAGGTCCTCAGAGTTTATAGTTAGAGTTTTTAATAAATCAATCTGAGGTTTTAGCTTGATGCCTCGAGGTTTTATGCTGTCTGTATATAATGTTTATAGGGCAGCTGATGTTGTAGTCTCTGAGAATAGATGGTACAAGTTATGTACGTTTGAACCAGTATGTAAATGTTATACAATGGTTCTTGATGGAAATGATTTCCTATGTGTGGATCTCTTTGCAAAAAGTTTTAATTTTAGTGATTTTCAGTAATCCGCTGTAAATAATTCGCTTCCGCTTAAGTTAATTTTGTTTTTGTGAGTTGGATGCCACACCAATCATCTCCCTAACATTTTTCCTACCCCCACCTACCATTTCCACCTCTTTTCCTCCACCAAATCAACCCCATTTTTTCATTCTGCCCCGACTTCCCAAGAACTACAAAAACCTAACTTTTTCCACATTCCTCCACCAGAATTCATCCAAAATGAAGAAGATCACCAAGCAAGTGGTTTCAAGGACCAAGGAAGTCATCTCATACCAATGACTACCCAAGAATGGATCATCTTCAACCCCGACGACAAATCTCATTCCACCGTCTGCCTCTGGCTCTGGCGAAACAACTTGTTTGTCAGTGACTGAGCTAGACACATTGATAGATCCCATTGTGGATGAGGTCTCGACTCAACCATGATGTTCAACACGGTCTTCTTTGAGGGAAGCACCACCACCACCTTTGTCATCTCAACCTTTTAATTTCTTCAAGGGAAGAACCACAGTCTTCTTTGGCTCGATTGTCTACTTTAGCGGCCTGACCTTTGATCTCCTCTATGCTGCAGCTACAACCACAACCATAATCATGAAGGCAGTTACTTCTAGATGATGAGGAGGAAGTGATGCAATATGCACCACATGAGGATTTTCCCGATAAGCAACATGAGAAAATACCCAAAGTGAGAAGTAGTCGTGTAATGTCCCCAGATCCTGCATCAAGACTTAAGAGGCCCGAGAGGACAAATATGAAAATGTTAGACAATCATACCAGAGAGCGATGCGGAAGAGACATACACATACATGAACAAATAATGATAATGCATACACCATAACATTTCTCAACATGAAACATGTATATATTACAAAATGACTTATTACAACATGAGTTACAGTTACATATTGAAAGAGAATTTTACACATAGTCTGAACATGTATGATATGATCTTAACACAATAGGTAAACATGTACAACTGCTCACTCACATCTTTTATCCCATGCTAGCTCTAAACCTAGAAAATGTGTGAAATAACGAATCAACATAAAGTTGGTACATAGTTGAAAAGATATTAATACTATGTTGGAATATCTAAAATACTTGAAGAAAGAAGAAAAATAAAAACATTATTTAAGATGGAGAATCAAGTAAACTTAATTTGTTAATCATATTTCAATGGACATGTATTACTATGATGGACTTAGCACAAACATATGTTATTGGACCCTATCCCTGCATACCTTGTACCATTAGGGATCTCCTTGCGTACCTTGTACCATTAGGGAGGTTCTAGTCATCATTAATACTTTCCCTCTCTAATAGGGAGATTAATGAATCATGAGTAACTACATTCCATTATATTTTATTAGTGTTCTTAGTGTTCAAGGCGGAAAAAGACAATATTTATAGATATACATCTAATGCGATTATACAACTACATGCAAGAATTTACTCATAATTAGATCATCCAACAAAACTAGTCTTATACTTATCACTACTACAGAAATGGCTTATAAAGTCACTTTTCAAGGTGTCAGTTGTATACATAAACGGACACCTAAACTCTACAGTGTCGGTTTATAACATAAACCGACATACAATCTGTGAAGGTCGACCAGACACGGGTACCACCTTTATTAAGTTTCGGTTAATTAATAAAAAACCGACACCTAAAATCAACCGCCAAAACCAAAATTCCAGCAAAAAAATTACCTCCAAAATTTGACATATGTCGTCGGTTCATAAATAAATAACCGACGACTAAAGAGTATTCGCGAGACAGGAATAGTTGTCGGTTGTCCTTTAGTTAAAAACCGACGACTATAATCTAGTATAGGTGCCGATTTTTGGTATAGAACCGACACAGTTGGTTTATTTGTCGGTTGTTTAGAATAACCGACACTTATTGTCAACTTAATAGCTCACCAGCGCGAGCTTCTCTTCCCCTTTCCCTTTTTCATTCTCGATTTCAGTTAGGTCTGGCGATTTCTTGCTCGCCCCCGTCGGTCGTAGCTCCTCCGCCGCCGCTGCCGTGCTCCTGCTCCTGCCCTCGCCGCTGCTCCGTGCTCACCGGCGGCTGTGCTCCTACTCCTGCTCCTGCCGTCTGTGCTCACCGGCGGCCGTCCGTGCTCCTGCTCTGTGCCCTCGCCGCTGCTCCATGCCCTCGCCGCCGCTGCTCCGTGTCCTCGCCGGCGCTTCTCCTCTCTTTGCCGCCGCCTCCGCCGGTGGCTGCTGTGCTCCGGACGCTGCTCTCCTCTGCCCTCAAGGTATGCCCGCCTGCCCTGCCTTCTTCCTTCTTCCTCTGCTCTGGCGGCTGCTTGGGCGGTGCCAAGGCACGCCCAAGCAGGTGCTGGGCGTTTTTTTTTTAAGTTATTTACTTATTTGTGTTTAGGGTTTAGGTACTGATTTTGTGCTTCTACTGAGTTGAATCCTCTATTGTCTATACAATACATGTAATTTTCCTAGTATCGTGAAAGATTCTCAATCGTGTGTATCACATGGGATTCTTATCTCAACACAATGGACTGCAATATATGCATCTAATGCCTTAAATGGAAGACTCGAATGTTATAAAATCCCATCAAAGTAGGTAGAAACAACTTATATATATTCATATCTTAATAATTCCATGAAGTGCACATTATCTTACTCAGGAAAAGTATGTGTATAATGTAGGATTAGTTCCATATAATGGTTCTATTTTAGTAAGCACCTAGAAACCCGTCCAAGATTTACTCATTAGGAGTAAATCTTGGATAGTCCCCGGTTTGGGACTGTTCTTGAACACCTAATCTCACTTAGGATGTAAGTGTATAATGTGTATTGGGTTTTCGAGAAAATTTCGGTAGCATTTCCTCGTTTGTTCTCTAAGTACATATGTAGACTTCTTTTCAAGCTATCATGTCTACCACAATAAAGTTGGTTATGACAAGCAATAAAAGGTTAACTGATGTTATACAACTTTTTCTGAAAATATATATCATCGTTATATGTACTTACACTTTGTTAATACTAATATTATGCAGTCTCTGTCCACCCATAACAGTCACTATGAACTGGGCCTCTATGTCAATGTTAACGTTCCCTATTGAAGAACAATTGGTCATCATCCTAGATGATCGTTCCTTAAACCAATTGGTCATACCCAAACATTAGCGTTTTCTAAAAGGAAGACACTACATGCCTGGTAAAGTGACCCTAACTTTTGGCAATTATTCACATGTTATCGAGGTTGAGTATGATTTGGAGGGAAATCTTGTATCAAAATCCGGTTGGCGTGATTGGATTGGAGAGATGCATGTGGTCCGTTGCAACAGGCTTTTTCTCCGTCCAGTTGGCCATAATTCCATCAAAGTTTGGAAAATCAACAACAACTGCGAGACCCCCGATCATCTACTGCGGTATGAGCGCACGTCGTCGCATATCATCTCGGACGAATCTGAATCTGAGGCCCATGTCAGTTCAGATTCGTCTAAATAAAGTGAGGAGCTTCGTGACACAGCTTCATCATCAAAAAGACCACGGTAAGTCCAATTAACAAATATAATTGTCAAGCAATTAATACTCATAGCTATTTTCTATTCTGAACTTCAGGAGAAGATCGCCACAATGATAAGTCCTCAAAGTTACTGATGCGGGACCATGTTGGTGTAGTATTTAGTTGTCTATCTATCTAGACTTGTATGTATTAATAGTTTTTTTAATTATGCGCATGTTTAGGGGTACACCAACCCCTTTGTTTAGTTACTATTTAGGGGTACACCCCTGTGTGTGGATGTAAAAAGAGATTAATGAATGGAACTGAAAGTTGCTACATGAAACGCGTCCAAGATTTACTCATTAGGAGTAAATCTTGGATAGTCCCCGGTTTGGGACTGTTTTTGAACACCTAATCTCACTTAGGATGTTAGTGTATAATGTGTATTGGGTTTTCAAGAAAATTTCGGCAGCATTTCGCCGTTTGTTCTCTAAGTACATATGTACTTGGAGAACAACGGGGAAATGCTGCCGAAATTTTCTTGAAAACCCAATACACATTATACACTTACTAGTGAGATTAGGTGTTCAAGAATGGATAGGTGGTACACATTTATTATATATAATAATGACATCACATGTATTTGTTAACCCTAGACCCTAATCTTGTCTTAATATATACTTGTTTTCTCTTTGATCATAGAATGGATAGATCATGGATGTCCATTCGCAATCGCTGCACCCCAGAGTTTATTTCTGGTCTTGACCAGTTCATTAGATTTGCCGAGGAACATAGGAAACAACCTGGAGATAGGTTCTACTGTCCATGTAGGCATTGTGGTAACAACTTGAAAGTCAACACTAGTAACGAAATTAAAACTCATGTCATGTGCAATGGGATTATACAAGGCTATACAGAATGGCACTGGCATGGAAAGATTTCAAACCCGAAACCAGTGGATGTCGATAGCAGTGCTTGTGTGGAAGAATAAATTGCCTACGATGACGTAGATGTGAATGAACCAGTTCCAGTAGACATCGTTGATGCGATGCTGGATAGTTGTGGGGTAGAGCACACCGATCCACCTCCCATTTTTAGAAACATTGTGCATGATGCTGAGATGCCGTTATAAACAGGTTGTACTAAGTTTACGAAGCTTAACGCTGTGTTGAGATTGTATAAGTTGAAAGCTAACAATAGATGGAGTGATAAAAGCTTCACGTCATTGTTGTCTTTGTTGAAAGAAATGCTTCCTGAAGGAAACGAGCTGCCAATCTCAACATACCAGGTAAAGAAATTGTTGTGCCCAATGGGAATGGATGCCAAGAAGATACACGCATGCCCTAATGATTGTGTATTATTTCAAAAGGACTATGCGGATTTGAAAGATTGTCCAAAATGTGGTGCGTCACGGTATAAATTGACGACTTCGAGGGAGTCCAAAAATGGTTCTCCTGCCAAGGTGATGTGGTATCTACCTATAATATCACGGTTTCAACGCTTGTTTTCCAATCTGATAGATGCAAAGAATTTGAGGTGGCATGCAGATGTTAAGAAAAATAATGATGGGATCCTACGACATGCGTCTGATTCCCCACAGTGGAAGAAGATTGATGTATTGTACCCTGAATTTGGTGAAGAAGTCAGGAATCTAAGACTTGGGCTTTGTACAGACGGGATGAATCCGTACGGGACATTGAGCAGCCAACATAGCACTTGGCTAGTCATTCTTGTTATATACAATCTTCCTCCCTGGCAGTGTATGAAAAATAAGTACGTAATGCTGTCGTTGTTGATATCGGGCCCTAAACAACCTGGAAATGACATCGATGTTTATCTTGAACCTCTGATTGATGACTTAAAGAAACTCTGGGGTGAAGGTGTGATGACCTATGATGCTTCACAAAGAGAGACATTTCGTTTGCATGCTATGTTGTTTTGCACTATTAATGACTTTCCAGCATATGGGAATTTGTCTGGATATAGTGTCAAAGGAGCTAAAGCGTGTCCTATATGTGAAGAGAACACTGATTCAACAAGACTAAAACATGGCGGTAAGAATGTATATCTCGGTCATCGAAGGTTTCTTCCAAAATTCCATCCGTATCATAGGAAGCACAAAGCATTCAATGGATTGAATGAGGAACGCAGTGCACCTAAACCTATACCAAGGGAGGTTGTTTATGAAAGAGTAAAAGACTTTGTCAATGAATTTGGTAAGAGATCACAATGTACTACACAGAGTGACAATTCTTCATTCAAGAAGAAGTTAATATTTTGGGATCTTCCTTATTGGAGTTCTTTGACAGTCATACATTGTATCGATGTAATGCACGTTGAGAAAAATGTCTGTGATAGCATCATTGGTACTCTGTTAAATATACCAGGTAAGACTAAAGATGGGATAAAATCTAGACTGGACCTACGTGAAATGGGAATAAGGTCAGAATTAACTGAATTACGTGAAATGGGTAATAAAAGAACATACTTACCTCCCGCTTGTTACACGTTGTCTAGAAAGGAGAAGAAAGCCTTTTGTGAATGCTTGGTAAATGTTAAGGTGCCACATGGTTACTCATCCAACATCTGTAGATTGGTATCAATGAAAGATCTGAAGTTGATAGGTCTTAAATCTCATGATTGTCACACTCTAATACAACAAATATTTCTCGTGGCAATTCGATCTATATTGCCGAAGCATGCAAGGTTTGCAATCACCAGACTTTGTTTCTTTTTCAACAATCTCTGCAGCAAAGTTATTGACCCTGAGACTCTCGATAATTTGCAAAGAGAAGTGGTTGTTACCCTATGTCAGCTTGAGATGTATTTCCCTCCTTCGTTCTTTGATATCATGGTACATCTTGTTGTCCACTTGACTAGGGAAGTGAAAATCTTGGGACTGATTTTCTTGCATTGGATGTATCCCTTTGAACGATACATGAGCGTTTTTAAAAGTGATGTTCGAAACCGTTATCGGCCTGAAGGGAGTTTTATTGAAGGTTATGTGGCGAGAGAGGTTATGGATTTCTGCAATGACTTTATTAGTGGTAATGACACTCCTGATAATGACAAGAATATTGACGAGCTATTTGGCAAAGGAATTTTGGGATCACGTGTGAAAGTAATCAGCCGTGAGCAGTTGGAACAAGGTCATTTTTATATTTTACACAACATGGACGAAGTGAACGTTTATACCGAGGAACATACCAATTTCATCAAAAGACAATATCCTCGAGCCAATACAATGTGGCTTGCTAGAGAGCATAACAAGACTTTTATTAAGTGGTTTGAAGATAAAGTCTTACATCAACTATCTCAAACACCAGATGATATTACTGAAACTATCAAATGCCTCGCCTTTAAACCAAAGTTGACTGTTATGTCTTATGAAGGGTATGACATTAATGGATTCACATATTACACAAAGCGCCAAGATGATAAGAGTGTCGTCCAAAACAGTGGGGTCACCCTTCAAGCATCGACTATGTTTTTTGCAAGTGCAAAGGATAAGAGTCCACGTGAAGCTAAAATGTCATATAATAGTGTCATTGAAGAGATATGGGAATTTGACTACATAGATTTCAAAATTCTGCTCTTCAAATGTAATTGGGTTGATAACACCAAAGGAGTTATAGTGGATGAATTGGGTTTCACTTTAGTGAACTTTGAAAAGATTGGCAAGAAGGCTGAACCATTCATATTGACATCACAGGCGAAACAAGTATTTTATATCGATGATTCTGCAAATGATAAATGGTCAGTTGTTCTTCATGGTAAAAGACAGTTCATTGAAGATCCTATAGATGAAGAAGAGTACTATGATAAATATGATGACTCCAGTCCATTCTCAGTTGGGTTGCCAACTCCACAAAATATTGAAGCTAATGATGACTTATATGTGCGCGGAGATCACAATGAAGGATTGTTAATTGATAAAAGATCACAATTTTAGAGGCATGCATGTTTATATTTTTTTATTGAAGCTAAATGTTTACCTTTTTAATATCAATATCATTTTCTGATTTGATGTTTAATTATCTTCTAGTTAATACAAATGCTAAACATTGTGGGAGGGTGCTAAAGAACTATAGGACCAATCTCACCCGAGATTACATACGCGATGCTGAGAATAGGTTCTTGATTGATTCCAATTATAGACATTGATCAGTATTTCACTAACTCTACACTAATATTTTTTGTTTGTATTCTCTTTGAAAAATAAATATAGGAAGAAGGAAGCCACACAGCAATGGAACTACTTGGACCCCAAAGACTGGGAGGAGTTTGTTACCCAAAAAGAAAAATAGATTAATTCAAGGTATTAAGCGCCACTCCCAATTTAATTAATATACATTTTTATGTATTCACCTATTCAAGATTAACCTTTATTGTTACTAACCAAATCAATGTGCTAACTAACTAGGCTATCAGCGATGCTCAACGACAACTACATGTTACGACCACACAATGGGTCCAAGAGGATATGCAGGCGTTCACCAAAGGTTATATAGATATATAGGCAGCAAGCCATGAAACAGCAAAAGAAGCCCCAATGAAGAGAAGCAGGATATAGATACAATACATAAAGTGCAGCACACACAAGTGCTTCAGATTCATATAACAACATGATAGACTAACACATATATAGTGCATAACAACAGCAGCTCGGAATTTACATACAACACTAGCTTAGTACATATATAGTGGGACTAAGGTGACGATCCCACCTGCTAAAATAGGTTACCGACAACTACATGTTATGACTGGGAGGTCGTGATTCAACAACCGTATGCATTAGCAGGTGGATATGTTTGTCCTCCTGCTAATGAATACGGTTGCTGAATCACGACCTCCCAGTCGTAACATGTAGTTGTCGGTAACCTGTTTTAGCAGGTGGGATCGTCACCTTAGTCCCACTATATATGTACTAAGCTAGTGCTGTATGTAAATTCGATGTTGCTGTTGTTATGTACTATATATGTGTTAGTCTGTCATGTTGTATGGACATCGATTGTATTGCTCAGGTATCATATAGTCTCATTAGATAATATGAAATATATCAATCTTATTTATAGCTCATTAATTATATATATACATCATTCTCTTTACAGGTGTTTAAAGCTGACCCCACTACAGGAACGGACTTACCAGATGTACATGCTCCCTATACGATGGGAGAATTAAATGAAGTAAGAGAAGAATGGGCAACAACCATACAAATAGTGGGGGTTTTAAAATATAATTGGGATGTTGATAGTGAATAATGACTAAAGAATGATATTTTATAAATGAATTTCTGAATTATAATATATGTGTGAATGTTTCTACATGTCTAGATGTTTCTACATGTGTCTGAGTGAAAATGAATGAAAGTGTTGGTTGCTATATGAATGTTTCTACATGTGTGAATGTGAATGAATGGAACTACAAATTGCTAGCTACATGAATATTTCTAAATGTGTGAAAATAAAATGGAACTACAGGTTGTATTGCTAAATGCATGTGTGAATATTTTTGTTGTTAAATTTGCAGGTTTGTGGCCTCTTGTTGGCTGATATCAATGGATGTCATAAAACCTACAGTTAGCTGCAGGTTTCTCATCCTGCGACCAGCCACAGCAGGTCTGCAGACTGACAAAAAAAAAACAATAGGCGTCGGTTATTTGTATAACACCGACACACAAAGTTATAGTGTCGGTTTTATATAAATAACCGACGCCTGTTCCCTGTGGCGCGAAGGTATATGGCGTCAATTTATTATCTAATAACCGACGCTGATAGTGGCCAAGATGGCGCCCTTTCTGTGGCGCGAAGGTATATGGTGTCAGTTTCTTATCTAATAACCGACGCCTATACCTTCGCGCCACAGCAAACAGGTGCGATTTCAGTGGCGCGGGAAGAGTTTGGGCGTCGGTTTTAGAACCGACGCGTAATGGGTGAGCTTTTAGTGTCGCCCACATAGGTGTCGCTTAGAAACCGACACTAAATGCCTTAAATAACCGACACTAAAGGTAGGTTCTGTAGTATATATCTACATACTTGAGTTCAGAGATTCCTATTTATATGTTGGACCATCTACATCTCTGGCCATCACCTAATTAATAACAATTAATCATCGTTAATACAATGTTCACCATAATTAATGCATTTCATGTCCATTTTAGGGTTTTAGGCCAAACCTAAGTTCAAATGGTCTAAACGTGTCTGTTATATTTTTCTACTGATCATGAAGTAAAAATAAGGGTCTGATACAATTTCTATAATTTTTGATGCTTGATCTATTTTGTAAAAATTTAAATGAATCTTAATGCATTTAATTATGCATTAATGAGGAAAAGTCTAATATGTATCAATATACTAAGACCTGAGTCTATATATAGTATTTGAACGATATTGGGGCTCAATAATTATTTTGGGATTTTATGTGCACGGAATGCTATTTATTTCAATTTAATTACCCTAAAAAGAAGCATCATCATCTATATGAAATATCATCAATGAGGATGTCTCAAAAGTCTGATACAAAGGTTATATAAAAAAGAGGGCATTTTTCTAAGTCTGGAGGTATTTTTGGGGAATCATTTGGCCAAGGCGGCTATTTTTTATGCATTATCTAAGAAAGTGTGATATTCTGGGATAAATGAACATTTACCTTGATGAGAATTATCTTGGCCGTCAGATCTTGTTCTTTGGGTCCTGGATCACAGAAAGCTGCCCGATTCAGGTTGTGGCTCCATCTTGTTTCCCTGGGTGGGGCAGGTTCAAAGGGACCACCTGGCGGGTTGGGCTTCTAGACCGAACGACGCCCCACTCTTCGCTCCTCGTTGTCTTCACCCCAGCAACCCGAGCGCCGTCGACTCCACCCTTCCGAAAGCAGGCGCCAGCACAAGGTTGGATCTCAGGTGAAGAGCTCAGTAGCACCTTCCGGCAGATGAAGGATGTTCGTGTGGGTTGGGCAATTGACCCGGGTCAGGGTTCTCGTGAGCTTCTACTCCCTCGTCACATCCCTTTGCGTCGGCTTCAAACACAGCCGCAGGAGAAGCCCGATGAGTGGCAGCTATAGAGGCAGTGCAGAAGGAGAAAGCTCGGAGGTGATTGTAGATCCGGAAGACACAACAGATCTTCCACGACATTCATCCAAGGCGACGGGGTGACTGGGTCACTGGATCGAGGGGAGCTTCCAAGCTCCATGGCTGTGTTTGTCTGGATTCGCAGGAAGGTGTGCAGGAAGGGTTGGGCGTTTTCATTGGGATGGCACTCTGCCTCCAGGACAACCTCAAAAGGTTGGGAAGACTTCTTGTAGCTCGCCGCGGCCTCTTCAATGGGTTGCGGTACTCCCAACAACGCCCTCCGATCCTGACCTTCCTTCCTGGGTGTCGAGCTCGCGGCTATGGAAGCCTAGCTACAAAGCTTTGCTGGGTCTTGGATATCCGGGTGCGCTGAGTTCCAAGGGGCTTCTACAACGGCGATGTACCCTTAGGTGGTGAAAGTGGAAATCTGGAACATCTCGTCTCCACCTTGGTCACCGTCTATGATGGACAATGGAGATGAAGGTGAGGGGAAAGCTACTATTAATTTGTACTATGGGTTTCCAAAGTCGATTCAGGGTTCAACATCTTCCTCCAAGGATGGTGGATCCAACTGAATATTTCTATTTGTGTGAGATCCTACACATCTGAGATGTTTGTGGTTGGTTAGATCACAACCTGAGCTCCCCTTCTCCCCGCTTTGTTTGGAGGTAGGAGACGGAGTCACGGCCGTCCGATCCTAACAACCTCCCGCGGCATTGAGCGTGATCGCGCCACACTGCAGGGGCAAGGGGTAGTCTTGTGTGACATATTATTAGGACCGAAGCCCAAGTCCAACCATAGTCCAGAATTCTACATTATCCAAACATGCATTAAATGGAACAGATATTCAAGCTTCAGTATCCCTCAAATGGTAAATCGGAATGTCATGAAATTTTGAACATTAGTTCCTCAGCGTGTAATCCGCCATTCAGCCTAGTTTGATAGTAAAAGTCCAACATTATTTCACTAAACTTAATTTCTCAAATAACTTCACAAATAAGTGTGTAAACCTTGAATATGAATCAATTAATCATCAACTCTCGATCAAACAAGGTCAATACCTAACATTTGACCACATCTCACATTAAAGTCCATATTAAATTATTTTATTCCATGTATGTCTTCAAATACTATGTTTGGTATTAAATTCTTAAATTTAGGGGCATCACATTCACCCCACCTTAAATGGAATTTCGTCAACAAAATTCAGCCAACATCATACTCAAGATGATGGTGAGTAGTTTCTACTATAATATATATAGCCCCCATTTCTAGGTATGAAGACCATCATAATTCTAGATATACCCTAAGCTCTCGTCTTAGGATTTTAAAAGCATCTAGGGTTCGCCACCCTACCTTATATAGATGGAAGCATCATTTAAGTAATTTGATCATAATTTGACATTCTGTTACTTTAGGACTTGCATTCCTTATTTCTATATAAGAGGTTTTTTTCTCATACATCTGAAGTTGATAAAGAATTAGTCATTTTTTCATCTTTCACCCTATTCACCTATGTAAGGTGATATCAAGATTTCATGTCTTTTAGTAACAAATTTCCGCACTTAACATCATAATTGTGATTGATGATAAACATCATACTAGAAGTTCATTATTTGAGAAGGGCTTACTTAACATGTTTGAGTAGTTTGACCTTATTGTGTGAATTATCCTAGACTTGACGATTAGTTTTAGAAGGAATGGGGTTTGATAGTACATTTTGCAATCATGAAATACATGATCCAATGATATCCTTATTTCAACCTCAAGATTTTAGACTTATATGTTTCATGTATGATATCAATGGAAAGAGTCATGATTGTCATGTTTTCAAACTTATACCTTTATGGTATGCTACGAAGGGAAAGAGAATATACTCAGTCAAGATTGACATGATTTCAAATATCTTCATGTATGGTAGGGGGTGATATAGAATAGGTCAAGCTTATCTAAGTGACTTTTCGTACATTATCATCATAATACCTCAAGTGAGGTTTCTAGCATCATATATTAAGAAACAGAAATGGAAGGAACAACATTTATGAGTATCTTATGCACAAAGCATTTTACTCTCATAACCAGAGTTTCATATATCACCTCACTTACAACTAATGATGAATTTCACAAATTTAGTCACTCAAGCTAGGACCTAACCAAGTCAGAGGATTGACTTTCTCATCATGATTGATTCTACTACCCATCACATTTTACCCAAATCTCACATGCAGAATTTAGATCAAATACATGAATCTTGCATAAGGACTCAACTCATCTACTCAGGTACAACCCATCTTAGGACACATCATTTCACATAAGTATCATATTTTTCATATATTGTGGGGTACGTCCTATGACCCTCTCCCTGTGGGTCTCACTCTCTCTGGAATTCACCACGTATCTCGTCCTAACACCGAAGTTCCCCCTTTGTAAAAGAGTTTGAGGCTCATGCATATTCAACTTTATCTTAACTTAGCTCATATTAAGTAAGAAAATGGGATGTATTTTCATATTCAAGACTTAGCTTAGAATCTTCAAAATTGGATTCAACTCATATGCAACTTAAATCTTTATAAGAAAACTTATACCATCAGAGATCAAACTTAGATAAGATTCCACAAGCTTATTTCATATATAAATCAATCATCTACTCTAACTATCACATATCCAATAAGGCTCTAGACATCTACTCCAGAACTATTCTCTCTTCTAGACTGATGTCACTACCTTTCACTTAGGTTGCATGAACACCTCCTACTCTCCTATGTGAGGGACACATTTTTATATTTACATATACATAATAAAATATTATATAGTTTTTCTCTGAGAAATCAGAAGTCAGAGAAAACTTTGAGGCTTGAGCCAATTAGAAAACAAAACCAAATCAGCAAAACGAGTGTCCAACACACAGTAGAGAGTCTAGTGTCATGTAACCTAGTGAAATGGTGAGAACAAGGTGTATACTAGTACATAAACCTTACACATATGAGCTCTAGATATAACCTAAGCTCTCGTCTTAGGATTTTAAAAGCATCTAGGGTGTAGCTAATGTTCATGCTCTGACACCAACTGTAACATCCTCAAATTCTGTGGCTCGAGACTTCAAAGGCCCGAGAGGACAAATCTAAAAATGTTAGACAATCATATCAGAGAGCGACGTGGAAGCGACATATGCATACATGAACAAATAAAAATAATACATACACCATAACATTTCTCAACATTCAACATGTATATATTGCAAAATTACTTATGCCAACATGAGTTACAACTACATATTGAAAGAGAATTATACACATAGTCTAAACATGTATGCTAGGATCTTAATACAATAGGTAAACGTGTACAACTTCTCACTCACATCTTTTATCCCATGCTAGCTCTAAACCTAGAAAATACGTGAAACAATGAATCAATATAAAGTTGATACATGGTTGAAAATATATTAATATTATACTGGCATATCTAAAATATTTGAAGAAAGAAGAAAAATGAAAACATTATTTAAGGCAGAGAATTAGGTAAATCCAATTTATTAATCATATTTCAATGGACATGTATTACTATGGTGGACTTAGCACAACCATATATTATTGGGCCCTATCCCCGCATACCTTGTACCATAAGGGATGCCCACGTGTACCGTGTATCATTAGGGAGGTGCTAGTCATCATTAATACTTTCCCTCTCTAATAGGGAGATTAATGAACCATCAGTAAATACATACCATTATATTTCCTTAGTGTTCTTAGTATTTAAGGAAAACAAAAGATAATATTTATAGATATACATCATACAAGATTATACAAATACATGCAAGCATTTACTCATAATTAGATCATCCAACAAAACTAGTGTTATACTTATATCCATGTACTTGATTTCAAATATTCCTATTTATATTCTGGACCAGCTACATCTCCGACCATCATCTGATTAATAACAATTAATCATCATTAATACAAGGTTCGACATAATTAATGTGTTTTAGGTTCATTTTGCTCTAAATAAATGTCCATTTTAGGGTTTTAGGCCAAACCTAAGTTCAACTGGCCTAAATGTGTCTATTGTATTTTTCTACTGATCACAAAGTCAAAATAAGGGTCTGGTTCAATTTTTATAATATTCTTATGCTTGATCTATTTTCTAACATTAAAATGAGGTTTAAAGCATTTAATTATGCATTAATGAGGAAAAGTCTAATATGCATCAATAATACTAAGACCTGAGTCTACATATAGTCTCTAAATGATATCAGGGCTCAATAGAAATTTTCTAGAATTTCATGTGCATGGAATGCTAATTATTTCAATTTACTCACCCTAAAAAGAAGTATCATCATCTATATGAAATATCATCAACGAGGATGTCTCAAAAATCTGATACAAAGGTTGTATAAGAAAGAGGGCATTTTTTTTCTGAGTCTGGGGTTATTTTTGGGGAATCATTTGGCCAAGGCAGCTATTTTTTATGCATTATCTAAGAAAGTGTGATATTCTGGGATAAATGAACATTTACCTTGATGATAATTATTTTGGTCGTCAGATCTTGTTCTTTGGGGCCTGGATCATAGAAAGCTGCCCGATTCAGGTTGTGGCTCCATCTTGTTGCCATGGGTGGGCCGGCAGGTTCAAGGGACCACCTGGCGGGTTGGGCATCTGGACCGAACAATGCTCCACTCTTCGCTCCTCATTCTTTTCACCCTAGCAACCCGAGCGTCATCGTCTCCACCCTTCCGAAAGCAAGTGCTAGTACAAGGTTGGATCTCCGGTGAAGAAATCTGAAGAGTAGCACCTTTCGGAAGATGAAGGGTCTTCGTGTGGGTTGGGCGATTGACCCAAGTCTGGGTTCTTGTGAGCTTCTACTCCCTGGTCACCTCCCTTTATGTTGGCTTCAAACACAGCAACAGGGGAAGCCCGATGAGTGGTGGCTATAGAGGCAGTGTAGAAGGAGAAAGCTCAGAGCTGATTGTAGATCCGAAAGAGACAACATATCTTCCACGATATTCATCCAAGGAGACGGGGTGACTGGGTCACTAGATCGAGGGGAGCTTCCAAGCTCCATGGTGGTGTTTGTCTGGATTCAGAGGAAGGTGTGCAGGAAGGGTTGGGTGTTTTCACTGGGATGACACTCTACCTCCTACAACCTCAAAAAGTAGGGAAGACTTCTTGTAGCTCGCCCCAGCCTCTTCAATGGGTTATAGAACTCCCAACAACGCCCTCTGATCCTGACCTTCCTTCCTGGATGTCAAGCTCATGACTATGGAAGCCTAGCTACAAAGCTTTGTCGGGTGTTGGATATCTGGGTGCACTGAGTTCAAAGGGGTTTCTACAATGCTGATATACTCTTAGGTGGTGAAAGTGGAAATCTGGAACATCTCGTCTCCACCTTGGTCACCCTGTATGATGGACGATGGAGAAGAAGGTGAGGGGAAGCTACTATTAATTTTACATTGGGTTTCCAAAGTCGATTCAGGGGTCAACATCTTCCTCCAAGAGTGGTGGATCCAACTGAATCTTTCTATTTGTGTGAGATCCTACACATTCGAGACGTTTGTGGTTGGTTAGATCACAACTTGAGGTCCCCTCCTTCCCACTTTGTTTGGAGGTAGGAGACGGAGTCACAGCCGTCCGATCCTAACAACCTCCCACAACATTGAGCGTGATCACGCCACACTGCAGGGGCAAGGGGTAGGCTTGTGTGACATATTATCAGGACCGAAGCCCAAGTCCAACCATAGTCCAAAATTCTACATTATCCAAACATGTATTAATAATCGAACAGATATTCAAGCTTCAATATCCCTCAAATGGTAAATCAGAATGTCATGAAATTTTGAACATTAGTTCCTTAACGTGTAATCTACCATTCAGCCTAGTTTGACACTAAAAATCCAAAATTATTTCACTAAACGTAATTTCTCAAATAACTTCACAAATAAGTGTGTAAACCTTGAATATGAATCAATTAATCATCGACTCTCGATCAAACAAGGTCAATACCTATCATTTGACCACATCTCACATTAAAGTCCATATTAAATTATTTTATTCCATGTATGTCTTCTTATACTATGTTCGGTATTAAATTCCTAAATTCTGGGTCATCACAAGTCAGGTGAAGGTTCCAAAGCACCTGGAGTGCCTGACACATAGAGTGATTGCCACTCGCTACGCTTGTCAGGAGATGATGGATGCCTTAGGCTTATTTACCTACATTTAGGGTGTTATAGAAGAAATGGTTTATTCGAGATTCTAACAATAGCACATGAGACATATTTAGAGTTGACGCGCTAGTTCTTTGCCACAATAGAGAAGGTTTTTGATGATGGGGAAGATGTCATTCGAGTTATAAATGGAGATCAAACTCGTCTCCTAACGTCATCCATTCTGAATAAAATTTTTGCTCCTAGTGACAAGATGGAAGTCCTCCTAGATCAAGGGAGGACAAACAAAGATTCAAGTGCAAGTTACACTACCATGTGGAAGAAATTCACCGATCATAGAAACTTTGTAGCTGAGAAGTCAAAGACTATCTTGATCCATGACCCATTCCTTCTCTAAATTTAGAACGTTCTAGCCAATACCATCTTTGGCAGGTATGAATATCAAGGAATTTTCCCCAAGAAGGATTTGTTTGTTTTGGGATGGATAACAAAGGGCATACACATGAACTTGGGAGCGTTTCTCATTGATCATTTGAGGGCAATCCCCTCTAAGAGTAAGAATATGTTTATTATGGGAGGGAATGTATAGATGATCAAAAAATCATATATCAGGTCGACCCCCATATGCAGGCATCTCAATAAAGCTACCCTACCATACTCCACCTCTCCTAGGTGAGTATGGACTAACTTGAGATTTCTTGGATACACTAAGGAGATGGGAAGAGGAACATCTCAGGGATGTCAAGAAGCTAGAGGTTGTAGTATTTCCTGAGGGACTAGGAGAGTCACATGCATCTAGTAAGCAGAGGAGAGCAGTAGAGGAGAGAGATGCCCACATGGTGAGAAGACGAGAGGTAGAGGAGACAAAGCCACAACAACCCACAATGAATGCATATGATATGTCTACTATACATGCATAGCTGGAGGGTATTTAGAGGACGCAAGAAAGTATCTTGAGGGCAGAGGAGGGTTTCCAATGCACACAAGATCCATTGTGATTGGATAATCAGCAGACGCACCATCAGACCAACCATATGTATCATTTTCAGCATGCTAGGTCTAGAGGAACCCCAAGTGAGGGGAATATTGGTGGGGTGCATTATCTGGGTAACCTGATGCCTACCCACCTCCACATGTGGATACTGGGGTAGCCACTACCAATATCCTCCACCGCAGGGAGGAGCACCAATGGAGCCACCATGGGAGTCGTGATCGTCTATCCTATCACTCATGGAATTTAGTGTCATGCTGAGGACAACATGATTCAAAAATTTGGGGTGGTAGGTGGTATTCCTAATTTCACTCCTTTTACATTTCGTCCTACCATTTACTTTTGTTTTCTTACTTCTATATGCTATGCATACTTGCACAACATGTACTTCACATTGCATTCCATGTAGATTTTTATAATTGTTGTCTGTTTTAGATAGGAATTGCTTTTTCCTTGCTTTATGTTCCATAATGTAGGCTTAGTTGTGATTGAAGGCAATTTGGCACCATTTTGGACAATTTTTCCCATATCCCAGAACTTCTTGCCTAAAAGTGTGTTTTGACCCAATCTTTACTTATTGGATTGAAAATGTTGACCTTTGATAGATGCATGCTACATTATTATGATCTATTGTTGAATGGTCACAGTCTTGACTTTTTACATGTGAATCACCTCTCTCATGCCCGTGAATTGTTTAGTTAAATTGTGATTTAAGCAAACTACAAATGCTTAGGGTTTGTAGAATCTCATGATAGAAGTGTGATTTTCATATTGTTCATTCATGTGGTATGCCATTACTTGATGAAATTGTTGGAGTAAACTTCATGTAGGAGATCTCAAGTGAAAAACCCACACTAGTGATCCCCCTTTGAGCAGACATTTCATCTATCATCTTCCTACGTCTCCACCTCATGAAAGGGTGTAAAAGTGCACATATGAATCCTTAGCTACCTCAAAAAATTTGTGGTGTCCATATCTATATCCCCCAACTTCATTTTCACCACCATGTGCCCTATTTACACCAAGAGCAAAGAAAAAGAAAAAGAAAACGATGAAAAAATAAAATAAAATATGCTCCTATGTAACAACATCTAAATATGGGTGCTCCTATGTAATAGCACTCCAATCCCTTACCACAACCCTTTCGTCCATTTGCATGCCCATTGAACTAAGAAACATCAAACCTAGCTCATTTTCCCTTTTTCACATCCATATGGGTCACTTAGTGTGGATTGACATATGAGATTGAATGCATGAATTTAAAATAGTAACATTAGTCATTTTTTATCTTCTCCACCATGAAATGGTTTACCTAGAGACATATGAGAAACATATGGATTGGTTGTGTTTCCTATGCTCTATATGTGTAGTTTTTATGCTTAGTGCTTTAATCATGATTGGTTTGTAAAAGAGGAGATGAGAGATGTGGAATACATGTACTTAGTCATCATTGATCCCATTTAGTCAATATGCACCTGTTGCAATGCATTTGTCATTTTTTTATTGTTGAAAAATTGTAGAGAGATGGAGTTGGAGCATACTTGAGGACAAGTATGTTTTAAGTTTGGGGTGGTGATGCAATCCTATTTTAGGGATCCATCTTGTGTCTTCTTACACTTTAATCACATCTAAAGTAGTTAGATTGCATATTATTCCCTCAATATGCATATTTATGCCAAATGCCTTATGTACGTTCTTTGCATGTTTTTTAGGTACTTGGACCATGCTTGGATGGACGAGAGAGAGAGAATGATCATAGGGTTTCTATACACATAGAGAGTCCCAAAGTGAAGTCAAAAGCTCTCCCAACCTACCCCTAGTGGCCAAGACTCAAATGAAGCAACAAAGTCCAAGGATGAATAAAGTATAAGAGCAAAGTGTTGCTCAAGAGACCACCATGGTCATGGTACTATGAAGGGCCATGCTGGCCCAAGCAAAATCACAGAAGGAGATCAAGTTCACACCACTAAAAATTCAAGTCAGAAGCATGGTCGTGCATCCCAACATGACTGTATTTCCAAGCATCAGAACAACCATGCCATTGAGAATAGGCAACCAATTCTAGGGCCAAAATGGGCATGCAATGCAGCACGACCATGTAGCCTATGACCTACCATGGTTGTTGCGACCACCACGACCGTGCCACCAACATGCCAAAATCCAAATTTTTACTAAATCAAATTCCATTTTTCCACCTCACATGTTCCATCCCACCATGGGCGTGCTAACCCTACCAATCATGGGCGTGCTGCCCAACATGGCCATGTTACTCACAATTCTACTCGATTTTTGCATTGTTCTACCCATTTCACCCCCATTTAACCTAATGCTTTCCCACCACATATATAAACATAGGTGGAGGATGGAGCTCAAGATTGGCCATCCCTAGCTACCTTATAGCTCCCCATTTACACCCCTTAAACATTCCATATCATTCTACCTTTGTTTCACCAATTACATCACCAAAACCCTGGTTTCTTAGGGTTTTGACCACTTCCCATAGTCATTCCATGACATTTCACATTGGAGGAAGGAGGAGAACACCCTTACAGCTGCTGGAGAGGAGGATTCCTTTATCTACACTGAGCTCCATGGACACTTCTACCACTTTCTTCTCTCTTATTGTATTTTCCACTTCCATGAGTAGATAGGCCCCTTAGGTGGGCTTTTGGGGGTTAAAAATGTTACTTTGTTACAATGTTAAGGGAAAATGATATGTAAACATTGTATTTTCGTTTTCTAATGATGATGTTCTATTTCTATCTCATTTTCCATAAATTTCTTTGTGGTTTGTGCTTGAAATCACTTAGATTCTAGGAATTTTTTTGATATGTGGCTCCCTTTTGTGAATTGCTCCTAAGTTCAATTAATGGATCTCTAGTTAGTTATTCACCTTCCTACATGTTAAGCAATTCTCCTACTCCTAGGTGAGAGATCTAAGTAGCTATTATAGGATTATTTAGTGTAATTACATTGGAGCCTTCTCAAGGATAGAATGTGGGTGATGTAAGGTCTAAAACCTCACTTCTACCTTCCATTGCTACCCTCTGTCTCTAATTACCCTAAGAGTTCCTATCCTATAAACCTAGTTTTGGTTAGATCTTAATTGAATTACTCCTAAACCCTAATCCAAGCGAGCGTAAGGGTGGGTAGGAGGAGTTAGGGACTAGTTCCCCTATACCCACCTACCTTATCCATGGACAATTAGTAGTTTAGGGAAATTCATTAGCATCTAACTTTTTGTTTGGTTTGGTAATCTAAATGGAAGAGTAATGTTAACATGTTATCACCCCAACAAAATTGATAAGTGCATTCCCCAAACATCCCATACTCCCCTTTATTGCATTAAAACCCTAATTGGCCTCTTGCTTAGCTAGTGTTAGATTAATTAGCTCTTTACTTCCTTAGTTAGCTTCTTGCTTTGCTCTTTCCTTGTTCTCTCTAGTTTAGGTCTTTAATTTGTCTTGTGCTTAGTTTTCTAGCTTAGTGTAGTGTAAATTTCTTCTTGCTTGCCTTAAAGTGTAGTGTGATCCTTTCTTGCTTAGCTTGTCTTTCCTTACTCATTATAATTAACTGTCTAGGGTTAACTCACGTTTTGATCTTGTTTGTTCTCCTTTAATTTCTTGTTCACCATTACTATAATCAAGAAATCAAATATAAACCCTTAAACCCTAGACTCCGTTGTAGGAACCTAGCCAAAACTAACTTAGCTCTAGTGCCCCCTTTTCTCTCTTGGGTTTGACCCCTAACTCGTCACCCTCCTATACTATAACACATCCCAGTGTGCTTGTGACTAAAGTGTATTAGTCTATGTGGGGACCTATGTTTTGGTTCAAACAAACTAACCATTATTTGTTACAACCAATTTTGAGTTTTAGATTTCACAAGTTAGGATTGTTATGGATATAGACAAATTTGGGTGCAAGTAAGTTTCAAGTCAGACTAGTATCAAAACTAAGACATGCAAAGAATTTTGACACACATAAATTACATCTTATAATTAAAAAAATCATATCATGATCAAAAATTGGGTTCCAGGATCATAAATTTAACTATCACGGTTGGTTACAAAGTTGACATAGTCATAAAATTAGTGTCTAGTTCAGTTCTTCATTTACACAAAGTGACCAAAATTTAGCTATAGATGAGTGTCGGGTCTAATTGGCAAAAATTTAGTTTACCCTTTCTATCCCAACTCCAATCAAGAATTCTGATAAGTGATAGATGTAACATTATTGAGTTCGAAATTTTGTATCTATTTAGATTCATACCCTTATCATCACCCAAGTCACAACTACTGGCCTTTAATAACATACCATATGAAATAACACAAACTAAGTCTTTGTATTCAAATTCAATGGGATATTCTTTCTATGTCCTCACCTGCTATGGTGTAACTCTCGGACTAACCAACCTAGTGGTATAAATACAAAAGTAAGGGGGGTTGAAGAGTGGGCTAAGAAATATTCTTCATGTTATTTTATTAGTTGGGTGGAATATGAAGACTGAGAGGGGCTATTGGTTTAGTAATCTCTGAAATGACACACCTAAAATTAAAAACTATCCACACTTACTGTAACATACTGAAATATAAGTATATTCTTAATTTGGCACTTCGCCTAAGATTTTCTGATCTTTTCTATCCTTTTTGTCCTTGATGTTGAGTTTGTGAAATTATTAGTGGTTTGGAGTATATTTGATCACTATTCATGTCAATGTTTGGGTTTGTGCACAAATACCTCAGGTAATGTTTCAACTAGGGTCTAAAATGCAAATTTACCACTTAAGTGAGATATTAATAATATAATTTTGTACTAGAATTTTTTTTATCCTTTTGAAAGAAGAAAGAGAAAAAGGAATAAACAATACAACTTTAAACATGATAATGTGGCATTAGATAATTTAATATGACAAATAATGATAATAATTTGTAAAGGGAATAAAACTCACAAAATAAGACTCACCAGATAAAAATAACTTCGTATCTGAATTCCTTGGGTCTCTATTGAGCTGATGACAAATTTCACTTTATTTGCATTATTATAAATATCTTAATTCAATTTTTAGATGGAAAATATGTGCTTTCTCCAAAATTTCAAATAACTCATTTAATGACTACAAAAGTGGCAACAAATCTCAAACTCAAAATATACATGCCAAAATTAGACTATCGATTAATTTTCAACTAATTTGGACAATTTTAACGCTCTAATGTGTTTAGGAGAGAGAAAGTGTAATTAAAATCCAAAGTATTAAATGATGTGTTAAATAATTCCAAGAGAGGAAACTAATGGAAAATTCGTGTTTCACAAGTTCAAGTCTGTTTGAGGGTGAAGTTTCACATTCATTGGTTTTTTTTATATGTCTCTAATGTGATAGGGAAGAGAAGATATGATTTACTTTAAAAAAATAAAATAAAGTACTTTGAGTCTCCAAAATTGAAAACCTAATGTCAAAATTGGACTCTACACATCCTAATTAGGTTAGGTATCAAATTTCATTTTATTTGGGCCTTGTTTACACCCTCACATGAAGAGAGAGAAATAGAGAAATAATTAAATATGTCACTATAGTCCACATCAGTTTTGGAATGCAAATAAATGTCACACACCCTTTTTATTTTCATGCGGATCTTTGACCGTTGGATCATAATTGTGTGGTTGGGAGATCATTATCAGCTCACGACGGAAAAGGAAATAGGCCATCAAGTTAATCAATTTCTATTTTGTGATTTCTCTCTCCTCAGTCAATCATTTTGCAAAATTTCTTCGCCTACGAGTTTCCCATTAGATTCTGCATCTAATGATCCCCCACTTGTGTCATTTTATCAAATTTTTAGGAAATACCCAATTATTGGGTGTGAAGCTTCTCAGCCACCTTCCTATTCTCCAACTCACACATCCCCACCTATAAATATCACTACCCATGCCTTCGTCTCCCTTTACAAAGGTTTCCTCCTTTCTCAATTCCTTTGTAGATCATTGGTTTGACCATCGTAGATTAGTTTCTTAGATTTTGTCTTGTGACACATCTTCGTAGACCTCAACAACACCAACACCATCATTGATTAGTGTGATGAGTTTACGAGACCTTGCTCTCTCTTTCTCTATCTTTGTTTCAATGTTTCATTGCGACTCATGGATTCCCCCAAATCTTTGCAAGCTTCTACTTACATGTTGAATGCCATGGCATGGCCTGTGGTGGAGATGAATCTCCCACATGATTTTACTCCTCTACCCTCCTTGTTTCCTCTTTTCTTGTGTTTTCTTGCTAAGGGCATTTTGGTAATTTCCCCCTTGTTTTCTTTTGTTTGGACAGGTCTCATTGGCCTTTGACTGAGCAACTTGGCCACACCCTATTGGTCCAAGTCAGTCGGGCCCGACCCCTCTCTTTCCCTCTCTCGTGTGATTTTCTTGCTTATTTGCCAATTTCAAATTTTCAGATTGGTTAAACTTACAAAATCATAACCAATTATCTGTTGATCCAAAAATCATAAATAAATATTTTTGGATTTAGAAAAATGAGATATTTCTAATAAAAATGGTTGTAGAGTCTAATTCTAGTGTTTTCGATAGTCGATTTTTGAGAAATCTAATAAATACATGAGAAACCCTAAAAATTGTAACTAATTTCTATAAAAAAGGAAAATAAATGTCTTTTATTGATCAGGAGAAGATAATAAATTGACTTGTGAAGGTTTCATGACCAAAATTTGAGGTTTTCTAAAAAAAGACTAAAATTAGGGTCTCTTTACACTTATATGCATTAGAAACCCTAATATATGTGAATAACTTGAAATTAGGAAAAGGTGGTTTTAGGATCCTCTTAGTTGATGAAAATTGAGTACTAGGACTCTGAATCGAGGTATGTGCTTCTTTCCCGATTATCAAGGCAATACTTTGTTCACCAACAAATTTCCCATATTAGGCATTCTTGGTTAAAACTTGTTCATCTTTGACTATACCTTCCTATTTCCTTGCTACTTCTTGATTTATTGTTGATACCATGATATTCTACTATTAAAGGTCATCTATCCTATTTATTGGGCTATTCTCTTTCTCTTATTTGAATTGTATTGATGATGATTGAAATTCTATCTTGCTTTTATATCATGTGCATATACAAATAGACTAGGTTTATTTATAGTAGCATGTACATCTATACTTCCATAATAATTGGGTGAGCCTTTCTACCTCGAGTGTGCCTTTCCTTTCATATTATATACAGGGGCGTGCCTTTTCAACCAGGGTATGCCTTTCCACCCAAGCTATTTTTAGGCCTGATATTTATGGGTCTCAGACTTACATAAATAAAAGTAGTGTAGTTGTTTACATGCACTGCTAATGAATTATATTTGTTATCACGTGGCAAGGTTTTCTTTCAATCAACCATCTCTTTTATTATAGAGCCTCATCATTTCACATGATAAAATCCTCTTGGAACTTCGTCTTTTGAACCTTTCTTTTATTTGATATCCTGCCTTGAATTTTCCTTTATCTTAAAGGATTGCCTAGTTGCTATTTACTGCACATACTCATATTTTCAGATGTCCCATCATTTTGTTTTTCCTCCTCCTAGGTGTTGTCTTTTAATCCACCTAGAGGTGGCACAACCCCAGGTGTAGAACTTGGAAGATAGGCCATGGAGGACATTGCATGGAGATGTAGATCTAGATGGTGGAGAAGACTCCTAATGGGGGACAAAGTTGAGATATATTATACATCCCTCTACTTAGACCCTTATATTGTAACTTTCATGTAAACGCTATATGGCATATAATTATGTACTTTTATAAAATTGAATATAGTCATGAATATTTAGTCCACTACTATACTTTGGCCTCTTTTTGTATAGGTACACACAAGAATCATGGTTGGTAAACCTTCTTGTGATAAGAAATTAGGTGCTCTACGCTACAATGTAGGTTGGTGGTGATATGTCCCTTTGGATGTTAAGGTATAACTTTGGGGTGGGTTTTGGAATAAGAATGCAAAAATAGTTGTTAAGGAGATCACATATGGATAAAATTTTGACTTGGTTTCTCACATTGATTTTGAGCTCGTTTTTTATATTGTATGATTTTTTGAGGAAACAACTATTTTCCATTATACTACCATATGTACAAAAAAATCTCTGGTTTTATCGATGCATTATTGGACTAATTCATAATAAATAATTGTATGATGCTTGAAACCCTAGAATTAGTTGGAAAAGATATCCTAAACCCTAGTTCTAATGTTTGGAGTGATGACTATGAAGATATGTTTTATGATAAAGGTTTAGCTGACCTACCCTTTTGTATCCTATGACTTTTTAGTTGCCATTGTGAACCTTAGGGTTGTTAAATGAGTAACACAAGGACCTAAAAAATTCAACCTTATGTGGTTTTGACTCGTTAGTTAGATGCATGAACTATGATCAACATAACCCCTAAAATATTCACTACTAAATATTCCATAAGTGACCATGATACCTTGATGTTGTTTAGTTTGGATTATTAGGTATAACCTTTTGAGGGGTGAAGAGTATTGGAGTATAATATATGTATGATTAGATTTTGAAGATGAAATCCTTTTAAGGGGATGGAGTCCTGTAACATACAAAAATCTAGCTACTCTAACTCTAGAAACCCTAACTCCATGATTAGGAAGTTAGTGTGCTTGAATCCTTAGTTTTGAGTAAACAAGGTTAGACTTATGCCCTAACATACTTGTTTATATCCAAATGAACATATAATGTTCACATACTGAATAGTTCACATGTTTGAACCCTAATGAATATTTAATATGAGTAACTCACATATTAATCCTAACTGTGGATACACATGATGCTAGCCATGTCGTGGACTAGTAAACCCTAATGTTATGATGAGTGAGATAAATGGAACCTAACCCTGGACTTAATAAGAAGGTATAAGTGAAGTATAATGATTATGTTGACCTAAAATCTAAGTTGTAATCATCTAACATCAATATATGTATCCTTGATGACTTTCATGATACATTAGTGATATTTAGGTGTCATAATCCGATAGCATACATCGATGCACATAAATGGTATATAACCACATAATCATGAGTTAGCATATAAATCAATTCATTAATATGTAATATGTTTCACCTTATTCACTTATAAACAACAAATGACTCAAATATAGTTAATGAGCAACTAGATTTACATAAATATTCATGAGTGGATAATGTGGGGTTGAATGTGCAAAATCAATAATACGAATTGAATAAACATGAGTAAATGATTAATGATGACATTAATGTCTGTATGAAAGGTAACGTGACAATGTATACATGTTTAATGTAGATAGAAGTAATTAATGTTACATTATTTTGGATTAATTATGGAATTAATAAAAAATTGGATAAAATCACATATCTCATACAAATAATTTGATAAAATTAAATATGGTATCAATATGAGGATAATTGAGTCTAAATCCCAATTATTAAGGATAATGATCTAATATTAATAAATACTGAGATGTTTGAATAAACCCTAACTGTGCTAAAACTCTTAAGGAGATAAAGAATAAATATATACAGATGCAATAATGAAATATAACTCTTTTGGAAACAAAGAGAATATTATAGTACACAATAAAAAGAATTATAATGATGATAATAAATATATTGCTAATGAACCTAAAATGTTAATTGTGTTATATTTAATAAAAGTGGAACACTTGGTGATCCATGAGAACCTGACCTATGAGGAGTTACCTGTGAAGATTTTGGAAGTTCTATAGATTGGAGGAAACAAATTGGCAGCTTAGAGATGAGATGTTGCATACTCACCCTTCTCCTTTTCCTTGCGATTTTGGGGACAAAATCCCTTTTAAGGGGTAGAGTGTTGTAACGTACTGAAATCTAGGTACATTCTCAATTTGACCCTTTTCCTAAACTTTTCCAATCTTTTCTATCATTTTGTCCTTGATGTTGAGTTTGTAGAATTATTAGTGGTTTGGAGTATATTTGATCACTATTCATGCCAATGTTTGGGTTTATGCACACATACTTCATTAATGTTTCAATCAAGGTCTAAAATGTAAATTTACCACTTAAGTGAGATATTGATAAACTAATTTCATACTAGAACTTTCTATATCCTTTTAGAAGAAGACAGAGAAAAAGGAATACATAGTAAATCTTTAAACATGATAACATGGCATTAGATAATTTAATATAGAAATAATGATAATAATGAGTAAAGGGAATAAAACTCACAAAAAGAAGACTCATTGGATACAAATAACTTTAGATCCGAATTCCATGGGTCACAAGTGACTTGAGTGCCAAGTTTAACTTTATTTGCATAATAATAAATATCTTGATTCAATTTAGAAATGGAAAATGTGAATTTTCTCCAAAGTATCAAATAACTCATTTAATGACTACAAAAGTGGCAACTGGTCTCAAATTCAAAATCTGTATGCCAAAATTAGCATATGAGTAAATTTTCAACTAATTTTGACAATCTTTAATGTTCTAATGTGTTTAGGAGAGAGAAAGTGTAATCAAAATCCAAAATATTAAATAATATGTTAAATAATTCCAAGATTAATAATTAATGGCACATTCATGTTTGCTTGAGGGTGAAGTTTCACATTTACTGATGGTTTCTAGATGTCTCTAATGTGATAGGAAAGAGAAGATATGATTTACTATAAAAGAATCAGATAAAATACTTGGAGTTCCAAAATTGGAAAATATTGCCAAAATGGATTCTACACGTCCTAATCAACATATGTATCATTTAATTTGAACATTGTTCGCACCCTCAAATGAAGAGAGAGAAAAAGAGAAATAATTAAATATGTTACTATAGTCCAAATTGGTTTTGGAATGAAAATAAATGCCACATGCCCTTTTTATTTTCACATGAATCATTGGCCGTTGAATCACGATTGTGCAGCTAGGAGATGATCTCCTAGCTCATGACATACAAGGAAACAGGTTGCTGAGTTACTCAATTTTTATTTTGTGATTTCTCTCTCCTTAGTCGTTCATTTAGAAAAATTTCTTCTCCTATGAGTTTCTCATTAGATTCTGAATCTCAAGATCCCCCACTTGTGTTGTTTTATCAAGTTTTTAGGAAATACCCAATTCTTAGGCGTGAAGCTTCTCGGCCACCTTCCTAATCTCCAACTCACGCATCCCCACCTATAAATATCACTACCCATGCCTTCGTCTCCCTTTACAAAGCTTTCTTCCTCTCTTAATTTCTTCACACGTCATTAGTTTGACCATAGTTGATTGGTTGCTTGGTTTTCGGCTTGCGGTGCATCTCTATGCACCTTACAACACCAACATCATAATTGATTAGCGTGGTGAGTTCGTGAGAACTCTCTCTTTCTATATCTTTATTTACACATTTCATCGTGACTATGGATTTCCCCAATTCTTTGCAAGCTTTTGCTTGCGGGCTGAATGCCATGGCGTGGACTGTGGAGGAGATGAATCTCCCACATGATTTTACTCCTCTACCCTCCTCATTTCCTCTTTTCTTGCATTTTCTCACTGCGGGCTATTTGGTAATTTCACCCCTTGTTTTATTTTTTTCGGACGGGTCTCACTGGCCTTTGATTGAGAAACTTGGCCATACCATATTGGGTTGAGTTAGCTGGGCCTGACCCCACTCCCTCTCTCTTGTGCGATTTTCTTGCTTATTTAGCAATTTCACATGTTCTGATTGGATAAACTTACAAAAATCATAACTAATTATTTATTGATCTAAAATAAAAAATAAATATATTTTGGATTCGGTAAAATGAGATATTTTTAATAAAAATGGTTCCAAGGTCTGATTCCAATGTTTTCGCAAGTCATTTGTTGAGAAATCTAGTAAATACATGAAAAACTCTAAAAATTGTAACTATTTTCTATAAACTCCAAATAAGGAAAATAAATATATTTTCTTGATCAGGAGAAGATAATAAATTGATTGGTGAAGGTTTCATTACCAAAATCTGAGCTTTTAAAATAATTCTAAAATTAGATTTTCTTTACACTTATATGCATTATAAACCCTAATATATGTGAATAAGTTGAAATTAAGCAAAGGTGATCTTGGAATCCTCTTAGTTGGTGAAAAGTGAGTATGAAGACTCTAAATTTAGGTATTTGTTTCTTTCCCAATTATCAAGGCAATACTTTGTTCACCAACAAATTTCTCATTTGAGGCATTCTTGGTTAAAACTTGTTCATCTTTGAATACACCTTCCTATTTCCCTGCTATTTCTTGATTTATTATTGATACCATGAGATTATCTATTGAAGGTCATCTATTATATTTATTGAGCTAATATCTTTCTCTTATTTGAATCATATTGATGATGATTGAAATTATATCTTACTTCTATATAATGTGCTTGTACAAATAGACTAGGTTTATTTATAGTTGCACGCACATCTATACTTATCATAATAATTGGGTGCGTGGTTCCACCCCAAGTGCAACTTTCCACTCGTATTATATACATGCACACATTTTGCCCAGGATGTGCCTTTCCACCCAAGTTATTTTTAAGCTTGAGATTTATGGGTCTCAGTCCTACAGAAATAAATGCAGTCTAGTTGTTTCACTACTACAGAAATGGCTTATGGCGTCACATTTATAGGCGTCGGTTGTATCCAAGACACCGACGCCTAAACCCTACAATGTCAGTTAAATAAAAAAACTGACATCTATCTGTGAAGAGAGGCCATACACAGGTATCACTTTTTAGCTAGCGTCGACTCCTCAATAAGCAATCGATGCCTAAAATCTACCGCCAAATCCAAAATTTCCAATGAAAAAAATTTACCTCCAAAATTTTAACATACGACGTTGGTTGTTAACAAATCAACCGATGACTAAAGGTTTTTTATGAGACAGAAATTTGACCCACTTTTATCGTCAGTTATCTTGAAATAACCGACGCCAATGTGTTTTCGCGCGCTGTCCCCACCAAAATTTTTACCCCCCTTTGGTGTCAGTTCTTCTACGTAACCGACGACTGTGGTCATAATTCGAGAACTTTTTTTGTCAGCATATGTAGATAGACGTCAATTTTTCTAGTTGGAACCGACGACTATCATTAGGTGTCAGTTTTTGTTTGATAACCGACGCTTAAATTTTTAAGTGTCAGTTGGTTTTAATAACCGACACCTATTATTAAATTAATAGCACCCACGTGGACTCTTCCCCTTCCTCTGTTTCATTTCCGATTTCAACTGTTTCTTCCTTTGGCGATTCCAACCGCCGCCACTCTGCCGTCACTCCCGCCGCTGCTCTGTTTCTTCGTAGCTGTCGTTGCTGCTCCGCCGCCGCTGCTCACCTACTTCCGCCCACCGCTTCTCTCCTTTGCTCCGCTGCCGTTGACCTAAGCAAGTAAGTTATACCCCTCCTTTTCTAAGCTTAACCCCTCCTTATCCGCTTGTATACACCTCCCCCGCCACCGACCTAAGTGGTACAGGTGCTCGCCCTCGCCAAGGCGGCCCAGACGTTCACCTAGGATCCGAAACCCAGGCGCCCAGCCTAGTTAGGCCTCTGGGCCGCCTGGGCGGACTAGGCGGATGCTTGGGCGGCACCAAGGGACGCCTAGGCTGCTGCTGGGCATTTTTTTAATTCAGTTATTTACTGATTTTTTTTTATTTATGTACTGATTTTGTTATTATTTAATCATCTACTTATTTAACTTTTTTAATCAAATGATTTAACTTTATTGATCAATTCATCTGTATTTATTCATCTACTATTTGTATTTAGTTATGTATTGATTCAGGAATTAATTGATCATCTACTGATTTATATTAGTTTGTTAACATATTTGTATTTATTCATCTAATTATTTGTATTTTTTTGTCTACTGTTTTTTATTTAGTTATCTACTCATTTGAATTTATCTGTGTACTACTTTTGAAATTATATAATCATCTAGTGATGTAACTTTATCACAGGATCATTATGAACCATTAGATCTAGATCTTAGGGTATCTCTACCGTCCTAACTATGAAATTGGTAACTTATTTCCTTCTTGAGTATATAGAGAATCATAATCACCCTTCCTGCTTAATGATGAACTGTAATGCACATACGTGACATGCTTGGAATGTAAATGATGAACTTTTCCTAGATTGCCAATCATGCTTCTAAGGACATCAATAATCACCCTAACTTGAAGAAGTAGGATATGAATGATGAAACTAGGATTGTAGGTATAAGAATGACAACACATGTATTTGTTGGCCTAGAAACCCATCCAAGATTTACTCATTAAGAGTAAATCTTGGATAGTCCCCAGTTTAAGACTATTCTTGAACACCTAATCTCACTTCGGATGTAAGTGTATAATGTGTATTTGGTTTTCAAGAAAAAATTGGTAGCATTTCTCCGTTTGTTCTCTAAGTACATATGTACTTGGAGAACAGTGGGGAAATGCTGGCCGAAATTTTCTTGAAAACCCGATACACATTATACACTTACTAGTGAGATTAGGTGTTTAAGAATGGGATAGGTGGTACACATTTATTATATATAAGAATGACAACACATGTATTTGTTGGCCAGAAACCCCTCCAAGATTTACTCATTAGGAGTAAATCTTGGATAGTCCCCGGTTTGGGACAGTTCATTAGCGTGATGCAATGCTGTGGGAGAGTCCTAAGGAACTATAGGACAAATCTCACCTGAGATTACATACGCGATGCTGAGAAGAGGTTCTTGATTGATTTCCAATTCTAGACATTGATCACTTTTTGACTAACTCTACACTAATAATTTTTATTTGTATTCTCTTTAAAAAATAAATTTAGGAAGAAGGAAACCCCTGATCAATGGAACTACCTGGACCCCAAAGACTGGGATGAGTTTGTTACCCAAAGAAAAATAAATGAATTCAAGGTATTAAGCGCCACTCCCAATTTAATTAATATACATTCTTATGTATTCACCTATTCAAGATTAACCTTTAGTGTTACTAACCAAATCAATGTGCTTACTAACAAGGCTATCAGTGATGCTCAAAGAGCAAGGCGTGCACTGAATGTGCATGACCACACAATGGGTCCAAGAGGCTATGCAGGCATTTGCCAAAGACTATAAGCTGAGTATACTACTCAGTCTACTGCTCAGTCTGCTGCTACTAAGGAGTCCTCTACTATTGGTCCCACACCTCTACCTCACCATTCTATGTGGATAACTGGGAGGAAAAACAAAAAGGGAGATATAACGAAGCCTGGAACTGCTGAGGCGACTACAAAATTGGTAAAATTCAACTCTTAGAGAAATTGATCGATATTAATTATTGTTATGTTTACTTACCAATTTCTATTGATGGCGATTAGCGGGAGCTGCACGAGCAGAAGAAGGAAGGCAAGTTCATCCCTGAGGGCACAATGGATGAATTGACAGTTGCACTGGGTAACCCAGAGCATCCTAGACGTGTTAGGGTGCAGGCATTGGTGTTGGCATCAAAGCGTTCTTTGGGACATCCCATCGCAAACCTGTCCCAAAAGTGGGACTTTCACAAGTTGAGGTAACCTATTCTTTTTTTAGAATGTTATTGTGAAAGGAAATTCAATAATCGATAGCTAGCGTTTCTTTTATCCATGTATATATAGATGAATTAATTGAGAGGAAAGTCCAAGAAGCAATGGTGAAGTGGCATGCATCTCAGACAGTCACTCAGACGGTACCTGTGACGTGCCGTGCTTCTATTACTCCTACTACAGAGGTTGAGAGTAATCCTGTAACACCCCTCCCTAGGGTTTCGTACATAACCAGCGGAAGCACAGCCTAATCCCCAACATTATCCATAATGTGGGGTACTTGGAATTTAGGGAGGGTTGTCACAAAAAGGTAATCATTACAAGTAAACAAATAATTCACCATTGAGATTCATACATTATTATATGAATAGGAAACTACAACAAGTGTATAATTCTATTCATCTCTCAACGTGGGAAACTAAGCATAACAATAAGCAACTCTATATGATTGGATCACCTAGAATGGATGGCACCCCACCAGATAACTCTTGCATGTCCTCTAGTCTTGGCTTGCTCTTCTTGAGTCCTTACTTGCTCCAAATCCTGTGGACAACACGTCCCCAGCCATGCAAAGGGCAAAACAACACATCAGTAAATGGTACTGGCACTTTATAAAATAAACAAAGTAAATATACTTGACATGAAGAAAATTGACATGAATTAACTTTAAGCATTCTTGAATCATCATTATTAACATGAAGAATTGAAATGAAATCTTATGCGTCCCTCTGTGACGTCCCCTTAGGAGCACATGATTGCTAGGAAAGCCCTTGATGCTAGGAAAGCCCTTGACGACCCTTTTGAGGTCCATGATCGGGAGCATAACAAAACTATTTCAATTCCAATTACTTGACCATTAACATAATGTTGACATTAACATAAATCATGATTCTTTAAACTTAACATGAAGGAATTTCTCCCCATTAAGATGGTATTTTAAACATGATGGGATCTCTCCCTCTTGATCATTAACATTATTTTCATGAGTTTTTAATGATAAACAATAATCATGGTGAACATTATAACATAGGACATAGCATGTAGAAATCAACAATCAATAATATAGTGAATCACGACTAAAGCATTAAACTTGAAGAAGTAATATCTATTTCATATTTAACATGCAAGCAATCATAAGTATTTGTGCTCAGCAGCATGGCCCGTTTACCTTGGAGCAATGTTGATCCTAAGATTATATCTTCGATCCTTGGGGAAGCGCCTGGATGTGATTTATAAGAAAATAGGCTAGTCTACTTGGAGCGAAGTTGATCCTAAGATGATCTCTCTAATCTTTGAGGCAACGCTTGAATGTGATTTGCAAGAACATAAACTAGTGTGCTTTTTTTTTCCTTGGTATGCTAGGATCACAGGGGTCCCTTTTATAGGTGTTAAGGGTCTAGAACTTTCTAGTCCAAGTGGATTTAAATTTTTTAATATCTTTTGTCCTTTAATGAAACATTGGAATTATCTTAACTCCAATATATTAAAAGGTATGACATTGTGAAAAATGTGTTTCTCATTGTTAATTACTAAAGTCCAACGTTGTGGTTAAAATAATTATCTTTTGTTTGTGAATTTCCTTTATCATATTTCATATCTTTTGTATGAGATATTTAAGAGAGAATGTATTATCGTTTGCTTTTATTTGTTTATCAAAAATATTACATTAACTAAATTACCATTACATTTTATTTGTAATCACAAAGAAAGAGAGAAAATGCGAGAGAGTTGTACCATTCCTTACATAATTACCATAGTGTCTTATTTCCATGTATCTATGGCTGAGACACATTATTTGATTTTATAATAAAGCAAATCACTAAGTGAAGGAAAGAGAAAAAGAACTTTATGTTACATCTACATGCACTAGTTGTAAAGCAAGAGTATACAATGTGATTTCAATGGGTTAATTAAAAATTGTTGACTGCAATTACTCATTCCCATATAATTCATTGTTGTTTAAAATAATGTAGTAACTATGAACAATAAACCATTTTTAAATGTCCATACCAATTACATAAATTTTATATCTTCTCATCCATAATGACATTTTCGTTTTCATATAAAGCTTCCTAGTAGTGTTGGAAAAGTGATGGGTGAAAACCCACATTTTTGTAGTCTCAAATTAATATATGTATCACATTGTATTCAATTATTCAAACTTTGGAATGTTAATAGAAAAAAATAATCAAACTTTCCTTATAGATTCCCTTCTACTATTTTAAACATATGGTCTCATCTTGACTAATTTTGATCAACAATTAATTAATGTTTACATTGCATGTGTTAAATGGATTGACATTGTGATTTATATTTATTTGAGAGGTCAAATGAATTTGAAACAAAACAAAATGTAGACCTCACATTAATTACATGCTCTAGATCCTTCCTAGTCAATAAAATTCGAATTTGAGAATCTTTTATTCACAATGTCCATATTTGTATATAATTCGTTTTCATGCATTAAAAGGTGAGATAATGTTAAAAGATTCTCCTTAATTATTTCTTTGACTCTAAAAATGAGATGATCAATATTTAATCACATTTAAGTCTATTATGCCTTTATGGAAAATTTTATTGAAGAAAGAGACTCGAGATAAGATAATGTTACATGTATTCAATAGGGGAAAGCAAGTAATATCCACATCATGTGATTGATGAATATTCTTTTCCATGCATCCAAAATTAAGCCATTACTTGCATTGCATTAAATGAAATGATATTCAAATCTTGGTCCATCTATATTCAAATCTCTCTCAAATTAATTGGGAGGTCAAACATGGTTCAAATGACTTCAAATTAGAACCATAGGCAAAATAGAGGGTCTATATTATTCTTGTGAAGTTATATTTCATTTTTGGGCATATCTTGGTCCATAACTTCTATAGTGGCCATTAAAGGTAATATATTTTGAAAAGATCTTTTATTATTGAATTCATGAGTCATAAATCTGAGATTACTATTAACTAGTCACATTTGTCACCTTATAACTTTTCTCTATGCTTTATGGCCATTTTGTAGGGGAGAGAAAATGAAAGGGATTAATATGAGTTGATGGATATATTTAATTCATATTTGAAAATGAAATATGACTTTGGCTATTATCTTAAGTTTTTCTCATCCTATTTTGTATAAAAACAATCATTATAGGCATTTTGCTTTAAACCCCTCAATTATTATTGTTTAGAAAAAAAACTTCATATTAAGTTAAAATTAACTATGAAAATTGGGATGTGACAAATCCTGTAGGCCCACCACCTAGCACACCCTCTGTAAGTATTTTTATGACATAGTAGCTAGTCTTTCTAGAGGTTGGGAGTTTGTGTATATATGCATATAACATTCTTTACGTAAATTTTTAGGGGTTGAAGTTATGCCATCTAAAAAGTCAAGAATATGTCGTTGCAGAGGCGTCGACTTACCCACCCCTTCCAGGGGAAATGTTTCATGGGACTCCAGTACCAGATGGTGCGGTTCGTGAGAGCCCGATAAGTGTAGTCCCCAAATAGAGGGATCTTACATTGCCATATGCCCACCCAGATTCTGAAATGCTTGGTGAGACAAAAGGCAGAGTGATATTGTGGCCCAAAGTGAATGTCGTCTATACTAATATTGTATGCTAAATTTACATTATGTTAATTTGTTAGTGTGTACGTATATATGAGTCAATTGATATGAAATTATATATACATGTCAAAAGGAAGACACCCGCTACATCTTGGCCTCCACCTCCACCTCCTGAAGTACCAAGTTGGCTTCCAAGGGACCTACACGCCTCGTTAGGTCCTAATTGTAGCGGTATGACAGATTGGATAGGAGAACATGATCCAAATTGCCCTATAAATATTACTGTTCTGGAGGAAGCTGTAAGTCAATCATACGATAACAATCTATTTATACAAGTTTTGCATACGTATTAATGCATATGTAATACAAGTTTTACATACATATTAATGCATATGTATTAACACAGGTCAATCATACGATAATAAGATATTTTGGAGTTGTTTCGTGATGATTGGCTGAACACATCTATGATAGAGCTGTAGATATGGTGAGATCTTATTTATACATCCATATACCTTATTTTACATACAGTGATCTGGTTTCCTATATATTAATGCATACGTAATACATGTTTTGCAGCCACTTACACACAATATGTACATATTTTTCATTTCTCCATATGGGATTTTTGGTTCCATCTTTGATTAGTCTTGTAGGTAAAAACCCTAGGTCAGTTACTTCATACTACTGTGATGTTTTTAAATATTTTGGTAAAAACATGAAGACGGTGATAATAGCTCCATTCAATGTCGGGTAAGTTTACTTTGCTTATAATTTGGACTTAAGAAAATTACATTTTTATTGTGACTTTTGAGTTATTAATTTATAACTTTCTTACCTCTAGTGGTAAGCATTGAGAGTTACTAGTTATTGTGCCCGAGACGTTCACTGTCTATTATCTAGATCCTGTGGGGAAGGAATTGAATATATATGAACACACAATGAAAAGGTCATTATTCCCGTGAGAAATATTTCATATTTTTATATCCGTTAACATCTTTTATTACATTATTATTTAATTATACAATTTAATGTGTTACATTAACATGTAGGGATTTATAAGAGTACACCAAAGCTGGAGGAAAGGTCCCCAAGAAAAAGAACCAGCCACTAACTTGGCAGAATGTGAAAGTAATTTCTCGACTCCAATGTATATATTATTTATGTGAACTGTGCTTATTTATATTTTTGAATATTTTGTATGTTCTAATTTATAGTGTGCTATACAAGACAATGGTTGGGCATGTGGATACTATGTGATGTGATTTATGAGCATAATTATCGAACATGCCGCAATGGAAATCGATACCATATCATCATCATCATCATCATCTAAGCCTCAATCCCAACTACGTTGGGGTCGGCTACATGGATCCTTCGTTTCCATTCAGCTCTATCATGGGCCATATTCTGATTGAGATGTAGAGATTCAAAATCTCTCTTTATAAGCTCATCCCATGTTAATTTAGGCCTTCCTCTTCTTCTATTTATAGTGTTTGGCTCAATAGCATTGCTTCGTATAGGCGTACTAGTAGGTCTGCGTTGCACATGTCCGTACCATCTGAGTCGGCCCTCACGCAACTTGTTCTCAATGCCCGCCACCCCCACTTTATTCCTGATATAGTCATTTCTCAAACGATCTTTTCTTGTCTTTCCATACATCCATCTCAGCATACGCATTTCAGCCACGTTCATCTTGTTGAGACCTTGTTTCTTCACCGCCCAACATTCACTCCCATAGAGCATGGCTGGTCGTATAGCTGTTCTATAAAACTTACTTTTTAACCTAAGAGGGATCTTATGATCGCATAAAACTCCAGTTGCACTCCTCCATTTCAACCATCCTGCAGTGATCCGGTGACAAACATCATTTTGGACATCCCCGTCTATTTGAATAATAGAACCTAAGTAATGAAATTTGTCACATTTTGGTATATCTACTCCGTCCAACTTGGCTCCATCATTCACACTGCGAGATTGGCTGAAATTGCAATGCATATACTCAGTTTTGCTCCTGCTAATCATCAATCCATTTGATTCCAATGCCTTTCTCCAACATTCAACTTTATCATTCAATCCATCTTTTGTTTCGTCAATCAAAATAATATCATCAGCAAATAACATACACCAAGGAATATCATCCTGAACATTCTTTGTTAACTCATCCATAACCAGAACGAATAGATATGGGCTGAGTGTGGATCCTTGGTGTACCCCAACTGTAATAGGAAAAGTTGGTGTCTCTCCTCCAGGAGTCTTGACACTTGCAGTAGAGCTATCATACATGTCTTTGATCAAGTCAATGTATTGGATAGGCACACCCTTTTTCTTCAAAACCATCCATAACACTTCTCTGGGTACTCGATCATAAGCCAACGGTTGGGCATGTGGATACTATGTGATGCGATTTATGAGCATAATTATCGAACATGCCACAATGGAAATCGATACCATACATCAAGTATTATATGTAGTCTCATTAGATAATATGAAATATATTAATCTTATTATATATTATTAATTATATATATACATCATTCTTATTGCAGGTGTTTAAAACTGACTTCACTACAAATGAAAAGTTATTAGATGTACATACTCCCTATACGATGGATGAGTTAAATGATGTAAGGGAACAATGGGCAGAAGCCCTACAAGTAGTGTGAATTTTTAAATATAATTGGGATAATGACGATGATGAATAAAGAATGATATTTCTAAAATTTATTCTCATAATTGTTTTTTGTGTGAATGTGAATGACTTTTTATGAATTGCCATATGAGTGAATGTGAAGATTATCAATACATGATTGTTTCTACATGTGTCTGAATGTGAAAAGAGATGAAATGAATGGAACTGCAGGTTGCTAAATGTGTGTGAAAATGGAGGAAATTTGAAATGGAACTACTGGTTTCTACATGTGTGTGATGAAAAATAATATGAATTAAATGTGCTTATACATGTATGTGAATCACATGATAAATATATAATATTGTCTATCTTATTAATTTTGCAGGTTTGTGACATGTTGTTGGCTGATATCAATAGATACTGTAAACCTACAGTTTCGAACTGAACTGCAGGTTTTACATCCTGCTGACCAGTCATACAGCAGGCCTGCAAACTGATAAGAAAAAAAACCAGGACATAGGCATCAGTTATTTGTGTAAAACCGACAACAAAAAACATAGACGTCGGTTGTTAGTATAAACCCGATGTTTTTATCCCCTTCAGGCATCGGTTATCCGTGAAACCGACGCACGACCGTGGTGGCAGGGGATATGGCGTCGGTTATTAATATCAAAACCGCCGCCGATGGTGTCGGTTATTAGTAGATTCTGGCCAGGTACCATTCGTTGTGGCTGTGGATATGACGTCGGTTACCTATATAAAGGTGACGTTGATGATGTCCTTGCTGGCACCTTTTTGGTGGCGGGAAGGGGTATGACGTCGGTTGTTAATTAATAACTGACATTTTTAATAAGGTTATCGTGTCGGTTTACTTTAATAACTGACGCCGATAGTCCCCTTGCTTGCGCGTTTTTGATGGCGGGAAGGTTTATGGCGTCGGTTGGGGACCGACGCTGAAGGTGTCGACTTTTAGCGGCGTCCACTTGGGTGTCGCTTGGAAACCGATGCCTTAGGCCTTAAATAACTGACCCCAAATGTTATTTCTGTAGTAGTGTTTACATGCATTGTTGATGAATTATATTTGTTGTTATGTGGCAAGATTTTCTTTCAATCAACCATCTCTTTTATTATAATGTCTAATCATTTGGCCTAATAAAATCCTTTTGGAACTTCTTCTTTTGAACATTTCTTTTATTTGATATCCTACCTTGACTTTTCCTTTATCTTAAAGTATTGCCTAGTTGTTGTTTACTACGTATACTCAGATTTTCTTATGTCCCTTCCTTTTGTTTTTCCTCCTCCTGGGTGTTGTCTTTTAATCCAACTAGAGGTGGCACAACCCTAGGTATAGAACTTAGAAGAAAGGCCATGGAGGACATTGCATGAAGACGTAGATCTAGCTGGTGGAGAAGACTCCTAATGGGGGACAAAGTTGAGATAGGTTAGACACCTCTCTATTTAGATCCTTATTTTGTCATTTTTATGTAAACTGTATATGGAAGATAATGATGTATTTTATAAAGTTGAATATAATTACAACTTTTTATTCCGTTGTTGTACTTTGACCTCTTTTTATATATCATTATTTGAGAAAAAAAATTATGTCTATTTGAGCATGTTTGAAAGTATGTTTGAATAGATGAATTTCTTGTCAAATTTAAGTAGGGAGTGGATCCTTCTCTCGAGTCCCACTCCTTACACTTACCACATGATTTATTAGTTAACGTGGGATTGGTATAGCTATTGTTGTCAAATCGGAAGTTAACTGCGCAAAATGCGCGGACTTTTTGCCGTCACTCATGGTTCCACCAAAGGAGTGGCTGAGAGTTATGTCTCGCATCCTCGCACATAGGTTGTCTCGTACAGGATCACTACCATATGTTATCACTTTCCTCCGATCCGACACGATCCCCGACCTCAAAGAATATGAGCATGCATGAGCACTTTTTATACTCCGGTAACAAGTACGATGTCCCAGCCCTGCACCGGTTCTACTAGCTTAGTCGCGTTTGAGGGACTGGAGACCAAGGACTGTCACTGTGATGTCGGAATGCTGAGGGAGGAGTCGTCCTCAAAAGGAATGATAACAAGTGACAACGTGGCGTGGTGTTTTTGGAGAGGTACGAGATTGTGCGAGGAAATCACGAGGGATGTTTATTCGCCAGATAATGATTCAAACGATATATAGGAGGGTGAGGCTGGGAGTAAGGAGGAAAATTTCTTATGAAAGCCGGGGTTGTGGTGCCGGATCAATAGCAGAATTTCACAAGGGTTGTTTGGGTCGTACTTCATTGATACTTTTGATAGTCTGTGCACAGATGAGGAGATGATTTTTGCAGAGTTTTATGACAACCTCATTGCTATCAGGAGCGAACATATCAACCCACTTCTATCTGTATAGCTCCTTGTTAAGTTCCCTGAGAAGCATGTGTCAACAAAGTCATTGATGACATTTTCTCTGGTGAGTGGGCCGCTGCATTATCACTGTTGCGGGGATAGCCACCGCAATATCACTACATTATCACTGTTGTGGCAATCTGATAAGAATTCAGTCGGTGCAAACAGACACAAATCATGCATACATCTATAACGCAAGACAAAACACACTCGGTGTCACTGCAACTGTGGGAATGTATTCTTCTTCGGCGAAACAACATCATCTTCTTTGGGGAAAACAATAAATCGTCCTAACAAGTTCAAGATATGCTTTCTGTAAAATCCATGGGAGATGCAGTAATACATCTAAATAGAAGAGAGGTAATGTGATTCTGAATGACGACATTACTTGTTATTTTTTTGATACTCTGATTGTAAGTTTGATCTGCATGTCCATTTATTCTCTTCATGTTGTAGTATATTTGTCCATGTAAACACAAAAGGTTGGTCTAGCGGGAGCAAGATGAACGGTAACACCGTATTGTATCCTCTCATATGTCACCAAATTATTGATTTGAGCTCTATATTAGTTGTAGGACCTTTTATTGGTCTGACACACATTTTAGTCAATTGCTCCATGCTCTGCTTTGCATAGGTTCTTATGTATTGCTATGTCGATGAGCATTATCCATTTAGAACATTGACCTTGACGCTATCTTCCTTTCTATTGTTGGTATTATAGGCTATAGGGAACAATGACCGCTGAATCTGTTTGAAGGAGTCTACTAAAAATATAAGATTGTTATGTACACGCAGGCACCAACCTGAATAAGTTTTTACCTAAACCAAACTGAATCCTGCAGTAGTTTTCAGTTTTTACTAATAGAATAGGGTTTACACCGTAACACATTTAGTCCGTGTTTGGCAATGGACTGGATCCGGATTAGGCCGTGTCGCCTAGCGCCAAGTCGGCCCAATCCGGTCCGGCTTCGGCGAGAAACGCGTTTGGCAACCAACCCATTTTGATCCCCGTTTTGGGATAACGGAATCCCATTATCCGGTTTAACTCAGTCCCCCTCGAGACAGGATTACAATTCTCAGTCCGGTTTGTCCCGACACCCCCCCCCCGCGGCTCCCGACCCTGATCCGCAACCCTCCCTCTCCCTCTCGCCCTAACCTTCTCCTCTCGGCGCTCTCCCTCCTCGCGACGCTTCGCTACAGTCGCCCATCTTCAGAACTGTTGGTCTGTGTGAGAAGTAAAAGCGAAGGCTGCTACCTCGAGTAGGTCACAGATGGAGTCCAGTCGTCTTCGGGTGAAGCGTCCATGTGGAGCATCAATGCTGCCGCCTGCCACCGCCGGTCTACCTGGGCGGCCACCTCCCTCAAAAGTAAGGTACCCATACCCTGCCCTGCTCTTCTCTTCTCTGCTACCTGCTCTGACATTGATTTGTCTTGTCGACGCACAGAAGAAACCCTAGCTCGCCCAGAAACCCTAGAAAGTGTCCGTGTGCCTTCTTATTCTTCTCCTTCTGCTACGAGGTTCTACACTTCCACATACGCCTTTTGGAGGAGTTGTTCGTGGAAGCTGGTCGTCGTCCTTTGTTGCTGAACTGCGGCGGTTCTCCCTCGTGCTCCGGCGGCCCTGCCCAGACCGACGATTCCGCACTCTGTCATCGTTCTCGCCCCCTTCTACTCAGGTTGGTCACGATTTAGGGTAGAGGGTGCTTTGTTTGTGAGGTCAATTAGGACATACGTACAATAATCAGGCATGTGTATCGGTTAAGTGGTAAATGAGCAGACATTAGCTGCAAACTTTTGAATCGTTGTGTATCACACTGATTTATTCTACTTCTAACTACTGTTATCTAAAAATGCATCAATTTACCACTATTATGTGTCTGTGTGCTAAGTTAGAGCAATATCTAATAACCCTATAGTAAATAAAAGCAACTAGCATGCCTGATTTTTGAGATTTTTGCCGGCCAGGTTATTATGAGGATATCAATCTGTGTTAGTAGACCATAATTGGGGAGCAAGTAGTTATTAGTCTTATCCTAGATTTCCTTTTCTGTCATTTATTTTTTTCTCACCCAGGTTTCTGTGACTTTTTCTTTGTTTTTCTAACATGATTGGGTAGTAATGGCCGTTAATGTCTTGGACATATCTCTTTGCCATACCTTTATTTAATGTTCTATTTTTTGTGATATATTATGATATCATAATAGTAGCATCAATTGCATAATAAAAATTTGGACTCCTATCTGTTTTCATCCCAATGATTTTTCAATCAAATGAAATTAAATTTTATGCACAATCATTCATATGATCCATGTATGCCTGTGTTGGTATTAAATATAGAATATGCTCACGTGGTTTCAAAGTGGATATGAAACTGGAAATTGGTATTCTGGGAAAGATCATTCATGTATAGATTAAACCCACAAAAAAGAGTCAAAACTACCCGCATAAGATGCCTATCTAGCTTGAATTTTACCAATATCTTTGTGATAGTCAGATGTGACTTAATAAAGAGGGTTGATTGGTCCCAACTAAAATTATGTGTAGGCAACTTTAACAATAGTGAATGTTTTCCAAAACATGAGCTTTAATTTATAAATAATTTATATTAGAGTGATGAAGTAAATAGATTGCTTATGCTAAATTTAGTTTTCAAAAATATACTTCATGCTTACTACCTGGGATGACTGCACTTTCTTTCTATATTTATTATACATGAGTAGTAAATTTATTATACATGAGTAGTAAATTTACCCGACAACCTTATAACACCCTAATTCTTTGCCAATTTGAAAATTGAATAGTTCTTATTTAGGCCAATTGATACATGATATGCATCTTCCTTGATTTTCCATTTCATTATATGTGTCTGATTTCTTGAGGGCATGAAATGGTTTAAGATTAGGGAATTTGATAAGTGCACTTTGTATTGCATCTTATTTGCTTGATTGAGTTCTTATGTCCAATTGTATCACCCTTAGACAGAAATATATTTCCAATTGTATCAACCTTAGATGGAAATATATGTTCAATTATGCTATCTTTGCTTATTTATTATCCACATGGCTTTAATAGCAGTTCCCATTATTTTGTCATATCTCCCACTTGGGTAGGCAACAGATCTGATCCCAAGAAAGAACAATCATAATTTGTGAAGATCATAGGACATTTGTGATGAACAAAAGATGTTATCGCATGTCCCTAAAAACATATTATGTTCCTCATTTGTTAATCAAGATAAAAATCCTTAAAAATTACATGGCATAAAAGTAGCTTTAATAGCATTGACATTGTCATCTACTAACCTACAGGCTATAGAGTCCATGTCATAATTCCCATTATATATCTACTCATAATCAACGTCCCCCCAATCGATGAACTACACTCCATAAAGTCAAATATACAATGTGTAATTTCATAATGGAGTAATTAAGGAAAATTGACATATTTACATCTTATTAAAAGAATTTGACCCTTTTTCAGGTTAAGAATCTAATTCATATCAGAAAAAAAAGATGGTAGATTGTGCCCATATCATAGGAGGATGAAGACATCTCCCTGGAACCCTTCTACTATAGATTTGAGCTTTCATTGATTTTACAATCAACTTTCCTCTCTATCTTGCATTTAGAGTATCCATTATTAATCCTACAATATATACCATGGATGAACCTAATTTTTGCCTACATTAGCTCACCATGAGAAGGTAGTATCTTTGATTTGGCATGCGGGAGCATACTCATGGTTATTTCATGTGAATGATTTATTTTAATGAATTAAATGTTGTATCTAAATTTCACTCTTGAGTTTTGTGATCTTCATTTTATGTGTTGTTGATTGATCACCTATAATACATTTCTTATATCTACAGAGTGATGCCTGGAAAAGTTTTTTTCCTATACAAATGAATACTTTTTTTATTGTATGGTATTTTACCATGAGATATGTGGCTAGGTGAAACCCACTCCTCAAGATTTTTCTCTTCATTTCATACAACACATTAGTCTATGTTTTATTTCTTCTTTGTTAAATTGTTTTCAGTTCATCTAAATCACCAATTAATCTTAAAAAAGATCAAGTTTATTGAAACATTTGAATTCTTCCTCTTAACAACATTTGACTCCTCATGGAGATGACCTCTATTACATGAATTCTAGAATCTTGTAGGGAAAGTGGTTTGAGTTATAACAGTTATTCAAAATTCATGAAATATACTAATAGTTTACTATTATGCATGGTATAAGCTATCAAAATGGCTGGAATTTTTATATTCCTTAATATTTTTTTATGTATGCTTGGATATGATGGAAACGATCCCAAAATGATGGATAGAGATGGAAATTCACATCTAGTTGAATATTTTAAATAGAATTGTACTAATTCACAATAGAGCAACTGTGGTGCTACCTATATATACATCTAGTTGAATATTTATCTATAAAAATGCTTAGCACGTAGATTATGCTAGTAACCCTATACAACATACCACCTGTGGTGCTAGATTTTCGAGCTACTGCGCCTGCTTACTTCTTATTTTAGTGTTTTTAGCTATTTGCTTGCATTTCTGGTTCAACTATGATCTTGCTCGGTTGCTGATTGAGCTCCCTATATATGCTGCTTGGTTGTTATTTCGTGATTGGTCTATGAATTTCAACATGTAATTGTATGCACATTTGTCCAATCAATTTACATGTTTGAATAGTTTTTTATGGACTAATCAGTTCATTTTTATGTGTCTTTAATTTTAGAAAAAGTCATCTTGCTGTCATTCGAACTGCTATTTTTTAAATGTTGCATCTAGTGTTGCGTATTACAATATTCTAGGTCTGCGTGTGTTACATCAACTTAAATGTATGCACATTTGTCCATCAAGACATATGTCATACGACCCCTATGTGGTGATTGCTTGAATATGTGTTTGTGTCTCTACAGTCTGATTGTGTGTTTATTGTCTATCCTATAGTTTGGAAAGATTGTATTTAAGGGCATGTATTTAAGGCCATGCTCTGCTTTGTGGAAGGGTAGAAGTAACACATGTCGGATACTAATTTATTCTTACCATAACGATTTCGATGTGCCTCTTGAAAACCATACATGTTATATAGTAATTATCATTGTAAACACCGCTCACTGTCATTATATACTGCAACACCAATGCGAGTATGTCTTACACAGACCCGAAACACCGTATTGTTTGGTCAAGAGAGTCTAATGCCGCTCTATTAACAACATTGCAGAGACAATATGACTTAGGTAGGTGTATTGACAGTCATTTTACTAAGGACTCTTGGAGGGAGGAAACTTCTGATGTGCAAAATAGGATGGGGAAGGGCGCGGGTAAGTTAGAACAGTTCAAAACTCGGTGGAAGGACTTGAGGAAGGATTACGTCGCTTTGAAGCTTGTGACCAACAAGAGTGGTGTTGGATGGGATGACACAAGGCACATGCCCACACTGCCTGACACTCCTGAGTGGAGGCAGAGCATTGTGGTATGTACAGTAATCACACCCTTGACCCCAACAAAGTAATGTCCTACATCTACACTTACATTTACTAATACAAATTTTTTGAATACTTAGGCAAACAAGGACCTTGCTAGGTTGCTTAGGCGCCCCTTTCCCCACTACTATGACATTGAGATGATGGCAGGGAGGAACATTGCTAGAGGACATCATGCAATGTCTTCCACGGACACACAAATCCCTTCTGATGTTGCCTCTGAGGATGATGTTATTGTCGACTTAGATGCATCTGATACACCCATGAACATAGAAAATGCATCATGGGAACTGAACATACGCGCATCTGGGATGCAAAGCGAGGGTGACACCGGGGGAGACGGAACGGATACCCCGAGTGTTGGGGAGAGGACTCCTCCTACCCATAGGCATAGGAAGTGACCATCAATGGTGTAGGAGCGATATGTGCTTTCTAATGAAGTGTTATCTGAATTCACACAGGTGTATGCAAAGGTTCATGAGTTAGGCATAGGTGTGGCAACCAGAGCCTTTGGAAAAGAAGAGTTTGCAACCATTTTACAAAATTTCAATGACACTTTCCCCAATGCCCCCACTGCTATTTTTACAACACTTGTGAACGCCATAAAGGACTCAACAAAATGTAACATCTACCTCAGCCTTCAACACACCCCTTAAAAGATAACAATATGGTTACAAGACCTTTGGGAAAGGTCCCAAGTCGGAAATGCAACAACAATACCTTCAATACCATCCTATTTTGTGCCATCTCAGCAACCATTTGTGTCGCACACCCCACCACCCAACTTCAACATCACATCAAGCATACGTTCCATGTGGTATACTCCATCCAATGATGCTGGCCCTTCGGGATCATAAGTGGGAGCTACCTTTTTCCATTATGTTTGCTATGTTTCATACCATCAATTTATATTTGCTTAACTGTTAATTGCTTTCCGATACAGACATTTCAATTTGCTTCATTGTTGTAATAATTGCTTTACCGTACAGACGTTTATTTTTCGTACAATCTAATATGTTTGTAGCCTTCAAGCCGTTGTTTCACATGTCAATTGGTTTATTATCTTGTTGATATCGTTTTACTTGTAGGAATCATGTCTACCAGTGACCAAACACAATCACCTGACCTCCTCACACACATTTTAGATACCTTGTCTGGTCCAGCAAATCACATTGCCAATGCAATTGCTGAGTCGATTGCAAACTCCATCATAGACGACATTTCTGTTGATGCCGACATACCACCCACAATACCTAGGTCAGTTAGCATAAGGAGTGGCCACATAAAGGTCTTAGAAATATTAACCGGTCATGAACAAAGGGCTTATGACCTATACCATATGCAACCACATACTATAATGGCCCTTGTGGACAAGCGTGAGAGTCGTGGCTTATTATGAGGTACTAGAGGCGTCACTTCAGTTGAGGCTATATGCTACTTTCTACAGATGGTTGGCCATGGACATACAAACCGTGCTTTGGCGGAGGACTACATTCACTCTGGTGAGACCATAAGTAAAAAGTTCAACGAAGTGTTGGACGCTGTATGTGCGTTGACCCATGACTATATTGTCATGCAAACCGCATCGACATGCACGGCAACACATTCTCGTATATTAGAGACCCCAAGGTTCTACCCTTACTTTAAGGTAATAGTTAGCCCCTACAAATTTATAATTTTTTTTCAAATATTATGTATGTTTACAACCTAATTTGGTGTTATAGAATGCCATCGGGGCAATTGATGGAACACACATCCCAGTCTTGGTCAAACGAGACAAGAAAAATCGTTACCACGATAGAAAGGGGAATGCCTCTCTGAATGTCATGGACGTAGTAGACTTCTCGATGGAGTTTACATTTGTCCTAACTAGGTGGGAGGGGTCGGCTGCTGACCAACGGGTCCTACAATCAGCAACGACCACTGCCGAGTTTAAAGTTCTTCCGGGAAAGTTTTACCTAGTTGATGCAGGGTATGCCAACACTCATCAATTTCTAGCACCCTATCGCAACAAAACTTACCATATTTCTGAGTACCGAGGAAATAGACATCCCTACACCAACAAGAAGGAGATTTTCAACCACTTCCATGCTCAACTATACAATGTTGTTAAAAGAGCATTCAGGATACTGAAGAGGCGGTTTGCCTACCTTAAAAAGGGGGTGACATATCCTATACATTCACAGTGTCACCTCATACTGGCTTGTTGTATCCTCTACAATTATATACGACGCCAACATGATGGCGACACTATCATGAATGAACTCCCAGATGATAGTTCAACATCTGTCGTTCCCCCTTCTGGGATTGACCTGAGTTCCCTCCAATAAACAACTTCAGCCGATTCAAGGGTGGGCGATCATTTACATGAAACCATTTCTAATCTCCTTTGGGAAACTCGTTGACCTAGCATTGTACTTGTCATATTTTTTTAACTTGTATGATAACTCATCAACCAAATGACTCCAGAGCCCTAAATTGTTTGTTTCACAAACTATTTTATGGATCCTAATCATAAACGTCACATTGTGTTTCGGTAGGTTGTCTTGAAATGGAGAATGGAATGCCTTGTTGTACATGTGGCCTTGAATGCACTATACACTTGTATTTGGATGTCGCAGATGCAACAAATGGACGTTTTGAAGACAACAACCCCCACCGACTGTATTTTACATGTGGTAGGGGTCTTGTACCGAATAGATGTCAAATGAGGTTTCCCGCACAGCGTGTTCAACCCACAGTGGCCATGCTTACTGCAGTTAGGGATGCAATGCTATCACAACTTGCATATGCACGCAACAAACACAAGTTATGGTCTGAACAATGTGACTTTGTCTATTTGACAAGAGCAGACATCGATAGGCTCCAACAAGATATTTCCACTCTATGGGAGAGGTGCCAATATCTTCGCCAATGACTTCACATCATGAGCGATAACGACTCTTCAAATGAGGATGGATACAATACATCATAGATGTATAACAACCTTTCGTACTAAATTTGCTTTTATGTTTGAACAAGCAGCTACGCCTATTTTATGTTTAGAAATTTTTATTTGAAATCTATGTTCAGAACCCAACATTATTTTACTAATCATCAATCATGTTTTAGATGTCGATGAATCCATCTAAAGTTCTGAGGTGTGATTATGGGTTAGATGCAGCCTTGTGGCTTAACACATAGGATGTAGGGTTGTATGATTTTGGCATTCTGAGTGAAAGGTCGGGCGAAATGTATTACATATGTCCTTCTCGTGAGGTGCACTAGTATATACATACATAATATGTTGCCCTTGTGTATGCTGCACATTCGTTGTCATTCACTTAAACTTGATAATACATTTTAGGGAAAAGATCGATGCAGATACTTTCGTTGGGCAATCAATCTCCCCCAACAATTCATTCTTTAAAAGTTGAGATTATGTTACTAACTGTCAAGTGCAAGTCACTATGGGGCTAGGCAATGAACATGAAGGACTTTGTTGAAATTCATCACAATTCTTAGGGGGTACAAGCTGTGATAGAACACATCTTGTTTATCTTGACGAAATGGGAGGGATATCTATCCCAATGCCTACGATGATATATACACCAAAAAAAAGTATGAGAATGAGGTTCTAGAACACTATGTTGCCAGTCTGGAGGAAGATTGTAGTCTTCTTTTGGACATTCCTTCACCCACGGTGACACCATAACGTTGAATGGCAGAGCTACATTTAGTTTGTCTTCTCAGTTTATATTGTTTGATGTTTTTAACATTAAATCTTTCTTAATTCATTTGTTGTATTACATTAACAGGCTTTTGTTAGTTATCGTAATGTTGGTGTATGTTTTATGGAGGGTGTATGTTTTTTCATTGTGATGTTACTGAATGTTAGTTAACACTGAATATGCATATTATATTCCCTTAATTGTGCCATACACCCTTACATATGAAATATATTACTTACATAATCTATAATATGGATGGGCCTCCAATGATGCCTTATTTTATGTGGTGTACGGAGATTGATATAGTTCTCAAAGGTATGATGAGAAACCAATATGAGTTGGGGAGATGTGTTAATGGAGTATATACTACAAAGGTTTAGATGGAGGCATGGCGTGACTTCTGAAACATAACTAGGGAGCCTTACATATCTTTGAGTGAGTTGTAGATGAGATGGAAACACATAAGGAGAGGGTTCATAAGAGACAATTTTTTTATTTTGGGAGATTTATTGCCTCCCCCACCATTGGCCGTGCAACACAACTTCATGATGACTCATTGCACTTACCCACCTGGGGTTGTTGAATACCTTAACGTCGATGAGTGAATCAAACAACCACGTTAGACGGTGAAAGTAACACATGAACTTGTAATATATTTCCATGAAATTGTAGTTGTTTGTGTTTACTTCACAATATTTAGTTGCAAAACTTATGTGTTGTATTGTTTTGTTTGGACCATCACTTGAAAAACTTCTACTTTATTGTTATGTATTGAAGGCATACATCACATTCTTACTTGTTTGTAGCTAAGTTTAGTTGAAGCATTTATTTGTATTCAATATTGTCACAGTTATCTTACTATTATTGATATTTTCTAATACATATATTTATTTATTAACTATAGATGTCATCATCGTGGTCAAAGACAATGAAAAAGTTTGAAAAATTATTGATGTCTCCGTCGAAGATTCGAAAATATGTAGAAGAAAACCTTGTCTACAACAAATAATGTTGCGAGCCTACACGTGACGAGGGCACAAATGGGAGCCACGAACAAGCCAAGGGTGTTACTCTTCCCGTTCACCATCTGCCATTGTTGTTTCATTGGCCAAAAGATGACATCAAACAAGAAACCAATAAGTTGTTGAACAAAGCCTGTCCTATGTCATGGGATGAGTACGATGAGGCCATGAAGTTGGCTGACTGGGACGTTCCTACCTGGGATCAAAATAAATCTTCCTCCACATCAAATCCTGTCCCCCACTGTGGCTGGTCACCATCTTAGATTGTGTATCAGTGTCTATGTCTAGGTCCAGGGCAGAAATCTCCTTTGTGTCCCTCAGTTTGTATATTAGAGATGTATTTTCCCAGGAATCACTAAGTTATTATCTATTTTTTATGTGGTATTAAGTTCTGCTGGAGACATGCTATTTTTTTTGCTACACATTTTTGCTACCATTGAATTTAAATTCATAAATTATGCATTATATATATTATTTATTTGTTATTTATTATATAATACATTCTTTATGAAATTATCTTTGACTATTATCTTTGATTGAAACAACAACAATATCAAAGTGTTACACATATTACTTGAGATATCACAATTTTGTTTGCATCTATATTAATATTCATGTTAATTTATGTACAACATGTTAAAAGAGAAGAACTGATTAAAATTTAGAAAATTAGATAGAGAAGTCCACAAAGATTAAACCAGATATACAAATGGAATTAAATTAGAAAAGTAGAGAGGCTAGTGATACAATATGATTTTGAGTTAGAGCCCACAGATAGAATATATTTGCTAAGTCACACTCATCACTTACTTAAGAAAGCACACACAATGCTAGAATAACACACACAAAAACACGACCCCTTCTCTTATTTATAGGTATATAACAAGATAACATGACAATTTCAATAATCTTGTCATTTTACATTTCCTGGATCAAATATGTAAAATACTACCTATTTACAACATACACAACAATCGAAGACAACAATACAATTTGGTTTATTTTAAATCATCACGTAATTATGACCATACTCATATATTATGTTTAGTTTTCCTAAGTACAACACTGACATTCACAAAATCTACATTGATTTTTTTAAAAAAATTGCCCTTCTGCTTAAGTGGCATCACAACTACACATTCCTTACTCTTATTAAAACAGTTCTATAACATCAGTACAGAATCAGCAGATACTGACTACGTTGCCAAACAAAAGTAGACTGAATCCAGCCTAGTAGCCAAATAGAATCAGACTGCAACTAGACTCAAATCAAACTAGCTGACCAGAATCAGGCTGGGTTGCTAAACAAAAATAGGCTGGGTTGCCAAACAGAATCAGACTAAATCCTGACTAACCCCGTCTAATCCAGTCCAGACTACAAAATCCTAGTCTGTTGCCAAACAGGGGCTTAGTACCCAGTAGTTTCCACATTCCACTACAATTTTGTTTATTGGATATTTCCTACTAAAATATGATTTATCTTGTATGATTAATTTGGTTACCATAAGAAAACCGTTTGAGAAATAAAACCCACCTCTTAGATAAAAGTTGGTAATAAAAACATAAGTTATGCTTCTTGTTTGTCAGAGTTAAGTAATTAACAATGCCAGCTAATAGTCTAACCAAATATCATTTTCAAATTATTATTTCAAAATTTAAAATTGATCCTAAATAAGTAAATTGCTACTATTATGAGTAAATACTATATCATTATTAATTTTAACTACATATTACCAACAATTTTTGTAACATAAGTCACAACATGAAATATAATATGTTCCATTTTAGATTTGAGTATTGATGTGCATGGGCCATGTGCCTTTACTAACACATCCATGATTACATGTTGACTGTTATAACGATTCTATAATTTAGTTTATAAATAAATATTTAATACTATCAATGTGATCAAACTAAGTACCTTCATACAAATACTATTCTCATTTTCATGTTAAATAACACATAGTTCTAAATGTTTCTTGTAGATAGTATGTGTTTTATTCATATTTATGTATCAAATACTTATTAGTTTCACATGATGAATATTTATTTTATGGTCACTAAAGAAAAACATGGACACACGTACATGTCTAATTAGATTAACTAGAATTTAGGAGAGGAGGAATGTGAACAATGAGCTCCAAAAAGTAGAGTTTATGTGTCTTTATATACCTATAAATAAAGTTCGGTGACGTGTCTATGTGCTTGCTTTTCACATGTCTGTGTGTTTGCTTTTCTAAAAACTAGGGCAACTGCTTGGAACGTAGTTTAGATTTTTTTTTCTTTTAACATTTCTAATAAGCCAGCTGTTACATCCCAATTTTCAAATATAATTTAAACATTAGAATAGAGTTTTCTTAAATAATAATAATTGAAGGGTTTAGTGTAAAAAGACCAACAATAATGGTAATTACTATAGGAAAATAAAATAAGGAACTTAAAATGAGACTCAATACATTTTTCATTCAAATGTGCATTATATGATTCAATTAACTCAAGTTGATAAGCAGTAGTTCCCGTTCTCTTTTCTCTCTCCTTCAAGATGGAAATAAAGTATACAAAAGGAATATAAATTAAATCTTGAGAAGGATACTCATTCTTTTGAAGTCAAAGTAAATAATTACAAAAAGAAATTACACTTTATTTAAATTTTTATGTACATAATTCAAGATAATGCATTTAATGTATTAAAATACATACAATGGCTAAAATGGAAATATAAGTATATTATGATAACCGAGACTCCTTGTTGGATGTGTGGTTCAAATTTGGTCAAGTTTTGACCATGTTTAACCCCCTAAATGAATTTGGGAAAATTTCCATATAGTTTGATTAAGGATAAATTACAAATACATTTAATACATCAATTTGACCTAAAGTTCCGCATTTAACTATTGTTACATGTTACTTTCCTTTGACGCACGCCATCCAACAAACATGATTTTAGCCATCCATGATCAGACTGCTCTAGACTCGTCACCTTCCTCTGACTGTTTCATGAGTCAGGGAGTGTTTCATAGGCGTTCCTTCTCGGGATCTGTTCTCTCTCATTCCTTAATTGTTTCATGAGAATTTTACTCCCCTAATCTTACCTCGCTTTCCCGAATCGACTGAGCCCAAGATTAGCTTCCCCCATGTATTGTGGATAAAACATCCAATTGTGCCTCTCATCCTCTCACTGCCATGAGTTGCAGCCGCAACCAAAGCACTCCCCTTACCTACCTAAGACATTCTATAGCATCAACGGCCACTGAGACATGCTCATCCTCATCCAATTGTTTCTCCAACACACCTGAACTTCCAGACCTTCTCAACTTACCTTCTCTAGTGAACTCTACCTTGCCTCCACCTCATGTGCTCTTCCTGAGCAATTGATAGTGTGGCAAGGTTCCCTTTTTCCCCTTCATCTTTTCCGAACCACCAGTTTGCCACATGATGCCCCATCCACCGTGACCTATAACTTGCCTCCTAGACCAATGTTGGCATTGGAATCCATGGTAGTTCAATGACTTTTCCTCACTCGCGAGATGGTGAATGGGTAAAATTCACCTCCGAGGTCATTTTGCGAGCCTTAGGGCATGGTTTTTAGGTGTGATCAATTGATGTTGGGTTCTAACTTTATTCCCCTGTTCTTCTTTGCTCTCCACCCAATCCACGACTCACTAGTCCTTTGCCTCAGGAGATGGCTTCCTCTATTTCACCTTGGTCTCATGGATCTACTCAACTTTCTTTCTTGCTTCCTTCACTCTTTCTATTTGGGTTTCTATCCTCATGATATTCCTCATCCATGGATCTAGTACCCACAACACCCAAGTCTGGGCTCTATGAGTATGGTTCTACCTCAAGAACTCAATGGTGAGGCTTCCTATCCCTTAAGAGTAGCGTCCTCTACTCTAAGCTGGAGCCATGAAGCCCCTATGAAGGTGTTTGAGCCATGGCTCGCACTGGGAGAAAGAAACCAGGGATCAAAATCCATGTGTTTCCCATGCAGATCGAAACAAATCATCCTAATCATAAGGATATTTACATCTTTTCATGTTCGTAACTTTTTAGGGCACATGTTTCTTTTTGGAGTGGGTTGTGTTGCATAGCCAACTCTTATTGGTCCACATCAGCTGACCTAGATGGCTCAATGGATAAACAACCACCTACGTTGCATTTTCTTAATTTCTGATTGACCAATTTTACAAAATTCATAGTAAATCAAAGGATGCTAAAAAAATGACAAAAAATATTCATTGGAAAGGATTGTTGATTTTCTATCTGTTGGTGTTGTTTTCAAATGTTGTTTTCTACATTACATCTCTTCAAAAATTTCAAAGACCATGATTGGGGTTTAAGAATAATAAACTCATGAACATACTATGATTTTAATCAAACTACATGTGATTGGAGGCTCAATCAAGTGAAGGGACTTGACCTTACAGTGACCTAACCTAGGTAAGAGGGCCATGTATATTTGGTATAAGTAATTTTAGTTTATTGGTTGTTTATTTATGATTATGCAAATTAATATTCTCCATGAATTATGAATGCTTTATCAAAAGACATCATGTATAGTTATCACTATTTGATTGCTTTTTATTTATGGTTTATGGGAAAACCCTAACTATGATTATGAATTAAGATTAATGAATCATGTTCAAGAAGGGGAAACCCTATTGTGGTTTATGAGAGACAAATCCCATTAATACATTATAAGGGAGAAATCTCGTTATGATTTAAGGGGAGAAATTTCAGCATGTTAAAGTTCAAGGATCATGTTAATGTTAATGTTAATGTTAATGTTAATGTTAATGTTAATGTTAATGTTAATGTTAATGTTAATGTTAATGTTAATGTTAAGATAATTGGAATTTAATTAGTTTGTATATGCTCCCAAATCATGGACATCAAGGAGTCATCAAGAGCTTTTCTAGTATCAAGGGCTTTCCTAGCAATCATGTGATCCCAAATGGGTGTCATAGAGGGATGTGCATGCTTACTGTTCAATTGTTCATTTCATTAATGAATCATGAATGCTTAAGAAAATGCATGTTCAAGTTTATGTCAATTTATTTCAAATGAAGTTATATTTACTTTTATGTCCTATAAAGTGCCAAATACTGCTTACTGATGTATTTTTTATTTTGCATGGATGGGGACGTGATGTCCGCAGAACTTGGAGAAAGTGAAGGATATCAACGAAAATCAAGGATTAGGAGGATCTTCATGCTTAGCCTTATAACGACCTCACTTTCCACGTACCCCAATTAAGTAAAGACCTTCAAGTTGAAAGCCATTGCCGATATTCCAAGGATCCAGATTAGTCAAATAACAAATAATAGAAAACAATTTCAAATATCATTTACAAATTTTAAAATGATATACCTCATGAAACTAATACCTATTGAGAATAATCATCACCTATCTAGTTCTCCTTGGTATAGCCTTAAAACTATAGATATCTTTTGTCTTATTCTTCATGTCTTTTATTATGCGAAACATATATACCTAAAACACCAATAAACAAAATGCAGCCATCATATTACTATATTGTGTACGTGGGGTGAAACCACAATGTGTGTAGCTAACATGATAACATAATAAACATCAAATATTAAAAATAAGAACTAGCATATTCTTTACATATTCTAACCCTTACTGGATATATTATCTTGGGCATGATCACTTCCCCTCTAGGGCTCGTGTGCATCACTCATTGATACACGTCAGCCTAGGGTTTAGAATATTATCATTTACTTTATGCGATACTCATAAGGGCTTTATAATTTGCATGAAATAAATAAACATCCAACATATATCATTCATTCATCTTTGAGAAACCTCGACAAACATCAAAAGTCGATACATGTAATCATAAGTGTAACCACGTACCTCAATGGTGAGTCATGCATATTATCATGTAGAATATACTTCAAGTATGACCAAGCAATCCAAGAAACTAATCATATGTATGTAAATCATAAAGTGTCACCTATCATATATTAATTAAATTAAACCCTACTCGGCCCTAATCTAGGGTTGAGGGTTTCCTTATTATGGAGTTAGCATTAAGGTTATATTTCATACCCCCAATTCCCATGTTCAATGATCTAATGATTTAAGAATCAAAGTTCATGTTAAGTGTAGCCATGATTGTCAAGTCTACCACATTATTGCATCATGAACACTTAAATCAGATTAACATCATTAATAACATGGAAACTTGAAGTCTTTAACCCTAATTCATCATATGCATGGCTATTCACATTAGAAACTCTAACTATCATCAATATTGTCCTAATCACCTTGATTTCTCATCTTGTTCATAAATATTAGTAAATATGGTAAAGTATATGTTCTTAGCATATTCAAACATCTTATTACACAATTCTAGGATTTATGTACTTTTATCACCACTTAATCATATATACATGTAATTTCGAAACAAGAATCATAATTAGAGTCTGAAAGTATTTTCTTTAGATTTCACTCATTTTTCTGATCAATTTGATATATAATTTTGCTATTTTTGGACATTCCTAGTATTTTATATGAATAAAACAAGATAATGACTTATACCTCAAAGGTGGGATGACATGGCAGCTTTCAATTGGCCTGCCACTACCCAACCTGATGGCTCACTGGGCGAGTGATTTGGGGTGTGACCCAAGTGCTGGTCTAATCGTGAATTGGCCGGCCTAGCTATCTAGTCTCTTGACTCTCTCTCTCTCGTCGCCTCCGTCTTCTCACAAGGGCTTTCTCTGCATGGATGCTGCCATAGGTGAATCGACGCACCCCTCAAGCACCTAGCCCTGGTGTCTACAAATGTTGTGGCCTTGGTCGACCCCCACTTCATCAGTATGACACTTCAGGGTGTACATCTAGTCTAGCCATCTTCCTCTGTTTCCCCCTACAGCCAAGAGAAACAATGTCTCTCCCCGACTTCTATGCTCTTCTGAGGATGGTCTATTTGAGGTAGTAAGAACTATCTCTTCATGGCATTCCCTGCGATTGTCATTCCCATGTTGAACCACCATAAGACTGTACTCCTCCCTCGTCTAGTCCTGGTGACATCCTAACCTCTAATTGTCAACAACGCCATGGTCATCTCTCTTGTCTATTGGCGTGGTAGAGTGCTAAAGATGTCAAGGAGACCTTCATGCACTAATGTCAGAGATAGAAATGGGTGAAGGAAGTAAGAGAAGGGGTTCCTTTTACTTAACGTTCCTCTAGGGGCTGGTAATTCACCTACTTGTCTCTATTATTATGGCTCATCTGAGTGAGTAGGGTTCAGATGACCAAGGCCCAACTGTAGGATTGCTTACGGTCAACAAGTACCGTTTGACATGCCTCTACTTTATGAAAGGGTTAATATGTTCTCTACACATATATATACACCTAGAAGAAACCCTAATGACTTATGAGAGGGTATGAGAAAGGAGGAGGGACATCGTAACTCCCAGGAAAGCATGCTCTGCTAATCACCTACATTTTTGGTCTTGCTCTTGTCTCATAGGGAGGTCTTCTTGCCAATTTCCTTTCTCCTTCTCTTTACCATAAACTGTCTTTTCTCTTTCATACGATTAGGGAGTGTACTTATTGAAAGTAGATACGCTCAACATTCATTATCTTTTCAAAAGTATTCCCAAAATATCATCTTTGTTTGGTAGTTGGTTTCCAACTAAAAAAATAAGAAAAAGGCAAGACGCCCCCGTTCAGAAAGCAATTTATCATTTTCTCCTTACATTCCTTTATAAAACACTCGACTTTTTAATCCTATAAATCCCAAAGGACACAAAACCACACTCTCATTTGGATTTTGTAAACCGAAAAGCATTTAAGAAAAGCACATCAATATATAACACTTCATTGGATAATGAATTCTAAGTTATTCATTTATTTCCTTCTTTGGTATATTCTTCCAACTCTAGAATTATTTTCAAATATACTAAAAGTCATATTCCAAAAGACTATTGTATGCCTGAAAATTAATGTAACCAAAGTGATTTATACAATTCTATTAATTATCTAAAACACCACACATCTTATTTTCTTCTGGAAATTTTCATATTCTCTCATATTTTAGTTGTATAATAATTAACAAAGTCACCATTCTTTATTTATGCACCAAAAACTTTCTCTTTTAGAGTATTCCTCACATTTCTATTTTTAAAAGTATCAATTGTCCACTACTTTACAATCTCTTTAGTATTGGGTTTTCACCCTTCCTTTTGTCAAAACATTATTGGATTATTGCAAACACATTATATTCCTTTCATTTATTTATGTTGTGCCACAAGCACGTATGTTGCAAAGGTGTTTAACATTATTATTCTACCAATAATACTATTGGGAAAAATTACAAATGAATTCATTTATATAATTCAATTTTACAAAATTGTGGTAATTATAAGCCTGGTGGGTGACATTTACCAAGACGATCCAGAATTAAGATTTTTCTTCTATCATGTTTAGCCATGTCACCGAGTAAACTAGATTTCATAAATGAACATTATGTAGTTTTCTTTAGTCAATTACTATGTATGAATTAGCTTTAAATCAATGTAAAGTGTTTCATCTACATTAATTGCATGACCAACATATTGTGACATCCCTAGTGAGTAAGAATGCTTCCTCTCATGTGATATGAAAAGTGGGGTGTTACACTATGGTATAAGAGCAATTTTGGTAAATGGACACTAGACAAAGATGATTCTCATAGTCACCCTAGAATGAAGATGTGAGATTAGGGTTTAGAAATGTATTTCCCAAGGGAAGATATTGTGACCTAGAATGATTAGAGTTTTCACCTAAGAAAAGATAGAGATGTTAGCAATAGATGATTACCTAGTTTAGATATAAAGTATCAACCTAACCCTAGCTAATGAGATAGCCTCTCTAGTCTCAATGTTTATGGCCAGCCAATTGAGAGTTTACTACTACATTTTTGGTCAATAACGTCGCTGCCGAAAGCGTCACTTTTACTAGGAAAACCGACCTAATAAAAAATATGGGTTCCAGTTGAGATACACGGTCGGTTTTATAAAAAACCTGACCTAAAAGGTTTCCCATGGAAAAATTTGGTTCCATTTTGCCTTTGTGCCTCCACAACATGTCGAGCTATAGGGTCAGTTTTTTCAAATAACTGACCTAGAAAATTACAAAAAAAATTCAGGCACCGCTTACGTCTATTGGGTCGGTTTTTGTAAAACAACCGACCTAGTAGGATCGACTTCTTGGGTCGGTTTTTTTATATAACTATCCTTGTAGTGTCCGTGCCGGCACCGACCTCTATTGGGTTAGTTTTTACCATTTAACCGACCTTGTAGGGTTTCACCTGTAGAGTCAGTTTTTATAAAAAACCATCCTTATAGAGTTGTGTGGGCACCGGTGCCTTGTTGCATCGGTTTTTGCTAATAACTGACCCTAGAGGTCGGGACCTATTGCGTCAGTTTTTGCTAATAACTGACCCTAGAGGTCGGCCCCTGTTGCGTCGGTTTTTGCTAATAACCGACCCTAGAGGTCGGGCTTATATTGGTGATTTTCAATTCATTTTGATTGGGTGAGAAAAGCGCTAGAGACCAAATCCCATTCTCTGTTGTCGTAGCTGAGGAGCCCCGCTGCCATGCCCCTTCTGACAAGTCATCACTTCCACACCTCTAGTCGTCGACTCCGAGACACCCCCGCAACCGTGTTGTGGCTGTCGCCACCAAACAAAGATCGCAAGGTACTCTTTATTTGCCCTAAAATTTTGTGGCCATCGTCGGGTGCCTCTAAAACCCTACTCGGCAAGATCGAAGAGGCGTAGCCCATTCTCAGTTGGAAAGGAGAGATGGCGGTGGCTGGGGGTGGGGCGGGTGGGGCTACGGTGTATATCGTGGGAGAGACAGCGGTGGGTGGGGTGGTGATGGGTGCTGTGGTCGGGGCTGGGGTTGGCAGTGAGTGGTGATGGGTGTTGCGGTCGGGGCTGGGGTCGGCGGTGGGGGCGATGGGTGTTGGGTGTTGGCCATCAATTATCTATGCTTTACGCTTATTGTATATACTAGGAAGGTATGGATTGAAGTAAGGAGGTGGCATCACAAACTCATTTTGATGACCATAAAAGTATTTAGGAAGTATTGGAGATCTCAGGGTTATTTTTGGTTTTATTTTGCATATATGCATGGTTGTACTATAAAAAGTTAGAACAGTTCTATGATGCCAGGAGGAGTGTAGAACTCAGACCTTCCTCTGTGATTATTCCTTTTTATTGGATTTTGCTGTTACTTTATGGCATGATATGGTAGTGAAAACCTATCCTCAAGTATCTCTGATAAAACTTGATGCTTCAATTATTATGATCTCTATTTTTGTTCTTTCCTTTATTAATAGTTAAGTTAACTTGAATGGAAACAAACCTTTTTATAGTAGTATTTTATTCCAGTGGGTTCCAGTGAGCTTCATTCTACCTTATTCTCGTCTTCATCCAGTAATACAAAAATATATCTCCCACATGATGAGCCACCACGAACACTTGTGCGTCTTTCATTTGCTTCTCTTTTCCCACATGATGAGCCAAGAAAACAACGATAAGGATCGACCAGGCCATAGTTGTAGATGCAGTAATAATTGTTGTTATTGTTGGTCTTCTGAGTTGGTTAACGAAGCACATTATGTGATCGAATGATTATAGCAGGAAGATATCTAGGAATTAGGATTGAAAAACTTCACTGCTCCATCTCACCTAGTTCTCACAAGTTCTACTTTTTGTAATAAGATTATTTCTCTATTCATGAAAACTCTTTGGCATGCCCTTCAGTTTATATTTGTCAAGAGCACCTAATTGATTTTTAATTCAGTACATATAATGAATGTTTATTTATAGAAGTACTCTTGGTTTGCCCATATCGTTCAGGACAGTCATCCTCTTGCTCGTAGTAGCTTCGGCGCTCGGTGGTTATCCTCTTGCTCACAGTAGCTCCGACGCTCGATGGTCATCCTCTTACTCTTTGCCACCTGTGCAGCTTCGACTGCCCACTGTCTACTCTCATTTTCATCTCGGAGGCTCAGTTCAGTTACACTGTTTATCCATTTTATTTGACTAGTAACCCAACCAATAATATAAACATGTATTCTTTCATATCTACATTTTATTAGCAATCACATATGTAATCATTGTATACATTCTAGAAATATGAGGGTAGACATTGTGTAGTTCCAGATTGACACTTTAGGGTTTATGGATGAGATCATCGATGCATGATGTTTAACTTAATATATAAATATGACAATAATACATTTATATATTAACTTAGAAACTCGTTCAAAATTCACTCATTAGGAGTAAATTTTGGATTGTCCCCAGTTTGGGACTGTTTTTGGATATTTAATCTCACTTAGGATGTAAGTGTATTTGTATGTTTAGTTTTGAAGAAAATTTTAGTAGTATTTCCTCATTTGTTCTCTGGGTACATATGTGGGTGGTTATTTGCCATTTACATCGATGTACTTGGAGAACTAAGGGGAAATGCTGCTAAAATTTTCTTGAAAACTAAACATACATTATACAGTTACTAGTAAGATTAAATATTAAATGGGATAGGTGGTACACTTTATTATAAAAAATTAACTTCCTATTAATAAAAATTTATAACTTATAGTATCAATATTAAATGCTCAGTTTTATAATTAATTTTAATGTGATCTAGAAAATGGATCGAAGGTGGATGTCTATCAAGAACCGTTGTAGTCCAGAGTTTGCCAAAGGTCTTGATGAATTTATCAGATTTGTTGAGGAACATAGGAAACTACCTATAGATAGGTTCTATTGTCCATGTAGAAATTGTGGTAACAATTTGAAAGTTGATACTGTTGAGAAAATTAAGAATCATGTCATATGTAATGGGATCATACAAGGTTATAATGAATGGTATTGGCATAGAGAAAAATTTAATTATGGATAAGAAAATGTCGATACTAATAGTTGTGGCATAGAAGATATAGATAATGATGATAATGTCAATGATGAACCAATTCAGGATGATATGGTTGATGAAATGCTATGTAGTTTTTAGGACAATGTCATTGATCCACCTTCTTTATTTGCAAACATTATCTATGATGATGAAAACCCATTATATAAGGGTTTTACTAAGTTCATGAGGTTGAGTGATGTGATGGGATTATATACTCTTAAAGCTCAAAACTAGTTGAGCGATAAGACTTTCACTTCACTGTTATCTTTGTTAAAGAAATTTCTTCCTGAAGGCAACGAGCTTCCAATTTCAACATATCTAGCAAAGAAAATAATGTGCCCAATGGGAATGGAGGCTAGGAAGATTCATGCATGTCCAAATGATTGTGTGTTATTTCAAAAAGACTATAGTAATTTGATAAATTTTCCAAAACGTGGTGCGTCAAGGTACAAGACCACAAATTCAGGTAAGGCTAAAAATGGCTCTCCTGCTAAGGTGATGTGGTATCTATCAATAATACCACGATTTCAATGCTTATTTGCTAATACTGAAGATGCACAAAATTTGTCTTGGCATGGGGAGTTAACGGCCTATGATGATGGCGTCCTACGAAACACATATGATTCATCACAATGGAAGAAAATTGATTTATTATACCCTGAATTTGGTAAAGAACCAAGAAACTAAAGACTTGGACTCTGTACAGATGGAATGAATCCTTATGGTACATTAAGCAGCCAACATAGCACTTGGCCTATTATGATTGTTATATAAAATATTCCTCCTTGGTTGTGTATGAAAAATAAGTATGTCATGTTGTCAATATTGATATCAGGGCCTAAGCAACCTGGAAATGACATTGATGTTTACCTTCAACCTCTAATTGATGACCTAATGAAACTAAGGGAAGAAGGTGTTATGACATATGATGCTTCACATGAAGAGATCTTTAGTTTGCGTGCTATGTTGTTTTGCACGATTAATGACTTTCTAGCTTATGGAAATTTGTTTGTATATAGTATAAAATGATATAAAGCATGTCCTATTTGTGAGGAAAATAATGATTCAATCCATTTGAAACATGGTGGTAAAATCATATATCTTGGTCATCACAGATTTCTCCCACAAGTGCATCCTTATCGAAGGCAACACAAAACCTTTAATGGATCAACTAAGGAACGAAGTGATCCTAAATCTATACCAGGAAATGTTGTATATGACAAGGTGAAAGATATTGTTAATGAATTTGGAAAGAGTTCAAGTAGTCTTACTCTCGCATGTGATAAATCTCTATCTAAGAAGAGGTCAATATTCCAGTATCTTCCTTATTGAAGACTCTTTCAATTAGACATTGCATTGATGTCATGCATGCTGGAAAAAATGTTTGTGATAGCATCATTGGTACGCTATTGAATATACCGGGAAAGACTAAAGACAACATCAAATCTAGAAAAGATTTAGAATTAATGGGTATGAGAAAAGAATTATCAGTGGAGATCAGGGGTCGCCACACATATTTACCACCAACTTGTTACACTTTGTCAAAGCAGGCAAAAAAGACTTTCTATGAGTGCTTGTATAATATTAAGGTTCCACAGAGATACTTTTCTAATATTCGTAGATTGGTATCAATGAAGGATATGAAGTTGATAGGTCTCAAATCTCATGATTGTCACACCTTAATGCAACAAATTTTACTTGTGGCTATTCGATCTATATTGCTGAAGCATGTAAGGTTTGCAATCACAAGACTCTATTTCTTCATCAATGAAATATGCAACAAAGTGATACATCCTGATACTCTTGATAAATTATAAAAATATGTAATTGTTACCATGTGTCAGCTTGAAATGTACTTTCCTCCTTCATTTTTTGATATCATGGTTCATCTTGTAGTACATATAACAAGGGAGGTGAAGATGTTGGGTCCAATTTTTTTACATTGGATGTTCGGAATCGTTATCATCCTGAAGGGAGTATTATTGAGGGTTATGTGGCCAGGGAGGTGATGGACTTTTGGAATGATTTTTTGAATTGCAATGAAACTTCTAGCGATATAAAAAATTCCCATCACACTTAATCTTATTGTGGCAAAGGAACTCTAGGAGCACGAGTGAAAGGAATTAGTCATGAGTTGTGAGAACAAGCACATTTGTATATTTTACACAACATCGATGAAGTTAGTAGCTACATCATAGAACACAATGATCTTATCAAGAGAAATTATGTACGATCCAATTCAATGTGGCTTACAAGAGAGCATAATCAAACATTTACTAGGTGGTTTGAAGAGAAAGTCTTTAATCAACTATCTGAATTACCAAATAATGTTGCTGAGAAGATAAAATGGCTCGCCTTTAAGCCAAAAATGGATGTCATGTCATGTGAAGGATATGCCATAAATGGATTTTCATACTACACAAAGCTTCAAGATGAAAGTAGTGTAGTCCAAAATAGTGGGGTCACTGTTCAAGCTTGTTCATTGTATTTTGCTAGTGCTAAAGATAAAAGACCACGTGAAGCTGAGATGTCGTATTACGACGTCATTGAGGACATATGGGAATTGGACTATACAAATTTCAGAGTTCCTATCTTTAGGTGTAATTGGGTTGATAGCAACAAAGGAGTTTTAGTGGATGAGTTGGGTTTCATATTGGTGAATTTTGAAAAGATTGGTGAGAAAGATGAGCCATTCATCATGGAAGACCAAGCAAAACAAGTATTCTATATTGGTGACCCGACAAATAAAAATTGGTCTATCGTTCTTCATGGAAAAAGACAGTTTACTGTAGATCCTATAAATGAAGAAGAATACTATGAAAAGTATGATGATTCCAGCCCATTCTCAGTTGGTTTTTCAAGTGTAAATGTTGAAGTTAACACCGATGAATACTATAAACATCAAGACCATGTTGAAGGAATCTTACTTGACTAACAACTCAACCGATATTAGAGGCATGTATTCTTTGAATTATTTATTTTATTATCATTCAAGCATGTAATATTTTAAATATACATCATATCACCACTTGTGCTTTTATTATCACTTATTTTTCTTTTATCATGTATACTTGCAGTTTGTTCTAAAATGGCAAGTGAATATGAACATTCTGAGCATGAGCACCATAAGGATGGTAGTGGTGATTCTAAGAAATGTAGAGGTCCCACAACTGATGCGTAGGCTGCATGAGCTCAGGGCCAAAGGGGAGAAATTGCCAATCCAGTTTGATGTCACAGGAGCACTTATTGGGGAACATGCTAGTACTTTCAAGCATTACGTAGGGGAGACCATGCGCAGTAAGGTGGCAATAGATATAGAAAATTGGCATGATTATTCTAATGCCTTAAAAGACATCCTATGGAAAGATATATCTGTGAGTTGAAGTGATATTATTTTAATATGTTTTTTGTTTATTGATTCTAATTTAGTTTGCTTGGAAAGACATATCCTTTTTAAAATAACATTATTACTTTTTTTGTATGTATAGGGTGTTTTTCATCTAAATGAAACGCAAGAAAAAAGTGCTACAATGTTGTGGTGTACGATGGAGGACTTTTAAGACCTATCTCAAAAGGGATTATATAGATAATCCTAATCAAAAGAAGAAAGCAACATATCAATATATTTTTATAGATCCTGAGGTGTAGGAAAGATTTGTTGCATCTAGGAAATTGGAAGAGTTTCAGGTAATGAAGATTGTGATGTATTTTATGAATCTTTTTATACAATTAAGGAGGTGAATCTTTTTATATATGTTTGCCAAGTCTAAATTGCAATACCTCATTTTAAATGATCAAGCTATTCACGAGGCCCAAAAGGAAAGATGGGCCAAAAATGTGCATGACCATCGCTTGGGGCCCAGTGGTTATGCCTTCTGCCACCAACTACAAGAGAAGCAACTCTCTTCTGGAGAAGAGTCTAGTACAACTCAAGTTGAGCATCCACCCCGACAATTGCAGTGGATTGATGCATTAGTTGCACAGAAAGTAAAAGAAATAATATCTTCATTTCAGCCTAGTCAACCTTCTCAACCTATTCAAACTATGCGTCTCTCAGATGATGAGGTACAAGCCCATGTTCCAGTTGTAGAAGGTCGTGGGAGCACTCTCAATGACCCACCACAACAAACTGCAATAAGTTTGTTCTATATGTTGTGTTATTAGTATGATATATATATATATATATATATATATATATATATATATATATATAGTTGTAGTAGGTATCTGGTTTACCGCTTCGTATATAACTTATATTATTTCAATTCTAGGTTGGTATGAACTATAAACTTGTAGTGGAGGTTCCATAATATAATGTTGTGGCAGCGGGCAAGGTATGCAACCTCGATGGTATATTGCATTGCCAACCAATTACTGATGACATTTTTCGTGTGTCCATCCATCTTGTGTATGGCGGAATGGGGGACAAACCACTACCCATATATAATCCTGAATATAGTACAGTTGAAGAAGCAGAGGGTGCTATGGTGGTTTGGCCTAGACACTTGGTTATCAATGACAAGGTATACCTAAATTCTACCATGTTTTTCATATTTGAATACATATATGAACTCGTGTAATATCGGTATGTAATTTAATTAACATGTTTGTAAACCAAAAGTAAAAATTCTAATAGTCTTCCTCCTATGCCCAAGCCATATTTTATTCCAGAATCCACATTCGACGAGTTGGGAAGTAAATGTAAATGTTTGTGTTGATACTTAGCCAACCAAAGCTCAAGATCACATATGTTGGTCAATTTAACAGAAGATGCAACTGGGAGGGACTTTGAGAATTATATTTTTCTTAATGATATTATAGAGTTATTCCAGTATGATTAGCTAAATACTTCGATATTAGAAGTATGGATCCATCAATATAGAAAATTCCAATACACATTTTTAACTTATTTCTATATATGAAATTACAAATGTTTTACAGCCATTTATATACCGAGGCCATAAACTTTGATATAAAGAATGTTAGATTCTTAGTTCCTTCAGTTACTAGTCAAGTGGAGACACATATTGAGGATGTGAATGAGTACTTCTCTACTGCATTCAAATATTTTGCTAGTGTGGGAAAGGAAATTATTCTAATTCCATTTAACATCCAGTAAGTATTATTATTCAATATAATTTTAATATTGACTAAATTTCTTTATTTTAATATGTGTTTTATTCTTACTCAGATCTAGACATTGGGAATTAGTGGTGGTTGTCCCAAAATTGATGACTTTTTATTATCTTGACCCAATGGGAAAAACAACAAGGGGCCACAAACTAAAATTGCCAACAATGGAGTAAGCATAAATTTAGTCTCTAGCACATCAATTGTTATGCTTCAACATGATATTTCTACTTAGAATTTCTATTTTGAAAACTATCGTAATCATTTAATTGATAGGGGTATAAAGGCTTTTCGTGAAGGTCGAGGATGAATACCCACAAAATTAAAGACATTGAGTTTGAAAAATGTCAAGGTAGCTACTTTAACGGCTTAGTCTTATATGTACAACTCTTATAGTAATGTATTAATGTCAACTCTTTTTATAGCAGTTTACTAACATTAAGTATAATTCTTTTTTTTAAGTTCATTAAGTATAATTCTTTATTTGTAGCGTCCTATACAAAATAATGACTGAGCTTGTTGCTACTATGTAATGAAATATATGCAAGCTATTGTCAAAGGACCATCACATGACATTTAGACTATAGATCAGGTAATAAAGAATAACATCATAAATTTACAAGTGAGATGTAGTCATTTTATAAATATTAGCATGTGCATTTTCTGTTGCAGATCTTTACAACTCATCCTTACACACCTGATGATTTAAATGAATTTCGAGAAGAGTGGTCAGATGCTTTTCTAAATGAAGTCACTATTGCATTGGATTGAATGCATAGCTTCATTTATATATGTAGTTTTGAAACTCTTTCAAATGTACTTTTATATCTGACATGAATTTTAATATCATCTTATACTTGCAATCTATCATTTTGTGAATGTTAGTATGTGCTATGTGTATGAATATATCTCAAATGAATATGTGAATTATTGTTGTTAAGAATGTGTGTGGTTTGGAAATTGATACATCAATTTTAAAAGGATTGGACATAAAAGATTGCAAATGGCTTTGGAATGAATTTCTGGCTTGCATCATTGCATTTGCAAGTCTACTTTCTATTGTAGGTTTTGAACTTTGTAAAGAAGATTTCTATTCTGCAGGTTTCTGTTATGAAGATTTCTGTTCTGCAGAATTTTTCTTTAAAAAAAATGTAAACTCTAGGATCCATTTTTTAAAATAACCGACCTTATAGACCTACTGGGTTGGTTTTTTAAAATAACCAATCTAAAAGCCTCAATGCAAATTTCTTCATATTTTTGTACCACTATTGGGTTAGTTTTCTTCATATAACCGACCTTGTAGACCTTTAGGGTCAGTTTTTTAAAATACTGACCTTAAAGAGTATAGGATCAACTTCTATTGGGCCTATTGGGTTGGTTTTTACATATTCCCGACCTTAGAGACCTCTAGGGTTGGTTTTTTAAAATATCCGACCTTAAAGACTGGGTCTATTAGGTCGAATTTTACATATGCCCAACCTTAAAGACCTATAGGATCAGTTTTTTAAAATAACCGACCTAAAAGCCTCAATGCAAATTTCTTCAGATCTTTGTACAAACTGTTGGGTCGGTTTTTTAAAATATCCAACCTTAAAGATGGGCCTATTGGGTCAGTTTTTACATATGCCCGACCTTAGAGACCTCTAGGGTCATTTTTTGTAAATAACCGACCTTAGAGACAATGATATCAGCAGCTCATTTCTTCATGTCAGTTCTTATAGACCTCTAGGGTCAATTTTTTTACATATAATCGACCTTAGACGTCTACGATAGGTAGGTTAGTTTTGTACCAACTTATGGGTCAGTGTTTTACATATAACTAACCTTATAGACTTCTAGGGTCAGATTTTTTGTATATAACCGACCTTACAGACATCAGGGTCACTATGTCATTTGTACCTCTCTTGGGTTGGTTTTATTTTGATATAAGTGACGCAGTAGTGCAACTATTGCCTTGATTTTTAGTTTGTGCCAACTCGACGCTACCTTCTAAGGTCGATTTTCTTTGGTTAAAAAAATTGACCCTATAGAGAAAATTCTATAGCGACAACCACTTAGGCGTCGGTTAAAATGTGACACTACAGGCTTAAAAAACCGACTGTACAGACCATTACTATACTAGTGGTTGAAGAGGAATGTCATGAGCATGAGACCTTTTATGCATTTGTTCTCTCTTACTAGTGCATTTGGTATGGGATATTGTATTAGTTGGTTAGTGAGAGGTAGCATGACAAGATCGCACATCTCTGGGTATGTTCCTGATCATCACATATCTAGGAATGTAGGAGGTATCTAAAGACCTAAGGTTAGATAGTTACCCACACCCAATGATAGAAAGCCATGACCAGGTTGAGTTAGATGCCCTAAATATAGTTATGAGCTGGTTCATAAACCCTAAGTATAAACGTTGAGGAGTAATGTAATGGTTAATTCATACTCACATAGATGCTTTATGAAATGTAAATGTCATATGCACATAAATGGACATTAAATGAAAGAATTAACAAAAACCCTAAGGTGGGTAGTATCCCTGGAAATTTCAAGGATGCAATTTATTTAAAGTGAGAAGAATTGTAGTATCCCAATATTTAAGTCTGGGCTCTATGAGTACGGTTATTCCTTAGGATCTCAATGGTAAGGCTCCCTCTCCCTAAAGGGTAGCATCCTCAACTCTGAGTTGAAGCCATGAGTCCCCTGTGAAGGTGTTTGAGCCATGAATCACACTGGGAGAAAGAAACCAGGGATCAAAATCCATGTGTTTCCCATGTTGATCGAATCATCACATCCTAATCATAAGGTTATTTACATCTTTTCACGTTTGTGATTCTTTTAGGCCACATGTTTCATTTTGAAGCAGGCTGTGTTGCGTGACCATCTCTTTTTGGTCGACATCAGCATGCTTGGATGCCTTAGTGAATAAACAACTGCCTATGTGGCATTTTCTTGATTTCTGGTTGGTCGATTTTAAAAAATTCATAATAAATCATACGATCCTCAGAAAAATGAGAAAAAATATTCATTGGCAAGGATTTTTGATTTTCTATTATTTGATGTTATTTTCAAATGTTGTTTTTCATTTTATATTTTTTTAAATTCAAATACCATGATTAGGGTTTAAGGATTATAAACTCATGAATATACTATGGTTTTAATCAAGTGAGGGGACTTGACCTTACGGTAACCTACTCTAGGTAAGTGGGCCATGCATATTTGGCATAAGTAATTTTGGTTTATTGGTTGTTTATTTATGATTATGCAAATTAGTATTCTCCATGAATTATGAATTCTTTATGGGAAGACATCGTGTATAGTTATCACATTTGGATTGGATGTTTATTTATGGTCTATGATAAAATCCTAACTATGGTTATGTATTAAGATTAATGAATCATGCTTCAGAAGGGGAAATCCTATTGTGGTTTATGAGGGAGAAATTCCATTAAGACATTATGAGGGAGAAATCCCATTATGATTCAAGGGGAGAAATTCCATCATGTTGAAGTTCAAGGATCATGTTAATGTTAATGTTAATGTTAAGATAAATGTAATTGAATTAGTTTATATATGCTCCTGAATCATGGAACTCAAAGGCTCATCAAGGGCTTTCCTAGCAATCATGTGCTCCTAAGTGGGCGTCATAGAGGGATGCATATTCTTACTGTTCAATTCTTTAGGTCATTGATGAATCATTAATGCTTAAGAAAATCCATTTTCATGTTTATGTCAATTTATTTCAAGTCAATTTATATTTACTATTATGTCCTATAAAGTGCAAAATACTGCTTACTGATGCATTGTTTGTTTTGCATGGTTGGGGATACGAAGTCTGTAGGACTTGGAGAAAGTGAAGGATATCAAGGACAATCAAGGATTAGGAGGAACCTCAAGCTTAACTTGGTGGGGTATCATTTACCAAGACAATCCATAATCTAAGATACTATTTCTATCATGTTTAGCCATATCACCAAGTAGACTAGATTTCATGTATGAACATTATGTGGTTTTCTATTGTCAAGAACTATGTATGCGTTAGTTTTAAATCAATGCAAAGTGTTTCATCTACTTTAATTGCATGATTAGCATATTTTGACACCCCCATTGAGGAAGAATGCTTCTGCTCATGTGATATGAAAAGTGGGGTGTTACAACAGTTGACATGCATGTGTGCTTTCTTTTCTAGCAACTAGGGAGCCTACATGTAACACTGTCACAAAACCAAAATCCCAGTCCCATGAACCAAATGAATACCAAAGACAATATGCGTAAGCATGAAATGCTTAGCATACATGAACGAATAACAAGAAGTATGCACCACCATAATCTCAACATTCAACAATATATTATTATGCAACAACCTTTAATTACAAGATTTCATTTAATAATGAAGTGTCACATTGTACAAGTCTTACTCATGTACACTAGGGATCTTACAACAAGTACACCTAGCATAGATCACCAAGCCCTTCAACCTTCTAGACATCTCTGAACCTAAAAACAAAATATGAGAAACGGGTCAACACACTAGGTGTTGAGTATGGGGCAGAAAGATACATATATATGTATAAGATTTGCATAATTTGAAAAGATTTCAAGACTAAATGAAAAAGAATAAACATGTTAACTATTTAACAAAATATGAAACCATATTTTATATCATTTCACTCCATTATACCAACAATATCAAGTATAAATAAGGCCTTTGACAAACTTCCCGTTAGAATGGTATGTAAGGGTGCTCAAGATTAGCTAACCCTTTTATACGAGACAAACCTCAAGGCCATCACCAATAGCTGACCCTGTTTCAACAATTTTATAATGGAGTTCCATATATATGTGTGTTCAAGTTATAAAATCGATGAGGCAAACATCGAGTAAGACATAGCAAAACTACATGGCAATATTTGAGCAAGTAAACTAACAAGCATGCATTACATGTCTTTTCAAGAAAGAAAGAGATATTCACATAACTAGATAAGGCCCATACCTGATTTAGAGATTATTAACTTAACTCATCCATTACCATCTATATCATAAGCCAACCTGATAAAGCACAAGATTGCATACATGTATTAGATTCTCATCATTAACCCTAAATATCTTCATTTTATTATGTTGGCCAAGTTTGGTTCCAAGTTGCTTATTAGTTCATTGTATGATCGTTTACTGATCTAGAGGTCACCAAGGGGGGTATGGCTCAAGTTTCATGTCATTCCAAAGTTCCATGCACTTTCTATGATCATTTCAAGATTTTGGTCATCTATGCCCATTATAGGGTCAAGAAAATAGGGACATAAGAAGTGTACTTAAATATAGGTGGATGTCCCCTAGGGTCTAGGCATCAACATCTCAACATACATTCAAGCCTCAACATAGTTCATAGGCCATCAAGGTTCAACATGAGGATAAGGTGGGACATTCATATCTAAGTTATCACAAAGGGTGAAGTATTCCCTGATTTGAGCAAGGTGGGGTGTAATAACTGCATTCACATCAAGATTGGGGCACAAGGTAGAAAATCATGATTTGGTTGTCATACTAGGTCACCACTAGTGAACCTAGGGGTTTCAAATATCATCATAGCATAGGGGATGATCATAAGCTATTGATATAATGATTAGGAATGTGGGGGAGCAATAAAGATTCATCCTTAACTGTAGTCATGCATGGATTTTTATTCAAACATGTTCAAAGTTCACAAAACGAGGGAATCAGTGGGATTCAATGAAGTTTTAGGGTATAAAACAATTTTAAAAAGATAGATCTCATTTTTATGATTGATTTTCATATATTACATGGTAGGTTTGGCCAAAGGAGTATAAAGTTACAATATTTAGAAGATTTACCTCGATACATGCATCTTGGATTGTCAAATCCTCAATCTAGGGCCAGGGAGGTGCCACCTTCACACAGCAAGGGTGCCCCACACTGGGCCTCATGGTCCTTGGACCATGTTCTCCTTTTTGGGCTGGATGGCTTGATCATGAGCTTCATGGAGCCCAACGACTATACTGTGCCCGCCCCAATCACGACTCCCCTATTCCCCACTCACAAATAAGGGGAAAACAGGGGACAAGTCAATGACATGCTCCCACCAGTAGGAGAATCAGGTCCCAAGGTGCTATAGAGGGTAGCTTATGAGAGTGCCAGGTGTGCGGGCTCACAGGTGTCCGGTCTGCTGCTACTGGCCATAGAGAAGGGATGACTAGGCATGCCTCCATGGCAGCCTGTCGGCCAGAGTTTGATTTAAGAAAGGAGACGAGGTGTAGAAGTAGTAGAGTGGCTGGCAGAAAACCCCAAAATGGAGAGGAGGCCAGGCATGTGAAGGTGACAAATGGGGCCAGCATCACCCTAGAGTTGTGAGGAGCAGGAACTCCCTCTCTCCCATGGCAGCGGTGGCAAAACTCCTAGACAAAACTAAACCGAGTAGAGTTTCTGGCCGTTAAGAAAAGAGGGGAGAGGAAGCCAGGCCAGGAGAAATAAGAAACCAAGAAAAGGAACAAGGGTTAGATGGGAGGCTAGGGTTGGAACTCCAGGGGGTATAAAAGGACCCAGGGTTTAGGGTTCAAGTATTGCTTCCGTTCCCCTCCATTGCCCGATTTTGGAGGGAGGGGGAGAAGGGCAATTCCCTATTGTTGGATAACTTCATGAAGGGGAAAGGGAATGGGGGAGTAGGAAGATGGGCCTCGATTTCCACTCAAGGCCCAAGGTGGCCAAAATCGACCCAAAAAGGTTCAATTGCCAAGCAAAAAGGTTAAAACAAGTACAATTTGAGTCACCTTCCTTAAATCATAACTTGGGCTCTAGATGTCTGATTGATGCAATTTTTGCAGTGTTAGATTTGAAATTGAGGGCTCTATAACATGATACATACTAGGAATCCAAAATAATAGAGTAATGAGTTTATATATTATATGTAAAAAGGCAACATGATATAGCATGCTACATAGTCAAATTTCTCAAAATAGAGCCACATATCATTAAATTAGTCATCAAGGTGATCAAATTGGGTCTTTATCACACTCTAGTACTGTGATTGAAATTTTACTATGAGATATGAGTCTCTTGAAGAGATAGAAAGAGTATAATAGATGGAGGAGAAATACAGGTTGGCACATCCTTCCCTCCCTAAAAGAAAATTTTGTCCTCGAAATTCACCCAAGTTCATGTTTAAGAGCCAAAGTCAAAATCCATCAAGTATAGATATCCAACCATGGTTTTCAAGGCATTCTTCACATGGGATGCGCACTTACGTTATCATCATCAAGGGTGTACTCCTCTGGATTATATACATATTTACTTATTGTTCTATCATATTATGACATCATCATGGCATTAAAGGTTTTCTCAATCCTTGGTATCCATCCACTAAGGTTTTATTTATATCTCCATATGAGACCTAGGTGTATTATCAAAATCAATTCTCAAGAAAACATATTCGCGATCATGAACTCCAAAAGTGATTACCATAGAATGTGTAGATTTCATGTATATTTAAGTTTCTCCCCAAAATTTTACCAATTTTCCCAAATCATGTTCATAAATTTCACATTTTGGATTTGAAATTAAGTAATTTATTCATCTTGTTTATTTGAGTTATCACCCCAAGAGAATTCTCATATTGAGATAATCATTTTATTCATTGGTCATGAGATTAGGCATGTTACCCCTGATTATTCATGCAAAGATCTTATGATATCATCATACCAATTTTAGGATTTCAAAGCTATATCTTTCATGTATGGTATGATTTTATATTTGGTCAAGCTTATGGGAGTGACTTATTGTACATATATCAATTTTTAGCGTAAGTGAGATATTTCATGTATCAAGCGTCATTTGAGGAACAACATCATCATCAACATCAAGATTTTGTAGTCATCTCACTTGTATCCGAAATGAGCTCTACAAGCTCAAGCCACTCAGGTTATGACCTACCTATGTCCAACAAGACATGTTAACCACAACCATCTACCCATAACGAAGTTTTCCTTTTACCCAACTCTCAAGAAACAAAGGCAACCATTAGATTCCTTTACATACAACCACTAACCCGAGTGTGGGGCTCATCATGGATATCACACATCATGTACATCATCTTGGGGTCTTGGGACATCTCCCTCACCTATATAGCAAGCATCAAATTTTTAATTGCCTCTTTCTCTAGGGTTATTTATTCTCATAGGAAATCTAGTGTTCAACATTATCAGGGACCACAAATAGGTGACTCAACTCATAAACTTAGAAGTGTTATAGCTTGGGACTCATCACCATGTATTTCATCATGCATATTTGTCAACATTTCTAATATTTTGGAGTTTAGGTATTGTGACCTTTTCCCGTGGCAGGTCAACTCATATCAAGAGGTCACCCTTTTTGTATGTCTCATGCTAGAGGTCCTTCTTTGTAAAGAGACTGAGGCATGTGTTTCTCTCACTCATATGTCACATATCGTATCTCAACATATACACGACTAGTCACAAACACACATGCTAACCCACCAGCTATGTTTAGTACATCGACCAAGTCATTTATATCATACCAGATGCTAGGTTTAGTTAGGGTTCCATGTTCAAACTCATCTCATATTGTCAAACATACTTGAACTTCTCAAGGACAAACTTGGGTCTAATCAACATCAACATCATTAACAACATCAACATCCAGATCAACATTAACATCATTATCATTATCATCATCATCATCCTAGGTTATCTAGGCTACTCACTAGCCTAACCTTTATCATGGCTCTAGAAAACTTTAGAGACTATAGCCATCATCTAAGCTCTCTCATCTAGACTTGATGTTACATCTATTTCTCCTAGGTTACATGGACACTCACTGCCTTTCTAGGTGTGGTAACATTTTTCATATATACATATACTAGTACTTGAAATCGATTTTCTCCAACATTGAAACATTTGAGGAAAACCACCATACTCCAATCGAATAAAAAAACAAAATGAGTTACCACACTCATTAGGAAGTCTAGTACCACAACACCTAGAGAACTAGCAAGAACATGGTGCACACCTATGCATACATCCTAAGAACATGTCACGAACATACGTCTAGGAAGGTAAATTGAACAAGTCTACACCTAGTTCTAGAAAATCTAGGTTCTAACCTAGAGGCTAAGTCAATTTAGTCCACAAAGGATAACTCATCAAGTTTCTAGGGTTGAGATGTAAGGTGAGTTTAGTTTGTGTTTCATGTGAGCAATGTTTGGTGTAGTTATTGGTCATGCACTGATACCATATGTCATGGAATTGGAATCCCAGTCCCATGAACCAAATGAATACCAAAGACAACAAGCGAAAGCATGAAATGCTTATCATACATGAATAAATAACAAGAAGTATGCACCAACATAATCTCAATATTCAACAATATATTATTATGCAACAACCTTTAATTACAAGATTTCATTTACATGATGAAGTGTCACATTATACAAGTCTTGCTCATGTACACTAGGGATCTAAAAACAAGTACACCTAGAATAGCTCACCAAACCCTTCAACCTTCTAGCAATCTCTGAACCGAAAAACAAAATATGAGGAATGGGTCAACACACGAGCGGTTGAGTATGGGGCAGAAAGATACATATTTTTTTTTAGCAATCCGAACATCTTCATTACTGAAAATCCATATGGCATCTACACGTAGGAAAATTGATTCTGGAAGTACATACAACCAAGAGCAGGGCTATCCGATCCCCAAAACTCATATTGGAATGATAATAGAACGCTTATGCATTGATCTCTTTTCCACTAGGCTGACATAAGCAGCTTTTCATAAGAGATTCCTTCAACATGAGCATAGATCGGAGATGTTAAACCTGCAAATGAAAATATATAGACCAGTGTTTTCCGCCACATGCAAAGCCATAGACCCAGTAGTGAATCCGAACAGAAGAAATCGAGGCCAACAAGAGCCTAGACTCATAGCTCCCAAACAGAGAGAACAACAACACCGACAAGCAGCGACAACTACGCCGACGAGCGGCGAGAAACAGGTAGAATAACCTGTAGCAAAGAAAACAAGAAAAAATAGGGAGACCCACGAAGATGCACGGGGTGGGGGGTCTCGACTGTCGTAGGGATTGACGATCAGTGTAAGTCGCCCACTCTCCGCTTCACCCCAGTGAGCCAAAGCACCACCAGGGCACGCCGCCCAAACCACCAGCGTCGCAGCCTCAAGATCCGAGGCAGAGTACCACCGCTGAGAAGGACGGGTCCTAGACGAAAAGCAGATGAAGGCTCCGATCGTCGAAGCACCTTGAGATAGTCGAGGAAGAAGAAGCCCAGGGGGAGAGGGAACGCTGCGCATCGGCAGACAACCTCCCCCCGAGCAGAGTCGGCGACGGGGCAAACCCTAGATTGCGGGAGCTAGGGAGAGTGTCGCCGCTAGCGGTGTCTAGTTCACAAACACGCATGCCAACCCACCAGCTATTTTTAGCACATCGGCCAAGTCATTTGTATCATACAAGCTACTAGGTTTATCTAGGGTTGTATGGTCAAACTCATCTCATATTTTCAAACATACTTGACCTTCTCAAGGACAAACTTGGGTATTATCAACATCAACATCATTAGCAACATCAACATCAAGATCAACATTAACATCATTATCATTATCATCATCATCATCCTATGTTATCTAGGATACTCACTAGTCTAACCTTTATCATGGCTCTGGACAACTCTAGAGACAACAACCATCATCTAAGCTCTCTCATCTAGACTTGATGTTACATCTCTTTCTCTTAGGATACATGAACACTAGTTGCCTTTCTGGGTGTGGTAACATTTTTCATGTATGCTTATACTAGTACTTGAAATAGATTTTCTCCGATGTTGAAACATTCTATGAAAACCACCATAATCCAATCAAATAAGAAAAACCAAAACCAAAATGAGTTACCACACTCATTAGGCAATCTAGTACCACAACACCTAGAGAACTAGCAAGAACATGGTGAAAACTTGTGTAAACATCCTAAGCACATGTCACGAACATATGTCTAGGGAGGTAAATTGCACAAGTCTACACCTAGTTCTGGAACATCTAGGTTCTAACCTAGAGGCAAAGTCAATTTAGTCCACAAAGGACAACTCATCAAGTTTCTAGGGTTGAGATGTAAGGTGAGCTTAATTTGTGTTTCATGTGAGCAATGTTTGGTGTAGTTATTGGTCATGCTCTGATACCATCTGTCATGGAACTGGAATACTAGTCCCATGGACCAAACAAATACCAAAGATAACATGCAAAAGTGTGAAATTCTTAGCATACATGAAAAAATAACAAGAAGTATGCACCAACATAATCTCAACATTCCACAATATATTATTATGCAACAACCTTTAATTACAAGATTTCATTTACATAATGAAGTGTCACATTGTACAAGTCTTTCTCATGCATACTAGGGATCTTACAACAAGTACACCTAGCATAGCTCACCAAGCCCTTCAACCTTCTAGCCATCTCTCAACCTAAAACAAAATACGAGAAATAGGACAACACATGAGGTGTTGAGTATGGGCTGAAAGATACATATATATTTATAAGCTTTGCATAATTTGAAACAATTTTAAGACTAAATGAACAAGAATAACATGTTAAATATTTAACAAAATGTGAAACCATAGTTTATGTCATTTCACTACCTTGTACCAACAATAGCAAGTATTTATAAGGCCTTTAACCAACTTCCCGTCAGAAGGATCTATAATGGTGCTCAAGATTAGCTAACCCTTTTATACGAGAGGGACCTCAAGGCCATCGCCAAGAGCTAACCCTGTTTCAACAATTGTATAATGGAGTTCTCTCTCTCTCTCTTTATTTATTTATATATATATATACATACATACATATATATATACATACATATATATAAATAATACAAATGGCGCGCGGCAGCCCTAGGTTTAGGGTTTGAGCTCTGGCGATCTGAAGCGCGACCAGAACGTCCCCGTGGGTGAGGGAGGGGATCGTCCCCTCCTTGGCCTTCCATGGAACCTCCACCGAAGAAGGCTTGGTCACAAGTACTTGGCGGTGCGGATTCTTATAAGAAGCACGACTATGCAGGCCCGGAGATCGTCGATGGAAAACGATTTGTAACCATTGATGACGACACCTACGTGAAGATGGAGAAGAACTGGGCACACACCACAGTGGTGTATGTGATGGGTAAACGACCATACTACTACCATCTGTTGGCGTGGATCAAGAGGGTATGGAAACCCAAAGGAGGGTTTGATCTCTACTCGAAACCAAACAAGTTTTTTCTGCTTAGATTCAATAATGAAGAAGATAAGCAAGCGGCTATCAACATGGGACCTAGATGGTTCGATAGACAACTTGTGGTCGTGAAGGACTTCAAGGTTGGTGATGATTTAAAGAAGGACCTATTTAGTTCTTTCCCCGTGTGGATCAACATGCCGAGTCTCGGTAGAAATTGGTCTGAGAAAGTTGTGGGTATCGTGGCCAGCGGGGTGGGTAAACTTCTCCGCATAGATCTTAGATCTCTCTCGCAAGAATCATTGGGGGAAGCCCGTGCACTTGTTGAGATTGAAGCTGATGAAGAGCCGCCTAAACAAATCTGGGTGAACATCCCGAATAGAGAAGCTATGCCAGTGGATATCAACTATGAACATGTTCCTGACAGATGCTATGATTGCAAGAGTTTTGGGCACGGTGACAAGGACTGCCCAATGAAACCAAGAGAAGAAGAACCAGAAAAGGAGAGGCCCAAGGCTCGTGAGTGGCAGGTAGTCACTAACAGAAGAAATAGAAATAACAACACGGAGAAGGAAACCTCAGAATCTGGAAGAGTGCCGGAGAAACCTGCTGAAGCAACATCTGCAACGGAAAAAGAACCTGTTAGGGTTCTGGAAACTGAAGTGCCTGCAAAGGAGACAAACACAGATACATCTACGGAAGGGGCCGGTGTCGCCGAGATTCTAGATGATAATATTGTGGAGACGGTGAACTTGGAGAAGGATGGTGGAATCCCAGAGAAGGAGATGCATACAAATACAAAAGGGAAAGGACCAAAGAACAAAGAAGCACGGGGTGCTGGTACTGGAGGTAAAGAGTCACGCAAGACTCGTTCTTCTGGTAAAGGTAATTAATGACCTTTTACATGGCGAATGTTCGTGGTTCAGGGAAACCACGAAAGAAAAGGGAAGTGAGGGATGCTATCAGGAAAATTAAGGCATCGATGGCGATTCTGGTAGAAACGAAAATTAAAAAAGCTTATAAAGAGTCCATGAGTAAGCTATTTCCTAATAGCTGGAAATTCCATTCAAGTCATCAGTATGATGACAATGGGCGCATCTGTATAGGTTGGGATCCTAAGTCTTGGGATATTAACGTTGTTAATGAAGATGATCAACAAATTACTGCTGAAGCGTGTAACAAAGGTGGTCTTCGCATAGTCATTACAACAGTCTATGCTAGGAATCTCATGCAGCAAAGAACAGACCTCTGGACGAAACTAATGAACATATCTGCGCAGATTCATGATCCGTGGATTACCATCGGAGACTTTAATAACATTAGAAAGAGGGAAGAAAAGGCGGGAGGTAGGGAGGTGTTGCCCGAAATCCTTAGTTCTTTTAACTCTGCAATTGATAATGCAGGTCTTGTGGAGCTTCCTACTGTTGGCGGGGAGATATTCACATGGAGTAATAAATTGGCCAAGTCCAAAAGGATATCGTGCAAGCTTGATAGGGCATTGGTTAGTGAGGATTGGCTAGTAAAGTTTCCTGGAACTAAAGCTAAATTACTCACTTCCAAGTTCTCTGATCATTCTGCTATTAATGTGAGCTTACGGAAGTTGTATAGGAAAACCCGGCCCTTCAGGTTCCTGAATTTCTGGCAAGAATGGCATGGTTTTGACACACTCATCAAAAAAGCTTGGAACACTGAGGTTACCGGCAACCCTCTCTTCTGTTTCAATCAAAAACTCAAAAATCTGAAGAAGGAGCTGAAGCAATGGGCGAAGAAGCAGGTTAATCTCACAAACCTTCTACAACAAGAACACAATGAAATGGATGATATTGCTCGTGCTCTCAGGAAAAACCCCCTAGATGAGCAACTGATTCAGGCTGAAAAATGTACTCAAGACCGCATTAATACTCTTGAAAAAGCGGAGGAAAAGTATTACTGGCAGAGGAGTAGAATGGACTGGATTTCCAATGGTGATAGGAATACAAAACTATACCATTCGACAGTCAAAAGGAGAGATGCTTTGAACTCTATTTCTGAAATTTACAATAGTGAAGGAGTATTTCTTAATGATGAAGAAGCTATTGCTACTGAAACAATAAAGTTCTTCGAAGAACTCTATAACCAGAATCATTGCTCCAGTGAGTTTGATAACACTGGTTGGGAGAAAATCATCAAGGAGGAAGACAATGACATGCTGTCCAAAATTCCTGACATGGAGGAAATTAAAAATGCTGTTTGGTCCATTGGCGCATCCAAGAGTCCAGGTCCAGATGGTTTTAATGGTTTCTTCTATCGTGAAAATTGGGATATTATCTGTACTGATCTCAGTGCAGCTGTTCAATGGTTCTTCAAAGGTGGCAGTATGGTTCGCCAAATTAATCATGTGTTCCTTGCCCTTATCCCAAAGAAGGATATCATTTCTTCACCGAGTGATTTCCGTCCTATAGCATGTTGCTCCATGTTATATAAGATTATCACGAAGATAATCACAATCCGTCTTGCTTCTCTCATGCCCAAGATCATATCACCTCATCAGGGTGCTTTTATCAAGGGTAGAAGCATACATGATTGTTCCCTCCTAGCAGCTGAATTTACTTTGAATTTCAATGTGGCTCGCAGTTCTCCTTCAGCTTGTGTCAAGCTGGATATCACAAAGGCCTACGACTCTATTCAATGGCCTTATCTATGGAATTGTTTACAGAATCTGGGGTTCAGGGATGAGTGGATACATCTTGTGCAGCAGTGCGTGTCGACTCCTTCTTTCTCAGTTCTTCTCAATGGTGCATCTGAAGGTTTCTTTAGGAACTCTAATGGCCTACGCCAAGGCGATCCCTTATCTCCATTGCTGTTCACAATTGCTATGGAAGGACTCACAAAGAAGCTCGCGAAAGCTGCTGGTGATAAAAAAGTTCGTACTTATACAATCAGGAATACCCCAGTGCTCTCTCACTTACTATTTGCAGACGATGTACTAATCTTCTGTGAAGCTAGAAGTAGAAGCCTGGAGAAGCTGAAAAGATTACTTGATGATTTTGGTAGAGAATCAGGGATGAAGCTAAATACAATCAAGTCGAATATCTTCTTTTCAAAGTCTGTTGTGAATAAACAGGAACTGGCTGACCAGCTTGGAGTACAGCTTGGAGCTTTGCCAACGACTTACATGGGTTATCCACTAGCAGGGGGTAACCTTAGACGAGTCAATTTCAACGCCTGTCTCGATAAGCCGAAGGATATGATAACCAAGTGGCCAGGTACTAAGCTATCTTTCTCGGGCAGATTGGTACTGATTAAAAGCTGTGCAATGGGGCTCATCCTGTACTGGTTGTCCCAAGGGGAGATTACTAAATCCACTCTACGAAGAATGGAAATTCTGATGGGGGATTTCCTATGGGGATCGTCTATGCATCCTGCTTCATGGGAGCGTATATCCTTTCCGGTTGATGAGGGAGGTCTGGGTCTGAGAAAGCTTGATAATATTGCTGATTTCTACACAATGAAGAGAACGAAGAATCTTCTTAAGGGTGAGTCCATTTGGGCAAGGTGGATGATAACCAGATATGGTATTAATAATTTCAGTCAGCCTGAACACAGATGGGGTTTTTCTACACAGTGGAGAAGGATTACTGAAATGTGGCCTAGGTTCCAGGAAGCTTCAGATGAAGTTCTATGGGACATATGCAGACAGAAGCAGGCCAAAGATGTTGCTGCGGAGAATATTTGGAGTAGCAAGCATAATCCAAGATGGAGTTTCACAGCTTTCAGAGCTTACAAGAACTACTTGCCTACGAAAGATAAGATACTGAAATGGTGCCCAAACGTGGAGGTCAAGTGCTGTTTATGCCAGTCGCATGAAGAAACAGCTATCCATCTTACGTCAAATTGCAGGTGGTGGAAGTACCTATGGGGTAGATCCGCTTTGAAATGTGGTATAGCGTCTACAAGTATGCAGCAGTGCCTGCGTGACCTGAAAGATTCTAGACAGGATGACAATATCATCATATTGTGGGCGGTTACTCTCTGCTGCCATGCCATATGGACGGAGAGAAACTCCAGGATTCATGGTGGCAAACCTCGGGATGAGCTGGCGATATTCAGCAAGATGGAGAAAGAACTGCAGATGCATTATAAGACATATCATAGTATGCTGTCTAATGTATCTGGAAATTTAATTCGCAATTGGGAATTTTGTAAGTACTGAATATAAGTACTGGGTATCCATGTAAGACTTAGGTCTTGTTAGTTTCATCTTTGTTACTACACGTATTGAGTGTAGTATGTAATTTTGTCCCTCTTTGAGGGTCGGGAATATACTTACCAGGAATTTCCGATACATATATATAAATACATATATATACATACATATACATACATATATATACATACATATATATACATATATATACATACATACATATACATATATATACATACATATATATATATATATATTGGAATCAGGTAAATATATTCTGACTTCCCCCTCCTACAAATGTAGAAGGAGTAAAAAAAGGTTACATATAGCCCTATGCTCGCTATACATCATTATCGTGAGCAACTCACCCATCTACCCCATACATACTCTCTTTTTAACATTTTAACAAATTTTCCCAGCAATAGTGCTCTCACTACTAACCATCCCTCCGTGCTTATGGGCGTTCCTTTCCATCCAAACATGGTAGCATAATGCAGCAAACAACAACCGTTTTGTCTCCTCATTGGCGCACCTTTTAATCACCTTCTTGATGTCTTCATTCAGTGTTATATGGAGGCGGAATTCCTTACAGATTTTGTCCCAAATGGTCTTCATGAAACAGCAACACCCGAAAAGATGACTAAGAGTCTCCTCCTCTGTCTTGCAGAGATAGCAAGTGGTAGAAATATTGCTATTCCACTCCCGTATTTTGTCCAGCGTAGCTAGGGAATCATGCAGAATTTTGAAAATACAAATCAACCATTTAGGAATATGTTTACCTTCCCATATCAGCCCCATAATCTTGTCCTTTTCCGCCCTAGTCCTCATGATCTCCCACAGATCAAGGTTTGGATTGAACATGTTCCATTCTCCATTATGTTTCAGATAGAAATGATGCTTTACTGGGCCATAGACTCCTCATCATATGAATGGTGCGTGAGATGCCTTCCCTTGTCCTTGGCTGAAAATCCAAGCCTTGTGGATATCTTTCTCTCATCCATCTCCCCCATATAGAGCTACCGGATTGGTAAGAGATGATTCTCCTAAGAGTTCCCCACTTGGAAATGTCTCTTGGAGTTTTCAACTGTAGGCCTCCTTCATCTTTCGGCAAAGCAAGTCTGGAGTAGCGCATTGGGTGATACTCACTTGCCCAAATGAAGTTTGATATTTTCATCTCCATCCTATCAAGAACAGCCCCTAGAATCTCACCTTGTTGAACCCAGAAAATAAGAAGACCCTCAATAGCTGCTCGAATAAGCGTAGCATGACCCGCCATGGAAGTTTTTTGTGTAGGCCATCTCGCAATCATCACATCTAGTTTGTCAATGCATTCAGCAAAGTCCTTAACCTGCAGATTACCCCCTTCCAGAGGAAAGCCAAGATATTTTGTTGGAAATTTGCCCAACTCAACCCCCAAAGCATCCTGCAATCTAGTTTCCATAGAGTGACAGTTCTTAGAAAGGAAGAGCCGCGTTTTTGCAGCATTAATGCATAACCCCGTCTCCTCTCCAAATTTCCCCAAAATATTTTTCAGTTCCCGTAGAATCTCCACTTTAGCTTCAATGAACAATAAGACATCATCAGTGAAAATTAAATGACTGATAGTTTTCACACCATGGACCGTAAATGCTTTAATTAATTTCTCCTCTTCCTCCATCTTCAGCTTCCTTGTGAAATATTCCATGACCACCGTGAAGAGAAGTGGTGAGAGGGGATCCCCTTGCCGTAAACCATTGCTGCCCTTGAACATGCCTGCAGACGACCCATTAACAAGTACAGAAAAGCTGGTTGTGCACACACACTGTTGCATCCACTGAATCCATTTGTCACGGAAACCCATTTGACGCAGAGTCCACCATAGTTTGTCCCACCTCACACTATCATATGCCTTGGAGATATCCAATTTGAGGCAAGCCTTCCTGCTACCTCACATGACATTAAAATCAGCTAGAAATTCATCCGCGAGCAGGGCACAATCACTAATGCTCCTTCCAGATATAAACTCTCCTTGATTCTCAGAAATAAGAAAGGGAAGGACCAGTTTCAGTCTGGCTGCAAGGATTTTAGTAATAATCTTATATTGTATGGAGCAACAAGCAATCGGTCTAAGGTCTGCAAGAGAGGCAGTAGTCTTCTTCTTTGGAATAAGGACAAGAAAAGAATGGTTCACCTGTCTGACCATATTGCCACCCTCCAGAAACCACCTCACATACCTTATAAGGTCTTGTTTAATAATGTCCCAAGTTGTCCTTTAGAAGAAAGCGTTGAATCCATCCGGTCCGGGGGATTTATTGCAGCCTATACTCCACAAGGCATCTTTAACTTCTTGTTCAGAGACCTCCTTAGTGAGAATGTTGTTATGAGTGCTGCTTATCTTGAACTTCCATTCAATATCCTCATCCTCTTTTATTTCTCTAGCTTCTTTATTGTATAGCTCGGTGTAATAGTGCACGACATGCTCCTCAATATCTTCTTGCTTATTAACCACATGCCCGTCCTTATCAATTAGCTCGCAAATGATGTTGTTAGCTTCTCTCCTTCTCACTGTCGTGTGATAGAGTTTGGTATTCTTGTCACCATCTTCAAGCCATCTTTCCCTACTCCTTTGCCAGTAAAATTTTTCTTCGGCCTTCTTGAAATCAGCAAGCATCCTTCTTAACTCACGGTCCTTTTTAATCAGCCTTTCATTGAGTGGATCATCCAGTAAAAGTGTTCTTACCTCCCTACATTCCTTTTTAGTTTCCTCCAATAAGTTTGGGATATTCGCCTTGTCTCTTGCCCACTTCTTTAAGCTTGTTTTCAGCAAGGAAAGCTTTTTTGCAAAGACAAACATTGGATTACCCGGGAAATGTGTACCCCATGCCTCCTTCAGAATATCATCAAATCCTTCCCAATCAGCCCATTAGTTGAGGAAGCGGAACAACCTTCTTTTCTGCTTCTTGTGAATGATCTGAACTAGAAGAGGAGAGTGGTCACTGAGTTCAGAACCCCCTGCCTTTACCTGTACATTAGGAAACATTTTAACCATTCTTCATTAACCAGGGCTCTATCCAGTTTTCTAGCTATTCTGTCTTCCGAGTCTTGTTCATTATTCCAAGTGAAGAGATCACCACCACTCATAGGAAGCTCAATCAGGTTGGCTTTATCAATGGCTATGTTGAAAGACTCCATCACAGCCTGATGTGCAAGTCTGCCTCCAATCTTCTCACCGAGCAATCTGACATTATTAAAGTCACCAACCACTAGCCACGTCACCTGCATCTGTGTAGACAAGGACTTCAGATCATGCCAGAGGAACTTCCTTCTCTTTACGTCATTGTGGGCATACACAACTGTCATACACATATAGAATCCCATTGCATTCATGCAGTCCATCGTAATATGTTGATCAGACATCATCCTCACCGATACTTGCCATTCATTTGGTTTCCAAGCCACACACACCCTAGCTAGCTCAGAGTGTTGTAGGTTGGACACGTTTTCCCAGCCCTGTGGAAAAAGATATTTAATGCTTTGCTCGTTGTGTTCCTTTATCTTGGTTTCAACCAGTATTGCAATAGAGGGTCCACTTGTACCAATCCACTCTCGGATTTCTTTCTTCTTTTTTCTATCACACCCTCCTTTAATATTCCACATGAGAATGGACATATCAAAGGTGTTTGTTTTCCCGAGTACGCCTGGGCTGCTCTTTCTTCTTGCCTTCTTTTTTCTTCTTAGGTGCAACATGTTCTGGTTCTTCCGCATCTGACTCACTCAATGCCTCGTATCTATTTGTGGACTCCAGGATGGACCCGACCCCTTGGGATTTAGGGATCCCATTCAAGCTCCTTCTCGTTGAAACAGGAGTAAATTCCCCCTCTTCCTTATTCTTTTCAGGTGGGCATTTGCTCTCTTCCGCCGTCTTGTGCATGGGTCTCTCCTCCTCTGTCCACGGGCTCTCTTCAACCTTGGCATTCTCAGCTTCTGGTTGTCTCTCATCTTCTGTTATTTGCTTCTCGCTGCTGTTCGCAGCCTCGGAGGTCTTCTTCTTCTTCTCTATCCACTTCGTCTGTGCATTGGTGTTTGGCTTTGTGTTTTCTTTTGTACCCCCATCAAGCTCCTCGCATTGGCCCTCGCCATGCCCGAACGCACGGCACCGCTTGCAAGATGCAGGTATGTGATCGTACTCCACGGTGATCGGGATGGGTTCACGTCCTCTGACATTGAGCCAGACCATGGTCGGCTTCTTGCTCTCCACGTCGATCTCCATGAGTACCCTAGGATCATCACCTTCAAGTGATCGATCGTCTATGTGAAGGACCCGTCCCGCTCTAGCCGCTATCGTGCCCGCAACGCGCCTTGTCCACGACCTACCGAAGGATTTGAGGGTAATGCACGTCGGTACCATTAGGAAGGACTCCTTCTTGAGCTCGTCGCCATGGTTATAATGCTTAGCTACAACCAGCTGGTGGTCGAACCATCTAGGACCCATCCCAAGGATGCTCTCCTTGTCTGCCGCAGTAGAGAAGCGGACCAAGAACACCCCTTGCTCGCAAGAGATCAATTCAAAGGACCCCTTCGGTCACCATGTACGTTTGATTCAAGCGAGAAAGTGATGGTAGTAGGGATGTTTCCCAAGGGTATACGCCATTACCGTGTGCTCCCATACATTCGCCAACCAAAATTTCACAAATATGGCTAACAAACTAATTACCACAACCAATGTAATTAACAAGTCAATTTATATTTTCATTGTGTCAATCTCCACCGCTTTTTCCCTAACCCTGGAATACCCTCTCTAGGGTTTGACTTAAGGCCACCTTCTCAAGAGCTTGGTGCCTAGGGTCACCTCTCATGGTGCCCATTAGTCATGCAACATAGACCACCTTCTCATTCCCGAGCTTGGTGTCTGGGGTCACCTCTCATGGTGCCCATCAGTCTTCCCTCCTGGGATTGACCTTATTGCATCATCCATCAGGGTGGCATGTAGGTGCGAGAATACACATTTATATTACAAATGTGATAATCATAGTGACTTTATAATTTGCAAGTATGAACATCCAACTGATAGGTTGCATTCAATGCGATGAATCATCTAGAAAACCTTCGAGAAACTAATGCGATTAACCATAATTAACCACATACCTATCAAGCTAACTTGATTGCAGAAATAATTCAACCAATTAAGTAACCAAGCAAGCACACACCAAGTTGATCCTGAAATAGGCATCCAATTTCCTATTATTGATCATGCCATCAAGATCTATTAAACCTATCTCGCTTCCTAGGGTTTCTAGTCCATTTTTGGGTTTTCATTGCAATTAGGGTTTCTCTTCATTATTACTCTTTTAGTCCCTAATTTTATACAATTACTCGCAAACCCTAATTATCTCATCTATTCTTCACAAAAGATGTTAAGGTTAACATATTACCTTAATTTCGGATAAAAGGCACAATTAACCATCAATTAAGCCCATTATGCCTCTTTTACTTTAAAACTACCATTTTTATCCTTTATAATTCATGACAAGATTATTAGGCCTAATTTTCATCTTTGGTTCCTTCCAGAATAACAACTCGTAGTTCATTATGATTTAGTTCACATCTGAACTCTGTTTATCATTAATTCCATCTTTATCCAATAGAAAACCATATTAAGGGTATTTATCCATAATTAGGAACTTTTATACTCGAAATAGCTTAGAGCCATCATATCTCAACTTTAATCATGAATTTCAACAATTAATACTAATATTAGGGTTTCAAGGCCCATTAAAGCATATTTATGCACATGAAACTCTAAATTAAACTAATTACGTGCAAAGTTCATCCTTTTTGTTCTTAATGTACCTTTTTACAATTAACATGTTAATATCAACTTTAATCATCCATTAAACCCTACTAAATAGATTAATCATCTCAAAATAGTGTTTCTAAACATATTAATCATCATATTAGGTTCAAAAACCTAAACCTTGCAATTTCATCATCAAAATAGGTTAAAATCCATATTTATCATTAGACAAGTTATCCATGCTCAAATTAACTTATTTGCAAGATTAAATTTATCCTTTATCATCAATTAGGGTTTCTAACCACAATTAAATACTTTTTCCATCAAAATTATATACTTTTGCAAAAAGATATTGATTTAGGTTCCCAACCAATTTTTAACATATCCCTTGTATTTTTCTGATCAATTTTCATGTATTAACTTTCCTCATCTGATTTTTCTATCAAAATATACGATTTTTGTAAGTAAAACCCTTTTTACTGATTTATCAGTAAATTCTAGAAAAACGAAGATCGCTAGATTCGTGGTTCGCCGGTCCACTCAGGATCCAAGGGCCAAGGATGTGTGTGCCTATTTTTGTTTTAGGTTGCGAAGGATAAGAATGTCCTTACCTAGACTGAAGGCATGGAGGGGTAACCGGGTAATTTCTTGGTGTCTCCTTCTTCTTCAACCTCGCGAACAATGCTCCGCAGAGCAGCTTCCCGCCATGGTCAACTCTCCCCTTGACTCCAGGCATCTCGCCTCCTCAACCTCCGGTGATGGTCACCCCACCTTCGCACGGTCCCGTCGCATCTTGTGGCACCCTCCGTATGCTCCAGATCGGTCCCGAGAAGGTGGTCAATTAGAGCTAGAAAGCTGGCGGTAGTAGTACCTTCAGGGAGCGGGAGCAGCCTTCCGCGGGACATCAGAAGCAGAGAGAGAAGAACGCAGGGTCTATCAGACCCTCACGATGATCTTTCTGGTCTCGTTGAGGCATGTACTCCCCCTTATAAAGGCATGGGGTCTGGTTTGTTAGAGCATTGGGGAAAAGTCCCAATCATTTATGAAACTGAGAAAATAGGGGTCCTCCTGGTCCGACTTCCTCTGCCAAGATCAAATATTAAATTTCTAGGACTCCTTATTGACCAAGGAGGGTGGATATCTGGACTGATTCCTTGCTTTATTGTTTCCCTTTCTCGTTTCCAACCGAGGTGCAACCACCGTTAGATCCAGATCTAATGGCTATTAGGCCCTCAGTAAGAACATAAAACAAATCAGATTGTGACATTTAATACAATCCTTCTCACTTTAGGAAAATTTACAAAAACCATATCTCCCAAACCACATGTCCAATTAATCCCAAATTTTGAGGGAAACTTAATAATGAATTAATATACCTCTCTGCCAAATTTGGGCTCATTATCTAAAATAAAATGTGCCTTTTCTTTAGGTGAAAGATATTACTCAATTAGGCTTATTTCTCACATCTTTTCTCTTTCTTCACTTATTATTTTGCAACTTGGACTCCTTGGAACCCAAGAAATCCTAAGTTTTAGAAATCCTTTTTGAAGGATTTTTATTATACTTCTAGATGCATCCACATCCTTTACTTCTCATTATCTTACTTATTAAGATATTTCTTTTCAAGGATTTCTCTTTATCTTTCATTTCCTTTTTCCTCTTTTCATATTTCTTTTATTGGAAATCACATAGAAACGAAATTTATTTAATTGGGGCCATTAGTTCCACTTTCTAGATATTTCTATGTATTTGTCAAAATTACTTTCCTTAATATCCACTATCTTGTATCTTTTCCTTTTATTTGGACTTTTCTTTTTTTTCTTCTCTTTTATATCCATTATTGGATTAATCTAGTAATAGGAACCACAAAATTCCTATCCAAATGGAGATTTGCAAAGAAATCCCTTCTTTGAAGCAAAGCATACAACCCTTTTCAAATAAGTCTATATTCACAAAATCTTTACAATTCAATTATGAAAACATATGCAAAATTGAGGTTGTAACACCATATGTGTGTACACTACACTTTTGTGTTTTATTTTTAAATTTTATATTGTTTAAGGAGACTCATCTACACCATATGAGAAAGCCCCTAGAGGGGACTGAATGTAATTTTCTTCATTATTTTTTGGAATTACAAATTGGTCCCTCTTTTGGTGGGTAGTATGTATCTTATTCTGAATACTAACTACATATTAGTCATCAACATACACAAAAATGATAATACAAACTCAAATGAAAAGCTTATCCAACAAGACTATTATAGCAAACAAGAATAGATGTCGATCAAAAAGCTTATATCGATTCAACTGTATAACACATGTGTAGCACATGTCTTACGCTCATTTATAAAAGAGAAAAGGTTTATAAAAAAGTATTAAAGGCGAATGATAAATGAAGAGTATGATATTTAGATTTTTTAGAAAGAAAAAAAGAGAGACTGTTTGGGATTAGAATGAGATAAGAAATTTCCAAATATTAAAATTATGTGATAGGAACTATATGTACCACTCAATTTTACGTGATGTGTAATTGTAAAAAAAGTCTCTTACTCATGCCAATTTTATATATTATAGTTATATCGATATATATTAATAGTTTATTTTTATATACTTAAGTAGAAGAATAACATCTTCTCCATGCTGCTTCTATTAAGCTATTGAATTTATCACATCTTTTTGAATAAAAAACAAGATCACAATTAATATTATTATAAAAAACTCCATAATCTTATAATGAAAACTAATCAAAGATCATAGATTTTTCAAATTTTACTAAACATAATATTTAAACTATTATATATTACGTACTCATGCAAATGTGACCAATTGAATTTTTACTTCCATGTTATATGTTTATTTACTATTTAGAAAATATTATTTTAATATAATGAACAATTCACTTTTGATCCTAATTAAGAAATAAAGGATATTTTATATTATTTTCATTTTCAATGTCATGGTATACAAATTTAAAAATGTGCAATATGGTAATTGTGTTTGAACATAACATGTGTTTCATCATTTGAAAACCAATGCAACACCCCAAAATAAAGTGGTCAATGGATGAAAACAAAATGAGCTAATGCAACACAAGTAATTTTGGCAGTAGGGGTTCAACATTCAATCAAGTTGGTTATAAACAATATATAATTTCAAATTATTTTAATCTATTCCTATTTGAAGTGTACCTCAAATAGTTATTCTCATTCCAATATATCATTAAATATTAATATTTCTTTTGTCATATAATTAAATAATTTTTTGGTTTAATTTTATATAGACCACTAAAAACACACACTTTTTTTACTCTCATGTATTATGTATCAATATTATGTAGCACATGAAAAATCATATGCTCAATTTTTTTTATGAATTGAATGTATAATTAAGAGAACTATTGTAAAATGATAAATGCATGACTAAAATCTCTATTTTAGGTAATTTCAATTTCTAATGTTATATTTAATGCAGGTCATGCCCAACAAGTGAAGTTTGAATAGTCACATATTTAAAAAGGGAATTGAATAGTAATTTTCTTTTAAAATTTAATGAATATAAGAAAAAAGAAGTATCATGTTCATTATATGGATAAAAAAAGATAAAGCAGATATTGAGTGTTGTAATAGGATCATGTACTTTCTTAATGAGATAAAAGTAATAATTTTAAGATAACAGATAAATTATATGAATGAATCATTCAAAGATATGAATGATTAATTATGCATAAATCTATGTCAAATCTTATTTCACATTTTTAAACTATTACAAATATTATTTTTGAATATTTAAAAAAAATACAATTTTTCTTTAAAATGATTTTACTACAAATTGTATATACATAATATTTCACGTGTAAGCACATCTGTGTATTCACTAGTGTATACATGGAAATGATCTTGTTAGAGGCAACATTTACGTGTAGTATAACAGGAGTGAACGTTAATTGTGCCTTGCTTCCAACTTTGCATCGACGGTTGTAAGCCTTGGGCAGCAATATGGACTCGAGAGAAAGGTAAATGGGCAGACGTCTAACACCAGTGTGACAACTGTAATGATTAAAATAACTAATCACCCTCTTTCCTATCCATAAATTTTATTTAATAAATCACTCTACATCTCCTCTTCTATCCTCTAGTGATTCATGTATTTCCTTCATTCCTACTTTATGATTAAAAGTTCCTTCATCTTCTGATTTAGTTCTTGCCTCCCTCTTGCTCTATATCTTAGAAAAATTCTTGCCATAGTCAGTTTTCCACTTTTCCATCCACTTGAACCTCGGGAAGACGCGACTAATAACGCTTCTGAGAGATAATTCATCTGCAGTCGATATATATATATATATATATATATATATATATATATATATATATATATATATATATATATATATTAGAACTCATAGAAAAGTCTTGTAAAGTGCAGATAATGTACTCACTCTCCCATAGATTTTACTTGTGAAATCCAATTCCACCAGAAATTACTAAAAGTATTTAAATTCAAATTTTCATTCATTACTAGTTCTCTCGATCTTTTTAGAAAGCATTCAAATTAGTAATTCTACATACGTGCAATACTAATTACATCCTTATTTCTTCTCACTGCATATTTCGTTACAAGTCAGTAAGTATTGTACATTTACCATTTGTATTGGATTTTCTTATCTATATTGTTCTGATTGTTAAATATATTTTTTAAGTCGGAATGAAGTTCTCTGTTCAAGTGAATGTTCCTGATGATCGGAGGTTGTGTTAACTCTCTCGATGTACAGTATCAACACGCATTACAAGACATACAATACAAGATGTATAGTGCAATACATCAATACTAGATGTATAATACTAACAACTATATATTACATATATCCCCTCAAATCTTATTACCACTATATCATCAGATTTTTGTATCTAAATAATTGTAATAGTTCCTTTGACTAATACTGAAATGAAATAGTAAAATCATGAATACTCATTTCAAATTTTGTTGGTTATTAAACTATCTACATGTTAATTTTATCGTTCTGAATCACTAATAAGTTAATTTATTTCACCATTAATATACTAGGAATCACTCGTGCAAAGTAATTATCCTAATTCAATACAGTGCATGACGTACAATACATGACGTATAGTACTAGACGTAGAGTAGGAGACGTACAACAATAATATCATTTGTCAAAATTGTGTAGAAAAAGTATATTACTGACAAACACATTATACAAGAAGTAAAGTACTAATCACATACAATACCTTCATAAATCACATACAGTACCTCAGAAAATCATGTACAAAAAAATGTTGATAGCAACATACAATACTTATATGAACTAATTCACATTTTACTAAAAGACATACACATCTAACTGACTTATTTTCCGAGTATAGTACATACACACATTACATCACCTCACACCATATTTTATTTTACACGTCATTATAATACAAAGTGTACATTACAATAAGTACAATACAAGACGTATTGTACTAAGGTTCGACGATGGATGAAAAATGTAGGGTGTTCGGCTTAGGCACGAACGACGACGACAATAGATTCTGGGATGTTGACGTTGAGAATGGCGTCGAGAAAGACCAGAAGTAGCTCCTGTGGGCAAGGACACAACGTTGCGCTTTGGATGAGGGCACGACTGTGACAAAGAATGGGGTCGGTGGAGGTGTTGCAGCATAATTAGGTGGGGGAGAAGGGAAAAGGCAGAGGAAGTTGGAACCCGGTGTAGTACATTCGAGGGAGTGCTATGACTGTGGACTGATTGAGAGGAGAAATGGTATGTGTAGAGAAACCATTCTAGTGGGAAAGAGGAGTGGGAAGAATTTCTGGGAGTCCCAAAACATCGGCTTCAGTGAGTAATATATATGTATCATCTGGAAAGTGAATGGGCTAGTAGAAGTGTGTGTTACCGAAAAATGGGTGGGTCAGCGGGTAAACTGGTGACTATGTGTAGCGTAACTCATATTGTAATTCGTCTTCTTCATCATACTTCTGGGAGATATAAATGTGTACATTGCTTTGCCTGATTTCTTTCTTATTTTGTCATAATTTTTGCCGTTGTTGGAAGAAGTAAAGACAACAAAGTGTGACAAACTTACTCACGTGATGGAATCACAAGGTACCTTCCACATCCTCTAATTTATTGTTTACGCAGCCATTTTTGGTACTGATAGTCCGATGGTCCAACCTTTATGAGATAGAAGTTGTAAAGCTAAGCATTTGTTCAATGTCTTCTATACAACAATATATGTTATACAAAGATTTTTGATATAGTAAACTTTTATTTATTTCATATAAAAATTTTGTTATATAAGTTGTATAACATGTAATTTTTGTTATGTATATTGTATAAACTCCGCCTATATTTTCGTACATTTTATGTAAATGTAACCGGTCTCAAGTCGGGAAAAGAGGGGTTGGTGGTAGGTTGACAGGCGGCCATACAAACTTTATCACTCTTTTCATGACATGGATCTTTATAAAAAAAATTATTGGAGCATCCGTACCTAGCGACACGATGCAACGACACCCGGTATAGTGATATATATACAAGGGGTTTTGACATAGCAACACCTGGTTGTGTGAAGGACAGACAAGGGTTTCCATATCTTAGACGAGTGTGGGTAAAGAAGTTAGTCACGCTGCATCATTGCTCAGATGTATTGAAAAATGTATAAGAGTTTTTACATCTTAGACGGTTGTGGGTAAAGAAGCTAGTCACACTGCATCATTTCCCGGGTGTAGTGAAAATGTGCAAGGACAACATCTTTGATGAAGGCAGGTAAAGAAGAAAGTTCAAAAAAAAAGGATTAGAGTTGGATCTTGGAATATTGGTTCTTTGATAGGAAAATCATTAGAGATAGTAGATACCATGATGAGATGAAAAATCAATATAGCTTGCTTGCAGGAAACCAAGTGGACAGGGGAACATTGTATAGAGATTGGAGACACATGAAACAAAATATGGTATATAAGATTGACAAACATGGAAGTGGCAAATGTATTATTATTGATAAGAAGTTGAAGGATGATGTTTTCAAGATCACAAGGATGGGTGATATAATCATAACTATCAAAGTTGTTCTTGGGAGAAATATCTTTAACATTATTAGTGTTTATGCCCCCAAGTTGGTCTTAGCGAGGAAGCTAAGAAGGATTTTTGGGATGATATGGATGAATTGATGCAAGAAATACCAACAGAGGAGAAGATCATTATTGGGAGTGATTTAAATGGCCATGTGGGGAGTAGCAATGCTGGATATGAGAGAGTTATGGTGGTTTGGATATGGCAGTAGAAATGGAGGAGAGAGGATATTAGATTTTATAGTTGCATATGATATGATTTTAGAAAACACCAATTTCAAGAAAAGAGAATCACATAAGATTACTTTCCACTACTAAAAAAAGGTCTTTAACTATTAAAAAAAAATTGTAGTGAAAACACCATATTTTGTAGCGAAAGGCTTTGACTACATATTTCTTTACACATACAAATTGTAGTATATGCTCGTATAGCTAAAGCCTTTAACTATATTTTTCAAATATGTAGTTAGATAATCCATTCCCTACAAATTCATATGTATCCAGAAGTGTAGCTAGATATTGTCCTTACATATTTAAATATAGGTATAATTATAGCTAAATGTATGCCTACAATTGTATATATAGTCAGTATGTAGCAAAAACATGAAGTTAATACAAATTATATGTAGTTAATGTGTAGGGAAAGGTAGCATCTACTGCACACATGTATATGTAGTTGGATTATGTACTAGTTACATATGTAGTGCCACATATACATATATGTATAGTTTGATTATTCATGTATTGTGTAATTAGTCCAGAAGCTCTTTTAGTAAAAAATTTGTAGTAGTTAGACCAGTTATGCTCTTTATGTCAACAAACTTACTTTCATTTATATTGAAACGTCAAATGTACATGGGGAGGACGTATACCTTACCCCTATTACATAATGTGTACAAAGAAAAGGATATACATATACTAATAAATTTGGTGAGGTCTACACGCATCTTGGAAAAAGAGTATGTATCTTTCTCGACCAGTTTTAGAATCATTGTTGTCTTCTCCTTTTATTCAATGAGTTGGCGATAGCATGGGTTCTTGTGTTGCACAAAGTTGTGACCTTGTGACATGTTGGCCCTTCATCTAATTTCCTTGATCAGTGGGTCAATTTTGTTGAATGGAAGAAGTCTTGATTTGAAGATTGTAGCATTGCCCCTCATAGTGACATCTTTCTATTACAACTTGGACCATCCATAGATGTTCTAGGAATCTTCTTTGTACTCTATTTTGTTGGACTTGATCTAGACCTAAAGAGGGATTCTTGTTTAGCAATAAGTTGACATTGAGGCCTTTTTTTATCCTGCATCATATATGTATCAAAATTGCAGTCATTGAATAGAATAATTATTTCATTCATTTTTAAGCTACACCTTACTCGCAATCTCCGTCATTCCTTTTCTTCCCTCAAAGTAGTGCAATCTTTAAGCATGGGTAGAATCTGAACCTGCAATAGTTAATCACATAAAGAAAGGTAGATGACAAGAGATGATTTGTTTAGTGTAGATTTTTTACCATTTTAGGACTTGGTCTGGTCCACCATCACCATCTGTGTCGATTATACATAGGAGCAAAGTGGTAAAGAAGTTATATGACATATCAAACAATATCTGAATTCTGAATTTGCATCATACTTATAGGAACCTAGAGAAGCAAAGAATATATAGATCAATGACCAAATATTGCATATATCTACACCATTTGATAATCAAGTCATACATTTTTTCAATATACAATGGTGTATTATGTAAAAAAATCCCAACAATTGACCATCAACAATCACAGGTTCTGAAGAATAAAACATCCCTACAATGCACATACACAAATAAGGTTAGTAAATATTAATTAACAACTTCTATAGCAACTAATGAACCCTGCTAAGCTCCTATTATACCAAATAGAATCTACATCACCATCAAGTTGAATAAATAATGCGCCAAACATAATAGGGTATTCCAACCTAAGTTTGGAAAAATTGAGATAGGTTGGAATACCCAGTTATGTTTGGCACATTGTTTATTCAACTTGACGATGATGTACCTTATGCAGCTGGGTTCCACTAAGGACAAGCTATAGCAATTGCAAATTTTGAATAATGGCTAGTTAATAATCATTAACAAGAAGAGTACATAAAGATGAGAGTATCACTGATCAAATAAACTTTGGGCAAGATACCACAGCTAACCACTACATGTTCTCAAGACAGCAACATGTAGTTTCCAATGATTCATTATCTGGTTGCTAATAGAAGAAGATGAAGGGAACTTACTTGATGGAGTCATTATTTATCTAGTACCTGGCTGTGTAAAAACTACAATATCTTCAACAATGAGGTGTTGCAACCATTTTAGTGGTGTGAGTCCACTACCCAGCAAGGTTATTAGAAGTGGGTACAAGTTCATCCTGTAATAGTCAAAGGTGTCCATGTAGTACCTTTAGATAAAAGGGTACACCTTTGTTTCAATCAACAAAAGGTGTGGACCTTCTGTAATCTGAAAGCAACAAGGAGAGGGAAGAACAGTCAATCTTCTTTTCATAGTAGCTAGTTAGAAAGTATGGAAAGCATGTAGAGTCATATATCATATACTGCAAACCTAGTCTCCATCATTCAAGTGGAGTCGGGGGACGTCGTTAAAGCATTTTTCATGGAGCAAATAATCAGCTGCCTCCTTAGGTAGTTACCTCAAAGGCCATATATATATATATATATATATATATATATATATATATATATATATATATATACCAACCATAGATACATCAAAGAAAAGTGGCAGACCAGTTTATCAATAAGTACATCTATATAGTCTTAAAATGATACAGAAACTTCATCTAAAATAGGAGCCAACTTATGGCAATGCCTACACCCGCCGCATAAACTAAAAGGATGAAAATAACAAATTAAACTGAACTATCAGTATAAGAACATTCAAATTATCAAAAATGATGAAACATGAACTAAAAACGGATGGAGTTGTTGTTCACTTATCATTAAACTTTCTAACTAGATAATTGATGTTCTTTTTGCTGATGAGGATTTGTTGTTCACTCATCCTTAAGTTGGTTTGCAAATTTCATTTACCTCCTCTATGTTTCTAGTAGACTGTAAATGATGAGTTATGGGGTTGTCATGAGCTGATGACATCAAATGTAGGTTCTCCTCACCACATAAGTAAATTTACGAGGCTTATAGTAAAGTGGAGGTTGCTTTAGTAGAGGCTAAAACACTATTTGACTAATACATCACCACATACACCAAACCAATTCGTTTCATTTATAATTTAGATCATTCTTTTAGGCATTGATGTTTCATCCTTTATGTAATGACTGTAGTCACTCTAGTAGAGGGTAAACCTACATCTCATGCCAAATAAAGGTTCCAAAGGCACACCCTTCTGGATAGATTAATAGTTGTTTCACACTAGTACTCTATACATGTATATGCACTAGTCCATTGTACAATCACTTGTCCAACAAAAGGCCTTCAGAGCTCTACAAGGCAGTAATATACTAAACTAGACCTACTGAGCAGTTCACTCAAGCTTTCCCCTACAACTTCATCTCAGATATGGGCATCCATCATTGGATAAGTTGATGTAGATGGAACCAACATTATGGAGACTTGATATTCTTGAGTGTCGGTATCGTCATTTGGGTGAGCATTTTTAGTTTGTCTTATCCACTTAACAACCCTCATGGAAGCTTTCCCCCATAATGCCAAACTGCTGCTATATATTATCCCAATATTGTTATCTCGATTAGCTAATTCTAGGTCTGTAAATGCTAAAGCTAAATTATTTGAGAGGTGTACCATAAGCGCCATGGTTGGAACTTGGGAGTCTGTCATATTTTCTGGATCCAAATCTCATTGCTTCATGTATGGTAATCTTCTCAAATCAAAATTTAACATTACAAAAAGAACTTGATACTTATATCATTTTCATTGAACTAATTAAAAACTATAGACATACAAATATTAGTTATAGAATAAAAATAGGAATAGCTCCCTACACCATGAATATGAGCATTGTTAACAATTGCAAATCGAGAGAAACCAAATGTATATCTAAGTATTGAGAGGACAATTTGAGAATTAACACTTTTATGTTTGAAGCAAGAGCCTTTTCCAACTCTTTCATGTATGAAGCAAGAGCCTTTTTCAAATCTATTTCTTAACACAAAATGGACAAAATAATATAGTTATCTATCCTATACTCCCTGTACTATCCATACATAAGAAAAAAATTGAGAAAACTACCATAGCATCAAACAAGATCATTATGTGCAACAGCTGCTAACAACCTTCCTTGACACAGAGATAGATCATGCTCCATAGTGATAAACCACGACGCAACCAAAAATGCAGGAGCATGAGCCCCCCAAATGAGATCATCTAGAAGGAAGAAGAGAAATTATATAGGGGGTCATCCATTCAGAATTGATAAATGACATTCACTTTGACATATTTTCATATTATATAGGCACAAATTTTTATAAATTATGGTTTCTAAGATAGGCTCAAGCTTACATGAACAACTATTCATAATAACTATTTATATATTGCTTAATATATCAACTCATAAAGAAGTTATATATCCCATCTCATTCCTTCAGCTAATACAGGAGATAAATGCATGGGTTAGAGTATAAAAAATGCATAGAGAAGATATCCTTCCAAACATGGAACCAAACACTAAAGAAAAATGACCTTTCTTACTAGGTAGCGTAAATCAAGGAAACCACTGCTGAAACTATTTTTCTAGCTATTAAGAATTTGCTATTTATATGATACCAAAAAAATCTTATTTAGTAATTGAAAAATAGTTTTTCATCTATGAATACTCGATTCCTAAAAGCCATATATTCTGTAATATACATCTAGCATAAAGGATATTACAGTAAGTATATTATGAGCATAGCACAATGAGATACACGTCTAATTTGGCACTGAATGGAAGATTGCTATGTCATATGAGGCGTAAAAATCCAGTCGTGGGCCTCATAGAAAGTATAACTAATTGCATCCTACAAAATGTGAGGACAAAGGGAACAAAGTGCTAATCATGTGTACAAATATTGAATCTTAAATCTATTGCGTCAAGATATCGAACAACTAGAGGTTGAGGTTTTATTCAGCAAAGTGAATAAAAATCAATGAGAAACTCTAACTACAAGTCTGCATACTTCCAGTGCTCGCCTTGCTTCAAAAGAATTACATCATCCTAAGCATGTATCTCAAAGTAGGTCATTAAAATGATAGATAAAAATACTTACATTTTAAGAAACAAACTTTGTTGCACGTTCTTGAGTAAATTAATGCCATTTTATGATCTCCTATAGTTCGATGAAAACATAATTTTTGCATTCCAATTCTGCTGGAAATATGTGATAAAAAACTATGTAGAAGATTCATGGTATCTATTATCCCTGCATATGGAATTTGTAGGACATGACACATTCTAAACATACTAAGCAAACTGAACAAAACTTCAGCCTATAGGTAGACAGTTACCTATAATAATCAGCTTAGAATGTTTCTTAGTAGGCCAGTTGTGAATATTGTACAACAGGTACAGGACATTTCGAGGAACAAGAGATATAAATATTTCCATATATGTGAGAGGCACACCGAAAGTGTACATATTAGCAATATTAGAAAAATGATCTATGAGAAAACAATCAGAATAAGACATGAACCATGTCTATACATGTTCATTGAGACCAATTCAGCAATAAATAAATATTCAATTAGTTCATTCACTAGAAACACCCTCCCAAATCTCAACTAAGATTTTGTACAGGTCATGAATCGTGTCTATATAGATCCATTGATGGCGTTCATCCCATCAAGTATAGTTAGTATAGGGTTAAGACATTTAAATATAGAACCTAATACAAGCATCTTTCCAAGTATAGGTTCAACTGGACGCATCGCTAACAATCATCCTGTTTGGAAAACTCCAATTAAATTTTTTGAAGATCAAAGCCTAAATCGTTTACTAAGGCAAGGACGATAGAGCGATTTACCTAAGATCTATCAACTCTTCCTTATCATCAAGTGCTCTACTAATTTGTAGATATTCAATGGAGTTTTTCACATAAAAGTTTGCACACAAGAAAGTAAATACCTCAAGATAATGGAACAAAACTAGAGTAATTATAACATTTCTTGAATGAACAATAGAAAACCCATAAAAACTTTACAACCTATACAAGAATAGCAAGAACACATGCATAAATCCACTGAAGTACTAGTGAAATATATTCTGGTGTACTAGTGTTGAAGTACTGGTGCATTATACAAATTTGAATATCATTTATTGAGAATATGCTAAGCTATAAAATAATGACTGAGAGAAAAGGTGGAAATAGCAAGAAAGAACTAATCACTATTTCCTACTCTACACCCTATAGATTTAGTGTAAATAAATGCATACGCCCATTGTGCAACATAATCACCAAGTCCACATTATATTGCAAGACATTCATAAGGAATTTCGTAAAATATTACTTCCTTTTGGACCATGGAGTTTCATGTTAAATTCAGAAAGTCCAACATCACTAGTTTCCACTTTATAATTATGAAGCAACATGCAGCCCCGTCGATACTATCGACAGGAGGTCGATGGTATCGAGATTATCACAACGACAAAAGAGGCTTCCGTTGATACCGTCGACACTCTGTCGATGGTATTGAGATTGGATCAGGGGCGGCTCTGTCAATCCACCGACTGGTTCTATCTTTATTATGTTATTTGTTTTATTTATTGTTTCTCTCTTATTTTCCTCTTTGTATCTCAATGTATCTCACCCTAATACATAATAAGAGTTGAGACGGCTATTGCCCTCTCACGCAAGTTGCACCTAGCAGCCGAAAACATCGTTCTTCTCCTTTTTCTCTCATTAACATGGTATCAGAGAAAGGTTTGTTCTAGGCCTCCGTCTCTCCCCACCGGAAGTCCCTCCCTCTCTCTTCTTCCTCCTCGTCTGCCGGATCTTCTCCTTCCGCCAGATCTTCTTCACCGTGGCACCGGCAGCAACTGCTGCGGCAGAGCCACCACACGGCGTGCAGCTGTGATCTACTACCGGGCGTGAAGCCGTCACCAAGCGACTTCTCCCCTCCATCACGTTGGGCCCTTGGTATCTTTCCACTGTTGTCGTAGGCTCAGTCTCGAAGGACAAGGGCAACGTTCTCGTCCCCGACGTTTTTCACACAGCCACCGATCGATCTGTTGAAAATTGCTATCGTTGTTTGAGGATCTTCGGGTGATCCAACGGCCATCTAAAATCTAAACCGGAGGACTAGTCTCTCTACAGTTATTATCCTAGTCACACCTCCTCCATGTGTGATTAGGAAAATCATCCGGAGGCTGTGAATGCATCAGTAACGCATTTCCCTTTGTTTCTTGTGTGACGTGTATCTCTCTGTCACCTCAGCCATCCTTGTGACGTGTATCAATCTGTCACACAATCCCGTTCTATAATGGAGGACACCAAGATGCCTACGATCTACAACGAGGTGTCACCTATCACCTCCATCAAGCACAACGAGAAGAATTTTCTTCTATGGATGAATGATGTTCACACTATCCTGGAGTCTCGTGACAAGGCGGGATATGTTGACTCGGGTCCTCTGTCCTCTACTGATAAAGGATATGCTGAATGGAAGCATCATGACAATCTGGTGAAGACTTGGTTGTGGAACAACATGGAACCTGCAATTGCAACAATGTTCATGTTCTATTCAACAGCTAAGGAGATATGGGACACAGTGAAGCATCATTATTCTCAGGAAAAAAATGTGCTTCTCCAATTCATGATCTATGACCGTATGTTTGCTGAGAGGCAAGGTGAAAGATATCTTGAGGAGTACTTTGGAGCTATTCAGGCACTTGCTCAAGAGCTGAGCTATTATCATCCAGTAACTGTTGTTGAACAGGTCAAGGATAGGGACGATCTAGTTACGACTAAATTTTTATCTGGGCTTAACCCTTCGTGCGGTTCCACCCGAAGTGTCATTTTGGCTTCTGATAAATTACCAAGTTTTGTGGAAGCCTATTCGAGAATACAACAATCTATCTTTGAGTCTGCTACTCTTGATTCTGTTATATCTTCTGGGGAGTCTCATGCATCCGTAGCTGCTGCGGTGAGAGGGGGATGACCTGGTATGGGAAGAGGACGTGGGACACGTCCTAAGTGCACTTTCTATGACAAATTGGGACACATAGTTGAGAAGTGTTGTAAGAAACATGGGAGACATGTTGCACCATCTGTGGGGGCAACACATTATGCCACTACTATAGATTCCTCTTCTTCTTCTACTGTGGGTACTACTTCTGGAACTGGTATCACTCTTACTCAAGAGGAGCATGATCAGTTTATTCAGACTACACAACACATGAGTATGGGATCATCATCATCGTCGTCAGCAAACCTGGCATCTACTACAGGTAATCAGGCTACATCTCTCATAGCTTCTGGCTCTACTTCATCTTGGGTGGTTGACTCTCATAGGATATTCAGATGCCGACTGGGCTGGTGATCATACTGATAGAAGATCTACATCTGGCTACTGTACCTTCCTAGGTGACCATCTGATTACTTAGAAAAGCAAAAAGCAGCATGTGGTAGCTAGATCCAGTATTGAGGCTGAATACCGTGCTATGGCCCATGCATGTTGTGAACTACAACGAGTCAAATATGTTCTTTCTGTGTTAAAGATCTCTATTCTGTCCTCTATGGATCTCAAGTGTGATAACCAATCTGCTATACATATTTCCAGGAATCCTATCTTTCATGAGCATACAAAGCATATAGATGTTGATTGCCATTTTATTCGTGATCAAATCAAAGATGGCACTATTGTGACGCCATATGTCAAATCTGAAGATCAAATGGCGGATATCTTGATAAATCCCTTGGGTCCAACAACTTTTCAGATATTATGTGGCAAGTTGGCATACACTATGTGTACTCTCCAGCTTGAGGGGGAGTGTGAAGCAACATGTAGCCCCGTTGATACTATCGACAGGAGTTCGACGGTATCGTGATTATCACAGCGACAGAAGAGGCTTCCGTCGATACCATGATACCATCAACACTCTGTCTATGGTATCGATATTGGATCAGCAGCGGCGCGACCAATCCACTGACTGGTTCTATCTTTATTATGTTATTTGTTTTATTTATTGTTTCTCTCTTATTTTCCTATTTGTATCTCAATGTATCTCACCCTAATATACAATAAGAGTTGAGACGACTATTGCCGTCTCACACAAGCTACACCTAGCAGTCGGAAACACTGTTCTTCTCCCTTCTCTCTCATTAACAATAATCATCCATCATCCTAAGAAAAATTTTGCAAAAATAACACAAGTAATTTGACAGAGTTCAAATAGATGCCTCATAAATAATGGAGTGTCATGTGAGTGACTGAGCCATAGATTTATATTTAATATTAGAGTAGATACTCAACAAATCCATCCCTACATATTTGAATATGTATGTATATAACTGTGAATACACAATAAGACACCACAACTTTATGCCTATATTCTTATGTTCCCATCTATTTTTGCATCCCATCTTTTGTTGTATTTTTTTTTATAAAAATGTCAATATAAATGTCATTGTCTTAGCTACAATTACTAACTGAGAAGAGCAAAGAAAGTCTCATATGAAGAAAATGCACTCACAGTAGTGAAAATCAACCCAACTTTTAACAAATGAGAACCAGTCTGCAACTTCAAATCTCAGCTAGACTCCTCAAACAAAAGCTAGTAGCTCCAGAGATCTATTTACAGATGAAAAAAATCATTCACATCTTCATAGTTTAAGGCATTGACTTCATCAAGGCATATATAAGTATACTATCATCTATTCATCCAATTGGAAGGCCAAAATGAGATAATCGTCTTTCAAGAAGCTTCTTCCCACATTAAGAATAGGGTGTCAAAACTATTTTCATTCTTGTCATCATGGCAAAAGTCCATTCGTCCAAGATTGAAAGGCCAAAACAAGTTTTCAGACATTCAGGAAGCTTCTTCCCACACCAAGAATAGGGTGTCATACTATCTTCATTCTTGTTATCATATAAAAAGTATACTGATGAAGAAACTCTGGACAGACATCAACTCTAGAGGTGACTCAGAAAGAGAGTACTAAATGGCCTGTATCCATTTAGATGAAACTAGAATATGAGGACATTCTGAAACCTGAAGATGAAGAGTGGTCATAGAATGTTCTCTTCCTTTTTGTGAGAGGCATGCTGAACATGCTAAACTGCAAATGTCCAACTATTGGGAGTCATCTTAATTTTATTTCCAATAAGCAACACAAATGTGCTACATTAAAACTAAGTGGATCTATCATCTGACGATGAACCTCATTTCTACTGATTGAATAAAATGGATTGAGTTGTTTCTTTTCTACAGTTCAACATTCTTGATTACTTGATTGATAATTACATGGATGATATGATGTAGCCAATGTATATCCAATGAGGAGTCTTATAATTCCAGTTATGTGGATTATCTAGATATTACTTTTTGTTAGTGAAGAAAATTTGTTGATTCGGGTTGAGTTGAATTAGGCATTTCCTTTTTAGCTATGCAAGGAATTTCATTCCATAGATGCACGTAGCTATGTCCAAGGAATTCAATGACCGATACCGATGCCGTTTCGATAGCTTGGATATAGATATTTACCGGTATACCGGCGGAAATATCGACAGATGCAATCCAAAGGATAAAAAAAATGGATCATTTGCTTATTTATTTGTAATGTTAGATCCCATATATTGATAATGACTCTCTAAAACTATTTTGGATTCTGGAGTTTGAACTTGGGTAAAAAGATGACAAGTCATTCTGATGGAGGTTATAGGGGGTGAAAAGGCAATACTTTATATACACTTACAACAGTACATGGAACTACTTCATTAGATAGTAACAAGTGGGTGGAGCATTGCAAGTGTTGAACATGAGACTTTACATTGATGGGGAATATAACACAGAAAAATCATAAACATTTGATTATACAACATGACTGGTAATTATGTACCCTAATCAAGTGAGCTACATTGAAAATAGAAAGACTGACTTAAACAAACTCAAGACTGCATTCATAAATGAAGTCTTTTCATATATAAGAGCTGCTCCTTGATTGAAATCTTATAAAGTTGACAGTGGTACTGATTGTTCAACTAGTCAGAAACCAACTCATTTATGGAGTGGGCCTATTCTGAATTTATATTAGACCATCTCCAGTGAACATTATTAAATTCTCATATCTTAAACCTGATCTCTCATGTTAGATTGAAATAATGATTAGGAATATCTTTTTCAATCAGTGAAAATGAAGGAGCAGGTTTATTTAAAATAACAAAAAATACATGTAAATGTAATCTTCAAAATTGGTGAATATTAGTTTTGGTAATATGGTACATGTAATTTGTAGCAAGATCAATTCCATACAACAACCATAATTTTTGGTACTTCTTGTGCATCTGTGCTAATGTTTTCCAAAGAGGAAACCTTTAACGTGTTCATCGTCTTAGTATATTTTAAATGTTCATAATATGTAGAGATGTTTTTAAAGGAACAATATCATTTCTGTACGCTGGACTGCTTTTTTCATGACCTTGAACTAGATTCTAGTATGATTTGTTAGTTTTACACAAACAGGAACACTATATCAAGATTAACATGTAGTGTCTACAGTTGTACTACATGTAAGTTTTATATGAACCATGATAGTGAATATAGACAAAGATATAACTCACCCAAAGCACTTTCTTTCTCAGCTTGAATTTTGAAGAAACGCTACCAATACACCAAGAAAATATATTCAGCCCAAGTGAGATTCATTTCAAGTCACAAAGCATGATAGCCATGTTAGGATGAATCATCCCATACCCTTTTACCATTCCACCAATTAGTATGGGAAGTCGCTATAGCTGCTCAAATTCATTAAAAAAAGTATAATCAATGCTAATCTTACTTCCTATCAATTGTAGAGTCGCTAAGAAACTTCAGAACACAAAGCTTCATATAGAAGAAATTTGAAACCTCCCTTTTAAGCTAGTTTAAGATCTCATGCAGCAGGTACAAAACATGTCATTTTGACATAACAACCTCGATCCCCGAATCTTCAATAACACATCCCTAGAAGAACGAGCTCTAGAAAACTAGAGATATGGAAAACCCTTCAATTCTAAAAATAAAAAACTCAGGGAGTACCAAGAACATGGATTGACTAGGTAACATGTTGCTCACTTTCAGAGCCAGGGTGAGGAAAATTATCATTGCAAAGCATGGATTCATGTTTTCAGTACTGCTTCAAGCATATAGATGAAGTCTATCTAAATGTGACCTTCTATGAGATGGGTGTTAGGAAAGTGTTTGATATGTTATTGGGAGATGGACCCCCTCCATGGTGGACGAAATCTGAGAGAAAACATATACCATCAACATATTCCTACATTCCAAGATAGACATCGAATATAAGAAAGAACAAATGAACAAAATACTATACAGAGAAGAGAAAAACGTCAAATTTCAAAAGAATCCAGTGATTTGCATGTTGAGAACTATATTAAAACTTAGATCTTGTGCTTTACAAATTGTTGCAATAATGATGCTTATTGATTTCATTCTGTTAGATAAATCAGCAGAATTTCTATTATCTTCTATGATTCTTGTGATGCTTGGTAAATATTTTTCCTTTGTTTGAGCTTCCATAATTGTAAATTGTATGTTGATGATGTTCTAGAGCATTGTGTTGATGATGTCCTACTCACACATGAGAGAGCAAGCTGCTCACAACTGGCCAACTCTCCCTCTATGCATTTAGTTTCAGAAATTAGTTCTTTTGCCTGAGATGATGCATATAATCTATGTTATTAAATCAATAATACTTAAAAGAAAATGGGGGGAGACCAATGCAATAATTTCCCTTGACTAGTTGTGCCTAGTATGATTCAGCAAAGGAAGTTGGGGCATCCATGCTGCTATTCTGGATATACACAATGTCAACATTGTAAACCAAAATACCAAGCAAGACTTAGCCTTTTTTATCGTCTTTAGCCCTTAGGAAAGGGATCATGCTCTGTGCACCATTGGTATATAAGATAAAGCTCTAGGATTGAGTATTGGCTATGAGATAAATCCCTTACATTGGGTATTAGCTTCTCGATTCCCTAAAAAGTGTTGCAATGTTGCATAGTGCATGATGGCACCATAATTGCTGCTGAGATCAACATCAAATGGATAGGAGAGCCAAAAGTTGAAGCAACATGGGAGCATTATGAAAAGATGAACTTGTGATTTCCATCTTGGAATGATGCCAAGGACATCGTCCAATCTTTAGTGAGGGTAAATTTTTAGCAGTCTGACTATAGATAATGTGTGTAATACTATTAGTCTGTAAAGTCAGGTGTTAGCTGTTGGCATCATCAATTTCAATGTGGAGGTAGTTCGTTATGTGAGGGTGTACTTCCAACTATAATGAGAAAGGAATTACAATTAGGTGAAGTTATTAAATTTAGAACATTGAAATCCTTCTATCACACATCTAATTCTCTTCTCTTTCTCTCTCATATCTTTCACCATAGGTAATCCACCTCGCACCCCTCTTCCTCACACATTATGAGATTAGCTCAGTTGAATCCTAATAAGAAGGAGTACCTAAGGTAGCAGCATGATCTGCAAGCAAAGATAGAAACTCAATATGGGGATAATTCAGGTGTACCACTATGCTTCCTACACTCATCGAACCCAATACTGAAGGTGTTGCAACTAGAGGAGTGAAGACTCAACTAGAGGAAACACATGATCAGGAAAGGGTACATGAGAGTCACAAAGGTGGTTGGCTTGGCAAAGAAGGTAACATCGGTGCCCCTTTTAGGTCCAGGAATGACCAAATAAGCAACAACAAATAGGATTTGGAGACAACTTATTAAGCCTAAACAAGAATATGAACAAAACTTAGGCAACCTTATGCCTTAGGTGATAAAGAGAAAAATGACTAGAGCAGCGAAAAACTTCCCAACTGGTATTCATTCATCAAGAACATAGGATGGCATCCGATCAATCTAAAATAGTGATTAGATTAGATAATCCAAAAGAACTTGTGGACTTATTCCTATAATAGGAAATTGTGGGCTACATCCAAAAGATGGTGATTCGGCACTTAGTGACACCATCATGTTAAAGATTGTAAACACAATAAGTCAAATGCAATATACCACAAAAGGCACACATGTTTTTATAACCACATTGTATAGTTTAAGAAAATGATTTTGAACATCATACACAATACAACATGGAATACAAAACTGCTTAAGTAATGCAAACTAAATGATTCCATATTCAAGTACAAGTCTTGTATATGTCAGGTTAGAGGTTTTGGCATGCAGTAATAAATTATAGGTCATGTGAAAAGAACTTTTATTAGTGCATAAAATTTTAAGGAAATGTTTTTTCATTCACAAAGATATTTCTAAACCTTTCCAAATTTCATATGATACAATAGAGAGCAATGAAATAGTGAATCTAGGAAGATGACTTGAATACTAACTGGATCGAGGTTTAGTTGTTAATTTCCTGATCATCTCAAGTTACATTGGACGTATAAATCTACCTCTTCTCTCTTGATTGTTTATCTCAAATTTTTATCTTAGCATGTTCATTATTACCCAATGTTAGTTGTACATGTCTAGATTCAAGTTCAAAATCTATTCCCTGGGAAATTAATAGATTATTAATGAGAATGGAAGTGCAACATTGTAAAATTTCATGAATATCATACGAATATGCATGCTCAAAATGTAATTATTGGATAGATAAAAAAACCTGAGAACACTGCCTGAGTCAAGTTTAGGATTGTACACTATATATTAAAATCGTTATAAAATCAAAATCTTATTGACTCCAAAACTACATGTTCCAATCTACGACTCACCTCGATTCATGGATATGAAAGGATAATCACAAAATGCTCATGACTAGGTGATTTATGGTCGATATCTGGTGAAGATTGGAGAAGATCCTTTATAAATTCAAAGGAGGACATGTACTTCACTATTTTCTAAAAATTGTACTTCACAAGCTCATGACAATTATATATAGGAAATATCACATGGAAGCTATATACAAAAGTAATTACTCATTTCCTATGAGAGGAGAGTTCATGCTTGATTGGACCTCCGATTTGAACTCAGAACTTGAGGTGATCATCCACAACCCCACTATTCGGTTGGAACTGATCCAACCATGTGCCTTTTTGTGTTGGTTCGGCAAAGAGCACATGAATTTGCTCTGGCAAAAGGAAACACCAGTTACTTATGATTTTAGTTGAGAGAAATGTAATATTATATGGATGTGAGGCTGCTAAAATAATGAATATCAAAAAGTTGGATGCAACATAACCATATTTCCAGACTTCTAAAATAGAACATGCTTAGTTCCATAAAATCTAAGCATCTCGAAAATCATTTGTAGCCATGCATTCACCAGAAATAGCACAAGCCAGGCTCCACTAAATAAGGAAACTATTTCTTCTTTGAAAAAACAACAAGACATGAAAAGTATGTGTATAGATTGAAATAAGAAACCATGGATATGACCTTCAACTGTATTGACAAAACTAAGAACTTTGGCACCTAAACCATTAACAAGATGAATAATTCAATTACCTCCTTATAAGACATATGCAACATGGTCGAGGCTGTAATAGATTCTGAATGTAGCAAGGGCTTCCCATGAGGTGTTGATCATAGTCTAATTTATTTGTATGTGTTGGGCCCCTATAATAACAAAAGAGATACTAATTTCGTAAGCTATACTACAACATATAATCAAGTTGTGAAATAAATATGCCATAAGAAATATCTCATGATTTGACATGATGCAAGTCTGATTTGAAGCCCATAGATATGAAGCATGTGCATTGGTTCCAGTAACAAAGCACTGACTTAGTAAGCTATATGGCATTGGTTCTAGTAACAAAGCACTGAGCTTATTGAAACAATCCCCTTGGAGCCCATATATGATACTAGGATATTTTCAGTGAAGTCAAAATATCACCTGGTTGCAAAAGGAAAGACACAACCCATTGAGAGAGACTGGAAAGCTATATAGGGAATGAACATCCTCATCTCTCAGAAGCTATTCATGTGGAAACTTTAATACAAATGATCACTCACCAACATAGAGTGAGTGAGAGGGGATATATGTTTTTCCTCACCCTACCCAAGGTGTGAAGAAGAAGATCAAATCCTGATGCACTCAACCCAAGTATGCAAATGGAGAAAACCCATTTGGAAACCACTAATCTGAGGTGATATGTCAGTTGGATTATTTAGGAGCAACCTGCAAAAGCTTGAGGATGATTCAATGGACTAAGCACACAAACCTATAAATATATGCTCAAAAGCTTGAGACCCTGTAGAGGGTGAATGAAAAAGCATACTCCTAGTCAGTGTAGTGAATAAACACAAGAAGGAGAAGAGGTTGAGAATGATTCAATACAAATATATCAAACATTATAGTTAATGGTGAGAATTTATGGAATACGTTAAGTTTTACTATCCTATCCACTTTTCTTGATGGAGAATGTGAACAGAACAAGAAAAAATGCTAGACCAAAGTACAAAGACCCATTACTTGAATATTTGAAGTTGTGATGTTTTAAAAAGTGGAATTTCCAGTGACGTCTTAACTAAAAACATCAAATTGGTCCCACCCATGTTGTAAAAAAATGTCCTTTGTCAGATTCTGAGTTAAACATTCAATGTTCATGCTACATAACATCCAGAAAGGCCCAACCCACATACTTTGGCATTGGATGTAGTATATTGACTTCATTAAGACATGTATAAAGCTTAATTCTATCTAATTTTAGAATAGAATGACATCTACATTAAACTCTATATAAGACATGTGTCTTGCACTGACCCTCCACGTTTAGAGTCTTTCTGTGTCTAAAGAAATAACATGTTTAACTAGGATGAATGCACTGATACTAAGTGTTGCATGTCTCACTTTTAAACCAGTTGTTTTAACTAAAATTTGGAATAACCTTTAGAGTTTGATGTTACATTGTTTGGAAAACATCAACAATCTTGCATATTACTCAACAAAGACTAGTGGTGGATGTTTTTTTTGGTCAGCGAAAATCCTGTTACTATTGTGATATACCAAAACTTTAGGTACAAAAAATTGCACCCCCTAATCCTCTGAGAGGATTACCAAAAAACAACATAAGATACTAAAGGTCTTACGCAGAAGACCACAACAGATAGAGGAGGACCCAGCCAAAGAACAAACATCAAGAGCGTTCATACAAGCAAAAGCAAATATAGCTAAATCCTACTCTGATGAGGAGCTCCACTAACAATACGCCCACCCACAAAGAGTGCAGACTCATCATCATAGGCTGAAGAATATCAATCAAAGCATGTACTTGAGCCTTTAATGGAGTTTAGAGGCAAAGTCCCATCTAACTTCATCAGCTACCTCAGCTTATCATTGGTAACCCCAACCACCATCACATTCTACCACCAGAGGATTGTGAGGCTAAGTAGTTCAAATCAATCATTTCATTCTTGACACAGTACCAACTATCTGATAGATATACCCACAATTTGTGGTACTATGCCAACAACTAGAGAATTCATCTAGCTTCCGAACCAAGCAAACACTATGTTGTTATCCTACAATGGAAAAGAACAACAACTTCTGCTGACACAGAGGCAACTCATCGAACACCATAGGGGTGTTCCTACACACAGCAGAGGAGCAAACTGGATGAAGAGTCCGTCCCCAGAACAACCATCGTCATGAGCAGCGGGTTTACCGCACATCAACCGACTAGGCCCCTTGTTGTTGTCCAGTAAAGGAACAAGCTCCGAAGCTTCTATTTGCACAGAAGCATCTAGTCAAACACCCTACAGGTGCTCAAACACGCAGCAACAGAGGAAGACTTCAACCAGATTGAATCTGACCCCAGGGAAGCTCAGCCAACCAGGAACAACGGTAAACCGGGCGTCGAGACTAGAGTCGAGGTTGAGGAAACTATTGTTGAAGGCGCCGCAACACATCGTCCACCCTTCAGCGACCCAAGGGGGGCACCGTGAGGCCACAGAGGGCCAAACCAGTCGGGGAAGACGTATGGGCGGGCCCGCGCGGTGAAGCCATCCAGAGCAGGTCCAAGCTGTCGAGAGACGCCTAGGAACAGCGGCTTGCAGCCGGATCATCAGCAGATGCCCCGGGGCACAAGTCAAAGTCGAGGCCCCAGCGAAAGCGGAGATGAGATGAGGGTGCCGGCCGCCCTGTTGATGCCACCAAAGATGGCCAAGTGGGATGAGCGCCTACAGCGGCGCCGAACAACAAGTGGCCAAAGGCCGAGGTCGAGGCGCCCTAAGCAAAGCCTGAGGACACCCTCCATTGTGAAGATCCAGAGAAGAAAGGACTCCCACTGGCAGGACAATATAGCAGAGTCGGAGACGACTCATCACCACCGTTGCTCTCAGCTCGAGGAGGAAGAACAGGTAGGAGAAGGGGATCAAGAACCCTTGCTCTGCCTTCGTCGACGAAGAGGTTTGAGCTAGATCCAGAAAAGCGGCTCCCCTCCGTCCATCCCTATTGATGGAACTGAGTCGACTAGGTCGAGATGCCACAGCAAGCCAGATCCAGGCTACAAAAACGCTCGCCGCGCCTTCCCCATAGCCAAGCCAAGATCAACCTCAGAGCAACCAGCGGAGCTCCCTATCTCTACGGACCACAGAAGCCTGCAAACTAGAGACCTTGCCGAGAATGAAGAGTGCCAGGGGGAGGAAAGCGCTGACCCAGTGCTCCCTCCCCCCAGCGATGGCCGCCGGGAAGCTCTAGAGAGAGGGCAGAGCCGAGCCCTAGAGAGAGGAAGAGCCGGTTTAGAACTACTAGTGGTGGATGTTGGTAAAGATATATTTATAAAATAAAAAATTAAATCATTTTATTGGATACCATTAAATATATCATCTACCTAACCACTTAGAATCAAACTCTTTGAGTGATCCTAACATTTCTTTAGGCTATTTGCATTCCCCAAGTAAGACTATAGGTTTAACATTGACATATGATGCATCCATCAATGTCATGAAACTAGATATTAAGAAGTCCTCTACTAGTTACTGATTATATAATGTATGGTGTGCATGATGCAATAACGATATTAACATATTGGGAAGGAGAAATAATTTAGCTAGTCATCCACCCTAGTGTGATAAAAAAAGGTGTCGATCATCCACTAAAAATTGTTTCCATTTATGTGCTTGTCGTTTCCCTCATTCTGCCAAAATTAGCTTCTTTTCTTCACCACTCATCCGCATTGAGCTGCAAAACTTTTCAACCAACATGTAACAATAGGGACTACCTTATTCAAGTCTGCAATAGTCCCACCTTTCTCAAAGAGAAACTTTAGTTCTTAGTTACTCAATACCAACCCAAGAGAAAGCAAGCCAAAAGAATATAAACTCCATTGCAGACTTTCAAGATGAACATTATCCCTTGATTCGTTACTCCTAAAGCTGCTGGTATCCAGTGGTTATCAGTCACATCTTGGTTTGAGAGGGAGGCATCATGAAGGATTTTTCATTGACCAACAATATTCAAGGTAGACATAACCCTCTAGTTGTTATAGATGGGTACCAATGGTATAAATATAGAAAACTATGAACTAAATAGACCAAATGAGGATGTTATTAAGTACTGAGTACCAAGGGTACAACTCTAAAATTATTAGTATTCCAACTAGGATTTAGAGACATTATAGTGATGAACCCAAGACAAACATCTAGACATTTCACTGATGATAGTAGATGTTCCAGCCTCCAGGTGCAAGTAGGGTGAATACACCACCTTCCATGCACTGCATGTCTGTTCTGGTATGTGGAAAGGAATGGAAATTGTGGACAAGATGTTGGTTTTTAGTGGTAACAGTGTGGTGGGTTGTGTGGCTAAGAATCTAAAAAAGAATGATAACCACAATATTCAGTTTGTGATTGGATGATGGTATGTGTGGAATGGCACGAATAAATCTATATTTGAAAAGGACGTAGAATCAGCAGAATGCCAAATTGGGTATGTTAATGACAAAGCTCAGATGGTAAGGAACATCAAATCAAATGTTAAAAAAACTCAAGTTAATAATATAGCTTCAAAATAATCAATCCAAACAACAATTGTAGCATCATTATCAGTAACGAACAACATCATGTAACCAGTAATAGGTTATGCCTCGACATGATAGCAAGTTGGAGATACACAACAATAGGCTGGAGTTTTTAGGTAGCATAGAGAGGCCACCTAGATTGTTTTTTCCATCTAGGATGCACAAAAGACTATTAGGTGGCATTCCTAAAGTCCAACATGCAACTGGGATCCAAATAACAACAAGAAAAGAAATGCTAATCAAGAATGAAAGAGTTGGCATACATTTGACAACAAATTAAAAATTCAATCAGGTGGCATAAGATTCTCGAATACATTATCTAAAGTAAATCCTCAAGAGTATTATTTCTTGTGAAGACAAAAGTCAAAATAGTAAAGGATGTTGATATAAAATGCATTGATGAGGGGGGAGTAATTTTTATAATTTTTATTTTTTGACATTATTCCAGTTGTTTGGCAGGATGAGTACAACCTGCTCCAGTGGCTAGGAACAATCATCAACTAGACTAGGGAAAATTTGAGGTCTAGGTGTTTGTTGACCAAATAGAAGTAATGTTTTAGAAGTCATATGGTCAGAGACAACAGAACAAACTCAAAAAGAGCTAGACAATAGACCAAATGCTGACCAATAACTTATAGACACGTGGAAACAACATATATACTCAAATCTTCTTTTCTGATCCTTAAGGAAGTAGTAGGCGAATTCATGATCTTATTTATTCCAACTATGCATGTTCAAATTTACGACTACCCTATGCTCATGCAGATAGCCAATCAAGCAACTCATGCATGTGTGATGTATGGTCATGCATTTTATGTGGAGCAAGTCATTGATTAATTCTATTATGGAGTAGCTCTAGATGTAGACTTAAGTAGAATATTTAGAAAAGAGGAAAGATAAAACTTGGCACAACCATAACAATATTTGATAATAGACTGCAACCACACAAAATTCTATGGTATTGATAACACCAATTTTTGTGATGTTTTAGACTGTTTTTCTGTTATCAAAACTGCCCTTTTCTGACATCTTCCTCTCTTTTATATGCATATTTTGCAATAATTAGCCAAGCAATGCTATCAGTCCAATATTTCTATCTTTTGCAGAGTTTCCTCCCATTTGGCCCATTTAGCACCAATAAGGCCGTTCCGGCCCGCAAATAAGTCCAAGTCTATTTCGGCCCCCCTGACGCCCGATTCGCACGCTGCCCGGCAGGGCTGCGCGATACGACGAAGCGCGACGCAAGGATGCCGCGCGAGAAGGTACCGATGGACGACACACCTCTTTACCCGACAAGGAGCCGAGCACGCTACTCCATGTGCTGAGCGATATCGGCCACCCACCGGCAGGCGCCTCTCGCCACGACGCCCGAAAACCGACCTCCTTGTACCGGGCGATACCCGCGTCAGCCGACCGCCAACTGAACGGCGGAAAGGAGGACGCGTGGCGCTTTGAGCACCATATCTTCTCACGACCAGCTGCCTATAAATAGCAGCTACAGGGAGCCGAAAAGATAGTTTGGACAGTTCGGACAAGCTTGGTCACTTCAGGTTTCGGATAGTCGAGTGATCTTCGGAGGAGACTACGAGAGAAGGTGTATCATGCTCCAGTGTTTGTACTGGGCGAAACTAGATGAGCTCTTCCTCATCCCGAGAGGGAGGGGACTGGTTCACCTAGGACTGTACCGGGCAACACTGGGAGCCGATATCGACCGATGTAGATACGCGACACGAGTGCCCGATACCAGTGCCCGGCAATAGGATACGCAGCTCCATGCCCGACACGATAACAAACCCGATACGCTCCGCCCGTCAGGCGTGTCACCCGAGAGGGTGTACCGCCCGACTTGAGCGTATCGGCCAGGTCCTTGAGCGATGCAGTCGCTCGTCGCGGTGTGCCGTTTGAGAGAGTGTGCCGCTCGACACGGCTGTATCGGGCTAGGCCCCTGTCCGATATCGGGCGGGATGGTTACTGCACCCTGTCGTCCTTCTACATCAAGAAGGCGACACATATCTTTAATTTTGTTATTTAAATTTCTTTACTTTTGCATTGTAATGAAGACCTTTAGTGTTTATAGAAATGGAAACGCGTAATTACTTGCTGCTCTATGCTTGGTGCAATATGTTGGATGGCTGCTATGTTTGATATCCGAACTCTAGCTTGCATGTTTTGGATCGCGTTTCGCTTAGCTACCGAATCGTGTTTTCCCGTCGCAACAACTTCGAGAGTTGTGTTGTGGCTCTAGTGTTTGGTCCGATTCTGGAGTACGAGAGTGCCTGGAATGGAGTTGTTTCTGTAACATTCAACTCTAACTTTGAGCCCAGCAACCTCGAGAGGGGTGGCGAGGCTTGGTTAGAGGTGCCCGCTCTGAGAGGAGGGGTGCATGGTGTTACTGGTGCCACTTGTTTGGAGTAGTTTTATCCTTCGTACCTTGCTCTAGCTCTAGTGTTATCTTTCGGTTTCTGTTGCATGAAAACCCCTAAAAACTGCTAAATGCTTAAAACCTTAAATATTTCTAGTAACTCCACTTGGAGATAGTTTTCTTGTTTTGTTTGTGACATCTTTACGCTTCCCTTCTGGGGAATTTATAATCTCTTTTTACCTGACGGAGTGTAGCGTGTTGATTCTGGGTTCTCAACACTACCCCCCTTGTCCCTGTGTTCGACCCTGTATATCTACTTCGACCCCATAAACAAAGTTGCGGGGGCCTAGAAGGATTCGGGTTTATAAATGAAAAAGCTCGACTACCTCAAATCCGCCTCCAAATTTAGGACGCGCGATTTAGGTCGGTCAACTTTTTGGCGCCGTTGCCGGGGATAAGGAAAAAATGGTATTGTAGATGAATCTGAATCCACTAACTACACTCCCGTGCCTCAAGATTAGAAACAAGTTTGACAACACCCTTTTTCTTTTCTTTTCTTTCCTTTTAATGCTATTTATTCTTAGCCTCAACTAAATAATTCAATTTTCTGACTTGATTTTTCGTGTCTTTCTTTTAGGAACCCTGAAAGAAAGATTCCTGTACCACCGAGATCCGACACCAGTCAACCGATCGAACGAGCACAGTCATCGACATCATGCCTCCCCGTGTCAACCCGCAACAAGTTGAAGGTCAACAACAGGGAAGGCCTAGGGATGAATCTCCTCCGCCGAGTGGCAACGATTGCTACGACGGAAATGATCAGCAGGAAGATCAGGAATTGGAGCACTCTGAGGAAGGCCACCCCCATGTCAGGCGCCGTCATTGTCATCGACACAGGCGACACTAGAACCAAGAACAATAGGGAGGCAGCAACAGTGATGATTCAGACGAAGAAGAAAAGACTTTAAGGGAGCTAGCCTCCACTAAGGCAAACAATTCCAGATGCCCTGTCGTCGTTCCGCGATTCAACGCCGCAAACTTCGAACTCAAGTCGTCTGTTATCTCTATGATTTAGAACAAAAGCTTTAGAGGGAGTTCTAAGAATGACAGTCCCTATCACCACTTGGATGCTTTTAAGAACATCTGTGATACTATCAAGATGCGGGGGGTTCCCCAGGAGGTGATCTATTGCAAAGGCTTCATCTTCTCCCTAGAAGATAAGGCCCTGTCCTGGTATCTTGGGTTACCCCACCAGTCTTTGAACGGATGGGGGGCATTGGCGGACGCATTCGTAAATAAGTTCTACGCAACTGAGAAGACAGTGAGAAACAGACAAAGGATAACTTCATTCATGCAAAAGCCTAATGAGAATCTCTATGACGCCTGGGAGCGGTATTAAGAATATCAGAGGGACTTCCCTCACCACAACTACAAGAAAGGGTTCTTGATCACTACCTTATATAACGGCCTAACTCCCGAAGAAAGGGTTTCATTGAACGCAGCAGCCGGAAGTGACTTCCTGGGGAAGAAGTCGAGCAGGTCCGAGAAGATCATCAAGAACATGGCCGAGCTGCAAGCTGACACTGACTATGACAGATCTGACCGGGGCCAAGCTAAGAAGGTTAGTGAGGGACCTTCTTTTGAATCCAAGGCGCTGGAGACAATCACTTCTCAGATCCAAAGGATAGCTATGGATGTAAAGCAGCTGAAGGAATTTGACCGAAAGGGTAAGAAACAGGTCGAAAAGGTAATGAAATGTGTAACATGTGGAGAAGGCAGACACGGGGTAGACAATTGCATCTACACCCAACCAGACGCATCAAGCGATACCGAATCTGATGACGAGGAAACTGAGAAGGTGGCTTTTGTGATTTCAAAAGGCCAGACCATCCTGGTTTCAGCTATGGCAACAAGGATGCAGCTGAAAATTCGCATCAGTTGCAAGGCACCTCAAAGCAACCTCAGGCTTTTGAGCAAAGGGGAGGACAAAGCCAATATCCCAAAAACACTCATTTCCCATCAAACAAAGGGAACTTCCAAGCACAAGGGAAGTATCAAGGGCCTAACCGAGAACAAAGCAAGGGCACGGGCCAGGCACACGTGATTGGCCAGTTATTTGATTTTGTTAAGAAGCAAGATACAATCAACAATCAACTAGCGCAGAGTGCATTATCAAATTCCGGTGTCTTGAACTCGTTGCAGGTACAACTGGCGGACATGCAGAGGCACCAACGCCAGATCGACCAACAGCTAGCTCAATTGGCTGAAATTGTGAAGAACCCATCGGGAAGGATTCCGTCCAACACCGAACCGGCTAAAAGAATAGGACAATGACCGCAGAAGCAGGGATGAAGATGCAAGAAGAAGAGACTTTGAGCGTCCAACTGAAGACGAGAAATGCAGCGCTTCTCGGGAGGCAACCCGAGTTGTCTTCTTAATTCCTAGAATAGGACGTTTTTACTTTCCTGCAAGAAAAACATTACAAACATTTTGGGATGTAATAAGGCCCGAGTCAGTGCATGTGCCACATGCGCTGACTCTGTTTTGTGGGTCATCGAAGTATTCTATAGGACGGGATGGGTAATGCTAGCTGAGGCTGGGACCTTAGTTTCGGGCCAGTGATGTTTTACTCCTCAACTGCTTTTGTTACCCCTTTTTCATTTTCAAGTTTCCCTTTTTTTTTCTTCTAGCTTTTGCTTCGAAGGTCGTAACGGAAAGCAACCCTTCCGGCAGGATATGTGCAACATCATGCAAATAGTGTATCGGGCATCGCTAAAGCCATGACAATAGACGCTCCTAGACGGCATGAGCCTGTGACGATCGTGCCAAAGGACTGATCACCCTTAGGCCAAAAGATGGACTACCCGTCTTGTGAATGAATTGCCCTATCGGCCGATGCATGCCCGGGATTGCTTGCCGTGTTTTCACCGTATCGAAAAAAGGGGGGGGGGGCTTTGCTATATATAAACGAACAAGTTTTACCGTGTCGGGCTACCTGAATTAATGGGTTCGTACTCCCTTATCGTGCAAAGGACTTTGTGCTTTTTGCTCCCGTATCGCGCGACACCCCTTGCCTTCGTAACGTGCGGAAGTCCCGAACTCTGTGAGGTACAACCCGACAGATCTATCGCCCGGTAGATCTATCGCATGGCAGTCTATGCTGCCTGACGCATTCTCTGTTAACATGTATAGATTATCGGCCTTGTTAACTGAACGGTTTTGTATCGCCCGACATGCATATCACGCAACGTATCTTTTAGTAACTATTGCCCGATATGCCATGTCCGGCGATAGTCGTGTCGTCCATTTTTGTATCGTCCTGAAGGTTTTGTGCCGGGAGACACGCTGCTTCCTTTTTATATACAAGTCGTATCGGGCATCTGTTATCGCCCGACACGGCCACGCGTTTGTCGCCCTATCACCTTGTCGTATCAGGCGATACCCGTCCCTAGTATCGGCCACATGACTTCACCTCAGAACCTTGTGTGTCGCCCGATACTGAGGGGGGGGAGGCCAGGGAATCTTTGTACAGAAAAACACCGGGCCACACATTTATCCTTTATTATATACTTCTTTCAAAGGCCAACATATTTAATCAAAGTATTTCTTTTGATGTCCTACAGAGATGGCCCGCACCAAGATGACTGTTGTCCCCGTTGACTCTCAGGGTAGGAGGATCCACCCCGAGACTGCGACTGAACCCTCCAACGTCGGGCGGAAGTGCCCGAACCCAAGACCAGTCGAGGCCTCTACAATAGAAAAGAAGGCCAGGGTTGGAGAAGCGGCAACTCCAGCTCCAATCTTAACTCCAACGCCCCCGACAGCAGCAGCAATCCCGAAAGCCTTGGCGGTGAGTTTTGAGCCAAGGAACGACGAGCATACTCACCGGTACGCTGAGATGGTGCCCAAAATCTACCGCCCCAGCAGGTTCTGCCATGAAGTTTCATTTGCTGATCTGGGAATCAAGAAGAGGTTGAAGGTCGTCCTCGCCGCGGCGGGACTGAAGAAAATCTGCTTCAGCAGGTCTTCCTCGTACACTAGGCTGACAATGGAGTTCATGTCTTCCCTCCACCGAGTGAGAAATTCACCGGAGGAGAGAAAAGAATTCGGAGGGCCAGACAGACTCCAAGCCCGACTCTACAACTCAGAGTGCACAATCTCCAAAAAGTTCTTGAACCAGATCTTCTCTTCAAGTGAGGAGGAGAGGAACATGATGGATAACGGTGAGAGAATCACTGAAGGAGACGGATTCGATCTCGTGAAGCTCTGGAACAAGTTAACCGGTGAATCCTCATTCAAGCCAGGAAAGAAGGTAGCTGCTACGCACTCATGCTTCTGGAGAATAGTACACAAACTGGTGGCATGCCTCCTGTTCAGCAAGTACAAATCCAGCAAAATATACACGGAAGAGCTCCAAGTCAAGTGGCACATAATGGAGGGCCGAGTGATCAACCTCGGACGATTTCTGCTGAACAGACTACATCCGATGAAAGAAGCTACCAAGGAATACTGCATGGGTGGCATCGTCAACCTAATCGTAGTAGGACTCGAGTACCCAAAGGAGCCGCGTAGCCTTTCAAGGACGCAAGGCGATGAGGTGTTTGACACCAAGTACCTGATGAGGACCAGCATCATTAGGAAGGAGGGGGGAGACTATTTCTATAAGTTTGCAAGGACAAATACACTCCTCCCGCTCCCTCGCTGTGCCAACTACGACGTAGACAAGTTGGTGTTTACTACAGCCGAGATTGAAGCTGTAGCTAAAGGTGCAGCCCCCACCACAGCCACCAAGGCCCGAGAAGGGGCAGTTCCATAGCTACCGGCTACAACTGCCAGTAGGGTTGTAGTCGCTCCAGCTATATCAGCCGCCGCCTCAACAAGAAGGGTGGTAGCCGACAAAGAACCAGTGATCGTTGGGGTCACCAAGACAGAGACTTCGGGAGCTGCCGCAGAAGAAACGGTCGCAGCCCCTGTCATCCTTGAAATGCTTGTAGAGGCAGAAGAAGAACCCGAGCTGAACACCAGCAATGCGGTGTTCGCCGAGACCTTGAGGATGGAGCTCGAGGGAGCTCAGCTGACACCTACGCCGCAGCCTGTGTCGCTTTTTATAGTAGGAGAGGAGGTCGCCGATAGTGCGGAGGTGAACCAAAGTCCGCCCGCACCACAGCCGTCCCCTCGCCGACGAAAAGGCAAGGCGATAGCTGCTGAAGTAGAGCCATCGCCCCGCCTGGCGGCATCGGAAATGCAAACTGTTTATGTAAAGTCTACCACGCCTGGTAAACCATCGCATGAGAAGGAGGTTGCGAGGACGGAAGGAAGATCTACTGGAGCTTCCCCGTCGCTCGGAATGACGCTCGGGCACGAGCTCGACAGGTTGCGGGAGGTAACAGATACCAACTCTGACATTTGTATTTCCCTAACCTGCAAATATGCGTCTGTTCAGACAGGATGAACAGCCAAGAGCGAGAGCTGCTGAGCGGACTCGAGGCCGTAAATTCAATAATGCAACAAGTTCTCCAACGCCTCGACAAGATCGAGGAGAGGCTGGATAGAGGGGACGGCCATCCGCGCCGAAGGCAGCCGAGACGGTCGCCGTCACCTCTGAGCCGTGGCTCTCCATCATCTTCGTCAGCGTCTCCCTCGACATCAGCATCACCCTCCTCCTCCAGCGGGAGATCCTCAACGCCCAAGGAGGGGACACAACCGAAGTCCACCGACGGAGCTCCAGCAGGACAGGCGAGCTCCGTAGGTCCCGAGGAAGAAAATCCCTCAATCCCCCTGGATGATATTGAAGATGATAACGGAGATGTCAGCATCGGGACAGACTCTTCTGACGAGTCGGAGGGAGAAAAGGGGGATGTGTACGAAGCCAATGAAAGACACTTCCCCCGAGGTAGACGCTCGATGGCAACAGGTTCCGTGAGCCATCAGAGATACCTTCCTTCGAGATGGCAGACTTTGACAGAAGGACCATCAGCTACCTATCGATCAGAGACCAGAAACTGCTAGACAGGGTCCTAAGATCACAGGCAGATGAAAAAGACGTCGTCTGGAGCAACGGCTACTTCTCCGTACGATGGGGAACACTCCGCAACATGTTCCGCTCGACGGCCGTCGTCGGAAAAAGGCTATTCAGGGTCCTCGAGAATGCTATAATAGAAAATATCGATAGTAGGATAGGTCCGAAGAAAATATATTGCGCCACCCCGACCTTGGCGAGAAGGTTGATGTGCATAGAACTAGACTCCTCTGCAGTGTCCAACATGCTGCAGCACATTGACGAGCACAACCCTAACCTCGTGTTGGCACCGTACAAGCACCGCAACATATGGTTCCTCTGCGTAGCAGACCTAAGGAACCACAAAGTTCGGCTCCTGAACTGTAGCCACAATGAGGTGTCGCACTCCGGGATCGCCTTCAGCCGCCCGGAAGACAAAAACATGAGGCTTCTACCGGTGCGTCTTCAAAGAGTTATCAAGCGAGGAGCCAAACGCCACAGCGGCGTTTGGAACTTCTTTTCTATTCGCAACTTCCCCGTCCAGGATGAAGAGGGAAGCGGAAACAGCGCCTTAGTCGTCTTAAGTGCCATTGAGGTGCTCAATACATTTGGAAACTTGAGGGCCCTTAGGGGCCATTGTTTCTATCAACGCAGGGGCACCTACACCATGTTGCTGATCAAGGACAAGCGCTATTTCCAGGATGCAGGGGTACTAGAGCAGCTACTGGACAGTGACCTAGATGAAGACTCTTCTCAGTCCAGCAGCCCCTCAGAAAAATAAGAAGTGGCGACCGTCAAACATGGGGCAGGCAAGGAGCTGATGGTCCTTAAGAAAGTGCACGGGATGGAAGAAACTGTGTCGCCTAAAGCCACAGAAGGGATGATAAAAAACTTTGACCATTTCTCATGCACTACGCTCACGCAGGAGCAGGTAGATGTAATCCTTCTGAAGTTAGCATATGCTACCCCGAGGGATGTCATTTACAAGGCGAGCAATGTCATGGTCCCAATTGATGAGCTAAGGGACGTGGTTAAAGAAGGAGGATGTTTGTCGGTATCGGTATTAACCGCTTGCGTCCAAATATTACAACCAAAGTTTGACCACGCATATATAGCCCATCCTATGCTGTTTAACGATGTTTGCCTAGCCGACGAAACATGAGCACATAAGCTTTTTCTGGAAGAGTTGGAAAGCGGAGTCCCTAGCCAAATATTTCTGCCAATTCTTCATTATCACCACTGGACACTCCTAACGGTGTACACCCGGCAACGAGCAGGAATCTTTTACAACAGCTCGGACGGCAACAAGAACCATCCAGTGCCGTGTACATCAGAACCGCTGTCATCCATCGAATGCTTAACTTGGAAATACTACGACGGGGTGACAAAGATGATACAACCATTCCTGGACACACAAGCAAACAAATGGCACGAGCTTCAGTTCTGCCACCGCAGCCCACAACAGATCCCATTATCCAACGACTGTGGCATCCACGTCCTGGAATGGATAGCAAATAAAGAGACGCCTGACTAGCTCCATCACATCGATTACCACAGCAAAAGAGGAGAATATGTGTGGGAGCTTCTATTTGACGAAGGCGCGCTCGTCGGCTAACCCTCACTGGATTAGCATTACCTTGCCTAATCTACTTCACAACTCTGGGACAGAGTGTGGAGTAAGTTTGGGGGGGTACCATGGTACCAGTGAGGGAGGTACAAAATTCTGTCAAATTTTCTAACTTAATCTTTTGATTCTTTTGTTCATCATGTATACATATACTTGTTCATATAAAACTCTTGGATACATATACATGTTCATATAAAATTTTGAAATTCTGAAAAATTTTGCTTATCCTGTTCCCATGCATATGTACAAAGTAGTTATAGTAGTAAAAACCTGATGCAACTGCTTGCAAAGTTTGTTTTCTGCATGTTTAATGTGATGCAAGTTTTGTTATATCTTTCTGATAATGCTGCTTCAAACAAACAGAAGATTACGTTTTTCCACGACAAAATTTTCGAAAAATATAATAATCTCGCAAACAGCTAAGAGACAGAGTATGGAGAAGGAAAAAGATGCCCAAACAGCAAGTATCTCTTTGTTTCCCTTACCCGACAAAAATCCTAAAAGAGTGAGAAACCTTATGAGAGTGAATAAAAGCATGAGAGTTGTGCCCAATAAAAGAAAAAGAAAAATATACACACACTTGTTTTCCAAAAGTACCCATCTTTAGGCATGGTAGATCTGAGGCAGTGGTACGTAGGATGTGAAATCATTATTCTAAAGTCATCTGGCTTGGACTGTAGGGACCACTTGCCTATTAACGGACCCTTACCTGGATGGACCGATGGGAAACAAGAAGAAAACCCAAAAAGCCTTAGCCTACCCTATACACAACTTTCTGCCCCGAAAATAAAGTTGTTTGGTGTGGAAGCTAACTTCGGAATCATACAACAACGTCTCGTCGAAGCTGTAGAGAATAATCTTACTTAAACAATAAGGCAAGAAAGACGAAGTCTTTTTTTCATAATGAGGCAGCATTATCTCTAAAGGCATTACGATACTTGTTTTACATCTTGGCCTGAGAAGCATACTACGCAAGAAGAAGCATCACCAAATAAAGTTTAAATATTGATTGAGGACAATCAAAAAGCTAAGTTTGGGAGAGTTGATAACACCAATTTTTTTGATGTTTTAGACTGTTTTTCTGTTATCAAAACTGCCCTTTTCTGACATCTTCCTCTCTTTTATATGCATATTTTGCAATAATTAGCCAAGCAATGCTCTCAGTCCAATATTTCTATCTTTTGCAGAGTTTCCTCCCATTTTGGCCCATTTAGCACCAATAAGGCCGTTCCGGCCCGCAAATAAGTTCAAGTCTGTTTTGGCCCCCCTGACGCCTGATTCACACGCTGCCCGGTAGGGCTGCACGATACGATAAAGTGCGACGCAAGGATGCCGCGCGAGAAGGTACCGATGGACGACACGCCTCTTTACGCGACAGGGAGCCGAGCACGCCGCAACTACTCCATGTGTCGAGCGATATCGGCCACCCACCGGCAGGCGCCTCTCACCACGACGCCCGATAGCTGACCTCCTTGTACCGGGCGATACCCGCGTCAGCCGACCGCCAATTGAATGGCAGAAAGGAGGACACGTGGCGCTTCGAGCACCATATCTTCTCACGACCAGCTGCCTATAAATAGCAGCTACATGGAGCCGAAAAGACAGTTTGGACAGTTCGGACAAGCTTGGTCACTTCAGGATTTGGATAGTTGAGTGATCTTCGGAGGAGACTGCGAGAGCAGGCGTATCGTGCTCCAGTGTTCGTACTGGGTGACACTAGGTGAGCTCTTCCTCATCCCGAGAGGGAGGGGACTGGTTCACCTAGGACTGCACCGGGCAACACTGGGAGCCGATATCGGCCGATGTAGATATGCGATACGAGTGCCCGACACCAGTGCCCAGCAATAGGATACACAGCTCCATGCCCGACACGATAACGAACCCAATACGCTCCGCCCGTCAGGAGTGTCGCCCGAGAGGGTGTACCACCTGACTTGAGCGTATCGGCCAGGTCCTTGAGCGATGTAGTCTCTCGTCGCGGTGTGCCGTTTGAGAGAGTGTGTCGCCCGACACGGCTGTATCGGGCTAGGCCCCTGTCTGATATCGGGCAGGATGGTTACTGCACCCTATCGTCCTTCTACATCAAGAAGGCGACACATATCTTTAATTCTATTATTTAAATTTCTTTACTTTTGCATTGTAATGAAGACCTTTAGTGTTTATAGAAATGGAAACGCTTAATTACTTGCTGCTCTATGCTTGGTGCAATATGTTGGATGGCTGCTATGTTTGATATCCGAACTCTAGCTTGCATGTTTTGGATCGCGTTTCGCTTAGCTACCGAATCGTGTTTTCCCGTCGCAATAACTTTGAGAGTTGTGTTGTGGCTCTAGTGTTTGGTCCGATTCTGGAGTACGAGAGTGCCTGGAACGGAGTTGTTTCTGTAACATTCAACTCTAACTTTGAGCCCAACAACCTCGAGAGGGGTGCCGAGGCTTGGTTAGAGGTGCCTGCTCTGAGAGGAGGGGTGCAGGGTGTTACTGGTGGCGCTTGTTTTGCAGTAGTTTTATCCTTCGTACCTTGCTCTAGCTCTAGTGTTATCTTTCAGTTTCTGTTGCATGAAAACCCCTAAAAATTGCTAAATGCTTAAAACCTTAAATCTTTCTAGTAACTCCACTTGGAGATAGTTTTCTTGTTTTGTTTGTGACATCTTTACGCTTCCCTTCTAGGGAATTTATAATCTCTTTTTACCTTCCAGAGTGTAGCGTGTCGATTCTGGGTTCTCAACACTACCCCCCTTGTCCCTGTGTTCGACCACGTATTTCTACTTCGACCCCATAAACAAAGTTGCGGGGGCCTAGAAGGATTCGGGTTTATAAATGAAAAAGCTCGACTACCTCAAATCCGCCTCCAAATTTAGGACACGCGATTTAGGCCGGTCAGGTATATGCATTGCAATCACAAAAATTTCACTAATGTAAAGATAGGTTAGTACCTCAAGGATACAAGAAGGTAAGAAACATTTTTGTGAGTTTCATTCATATACGATTTTGATTCACATAAAAATGGAATAGTAAGATATCTTTAGGATAAAATTACAGAGTATGAGAGTTCCCATCAGAAAGAGATACCCTGAGGTCAAGAGGGCTATATGGATCTGGTTGACCACAACCCCTGTGAGAATGAATGTTGGTATTCATGCCAACTACAGAAAGTAAATGGAGTGTCATTAATGTGGAGGCATGTAGAATAAGTCCCTAAAACCAGCACTCAGAAATGAGAGATAACATTGTATAACCAACATACTTCAAGGTAAGCCAACTACTTGTAGATCACAAACACATATAACAACGAGTGGGGGAATAAATAGATATTACCTTCCATGGAAGAAATGGGTAAGGGTTTCTATGAATCTTGCAAATAACCTATAGAGAGTGCAGAAAGTGGGATAGGATATAGTTTTCATAATTGTTATATGTCAATTCATCGAGATCAAACTCGAGAGCTAAAATCTTGGTGGTGTCGTATTTTATGACATGTAAAATGAATAGCTGACTCGAGAAGATGGAACATCCTTGCATCAAAAGTTTTGATCTTATAGTAACATACATGCACAACTAAGTAGATTAACATAATGAACGCAACTACAACATTTAACATAGATAACAAAGGGGTAACTAGTGGGCTACTATGGTATGGAGATATCCTTGTCTGATCTAGTGTGAAGGCACACACCCTAAGGCCATTATAACCCTGTGCCAATATATTGGCCAGAGATAATGTGGAGACACACATAGCCAGAGATGATAGAGTTTTGAAACTACCACCTTCACATGACAAGTATTGAACCTTTATCACACTACAAATTGTACAAGACAACAAATTCAAAGACAACTTATCATTATATTTACCTTCATGGAATTCTATATCTTTTCTACATCCCATTTCCTTATCTGCTCTTCCATTATGATTTGCTTATACTCAACTTCTTTTTAGTGCAGAACCTACAATAACTATGTATAACTAGAGACAAATAGAAAGTCACACTTTACAGTTGGGTAAGGTTTATTTAATTTTGGGAAGAATATATTGTTTTAATCTTTATTGGAAGTTTAATTTGTATGGTTTCTCATCTACCAATGTAGATAGGGGTATTATTATATGTTGTTGCATGCTTACCTATTCACACATGTCATTTTGAATTAGCATCGCATCCCGAACATCATTCATACATTATGCTAATAGTTCTTTTAGATAATTAGTTCCTAAAAATAGAGATAGAGAGAGAGAGACCTCACCACTGTCATGGTTGGGATATTTTGGATCAAGAGCAAAGTCAGATGCACTATCAGGAAGTTTTCTCCATGCACCATTTGCACCAACACCATCTACATAAAGTCATGAATGGATTAGAAAAACATCAAATACAGTGAACGATAATGGCACAATGAACAGACTATGCATATTAGAAATAATGTCTTCAAATGTGGTCCACCAATGCAACACCGTCTAAGAACCCTAAGAAACCCAATCAAATTGAGAAAAAATGTATGAAGGTAAAGCAGAAATCAAACATTCCATGAGAACAAGAATCAAGTAGTGGATTGGATATTGAGGAAAATTTTAATTCCTCTATTTTAATTTTTTATCATGATAAACAAACAAGCGTGTGAGGAAGGGCAATCAAAAACCGGCAAAAACAAATAATCAAAAAGACAAATCGTTCACATCCACACCAGGAGGTGATAGCAAAGGAACATCAGAGGTCGGGATAAACTAATAAAATAACAAACCAACTTAATAAAATAGAGGAAAACTTCAATCCTACCCCACTACCTGAATTATGTAGTTTGGCTCTCACAACCATTCATGTTGACAGCCTATGAAATGAGGTTATTGGGCATTGGATTGTTGGTGGCAATGAGGCTGCATGCTCACAACACAACAGTCCAGATCATCAAGACACTGGCCTCCTAGAATGACGTCGCATTGCAGCTCAATTCATTCTTTCTACACGACTCCCTGACCGTCTGCACAACCTTACTTAGGTGGCACGGGGGAAGACTACAGGTGGTGTTCCTCCTACAATTGCAGCCTATGATGGAACCAGTCCATGCATGTTGAGCACCATAAATCCAGTGACCCTTCCGTCTGATTCTCGAGCAAGTTGTTGGTCAACGTCAGAGGCTTGGCCTTAGAGGAAGGAGAAGAGGGTGAGACGAAGAGAGAGCGATCAGATCAGGGGTTGTTGGGGAGAAGAAGAGAGAATAAGAGAGTGAGTGAGAGAATATGATAGGTGTGGGTGGAACTAATGAGGTGGACAGGGGTTTCATGCATGAAACCACGTAGAAAGAGGCATTAGTACGCGAAAATTTTGAAATTTCTAAGTGTTTTTGGTTATTCGGGAGGGAAGTGGGGAGAGAGGGATAAATGAGCTAGGGGAGACTATTATTTATAGTTAACGACATGAGTAGTCAATTTTGTAAAGAGCTATAATTAACTATATTTGTTTATTTACATTTTTATAATTTATAAGGAAAAGTAATTTTCAACTAAAAATACGATATTTGTAGTAAGAGTAATTGTAGTTATATCATCTTTTCTTGTAGTGTTCAAGAGTGGGCACAATTGTAGTCAAATTGATTACCTCATTATGAGGCGGGTGGATCATAAAATATGCAAAGATTGTAAAGTATTTCCTGACGAAGAACTCAAGACCCAACATAGATTGGTGATTTTGGATATTAACATGAAGATCAATATAGGCAAGCATAACAAAAGAATTTGACTCGTCATGATAAACTCATCAAGGAAGGAACTTGGAACTTGGAGTCTGATGTGGCATAACAAGATCTCATGCATAACAAAAATTTCCAAAGAGATTTTGGGGGAGTCCAAAGGTTGTGGGCCCCCACAGAAAGAGACATGGTAGTGGAATGATAAAGTACAAAAGGATATTAAACTAAAAAGGGAGATCTATATGAGCTTGCCTAAATCTTGAGATAATGCAACATTCCAGAGATACAAGAAAGTAAAGAAAGAAACTAAAAAGGTTGTTTAGGAGGCAAGATCTAGATACTTTGATGATATTTATAAGAAGTTGGACACAAGAGAAGGAGAAAAATATATATTTAAAATGGCTTGTATAAGAGAAAGGAAAGGAAGAGGCTTGAGTCAAGTAAAATGCATCGAGCATGAAGATGGTAGAGTGATGGTGAAGGACGATGATATCAAGAATCAATGGAGAAATTACTTCCATAGGCTTTTCAGTTGAGATACTACAAATAATATTAGAGACTTGTGTGATATGAATACAAGAGATATCATTTGCACATGACAAGTTTCATCATTTGAGATCAAGAATGCTTTGAAAAAGATGAAAATGAGAAAGGCATGCAGACCATAAGATATTCTTATTAATGTATGGAAGAGTATGGAGGATGAAGGAGTTATGGGATTAACAAAGTTCTTTAACAAGATCACAAAGACCAAGAAGATGTCATATAAGTGGAGAAGTAGTATTATATTCCTCATGTAAAAGAACAAAAGTGATGTTCAAAGGGGTACAAACTATAGAGGTATCAAGTTGATGAGTCACACAATAAGGCTATGGGAGAGGATTATTGATCAGAGGCTAAGATCTATAACACAGATCTCAAATGACCAATTTGGTTTCATGCCTATAAGATCAACAATAAATGCTATTTTTTTTATAAGGAGGCTTATGGAGAAGTATATAGAAAGCAAACGAGATCTTCATATGGTGTTTATTGATTTAGAAAAGGCTTATGATCGAGTACCCAAGGAAGTGTTATGGATGGTTTTGAATAAAAAGGGTGTGCCAATCCAATACACTAACTTGATTAGATACATGTATGATAGCCCTACTGCAAGTGTGAAGACTCCTAGAGGAGAGACACCAACTTTTCCAATCACAGTTGGGGCACACCAAGGATCCACACTCAACCCATATATGTTTGTTCTTGTTATGGAGGAGTTGACAAAGAATGTTCAGGGTGATATTCGTTGGTGTATGTTATTTGTTGATGACATTATATTGATTGATAAAATTAAAGATGGATTGAATGATAAAGTTTAACTATGAAGAAAGATATTGGAATCAAATGGATTGATGATTAGTTGGAGAAGAATTGAGTGTATGTATTGCAATTTCAGCCAATCTCGCAGTGTGAATGGTGGAGCCAAGTTGGACATAGTAGATATAACAAAATGTGATAAATTTCATCACTTGAGTTCTATTATTTAAATAGATGGGGATGTCTAAAATGACATTTGTTACAGGATCACTGCAAGATCATTGAAATGGAGGAGTGCAACTAGAGTATTATGTGATTGGAAGATCCCTCTCAGATAAAAAAGTAAGTTTTATAAAATAGCTATACGACCAGTCATGCTCTATGGGAGTGAATGTTGGGAGGTGAAGAAACAAGGTCTTAACAAGATGAATGTGGTTGAAATGTGTATGCTAATATGGATGTGTAGGAAGACAAGAAAAGATCGATTGAGAAATGACTATATCATGAATAAAGTGGGGGTGGAGAAAATTGAGGACAAGTTGTGTGAGGGCCGACTCAGATGGTATGGGCATGTGCAACACAGACCGACTAATGCACCTATACAAAGCATTGATATTGAGTAAATCACAATTAATAGAAGAAGAGGAAGACCTAAATTAACATGGGATAAGCTTACAAAGAGATATTTTGAATCTTTACATCTAGACCATAATTTGATGCATGATAGAGTTGAATGGAAATGAAGGATCCATGTAGACAACCCCAACATAATTAGGACTGAGGCTTAGATAATGATGATTATGATTAGTTATTGAAAAATTATGCAACTTATATCATATTTTATATATTTTTTTAACCACAAAGTAAGATCAATTGAGTGTATATCTTGTATTGCCTAAATAAAAATATGGTCTAATATTTACTTTCCACCTTGAAATTTTGCCAGGTATGGACTTAAATGGCTTCTCTTTCTAAACATGATGTGCATGGAAATGATAATTGTGTTAAATATGATTGAATGGCTACTCCACTTCTACTAAATATGACGAAAATCCCAACTCCAGCACCAAACATGTTGAAGTAGGGTCTAACAACAATAATGTTTAACTTGATCATATAGAAGATGGATGAAATGGAGGAACAATGTATATTTTCACACAAACAAGTTCAATTAAAGTTTTTCTTTAACAGAAATATTGAAAAGTCTAACTCGTGGGATGCAACACTTTCTTTAGGTTTCAAATATTATGCCTGAATGTTATTCACGTTTGAAGCTAGTATTAGGCATGGCTTTTTAAACATTAGTTGAAGGAGACACATTCTATTGAGAATATGAAGATACTTCTAGCTTTTGTGTTCATAAATCATCATTAAATAAGGATAGAAACACTTTTCAAAATTATATGGAAATATTTCTTCTATTTAAATGAAGGCTTTTGCTTAGAAAAAATACTTGTTATGTCACTAAATGATAATTATCATGATAGAAATAATTATACAAAGAAAAAGAGAAGGGTGACTTGAGAAGGGTGTTTAGCATTTATAGCTTCCAAAAGTAATAAAGAAGAAAAATGGGAGATTGCTAAATTTATTACAAGTCACAATCACATTTTCACATCATTAAGGAAGAAACAATTTCTTCGATTTGCAAGGAATGTGACTCCTGCACACAAAGATTTGTATTGTGCATTTTCCTCAAGAAAATGTCGGGGTATGTAAGATGATCCAGGTTCTTAAGGCTCAAGTAGTGGGTTATGAAAACATTGGATTATAAGAGAGTGATATCAGAAACTTTGAAAAGGACTTAGAGATTCAATTAAAGATTCTAATGATCAAATTTTTTTGTTAAAAATCTTATGAAGAAAAAGGAAACATGTCCTTCATTCTATTATGCTTACGAGTTGGATGATGATAGGAAACTAAAACATATTTTCTGGACTGATAGAATTTGTAGAAAAAAAATTTCAATTTATGGTGGTGTTGTCATTTCTTACACAACATATGAGACCAATAAATATTGTATGATTTTGTTCCTTTCAAGGGTGTAAATCATCACTGACAATCAATCACTTTTGGTGTAGGATTATTTCAAAATGAGAAAGTTGATTTGTTTGGTTTTAACCAAGTTTTTAGAAGCTATTGGTGGAAATAAGTGAATGTTATGATTACCGACCAAAATCCGTTGATCATATTTGCCATACCTAACATTTTTTAAAGGCACTCGACATATGTTTTTCGTGTGGTATATTTAAAAAAAATTGTTTGAGAAGTTGGAGCTAACTTGAACAAGAATAAGGCATTTATGTCAAAATTTAAACGACGTATTTAAGGTTTAGAAATAACCAATGAGTCTGAGAAGAAATGGAATGATATAACTACTGAGTATGGATTAGAAAAGAATTCTTGGTTATGTGACATGTATTTATTGCATAGGATGTGGATCCTTGCTTACTTTAAAGATATACTTTTGGCTGGACTAAGAACAACACAATGTTCAAAAAGTATGAATGCATTCTATAGTAATTTTATAAGCAAACAATGGAGCTTAGTTGAATTCTAGATTTGTTATGAGAATGCAATATATTACTAAAGGCAAACAGAATTGGAAGCTAATTATAAAACTCTTTATTCAAAGTCCAAAATAAAATTGCACCATGAGTTTGGAAAACAAATGATTGAAATCTATACTCATGAAAATTTTAAATATTTAAAAATGAGTTGCTTCTCCTTGTATGCATTGTATTATGCATCAAAGCGTAACAACACGATTTCTTTCTTCTTCGTGAGAGATTCCATCACTAATATAGCCCATTGCTATTGTCAAATGTTTCAATATGAAGGTATACCATGTAAACACATTCTTACTATGTTGTGATGGTCCTTTGTAAAGGAAGCACATGTTCATTACATATTGAATAGATAGACAAAAGGAGTTACAAGTACATCAATTTTTAATAGTAATCATAATGACATAAATGGTCCATTGAATACTATAAGTGGAATCAACATAATATCTTTGTGGGGTAAATTTTCTCGATGCTTAAATTTGGGTGGACAATATATTGATAATTTCCTAGTTGTAATGGATACAACTTCTACAATTGAGTCTAAGTTACAAGATTTTTCATATGTGAATAATGCACCTATTGAAAGAGAAAGTATGACTTTTAATGCATCGAGTCAAATAGAAATTTATCCTCCTAGTTTGTCCAAGAATAAAGGAAGTGGAAAAAGAATAAAACGTGGCAAGTAAGTTTCCATAGAAAAACAACAGAAAAAGCCAGACTTTGTAAAATGTGTGGATCAACAACATTTCATGATAGTCGTAATTTCCCTACAAAACTAGCTACATGACCAATAATGAAGTTGCTTAGGTTTTTTTTCTTCTTCTGAATACTATTATTTATTTTTATAAAACTTATTATTATTTCCTTAATGTAGTTGTTAAATGTAGCAAATATTTTTTTCTTGTTACAGATGCACATTTGTATGCAAGTGTCTTCAAGATGATGGTAATGCCTATGGAATGTATGTGGCATTTATTTTTGTGTTGTATCTACATAGTTACTGGAAAATGGTATAAGGTTTTCTCTTAAATTATTTAATCAAATGTCATAGACATGATGTCATTTTGATTGACAATAAGATTAGGTGACATGAATACTCACAATTTTGATCAGTATCAGAGCATCATGTGGTAGATTGTAGAAAATGGCTTGTTGACATGGAATGTGACTGATGGATATAAGTATATGTGTTTATGTTATTGAAAGGAAGTTGTATGTTTGGTTTATCTCTGTATTTCCATTTCCTAATACAAAACTTGCATTCAGAAAGAAACTCCATAATCTATACTTCTTTATTATGTTTTTAATGTAACACCACTGAGTTATATTCTACAAAAGAATTATATTTTAATTTTGAAAAATATTTGACTGTGGTTGTGCATGTATGATCTCATCACAGAAAGAAAAGTTTGATGACCCTCTAGATAAGATATTATTTTTGGGATGTTTTGATAATTTAATCTATGATTTGACAAATTCAGTATCCATAAGGAACTTCAATTTAATTTGTATTCATCACTTTCTACTAGAATTGATTTGGTTTCTATTATTTATTTGTCCATTGTTGCTTGAAAAGGAAGCCATATTTTTAAGCATCTATTAAGAGCTAAATAGTCATTTATTGTGACAAATAAATTTTAATTAACTCAATTCAATATTTATGTAAACGTGCATATAGGTATTTCAAGTCATATTCTTGAGAAAAAATTATATTCTCTTAGTGTTACAAATGAGAATTTCATCTTTTTCTTACTTGTATGTGCACACGTAGAATTTTATTATTGAATGTAAAATCATTTATGTCAGATGTTTCAAACAAAAACTTAATATTGTTAATATAATCATTTAGTGAATAAAATATTTTATACAAAATCGATGAAAAGGTGAGAATATACTAGAGATGGAATGTGATCCAAAAATTTCATTTTGACAATCTACCTAGTTCCTAATGATATATATGGTCGATCATATGTATGTATGGAAAGAACACAAACATATTTTTATTTTTTTCCGTTTGCATTGAGAATTGAGTCATTGTGTATTGCTTGATTACATTTAGTTGTTGTTTCTTGTAAAAATGGTCAAACATTTCAGGTATGTACTCTCGTTAGATTTAATGATTCCTTTTTGTGCAATAAATAATCTACTAATCTTGACTTATTGTTACTTTTTTATTTTCCTTATCTAAATTCTATTAGTCATCATTCTAATGAGGTACATATTTTTCTTAAAAATCAATATTTTAGTAATAAACATTGGGGTACAGTTAATACTTTGAAAAATGAAATCCATTACTTAAGATGGATAAAAAAGATAATTGAACACATGGAGGACAGTACAATAAAGGATACCCAAGAGTTTTGCATTGTGAATTGGTTCATTATATATTTTTTATTATATTTATTTGTTGTTTCTTGAAAAAATGTTCAAACATTTCGGTAGGGGTGTCAAAAAATCTGATATGGGTCAGTTTCAGGTCAAAAAAATCCAACTCGAATTGTTTGACTGCTAAATCTGGACTCAAACCCGTACCAGGATTTCATTCAGACCTCTCAAATTGGAATTGACCTGGATTAAGAAATTTAAACTTGGAACCAAACCAAAATCCAAATTTGAAGATGATTTCCGTAAGAATTTAATTATATGGTAGAATTGGTCGTATGATTGCTAAAAGTATTATATAAAATAAAATTCCAAAAGTGTCAATGTTTATGTAATATTACACAGTTATAATATTATTTCTCCTTTGCTTTTCTTGGAGAAAAATAATATCCACATTAAAACAACAATGTCACCTAAGAACGTAGAAATATGAACATAGCTGAGCATCACATATATCATACTAAAACAAGACATATAACACTCAAAAATATGTTACAACATCACCTATATCATAATAAAACAACATATATATCACATCAAAATATAGTCTATCAAACCAATTAGACTAACTATACTATACTAAAACAACATTTATACCACATCATAACAACATCTATATAACAAAAGATGGCACTAGTGCTACCTAACCAAGGTGATGGTCAAGGTTGCAAATGGGTTTTTAAAACCAAGGTGAATTCTAATGGTACCTTATACCGCCTCAACGCTCGACTAGTATCTAAAGGATTTCACCAGGAAGAAGGAATTGACTGTACTAAAACCTTCACCCTAGTTGTAAAATCCTCTACTATTAAAACTATTTTGTATGTTGTTGTCTCCAAAGGATGGGATATTCAACAACTGGATGTTTGCAATGCCTTCCTCAATGGCACTCTTGATAATGTTGTTTATATGGAACAACTGTCTGGTTTCTCAGACACCTCAAAGCCTGTCCCACGCATGTCAACTTCATAAGGCTCTCTATGGCCTCAAACAGACACCTCGTTCTTGGTACAATCAAATCCATATGTTCCTTAGAGAATTAGGTTTTTCCTCCTATACTATTGATTCCTTCTTATTTATTATGTCTTCCAAATATGTTTTAGACTACACACTTCTTTACTGACAACATTCTCATCACAAGAAGCACCAAAACAATTTTCAATTAGATACTTGGTCAACTAGAATTTGAGTTCTCTCTATGTAATATGGGCCAAATTCACTACTTTCTTGGGATTCAAGTAGAATCAAATCAACAAGGACTTCTTATTCACCAAGAAAAGTATGCTCTCGACATACTCAAATGCAAATATATGCTTCACTATAAGCCAATTTTGACTCCTTTCAACACCACCTTTCTTTGTGATGCTCTCAAGGAACCTGTAACACCCCTCTCTAATGTTATCTCCTATCGGTGCATAGTTGGTTCCCTTCAGTATCTCACACTAACGATACCTGACTTAACCTACAATGTCGACCTTTCTTAGAAGTTTCTTCACTGTCCCACCTCCACTCACATGGGCTAAGTCAAGCATCTTCTTTGCTACATCAAAGGAACCTTCTCAATGGGTGTCCAAATTTGCAGAAACCCCAATATTCATGTTATAGGTTTCTGTGATGTTGATTGGGTATGATGCCCCCTAACAAGACACAACACAAGTGATTATTGTGTCTTCCTTCCACACCTATATATCCTTGTCCTCAAAGAAACAATCAAAAATATCAAAGTCCAACATTGAAGCTAAGTATCGCTCTCTCTCCCTCACAGCCACTAAACTCACTTGGTTCTCTCAACTTCTCAAAGAAAATCATCTTCAACATTCCCAACCTATGATTTTGTACAATGACAACCTCAATGCATTGTTCCTCACCAATAATCATTTCCTCTATGCTAGGACCAAGCATATTGAACTCGAGTACCACTTTATTCGTGAAAAAGTGGCTCATGGTCACATTATAACAGAGACATTTCATCTAAGGAACAACTAGTTGATTTATTCAAGAAGGCTCTACATAAAACCTCATTATGACACCTTCTATCCAAGATGGGCCTTCACTTCTCTCAGACCCATCTTGCGGGGGGGTTGTGAAACTACTTCAAAAACAAGTACCAACTGATACACCACACCTAGTCTCTTAACTATACCTGAGTGAATCTCAGTATCTCCCCAACCATGTATCATCAATGTTCCAATAAACACTTGGTGTACCCAATGCAACAACTGGTATATTCAAATGCCCAACTTATATAACATCAATTGCATCATGCTAGTTATGTGAGTGAGCATTACTTCTCTCAAATCTCTCTAGCCTCCAAACCCTAAGAGTTGTCACAGTGGTCTCACACATCTACCTAGTTACCTTTATGGAAGGTCCATATTTCTATCCATAGCTTGCACCATCTACACAAAGCAGGGAGCAAGGAATGATCAGAGTTCACTCCTCTCATACTCACACGTAAACATTGCCTCTCACATGATTGTTACCCTATATACATATATACAGATATATACATGGCTAAAGGAATTGTGTACCTGAGTACATGTAGCTTGCATGCACCGATCTTCATTTATGATGATTGTGAAAAAAATATTCAATAATCTAACCTTATGGATGTGATGAATACCCCTTAGATAATATGTGTATCAAAAATCACCACAATCTGATATCCATACATCATTCGATGAAAGAATATCTATATTTTGTAATCAAAAGTAAGTTGAAGAAACTACGGAAACTATTGGATGATATATTGCTATATCACATGATTCATATGAGATAAGGTGATGACTTTCTAAATACATGTAATATATATAGTGTTGAACCAATCTGTGGTTGGATTTTGTGAAGATATTCCACATATACCATTTTACTGATCGGTACACATAAATTACATGTACCATCCGGTAGACACTTCCTAACCTCTATATACATATATATACATACATATCTATATTTACATATATATACATATATATAAATTCATATATATACATACATTCATTCATATATATATATATATATCACCATACATATATCCCATTTGCCACCTTGATTTACCACCCTCCCGAACATTCGTCCTCCACCACGGGCATGGGAAAGTGGGAGATAATGCCTCTCTTAATCCCATAGATATATATCATCATCAAAGCCTCAATCCCAACCATATTGGGGTCCTCTATATAGATCTGTCTTCTCCAATCAGCTCTTTTATGGTCCATACACTGGTCAAGATGTAAAGATTTAAAATCTCACTTTATAAGTTCTTCCCAAATTAATTTAAGTTAGTGTCCACTTATTTTCATTGTGCTTTACTCAATAACCTTACTTTGAATAGGTGTATTTGTCGATCGGTGTTGTACATAACCATACTGTCTTAGACGACCTTCGCGTAACTTGTCCTCGAAGCTTACAACCCCCACTTTGTTCCTGATATAGTCGTTCCTCAAACGATCTTTTCTTGTCTTTCTACACATCCATCTCAACACACATATTTCCACAAAATTCATCTTGTTGAGGCCTTGCTACTTCACTGTCCAACATTCACTCCCATATAGAAATGTTGTTCGTATAGCTGTTCTATTAAAGTTGCTTTTTAATCTAAGTGGGATTTTTTGGTCACATACTACTCCAGTTTCTCTCCTCCACTTCAATCATCATGTTGTAGTTTGTGACAAACGTCATCTTGGACCTCACCCTCCTTTTCAATAATAGAAACCAAGTAATGAAAATTATCACATATTGGTACATCCATTCCATCCAACTTGACTCTACCAATCACAATTTTAGATTGGCTAAAATTGTAGTGCAAATATTCAATTTTTCTACTATGGATCATAAATCCATTAGATTCCAATGAACTTCTCCATAGTTCAACTTTATCATACAATGTTTCTATTATTTCATCAATGAACACAATATCATTAGCAAATAACATGCACCAAGGGATATTATCTTGAAAAGGATTTGTCAACTCATCCATAATAGGAACAAATAGATATAGGGTGAGTGGAGAACCTTGATGTACCCCGATGGTGAAGGAAACGTTTGTCTCTCCTTTAGGAGTCCTAACACTTTCAGTAGAGTCATCATACATGTCTTTAATTAGGTCAATGTATTAAATATGCACACCCTTTTGATGCAAAATCCTCCATAACACTTCAATGGGTACTCGGTCATAGGCCTTTTCCAGATCAATAAACACCATATGAAAATCAATTTTGTTTTTTTGTTTTGTACTTCTCAATAAGCCTCCTTATCAGAAAACTAACATCTATTGTTGATCTTTATGGAATAAAGCCAAACTGGTTGTCTTGATATATGTGTTATCCATCTTAGCCTTTGCTCAATAATTATCTCCCAAAGCTTCATAGTGTGACTCATCAGCTTGATACCTCTATAGAGTTATGGACATCTCCTTTGTTCTTGTAGATCCAAACTATAGTACTATATATTTCTCCATTAATATGGCATATTCTTTATCTTCATAATCTTATTAAAGGAATTTATTAACCACATAGCTCCTTCACCCCCCATACTCTTCCATACATCAATGGGATTACAATCTTTACCGCATACCTTAATGTGTATGTTGTGTAAAGAAGTGAAATCACCTCCTTACTAAAAATTTGAACAATAAAATCTCCAGTCCAAATACACTCAAAAGGTATGATGGAGTGGGTGTAAAACTTTCAAATCTTTATATAATGGTAACAAAAAACCAAAGTATAGTAGTGGAATAAAACATGACTACATTCAATTATAAAACAAAGGGTTAAAAACTTACATCACAAGGATCCATGTAGAGGAAATCTAAACCACCTCAAGATTGTCTCCAAGCTTTAACTTCTCAATATAAGACCAGGTCCAAATGTCAAAGCCATCCATGTCCTCCACCTAGGGTTGGAAGCATACCCCAACAAGAAGAGAAGAAAAGAAACATCAGCAAAGGCTGGTATGTGCATACTAAATAGGAAATTGTGCAATTTATAAAGAATAAGGGACATCAAAATAAAAGGCTTCCCATGCAAGAGATAAGGACTACCTAAAGAGGGCATAAAAGATAAGAAACATCATAACATGATAAAAGAGGATACTTGCCATAAAACAATAAAAACTGTGCAACAAAAGCACATAAATAGGTAGTAGGCCACACACCCCACAATCAACATCAATAACCTGCATGCATGTGAGATAAGCATAGCCCTAGAACAATATAAACACAATTGGTGGACAACCCTCATAAAGTTGAAATCTGATAGAGAAAGGAATACTGCCAATCTCCCAAATATATAAAACTTGGGCCAAGAATCACACATCTTGCCTTGGGTATGAGGTTCCTTGCCATCCCAAAAGAGCATAAAATATCACATCTGGTATAAACAAAAACCAATGCAACTTACACTACTCTAGTGCTACTGAATCACATAGCATGTTTAATGTAGAGGCAAGTAAAAGGTATAGTCAAAATTATTCAATGTTGCCATCACACAATGGACACCACATACATAATAACATCCACTTCAAAGTGGGCATATATCACCAAGAAACTTCCACATCACATTGGACTTATAATATCAAAAGTCCAACTTGCACCAAGGCAACAAGATAGGATTCCAAGATAATATCCAAGTCCATAACAAGCAAGATAGTTCACATGAACCATGATAACAAGAGATAAGAGCAATGTGTTTAGGCTATTATCCATAGGACCAAGAGAAAGACAAAATATAGGTGAATTGCTCAATAAAGAATAATCAGGGATACAACATACCTCAACATTAGAGAAATGATCCAAAGTCACTTCTAGGTCCAAGCCTAGGCATCCAAAGAAGATATTAAACATATAGGTAGATTTGTATCAATTTCATGTTCATTATCGAAACTCTAAAAAACTACCTTTTTATCATTGGTGAATTGGGTTATAAAAACTATTCCATGTTTTAGGTTATATTTTCCTAGGTTCAAAATATATTTTATTATATTTTTCTGACTTATAACTATTTAGTTATGAATTATACAAGTTATTACCTATTTAGGTTAATCCATTAAAATCACATATTTTTATGATGATATTTAGGTCATAAACTTACAACATTAGATAGGTTGTATTTTTGTGAATCCTAATCATGTTTTATTTTATTTTTCTGAGCTAGGAATTAATTTCTATGGATTATACAAAAACAAACCAACCATAAAATAGCAAAATCCACGTTGCCCAAAAATCTAGTCAGCGGATAAGCCATGCTGAAGTGGTCCAATGGAAAAAGGCCAATTGGGTCGGGTCAGCAAAAACTCTGCGCTTAAAACAAAGGAAATCGAGAGGTAAAATTACCTTAGTACCCTTAGTCGGTAAACTAAAAAAAAGAAGACATGAGGGCAGATCGGGGATATGACAAGCGGGATTCATCTGCATCTTCTCGCGAGGAAGCTGCTTCTCAGACCCAATCTGATTCTTACAACAATCAAAAGTTAGGGGAGGTCTCGAGGAACCAACCTTAGAATCGAGTTCTAGCAAAGTCCGCGAACCCAGCAAACCCTTAAACGAGCCGTGTAGAACTCCAGAGAAAAAATCAACACCAGCCGCCATTACAGGTCAGAAGGAGAGATCGGAAAAACCAAACAAGACCCAAGCGTCGGCCACAAATCTGCTTGACGATTTCAGCAAAGCAAGGCGAAGGCAAAGGTAGTCAGAACTTGAAGAATGATGGTCTGAAGCTCAGGTATTGTTCATGGACCAAAGAAGAAGAGAAAGGGGGATTTCATCACATCTCGAGGAGAAACTGAGTTAAAGGTACAAGAGGTGACACATGCATGAGGGTTAACAATTTCTATCTATAAACACCCTCATTGCGGCCAAGAGCAGTGATCTTAACCCAAACCCTTGACGGTAGGGTGGTCAGAGAAGGCAAGCCATACCCAAAGCCTGACGGGGCCAAACCGAGGCAAGAAAGACAGAGTTGGGACCCTAACGGAGGTGAGGGAACCGATCCCTCATGGTTCGATGGTCCAAGGCGGTGATAAGATGAGAAGAAGTGGGAAATAGGGGAGGAAACAAAGCACAAGGGTGGCGCCAACGATTGTGGGGGAAAGGGGTGATAAACCCTACTTTCATAGGGTCATCAGGTGCAGAGGAGAGAGAGGATGGTTAGGGCGAAGAAACCAGGAAGGAAGGTGAAGAGGGAAGAGAGGAATCAGATAAGGAAACTGGGGAGAGAAGCCCCCATCGCAGCATGTGAAAATGGAAAGGGGAAAGGAAGAAGAGAATCCACCTGCCGCTGGATCTAAATCTAAGGGTCAAGATTGAACCCGAGAAAACTGAAATAGGAAAGCAAGAGTGACATCTCAAATACGATTAAAACTAAAGTGAGATTAATTTAATGTACATATTTTCTCTTTCCTCTTTTAAGGGTTCTATTCTTATCCAAATAAGACCAAACATGACAAACAAGTTAAGTTAAACATGTAGATTCGGAATCTCTAATTAGATTTCACTTTTGGAAACTTTAGATGTATAATTTAACATATTCTTTATTTCTCTTTCTTGATGCATTAATGACACATGGATTATCCAAATTTGGTGAAACTTCATCCATAAGTTAACATAAGTGTGTTGAATACAAATTTTCCATCAATTTTACATTTTGGAGTTTGTTTGAGCATTTATTTAATATTTTGAAGGTTTTATACACTTTCTCTCTCCTAATTTAATCTTTTAAACAAACTTTCTCCAAATTGGATGAAAATTGACATGTAAACTTATTTTTATGTATAGATTACGAATTTGGAGTTATATCCACTTTTAAGACTTTCTTACATTGGTTTTGTCATCTGGCCCATTAGAGGCCCATTAACTTCATTATGCATCCAATTAAGTTATTTATCATATTATTATCACCAAATGAGTAATATGACGTATTATGTTACATTATTCACACATTATATTATTAGGATCACTTCTAACCTTAACCTTATTTGGTCAAACCCAAAAGGTCAAACTTCCAGGGTGGGGTCTAAGATCTCGTATGTTACAGTGTGTATACATATATATATATATATATATATATATATATATATATATATATATATATATATATATATATATATATATATATAGACATGCATATACATATATGTATACATTTATTTACATACATACATATGTTGTCTGTGCGTGTGTGTGGGAGTATGAGTGTGAGTATATATATACACATATACATATATATATATATATAGAGAGAGAGAGAGAGTCAGTCTAGAATACACTCAAGTATACAGATCGCATGAATACACTCAAGTGTGTTTGCATATCAAGACTATTTTTTACAAATGTAAACCATTGATCTTCACCGTCATACTATAACTAGGCTACATATAAATTTTGAGCCCATTAATTTGGATGAGTGCAAGTCACTCATCCAAGGCAAAAAAATCGACACGTGAAACTAATTTGAAATGCATAATTTTTGCGGTATTTATAACATGACCTATAAATGGCCAAATGTATTCAAATTTTGCGTATGAGCTATTCACAACATGTTTAAGAAGATCAACAGATTAGATTTATAAAAAAAATATTGCATCATGAAAAATTACTTGAGTGTATTCTACTCCGAATACACTCGAGAGTATTCTAGCTTGACTCATATATATATATATATATATATATATATATATATATATATATATATGTATATATATATATATGTGTGTGTGTGTGTGTATATATATATGTATATATATGAAAATACCTCCGGACGTGCACTGGGGGGGTAACTCACGTTTTGACGCACGTGTGGGAGCAGTTTTCCCAGTGGCGGGACCCGTTTTGACCTATTTTGAGCAGTTTGGGCTCTGAACGTCTCGGGACCACACGCGGGGAGTGGGCAGCAGGCTTGTGCCAGTTAATCATCGATTTAATCGTTGTGAAGTTGCAATAAATTCCATTTTCAGTCAGATTTAAGGGGAAACAAAGGGACATTCTGTGGTTTAGGGGAGAACTCGGTGGAGGGAAAAAGAACCCACCTACTGCTGAAAGAAAATTGATTAACCAATATCAGGGCATTTTCGTGCAAATGGAGCAGACTTTCATTGCCTTCCATTCAACATTAATGCACTGATTGACACATTTAAGAGGGAAAGTCTGATTGTTGCTGCATTATTTGACACATTTAAGAGGGAAAGTCTGATTGTTGCTGCATTATTTGACACATTTAAGAGGGAAATTCTGATTGTTGCTGCATTGATTGACACATTTAAGAGGGAAAATAGGATGTTGGAGACCATTAAATCGTCCCTCCCCCCACCTAAATGTTCTTCTTCCTCATTAAATTCTCTCTGTCGTTCTTCCTCACCACCTACTTGTTCTTCTACATTTATTACTTCATTTATTCTTGGTGGAAGAAATGGAGTTCGATATAGGTAACTTCTTGATTTATTACTTTTGTAAAAATATATCTTCTTGCAGCATGTATAAACTCTTTATCATCTGATACATCATTTAAATTGAATTGTGAGTAGATGTAGAACTTGGAAGTGATTATGAAAAAAATTATTCATCCGAAGAAACCAATGACACCAGTGATGGAGAATCTAGAAAATATTTGCAAGAGGAAGATGTAGCTGCAGAAGAATTTGGTGATGAATCTGAAGAATATTTACAAGAGAAAGATGTAGTTGAAGAAGAATAGGATGTACACCAAGAATATCCTGTTGTAGAATTTGATCTTAACGTACCCCATGCACATGAGGAAGAAGAATTCTCGATTGATCAAGGTTAGTTATCAAGAACTGATTAGAAAAATTCTGTAATGCTCATCGGCATTTAATACACACACTATGCAATGCTAATTAGTTATGAATACTATATGGTCGTTGTTAAGTATGTAGTATTAAGTAGGAGCATTGAATAATAACTGGGCGTAATGAAAGATATATGGGAACAATTGAATAATAACTGGGCCCATATATCTTTCATTGTGCCCATTTATTTTCAATTATGCCCATATATCTTTCATTGCACCCATATATCTTTCATTCCACCCATGTATATTCCATTGATAATGTATCTTTTTCAATGTGCCCATGTAATTTCAATAGCACCCATATAAGTCCTATTGCGCCCATATTTGTTTCATTACACCCATATAATTTCAATTGTACCCAGATATCTTTATTTGCACCCATATAAGTCTATTGTGCCCATATAAGTCTATTGCGCACATATATGTTTCACTGCACCCATAAAATTTTAATTGTGCCCATATATCTTTCATTGAGCCCATTTAATTTCAGTTGTGCCCATATATATTTCATTGCGCCCATGTAATTTCAATTGTACCCATATAAGTCTTATTGCGCCTGTAACGTCCCAGGATTTGAGGCCTCGGATATAATGATCTTATAAGGAATGATTGGCTACCCATATCACCAAGGTGCACCTCCTTTTCTAGGAGCCCATCACTAAAGAACTCCATAGTTAAGCGTGCTCAGCTTGGAGTAGTACTAGGATGGGTGACCAGTCGGGAAGTTAATCCTGGCTTGTGCGTCAGTGAGGACAAAGTGTGTAATTAAGGCTAGTGGTGGTCTGTGGGGCCAGTCGTCATTCCTGAAACTCTACTAGAACTTTGGGTAGTGGGCCAAGGCGTTACAAATGGTATCAGAGCCATAACCCCTCCAGTAGGTGGGGCCCACATGGCCATGACATGCCAGTCTTGAGCCGTGTGGTACAGGCATGTAGGAAAGGGTTGTCCATGGTTAACGTAGCTACCCTTGCACTGGTATTCCGTGATCGGGAGTTGGGTGTCCATGGGCCATTATGGGTCTACACTGAAATGGGGCAATGTTATGAGGCTTTATAGTTGAGCCTTGATGAGGACGTCAAGAGTCTAAGTGGGGGAGATTGTAACGTCCTAGGATTTGAGGCCTCGGATATAATGACCTTATAAGGAATGATTGGCTACCCATATCACCAAGGTGCACCTCCTTTTCTAGGAGCCCATCACTAAAGAACTCCATAGTTAAGTGTGCTCAGCTTGGAGTAGTACTAGGATGGGTGACCAGTCGGGAAGTTAATCCTAGCTTGCGCGTCAGTGAGGAAAAAGTGTGCAGTTAAGGCTAGTGGTGGTCTGTGGGGCCAGTCGTCATTCCTGAAACTCTACTAGAGCCTTGGGTAGTGGGCCAAGGCGTTACAACACCCATATATATTTCATTGTGCCCATATAATTTCAATTGCGCCCAGATATCTTTATTTGCACCCATATAAGTCCATTGCACCCATATAACTCTATTGTGCCGCCCATTTGCACCCATATATCTTTGATTGCGCCCATTTAATATTAATTGCACCCATAAATCTTTCATTGCGCCCATTTAATTTCAATTGCGCCCATATATGTTTTGTTGCACCCATATAATCTCAATTGTGCCCATATATCTTTCATTGCGCTCATATAATCTCAATTGCACCCATATATCTTTCTTAGTGGCAATACTACACTAAGCGGGCGCAATACTACATTAAGTGGGTGGAATACTACACTAAGTGGGGGCAATACTACACTAAGTGGCCACAATGGTACACAAACTATGAGGATTACCAACTAATGTTGTTCTTTCTCTTATGGTGTAGATCTCAGTATTCCTGCTGTTGGAATGATTTTTGCTAGTCTTGGTGAAGAGAAAGATTTTTATAAAAGTTTTGGTATTTCCTGTGGCTTTGGTGTTAGGTTTTGTAGTTCTAGTAAGAACAGAAAGGGAGAAATGTCTAGGGTAAAGATGGTTTGTATAAAACAAGGGGAAACTATATAGAGTATCGATAGTATGGCTCAGAGGTGTAGTGCTAGAGTGAACTGCCCTGCTCACATTGGTATCCATCTGAAGAGCGGGTTATATATGATTGACCACTATAATGATGACCACAACCATGTTATGCTTGGAGCAGATCATGTGCAATTTTTATAGTCCATGAGGACCGTCTCTTTGATGTAGCAGAGAAGGCTCGTAATTAATGACTAGGTCGGTATATCAACATCTCAGACAATGGCTGCACTTGTTGTTGAAGCTGGTGGAGTAACCAATCTAACATTTAGGAGAATAAAGATCGGAAAAGGTGATGTCAAAGCAATGCAGGAGTATTTCACAAAGATGCAGTGTGCCCATCATAACTTCTTCTACATGATGGATTTGGATGACTGTGGTGTTTTAAAGAATGTTTTCTGGGCTGATTCTAGAGTAAGATCTACCTACACGTACTTTGGGGATGTTGTATCATTTGATAGCACATATCTCACCAAAAAATACAAGATGCCTTGCTCCTTTTGTGGGTGTCAACCATCATGGTCAAACAATTTTGCTTGGTTGTGGACTTTTATGCGAAGAGACAATGTAAAATTATGTGTGGTTATTTAAAACTTGGTTGTCATGCATGGGAGGTAATGAAAACGACTCCAATTCGGTTATAAATCACTCAAAACTTGTTCATTTCTTATTGTGTATATAAACGCTTAAATTTTCAGGTGTCCATCCTAAAGGCATAATAACAGACCAAGATCAATCCATTATCAATGCTATTGTCGAAGTGTTTCCCACTACCAAGCATAGATTGTGTTTGTGGCACATAATGAAGAAGCTACCGCAGAAGTTTGAAAATTCCGAAGGAGCACGTAAGGCTATCAAAGGAGCCGTATATGAATCGATAACTACAATTGATTTTGAAAATCAGTGGATTGAATTGGTAAACTTGCACAACTTACAACAAAATAGATGGGTCCAACAGATGTACCATATCCGGAAGATGTGGGTTCCATGCTATGTGAAAACATCATTTTGGCTGGAATGTCTACAACACAAATAAGTGAATCCATCAATGCATTTTTCAAAGGTTATTTTAGAGAAAGAATGACGCTGAAAGAATTTATTGAACAATTGGAACTTGTTGTAAGTGTGAAGTTCAAAAAGGAATCCGAAGCAGACTACGAATGCGTTCACAAAAATCCTGTACTGAGGGATACTTTTGAAATGGAATGTCAACTTGGTGAATGGTACTCATTGGATATTTTCAAGAAATTTCAAACAGAGCTTCAGGGCCTCATGTACTGCAACATGGTTCATAGAATGACAATCAGAGAACTATATTTCCTTGAGGTTTTTGAGAGAAAGAGGATACAAGTTGATTCTAACATCTTTGTGCCACGACTGAAGTCAATTCAATTGGTATATAGCACATCAAAGCTCAGAGCTATTTGCCATTGTTTAATGTTTGAATCATAGTATATATGTAGACACATGTTTGTTGTGTATATGTTCCTTGGTATTGTCAAGTTGAATGAGGAATACCACTTGATTGACAGATGGAGGAAGGATGTCAAACGAATTGTAAGCAAACCAGACACTATACAACATGTTGAATATACTAACTCTAAGGATAGGTATGGTGTCGTCGTACAAAACATCCAGTCATTGGGTGAGGCAACTGCAATGTCTCAGGAGAAATTTGATTTAATTATGAAAGGATTGGAGAAAATGAAAAGGGACATTGGGGTATCAGATGGTAAGACACAATTTCTTCTATATATAAATAAATCAGTTTTAGGCCTGATCAAGTTTAACAATTTTATTAATGTTGTTGTAACATTTGCATTATAGGTTTGGGGATCTGCTGGTGTTGAAGGAATTCAAAACCCAAATATGGCAGGCCAAGTTGGTCGACCGCGTAAAAAGAGGTACAAGTCATATGATGAGAGAATATCGAAAGCTAAGAAGCGGCAAAACTAGTAGTGTTTAAGATGCAAACCAGTATGTGAAGTCTGCGTTTTTTGCATTTTAACTTATTTTTTGTAAGTGTCTAATGAAGTGGGTTCATCAAGTCATTAACTAGGTGCAGTGACAATAATGTTCAGATGTTAAGCAATATCATTCCAGTATATTTTGGGTTAAGTGTAACTAACCGTTGTAAATTTTATGCATGTTTAATGAATATCTTCATGAAAAAATATAGTATTTTGGTTAATGTTGTGTATATTAAGGGCCCCATTAAGTGGACATTGACGCATGTAGTAGGCACATTGATATATGGCTTCCCCAAGAAGTGGCACATTGATGCATGTAGTTTGTGTGTAAAGCCATGAGTGGGTGCATTAGCTCTAAAAGTGGGCACAATATCTCAGGAAGTGGGCGCATTATCTCTTGATGTAGGCGCAATTGCTCAGCAAGTTGGTGCATTAACTCATGAAGTGGATGCATTAGCTCAGTAAGGGGACGCATGATCTCGAAAAGTGGGCACAATAGCTCACAAAGTGGGCGCAATAGCTCAGGAAGTGGGCGCAATAGCTCAGGAAGTGGGCGCAATAGCTCAGAAAGTGGGCACATTATCTCAGAAAGTGGGCGCAATAGCTTAGGAAGTTGGCACATTAGCTAAGAAAGTGGGCGCATTAGCTAAGAAAGTGGGCGCATTAGTTCAGGAAGTGGTCGCATTAGTTTGGGAAGTAGGCACATTATCTCAGGAAATAGGTGCATCAATACATAGTTATGAAGTAATCAAATACAAGCCTAGACTAATGAAGTGGGCAAATTGATACAATAAATAAATGAAGTGGGAAAATTTATACATGACGTGGGACGTCAACACCATTCCAAAAGATACATGTTGTGGGCGCATCAACACATAGCTCCAAAATATACATGTCGTGGCCGCATCAACGGATGAAATTAGGTGCATCAAGACATAGTTCCAAAATATACATGCAGTGGGCGCATCAACAGTTGAAATTAGGTGCATCAACAATTACTTGTAAAATATGTTCAACATTGGGGCTGAGTTACACATACAAAAAAGGCACCTAATTGTTCATTTTTTGACATGTTATTGTTCACGTATTGACGCGGCTAGACTTGTCCCTCAACATTTGTACTGCAAACGTTCCTCTCAACCTGTGAATATCTTCAACAGTAGTTTCATCCCCTACAATTGGTTGTCCATCCAGTATTCTTTTGATCCAATGTAGAGTGAATAGTCCGCAATCATTGCTATCAGCTGGTTGTTGTGGGTTGTCCATGTAGTATTGCACTTTCCATTCATTTGCTTCATGTCCCAAATGTTGTGCGAAGAAGTTTTTCAGCCACACGCCCTGTAAAATGAATTGCAAGCAATGTCTTAAAAGGAGTATATAAGAAAGAATACATTAAGTATGTGATGAGATGCATGTTTGCTTACAATATTGCATGCAACCTTTTCATGGGCGTCCCACAGAAGATGTTTAGGGCAATTCTTTTTATTACGGTATAAGCATGCACTGTTGTAGTGCAACATAATTTTCTATTTCATGCTAATCTCAAGCAAATGCCAATGGTAATTGGAGTGAAGCACCATTATGGCTTTGTCATTTGTTATTAATTCATCCAATCGCCTGGTGAAGTACATTTCTATGTTACTGTCATCACCTCTCTCTATTGAACGACAAGTATTGACGTGTAGTATTATGGGCATTTGATGATCACAGCTCATTGCATACTGTTCTTGCAAAATTTGGCACATCGACTGTATATACTACAAAATAATAAAATGTAGGAGTCATTACAAACCAACATGGGCGCAACTATAATTATATAGGTGCAATACAAGATACATGGGCGCAATGAAACATATTTGGGCGCAATTGGACTTATATGGGCGCATTGAAATTACATGGGCGCAATTGAAATTAAATGAGCGCAATTGAAATTAAATGGGCGCAATCGAAATTACATGGGCACAATTGAAATTAAATGGGCGCAATTGAACTTACATGGGCACAATAGAGTTATATGGGAGCTGAATTTACATGGGCACAATGAAATATATATGGGCACAATTGAACTTACATGGGCACAATGAAATATATATGGGTGCAATAGGACTTATATGGGCGCAATGAAAGATATATGGGCCCAATTGATAGTTTGTGGGCAAAATGATATATATATGGGCGCAATTGAAATTAAATGGGCGCAATGAAATATATATATGGGCGCAATGGACTTATATGGGTGCAATGAAAGATATATGGGCGCAATGAAAGATATATGGGCACAATGAAATATATATGGGCGATATGAAACATATATGGGTGCAATGAAACATATATGGGTGAAATGCAACATATATGACTACAAATAAAGATAGGCGCATATGAATATTTATATACATTTGTTACCATTTCTGAGATAAAACCTTGATATTTAAAGCTTGGCAATAAGTCCTCCCCCAACACTCCAGTATCTCCATGCAGCCACAAGGTTTGACCAACTTTTACAGTGGATATCACCGACTTCAGCAATTGTTGGTCACTTTCATTGAGGTGGTCCAGTGCTGTCTTATCTATTCTAAAAGGTTGTACATTTATCAACAAGTTGGGGGACTCAGATGAAGACATGTCAACTGTTGTAGGAGACTTGGGGCTTGATGACAACCTACTTTCTTCTGTAAAGACGAGAAAATCTTGGATCAAGGTTTGTTAGACAATACTGGCAACAATTTTGCATTTGTTAGAAGTCAATACCTTCTTTTTCACTTAAAGAATGTTCTTTAACTGGAAATTTTGGGGAAAACTCTCTGGAAAATGTATGTTGTTGTTGCTTCTCCGGTGAGGCTTCTTCCCAAACATACAGTTTGCGTTTATTTTCCTTGTCATGATTTGGCCAGTGCTCTACGTAAGGCTGGGTGCAGTCATCAATCTCGGAGAGTCTTTGCTTCATTGCCATGTTAGTAGTGTGCAAATCGTCATTGTGGTCATGAAGTCTATCAAAGTCTTTCTGCATCCTCATGTACAACTTCTTGTTATTTATTTCCTTCTCCTTTGCAAATCTCTTCTCCAGTGCCAGCTCGGTCTTTAGTTGTTCAATCTCGGCAAGCAGAGCTCCCATGTTGCCTTTTTCATTATGCCTTTCTGGTATTGCATGTTGTTTGCTTGCACCTTGGGTAGGTTCACTTCTGGATACGACTGGTTGACCCACACGATCATAAAAAACTGTGCAAGGCAAGGAATCTAATTTTAGATCTTTTTGCGAGAGTATGGCCGACAACCTTGTCACATAAGACCACATGTTTATGATTAATTGCTCGTTGGGGTGCTCAATTCGTAGGAAGTTTCCCATCTTCAATAACCAAGGCTGTGCCAATTCATAAGAAATGAGGTATTAATATAAATTACAACCAAATTGTCAGATTGTTAATTCTAAGTGGGCAAATTACTTATTTAGCAGGAAAACATATAACATAAAATGTAATACCATTAGCAGCAGGGTGCATCCTTTCATATATCCTCCATCATTCTTCCTGTCCTTCACTAGATCAAATCCTTGACAAAGTAATTCTTGCACTACAATGGCCCAGTCATATTTTTCAAGGTCATCTAATTTTCAGCGAGGGGGTACAAGCAATTCATGATCCGGCTAGAGCCAGAGGGGTAGAGAAAGTGGTTGAATAATATAATAACCAACATCTTTACACAATCCCTCCTCAGCTCATCCGTATTTGCAGGAGAAAGACTTTGTATCTTCTGTACAATTGATGCTAACCTTGGATCATCTCCACCAAAATATTTTTGATGGATATATGAATTGGAGATTAACTTTTTGAAAGTGACCATGTCGTCTGTATTACATGAAAACATTCGATGTAACTTTAGTGTTGAAGGGATTCAAAATAAGAGGCGCATTGGAATGTAAAAGGGGGAAAATAGGACGCACATAAGACCATTGCAAATTATATGGGCGCAATTACAAAAAACATGGGCACAATTGGACATTCATTGGTGGCAATATAACATATAAGGACGCAATATAACATATAAGGGCACAATATAACCTAAAATGGACACAATTGGACGTTCATTGGTCGCAATGACCAATTTATGGGCGCAACTGGACGTTAATTGAATCCTACATGGGCACATTGGATCCTACATGGGCGCATTAGATCCTACTGGATGCATTGGATCCTAAATGGGCGCATTGGATCCTACATGGGCGCAATGACACCTAAATGGGCGCATTGGATACATACATGGGCACAATGTCAACTAAAATGGGCGCAAATAAAGATATATGGGCGCAAGAAAACATAAAATGGGTGCAATATATGGGCACGCTGGTAGATATATGGGCGCAATATAACATATAAAGGCGCAATGAAACCTAAAATGGGCGCAATGAAGCATACATGAGAGCAATGATACGTACATGGGCGCAATGACACCTAAAATGGGCACAAGGGAAGTTATATGGTCAAAATATAAAATATAAGGGCGCAATGACCCATTTTATGGGTGTAGTTGGGCACACATTGGTGCAATGATACATACATTGGCGCAATGACAACTAAACTGGGCACAAGGAAAGATATATGGGTGCAATGACCCTTTTATGGGCGCGATGACTACAATATGGGCACATTGGATCCTACAGGGGCGCAGTCGGGACACATTGGCGCAATGGAACCTACATGGGCGCAATAAAACGTATCTTGGCTCAAATCAACTTATATAAGGTGCAATGCGACCTGAATGGGCGCAATGACACCTAAATGGGCGCATTAGATCCTACATGGGCGCAGTCATGCACACATTGGCACAATGGAACCCACATGGTCGCAATAAAATGTATCTTGGCTCAATCAACTTATATAGGGCGCAATGCGACCTGCATGGGCGCAATGGCACCTAAATGCGCACATTGGCACATAAAATCGGCGCAATGGAGCTTTCATTGGTCTTAAAAGGGTCAATGGGTGCATTGGATCCTAAATGGGCGCATTGGATCCTAAATGGGCGCAATGACACCTAATGGGAACTTATATTGGGTGCAAACCTATATGGGCACATTAGAACGTTTATAGGTTCCTTAGAATATTTATGCGCATAGTGCAACTTCTATGGGGGAATTAGCTATATGGGCGTGACTTAAGATATAGGGGTGAAATTATAAATATGATGGCTCTGGGGAAGTTATATGGGCGCAATATAACATATAAGGGTACATAGGTAGTGTTCAATAGAATTACATAGGCACAATTAAATCTACATGAGTCAATGATATGTACATAGGTAGTGTTAAACAGAATTAATATCTCTTTCAGGAAGACCACCCACAAGCTATCTTATTTGATCTGCAGTGAACTCCAATCTCTGACTCCCGATGTTGAATGTCCCATCTTGGTTGTTGAAACATGATACCAGATCCTCTATCAGCATAGTGTCATTACTTGGTACTTGTCTGATGTCAAGTAGGCATTTGAAAGGTGTTCTTGTGAAGATGGCTTGTTCTTCTTCGCTGAAAGTGTTGTATATATCTTTGAAGATTTTCCACGAACACCTAGACTTCAACCGCTTTGGCTGCTTATCTGCATCAGATGGTTCTGCCTCGTTGAGTTCTTCCGCCCCTTTCTCTGCCCTTTTTTCCTTCTCTGACTCTTCTTGGTTCTCTCTTTCTATAGGAGAGATGTGCTGGCAGTTGTTGTCGCCGGCGGTGGAGTTGTGGCCTTTTCAGAAGTAGGCTTCTTCATCGCAGACCTGGTCATCCTTCTTTTTCTCGCTGGTGGTGGAGCAGTTGTGGCCTTTTCAGAATTAGGCTTCTTCATCGTAGAGCCAGACAAGGACATCTTTCTTTTTCTCACCGGTGGTGGAGCCGCTGTGTCTATTGTGTCAGGTGCGGGAGTTGCTATCTCCGGGGGAAGAGTTGTTGGCGGTGGACCTGCTGTCGCCGGTGGAACTGGTGGAGGAGATGGACGAGTTGTCACCGGTGAAGGAGATGTCGACGGTGGACTTATTATGACCATCCTTCTTTTCGCCTCTCTTTTGCTTCTCCTCCCAGACGACCTCTTTGTCCGCATTCACTGAGAGGGTAAAATTGGGGTCGGCTGAAAATCGTAGGAGTTCGGCTGGAAATCCATGTCTGAGAAGAACGGAGGCTCGGGGAGCAGGAGGATTACAGGCGTGCAGAGAAGGAGGAGTACAGGCGCGGGAAGACCAGGCACGAGTAGGCGGGAGCAAAAAGACCAGGCATGAGTAGGCGGGAGCAGACGGGAGCAAGAAGACCAGGCGCGACGCGATCCCCAGGGGAGTGGGAGTAGGAATACCAGTCGCGAGGAGGAGGAGAAGGGAGGGCGTGGGAGTGGAGATGTTTTGGGTGGAAAATCCAACGCAAACTATGTGGGACCGAGTTAGTGGGGTTAGTGGGCTTCCGTGACTTGCGTGACTTGCCACTGACCACTAGGTTGCCGGTAGGGTGCAGGCGAGGGGACATGCGTTGAATGGGGGCAGGGGGCAATGCGCAGTGCGCACAGTGTTGGCAGCATACCGGGTGGTTTAGGGAGCGGGATGCGTGCGTCAAAACACGCGTTATGGTGAGTGCGCATGAGCAAATTTTAGCCCGTATATATATATATATATATATATATATATATATATATATATATATATATATATATATATATATATATATATACACACACACACACTATTCTACTCTACTAAGCACGATCAATCATTTCCGTCATCACGTCAATTGTCGTGCAATAATCGGGCTCCTGTTCAGTGCATTCATTTATAATAGAATCATCATGTCAATTGGATGCACTAGCTGCGCTCCTGCTCAGTGCATTCATTTATAATGAGAATTCAGGGTTTTGCATTTACAGTTTTGGGTTGAAGTCTTGAAAATGTAGGGCTGTTGTATCTGTTTTTCCAAAATCTATTATCAGTATTTTCGTAAAACTTTATTGGTATCTAGAGGGTCTGTCCCACCACAAGTTGACGAAAGCACGACGCCAAGGTATGCCCCGGAAGAGCGATATGGAGATTGGCACTGGGAATGTGACTGGCTTACAAATACAAGGGTAAAGTCTCCTAGGCAGTAGAAGAACTACAAAGTGGATCACAGATATATGCATCGTCTACACATCTAGGGCCAGCGTATATTCACAGTGTAACAAAGTAGAAGTCCCGAAGTGCTCTGCCTGAAAGCTTTCCAATCCGACGTACATGACATTGAAACAGTAGAAAATATGGTTGGATCAGCCAGAGACAACCGACGCAAAAAATTTGAATGTCACTTATCATTGCAAATTAAGTTTGTCTTCATTCTTTCCAATCTCCCAAGATGTACAAGTGACAATGTTCAGATCTGCCATTTTGTGGTCCAACAGCTATGCATACACAATTACATGTACGAATTGCACGCAGCCATGGTCGTGATCTCTATGATTATTAGCCTTGAAGTGGCTCTCCTCATGGTTTGTTCCATTCATTTTAGTCAAGAAGTACAACTTGCACCTCTAAATCCTCAGCTATTCTTTATACTTTTAGACCTTCATGGTGACTTTATCTGTGCGTACAATATATAACGGAAGCTTGATACCTGAACATCCCTTGCCGCAATTTAGGAGTCCCATAGTTGTAGACCCTTCTCAATAACTAATGGGTGAAAGTAATTAAATATTATTCAGAAACTATGACACAACCCCGCTATTGCATTGGTCTGCATGAAGTAATCATTTATAGTTGCTTCACAGTTACTTCAGTTCCACTACTCGTGACTGTCAATGTTTTGGATATATTTATCTAAGAATTTACATGGATATTTTGGTGCTCAACGTCAATCTTCACAAGATAGAGCCACTCTTAATTGAAACGGTTAATAAGGTCAGTCATTGAAAGTTTCAATGAGTTATTATTAATTTTATGTTTCTTTATTTCAATTTTTTCTCAAAGTTATTATCTTCATTCTTTAAATGATGCATATCATGTCTATTATCTATATTTGCATGATATGCCACTCTAACATGGAGTATTTGAGGTAACAAATATTGTGTATTGTTATTAATAGTTTGATGAATAAAAAACAACTTATGAAATATCATATAAAGAGGTAGATCAATATTTCATCACTATAATGTACTTTAAATTTAAATGAAAAACACTTCTAGAGCATTCTTGTTAAATGCATAATATACAATTCCCATACCTATCGATAAAATTGAAATGTTATCAAGCATGTCAATGATGAATCTTAGCAGCTGAAGTAAATTTGTAAAATGTAAATATGGTCTATATAAGATGACTAGCATTTCTAATATAATATGAACATCATTCTACACTCTTTTTACATCCAAAAATGAGCCCAAATTGCGCACCACTCATTTCTTAATAGCATGATATATCATCTATAAATGGATACTACATAAAGCAAGACAATAATATAATTTTCCAATCTATATAATCATATTAAAATCCTCTCTACTCACTTTCTATGACCTCCTAAATGTCCCAAAACGTTCAAATAAACCTGACTGTCACCCCAAAATGAATGAAAATGGAAGCAAAACAACCAAAGATGACCAGCCAATTCAGGTATTTTGACTATTAGAACTCACTCAAACATGCATCAATCTTTCTCCCTTCTATTTTTACAGGTAAACACAATGGCTTTCATAATACCTAATAGTTTATCTAAATATCTAGCACATCATGTGATAATAGTTACACTCATCGAAATATTAAGAGTTTATGCACCTTTCTTTTGTTAGGTATTACTAATGTTTAGTATGTTTCTTTTACAAACTATTACTAAAGTGAAATCACCTGTCAAAAACAAATTTGGAAAGTGCACAATTCAACTTGGTTGCACAGAAGCACATTTTGACACATACATTTCTAGATGAAGATCATTGTAATCAAAGTAGACTATGATAGATTGCTATGTTTCTAAACATTGTCTTTGTTACAATCGTTCTTTGCCTTTTCTAAAAACATTAGTATAATGTGTATCATGATCATGTTAAATTTTTTATAATATGCAATTTTAAGAATAGCATTGAACTATTATTAATGTACACACTAATTTGGGAAATTGATGTGGAGAAGGTTCATTTGGTCATGTTCCTAAACCTATTGAATTGTTTCATAAATGAGTCTTATGGAACTAAAGTATACAACAGTGAATGGTTGCTTATTATTTAGAAGAAATATAAGTGAAATAGAAGGTAGAAGAGAGGAAGAATTAACCAAGTTCCATAAACTAAAAAAAAACATATTTGAGGGGATTTAGACATACCCTATGGGAGTAGGAATGCAGATGGGTAACCAAGTGCATTTCATGAATTGGAACATGTCTTAGAAAATTTAACACTTGATTACTTATTGTGATGTGTAAAATATGTGACAAAAATATTATAGAAGTATGATTCTTAATCATAGTATGTCTACACTAAAGTTGTTATGCAACGTCCCCTTTAAGTAATACAAAAAAAACAAAATATGATTTACGCCATTTAGGAATAATTAAATTCCTTCATGTTTATGTCACTCATCTCATTGTTATGTTCTTATAACACTAACAATTATATATATCCCATAACAACAAACAGAAGATACAAGTAATCCCTACAATGACAACACTAAAGATCCATGTGGCAAAATATGGATTTAGACTAGAAGATCGGCATGTAAGTGATTTTGGTGGTTAGTCAATAAGTTTTTTTCACTGTAAGTAGTTACTATAACTCTAAACAATAATATAAAATTTAAATTTTACTTCTACACTGTTGGAACCAAAAAATTCACAATTAATTGTACAAACATGTATATGAAAACATATATTATCAAAGGACAAATTTAACATGTGCCAGTAAAATGATTGCCTTTATTTCGATCAGTTACTTCTAGGAACATCATAATTTACAACTAGAAGTAATTTAATGCTATTGTAAATATAGTGATGGTATGGATGCATTAGCAAATTCTAGATCATATATTGATAAGCAATGTGGATAATTTAATTTATACCCCCTATAGTCCTAAACTGATAAAATACATATTTTCTCAAACACAAATACTCATTTACTTATGTTTTGAGTTGTATATAGCATTCATGTGCTCTCATTTTCTCAAGTTATATGGATGAAGCTGGATATAGAAAAAGAAAAACAAAAAATTAATTATTAGATTTTCCTAATATAGAAAAACCAATAATAATGTAATGAATCAAACTTTTAAACCTTGTAATACTGAGTTGAATCTTCAAGTGCAACATGATTTCAAATTAGAAATTGCTACCTATATCAGTAATATGAGATTTAGAATCTACTTAAAACTAATGATTTTTATGTATCTTTTATTTTTTTTGGAAAAACAAAATTTTCATTTTCTCAATTATTGTGCATGCTACTTCTTTCTTTCTTATCTAAAATAGCATAGTCCATGCTCTATAAAGATAAGAATAGAATCAACAATGCATGAGGACCATGTTCATATTTTCACATATGTAAAGAATAAGATTAGATTGAATGCAATGGGATGTATACAAGACTGGACGCCCTCTCCTTTATATAGGAGAGGGGAAACGCCCTAAGACTTAGGACACAAGTAATCTAAACGGGCTGAAATACAAAAGCTCAATAACTAATTAACCTATTAACTAAATAGGCTAATATAGACTCTCTAGCACTCCCCCTCAAGCTGGAGCATGGGTGAAACACATGTCCAAAGCTTGGAGGTTACAAGACTCGATAAAACAATAAAAGAAATGATAAATGAAAAAAGATAAATATCACTCCCCATACAAAAATTGATACTCCCCTTTAATTAATACCCCCCCTGAACTATGTGGTGATAATGCATCTCTTCTTTGAAATTGTATTCTGCATTGGAGATCCTTGAGCTTTGATGAAGGTCTTTTGGAGTGCATCTCGAATGAAGAACATCTAAAATGGGACCTGAATACTACAACAATAATTCGTCACTTGGAGCAGACAATCCTCAACACCATCACTACGCCATCTTCATTGGATTACGTACTTAACGCGGCACGAACACGGATGCCCAATGTCGATGTAGCAGTAGTGGAATCTTCAAATTGTCTGAGAAGATGTGCTTAACGTGGCACAAACACGAACAAATGATATGTTGGTGATACAATGTAGGTATCATAACTCTAACGCATGAACCTTGGGGACTTGATGGGAAAGGAGGTATCATCCATCAAGGAAATTCCCAAGTAGATCAACAATAGGTGATGTCGAAATAGAAGATGTGGCTCAGAGAAGATGTGATGAAGCAACTCGGTGAAGATAAACTGGATGAATCAACCTTGTAGAAGTAGATTGGCATGCTTGCTGAGCTTCTAAAAATCTGAAGAAGCATCCATCTGTCTCATGTGAATGCAGCTGAAGTACACTATCAACACCTGACATACATAATGCAGTACAAACGCAGATAGCTCGGTGTTGACGCTGAATGAAGATCCTTCAATGTTGTCTGGAAGTAGAGAATGGATGTGTTGAACAATGTGAAGCTCCATGAAGATAATAGTCTGAATACATATATCATCTCTTCTCATACTCTCTCTCTCTCATACATATTCTCTCACTCTCTCTCTCTCTCTCTTCTCATCTCTTCCTCTCCTCTCTATCCCCCTCCCACACACCAAATACGACAAGAGTGAGTGTTTGGTGTGGAGAAATGGATATATGACCCCCACACGTGGAGAAGGGATACACATATGATGGGTGGGTGGGAAAGGAATTGTTGGATTTGAGAGAATTTTGTGTATATGGAGATGTGTAATATGTGGAGAATGAAATCAATAACCGGAGAGAGTATGCTAAATGGGTCAATGTAAGATCTGGATAGAAAAATTAAATGAATCTAGTCCCGACCTAAAAAGGGATTTGTTTGGCCCGTTAGGGCAACAAATCCAGGGGTGCGGGGGCAGATCCCCCATGAAAAATACGATTAGGTTTAAAATAGGATCTGATTAGCCAAGGGCAGATCTGATTAAGGATCTGAATATCAACAGGCATATGGTATATGGGGGTAGTAATAGGGTTGTTTGGTAGTGGTGGAGAGTGATGGGTGACCGTGCTTCAGCCAATGATAGGCGAAAATGTTGGGGCAACAACAACGAGATGGAGAGCAGCAGTGGAGCAACGACCAGGGGCATGGATGACGGAGGCGGCTGAATGGTGTGATCGGCGGCTGGGGATATGGAACCTGAAATGATGGAAAAGATTGCGCTTGGCGGTTGTTGTCACTATCGGATGGCAACACTTCTGTTGTTGCTGTTGGCGGTGACACTGATTACGCGGGATAGAGGCGTGGTGGCAGCCCTATCTGTTGCTGGTGGCAGTGTTTGCACGAGAAGGATGATGATGGCGTTGGGAAGGTGATGGTTATGACGCACAAAAAGAAAACTAGATCGTTTGAGAAAGAGAAACATATGCAATGGAGGCCGGGAGATGTCTAGCGGGCAGCCGGCCTAAGCCATGGCAACGGCGGCGGCCGCCCGCAGGCGGGGGTTCTTCCCCTCAGTTTCTCTCTGGAAAAGATGAGCGGCGGCATCTAGGGCTGTGTACGCTCCAGAAAGGAAAGGGAAGAGCGACGGTGGCTAGGTTTCCCTCAGGAGCGAACGCGCTCTGTTTTCGCAGGAATTATTGCTCACTCCATCATACTGTTCACTCTGGTATACTGTTCACCACCGAAATTACTGTTCACGCCGTCATTACTATTCACGCCGCCGTTTTTGTTCACCACTCTGATACCATATGAAAAATAAGATTGGATTGAATACAATGGGATGAATACAAGACTGGACGCCCTCTCCTTTATATAGGAGAGGGGAGACACCCTAAGACTTAGGACGCAAGTAATCTAAATGGGATGAAATACAAAAGCCCAATAACTAATTAACATATTAACTAAATAGGCTAATATAGACTCTCTAACAACATCTATTTGTAACATCTCTATATTCAACGAAATATCTATACTTGTGGAACTGCAAAAGTAATAAAGAGTGACATATATAATACATGTATGTAATTACAATGAAATTTTTCACTTTATTGAAGGCTTTATATTGATGATTTCATGATTCAAATTTATGAAAAAAATGTAACTAGATCTTTAATTGAAATCTACACAAATAATATTTTTAGAAAGAATTTATGAATGTTAGTTAATAAACTAGAAGATAATTAAAATAATATTAGAGGTAAGGTTCACATATGGCATGTATGTTAGAAGTCTCAATTGAGAATGTGTGATGAAAGTGAGTAATGTAACTCATTTACATGTTAAGATAACTATTTATGTACGAGTAACATGATAATTAAAATATTATGTCATCATCCACTATTTTCTATATATATAAAATATACACTTCATTATTTTTTGTGTTTTTCATGATAAATCGGTGGTAAAATGAGGGATTTTATTTCAAATAATAGTTATAGTAATCTATGTTGATGCAAACTCATGTGTAGGAACTTGATTGAATTTCACATATATTTTCTTACTACATTAAGGATAAGCCACTAAGATTGTATACTCATATTATAAAGAAAAGGAACTGAAGACAACAAAAGATCTACACATATTGAAATTCATCGTGAACAAAATAAAACATGATTTTTTTCAGAAGCAAACAACATATCATAACCACATGCACCACCATATGTCTGAGTGGTGTGTGTTTGTTTGTTTGTGTAGTCATCATGAATGAGTAACTCTTTCCGTAAACAAAATGATTGTAATAGAGCCATGACTATGCAACATTTGTTCTGATAAATAAGTAGAGATTATTCAATAATTTGTTTGTTATGTAGAAAATTGTATGGATTAGTAATATGTATATTGGTTTCTATATTCTTCAACATATGGTACATACTTACAATAGTTGTTCTTCCTTGAAATTATGATAATAATAACAACAAAAACAACAACAACAACAACAAAAATAGTAATAATAATAATAGTAATAATAATGATACCTTTGATAATAATAATAATAATAATAATAATAATAATAATAATAATAACAATATCACAAGAGCAATCATGATCATAATTACAAACATGATTAAAAAAGAAGATTTATTAAAAAAGATATGTCGTATTCCAAATATAAACATTGAAGACATGAAGATAATAAATTTGTTGATGAGAACCTAATATAACAAATTTATAAAAAATATTTGGTATTTATATATTTTTCTTTTCACCAATTTTCTTATAGTACAAATCTCTTAGACATATGTTAGTTATATGTATATGTACACACTCACAAACATACACATATATTGTGTTGTATAAAAATAACAATATGTAAATATACCATGTGCGAAGCACGTGCATCAACGTGTGTATATATATATATATATATATATATATATATATATATATATATATATATATATATATATATATATATATATATATATATATATATATGAGAGAGAGAGAGAGAGAGAGAGAGAGAGAGAGAGAGAGAGAGAGAGAGAGAGAGAGAGAGAGAGAGAGAGAGAGAGAGAGAGAGAGGCTAGAATACACTCAAGTGCATTCCAGTCCAAATACACTCAACTTTTAAGATGTTAGATCTACTTTTTCGATCAGATCAAGAAACAACTGCTTAACATTGCTGGCTCAAGAATCCTCCATAACCCAACCGTTAACAGACCCCACCCACTCCTCTCCGTCACCTCCCTCCCTCACTTCGTGGAGGAAACTTCTCTCACTTCACGGACCTTCTCTGCCAGAGAACATCGGGCTCCTCCACCAGCCTTCCTCTGCCCGAGTAACCAACGGTCGGACTGCCATACTTCTTCCTCACCGCCAGCCGCCTCATCTGCAGCCGTGCATCCAACAGCCAGCCAGTGACTAAAAATTCTAAATGGCCTAACTTTTCCAAAGGTATTATAGGAGCCACTCCAACTTGGTCCGTCAGAATTGCGGACAATAATAATATAGAAAAGCAAACATATCGGCTAATACGGAGTAGAGAGCAACTGCGAAGGTAGTACTTATATGAGCATATGATTCAGGACGACACTGGCCTATGAAAAGCGTCACCAATATCAGAAAAAACTGAAAGCATTAATAATGACGAGAGGCAATTAATGAACCAATTGTGAATTAAGAAATTTTCCAATTTATGACAGGTGTCCTTTAATTTATATGCTAACAAATAGGAGAAGCTAGAGAGGAAGAGATACGAGAGGGTTGGTTTGTGCTACCAATCCTAATAAGAATCAAATCCAAAAAAAAAAATAGGATGGTTCCCTATGTGCATCATGGAGTTGGACTAGGAGTGGGTCTAGGATTTGGACAAGGATTCCTGGTTGCAATCACATTCATGGAGGCCTATAAATAGAGACTGTGGGGGAGGCCATTGAGATCATCTCACTATCCACCCGTTGAAGTGTGCTCATATAAGGTAGTACTTATATGAGCATATAATTCAGGACGACACTAGCCTATGAAAAGCATCACCAATATCAGAAAAAACTGAAAGCATTAATAATGACGAGAGGCAATTAATGAACCAATTGTGAATTAAGAAATTTTCCAATTTGTGACAGGTGCCCTTTAATTTATATGCTAACAAATAGGAGGAGCTAGAGAGGAAGAGATGGGACTTGTGCAAATGCATGCATCTGCCACACACATGCCATCGCCACATACAAGGGACAGATGAACCGCACTAGGTGCCATGAGCGACTTCTAAAATCAGTATGAATTGATTTTTTCCCCATGGATTAGTCCTCTCACCTTCTAACCGCTATGGTGAGTTAAGGGAAAATTAATCACCAGATCACATCTTGATAAGAAATTTAGATCTTGACACACAAGCACATGAATTAAGCAGCAATTAAGCACGTCAACCCGGTGTTGCTCCAAAAAATTGGTTTACATCCATACACTTGTTACACATGAACACACAAACATTGGACAACACTCTTATCTATTTCAATTATAAACACACAATGTAACAAGCAACCAAATCCACATCTTAATATTGTTGCTCCCAACTTAGTTGAAAGACGTTACAAAACAGTTATAATACAACACTACACGTTGTTGTTGTCCAAGCCCTTTACAGTTTGTCACTGAATTCAAAGAACTTATAAAAGTTTAACACTCGTGTGAGTATAATACTACTGCCAGTTATATATGAAAAATCACACCATACGAACTGTAAGTTTTACATGCCCTCTTTGTAATTAATCATAGCATAATGCTATTGAATCACATATGAACAAGGACCAAACACCCATACATGTACACAACTAAGCACGTGAATACCCACATCAGACTTGCATTCACACCTAAAAGATGACGAAGCAACTATAAATATACAAAATTAAGGCACACCACCTATGAATACCCAAATTAGACTTGAATTACACTTAAAGTCACAAGAACACGTTCATGGTACATACATAAAAGACTCAAATTACTACCCTAAATTAAAGTACTTCCTTGAATTACAAACCACTGACCACATACTTTAGTACAAATTGGCACATACATAAAAGACCAACAATTAAAATTTTGACATCCACTTCCAACATGCTTCACTCGAGGTCCGACATTCTTTAATACAAGTTATTCTTGACTTAATTCAGAGATATCTCCAAATCATTTGAAAAAAATACAACATTATGATTATAAGGACAAAAAGATAGTCGAGTGTGTAGGCAGTGAAATTCAATTTGTAAACCAATCCACAACCACACGAAATACACATATCAAGTGATCCAGATATCATGTTTTTACAGTGAATGTGTTGGTAGAAAAATCAGTCTACGATAAATCTAAACCAGTCAGAAATATATGGTGATCAATTTCTAAGAAGTAATCAGTGTGCAGTAGGAGACATGAAGGGGAATTTATAAATGTATTATTATTTATAGTGAACTGAGGATTACCGACAGCTGCAACTGCTATTGGCCATTGGCACAACTGTTGAGATTAGGAATATAATCCAGCCCATGTCCTAGTGGGATTTGGACTTGGGAGAGGGTTGGTTTGTGCTACCAATCCTAATAAGAATCAAATCCAAGAAGGAAATAGGATGGTTCCCTATGTGCATCATGGAGTTGGACTGGGAGTGGGTCTAGGTTTTGGTCAAGGATTCCTGGTTGCAACCACATGCATGGAGGCCTATAAATAGAGGCCATGGGGGAGGTCATTGAGATCATCCCACCATCCACCGATTGAGGTGTGATCCCTCCAGTTGCTTGGTGGTGCCTTCTGTGGTAGAGGGTGCCAGAGAACAAAAACAACTGGAGGAGCTTTCTTGGTAAATAAGAGAGGGTCAGCGACTTTTCCTTGAAGCGAAGTAGCAGTTGACAGTCGGTGACACATAGGGTGTACTAATAGAGCATCTCTCTTGGTTGATAAGAGAGGGCCAGTGACTTTGTCTTGAAGCAAAGTAGAGGTTGACGGTTGCTACCCAGATTTAGGGGTAATTAAATCTGAGAGGTGTGAGTTGTAATCTTTATTACATCATGCTTATTGGCGGGATTGTCCCGTTGTTTTTCTCTCCTTGTCTTGGGGAAATTTTTCCACGTTAAATCTGGTATTTCTTTTTTGTATTTGTACGCTTGTTGGTAACGCTTTCGTAACAACTTTTTGTCACGTCCGGGACTGTATCGGTACAACATCCCCAATAAGTGGTATCAGAGCGCAGGCTACAGATACAAGTCCAGAAGGGGAAGGATGAAGATGTGACAATGATAAAGTTGACAAGCTCAAATTGGCAGATTTGGAAACCCAAGATGGAGGACATTCTCTATTGTAAAGATCTATATGATCCAATAGAGGGACAAAAGCCAGAGACTACATCTGATGCAGATTGGAAGAAGCTAAATAGGAAAATCATCAGAACAGTGCGGAAGTGGCTCGATATCTCTGTGTTCCATCACGTCTCAGAAGAGACCAATGCCAAAGATCTATGGAAAATGCTCAAGAAGTTATATGAGCGGAAGACTGCCACAAATAAATTTTTCTTGATCTGAAAGTTGGTGAGCCTCAAGTAATGGGATGGTACAAGCATCTCGAGCATATGAATGAATTTCAAAACCTTGTAAACCAGCTGGGGTCCATGAAGATGGTTCTTGATGTTGAACTCCAGGCTCTACTTCTTCTAGGATCTCAACCAGATAGCTGGGAGACACTCGTAGTGACAGTCAGCAATTTTGTATAGGAAGGCAAGTTGACACTTGACCAGGTGAAGAGTAGTCTTCTGAATGAAGAGACTCGATGACGAGCCTCAGATGATAGTGGATCAGAGGTGCACTTCACAGAGAGCAGGGGTGTTGATAGAGCGAGAGACTGTGGCAGATCTAAGAGTCATAGTGAGTCTCGGGACTACGAGAAGTCTTGTGGTAGATCTAAGTCAAAGAGTAGTAGAGGGTGCTTCCATTGTGGCAAGCCAGGTCATTTCAAAAGGGATTATAAGGTCTGGAAAAGGAAACAAGGGTCTGAAGACAAAGACAAGCAAGATGATGACAAGAACACCGCAGCGACAATATCATATGACAAGAACGATGAGGACAATGTGGTCTTAACAGTCCAGGAGCAGTGTTTGCATACTGATGAGAACGATTCAGAGTGGGTGGTGGATACCGCAACTTCTTACCATGCTTCACCATGTGAGGAGTTATTTACTTCATACAGGAAGGGGGACTTTGGCAAAGTAAACATGAGAAATCTGAGCTTCTGTAGAATTATCGGGATTGGAGACATTTGTGTTCAGACAAATGTCAGTTGCACGCTCACACTAAAGGATGTTTGTCACGTTCCAGATATGCGGCTGAGTTTGATTTCTGGTTCTTTATTTGATAGAGAAGGTTGTCATCTTGATTTTGGTGGTGGAAAATGCAAGATCACCAAGGGGGCTTTAGTTATTGTACAGGGCAAACTGTCTCGCACATTGTATAAGACCAAGCTTAAAGTGCTCAGAGATGGCAGTATATGTACAACTGAGGATAATCACATAGATCTATGGCACAAATGGTTAGGATACATGAGTGAGAAGGGCTTGAATCTTCTATCCAAGAAGAGGTTGATTCCTTATGGCAAGGACAGTGGTCTCAGTTCATGTGATGCATGTCAGACAGGAAAACGTCGATGAGTTTCTTTTAAGACAAGGTCTGTAGTGAAGTCAAAGTTTCTACATTTGGTTCGTTCAGATGTCTGCGGTCCATTTGAGGTGGCTTCACTGGGTGACAATAAGTATTTTGTCACATTCATTGATGATGCATCTAGGAAGGTGTGGGTCTACTTACTGAAAACCAAGGATCAGGTTTTTCAATGCTTCTAGAAGTTCCATGCCATGGTAGAGTGAGAAACCGGTGAAAAGTTAAAGTTTCTCTGGACGGACAATGGAGGAGAGTACACCTCCAAGGAGTTCCAGGCGTACTGCATGTAGTGTGGCATACGACATGAGAGGATAGAGCCTGACACACCACAACACAATGGTACAGCTAAAAGGATGAATCGTACAGAGAAAGTCAGATGCATGTTGTAGACTGCACAGTTGTCAAAGACATTATGGGGTGAGGAAGTAAGTACTACCTACTATCTGATAAATAGATCTCCATCAATTCCTTTGGGGTTTGATATACCTGAGAAGGTATGGACAGGCAATGATGCCTCTTATGCTCATCTGCGAGTATTTGGGTTCAAGGCTTATGCACATGTTATAAAGGAAAAGAGGCAAAAACTGGATGATAAGTGGTGTCATGTATCTTTCTTGGTTATGGATATTAGCAGTTTGGGTATAGGTTATGGGATCCTGTGAAAAAGACCATGACCAGACACAGTGATGTGACTTTCTGTGAGAGTCAGACAGTGACAGAGCCTGAGGTTGATGATGTAGAGGCTGCGGGATCAGGTGATAGTTCTTCAGACGATGAGTATGAGGATGTTTCAACTTCTTCACAGGTGCAGTCTTCCGATGACGAAGAAGAGAAGCATGATCATCCTGAGAAGTAGAGTGATAGCACATCGAGTGGTCCAGTTCCAGATGCACAGATGAGTGATTCAACTTCACAGGCAGAGACTTCTGGGCAGGGGGAGCAGGATCAGGATCAGGCAGAGTCCTCAGAACAACAGTTGAGGAGGTCTGATAGAGTTCGTCATCCTTCATCCAGATATCCGACATCTCATTATATCTTTCTTACTGATTAGGGGGAGCCAGAGACTTTTCAGGAGGCATAAACTCATAGAGACAGGGTACAGTCGCATTGGGCGATGCAGGAGGAGATGAATTCTTTGCAGAAGAATGACAGCTATGAGATTGTGACGCTTCCCAAGGGCCGGAGACCACTAAAGAATAAGTGGGTCTACAGGATGAAGAGAGATGTGCATTACAATGACTCCCAGTTAGAGAAGGTCGCTCCAAAGACTTCTTCGAGATAGTGCACATGTGAAGAAGGAGGGCAATACATTGGACATGTAGTTGCTACACCCAGACTGGAGGATCTTGATGTCGAGTTACATCAACAGGGGGAGCATCATCAAAGTGTTTTTAAACCTTGGTACAGAAGGTCAAAAATATGGTTTTCATCTAGGAGGGCTCGACTGACCGATCAGGGGGAGCCAAAAAAGTTCCTGGTGTAGACATGGAGAGAGAAGCGGCAAGGCCAAGATACTTCTTCTCAGTTGTCTGAGAATAATGTGAAGTCAAGGCATTACTTCAAGAAAATGGATGGAAACTATAGGATGTTGCAATGTGTGAAGAGAATGGACCCATCACTTGTGATGATGGGATCCACACACTACTCTAGATGACTGCTGAAGACCACGTCTCCCTCATGGGCTGGAGGGGGAGATTGTTGGGATTAGGAATATGATCCAGCCCATGTCCTAGTGGGATTTGGACTTGGGAGAGGGTTGATTTGTGCTACCAATCCTAATAAGAGTCAAATCCAAGAATGAAAGAGGATGGTTCCCTATGTGCATCATGGAGTTAGACTAGGAGTGGGTCTAGGATTTGGACAAGGATTCCTGGTTGCAACTACATGCATGGAGGCCTATAAATAGAGGCCCTGGGCGAGGCCATTGAGATCATCCCACCATCTACCGGTTGAGGTGTGATCCCTCTAGTTTCTTGTTGGTGCCTTCTGTGGTAGAGGGTGCCAGAGAACAAAAACAACTGGAGGAGCTCTCTTGGTAAATAAGAGAGGGTCAGTGACTTCGCCTTGAAGCGAAGTAGTTGCTGACAGTCAGTGACACATAGGGTGTACTAACAGAGCAACTCTCTTGGTTGATAAGAGACGGCCATCGACTTTGCCTTGAAGCAAAGTAGCAGTTGGCGGTTGCTACCCGGATTTAGGGGTAATTAAATCTGAGAGGTGTGAGTTGTAATCTTTATTACATAGTTCTTATTGGTGGGAATGACCCATGATTTTTCTCTCCTTGTCAGTAACGCTTCCGTAACAACTTTTTGTCACGTCCAGGACTGTATCGGTACCACATCCCCAACAAAAACTATTGCGGAAGTTATTGGTTGCTGGAACTATTGTTGCGGAATCTATTGACAAATAAAGCAGACGACTACTAACATCATTGTTTGTTGGATGCATGGAAGGCAATCTTAGGCTAAAAGGCATCGCTGGATTTTGGATGCACGACTATGGATGAGGCAACTAACGACGAGGAAGAAGTTTGGCAGTCTGACCGTTGGTTTCTCAGGAAGAGGAAGGATGGTGGAGGAGAACGATGTTCTGGAGGAGGAGCTCCGGTGGAAGAGAATGATGTTCTGGAGGAGGTCTGGCGGAGGAAACCGATGCTCTAGAGGAGGAGGTCTGTGAAAAAAGAGCAAGAGATCAGTGTGTCATCTGTTGGATGCGTGGTTGTAGATGAGGCAGCTGGCGGCGAGGAAGAAGTCTGGCAGTCCGGTCGTTGGTTGCTCAAGCAGAGGAAGATTGGCGAAAGATCACGATGCTCTTTGGAGGAGAAGGTCCACAAAGTGAGACAAGGAGAGAAGTTTCCTCTATGAAGTGAGAGAGGGAGGTGACAGAGAGGGGTGGGTGGGGTCTGTTAACGATTGGGTTATGAAGGATACTTTGGCCAATAGTGTTAAGCTTGCTTGATCTGATAAAAATATAGATCTAGTGGCTTAAAAGTTTAGTATATTTGATTATATATATATACATACATATATATATATATATATAGAGTCAGGCTAGAATACACTCAAGTGTATCTAGAGTGGAATACACTCAAGTAGTTTTTCATGATGCAATATTTTTTTTGAAAATCTAATCCATTGATCTTATTAAACATCTCGTGAACAACTCATATGCAAAATTGGAGCACATTTTGATATGTATAACTCATGTTATGAAGACCACAAAAATTATGCATTTCAAATTAGTTTTGCGCGTTGATTTTGTTTCCCTTGGATGAGTGACTTACACTCATCCAAATGGGCTCAAAATTTGTATGTAGCCTATTTATAGTATGACGGTGAAGATCAACGGCTTACATTTTACAAAAAATAGTCTTGATATGCAAACACACTTGAGTGTATTCGTGCGATCCGTACACTCTAGTGTATTCTAGTCTGACTCTCTCTCTCTCTCTCTCTCTCTCTCTCTATATATATATATATATATATATATATATATATATATATATATATATATATATATATATATGGTATATATTCGCTACCCATGTGGCGGGTAACTAACTTTAGTTACCTGTGGATCTATTTTGTAACAAAAAGATACCTATTTGTAATGAGACAAGCAACTTTTGTAATGAGATGACCAAATTTATAATACAAGTACTTGTTTTGTATTACACATCTGATTATAGTAAAAATAATATTTGTGACAGTAATTTACATTGTAATACAAAATGAGTATTTGTATTATAAATTTGGTCATCTCATTACAAACATTGTATGTCTAATTACAAATAAGTTCCAAAATAAATACACCGGTAACTAAAGTTAGCTACCGCGAGTGAATGAATGGCCATAATTAATGGTTCACAACTCAGTCTCTTACCCCATTAATATTTAATACTATCAACAAAATGATGCACGCAAAAAAGTCTTTCCTTCTGGCTCCACACGCCGCCTTTCCTGAATAATAAATCTTGGGAAAAAAACCCAAATAGTACACTATTGTATAAATATTTACCAATATAGCACTTTTCCCAACTTATTTCCCGAAGTAGCACACTTTCATACTAAAATGCCACATTAGTTGGCGTTTTACTATTGCGGGGACAGAAAGTGCCACAATGTGTGGCATTTTCAATCTTCAGGACACAAAAGTGCCAAAAGGTCTGGCATTTTCAAGATAAAGCGCCAAACCAGTTGGTGTTTAATGTACGGAGGACACAAAAGCACCAAATAATCTGGCATTTCCAAGTAAAAGCGCCAAATAAATTGGAATTTTAAACTAAAGCATCACTTTAGTTGGTGTTTCCGTGCTGGAGGACTGAAAAGTGCCAAACAGACTAGCATTTTCATGGTTGTAAGCCCTAAATGCCAAACATATTGGCATTTTCATTGGCATGTTTATTGTTGTTCACAATATACGCGAAATTATTTGGCATTTAATGTATTTGCTGCATTATACGTTCAAGCATGTTCTAAATTTGTAAAAATTCAACACATATTTATATGGTATTTGCCGCAGTATCTAAATATCAAACATGTATTCATATGGTGTTTGTTGCATGTTCTAAATTTCTAAATATCCATCACATATTCATATGGTATTTCTTTCATGTTCTAAATTTTTAAATATCCAACACATATTAAGCTAGATTATGATTACAATATGGTAGAAATATGTCCAAAAGGGAATAAGGTAAATGGTGGATACAAAATGATCCAACATAGAACAACAACAAAAACAAACATCAGTCTAAATGCATTTAAGAAAGATACATGATTCAACTAGGAAATCTACAATATTTGGAAATGACAAGTAATCTTCAGATGCTGCAACAAAGAAGTTCAATCCTGCAATCAAAATAAAAGAAATATTTGACCAAATTATTAAACTATAGTTAACAATACAATATATTATTTAGAATATAAAAATATTTGAAAGAATTAATGCATGTCACTTTTGACTCTTTAAACCTTAGGTTTGGTCACCAGATTGTTGCTCTATGTTTGGAGAATCTTAGATTGGGCTCAACTGTGTAGTTTGAGCTCCACGTGTAGGCCTACTCATAGGAAGTGGTGGTGTGAGAGGTCGAGTGAAAGGCATATTCCAAGATGGTGGAGGTGATCCAAACATGGTTGTGTGAAGGCCCTGTAACCAACTAGGTGGTGGTCCATGTGGTGAAAATGGATAAAAAGGCCCGTGTTGGTCAAAGCCTCGAGACGGACTAAAACTTTGTTGAGACCATGATAAAGTAGAAGGAACCCCAAATTGATCATATGGTGGCGACGAATAAGAGTAGAACATTCCTGGAAATGAAGGAGTACCAACAGGAAACTGTCTTGCAGATGTAGAATCTCCAAGAAATGAAGAAGGAGTACCAATAGGAAATTGGCTTGCAGATGTAGAATCTCCTATAGGCAAGGAGTCGCTTGTTGTTGTAGAACAACTAGGTGCCGTAGAATGCCCTTGTGGTATAAAATGTCCAGTAGTTGTAGACCAACCTGGTGTAGTAGAATGCCCTTGTGGTGTAAAGTGTCCAGTTGTTGTAGAAGTTGCAAAAGGATTGGCATCAACTGATGTTGTCATAGGAGGAGCTATACTCTGATTTGGATGCATGTGGCTAGGCATTTTCTGAAACCATGCATTCTATACTTTATATATGTTATCCCTTGTTTTCAACCAATCATCAACAGGTGTCTCTTGTGTGAATGCTTGTAGTGTCTCTTGGATTTACACATGAGTTTGGACCTATCACAATGAATGTTAATTAAAATTGATTTCATTTCAACATGTATATATATAGATATATAAATATATATGTATACTTACACAATCTTGCTCTATGTATCCACGAGGATAGTACAAAGTAGGTGGATCAACTGGTCGTTAAACATGATACTCAGGTTTGTACCATGTAGGGGGTTGCTTGACAGTCAAAGGATCAGAAAGTTGAACTATACAATTACGTCTTTCATTCCATGCATTTAGCTCTGTGCTATATTGGACCAACCAGTCACACCTGCTACGCCCTCTACCATCAATCCTATGATATATAGGAAGGTTTTGGGGTTGTGGTTGATAGTGAGCACAAAATTGTCTTAGTACTCTATCAGGAGCATGCCACTCCATTATAGTAGAAGAGATCATTGGTACACGTTCCATCTAAATGTCTCTACCTTGTAGACATATAGGCAGCAACTTGGCCAACACTTCAACATTGTAAGGTGTCCAAACTAACTGCAAATTTAAATATTTATAACAATTTAAATATTTATAACAATAAATATAACAATACATTAGAATAAATATTTTGCAAATAAAGTTATGTAAAATTTAAGAATGAAATGAACTAAAACTCTCACTTGACTTGGCTGATGGGTATAAATCTCATTAAGGTAGAACGTCATAGTTCCTCATGGTACACGTACACGCTCCATCAGATGGTTCCATCTGTTTCACATAATTTACCAACAATAAGAATATTATGAGATTATACTTTCTAAAATAGAGTATTTATATATTCCTATGACTTACCTATAGCCTAGTGGAGCATGTTTAGGCCACTGAAAATCATCTCGCATGTCCAACTTTCCAGGTCTACCAACATGCAATCTTTACCAAGACCACAGTTGCAATAGATGCACACACCCAGATATTCATTTTTGTTTAGAACCTGGACGACACCTATACAACTGACGATATAAGTATGCCAAAACTGCACTGCCCCAAGAGTATAAAACGCAACGGTCAAAATCCACTAGAAGAGGCAAGTAACAAAGATGAACCTCGTTACCAGTACCATCTGGTAATAGAAAGCAACCTAAAAGGTGTAACAAGTATGAACTTGTGTATCAAAGTTTGACTTGATCGTCGACATTCTCCAAGTCAATGCCTGTAAATGTAGAACGCAACCAACTCAACTGGACAAACCCATGATCAAGCCCTTCTGGATGTGAACCTAATATATGGTCGCACATGGAAGACCAAGAACTAAATTGACCTTCATTGGGACCTATAGGTTGACGAGCTACAAAGGCAACGCCATCAATACGTAAACCTAGTAAGACTTCAACATCCTGAAGTGTGATCGTCATCTCACCTAAAGGGAAGTGGAAGGAATTTGTATTTATGTGCCACCTTCTACTAAGTGTTTTTATAAATGATGCATCAAAGTTAACCCTAGAAAGGGTAATGACTGATCCGAACCCCACTGTACGAACATACCCTAACACATCTACATCTGTTAACTCCCACCTAGAAATTTCAGTGGAGTGGCATGTAATCTGTAATGTATCATCTCCTTTCACCATGTCTATACAAAGAAAGAAAAAATATTACAACATGTATTAAATGACTAAATGCATACAATAAAATTACAAAGATTTTTTAACAAAATGTATTCCAAAATAGAATCTAACTATTTATTACATGTACTATTACAGAAGTCGGGAGGAAATTTTATTCATCCCGCCTTCCTCATGTGAGTTAGCAAACTAAGATTACAACTAGAGACTTCAAAGTAGAAAACTAAGATTACATATAGAGATTACTAATTAGAAAATGAAGATTACATGTAGAGATTTCAAAGTAGATAACTAAGATTACATTTGGAGATTTCTAACCATTGCTTTTCTTACATGTTCTCTCATTATGACCTAAACCATCACATTTTCCACATTTGTAAGAAGTGCGATTAGGATCCATATCCATAATTGTCATCCTACGCTTCACCTTAGGTCATCCTGTACGTATTGTAACAACTGGTGGTAGAAGATATACAAGACCCATGGTTGGATCAAACCCTGGCCAATATCTTTTATTAGGGATTCCACTAAACTGAGGGGCATATGTCAACCTATAATTGTCTAGCTTGTACCAACTACTGACAAACTGAAAATATTCATAGTGTATGAAACTAGTGCAGGCAAGTACATGTGAGCATGGGATATGATAAACTCTACCACAAGTACACTGCAAAGGATAGGGATTTTGCAGAATATGCACCTGATAAGTATTGCCTGACACATCATTGACAGTGAATTCTAACTCATTTACTCGGCAACTAATGTGATGTTTCCTTACCTTCTCCTCCAACTTCTCCAATTTATAAGCTATTCTCACGGTGAATTGGCCAGTTAATGATGTTGCAGAATTCCTCCTTTTGAAGAACATTGCAACCAACCTATAATATGTGCTACATATGAGGGCTTGTATGGGAAGATTGCGAGCACGCTTTAAAATTCCATTAATTGTCTCAGAGTAATTATTTGTTTTTGCACCGTATCGATAACCACCATCACAAGATATAGTCCACAATATTGGGTTTAAAAGCATTAGCCAACTATAAGCAGATGGGTCAATGGATTTTATAGCACTCATGTGTTTATCAAACTCTACCACTTCAGTCGCCTTAGCTGCTTTCCACATCAAGTTATATAGTTCAGTAGACTTAAATTTATTATGAAAGTTGTCTCTATAATGTCTTAAATAATTACTTTGAGTGGCATATGGGAACACCTCATCCAAAGCTTGATGAATGTTGCACATCCTATCAGATATAACACAAACGTCATTCCTTTGTTAGATAATTAGAATTTGATATTTCATGCAATTCAAGAACCACACCCAAGAAGAACGGTTTTCTTTCTCAACAACTACAAAAGCTAAGGGAAACAATCCATTGTTTCCATCAATGCCAATAGATATAAGTAATGTCCCACCATATTTACCATACAAAAATGTGCCATCAACACTAATCATTGGCCGACAATGAGCCCAACCTGCAATAGATGGACCAAAACTCCAAAATACACGTTCAAATCGATGGCCAAGGGTTGTTTCACTGGCTTTGAAATTATATACAGTTCCTAGAATAGCTTGTTCAACAGACCTAAGAAATAGAAGTAACGACCCATACGATGTCTCCCAATCTCCAAAGATTGATGAAATGGCTTTCTTACGTGCATGCCAAGCCTTCTTGTAGGATATGGTAAGATACAACTCAGATTTCACTTTTTCAACTATCTCTCGAGCGCTCATGTCTAGTTTTGCTCTCAACATAGGCATTATCATCATTGCAATATATGAAGACTTGCATTGCATATGATCCTTGTATAAAATTGCACTATGGAATGAGTGTTTATCATTGTATTTTGTTATTTTCCATAACCCACCAACCCTCTTAGAAGCACATGCATGAAGTCTCCATGAACATTGATCCTTATGCAGGCATATAAGCGTAAGGAAATGCTTATTTGTTCGGTCTGTCTGAAATTGGACACTATTATTGATTGACCAAGACTGCAATTTTACAAGGAGGTCTGCCTTTGTTTCAAAAATATCACCTTTATTAAAACCTTATCCTATAAAAACTTCATCATCTCCCATGTCTAAAGGATTTGCAAAGTCATCAATCCAATCATCCACTTTAAAACTTTCATAGTTATCCATATTGTTATGGTCCACCCAATCATCCTTCCAGGTTTCTGGGTCAACATAAACATCATGATTGCTATCATATATACAAACTTGTTGCAATTCTACATCATTATCAAGGTCATCATCATCATCATCATCATCATCATCATCATCATCATCATCATCATTATCATCACCATCACCATCATTATCATTATCATCATCATAATCTGGATCATCACCATCGTTATCATCCTCAACAACATTGTGTTTTCCATCATCACCCAAAATATCGGATTTCTCAACATAAAGATTCATATGCCTCCCATAGCCGATAGTGAGTAGGTCTTTCCAACTATCATCATCCACAACATGAGTAGGAAATAAGTTAAACGTCAGACCTAAATCACTTGGAAGGGTGTAACTTAAATGTATTTCGTGCATTGATGAGTTGATGGCAAGAACTTGATGTATGAATGACATAAACTCAGCATAAGTAGATGTCGTAGATATTTCAATAGGCATGGGTGTTCCATCATAAAGTATGACAAAATGTCTTGAGGTATCGACCATAGTCCTAAATTATATGGAAGTAATTTTTGTTAGATATATAATATGAAAGTTTTGATCTAAAATCACTAACCATATAGCTATCACATTTGTTCAAATGATTTTGATCTAAAATTGTCTTTGTTCAAATAACTTTGATAAAATCACTAACCATATAAAATGACTTATTTGAGCAAATTTGGTATATTTCAGTAGATCTAAAATCACTAACCATATAGCTACCGCATTTGTGCAAATGATTTTGATCTAAAATTGTCTTTGTCAAATGACTTTGATAAAATCACTAACCATATAAAAATGACTTAGTTGAGTGAATTTGGTATATTTCAGTAGATCTAAAATCACTAACCATTTAGCTACCGCATTTGTTCAAATGATTTTGATCTAAAATTGTCTTTGTTCAAATGACTTTGATAAAATCACTAGCCATATAAAAATGACTTAGTTGAGAGAATTTGATATATTTTAGTAGATCTAAAATCATTACACATATAGCTACCGTATTTGTTCAAATGATTTTGTTCTAAAATTGTCTTTGTTCAAATGACTTTAATAAAATCACTAGCCATATAAAAATGATTTAGTTGAGCAAATTTGGTATATTTTAGTAGATCTAAAATCATTAACCATATAGCTACCACATTTGTTCAAATGATTTTGATCTAAAATTGTCTTTGTTCAAATGACTTTGATAAAATCACTAACCATATAAAAATGACTTAGTTGAGTGAATTTGGTAAATTCCAGTACATCTAAAATCACTAACCATATAGCTACCACATTTGTTCAAATGATTTTGATCTAAAATTGTCTTTGTTCAAATGACTTTGATAAAATCACTAACCATATAAAAATGACTTAGTTGAGTGAATTTGATATATTTTAGTACATCCAAAATCACTAACCATATAGCTACCGCATTTGTTCAAATAATTTTGATCTAAAATTGTCTTCGTTCAAATGACTTGAATAAAATCACTAACCATATAAAAATTACTTTGTTCAGTGAATTTGATATATAAATCACTTTATGCATGTCTGAAATATTTAAACAACTACTTCTCATGGTTTAATTATAAAAAACATACACAATCAAACCATCATTCACACACAAAAATAGACTTGTACAAAATAATAAATACTAATAAATATCGTGACATACTTACATAATTTCTAAATAATTAACACGCCATGTAGGACAAATTCCTTTTAAAATACAGTCTAATAAATTACAGACCATTAAAGTTACATTTTACAAATGCATACATTAAAACTCACACAACATTAGCAAAAACACATACACAACTCTCACCTTTGGATGTGAAGTTGTTCAGTCATTTTGTTCAGTTCTCCCTAATCTCGCTATGAAGACAGCCTAATCTTGCCATCAAGAGAGCCTAATCTCGATGTCCTTTTAAAAAAATAGATCATTAATATTTCAAAAAATGGCTTTGCCGACAGGAAGAAGAGGTGGCGGTGGTGTGGCCAAGGGAGAGAAAGACGAGGTCGCATCGCCCGCAGAGGAGAGGGATGAAGAGGAGGCGGGAGAAGGCATGTGTCTGGGGTAGAGGATGAAGGAGGATGAGCAGGCTGGGGTAGAGGCGGAGCAGGAGAGGAGGTGGAGCAGGAGAGGAGGAGCAGCAAGAGAGGAGGAGGAGCAGGCTGGGGCAGAGGCGGAGCAAGAGAGGAGGAGGCAGAGCAAGAGAGGAGGAGGCGGAGCGAGAAGGAGGAGGAGGCAGAGCAGGTCACTTGTTGGGGCAGAGGAGGAGGAGGCGCCGGTAGTGGCTGCAGCTGTGGATGCGGCTGCTGCTGCGGAAGGCGGAAGACCCTTGCTCGCCTCTGTGCAAGCACCGCGACGGAGTGAAGGGAAAGAACTGAGGAGCGAGGGAGAAAGGAAAGCCGGGCCGGCTCGGGGGAGGTACCCAGAGGTTACTGTGGCGCTTTACCCCTCGTAACCAAGCAAAACAAGTCACCTCGCTTGGCGTTTAATGTAAAACGCCAGTGGCATTTTATGTAAAAGGCTGACGGACGTGACAAATCAGTCTATTGACCGAATAAACAAAAAATGCCAGGAAATGTGGCGTCGTTCCGCCACGTAACATGGTTGGTGAGGCGTATTCAAGTAAAACACCAGACTATGTGGCGCTTTCATTTCCCGAATCGGTAAAATGTCAGGATTTGTGGCACTTTATATTAAAACGCCAACTAATCTGGTGTTTTTATGTCCTGAAGCATGAAAATGCCAAACATTGTGGCGCTTTCTATCCCCTCAATAGTAAAACGCCAACTAATGTGGCGTTTTAGTCTGAAAGTGTGCTACTTCGGGAAATAAGTTGTAAAAGGTGCTATATTGGTAAATATTTATATAATAGTATGCTATTTGGGTTTTTTTCCCATAATCTTTTTACCCCTTTAGTTATTGTCTTGCTTCTTTCAATATGTTAGTTTGATTCCGAGATAATAGCCATGGTGATAGGAACGCTGGTGGCTATCTATGAATAGATCCATATCTCGGTCACATCAAAGACGGTAAAAATAGACAGATCACCAGAAAACTTGCCGGGAGATCCTGGCCTCCGCCTTCGGTTCAGACACGTCAAACCCAAAGGATCTAATCAAGTTGGAATTCACCGTGACGATTCAGAAGGTCTGGGGCATGATGAACCTGTAGTCACAAATGTTGTAGGAGGCACAGCGTGACCGGATGACCGCCACAGCCCTGTACAACTACGGGCAGCTCTTGGACTACGCGATCAATGAACTCCAGAGCTCGTTGAACAACTTTGCTGGCGGGTTCGACATGAGTAGAGTCGGCAACGCCCTAGATGACCTCTGTGTCTGGCTGAGCGGCGCCATCACGTTCTAGGAGACGTGCCTAGACGGGCTCGCTAAGGTTGACTCCGAACCGGCAAAAACGATGCGACATGCCATGAACACGTCCGCCGAGATGAGCAGCAACCCGCTGACTATGGTCGATGTGATTTCCCAGATCATCCCTGGCTTTAAGATCCTTAACATATTTGGGGGATCAAGGCGGTTGATGAATGACAGGGATGGCAAGGACGATCACGCTGATCATAGCACTCACACACCCACTTGGGTTTTAAGCTGATGGATATGCCTGTGGATGAGATGAAGCCTTATCTTGTGGTTGATGACCACAAAACCATCAACCAAGCACTTCAGAATGCACCCAAGAAGAGCGACGCTCCATTCATCATTTACATCAAGGAAGGGATGTACAAGGAGATCGTTGTAATAGAGAAGAGCATGACCAATCTTGTCAATGACGGCCCCCACAACCACAAAAACCGCATCTCCGGCGAACTCAACTTCATCGACTACACCACGACATTCCAGTCTGCCACCATGGAAATGGTAGGCCAGAACTTCATCAGAAAGAACTTTGGTGTCGAGAACACCGCGGTCCAGAGAAGCACCAGGCTGTGGCTCTCCGTGTACATGTCTGTGTTCTACAACTGTCAGTTCTACGGTAACCAGGACACCCTCTACATGCACGCCCACAGGCAATTCTTCCCCACGTCATCTCGGGCACCATCCTCTTCATCTTTGGCAACTCGGTTGGCATCTTCTAGAACTGCCTCATGCTCGTCCGCAAGCCCATGGACAACCAACAAAACAACATGACAGCACCGTGAGCCAACACGGATCATAGTGCACAACTGCACCTTCTCGTCCGACGCGTTGCTCCATCCTGTAAAAGCCAACATATCATCCTACCTCGACAGGCTTGGAAGGAGTTCTCCCGGACATTCACAATGTAGAGTCAGATGGAGTGATGGACGATTTCATCCACGCCGACGGCTGGCTCCCGTGAAATGGGTATTTCTCTCTCAACGCCCTCTTCTACACCGAGTTGGACAACCACGGTTCAGGAACAAACGATTGCGTATTTAATGAAAGACATACGGGTATTAGGAGTGGTCTGTGGTGGGCCTCAACTAGAGAGGTTATTGATATCTTAATTTCACCACACTGGGTACATGTAAAATGTATATACCGGCCGGTACACACCATTCCTGACATGGTAAAAGAATGGTGTACCCAAGTACACACAACTACAACTTGTATGTACCAGACTGCTTTTAACCTTTGGATTCAGAATGACTGACTTTATATCGTGAGGTGTGTTGATACGGTAACTGACATTGTCACATATTAAATGGCCAATATTAATTCTGCGACCTTAAAAATAGAGAACAAGATTACGTGAACCAACTTTGCTTTCCTCTGTGTACTATGTCTTCATTGGATTTACACCAGGACATATCCTTAGAAAAAGTGACCAGTTTGTAATTGTGGAAAAAATCATATACGAATTAACTTTAATGAGAACCTTAGATAACCTGTGCATCCTAGTTATGGTCTACATTCTATCTGCCAATAAACTATATATGAAGCATACACCCCTACACCACGAGCACCTTGAGCAAATATTTCTTTGTATATAGATAAATACATATATATATATATATATATACATACATACATATATATATATATAGTTAGGCTAGAATACACTCGAGTGTACAGATCATATGAATACACTCGAGTGTATTTACATATCAAGACTATTTTTACAAAATGTAAACCATTGATCTTCACCGTCATACTATAACTAGTCTACATACAAATTTTGAGCCCATTTGGATGAGTGTAAGTCACTCATCCAAAGGCAACAAAATCGACGCATGAAACTAATTTGAAATGCATAATTTTTGTAGCATTTATAAAATGACCTATAAATGTCCAAATGTGCTCAAATTTTGTGTATTAGCTATTCACAAAA